>PPMS03000001.1:0-1351247 GCA_003706955.3 Sungouiella blattae | reverse complement strand
TCTGCCACTCCTTTGTAATCATCTATGGCATTGATATCAGCAAGACGAAATTGGTAACTAGCAATCCCTCAACAGAATTCTTGCATTTGTTGAGTGAAATTGCTGAATCTTCGACATACTAGGGTGCCAGAATTAGCATCCTTAAAGCGTCTCGATTCATCTGCAAGCTTTTAACGACAAGCACCGCTACTTGCATTTCCAACAGGGGATCCTGAGATCCAATTGGGAGTAATATCATCCATTTTAACCCGCGCAATAGTGAATTGCTCACATCTCGATACTGCAATGCCTTACTATGAACTCGAGGAGCCAACGGATCGAACTTTTATCCTTCACTTTGCCTCCCCCTCTCTTTATATCACTCCTCTGCTCTCCGATGTACATCACCACTAGAACAATCCCTCTGTGGCTCGTCTTTTACTTCACTCATGGGTCCTCAAAGGCTATGTATGTTCCTTTCAACAGAGTCATCAAATAATTGTTCTTCTTTCTCTTATGTTGTGTGGTCTGTTGCGTTCCAGAAGGAGATTGACTCAATGAAGTGACTTCTTGCTTTTCAAGTTGGCCTGTCACATACATGTTCACTCCACTAACTAGTTGATTAACTCTTGCATATCTTGCATGAGAGCCAATCAATCTTGAAGTCATTACGCTGCAAGAGTGACTTTTGACTGTTCGATGCTGCGGTAATAATTGCGGCTCGGCAAAAAGCTGTGCAGCGCTGAGTGCCTCACATGCGAAGTGTTGCCGACCTCTATAGTGTGCCTAGATACTCAATCTGGATGATTAGTTTCTATATATATCCCTTTCGTTCTTTCCTACAAGTGTGTAAACTTCATAATCGACACTTCTCCATTCTTGCTTTTTTTTTCTTTACTTATGGTAGCCACTTCACTAATTGCTTACACTTTCGATGAAACCAGAGGTGGGCTTACAACTTTCCAAGTCATCATCTGCTGAGCTGATCCCCCCTTTGGGCATTCTCCTTGCAACATGAACAGCGTCCAACCATCCATTGCAAGAAGCGAAGATTTGATCAATTTCCTCCAAAGTTCTTCCGGAAGTCTCAGGGTAGAAGAAATACACCATCAACGCCAACAATGCATTAGTGATGGTCCACAAAATCAAGTATTTTGCATGTATGTTGCTGTAAACAGTGGGGCTGACTTCAGCAATCATAAAATTGAATGCCCAAAAACCAGCTACAGCAAACCCATTAATCGTGGCCCTGTGAGCAAGGGGCGCAATCTCAGAAGCATACAAAAACGGAACGCCACCCCAACCAATAACGTAGACAAGATGGTACGCGTAAACGAAGAAGGTACCTGCCCTTATCGCTTTAATGTTATCAGGGTATGAAAGAAGTGCCGCGTTGAATGCCATCGTCACCATATTAGCAAGAGCACTCACTATCATCAAGGTTCTTCTGCCATACCGCTCGACAGTATATGCAGCTAACCAGCCACCAAAGATACTCGTCATTTGGTACACTGCAGCCAAAGGTTTGGCGACATTCGCATCCAACTTGAGGAAGTCGGAGAAAATTGTGCTCGTGTACAATGTGATTGCATTCACACCTGTGAGCTGAAGCCCCACCAAACACGAGACAGCAAGAATCGTTCTGTGCAAGGTTCTCTGTGGCCCCATGCGAATGACATCCCAAAATGCGGTTTTTCCCGCAAGGTCAATTGAGATTTGTTGCAAATGAACTTCATTGAGCACTTCCTCGGGCTCGACCATGCCATCCTCAATTACTAGCATGACCTCTTGTGCTTCTTTATGTCTCTGCTTCTTCATGAGAAATCTTGGAGACTCTGGGAACATGAAGATGAAGACCACAATAAACAAACTAAGGACAATTTGAAACCCAAAGGGAAATCTGAAAGAAATTTGACCAGGATTCCTGTAGAATCCATAGTCGATCCATAATGAAAGACACAACCCCAACCCAAGAAAGACGCCGATAAATGTGACATGTGACCCTCTTCTCCTTGAATTGGAGATTTCCGCCTGCCAAACAGATACAGTGCTGAGTACTCCACCAGTCCCAAGACCGACAATGATTCTGCTGACAATAAACTGAGCAAGCGAATACGATGTCGCCATCAACACCGAGCCAACAATCTGAAATATTGCCGCCACAAACAATGTGTGCCTTCTACCCTTGGTATCGCCAAGCCACGCGCATGCTATTGACCCGAAGATTCCACCAACAGCATAAAGTGCAACCACTGTGCCTCGGAGTGTTGTTTTGTCTCCCTTGTTTCCACTGGAAGGGTCAATCTGAGGAAACTGATCCTTGAAAGCCTTGAAGTCAAGTAATCCTCCGACCAAGGACTGATTGTAGCCAAAAGTCATTACCGCGGGCATCACAATCAATATGATGGCTGCCAAATTTAGCTTGTCTCCTGTAAGATTCAAAAAATACTTTTTCTGGTGAGTCATTATCGCTTAGTGTATCTCGAGTCAGAAGAAAAATTCTAACGCTGATACCCTACTCTTAAATACTCAGCTCGCTCGTTTCCAATAGAGCTTCTGAACTGTACCCCACAGTTTACCCCATACTCTGAAAAAGTAGTAGTGGGCCCAAAGTCGCATCGACCGACCATTTTTCAGGGGTCCTGTCGGAGGTGCTCCGCATACAAATTGAATATTTGCCTGCACTTAAAATGCGGGGGTCGGAGCTGTTCCGCTTAATGTCAGCTAAAAGCTGGGGTAGATGAGGTAAGGCAACATGGTGGTCGAAATGTATGCGGAGCTGGTCCGATATCTAATTGAGACTTTCATTACCTCCCCATATATAAGTTTATAGGTTTCGACTTTTAAATTTGGTCTCACCAATAGATTTCAAAAGACTCTATATTATCATCACTATACATAATGACTTCGTTGGACTTGAAAGGATTGACCCCAGCCCCAGTAACACCATTCAACAAAGATGGATCCGTTGACTATGAAGGAATTCAGAAGCTTGGATCATGGTTGGGTTCCATTGACGGCGTGAAGGGTTTGGTTGTGCTTGGCCACGCTGGCGAGGGCACATTCTTGACCCAAGAAGAGCAAGTGTTAGTCATTAAGGCTTTCGTGAAGTCAGTCAACAACAAGATTCCAATCATCGCCGGTATTACTGGTGAGGGTACTGAAGTTGCTGCCATTGAGGCGAAGAGAGCAAAGGATGCCGGGGCCTCGGCTGGCTTGTTGTACCCATCTCATGGTTGGTTGAGATTCGGATACCAGCCAGGTGCTCCACAGGACAGATACAAGCGAGTTTATGAATACTCCGGGTTGCCATTGATCTTGTTCCAGTACCCAGACAATACCCATGCCACCTACAACTTGCAGACCTTGTTGGATATCGCAGCTCAGCCAGGTGTTTTCGCAATGAAGAACGGCGTGAGAAATATGAGAAGGTGGGACACCGAGATCCCTGTAATCAAAGCCAAGAACCCAGACTTGCAAATTTTGACCTGCCACGATGAGTACTTGCTCCACACTGCCTTTGACGTTGACGGATTCTTGGTTGGCTACGGTAACATTGCCCCTGAGCTTTTGATCGAGTTGATCAAGGCTGGTAAGGCACAGGACTATAAGAAAGCCAAGGCCATCCACAATCGATTGTTGCCTGTGACCAAGGCTGTCTATCACAGAGGCTCTCACATGGAGGGCACCGTGGCGCTTAAGCATGCTTTGGTGGCCAGAGGCATCTTGAACCATGCCACTGTGAGAAGCCCATTACTTCCATTGCAGGACGGAGCCGAAGAGGAGATCCACGCTGCCATTGCTTCTGTCTCAATCTCAAAAGTCTAATGGAATGAATTTTTCATAGCGAAAGTAAAATTATTTCGGCTATCAGCACCGGCAGTATTCGATCGTAGCTTCATAATATGAAAAAAGAAAAAAAATCGACTATAAGCCAAAGCTCCAGTCTGTAGGGAATGAGCTCAAGTCGCCAAGATCTTGGAAAGGATCAATGCTGAACAACGTGTCGACATCATAGAAGGGTGCCTCTGGAGGTTGAGTAAATATGCTCATCCCCGTGAAATTGGATATTTGATTGAAGTTGTTGGGTTTTGGATCTGCCGATTGACCAAAGAGCAAATCCACGGGCTGCATGGAGATTTCAGTGTTCATGATCGTAGTTTTTCCCAACTGCGCTGCAAATTTGTCAAACATCGTGTTGTCGACGTCTCCCATGATATCGTCTTTCTGTTCCAAAGCTTGCCTGAGAAGTTTCTTGAAAATTTCATTGTACCTTTCACACTCCTTTGTCTGCATCGATATCTTCGCTAGAAAGGCTGTGCAATCTCGAAGTGCCTCGCTGAGTGCCATATCCCACGTGCATTTCTTCGAGAGGAGCCCGTAAAGTAAGTTCATACCGCTCAGAAAGATGTTATCCAAGCTAAGAAATGTGATTTTTCCACTTTTCTCGAGCATTCTTTTGCTGAATTCACAAATAGACTGACAGCTTGCTATACATCTCGCAAAAAGCGGTTCATTGGCCGAGAGCATCCCCAAAAATGGTTGGATAAGGTACCTCACTTGCTTGTGATACATATACGACCAGTAACTCAATTCCTCGAGAGAAAGGAATCCAGGAAATGATTCCCTCCAGTGTTCAATTCTGTCAAGCAAAAGCTGAATCTCTTTATGCGGCACGAAATCATACCTCTTGTCCTTTCTGTAGATAGTGGTTCTGATTTTGCTCTCATTGACCCGAAATTGTACATATATAATTGATAGAGAGATACTGGTTCGGTTGGGAGTAGTTGCCACAGATATAGCATAGTTTTCCTGTCTTAGGTGAGGGTAAGCCCGGTAGAAGGCACTCTTGATGCTGTTGGGGTTTTCGGTATCCTCGTCGACATCAACAGGAAGGTTCAAAGCTATGTCAGTGTCACTGAGTGCGAAAGGGCGAAAGAACGTCGTAGACACAAGTCGCTCCAAGCAGTAGGCAGTCCAAAACGTCTTCGAGCGAGCCAAGTAGGCGACTGGATCATCACGCAATATGTTTGCATTGGATGAGTGGAGGTCAAGGTTCACGCAAAGTCTCAACACCGATCCCGCAAAGTACCATATCGCTGTCACATTTGTGATTGGTAATTCGTAGATGAGGCACAACAAACAGGCATGGATGTATGTCAAGTTTCGCGACTGATCCAGAAAATCGAAACGAAGAATCATGGCGCTCTCAAAAAATGCCTCATGTTGATATTCCTCTCCAATAGATTTCTCCGAATCTGTCATTGTCCTCGATCCAATCGCATATACCATTAGTAGTAGAAACTTATCGAACTGGTCATTTTGGCTCAACTTGAAGCCATGTGCATCGGACTTGGACAACACTCGCTTCCGAGCGAGATGTAAATTGTTCATGTATCTCTTATTGAGAAACGGGTACCGCCCGTGTATTCCGGAGAAATAGTGTTCGTAACAAAGGTCGATACTCTCGTCATTCTGGACCAATTGTTCGAGCTGTGGTCGGAGCAAGTGATCTGGAGTGATTCTTGTGGATTTGGAAGGAATACCGTCGTTCTCACCGCTGACTCCAGCCGAAGGGGCTTCTAGCAAGAAGTTTCTTCTCAATATCAGTCTGAAGTCTGTGCTCTCCCCGTTTCCGGTTGGCTCTTCGACTCCGGGGTCTGCGGCAAAATGTCCCAAACTCTTTTTTTGCTCAAGTTCTTGAATTTTCGCCTGTAGGGATTTGATTTCCTCCTCAAGGCTCAAAGCATAGGCTGGGCTCCTCCGGGCGTCATACTCGCAACGGGATTTCGAGTTCACGCAATTCCGGCAAGGCGCTTTTGTCGACACGTCCCCGTCACACCGCCTCTTCTTTGTTATACATCTCTTGCAGGCGATTGAGGCCAAGTTCGTTCTTTTGGCCATTGTCTCAATAAAGACATTGTGGGTTGAGTTCCATAACACTGCGGGGTTGAAAATAGCATGTCTCGAACTGCAGGAAAACCCAACCAGAGACCCATTTTGTCGCAGATTCCAGAGTTTCCAACTGCCCGACTGCCCTCGGAAGCATTCCACAAACTCAGAGAGAAACGTCATGATTGTGATTCCTTGGACGGGGAAAATCCAAGTTTTTGCGATGGAAATCTCAAACATGATATATCTTCACTGTAAAGTTGTCACTAAATCATCATTGCGCGTCTGACATGTCTATCTGCAGGGTGCCGTTTCGCGTATCTGTGAGTTGCTTAATTGGCCAAAGTCGTAGAATTAGCCATAAAACAACATATATGCTCCATTTTAGGAATTGTGCTAAAAAAATACGTTACAGAATTGAAGCTATTTAACTTGTGAAGATTTCCAGTTTTGAAATTCATTTTTGGATTTTTGCAGAGACAAAAACAATCTTGTGAAATTTTGACTTTACCGGTCATTTTTTCGATTAACCAGAAACAGACTTGACAATCAGGATAAACACAATTCAAATAGAATAAAGCTTCTGAAACAAGAGGTATGACAAGGTACAATATGATGTTTAAAAAAGTAAACTATACGAAAGAACCACCCTACCAGAGATAAAGCAGCTCTTGATCCACTACAACATGTGCATATCAGAATTCAATCAGCAACTCGCGCATTCATTGATGTGTCCTAAATCAGTCATACTTTTTCAATAATTAATGATTCCTTACTAATTCTATTTGCGTAGTCCCGCTACGCTAGGCTCAACGTGCACCCTCTAGAACCAACCAATTCGTTCCAAGTAAAGACTGGGTTCTCAGAAACATCTCGCTCTCTCCAGGTGGCTTCCATAGTTTCACGAGCTAGCCTTACACTTGCTAGACCTCTGTAATTTTCCATCTCAGCAAATTTATCAAGAATGAACCAACGATCCTCATAACTGGCTGTAACAATGCCAACGACGAAGAGCGGCCAAGAGAGCGCCATGGTGCATGTCTTGACTCGCTTCATTAACTCAATAATATTTGCCGTCAATCGCTTCATTTTGAGGTGTTTCTCTCTGAATGTTGCAGAAAGAGAAGGATTAGTCTGACATAAAGAAAAGCGAGTCATGTCAATGCGTGCAAAGAGGTATATTTTGGCGGTCAATCTTTTGATCTCCGAGATCAATTCTTTGCCCTCTTGCTCATGTTCAATATCGCTTTTGTAGTTCATAACTTGGTTAAGCCCATCCAAATCAGCTGCAACGTTCAGTGCCTCATGAATAATGACTCCCTCGAATAATTCCCGGTTCATCCCTGACTCAAGTCTCAAGGCCTCATAACAATCGCCGAGATTTGTGATTTTGCTAATGAGGGTTAACAAGTAAGGCGAGCACCCTAAAACTGGATCCACTGTGCGATCCTTGTTATTTTTGAAATTCTCATAAATTTCGGTGTCGTTCTCTATGGGAGCAAGTTCCCAAGAACTTTTAACTGTCTCCCACATTATATCATGACTCGTGATGTATCGCACAAAGAAATTAAGGAGATACTCATTAGAGTGCTCTATTACTTTTCGATGTCCTAATAGTGACTTTCCTCTTTTCAAGTGTAAGAGCCACTGCCGGTCACACCTGCTTGAGATGTCAGTGAAACATAGCATCAAGACAGTCACGAGAACATCGTCCCAGCTTGTTGAACTCGCCGCATCCTTTTCTTGAATTAATTCAGATAGGTCCATCAGGACATTTCTGATGTAATTATTCGAGATGTCCTGATACAACAGATCACCGCATTTGAGATAGTACAGGTATGCTCCAGCAGCAATAACAGAACAGAATACTACCGGAGAGCTCATCGAGACAGGGACAATATAGTCCAAGTAAGGATTTACTCCCCCAGTTTTTGCATTGTAGCAAACACAGTTGGGAAACACAGACTCAACCATGTATGAAAAAATGAGCATCTCATTGCTTGTGACTGCTCCCTTAGTGAATTGAGTAAATGAGAGTCGTGAGGGCAGGTCCACCATGGTTGATTTGGGGCTCTCAATCTCCCATTTGTCATTTTCATCTTTGGGATCAGAATTCAGATTTTCTTCTGATTTTGGATATTGATTTGATCTGAAATCGTCAGGAGTGTAATTGATATAGTAGTATCGACTCTTAGAACATGATAGCCATACATCTCGGCTGCATCTTCTGGCTTTCTCGGTCAAAAGGAGCTCTAAATGGCAAGCTGCATTGTTCGGCAGCTTGCTTGTGACTTTGCCACCCTTGAAACGACCGAACGCTTTATTGGACTCCTTGGCGTCAATGCCCCATTTCAATGGTGTCGAGTAACTACACTCCATCTGCAATCGAACGCAGTTGCCGCATTTCGGAGCAGTCTCTTCGAATGTTAGTCAACGAAGCTAGATGATTCACAAAGTTTCAGAAACATACCATCGCATTTCACACGCCGTTTTCGACAAGCCCCGCATCCTTTCTTTGATCTGACTTCTCCCATTGAAACTTGGATTTGTCAAGAATCGAAAGCGGAATGTGTGAATCCCCTATCGCGAGATCCCAGCCTTATCGCGAATTCCACTTCAAAAAGACAGATTTGGAACTGGAAATAATCAGCGAGACAGACAAGAAGAGAGGGTTTCCAAGGGAAGTTCGATAAGAAGCATGGATTGAAAAAACACGGGGGCGATTGTCTCGATGCGCCTATGGGCCGATAAGAAGGATTGTAAGTCGTTTCCACCTTCCTAAAAATTCCGTGCTCAGATCGCGAAAAACTAAATCCACCATGTTAAGGCACGGCTATAACTAGCCATATGGGACCCAAAAATGTGCTCACATTGACATTCCAATACCCTGATCAGAGACCAGTATGTCTGAAGACGAGAAATCACCACAGCAGATCGAGGTGACGTCAGTTGACACACCACAACTGGCCGAGAAGGAACAGCCAGTTCTGACCGAAGAACGGCTTTTTGACGATTCAAAAAGATTTGTCAACGAAAGAGAGGAGTTGTATGGCGAGTTTAGTGAAGAAGAAGCACAACGGATTGTCAAGAAAAATGACTGGATCCTCTTGCCTGTACTCTTCATCACTTGCACAATGGGTGCAACGGACAAGGTGGCACTTGGAACAGCAGCCATATACGGCTTGAAAACAGACACACACTTGCACGGACAGCAGTATTCCTGGTTAGGTTCCATCATCTACATTGGCTCCCTAGTCGGTGTATGGCCCATGTCATACCTCATGCTGAGATTCCACTTAGGAAGGACTTTGTCTTACGCTTCATTGTGCTGGTCAGTGTTGACATTGTTGTTGGCTGCGTGTGACAACTATAGCAGCTTGATTGCACTTCGTTTTCTTATGGGTGTCTTTGAGACCGCCATTGTCCCCGGAGCAACGTTAATGGTCGGGAGATTTTACTTGAAAAAGGAGCAGCCTGTCCGGTTGGGACTCATTTTTATGTTCGGATCTTCTGTCATAAATGGGTTTCTATCCTGGCTCATTGGAAATTTCGGCAACTCGCTCCCAAAATGGAAGTACTTGTTTCTCTTGACGGGCTCTGTGTCCACCGCGTGGTCCTTCTTTATCATGTTTTTCTTACCCAGTTCTCCTATGACTGCCGTCTACTTGTCTGACAGAGAAAGGTACTTTATGGTGAAGCGGGTGTTGCAGAACAGAACTGGAGTTGAAACTACCGATTTTAAGTGGTACCAGGCTCGAGAAGCATTTTTGGATGTGAAAGCATACATCATCTTTCTCTTCAATGTGGCCATCAATATTCCGAACGGTGGATTGTCGACATTTTCGGGTATTATCATCAAAAATCTCGGATTTGACTCCAAGCAGTCGTCTTTAATGACTATACCCACGGGAGTGGTTGCTTCTCTCTCCACAGTGATCTTCAACTATTTCAGTGGCCGCTCGAACAACAAGAGATGCCTTATTGCAGTCATTTCGCTCTTGGTGCCAATTTTGGGCTCGGCAATATGTTATGGAGTGAGTCGCAAAGAAGTCGGTCCCCAGATCTTGGGGTTGTACCTCATGTACTTTTATTTCTCGTCCTACGTAACAATGGTCTCGTTATCGCAGGCGAACACCTCGGGAAACACCAAAAAATCGGTAACTTACGGCATCAACTACCTTGGGTATGCAACTGGAGCACTTATTGGGCCTCAGACTTTTCGGGCGTCCCAAGCTCCCAAGTACACTGGCGGATTTATTGCAATGTTGGGTGCTTACTGTGCCTGTATTGTGTTTGCGGGGTTGTATTGGCTAGTCTGTACCATTGAGAACAAGCGAAAGGCAGCAGCTTTGCTTGAAAGTGCCTCACTTGAATCTCAGAAAGACACGCTGGCCGCAGCGATAATGTACTCGGACGTCACCGATAAGGAGAAGCGGGACTTCATGTACACGAAATAGTGATAATTGTTTAGTGCGTCAATAAAGAGAAAAATTCACAGTTTCACGATTGCAAAGTTTGTACAGGCTACTCTGAGGGATCCTTGGATCGCTTCAATTGATACTCCGACGGAAATTTAGACGGCAAATGCCACGTATTCCTGCAAACTTATGACTTCTATGAGGCAGGTCGAAACGCGTCGCCACCTTTATCTCTCAACATGCATGATAACGTAAATCGCGTGCTCACAGATTTATTCAGCAGGTCGAAACGACTTAACCTTCGCAAATGCTACACCACCTACAAATCGGGCAATGTCCATCGATCGGCTGGGTCCAATATATGCCAGACGATTCTTGTCTCTTCTGGTCTTAAAAGATCAATCCCATTCTCTATCCAGCAAACATGACAGTTGAAGATGAAAAAGTAACCATAGCAATTGATAGAGGCGGAACCTTCACGGACATAATCTACAATCAATCTGGGAAAGAAGGAGCGTTCAAGATCTTGTCTGTGGATCCTGAAAATTATGCAGATGCCAACATAGAAGGTATCCGAAGAGTTTTACAGATAGTGGAAGGCAAAGAGATCCCGAGAGGAGTGCCATTGGATACCAGTCGTGTTTCTTCAATCAGATTGGGAACAACGGTTGCAACAAATGCCTTATTGGAGAGAAAAGGAGCCAGGTGTGCTCTTGTAACCACCAAGGGTTTCAAAGACTTGCTTCACATTGGAGATCAGTCCAGGCCGGATTTGTTTGCGCTCAACATCGTCAAACCTGGCGTATTATTTGATAAGGTGGTTGAGGTGAACGCCAGAGTGACAATGCCAGCTTTCATGGCAGATCCTACTGGTTACGATGCGCAGGAATTGCTCGATGGAACCAAATATGTGCGTGGAGAAACAGGCGAGATTTTCGAGATTGTGACGCCATTGAACGAGGAAGAGCTCACAGAGCAATTGATGGAGATAAAGAACGCAGGAATTGATTCTATTGCCATTGTATTTGTACACGGATACAACTTCCAGGTACATGAAAAACGGGCCGGAGAAATTGCCTTGAAATTGGGATTTGACAATGTGTCTTTGTCTCACGAGCTATTACCTGTGATTAAGATGATTACGCGTGGCCAGTCTGCCGTTATGGATGCATATTTGACACCGGTGGTGGCTGAATATATTCGAGGGTTTCTCTCTGGATTTGAGCCAAACTTCCAAGAGCATACGAGGATAGAGTTTATGCAATCAGATGGCGGCTTGTGTTCCCACGAGAACTTCAGAGGATTGAGAGCTATACTTTCAGGGCCCGCTGGTGGAGTTGTTGGATTGGCGAAAACGTCGTACGATGACGATTTACAAATTCCGGTCATTGGGTTCGATATGGGCGGCACATCGACTGATGTATCTAGATATGCTGGCCTGTACGAGTTTTGCTTTGAGACCTCCGTTGCTGGGATCAAACTCGCCGCTCCACAACTTGATATTAACACTGTTGCTGCTGGCGGTGGATCCATGTTATTCTACAGAAATGGAGTTTTCGTTGTGGGACCAGAATCTGCCGGGGCGCATCCAGGACCCGCTTGTTATAGAAAGGGTGGGCCATTAACAATTACCGATGCCAATTTGTTCACTGGAAGAATTATCCCCGAGTTTTTCCCCACCATTTTCGGGCCAAATGAAAACGAACCTCTCGACTTTGAAATCACCCGGAAGAAGTTCGAGGAATTGACAAACGAGATCAACAAAGAGAACCCAGGGAGTAGGAAAACTCCTCTCGAAGTCGCATTGGGATTTTTGGAGGTTGCTAACTATCAGATGGCCAGACCGATCCGGGATTTGACAGATTCGAAGGGAAACGATGTGTCGAAGCACATTCTAGCATCATTCGGTGGTGCTGGAGGACAACACGCAGTTGGGATCGCAAAAATTTTGAAGATCAAACAAGTGATAATCCACAGGCACTCGTCACTTCTTTCCGCTTACGGTATTTCATTGGCCGATATCGTGGTAGAAGAGCAAGAGCCAGTTTCGAAGGCTTACGGCCCTGAAGCACTTGCAGAACTACGGGATAAGTTAGAGGCCCTCAAATTGGTGGCACAGTCCAAACTTGAGGGACAGGGTGTTGCGTCTCTCAATGTCGGGTTCTCCAGCTTCTTGAACATGGGGTACACTGGCTCTGACACCAGGCTAATGATAGAGCTTCAATCTGGTATTGATCCTCTATCGCAGTTTTATGAGCAGCATCAAAAGGAATTTGCGTTCAACGATTTTGATCGTGATGTTATGGTGTCCGATATCCGTGTCAGAGCCACAGGGAACACCCTCGGTGACTCGAAAGAGAGATCACCTTTGAAAGACTTAGAGGTTTTTGAAAAGAGAAAAGCCTCATTGGATCAGGTTCGTGCCTCGCGGCCCATGTGTTTCCAAGATAGAGTACATGAAGCAAACGTCTACTTCTTGGGCGATTTAGTTCCTGGCGATGTGGTGGAAGGACCTGCAAGCATTCTCAACGAAACTCAGACAATCATCGTGTCACCGCTGTCCACAGCTACAATCTTGCCTCGACACGTCGTCATAGATTTGGAAGTGGACCTGAAGGTCTTTGTTGATAACAATGCCGTCGACCCTATTCAGTTGGCAATTTTTTCCAGCCGATTCATGTCCATTGCAGATGACATGTCTCGCACCTTGCAGAAGATCTCTGTCAGTGCTAATATCAAGGAGAGATTGGACTACTCGTGTGCTCTTTTTGATAATCAAGGAAACTTATGCGCCAATGCACCTAATGTTCCCGTTCACTTGGGATCGATGTCGTCAGCCATCAAGTTTCAGTTAGAATACTGGGGGGCAAATTTGAAGGAGGGAGATATCTTGTGCACCAACTCACCCACTGTTGGGGGAACGCATTTACCCGACATAACTGTTATCTCGCCAGTGTTTATCGACGGCGAAATTCAGTTTGTTGTCGCAGCCCGAGCTCATCACTCAGAGATTGGTGGGACCACCCCTGGTCTGTCTTCATCTTATGCAAGGGACATACATGAAGAGGGTGTCAACATCGAATACTGGAAGATTGTTTCCGAGGGCCACTTTGATAATGAAGGTTTGATCAAACATTTTGTGGACACACCACGGACATGGGGAGTCTCTGGAACAAGGAACCTCAGCGACAACATCGCAGACTTGAAAGCTCAAATTGCATCCAATCAGCGTGGGATAAACTTGATTAAGGAGCTTTTCAAGGAGTATGATACCAAAACGGTTCTATTCTATATGAAGAATGTCAAGAGAACGGCAGAGTTGGCCGTACGGTCATTCTTGAAAAATTATTACCGCTCACACAAAGACAAGTTGCCTTTGAAAGCTGTCGACCACATGGATGACGGGTGCAAAATTGCAGTTCAAATTGACATATTGGGCGACACAGGCACCGTCGCTATCGACTTCACGGGGACCTCCCTCGAGTCTTACTCGAACCTTAACGCGCCAAAATCAACGGCTTACTCAGCCATCATCTACGTGTTGAGATGTATGATAGACCTCGACATTCCACTTAATCAGGGCTTTTTGGATGCTTGTGAGATCAACATTCCTGAGAACACCTTGATTAATCCCTCGAAGTACGCTGCTGTATGTGCCGGCAACGGAATGACTTCGCAGAGGGTGACTGATTGTTTGTTTAAGGCGTTCGGGTTGACTTCAGCAACCGGAGGCTGCATGAATGGAATCAATTTTGGGGTAGGAGGAGAGTTGCCGAACGGAGAAATTGTCAAAGGATTCGGATACACTGAGACTGTCGGTCAGGGAAATTGCGCCGGAATCATCGAGAAAAACGGTGTCAGGGAAGGCTTTCACGGTTTTCTGGGCACTCAGACCAATATGACGAACACCAGAATCACTGACCCTGAAGTGTTGGAGCAGAGGTATCCATGTTTCCTTCACGAGTATTGCATTCGTAAAGGAAGTGGTGGCAAGGGGAAGTTTCATGGCGGCGACGGACTAATCAGAGAAATTGAATTTCAAAGTGAGGTGCACCTTTCTCTTGTGACCCAAAGACGGGTTTACAGCCCCTGGGGAATATATGGCGGTGACGATGGAGAAAAGGGAGAGAATTACCTAGGACGCAATCGTGGTTCTGGTACAATTCAATGGATCCAACTTCCATCTTTGGCCGAAATAAAGATCAAGAGGGGGGACATCATTAGAATTTTGACCCCTGGAGGTGGAGGTTTCGGCCAAGAGACCGACACAGATGAATTTTGGAATCTTACAAGCGAAGCGAGTACCAAGAAGCAAATTCCGTTGGCAGGAGGGTCTGTTAGTAGACTTGTGGAGGCGGCCAACAGCTCGCAATAACTAAGTAAGAAGTAAATTTTAAAATGAATAAAGAGTAAAATCTTCAAATTGAAATAAATTTCCAAAAAACTTAACAGCTTCTCCCGGTGGGTACGACAGCACAGTGTTTATAATGAACTACAAATGGAGCAAAGTTGATTAGGAAGCAATTTGATAGCGCAAGCTATATATGAGTATTTAAATTATTCCCTCGGACTCCAATTTGCTGACAAGCTCGTCGAAACTCTTAGACATCTTCTTCACTATCTCTTTCACATCATCCTCTGTGATGACATAAGCAGGACCAAATAAGACCAAATCCCCCTCGACTCCGTCGTTGCAACCTTGAATGTTCAACAAAGACACGCCGTTTCTGATAGCTAACACCGCAACTTGTCCGCATACATCAAGCTTGGAAGGAAAACTTTCCTTTGAACCTTTGTTCTTCACGATCTCTATGGACCAGAAACCTCCAAGCCCTCTCACATCTCCGACGATGGGACATTCAGTCAATTCCTGTTTCAAAAGCTTTCCCAATAGATTCCCCATCTGGAAGATGTTCCTTGAAAGACTTAGTCTCTTGATCTTCTCCTGAATTTTCAAGGCAACGTAGCAGTTCAACGAGTGGCAATTGTAGGACTGTCCACCAATCACCTTTCCAGAGCCTTTAAGGAATCCATTTTTCACTTTTGGAGAAATCAACACTCCAGCTATTGTGACGTAGCCCGAACCCAACGTCTTGCCTATTGTCTGTACGTCTGGTCCTCTTCCTGGTTCCAAGTAGTTTTCCCAACAATGAAGACCACCATTAGGATTGCATCTCGACATTCCACAAATAACCTCGTCCAAATGGAGAAGAATGTCGTATTTGTCACACAAATCACGGATTCCACTCAAGTATCCTTTGGGCAAGGGCACAGTCCCCAAAGTTGCCCCGGGTAAGGTTTCCAAAGAAATGGCAACTATTGTCTCTGCGTCTTCCTCCAAAATCACACTCTCAGCTTGTGCGAGAAGTTTTTCCACATACTCTTCGGTGGTCAAGTCTCCCTGATCTCGATAAGGGTAGCAAGCGTCAATTGTGGGACATTGCGATGGAGGCAAAATGATCTCTTTGAACAAATCAGATCTCATTCCTCTGCTGAGGGACATAGCCCCAATTGAGAAGCCCAAGTAGGCGTTCTTACGGCTGATAAACTTGACCTTCTTTGGCTTGCCCTTCTCCACGAAATACTGCTTCATAATCTTCATAGCGTTATCATTAGCCTCCGATCCAGATGTAACAAAAAGTGAAGCAGCAAAAGCATCTGGTGGAGAATTGTCAATAATGAACTTTGATAGTGCTTGGGCATGGTCATTACCCAAAACGGCCGTGAAGGAGTAATTAGTTCTAGCTAAACCATCGGCGAAAAATTGAGGTACATCGGGATCTTTCCATCCCAAGGCACCGACTGCTGCTCCAGTCATGCCATCTATGCACCGAATTATTTCTCCCGTCTCTTCATTTCTGACGTCAATTTCCACACCGCTGCCATTGACTATGGAAAACTTTTGGGTCTGAAGGTCAGCCTCGAATATGTAGTTTTTGCTCTCGGGGTTGATGGTCATGGTGGTGGAGAATTGAGAAAACACTCATAAATTTGAGAGTTTGGTATATATACGTTGACAAGGGTGCTGATATGATAACATCTGATCGTCTTACCAAAATAGGAAAGTTGAGACGCCGTACGCGCACAGGATTTTTGACGTTCGTATCTGAGTGAACTGCAGAACCCGATAAGACATTATCGCATCTATCGCACAATGCGGAAAGTTTAAACTATGCAGACTCTCCAAAAGGTAGAAGCATCGATCTACTCCATTTGGGAAGGTTATGGCGCTATCTCGAACGGCTGATAATATAGTCAGGTGTGCGGTATGATGATTGCCTTATCAAAACGTTATCAGCTTCGAGAGCTCAATCAAAAGTCGTCAGCCTTACGAATTTAGCCAGTATATAAATTCACCGAAGGAAGTATCTGCCCGAAGTTAGCCATAGCCATGAAGAAAAATCAATCCATAAAAATTGATTCTGTCGAGTTACCCAGCCTTGATTCCCCTGAGCAAATCTCAGTGACAAGTGAGAAAGACCGCAGAGTCTTAGATGAGGTGCAAGCCAACTTAAATCTCGCCGTTGAAAGTGGTTACAAGCCTGAACTTAGAAGAGATTTCTCTCCTCTTTCTCTCTTGGGAGCAGGATTTGGCTTGACAAACTCCTGGCTTGGAATTTCCACGTCGCTAGTTACCGGAATATCCAGTGGTGGGCCCATGATGATCATCTACGGAATTCTAATTGTTGCAAGTGTATGCTTGTGTATTGGAGCTACTCTTTCTGAGCTTGCGAGTGCAATGCCAAACGCTGGAGGTCAGGTCTATTGGGCAAGACGACTTGCACCGCCAAAATACTCTGCGTTTGCCTCCTACTTGACTGGACTGTTTGCAGTTGCAGGATACATATTCACGAACGTGTCTGTCACAGCAACTATCGCCTCAATTTTGGTGGGAATGTATGTTTTCAACAGTGGAGATCCAAACATGGAAGCGCAAAGATGGCAGATTTTCATTACTTTCGAAATTCTAAATGTTTGTCTCATTCCAGTGAACATATGGGAAAAACCATTGGCTCACCTCTCGCAGTCTTTCTTGTAGATTTCTCTATTTGGATTTTCAGTCAGCGTAATTGTGGTATTAGCTGTCAGTCTGCCCAACTACAATTCGGCCCATTTCTTGTTTGTTGAATTTGAAAACGGCACTGGCTGGTCCTCTGCCGGAATTGCATTCATTGTTGGCTTGATCAATCCAACATGGGCGTTCAATGGAATGGACGGGGCTACCCATTTAGCTGAGAAATCTTTGAGACCAAAAACGGACATTCCAAAGGCGATAATGGGTACTGTCATGACGGGACTTGTCACATCGTTAGTGTTCTCAATTTCCATGTTCCTTTGTATCAGGAATCTCGACCTGATTCTCTCTTCGGGATCTGGCGTTCCTATTATCGACATTTACTACCAAGCATTAGGCAGCAGAGCAGGTGCCATTGTGTTGACGTTTCTACTTTTCCTCACTGCTCTTGGGTGCAACATCGCTACACATACTTGTCAGGCAAGATTGTGCTGGTCATTTTCAAGAGACCACGGGCTTCCATGGTCGAAATACTGGTCTGTCATCAACAAAAAGACCGGAACTCCCTTGAATGCCCATTTGATGTGCTGTGCAGCGAGCGCAATTGTTGGTTGCATATACATGGCTTCATCAACAGCGTGCAACTCGTTGATGATTGGGTGCGTGACATTTCTTTTGATGTCGTACTGTGTCCCTGTGATATTTTTGCTTATGAAGGGAAGAAACAACATGAACTACGGACCATTCCGTTTGGGAAAATTCGGTTACGTCTGCAATTGCGTGTTACTAGGTTGGTCATTATTTACCCTCGTGTTCTTTTCGTTCCCGTCGCAGATGCCCGTAACCAAGGACAATATGAATTATATCTCCGTGATTTTTGTTGGGTTTGGTATCTACTGCTGGGCTTACTGGGTATTCTGGGGCAAGAAGAAATTCAAATTCACAGAATTGGTGGATGACGACCTTGTTGCGCTTACAAGCCAATTGTCAAACAAAGTAGAGCAGCTTCAAGCCATACTCTCTAAATGAATGAATTTTGCGATTTTTAGTCACATGAACAGTACATTTTTTGTCAATCTGTATTTAAACTAAAGCTCAAATTACTAGATCTTAAAAGTCAAACATTAACTAGGCAAACTCGATCGATCGAACGGCGGCTCTCAGCTTCCGCTGATAGTGCTTCTTATCTTTATCGCAATGCGCGTCCTGAACCTTCCCGATTTAGAAAGTTTAAGCGACAGATCTGAAGAACTCTCCGATATAGAACGAAAAAAAAACCTATTTCTTAGGGAATCGTGCCCCAAACTGCTAAGGAAGAGCCCAAGATGAAAGTGAGCAGTTCAATTGACTTTGAACTTGTCGAATGGGCGTACTCCAGCCTCAAGAATGTTCCCAAATGTGAGGAATATGAGAAAATGATACTGTCGTGCTTCTACAAATGCCAACAGAAGGAATTGTGGGTCAAGCGTACGCAGACCCAAGAGGCAGCCGCCGAATACACAAAGTTGAAGTTAGCAGATTTCAGCAATGACGTCGAAGCTCTACAAGTGGCTAGAGCTGCTCACTTATCTACCATCATGTCCAAGTGTCACGAAGACACGGTGATCGTTCCTCCCTTCAGCATAGACTTTGGCTGCAACGTTATTTTGGGCAAAAGGTTCTGGGCTAACTTCAATTTGACATTACTAGACCAGGCAATCATCACTTTCGGGGAAAATGTCTTGATTGGTCCAAATGTGACTTTCACCACCGGAACACACCCAGTTGAGGCCAAGTTGAGGTGGGAGGAGCAAGAGTATGCCGAGCCTATCACGGTTGGGAACAATTGCTGGTTTGGTGCCAACGTTACTGTACTTCCCGGTGTGACAATCGGAGATGGCTGTGTTATTGGTGCAGGGACTGTGGTGAATAAAGATATCCCACACCATTCGGTCGTGGTGGGAGCACCGGCCCGAGTAATAAGGAAGTTGGAACCTCATGAGTACAGAACTTGATAGAAGCATAGAAAGGTTCGTTTCACGGTACGTTTGGGTTATCGATAGTGTTATAGTTTTTGCAAAGTAAGGATTTGAATGGATTCCTTGTTTGACGACGACAACCGTGATAATAGCAACTTCGACTTTCTCATTTGCAGTGTTTTCTTTTGTTGTTAGCTTCAGTAAACACTGTTCGATAAATTTGGCGGTTGCGGTCAGTGACTTTATGGTAGGGCATCCTAATAGGGAAGGTCTAGTCGCGATAAGAATAGACATGATGACCATCTCAACTACATCTCCTTGAGATGCCACAATCCGCATCTCGATCTCGAAACGGATGCTGGACATGCAGACAGAGGTATGAAACGTGAAATTCCCTTTTTGGCTGACCCACTAACCGCTTAGGCGCAAAAAATGTGACGAGACTAGGCCCTGCTGCAAGGTTTGTCTATCGCATAAACTTCAATGTTCGGGATACACTTTGAGGCTCAAGTTTGATGTTGATGATCCACGAAACAGTTCAAGGATAGATTATAAGGGTAATCGGAGCTATGGGTTTGTGGGAAGACCGAAAGTTACCGACGGATCCATTGGGCAAGTTAAGAGAGGAACGACTAAGGATACTTCGACTATGAGGACTTCAGTTCGTTCAAACCCGAGTGAAAGCATCGGCACGGAAACTCGTAATATTAATCAAACTGACTCTCGAATAGTCCCTTTTCAGCTTCCGCACGATCAGAGCTCGGGCTCATCCTCCAGAGCCAACGAAACGCCTAGTCCTCATATGCTGAATCTTGAGGACATTCTTGCATTTGACATACAAAGCAACATCCCAAGAATCTTGGCAAACTTTGTCCCAGACATTGAGCTAGCATACGAGAAAGAAAACCAAATACTCAGGCATTTCTTCGAGAATCTTGTTCTCAAGGTGGATGCAAACGAACAGTCACCATGGGAAAAGCTCATACTCCGAAACTGCAACTTCGAGCTAGCAAGAAGCTGTTTCATTACGCTCGCCAGTATGCATTTGTACCATGAAGGAGATCAGAGCAACCAAGAAATGTATGGGGTGAGCAAGC
Source organism: Sungouiella blattae (assembly GCA_003706955.3). Taxonomy (NCBI): domain Eukaryota; kingdom Fungi; phylum Ascomycota; class Pichiomycetes; order Serinales; family Metschnikowiaceae; genus Sungouiella; species Sungouiella blattae. Next base: position 1,330,888 of record PPMS03000001.1, on the reverse strand, counting down.
ACTTTCTTGAGAAGATCAAGCAAGAGATTGGGCGAATCACGAGTGACTCGAGATTCCAAAATGATGTTCCCTCAAGCAAAAGAGTTCTCGTGCTCATTCACGTTTACATTCTTCATTGCATCTTGGACGATGGAATAAGCAAGGACTGTGACTTCTACTTCGCCACATTCGCTAACATTTGCAAAAATGCCCGAATACTGAAAGATATATTTCAGCAAGACCAAATGAAGGCGCTAGTAGCCACACTTTCATGGTATGACATTGTTGCAACCCTTATGTCCTCAGAATGCCGTCTTCTAGCATGCGACCCAGTATGGTTCGGCGACAAGAATTCTGATGTGTCCACAATTAAGATAATGGGTTGCCCGGGTGAGCTTTTTGAAGTGCTCGCTGATCTCTGCCAATTGAAATCGAGCAGTCGCAGTGGGGCGCTAGATGTTTTGTCTTTTGTTGAAAAACTACATGATCTCATACCCCGAGTTGTCAGATACAGAGAATACGTTGTGATTGCTGAAGGTAAAGAGCTCTCAGTAAGACTAAAATGTACTCAGTGTTGGGCAATAGCAGCATATCTAGCTATTCGCAGGCTGATAAAAATGGCAGGTGCAACACTGCTTCAAGACTCGGAACTAGTCACTTTATTAGTCAGAGAGTTTCTTGATGTCTTTCTAACTCTTGATCCAAAAAACAGGGCAGTGAGCCAATTGGTGTTTCCTATGTATCTCGTTGGTTGTGAGTGTAACGAGGCGTTTAAGCAGGAGTGGATCGACTTGTACGATGGGTTGCATGTTGCAGCGCATTCTGGTGCTTTACGGACTCTTAGAAAAGCTGTGGAGCAGTCCTGGAATTCTCAAGATTATTCTTGGGGAGGCGACCTCCTTTTATTGTGATCTTCGCATCTAAAGACATTAAAGTGTCATTATACTGTTTCAACATCTCAGCATAGAAGCTGAAGAGAATGCAAGTCAATCCAGGCTTCGTATCTGAATGCTATCATTATAACGTTTTTCTCGCAATTTATATTTTTTTTGCTCATTTCAAGTAATTTAACAGTCTTGTGGGAAAAATATCAATATTTTGACAATTTCCGCGCACTTTCCTATCAAATATTAATTTTCCTCTGATCCACAATTTGATAACTGGGCGAAACACGAAAAAGTGACAAGAGTAAAATCTGCAAGTATACACATCAGATCCACAATCTATGATCGAGTTCGAATTTTAAGTTGACATGGCTAAGCTTTATGTATGGATTTGTCGTATCTTTGCTGCGACGCGATACAAATGGAGCTCTCAATCAACCACTTTCTACAAATAATCTCAAGTACTCTAGTTTCTAAAGCTATATGGAGTTAAAGTATATTTCTCGCTCTGAAACTCTAATCTTTGTCCTCCACCACGACCTTCACAGTTTGGATCAATGGGTTTGCCACAGTCTCCAAAGCTTCATTGGCTTTCTCGAGCGGGAAGCTATGGGAGACAAACCGTGTCGCGTCAATCTTACCCGACGATAACAAATTGATCACGGGCGGCCACGAAGCCTTGTATCGGTTAATGAACCTAAGGTCGATCTCAGCAAAAGAAAGATGCATGAATGGGAAGTTGTTGAGGTCCTTTTTGCCTGAGACTCCAAGTACGGTGAGCGTTCCCGCTCTCCTGGTGACGTAGCAGCAGGTATTGATTGAAGACTCAACTCCCGTGCACTCCAACACATAAGGTGGCATCTCCCACTCTTCGGTTCCAAACAATTTGCGGATCTCTCGGGCATTTTCCTGGACACTCAACTTGGGCTGCACCTGATAGGTAATAACAGACGGAACCAACTTTCTGGAGAATTCTAATCTTTCTTTCGAGATATCTGACACTACTATCGGGTAAGACCCTGCATTGTCTGCCAACATGAGCGTCGCCAACCCAATGGGGCCACATCCAGCGATCATGGTAGGCTTCCCAAGGTCCAAACCACCTGCTTTCTCAATTCCGTGATATCCCACAGAGAAAACTTCCACGAGTGCACCTTCTGGATAAGTCATGGATCGTGGCATTTTGTGAGCATACTGCGGGTTGATTGCCTTGTACCTTTGCATACTTCCGTGAATGGAGGGGTCTCGTCCTGGCATCCCTGGCACTCCCATAAAGTCAACATCTAAACATAAGTTGTAGTCTCCAGACTGGCACAAAAAGCACCATCCGCAAGGAAGTTGCGGCTCAATTGCTACCTTGTCTCCAACTTTAAGGCTCTTCTTGACCTCCAGACCAACAAACACAACCTGGCCAGAAAACTCGTGGCCCAAAATTAGATCCTCGGTTACTCTCAAGTCACCGATTCCCCCTTCTTTCCAGAGGTGGATGTCGGAGCCACAGACACCAGTGCATTTGACATGAACAAGAATCTCGTTTGGCATGCACTTTGGCATCGCCACCTCGTCCACCTGGAGTGTGCCCTGCTTTGTGAGTTTGAGACTGATGTTTTTGAGAATGTTGGTGTAAGGAGCAGGAGCCATAAGAGAGTGGATTTTGATTGAAAATATGGCACGGATGGTTCTTTCTTTGACAACTTATAGGTCGAGTGTGATTGCGCCAAAAATTTCCGAATTGGGACGCTGGGGACGCCCAATCGAACTCCAAGGAAGTGACAGAAGAAAACCACTAAAGATTCACGTTAGAAGTGCATTAATATTGTGAGCTGTACATACTTTTACTTTCTCTTCTCTTTTTGTCTCCTGACTATCTACAACTCATCGTGGGCGACCTCGAAATTTTGTGAGAGCTCAAAATCAGCATATTCCCGGTCTCCCTCGTGCATCTTCAACACAACTCTTTTATAAGCTCTGGTGCCTTCATTAGACACCTCAAGTATAATGTGGAAATCCTTACACATTTCGAGCGGACGACCAAACACATTATGACACGAATGCTTAAAATTCGGAGCCACAAATTGAATAATCGAACCCTCTTTATTCACCGAGGCAAATTTTATTTCAGGCACCTCAATGATGTTGCTTTGGGTGACGGAAACCTCACGGTAGTGAAACCACTTGAATTTCAAGGGGTTTCCATTTAGGTCGTAAGAGCTTGAAGCATCGAGAACCATGGTGGAGCTTACTTCTGTTTCGAATTCCATAGGCAAAAAGCTGTAACTCCCATTCACAGAAACAATGGGTTGGTGAAAAGCATCATTGAACTCAGAAACTGTCCACAGCATCCGAGTTTTGAAGTCGTTTTGATATGCATCCCTCCACCTCCATATGGAAGCCTTGTTGGAAACATGAATTTGGCCATCCTGACCCTCTGCGTAGTCAGTCGTATCACTGTAATGCCTCAGGTATCCGGAGATATCAACAGGGATGTAACGCCCTCCCCAGCCGCCATACTCAGGTCTGGTAGGGTGATTGAGACCGTTGGGCAATACAAATAATAATGATGGCGTATCTCCCTCCATGCTGAACATTGGATCGAGGTATGCTTTCCCGAGAGGACCAACAGTCTGAATGTTCTTTCTCAACCAGTCTTTGCTGACGAGTTCAGAGTTTGGCCCACCAAAGTCAAAAGGGTTGTACTTTTCACCAGAAATTCCAACCCACGCAGCTAGTCCATATTGATTAAAGCCGTGAACCGACACAATGTATTTGAGTTGAGGGAAATTGATCCGCAACCACGTGCCGGCGTTGTCCTGGTCAGAGATCGAGTAGATTACAATCTTGGAGACGAAAAGATTCAATTCCTGGGCCAGTCGTGTTTCTTTCACCTCTTTCAATGCCTCAGCTATCACTCCTGCTCCTCCCCACACAAGCACAAACAAAGTTTGTCCGTTACCAATAGAATCGACCAGGCCAATGAGTTTTTTCGCACCATCACTGATTTCATCTCTCCTGAATGCTTCCAAGCCATAGTCTGGGTGTCCAGAGGAGACCAACCTGCGTAATTCTCCAACACTGGGGTAAGAGTCTGAGTGCTTCAAAAGCTGCGGATGAACTTTCTCGTACGCGTCCAAAATAGGGTAGATGTCCTCCTCGTGAGTCGTGTAGTTTAACCAGTACGAAGTGGTTGCCACAATTCCGTGGATATTCAACTCATTCGAGTACAACAAGAGTCTCACGAGTGATTCTGCATCGTCTGGCTCGTTGCTGATATCGGTCAAGACAAACACATCAGGTCTAACGTCCTTGGCGGGAATCAATGCCCAACATAAACTGGCACAGAGAAGGAACACCAAAGCCTTCATGTTAGAAGTTGGACGCGCTTGTAGAAAGTCTGGAGTTGGGCTATAAGTAAATGTGGAGACTGGGGAATATGAGAGCTTACTGCGTCTAACATTTCCCGATCGGCGCGATAATAGCGAGTTACAAACTGCAGGCGTGCAGATCGTGTATACCCCACCCCCGCAATCGAATGCGATCAACAGACGCCAAGCGAGATATTGGCTAATATAGTGGAGTTAAATTATATTGAAAGGATAGAGACGGACAAAGCGATACAGTATAAAAAAAAACTGCGGTAGCTTCCCGCATTATCTGATTTGACTGTTAGTGAAAACTGCTGTTCCACAAGGTGAGGCTTAGCCTTCCCCAGAGTGGTGGTCTCTCCACTCGGCATGTTGAATCCCGGATGTTCTTCCGCATTCAGCTTTTGATTTTCAATCGGTTGGATGACCTACTTTAGGACTGAGCACTGGAGCAAGAATGGATGATTTCATACAATTTTTGCATTAATTTTAACTATACCCACTTTATACCGTCTCGATGTGCTCGTTTTCCGTTTTAACATCCAAAAAACTTTTCTCGTTGATCTTCGAGTTCTCTGTAACGTAATCCCCGAACTTCCTCAATGGAATTTCCTTGCTGTAAAGCTCATCGATCTCTTGCATAGTTCTACCCTTTGTCTCAGGAATGAAGAAGAAAAAGTACACCAAGAAGAGCACAGAGCAGCCAAAGTAAATCAACATGGTTTTCGCTTGAAGATTGGCCTTCGTTGTGAGGAATAAGTACGGGATGACAAAACTCCATACCATGCCGCTCATATTGGTGGCAGAAAGCGCAATGCCAACCGTTTTCGTTCTCAACGCAGCGGTGGGGTTTTCTGTGGCGATGTTGTAGCAAATAGAGCCAAGTCCAAAATTGTACACTCCCCCGTACAAGATCATGAAAGCAACAGTGGCCCTAACAATTTCAGCATGAGTGGTGTTTGTGCCAAGCGCTCCAATGAGCAAATCAATGACACAGATGGCAGTAGTTCCAAAGAGTAAATTTTTCCTTCTTGATAACTTATCGGAAACGAAAGTCGCTGCTAGACATCCCACTATCGAGCATACCTGGGCAGCAATGGTCAACTTGAACGACATGGAGTTACTGTAGCCTGCAAGCTGGAACCAGTAAGAAGTGTAGTTGGCCGTGAAGTAGACACCAGAGAAAGGACAGAAGATGAAGGGCATGCAGCACACAATAGTCCGCTTCAAGTTCGTTCCCTTGAAGCAGTCGAGATACGTTGTATTGGCAGACTCCAACTGGGACTTTTTCACGGTGTCAGTAACGACAGCAAACTGGTGCATGGCATCAACTGGATCCTTGAGCAACCTTTCAAAGTTCGCCTGTGCCTTTTCCGGTTTATCCTTCATAATGTAGAAAGCGGGTGACTCGGGCACAATCAAAAGAATGATCATCGAGACGACAGAAAAACCCCACTGGGAGGCGAAAATGCTCCGATACGCCCACCTCGTCATGTTGTCACTCTGGGAGTAGTTGATGATGAAGCACACCAAGGGACCAATCGAGAATGACACATTGCAGAGGTTGGTGGCACCTCCACGCATAGGCAACGGTGTGATATCGGCAACGTACGACACACACAGCGCTTGGACAATACCCAAACACACTCCATTCAATGTTTTACCAAGTAAGAAGATTTGTACGGATGTAGCAGCAAACTCAATACCGATAAACGCCACACTCACCAACAATGACGCGAATATCACCCATCTTTTGCCCCAGCGGTCCGCCAACCAAGAGCCAACCCACTGGCCAACGATTTGACCTGCTAGAGGGATACCAGAAAACGCAGATTGCCAACTAGCTGCAATGACATAGCTGCCATCAGGTTGCAAGTCACCGAAATCCCTTCTGAAAGCAGAGATGGCAATGACAATGCCTCCAGCCTGCGACTCGAACGACGTGCAGACCAACACGAAAATCATGCCCAAAACACAAGCAGTGGCGAAAGGGTACTTGCGAATGGCCTCCCATTGCGACATGTGGGTGTCGATGTAGTCTGTATAGTGAGCGGTCTTTGCCAACTCGTCTCTCGACATAATGGAGTTGGTGTTATTCAGCGACGACACCTTAAGCTTGTCTTCTTCTTGCTCGGCGGTCATAATCTTTAGGTATAGATGACAACTGAGATCTCACCACATGGTCTGTTTATAAGTAGTTGAAGGTCCTGCAACAGTGCAGTTGTCCCCACAAATTTTCTGCGGCCACACTGCCAAACGGGATTACAATGCAGGAATGCGTTTAATATTTCCCGATTTCGCGCGCGCTCACCGAGGGTTGGACCGACCTACGGTCAAGTATGTGAGTTGACTCTGGAGTATGAGAACCGCAGCCCTCTGGATGCATTCCCGGGTTCCCTTGCCTTATTTCACGCATAGAAGTTACAAAAAAAAAACACACCCTATACTCCTATATTGAACACTACATCTAGGCATGATTTACGAGTACGCGGCTGCAAAGACAAGGCGTTCCAGAGACAATGCTCAAACGCACAACAACTCCCCAAGTGTGAAACACCCAGCAGATCTTCTGTGGAGTTCACACGGCAAAAAAACCGGGGTGCGTAAGTGTATGTACTGTGGGCCATTTGGGGCGACGCATCCGAAAACGGAAATCTTAGGCGCAGCGCTTGCGAACTCTTGCAACCATCCAATAACTCCTCCATCCAAGGATTCACGCAAAATTCGTTGGGCAGTATATATACTTTCCCCACATATTGTTTGTGAAGCATCCCCAAACAAATGACTCACTCATCCCTTGATGTGGCCGACCCAGCCTCGAAAACTGTTCATGACCATGTGTTGAGGGTGTTCCGGGTATTGATTGCAGATTTGGTACAACAACATAATGGAGGTCACCCTGGTGGTGCCATGGGAATGGCAGCAATTGGTATTGCACTTTTCAAGTACGTGATGAAATTTTCTCCCCACGATCCAGAGTTCTTCAACAGAGACAGGTTTGTTTTGTCAAACGGCCACACATGCTTGTTCCAGTATGCGTTCCAACATTTAGTGGGCTACAAGCACATGTCGTTGGATCAGCTCAAGTCTTACCACTCAAGTAGATTGGACTCATTTTGTCCAGGCCATCCAGAAAACGAATTTCCAGGTATCGAGGTCACCACTGGTGCATTGGGTCAAGGAATTTCCAACTCTGTAGGGTTGGCGATCGCATCCAAAAGTTTGCTGGCAACATACAACAGACCTGGATTTCCCGTTGTCAGTAGCCACATTTTCTGTATGGTGGGTGATGCTTGCTTGCAAGAAGGTGTTGCTTTAGAGTCGATTTCGTTGGCGGGACATCTTGGGTTGGGAAACTTGACTGTGACTTACGATAATAATCAAATTACTTGCGATGGTCCAGTTTCGCTCACAAACATCGAGAACATCAACGAGAAAATGCGTGCGTGTAATTGGGAGGTAATAGAAATTGAAGACGGATCCAATGACGTTGCAGCGATCGTTGACGCACTTGAGAAATCGAAACTCTCTGATAAGCCTACGTTTATCAACATTCACACCACTATTGGCGTTGATACAAGCGTGGCTGGCGAATCAGCTGCACACGGAGCAGCGTTTGGCCAAGTTGAGGTTGACCGCTTGCATGAAAGTTACGGTTTTGACCCAACGGAGAGGATTAACATTCCTCACGACGTTTACGACTTCTTTGCAGACGTCGCTGTTAATGGGGACAAGTACCAAGCTCAATGGAACCAATTAGTGGCTGATTATAAACGAAAGTATTCTGCACTTGGCAAAGAGTTTCAAAGCAGAGTGAATGGCGAGCTTCCTAGAAACTGGCAAGACTTCATTCCCAACGAGTTTCCCATGCAGCTCACTCCATCTAGGCAATCAAGCGGGTTTGTCATTAACCCACTTGCCAAGCAGTTCAACAATTTCCTTGTTGGAGCAGCAGATCTCACGCCATCTGTTCATATGGCTTACAAAGGAAGGGTTGATTTCCAAAACCCAAACCTGGAATCTGAGGGAAACTATAGTGGTAGATACATCCACTACGGGATTAGGGAACATTGTATGGCTGCTGTTGCCAACGGCATTGCTGCGTTCAACAGGGGCACCTTCATTCCCTGCACTTCTTCGTTCTTGATGTTCTACCTCTACGCTGCACCAGCAGTGAGGTACGGTGCGTTGTCCAAGCTCCAAGTGATTCACGTTGGAACTCATGACTCCATAGGTATTGGGGAAGACGGCCCAACCCATCAGCCGATTTCACTCCCAATTTTGTTTCGGTCAATGCCCAACATCAACTTCATGCGTCCATGTGACTCCGAGGAGGTGGCCGGATCATGGGAAGCTGCCATATTGTCTCGTGATAACCCCTCAATCATTTCTCTTTCAAGACACAAGTTGAAGCAGTACCCTGAGAATTCGAAGCGAGACCTTGTGGCGCGAGGTGCGTACTACTTCAAGAGGGTCGACAATGCTGTACTAAACATCATTGGTGTCGGGTCTGAGATGCAGTTTGCAGTGGAGGCAGCAGAAATTTTGACCCGAAACGGAATTTCGACCTCTGTCATCTCATTTCCTTCGTTCTACATGTTTGAGAAGCAACTGAGAGAGTATAAGCGAGGTCTTTTGCAGAGAGGCAAGATCCCCACAGTAGTGATTGAAGCATATGCTCCAAACGGATGGGAGAGATACGCTACCGCTGGAATCAACATGAAGACGTTCGGCAAGTCGCTTCCTGGCCCTGATACTTACAAGTACTTTGGGTTTGACTCAGACGTCATTGCCCACAAGATCGAGGGGTACTTCGAAGCCTGGAATGCCGATACCGATGTGAGGCATGAGTTCATAGAGCTTTAATGAAAATATTGTTTCCAAAAAAATAAGTTCAATTATTGAAAATTTTCTGCCAATCCCGTAAGCCTGTAGGAAGGGTAATACATTCTGTGGGGAAGCGCGGCACTTTCCACTTCCCAACTACTTATGCCGCTGCTCCGAACCCGGACAGGATGTCTCAACTGTCGCAAAAGGCGCAGAAAATGTGACGAGGCGAAACCGCTGTGCACTCTCTGTGTCAAGAAAAATGACCAGTGTCAGTGGCAGCTTCACGGCGGGCGTTTCCACAAGAATTCGATCATGTCGGTTGACCTGAAGAGGTTCAAGAGCGTCACGCCCAAAGTTGACACAACAGCAAAACTAGAGGTATACTCGGACAGACTCATGGAGAGCTTGAAGAAAATGAAGCATAACATGGCCAGGGTAGACCCGAATGCTTTAAACAATGGAGATTTGCCCAGAGGTGAGTCTACAGATTCTTTGACTCGCTTGTTGAATGGGTCAATTACTCCGGCACCACAAGGTTGGTACGATACGCTGCTACAGACTGAAAATCTGCCGACAATATTCAACTCGTTGTTGACGCGAGGAGCTGAGCAGTCAAAACCGAATTCCGCCGTTGAGCCACCTACGCCGAAATTGGGGCTCGACCATATCTTGAACCCACACGAGAGCCGTAACTTTGACGTGGCGAAAACTCCATTGATAGAAAACAAGATTGATGCACTCTCAGACCCAGGGACTGACAATTTGATGGAGCCTTTCATGCTCTACCTGGATTTGCACAGCACATTACGAGACTACATGTTCACGAACGCAGCAGTCGCAGATATCGACTTCGAATCTATCGGAAATCCCCTGCCTCTCTACCTGGTTCCTGTGTTGGAGCAGTTGGAGGACTCCAATAGAACCTTTCAGGAGTTGGGCCAACGATTGAAGAGTTTGGGCCAAAACGGAACGGAAAACGCCTTGGAAGGAGCAGAACTCGGCGATGCCCAGAAACTACGGCTTTACCAGAACTACTTGTATGAGATTGCACCATGGCTTGATATGTTTGACATTTCGCGAACTTTTGGCACCCGAATCCCTCAGTTGGCGAAGTCGAACAATGCTCTTCTCAACGCCATCTTCGCAATTTCTTCCAGACAGATAGAACTCACGAAAACAGACTACAACAAGGAAGTGACGTTAAAGTTGTATCAGGCGTCGTTGAGAGAACTCATTCCACCGGTTACGAAAAAGCCAAATACCTCAATGATCTCGTCATGCGTATTGCTCTGCGTTCTTGAGATGATGTCGTCGTCTCCTAATGACTGGCGGTACCATTTGGAAGGTTGCGCTGCCCTTTTCAAGAGGAACATGATCCATGGATTCTCAGGCGAATTGGAACGGAGCCTATTTTGGTGCTATGCCAGAATGGACGTTTGTGCTGCGCTTATCAGCGATAAATGCACTAATATCAACACTGAGGATTGGCTACCGAGAGGAACCCCGGTTGAGAGACTGCGAGAGTTGTTTTTGAAAGAGAAAAGTACAGACATGTACGCCAATTACATTGTATTTTTGTGCTGCCAAGTTCTCAACTTGATATCTAATGAGAGTCGAACCTATGATCTGCAGTGGGAGAGTCTATGGAAAGAATTAATACAATGGCAAGAGGAATGTCCGGAAGTGTTCAAACCACTTTCTGAGTTCGAGGACACCCCATTTCCTGGAATTCTATATTTGGCGGGCCCTGCAGTGTCCTCAAACCAGCTATACCACATGGCCATAATTATTATGACGGAGAACAAGCCACGAAGATTCAAGATCGTGGCATCAGAGCATGTTGTACGTATTATTATCCGTCGAGATGTTTCCAATTCTTGTGCTAACTGAACAGAAATCCACGATTTGGCATGCAAAGAAAATTTGCTCCATCAGCTTGCATAATACGCACCAGTAATGTCATAGTTTTATTGAGAAACTCTCGAATTATACTAACATTGAAAGCGGATGCTGGAATAATGCCCTCCAGCCACTATGGATAGCTGGAAAACATTTGAGTGGCGACGAAGAACACGAGATTATCTTAAACTTGTTGGACACCATAGAAATGACCACAGGCTGGCAAATGAATTTTCGGGCTAATGATTTGGTCAAGTTTTGGAACGGTTTGAAATTGAGTTAAAGCTATTTGCGAGGAACATGAATTGTGTAATTGTCAGCACTAAAAAATTGATAACATTGATCTGCCTAATGAAAGGTAGGGATTTTGTCCCAGTCCCAAGGATCGTTGAAACGCAAGTCAGCATCGAGAGTTGAGATGGTCTTGATATGCTCCTTACTGAGGTCGAAGTCGTTGATTTCCAAATTTTGTAGCAAGCGTTCAGGATTGCCAGATTTAGGAATCACAGAAAGTCCCCTTTGAGTGGCCCATCTCAACAAGACCTGGGCAGGTGTTTTGTCAAGCGCTTTTGCGATTTCCAAGATGGCGTGGTGCTTAAATAATGGCTCACATTGGGCAGCTTTTCTGCTCAAATCGATAAACGACTGTGGGCCGAATGAAGAGTAAGCAGTGATTGCAATTCCCTGAGATTGGACGTACTCTATTAACTTTGGCTGCTGCAAGTATGGGTGGTGCTCGATCTGCAATGCAGCGGGACGAATCTCCGCTTGTCTGAGCAAATCTTGGAGTAATACACCGCTGAAGTTAGACACGCCTATGGATTTGACTTTCCCACTAATGACGATCTTTTCCATAGCTTTCCAGGTGTCAATGATGGGCACATCTTCGTACTGGAACTTCCCTCCGTTGCCACAGTAAAAATGGGGAGGATACTTCTCGTCAAATGGAACATACTTGAACGCAATGGGGAAGTGCATTAAGTATAAGTCCAAGTACGAAAGTTGCAAGTCAGACAAGGTGCGGTCTAACGCTTTTTCGACGTTTGCCGGGTCGTGGAAATTGTTCCAAAGCTTAGAGACAACGAACAATTCCTCACGCGTAACCAACTTGTCTTCAAGAGCCTTCTTGAAGCCATCGCCAACTTCTTTCTCATTGCCATAGTCTGCAGCACCATCAAACAATCTGTATCCAACCTTGATGGCATTATAGATTTGCTGGGCACAGGTGTCTTTGCTGACTTTCCAACACCCAAACCCCACTTGAGGCATATCGTGGCCTGAGTTCAATTTAATAGTTGCCATTGGTAGTATAATTCTTGGCCGAGCAAGAAATCTCATTGGCGTTGGGCTTTATATATTGTGCAGCAAGAAGCGCTTAAGACATGCGCGATGTGTGCGCCATTAGAATTTCGCAAAATCCACTGCTTTTCCCTATTCAACGTTTTCGAAAATGCTTGAATGATAATCGATTGAGGCTCCGTTGAACTTTGGTGGATCATGCTAAATTCCTAATGGCTGATTAGCAAAGAGTCGAGGAGAGAGGTACACTCGCAGCCGCTGCGCTAAACATTTCCCAATTGAGATACCACGGACCGGGCATCACCTCTCAGTGACCGTAAACCTATCGCCACATTAGAGTGCGTAAATAGAACTGACTGCAATTCAAAAGTGCATTAGACAATGTAGGCAGGTGAAATTTGCCATGTTTTCACTCAATAGAAACCACAAATAGCTAGGATGCTGGAGTTAGAAGTTGAAGCTCACCCGGTCGCTGGCAAATTGTTTACTATTTGATAAGATGGAAAGCGCAAGAAATGGAGCTTCCAAGAGATGCAGTTTACCAGGAGAAAGACGACGAAATGAAGTCCACAACGACGCCGTTGGCCACCTCATCTTGAAGATCAACAATACATCTCCTGGTTGAGTCCATGAATTGCGGAGGACCACAAGAAACAACTCCAACCATCACGTTTCCCATGTTAAACTGAGACCTCACTTTCTCAACTTGCTCTTGAATGTACCGACATATATCAACTCGGCCATTCGTGGATGTGTTATGCAACGTCACGTCAACCCTCTCCATTGTGGCCGGATGAAGCACAGTTAAACCCTTAATTTCCTGATCAAACATTTCTAGGGCAGAACTTGCTCTATCCGAGTTGAATAACACAATTTTCGAAATTCCTCTAGCAGGATTCCTAATACTGTACTGAACGTAAAAGTTTAGGAAGTTCAGTGCAACCGTCCGGCCAATACCTCCGGTAATTACCAAGAGAACATCGTACTTTTCAAAGGTGTTGGAGTGGTAAGAGCCATACGGACCTTCCAAGAGAGAAAACATTCTGATCGGTTTGAAGTTGTTCTTTTGAAGGCGGCCATAAAGCTTCGCTGTTGTGCCTCTGCATACCTTGACGTTGAAAACCAACTTTCTTTTCGTTAAATCAGTCGGCAATTCTGATCCCGAGAAGTCGAGTTTTCCAGTCAGATTTGTTAACCTTTCCCATCCGTCATTGAACGTCCACGAGCTCACGGTGAATGGGTGGCTAGTATAAAAAGGGAAAATTTGCGGAAAGTAAAGGTAGTAGTAATTGTCAACATTTCTTTGGATCTCCAAACTCTTGGTAGCGTAACTGATTCTGAGTACTTTTGCTTCAGCGTCCGCGAGTTCAATTGTAGCTTGAGTGGAAACCCCAATTATGATCAGTCTGACGACTCGTATGATTCGAACAAGGAAATCAAAACCCCAAACGGAGTAAGTTGCATACAACCAGTAGTTATAACCCCACTCTGTAGTGTAGCGGCGACTTATGTGGAACTTGCAACCAACAAACACGAAAACTGCCAAAACATAGTGGAGAAAAAGGAAGAGCTCGTAGCTAAGCTGTCTGATCTTTAAGATCGAAAGTGGCAAGATAGCAGACATTGTCACCGTGGCGACAACACCCCAAATCCAGTACGGCTTGACTGATTCCACAGCATAGGCCAGCAGCTTGAGTTTCGCAACCAAATAGAGAAGTGAATGGACCACTGCTTCGAGGGTGGCGATGATCGCTGCATGCTTGTGGAAGTACTGAAATGTAGCGTATGACCAACCAGTCAACCACTGGAAGATGTTATTTCTGCTTGCAAAGATGACCACAATCGGCAAGTTCACAAACGAAAGCACCCCAGTGCGGTTTGCAATGTACGAGAATAGCTGGCCAGATTTGTTGCTCCAGTAAGTGGAGTCTTCGAATGTGGAAAAGTTGACTGAGCAAAAGACAATGTTCAATGCATTGTAGATGGATACAGCAACGGCAACAATTCTCGGAGGAGCGTAGTCGACAGGAATCTTTGAGGTGAAAGTCACTGGAACGCAGCATTTTTCCCGAAACAAAGCTGCAAACAACACATGCTTTCTAAACCATACGCGTGAACTAATTGGCAAGTAGTTCATCGCGATATCTTTCTGGTCGGCAATGTTGTACAAGACTCCAACCAAAACCAAGACCCACGGAATGCAAATTAAAATAACGCCAAAAATGGCGTGCCACTTCTCCAGCTCGTAGAAGTCCTGAGAAGTTCTGTAGACTGGGTAGTAGAGTGACTCCACTGGAAGCATCGAGGTGTTCAACCAGGTAGTACTGGAGTCAATCTTCGCTGTCGGACGTCCAATAGCGAGAGCATCTTGAAACGTCATGAGAGCCCCAGGAATGGCTTGCCTCCATGCTGTTTCGAACGTTGCACTTGAGATAGAAACGTTCAGACACCGTGATTCCCAGCACCACGCAAGACTATTTAAGTACTGGCGGTTCGATGCTCGACACTCATCGCTCGTCACCATAAGAGGCGCCTCTCCAGTACTACACATGAGATAAACTTCAGAGTAAATGGACTCGCAAGAAGTGGCACAGGTGTGTGGCCAATACATCCTGAAATTGGTGATCCCGACTAGGCCACAGCAGCCACGAATTGCAAGACAGAGATATGGGAAAGCCAGATTGCCAATTTCATACCGATGATGCTATACTCTATGGATGGGAAATGCGCTCATCTTATATCCTTTCAGCGTTGAATGAATTTCCCTTGGCCAATAACGCCCGGCATATTTGAGCATTTTGCACTTAGGCAGAAGAAGTTGCTGCATGTGCTTGTCTTTTGCAGACTCTCAACGGCAGAACAAATATTATCTCAGTTGTGAACACTTGATACACCCAAAATTTGATTTTTAATATTCTGCAAGACTAAATTAGATTACTTACGTATATGATCTACTCCATCATTGCAAATTCGTGTTAGTTCCCTCTCGCCATTTTCTTCTGAAAATATGCTCACTGAGCATTTAACTTGCACCAATGCGGCTATTGCGATCGACTGCATGATTCTTGACTTATAATGCTCAATACTGGTACTGGTAACATGGTCGTGAAAAAGCTATTTGTTTTATCGTCTATTAATAACCAATTCTTGTCTTCAGTGTGCTTCGAGAATAAGAACGTTCAGCTCACGGAATTGCTTTCCGTACTTGTAAAAAACCCATGGGATCGGAACCATTGCCAACCCAATAAACCCAATCAAACTTGCACCCCAATGCACCCCGAGATTCCCGAAAAGTTGAGAAGTGAAAAGCGGAAACACGCCCGCAAAAATCGACCGGAGAATCGTGTTGGCTGCAATGGCAGACGCTGCGTACCGCCTGTAGGTGTCGATGAGATAGTTGAGGCAACCCTGGAAAATGGTGACGAAACCAATCCCCGAAATAGCAATGCCAATGCAAGGAACAATCCAGGGAATGCTCGCCCTACTCGTCCATGCGAAAATGAAGATTCCCACAGGAAACAAGAATCCAACGTATTTCATAGGTGGGAGACGTTCCTCGGGTAGCGGCTGGCCATCGTTGGCCATAACTTTCTGCCCGTACACTCTTCCCCAAGCGATGTTAATGCAGAGGCCAATTGCCACACCAACGGCCAAGGAAATATTCGGTAATGTTGCGATGGTGCCGGTCCAGCCTCTGGTGATACTGAACAGCTCATGAATACCAGCAATCAATAAATAGTACATCCCAAACACATAGCTTGCGAACATCGCAATGACGAAGATAACGGGCGACATGAGCATCTTGAAAGGGCGGAGAAAATGTACGTGCACCAACTCCCTTGAAGTCAACTGCCACTCATCATGCGAGCCGTGAATTGCCCACGCACCTGTTTCGATACGAATGATCTTGGCTGCTCTCGCCAAGAGTACCGGAGCAAATGTTTCGGAACAAGCGTACTCACAGAGGACAAACAATAACATAATTAGGGCCCCGCAGAAATATTGGGGATTTCTCCATGCATTATCGCTGCTGTCGGCTGCAACCAACAACGAGCCAATAGTAGGGCCAAAGGAAGGGCCGTTCGCAACAAAGAAAGCATAAAATCCGAGGGCCATACCTCTTTGGCTAGGACTCCAAATGTCCGACAAGACACCGCCACTCGAAACCACCGGGGCACCAGCGAAAAAACCAGCAAGAAACCTGAATGTAACAATGGCGGGGATGGTGGAGGAGCACGCAACCACAAATGTGAACACGCCAGAGATGAAGAACGGAATCAACACACCACCTTTCCGTCCGTACACCTCCGAAAGTGGAGCAAAGATCATTGGTCCCAATGCAATGCCCAAGAGATAAAACGTGTTTGGAAGTAGACAAACTTCATGGGAGACCCCGAAAATCCGCTTGAAAATGGTTGGGATCTCGGGAGCAGACATCATGGTGGAGTTCAACTGCGATGCCCAGGTTGTGATGCCGAAAAGTGCCGTGTGGGCGAGTTTTTTCTTCACTGACCAATTGAGCGGATTAGCGTCTGCATCTTTGCTGAATGTGATCTTCATATCATCGTCGAGAACATAGTCATCGCCTAGTAACAGCTCGCGATCTTTTGGTGAGGAATATGCTTCTTCCTTAGTAAGCGAAGACTTGCTCATTGGGAGGGATATGTGGGATATGTAATTTTGCGCTGGTGACACAAAACATCGAACACGACTGACGATGGCTTTTCAGTACTACACAAAACTCGCGAGGAAAGCTTTTATACTTATAAGGTTTGCGCTATTTAGGCGATGTGACAGCTCCGTAGGATCGGGCCGAGCCACAACCTGCACATCACACAAACTTATCACGATTTCTCGGTGATTATAAGATTCCGCCGAGATTTATTCGGCCCTGACTTGCTGTGTGAGTCAGCATGTATAAGTCAGCAAAATCCGAACAGGAACTCCATTTAAAGCTCAAATGCGTCTGAGCGAGATTCGAATGTCTCTGACTCTTCCCAATCAACTCTCTGATTTGTTCCCACACCTCTGGTCAGACTGACTGTTTTATTCTCATGGCTGAACGACCCTTACTCCCACACTATGTAGATGGTCGAGTATCCGAGCCACACGAGCGGTAACTAGCTGCAATACAGGTACGAGCCATTGCTAATTTCATATCGAGGTGATGTGGACTTCAAACGGACAACCTTCAGTAAATGAGTAAAAGTAATTCAGATCTGTGTTTGGATCGAGATCATCAGCGGGTGGACGAGAAACAATGTCTTCAAACAAAATGTGCAAATCTTCAGGCACGTAGTGGTGGGAAATATCGTAATGTGTGATCAACTCACCTAACGAGCCGTAGCCAATTACGCCGCTGCACGCGTCGTCCTTGCACCACCAAACCTGGCCGTCTTCGAGGATACTCGAAGTGGAAAACAGATCAGGAAAACTTGGGGAAGTCAATTGAGAAGACGTGGAGGAATCCACCTTGAAGGGAGCATCAAACTGGCCCGCACCTAGGGCAGGGTTGGTAAAGGAACTTGAGGTGGAAGTGGCGAAAGCATCAGGAACGATTGACGAATTAGGAATGCCTGAAATGGACAGCTGGTAAGCGTCGGGGATCGAGCCAGAGATTGAGTCACCGAATCCACTAGATACCGTTTCTGGAGTGAAGTTGGTGGCAGAATCAGACACCAATTCTGAAACCGACAGTAAGTCTCCATTGGTCTCCGAGCCGGTCGAAGTTGACACGTTGTCATTACTGGTCCCGAAGTCTGGAGCATTCCACTGGCTGTACACCAACTGCGCCATGCCAAACAAAGGGTCAGTGGGTGAGGCCATAAGCTGCTCAAACTCCGCCGCTTCCGTTTTGGTGGCAGTCACTTGGGCCCCCGACTTGTCGTGGTACGTTCTTGTGGCCTTGTTTCTGTGTGCCTTCAAGTGCCGCAGGATCTGCTGGCCCGTGTTGAAACCTTTTCCACAATGCGGGCAAACATGGGGCTTTTCCGCTTTGTGGGTAAGCATGTGCACTTTCAAGTGGGAGTTGCGGAGGAAACCTTTACCGCAACTTGGGTACGAGCACATAAAGCTTCTGTCATCGTAGTGGGACCGTTCGTGCTGCTTGACCAAACAAGGGCGACTGTAGCGCTTAGTGCATCCTTTGTATTTGCACGGATACCGTTTTGGCCGCTTGGACTCGCTAGTGGCGGTAGCTGGTGGATGCAGCGAGCACATGGGTCAGAGTTTTGGTTGATTGATGGAAATAATGTCTCTGGAAGAGAACGGGACTCCCTTGTGTTGTTCAACGTTCGGGACTGATTTGTCAGCGACAAGGAGCGGCAAATGTATGTGGCGAAGGCAATTAACGGATGTAATTAATGAATATTGAGCGTAAACTGGTTGTTTCTGCTCCGACGAGTTGAAACCGTGAGTTTGTCTGCTCTACTCGCCAGTTGGTTCCACTTGACTATTGAAGTGGAGCTGGAGTTCGGTTGGATGGTGTGACCACTTTGGTAACGGTGAGCGACTTTCACGGGATCCTTGGCCGCTGCTTAAAGAGTTTCTGTTGAACTCCCGTGTTTTCGACAACGCCAAGTATAGATGGTGGCGAGATTAACGCGCGGCACCAAACGGTTGTATTTAAACGGGATAGAGGGTGGCCACGCACGGCGATGTAGTGAACAATCGATGTGCAGTTTTCAGGTATTCCAGAAAAGAGGCAAAAAAAAAAATAACCGGGAAGTTCGGAAATTCACCGCTGACGCTGCCTTATATTCCAGGGGCTGATCTTTCCTCCCTGTCCATCGGGGCTGATAGTCTAGCCCACGGGAAAATGTATGGGGATGTGGAGAGCTGCACTGCATACAAAACGTTGAACTGGCCGATTGTGGTGGGGTGGCTTAATACGACAAGTGCTGCAAAAAAAGAGAGCCGTCTTGCTGCAAATAGTTCGGGAAATGGCAAGGCGGTGTTTCTGCAGCCAAAGCCGTTTGCTCAGCACGTCAAAAAATGACAGCTTATTGACTCTCAATGAGGACCGGGAATGCCGGGATTTTCCCAGGTTTCGGTCGATTTGCCCCGCCCTGCAATGTTGCCGCGGGTTGCATTCATTGTGTCGAATTTCGGAAATTAACAGAGATCTCGAACAATAGAGGTGTCTTGAGGTTCGAATGCTACCACGAGAACAAAGCAAGTGTCCTGAAACAGAAAAAAAAACCGACCCCTGGTTGGTCGGTACGACTGCTTAACCCACCAGGTAAACCTAGTCATTTTCAAGAGGTACTGGTTCGCGACTGGTCGAAGGAAAACGTCAAACACCTGAATCTACAATGTCGTGACGTCAGGAACCTCACGTCTCCGTATCTATGCACCATCTGATCATCGCGTAGAGAAAATGAGGTGGCCCGACACTAGAATGTCTGGGCCCCAGCAAGCGAGAAAAACCTTATTTGCCCAGAGCGGGTGTTCTTGGCTCGCAGGAAAGCGTAAATGCAAACTTTCCGGTCGACGAAGAAAATGAGTTGGCGCCATCTATTGTGAATCCCCGGAACTTGCTACGAAAATAATGAGGGTTTGCAGTAGGATAGTGACGGCTTGGTGGAAAAAAAACAACAAAAGAGGTGAGCTCGCCGTAATGTTCCTTCTGGAAACCCCTCAGGGAAACTCCATGGCTGAACGCTGGGCGCCTAAGTGTTAAAACCGAGAAACACCCGACGAGACATGGCGCGGAAATTGGGCGCAAATTGAGCAATACTTGAGCAATAATGGAGCAATACTGGAGCAATACTGGAGCAGTACTTGGCTGCAACCTTTCGAAAGCACAGCATCGTAAGTTTCTTTTGACCAATACACCTGATGCTGGCCACCACTGACGCAGGCCGTGTTTTCGGGCGTGTTAAATTACGGATTTGGCCGACTTCGCCAGCGACAGAATAGGTGGTGGTGCATGTCTCAACAATTCCCCTTATTGACCCTGCGTTGGCGATAACTTTCCGCTGCAAGCTCCATGTGACTTCAACTGTTGGAAAGTTTGGCATCCACTAGGGTTGCCACCAGCAAGGGTTGGATCCCTTGTTTAGGGCTGGTCAAACTTGCTTGAATTGCCCAAAGTCGCCGCCCGCCTCGCCGCTTGCTTCGGTTGTGAAATGGTCTAATCAGGAAGGGTAAGTATCTGCACCCGGGGCTAAACTGTTCTTCCAGGCCGCTTGCATGTTTCCATGCCTAGGACGCCTACAGCCGGATTCGCCATTTCGTATATTACAAATTGGAGGCAGACACATGCGTCGAGGCGAGTCACATAGCCTGCCGAATTAAACACCACACATGAGCCAGTCATGTGGGAAGACGATTAGGGAGTGAAGGAAATCACAGGGGAGGTCAAGAAGAGCCAACAAGGAAAGCCAGCCGGCAAAATCAAGCCAGGAATTTTGGCCACCAAAGCCACAATGGCCGTTTTTCATACCAATCTCTAGGAAACTGGTGAAACACTAGTAAGAGAGGGTTGAAAGCTCGCCATTGCGGTCGGTGATACCCCTTGTCCGAAGATAAGGATCAAGGAAAATGTAGTTTTGCGCCCGGGCTTTCGACAAATTGATTTTGCTGTCGAGGTAAACTCGTGATTCTTCCACCGTGGTAGCCTCGATCCACTTGATGGTGGCCTCAATAAACCGCACCGTGAGCTCATCTCGCTGCCTCATGAGGTTGCTGAACATCGCATCTGGCTCTTTCCTCTGGCAGTTGAACGAGTTGGGTTCAACGTACGGGGGAATATGGTCCTTGCCCCCAAGAGTCTTGGGGATGTACTTCGGGTCGATGTACTTGTTCAAGTCGTCAAACCCATGGGTGAAGATGATTCTCTCACGCAAGTGTGGCTTCAACCACTTCACCACAATGTTCCACATGATGCTAAACACGCGTGGGGCGTTGTGAATATAGAGTCGCTCCACAACGTCTGGGTACCATCTCTGAAACGCCTTCACAGCGAACTTCACCGCGTGGAAGTCGGCGTTCTTTAACGTGAACCCAGTCAAGTCGAAAAGTACATGTGCACGGTCATCTCCACGCTTGTACTCCAGCAACCCAAGTCTTGCCCACTCGAAAACAAGCGCAATGAACTTCTCGAACTCCTTATCGGGGCAGTTCCCACGCAAGTGCATCTTAGCACGGATGTGGACAATCTGGCATCCAGACCTTGAGCGACCACGCTTGTACACCTCGTTGCTGCGCATGACTTTGACCAATTTGGGCGTCTTCCCCTCGAAAACAAAGTTCGAGTCGCCCTTGTAGAGCAACTCATCCACGCCGAACTTGTTATGGCGCCAGTCGAGCATTTCGCTGAACCACTTCAACGATGTCTTCACGTCGAAGTCCGTCATCCGCAAGAACTTGAGCACGAAATTGTCAGTGAAGTCGTTACGGCCAAGCGCCCAAAGACAGCGATGCAAGTCTTCGGGGATGTACTTCGCCAAAAGTGGATGTAGTTCCTGGTGGTACAACGAGAATACGCTCTCGTCGTCGTCGTGGTAATTGTCGGTTTCGAGCAGGTAGTAGATGCTCTTGATGTTGTTGCACGAGCCTCGGAACAACAAAGAAGACCCATCCGAGTTCAACAGGCTCAGTTCCTTGCTGATGGAAATGGTCAGCGCAGTGCTGGGGGCATAGTGCTGCTCATCGATTGAACAGACGAGCCCGCGACCAAGCTTGATGTCCTCGTTGGAAAGCTGTACCTCGTACCCGAAGTACTTCAACAAAATGGCCCAAAACTGCTTGAGGGCCACCTCTTGGTTGGGCAGCATCGACCACACGCGCGCTGGGTGGATGTGACTGTGGGCCATGGCAACAGTAACAAGAACGAGATTATGTGGGGAGAGTGAGACTGCTGTGAGTGAAGAAAGAAAAGTATGTAGATTTCAAGGTTGAGTCTGCGGTTCCTGACTTTTTTTTTTTTTCTCCTCACATGCCCACCGCGACCGGCCGAGACCTTTGCCATTTAAATGATCGATGGTGACCTTCTCTGGCACATAGTAGCCCGCTCCGCATATCTTGACCTGCCTTCACATATTCCCCTCTGACAACTCACGCACGCTAATGTGCGGCGTGCACACAACGCCTGGCTTGCGCCAGCGAAGGTTGGCAATGAAGCACAGGTTACTACGAGGGTCATAACGAAGACTCCAAGTTGATACTGGGGCTAGAGCCCAAATTCGCCTCCTTTTTCAAAAACCAGGTACGCGGGAGTCCGGCAGACCGTTTGATGCGCTGGTGCGCGGAATGATCCAGGCGCTTTTAGTCACTTTCCCAAACAGGCAAAAGCTCCTCCAGGGCGCCCAACACACATCGGGCCTGTAATTACGAGCGCTGACCAGTTCCCAGCTACGCCCGGAAAGCTAAAAAAAAATATCTCACTGATGGTGTCCTGGTGTTGGCCCGCTGCATGCAGAGCGGCGAAACCCAGCCCTTGGGTTCCGAATTCGAACCCTGGCTCTGTTCCCAGGTGGAATGTAGCACTTGTTGGGCTGGCAGCGCCAAACTTGCACTTTTCCGCTTCTTTTGTGGTCGACAATAAGCCCGACGGAATTATCATGTGAATGTTGCTTTTACCGCGTGGATCAATGCGCGCACGGTATATGGCAATGACTCCTTCCCGATCGCAGGTGCGAAGGTACATTCTCCATCTCATGCCGATCGATTCGGGTAATTTCGAGATCCTTGACGTGTCGTTGGCGGGCACTTCTATTGGATGATCTGGCGTTGCCAAGTCGATATGTATGTAATTTGTTATCCAGATCAGGCTCGGTGCCTTGCTCGTGTCTAATGAATGCGATGCGTGCCTACCCCACGCGACTTTCACGATATAATCTCCAAGCTTATTTTTCTATTGTACACTCTTAATCTCTGGCCATACTTATCTTCGAACCCTAATTGGTATTAGTTTCCGACCACGATTCATGCTACTTCGGTAATGCCATTTACGTCATCGTTATCTCCTCTCAATCCATGTTTCCCTAATAAATTAAACAATGCCTGGTCGTTCACCACCCAAATGCTTCTGTGTGGAGACAAACCTCTTCCACGTACAGCGAACTTGTGGTGCTGTTGAAGATGACTTTTTGAAAGTCTGCAGCAGCTTCGTTCACCACTCGCCGCATGCTTTCACTCCCAGAACTTATGATCAAGTTTCTCCTAAGAAGACCATGTTTGAATGCAAATGCAATTTGCCTCATGTCAGGTTTGCCAGAGTGTACTCTCATATTCTGATTCTTACTCGAGAACTTCTCGTCAACTGGTTCAACACAGTAAATGTCGATGGAGATGCGTCCTTCTGCCAATTCGGTGATCTTATCGATTTCCTTTCGTATCCACTCGATGTTGTCCGAGTTACGTACAACCCAAACAAAATGAGCAACTTGTGTTCCTTCAGTATCATGAGCTAGAGCAGTAAGATACGGCAACGTTACTGTTACTCCGCTGCCCGTCGCAAACATGATAATTTTGTCAAAACCCGTAATGTCTCTGCTGGAGCCTCCGTAAGGGCCGTCAACAAGAACCTTTTTTCTGACAGCTTCTGTCATGAGCGAGTCGTGCAACTTCTTGGTGAGTCCTTTTTTGGGCACGATGATGAACTTCAAGTGTTCCTCCTCGCTCACACTGGAGATGGAGAATGGGTGATTGTCAAGCGCCTGAACCTGAGGGAACCTCAAGAAACAATGTTGTCCGGGCCGCCATTTGAGTCCCTTTGTGTCGTAGACAGTCACCTCGAAGGTTTTGTCCTCCAACCTCTGGATTTCTGCAGCTCTAGGGCGAGTCAATCCGGAGGTGCACATGCGATAAATAGTTTGGGCCATCCAGAAGGCAAGCGTGCCCCATAAATAATCTTGCATGTCGAGCATATCGTAGACATGGTACATGAGAGTTCCGAAGTAACCGCAGCCCATAGCCCAGTGGAAATGGAACGATAACTCGTAGAGCATCTTCCTGATTTCCTTTCTGAACATCGAGCAGAGCAAGATCAACAATACCAACGGCGGAATGCCGTTTCTGTAGGTGAAATCTTCAAACGCCGTTGCAAGGTTGGAAGGTCCACCTTCTGCCAAAGCCTGGTGAATAAATGGAATAGTATGGATCACTGCAAGCACCAAAGATGCCACTGCCACGAATTGGTGGAGCCAATTAAGCTTCTCGTAGCCGATTCCAGTCAATGATGAGATGACGTTGCGCTTCCCGGCCAAAACAAAGATGAATGGAGTCAATGCCGTCGACATAATTCCCGCTCTCACTGCGAGAGGCGGAGACCCAAACCCTCTGCATCCACGATACCAAAAATGAGGAACAAGGCAATAGCAGAACAAGAACCCCGAGGCAAAAACAGCGTAAAGCGTGTTGCCAATGGTTAATGGGAACGAAAACGCCGATACAAGCAACTCTGGTGTTGGCTGATATCCCAAGCACCGACAGTATCCAGTGATCACATAGACGAGCGAGGAAATGAACCCGGAAGGCGAGTTCCGGCTCACTCTGTATTTTCTGTCCTTGTATTTGTACCAGAAATGCTTAAGAAGGGCCACAAATATCGTTGCCACGCCGAAGTAAACCGTCACTTTCCCGTAGTGAGTCTGCGCAGCCCATGGAATCTTTGCCTGAGATTTCTTCTTGAAGGCCATGTATTCCATTGTCGACTTGTCCTTAAGACAGTCAAGGCCCTTGTAAGTGACGGTCATTGATACTTGGGGGTGATGCTGAGCGACCGGGTAGACTGGAATCTGGGTTTAAATATATGCTCTGCTATTTGCTCATTGTGGAGAAGTCGACGAGCAAATTAGTGAGCAAATTTGGGTGCCCGATTTGTGCATTTTTGCCGCAGGCGGGTCGTCGGGCTGTCAGCGTGGGAGTTTAGTCACTTCATCGTGATTATCTGAAGTGAGGATTAATGAAAAAAAATGCTTATTAGCTTTTTTGCCATTGGCTGCAAGTTCCTGCTAGCCATGACTGGTGCATGAGACGTGCTTGGCAACTGCTGGCTGTTGCGTTACATTGATCATGTGTACTGCGCGCATATGCGAGAAAATTGTCCTCGAGACAATGGCCAGAATCTCGCTGGCAGCACTCGACGTCACGAAATGTAAGTTCCGCCAATGATATCAAATGCAAAGTAGACCTAAAGAAAGCCGACTTATGTGGCAAATCTGCAACGCATCAACTATTGTACGATTCTAGGGAACCCGCCCGCATTTGGGCAAGAAAAGACCGATTTTGGGAACGCATAGACAGATCATATTGCAGCTGCAGTTGTGGGCTGCTTTTGGTCTACAGCTGCAATATCCGAGAAGCGTGGGAGGCTTTATTATCTCCGGACGCTTTCGGAATAAATTGCCACATTTTGGACGGAGTATTTAAAAATACCGTCATAATGCGCTTAAGCGAGAAAAAATCATCGAGGCTGAATATGACTGCTGCATTCATTACTTGCAGATGGATCACGGAGACAGGATTTCAGCCGATTTCGGACTGTTCCTATGGCTGCGGCATGCGGTATTCACGGTAAGACTTGACTGAAGATGTTAGAATACAGGTGCAAGCTGATTTTGGTCGTTGGATGACATATACGAGCCGTTGTACATGGTAGGAACTGGAAGCAGACGGCATAACTTGGTTCTTAGTGCATGAGGACATATACGAAATACTTGCAGACACTAAACGGAGGATACGAGTTCATATTCTGTGGATTGGCGCCGTCCGAGAACAAGGCTCGAGGTGTGAATAGGAAATTGAGCTGCAATTTTCGGGCCTACAATTTTCTGTAGTCAAATAGAAAAAGTGGGGCTTTCAATTATGGAAGTGTTGTACACGATATGAACGTTCACAAACGATCCCAGAAACCTCCCAAAAGGTATGCATTCTAAAAGGCAGCATCATGTCACCTTCTTAAACAAACTCTCTAGGGATTGTGTTCTCCCATTTTTTTTCGAATACCTTATTGTCACCCTCGAATGCTTCAAGCTCGTTGAACAAAATAAAGTTATTCTCACCGGCCCTCATGGTCGACTTGGTCAACAACTTGACCTGGAAGTCGCCTCGTCCAACGGTGAGCTCCCAGTCACATTGGTTAAATGCCAGCAAAGGCTCGTTTTCCTTGATATACCACAAGTTTTTGTTCCACGACCCCAACTCCGCCCCGTTATGGACGATTGTGCGTTTTCCTTCATCGGAAAAATCGTCAATGGACCAAGATCTGTCGATGTAATCATAGCTGACTTTCTTCGTTCTTCTCTCCTCTCTGAGGATTTCTCTAGGACATGGTTCCAACGACTCGGGCTGCGGCCAGTCTTGCACTATCTTCTTGTTTTCGTTAACAAGGGGAAGACTGAGCAGAGATCCTGAAAACAACTTCAAAGTTGGCGTCTTAGATGAGGGCCACGAAGATGGCCAGTCGGTGGTTGAAAACGCCAACCGAATACGGTGACCCTTAGTGAATTTGTAGCCCACGGCATCCAATTTGATCGCAAACTCGTACTTTTTGTCGGTCTCAAGCTTGACTGGGTGGGTGTGGTCGCCGTTCAAATGCGACAAATTGGCAATTCCCCACGACACCAAGTAGTTCTCTCCGCTCTCTGGGTTAATGTCCACTAATCTCACAGAGAGATTGGCAAGGTCAGAATCACTTGAGAGTGTGGCATTGAAAATAGGATGGCCCAAAAGTGAGAAGTCAGACTCGAGCGGAGCAGAGTCAACCGTCAAGCACTTCGAGTCCTCAAGCTTCTGGTCAGTAGGGAAGTCTCCATCCTGCCCAAAAGGACACCAGGTCCCACGGAAAAGACCGTGTTCGGCAGCTCCTGAAAACTCGACAAACTCGGCACTGTCAACTTTGGCTCCCAATGTCTTCGTGGTTGCGTCCATATGGAACTCCACTGTTTTGGCAACCTCGGCATTCTGGGTCACCCACACACCTTCTCTGTATTCGTAACTGTCCACCACAGAGCTGGGTTCCTGGATGAACGCACTGACTCTTTCCAAATTGTCCAAGGCGAAACCCGGTGGGATGTTTAAGTTGGTGGTGATACTTTCGAGAACCCCAACGTCAGAAGTCAAGTACTTGGAAAACCACAAAACGGCAAGCTGGTTATAGCCCATTCCAGGGTACGGGGTGGCCACTTCGGGGTACTCGTGCACCCAGGGCCCGACTATGCCCTTACTTTCCTTGTTAGGCAAGTTTTCCGCCATGCGGAACACAGCATTCGTGTATCCATCTCTCCAGCCACCTACCGCCAACACGGGGATGTCGACCTTGCTGTAGTCCTCACAGACACTTCCGTGCTTCCAGAATTCGTCTCTGGTTTGGTGCTTGACCCACTCAATCACGTTGGGCTCGGTATTGAGCCGTTCAAACCAATTTTCTCGCCAGTCCTCCCGAACCTGCGGATCTTGGGGCCTAGCATTGTATGCGAACATCGTAGATGCCCACCAGAGCATGTCTGAGGCCAATAGACACCCACCGCGGTAGTGCACGTCGTCGGCGTATCTGTCGTCGGTGGAACACAAAGTGATGATCGTCTTCAAGGCTGGGTGCTGTCTGGCCGCCACTTGAAGCCCGTTGAATCCACCCCACGACTTCCCGAACTGGCCGACCTTGCCATTGGACCAGTTTTGTTTCTCGATCCAGTCAAACACCTCGAGGTTGTCGTCCTGTTCCTGCTTGAGGTATTCCCCTTCCAAGATTCCATCAGAATCTCCACATCCACGCATATCCACTCTCATCAGAGCAAAACCGTACCCTGCGTAGTAAGGGTGCCTGATGCTGTCTCTGATAGCCGTGAAGTCGTTCTTTCTGTAAGGCAAGTACTCGAGCAAGGCACCGACTTTGATTTTTCCATCCAATGCTTCTTGTGGGATCCAGATATGGGCATAGAGCGTGGCTCCATCTTTCATGGGCACTTTGACATTTTCCAACTTCACGACCTTGTAGGGCAATTCTGAGGGGTCCACAGTCCGTCTGAACTCCGAGTCCTGGACATTGAACACCATTATTGTTGAGTAGTGGTCGAGAGGGTTGACGACGAAAGATATAGCTATGTTAGCATTGTGTTGCGAGCCCTGCGCGCGCGGAAATGTTCCCGAAAGAGGGAAAAGATACCGCTTGCGCGTTGACATTGTCGCTGAAACCTTCCAAGATAATCAGTTTTATTGATTGTGGAGGATAAACTTAAACTCTAAAGCCTGAGCCGCCCGCAAATTAGGCTCCAATTCCCCTACAGTAGCCGCACACACTCTCTCCTAATAAAATCTTCGATTAACCCCATACAAACCCAATATCAAACTACATGGCAATCGGGTTGAGCGCCTTCCGGACCTTGCCCCAGAAAGTGTTGTCCCGCTTTGCTTTCTTCTCCTTCTTGTCACAAATCTTGTACATCTTGACGTAGTCGACCACCATGGCTCTATCTTTTGGGGATTCTGGCCAAGATGGCAACCAAGAAGAAACACCCGACCAAAAGGAACTAGGAGCAACATCGCCCTCGGTGTTGATCCATGGCTTCTTGCCCATATCGTCAGGGAAAAACCCGTTAGTGCCTCCGACAGCCACATTCAAGATAAGGTAGAACTCCTGGTCAAAAGGTGCAATCTTGTTGTTCAGTGGCCATGGGTCGTTGATGTACGACCCGTTTGAGTAGGTCAGGCCAAAGTCACCGTATTCCCACAAAGGCAGGCTGAATTTGTGGTATAGCACTTGTACCAACCGCAGGTCAATGTACGTCTTGATGTACTTCTCGTTCCATTCCAACCCATAGGTGTGGAACTTGTTAGCAAATCCATTCAATCTCCGCTCGTACAGCTTGGTGGTCTTCTTGTAAGCATCGGTGGCACTTGAAGGGCCCCAATGAAGTGTACTAACAATGGTATCGTAACCTCCCATGCCGTAGTGTACCCCGTTGCCTCTAGCTTCCGCAATATCAATTTCTCCAGACGCGGGCCACGAACCATACGTATTTGTGACGGGCATAAGCCAGATAGCAGGCCAGAGCCAGTCTCCACGGGGCATTTTGGCTCTGATTTCAATCTTGCCGTATTTGATCGACCTTGTATTTTGCGTAGTGAGCCTGGCGCTCTGAACTGGGGGAATAATGGTATTAGTCGAGGCATTCGATGACACCCAGCACTCAGATGATCCAGATCCTGTGCATGTACCGTCAGAGGTAAGATTCACGGTGTACCCATTGAGAATGTCTGCGTTGGATATGGTCTCGTTAGTCAAAGTCGGCAAAATGTAAAGCTTGCCGTTCTCCACGTACGAGTTCCGCTCGCTGTCCGTGGTCCAGTCAAAAGATCCGGTACCGTAACCTCCGGTTTGTACCTCGCGATTCCAGACATCGGTGTTGAAGGTGTCAAAGTGGTCAATGAGCACCTCGCAGTAGTCGAGGTTGGTGACCGACTTGTACTGGAAGTAGAGCTGCACAGCAATAATACCCAATCCGCAGATGAATGAAATAATCATGATCAAATTGATGTATCTCAATTTCTTCTTGCTTTTGCTAGCCAACCACGGTTTTTCAACCTTTTCACCAGGCTTGAGCCGGTGGACAAGATACTGCCGTTTCGAGAAGATCAACTCATTCTCGCCATCCTTCCTCTTGGCGGTAAACAAGGTCTGGGTAGAGTTTGTCTGTGTGCTCGCCTTAAACCCTGAAGTAAGCCCCGATTCAGGCCCGTCGGTGTGACTTTCCGAGTTCACCGACATGGAGTTCACTTTACTCTGTCTTCCCGACGCAGAGGGGCCAATTTCCTCATAAAACGCCGGGTTAACTTCGTTTATGTTGATGGATGGCGTTCCATCATACTCAGGGATAAACCTGGAGCTGTCCAGGTCGTGTGAAATCGTGAGCTGTGGTGGGGGTAATGTTGTCTCTGGAGACTCGGAGATGTCCAGGCGATTTCCGAGGTGGTTGGTGCGACCTCCTCTCAATGACCCGTCCAGGGCCTCGTTATCAGCAGCATCCAGTCTAGTACTCTCAGAGCCCAAGCTCACTTCAATTTCAGCAATACTAGTCGCCTTGCTGTTGCTGGTGTCAGAATCCAGCGGGTTAAGAGACGACTGAGTCAAGTTCTCGTTAGATTCGTCCATGGGTGGAAAATAATTAAGACGACGGCGAATAGTGGGAAATCTAACATTACAAATAAGTGCAAAGTGAAAACACCTTCATTTCCGACTACAGCGGCGTGCATTTAATAGAATGATAACCAGCAATCGCCATGCGGATGCGTTGCATGAACTTACATGCGTCGACATGCAGGCCGTGTGGGAGGATTAGATGCATCGTTTCCCGCCTTGCGCTAGCGCATGTCCATCGGAAAAAGAACCGTGCCAACCGAAATGGCGTGTCACTAAGCGATCGGAATTTGGGCGTTCTTTCGACGATCGACTATGCATCCTCGAAACGCCTCGCACGAGATTGTATGGCATAATCTGGTCATTTGGCTGTGGCCGTAAATATACGCTCGTTTGCATGTGGTAATTAAGTGCATGCATTTATTTTTTTGTGTGATGCGGGCTGCAAAAAAATCAGCCGAAAGCCTGCAGAGTCATTATGCTAGCTCATTTGGGCCGGAAATGGCAAAGTAATGTGATGGATTATGGCCGATGGCGGTGGTGACACGGATCCTATTTGACCCCATCTAGGCCCTAATTTCGCATCCTTCAAATTTCCTTTCTTCACAATCTGATGGGTCTTTTCCTGAACTTTCTTGCTCCCAAGAAGGTTGAGCAGCAACCTAAGTCCGAGAAATCAGTTGCAGCCAAGGAATCCTCACCAATTACCGAGAAGCCCAAGCGTAAACTTCCCTCGATCATCAATGAGACGTTTGGAGATTTGGTGCTTGACCAGAGCGATGCTGGGTCGCGAGTGTCGAAGCCAACCAGTATTACATCGCTGATGTCATACTCAAACATCCTCCGCAACTTCTACAACAATGTGAACAACATGGATATGGATTACGAGCTCGCTTTGGACTACAAGGACCCCCAATTCATCGTCGTCGAGTATTTGTTCGACATGTGTCAGAGCAAAGGTTGGTTTAAGCTTATCGACAGACTGGAACCCTGTGTCATCAAGAAGAACGGTAAAGTGGGCACCGAGTTGCAGTACCGGTACCTTCCACCACAGGACTTCATCGACGAGAACTCATTTGTGTCGACGTTTGCCCACTCGATCCGTGCCGATGTGGCCATCAGAGTATCTTTCCCCGTGATTCACTCCATCTTGGATACCCTCCCCCCTGGGGAAAAGATCGTGAGCTTGAATGACGACCACAAGATTCAGTTGATTGAAACTGTGGCCGATTTGGCATGGGTTAGAAAATACCAGTACTGTACGTTCGTGCGTGACGAGAAGAGTTTGATTGCCTGGTCCAACAACGTCAGCGACTTAGTGAAATTCGTGGCGGCGTTGGAGAATTTGATGATCAACTATATTTGGGAAGTTGGAAATGCCATCGAGGTCAAGAACTACAAATATGTGCCTCGAGTAACGTTTGCTGAAGGCTTTAACGACAGTGATTCCCTTGCTGAAAGTGAACAAACCGTACAGAGCAGCTTGGAATACCAACTGGCCGATTCTGCGTTTAGTACAGGCGGAAATGACAACGAAAAGGCCGCACCAGTTGAAGATTTGGAGAAACAGACCAAAGAAAGGCCTGTTTTCTATATCCACGCCGTGGCTCAGGGCCTTGCCTTGATGCTTGTGATGACGTGGATTGGAATGATGATGGGAGAAGCCACCGAGGCAATTACGGCGGAAGGAAAGTGGATCGATATGCTTGCCATTCTCTATTTCCCACCTTTCATCCTTTTTAGTGGATTCTTTGCATCTGCAGTTGTTGGTGTGTTCATGTACATCTTGGGGCCCGTTGGCCAGGTGCAGAAGAACTCCTACTCTTACTCTGTGCACAAGGCTCCCAGAATGAAACCAGCAAACAATGTGCTTCCCCACGTCACCATCCAGTGTCCCGTATATAAGGAGAGCTTGGACGATGTGTTGAAATTGACATTCCAGAGTGTGCAGAAGGCGATCCACACTTATGAGCTCCAAGGTGGATCCGCCAATGTTTTCGTCAATGACGATGGACTTCAGCTCATTAGTAGAGAAGAAGCGTTGGAAAGAATTGAATTCTACGAAGAAAACGGGTTCGGGTATGTTGCAAGACCTCCACATGGCCAGAATGGGTTTATGCGGAAAGGCCGTTTCAAGAAGGCGTCCAATATGAACTACTGTCTCAGCATCTCGCTGAAAGTGGAAGATGAGTTTGAAGAGATGCGTCTGGGGTCGGAGTTTTTGGAGTTCTCGCCACAGCTGGAGTCCAAAGTGTACTTGAAGGCGCTCGAGAAAGTCGTCAAAGACGAGTACAGTTGTTGGGCTGGGGGAGATATCTTGTTAGGAGAGCTCATTCTTTTGATCGATTCCGACACCAGAATCCCCGAAGATTGCTTCCTTGACGCTGTCTCCGAAATGTACGAGTCACCAGAAGTCGCCATTCTTCAGCATTCTTCCGGTGTGATGATGGTGGTGAACAACTACTGGGAGCGGTTGATTGGGTGGTTCACTGACTTAATTTACTTTTCGATCTCATACGTTTCAGCTAATGGTGCCGATACCGCTTCTTTTGTTGGCCACAATGCCTTTCTTCGGTGGCAGGCAGTGCAAGAGTGCTCTTATGTGGATGAGGACGATGGCCGCACCAAGTACTGGTCGGAATCGCATGTTTCTGAAGATTTCGAGATGTCTTTGAAGCTTGGAGGATTGGGCTACTTAGTTAGAGTGGCCACCTACCACAATGGCGGATTCAAAGAGGGTGTCTCATTGACAGTGTACGACGAAATCACCAGATGGTCGAAGTACGCCTACGGTTGTTCCGAAATCATGTTCTTTCCCATCAAAAGGTGGTTCCGTGGAGAAGTTTTCACGCCACTTTTCAAGATGTTCATCAAGTCTGATATCTCCTACGCATGCAAGTTCAGTATCATTGGATACATGGGCACATACTTCGCCATTGGCGCCTCGATGATCATGTTGATCGTGAATTACTTCATTGTGGGCTACTATACCTGGGGTTACTCAAAGATTTACGTGCCTTCGATGAGGATTTTCGTTTCTGTGATGGTTGTGTTTTCATGTGGTTCGCAAATGGCTTACGTCGTGGGCCGTTACCGTATCTTGCGTACATCTGTGTGGCTGATGCTTCTAGAATTCAGGTGGGCCGTTTTGATGGCCATTTTCATGGGTGGTTTGTCGTGGCACATGTTGATAGCCATTGCCTGCCATTTGTTCTCATTGAACTTGGAATGGGGTGCCACTGCCAAGACAATGGACAATTCGACGTTCTTCAAAGAGTTGCCCAAGACCTTGAAGAAGTACTTGTGGATCTACATCATGAGCGTCTTGCTAATAGTGATGATGTTGGTATTTGCGTACGCGGTGCCTTACGCATATGTCATCAATAGCATTGCCCCAACGCTACCTTTGGGATGGTCGGTGGCTTGCCACATTCTCTCGCCGCTCTTGCTTAACCCACAGTTGATGGCGTTCTCTTGGTAAACGAGCTTAAGCGAGCAGGCAAAGCTTAGATCAGTCTTACCTAATTATTATACCCTTTGCCACCACGGCGATACGAAATTTCACGAATTCGTAAATGGTACAGCACTATTATGCAAGTGCCCAGCCCGCAGTTCCCGAGTTTTAGCATGACCCTGGATGAGGTGACTGGAACTCAGCAGGTTACAAGCAACTAAGATGGCACTATAGGCACTCTTTTTCTCTGTCTTGGCGATTTACGCCATGAGTTTTAATGAGAAGATGGAAATTCTGATACTTCTCACGTCTAGAATGCCGAACAGCGCGGCAAACGTGCATTGACAGCCAGCAAGACAATACTGCTCATTTCAGTGCATCCGCATTTGGTAGTGTAATTAATGGCAGCATAGGGAAGTACATGAACTTACGGAGACTTCCTCACCGACGATCGGCACGGATTCAGTGTGGGAATTACACAAAAGCGAGGCGAGAGATGCATTGTTGCTGTTTGAACGATGGTGAGACTCGGGAGGTGCAGGAACTCCTCGGAAACTGAGAGTCGTCGCCGAACAAACCATTGTGGGCGCGACTAAGAGAGATCTGCCGCGTGATACATGCATGCCATGACGTGCATGGATTGTGAGATTCACTTGAGATTTGCCAGAAGCCGTTCAAAGAAAGCATGAATGCTAGGGCCTGTGTCATATACTACTTGAAGTACCCCTAAATATAAAATATTCAGTTCAAGAGGTGTACCAAAGAGTCTTAACGCGCCCAAGAAAGCGCGTGACTCCATTTCTTTTGATGTTCAGCATGTCTCATGCATCTGTGGGACTGCACGATCTCGCATATCCCTTCATGCTCATACGCTTCTATAGCATTTCTCCGTGGCGCACCACGGGCGTCAGCCGGCCCAACTAGCGTCAAGGATGGAGATTTCGTGTGCATGATAAACTGATTGTCGCACATCCCTCTCAATATGCCGCGATTTCACCCGGATTTGGGGGGATTGCGGAGGGGGGACAACCGCCATACATGGGGGCGCATAAGTTCGCTCGTACCCGCAGATATTCGGAGCTGGGTCAATTTCATATCTCGTGTTACCATTTGTTCAACTGATGACACTTCTTCTTGCCCGCGGTTGCCTAGCCTTAAATTCAGCCGAGAAGTGTGTGCATGGATGCCAAATAAGCGTGTTTGGTGACCCAAGCTTACCGCTAAGCGACAGTAGTGATCTTAGTGACATGGGGGCGTTCGGTTTAGAAGACTAACAATCAGATGGCATCCCCATTCAAGTAAATTTGGGTCCAAAAAGTAAATACTGGGATGGCATAACGCCCATTTATTCGCTGTGCATGAAAGCTGCAGAGGCACCTGCAACGTCTGGCAGTAGGCAGGCTGCAGGTGAGCCACCAAAAGCCTCCATACCTATTTGGATACCAGTCCCATCTCAATATTGCTGAACCTCGGATGCGCATGTCAGCACTCACCCCGTTGGGGCGGGACGTTTTTCGCCTCTTTCGAGTACGCCCGACCCGCCACCGCTAAGCGACAAGTTAAAGAAAAGCCATCCGAATGCCCCGAAACGCCCCAAGACGTAGCTCCCTCTACTCTCCACAAATTGCGCCTACAAAATATAATTTTCTGGGGGGCAAGCGTCGGGAGGGTCGGTCCAGCCGCATGTGTGTTATTGCTCTAGGAATATCGAGCAAACTTGTGGTAGGGGGTCGCGCTATCAGGCGACTCGATACGAGATTTTGATAACGGATACTGATTAACTATAAGTGCTTGGCGCTGAGCTCCACAAGCCGAGAGTGGCGGCAAGAGCGGAGCCAACTTATTCCGAAAAGCCGAAATTTCGCGAGCCGGAAGCGCATTCCGAGACACGCGCAGATGAGATTGTTCCCATAATTGGTGCTGGAAGCCTCGTTCACTCGCAGATAGTAGTAGCTCGCAAGATACAGACAAATTTGCGGAAGTATGTTTTGCTTGACGTGACAACTCCGTTGGAGTAGATGCAAACCGGAACATTTTAGTCGCGCCACTAGTCCGATCCGACCTGCGACTGTTCCATGTCGCGTCGAAGATCCCTGCAACGGAGATCGCCAAGCGCTCATAACAAAGAACAACGGCGTGTAGGATATCACTAAACGGCGTGGAGGATATCGGTAAACGGGTACTCGGGGCGGGAATTTCGCTTACAAGCGGCGAAACTGTCCAATGAGAGCAAGTTCAAACGCCGGTCATAACCTAATGTCTGAGCGTTACGCGGAGCGTTAGTAGACCCTTGCGTTTCGGCCAACTCGAGCACAGATACGACATGGCTGCTCCTCGGCAACGACAGAAGTCATCAGTTCATCTGCTGCTCGAGCAGTCGCACAGACGATCAGTTGATGATCCAAACGCAGTGTATTTGCTATTTACAGGTAGTAGCCTGACTATCTGTAAGGATTACCAACGGGTACACCCAGCTAGTACAATCCAGCGTCAATCCCCACCGCAGTTCCTGTCGACGTAGCTAACTTGCAGAGAAACACAAAATGCGCCCCCGTCTCGTCCACATCAGCCAACTCCTTGAGTGGAGACCGCTCGATGGTCAGCTTGATCTTCTCTTCAGGAAACCGGTGCCCCCACTCGGTCATGAGCAAACCAGGACAGACAGCGTGTACACGAACCTTGGGGCCCTGCGACTGCGCCAACATGCGCACCAAATGGATCAACCCGGCCTTGCTGACAGCGTACGGAATACTTGACCCGTACACGATTCTTCCTGCCAACGAAGCCGACACAATGAAGGTGCCGCCCTCATTGTTGGCATCGAAAACCTTCTTGGCGGCCTTGAAAAGGTAAAAATGAGACTTAATGTTCGCCTGGAAGCACCCGTCCCACAACTCGTCGTCCAAAGAATCTAAATCCTCATACGGAACAACTTTCGTCCACCCCGCGTTGGAGATCACGATATCCAAGCCGCCAAGCTGATCAACGGCATCCTCGATAAGCTTAGATGCAGCAGACGCACCGCCAAACACATCGGCCTGGATAACGACGACTTTCACCTTGTGGAGATCTCTTATCTCTTTCGCCAATTGCTCGGCTCTATCCTTGGAGGAACTGTAGTTAATTGCCAAATTGACGCCCTCTGCAGCAAGCTGACGTGCCACAGATGCTCCGAGACCCGCGGAACCGCCGGTGACAAGAGCGTTTTTCCCGTTTAAGTTGATCATGGAGAAAGAAGTAGTAAGGATGGAAAAGTGTGGGGTCACTGTGCAGGACATAACATACTGGGTAGCCACCGCCGTTCGGAGTGGGCAAATTAATGATAGAAGATGAAACAATGCCTCCGCTCTTGCAGTGGAGCGGCGCTGTATTTCCTTTGCAAAGCGTCTTCCGCTTTTTCTATGTACATTTCAGCGGACTCCGCAGCCATTGCGAATAGCATGAACACCATACTCCAGGTGGTAAATCTGGGCAGAAATCTGTGGCGACCAACGCGGAAAGGAAAGATGTAATCCTTCTAGAGGCACTCGGATTCTGCTGAGACAGTTTTATTTTGTCTGTGCTGACTTTTGAGCTCGCATACTCCACCTCCAAGTGAGACGAAGTAGCACCCCAACCTAAAGCGCCTCTGCAGACAAATCCTTCTTGATCATGAAGGGCTTCCCCCGCCAGTTGATCTCGTGGCCCGCCATGGCAATCACCCAGATCGGTAGCGCCAATAATTCACGCATGAGCCAGGTTTGGAGCCACTCCTTCCAGTTGCGGGAAACTGGGGTGACATTGTGGAGCCATTTGGGCTGGTGGTGTGCTCTGTGGATGTTGTACACCCACCAATAGTATTGCAGGTAGTCACACGCCAACCAGCATGCCATGTGGAATGCAAAGAACCAAAAGTTGAAGAATTGGCCCCACCGGAGTCGAGAAATCGCCAACGTGCCGATAATCCCACAAATGATCGACTCCGTGGTGGGCTCCACCAACGTGGCAGCCTTGACCATGTACTTTCTCACGCGCAACCACCGCACTCGCCGGTTCATGTACTCTTTCACCGAATTTGACTGGTCCTGAGAAACCAAAGGCTGCACCACCAAGTCGCCGGTCAACGCCGTGCGGCCAAAACAGTACTCCCACAAAGCGATGCCGATCATGTTGTCCTCGCCAATGTATCTGGCGAAAAACTCGATCAGGTGGCCCGGGCCCTTGGCCGAGATTCGGGCTGCATCTTCTCGAACAGAATCCTCGTGGAAAAACTGCAGATGCTCGTGCGGGATGCGTGACACCGCGTGGTCGAGGTCAGACCGCCGGTACACGTTGGACTTGCCGTTGACGCACGGCGCAATCAGCAAGTTGTTCAAGCTCACGTAGAACTTCAGGTGCGAGGTGAACAAGAACATCTCGTCCAACAAGCTGCCCTGGCCCGACCTGGCGCCGTCCAACGCGAGTGCCAACGGCACGTGGTGCACCAATTTGACCGCCCGCCCGCTTTTCAGCACGGGGAACCCGCAAGTTGTGTTGTTGGCCATGGCCAAAACCAGATTCGCCAAAACGTCTGGTGAAGCCCACACATTCAGGTCCATGATCCACAAAACGTCGTGCGACGCGCGCAAAAAGCCCTTGGCGAGGTTGTTGACCTTCGGGTTGGGCCCAAAATAGTCCTGTCCCGGCTCCAGCACGAGAATATGGGCGTCTGTGTCGGGGTATTTGGCCACTAACTGCTCAAGAATGGCGATCGCAGGGTCCGTGCGCTCGTACACGCAAAACAAGATCTGCAACTTGTCGCGCGGGTAGTTTTGGAGAAACGACAGCTCGAGGCACGAGGTGAGCTCGGGATCAATGCCCTTGATGGGCCGGATGATGGTGACGGGCTCCAAATTGTGCAAATTTCCATTCGGATGTGGCGGGCGCCGGAACACCGCTAGGATGCAGAGGTACCCCAACGCCGCCACAACGAGAATCACCGCGTACCACGCAAGGAGAAACCACGCTAGCGCGTCGTGCAAAGACATGTGGTGGGAGGAACCTGGCGATAAATTTTGTTGGTGGAATCGGTATACTTCGGGACTGCACATGGGTGAAATGAATGCCGCAGGGCCCAGGGGTCGGAGCGACGCGCGGGAACCGGGGCCTGGGAGGTACGGGTGTATGTTTGTTCTCCCACGGCGGTTATGGGTTTTTCCGAGGCTCCGAGGGCCCCGATTTGGCTCCACTTGTGGCTCTGCTATTGTTTCAGGAAGCTGCCAGATCTGGCGGCTGGATGCAGTACGCATCTTCCACGCGTGAGCGTCACGTGATAAAATACACGTGACTGCGCTCGCCTCACGTGCCTCCCCATCACGCGCACCTGAAAATGGCCATCTTAATACCGAGCTCGCAGATCCGCCTCAAGGACCCGCAAAAGTGCAATAAATCGCAGTTGGCACAAGAAAGTACCTGGCGTTTAACCCGTCAGATCACTCCGAATCCAAAACAGCCGTGGCGGCCGCGTGTGGCACCCTCCCCCACTGGTCCCGGAAAACCCACACCCGTACCTCCCAGCCGTGGTGGGTCCGGTTCCTCGGTTTAACGGCACCCCACAAAAACCTGTCGCTAAATATATAAAGGTGATCCCCGGACTTTTTCCAACCGCCAACCCGTCCGATTATTCTCGTGACTTCTTTCTGATTTTCTTCCGGCACCAATGCTAAAGTCTGCTGCCAGAATGACAAGAAAGTTCTCTTCTTCCGCCGCCAAGGGCGACTTGTTCAAGTACCAGTCGCAACTCCCAAAATTGCCAGTCCCCACGTTGGCTGAGACCTCGGCCAAGTACTTGAGATCGGTCGAGCCCTTTTTGTCTCCTGCTCAATTGCAGTCTACCACCGCCATCTTTGAGGAGTTCATCAGACCAGGCGGTCAGGGTGAGGTTTTGCAGCAAAGATTGGAGGAGTTTGCTCAGGGCAAGGATAACTGGTTAGCCGAGTTCTGGGACGACTACGCGTACATGTCGTACCGGGACCCGGTGGTGCCGTACGTGTCGTACTTTTTCAACCACAAGGACATCAACAACGCCGTTGGCCGCAACCAGTTGTACAAGGCGTCGTTGCTTGCGTACTACACCACGCAATTCCTCGTGCTGGTCGAAACTGAGACGTTGGACCCAGAGATCATCAAGGGCAACCCCTATTGTATGAACGCGTTCAAGTACATGTTCAACAACTCGCGTGTGCCTGCTGCCGGGAGCGACATCACGAAATTGTACGAGATTTCCGACCACCGCTACTTTGTCGTTGTGTTGAACAATAACTTCTACAAGGTGCACCACCACGACGCCAGCGGACAGCCATTGTCCAAGGCGGCCATTTACAAGCAGTTGCTGTATTTGGTGAACGTGGTGAACCCAAGAGTGCCACGTGGAGACGGTGTGGGTGCCCTCACATCGTTGAACAGAGACGAGTACTTCAACACTTACACGAACATGCGCAAGTCGCCAATTAACGAGGAGTCGTTCGAGACCATCTTCGCCTCGTCGTTCATCATTTGTCTCGACGACAACTCCCCTGTGACCATCAAGGAAAAGTCCGCCAACAACTGGCACGGCGACGGCCAGAACCGTTTCTTTGACAAGCCATTGGAGTACTTTGTCAGCAAAAACGGAAACTCCGGTTTCTTGGGTGAGCACTCGAGAATGGACGCCACGCCCACCGTGCAGTTGAACAACTTTGTGTTGCTGAACGTTGCCAAGGAAGACCCTGCTGCTTTCATCGCTGAAATCAGCGCCGACACCGTTGCGCCATCTGCAGCGGTTTCCGAGGTCCCCTCTGTGTTGCCATTTGACATTTCTGTCCAGACCAGAAGCGACATCGAGTTGGCCAAGGAGAAGTTTGCTGCCACAATTGCCTCGCACGACGAGGAGGTGTTCCAGTACTACGGCTACGGGAAGAACTTGATCAAGCAGTTCAAGGTTTCTCCAGATGCCTACGTGCAGATGTTGATGCAGTTGGCCTACTACAAGTTGACCGGCAAAGTGCGTCCTACATACGAGAGTGCAGCCACCAGAAAGTACTTGAAGGGCAGAACAGAAACGGGCAGATCAGTTTCGATCGAGTCGAAGAAATTTGTCGAGACTTGGACCGACTTGAATGCCTCGGACGAGGAGAAGATCGCCACTTTCAACGCCGCTTGCAAACAGCACGTGAAGTACTTGAGTGAGGCAGCAGACGGTAAGGGTGTGGACCGCCACTTGCTTGGATTGCTGCAGATGCTCAAGGAGGGTGAGGACGTGCCTGCCGTTTTCAAAGACCCAGTGTACAAGTACTCATCTAACTGGTACATCTCGACTTCGCAGGTCCCTTCGGAGTACTTCCAGAGTTGGGGCTGGTCGCAGGTTATTGACGAAGGATTCGGATTGGCGTACTTGGTCAACAGCGAGTGGTTGCACGTGCACATCTCGTGCAAGAAGGGCTTTGGGTTGAGATCGGACTACTTGAAGTACTACTTGACCGAGGCTGCGAACGAGATGAAGCAAGTGTTGTCGAAGCAATTGGCACCTAAGGCTAAGCTTTAGAGTATTTATTTATGAGGATGACCTCCAAGAAGTTGTATGGTAAGCAAAAATGAAATGAAAGAAAAAAGCTATAAAAATTTGCAGCACTTGAAACTATCACAGCCCCAGACGCATATGGGCCACACCGTTGGGAGGTACGGGTGTCAGCCCTAACTTGATAAGGGCAACCACAACCTAACTTTGCACCAACCCTACCCCCTTTATCCACAACTAGACGCTCACGAGCAATTCCACATATTCAGCAGATCCCAACCAGATCTCTCCACTACCATACAATCCCAAATCCGACGGTTTTTGTGTAGTCTGGCTGGTGGCAAATTTTGAAACGGTAAGGCGCCAAAACCTAACCCCCAACCACCAAATCCACCATGGCCAGTCCGATCGAATACTTGACGGTGTATAATGCACACACTGGTCTGCTGTTGCGGATCCCTAAGCCATTGCGGCTCCACACTTTGCCCGAGTTCAAGAACTACCTTTTGGAGCACTTCACCAACTATATTGTGGGGTCCACAGACAACATATTCTTGCTTACGGCATTTGGCATCAAGTTCGACTTCTCTGCGGTGGCCAGCATCTCTGAGGTCTACATGTTCGACAAGCGCTTGTTTGTCCAGGGCAACTATGAGCAGATTTACCAGAAGTACTTGCATTTGGCAGAACTGCAACCCCACGAATTGCTCCAGCCCAAGCCGTACGAGTCAGCCAACTCCAGCGACAAAAACGTGAGAGTTCTGTCCAAATTGAAAGTCATTGACGGCTGGACGCGGGCGTTGGTGCAAAATAGCCACCAGATCAACGAACGCATGGACCAGTATATTCGGCAAACCAACGCCATCTTCATGTCGCTCAACATCATCTTCGAGTTCACCACAAACTACATCCGGGACATACGGAAGTACCACGAGAATCACCAGAACCACATCCAGCTCCTCAACATGAAAACCCTCCATAAGCTGTGGAAATCACACTACAACGCTCTCAAGAAGTTCCCAGAGTTCCATTTGCGCTCTGCTCCAAGAGACCCAATCAAATTGTCTACTTTCTTGGATGAAAACGAGTTAGCATCATCCGCTGCATACGTTGGGAGACTACTCCCGGAAGTGTTAGATAAGTTCAATTCTTTCTCCGAAGAAGTCAGCCGAGTCACCAGGGAACAACTCCATATTGACAAGACCATAGAACTGTTACGAAATGACTCTATCACACATTTCAAGGACTACGAGGCTACAAAATCTACCTATGTGGCCGAGGTGGAGAAATTGGGCATTGAAATTACAAGCGAGAATAACACAACCAACTCCGACCAAGTCTACTCCGTTCAAGTAGATCGGAGTAGCCGCTTGTTTGCATCCGTGGATAATAGGTTCAAGCTCTTGCAATCGATCTATGATTTCAAATGCAAATTAGGCAGAGAATGTATTCTGCTATTCGAGAGGATGGGTTCTTTGCAGAAATCAATGGTTGAGGTCAGAAATGAGATCAAGGGCTTGACGGTTGAAAGAGTGGGAGACCTTCCTATCTTCAATAGATTATCCGGTGACGAGAAGTTGGACAACCTGACAATCGCCAGAATCCAGATAG
Source organism: Sungouiella blattae (assembly GCA_003706955.3). Lineage (NCBI taxonomy): Eukaryota > Fungi > Ascomycota > Pichiomycetes > Serinales > Metschnikowiaceae > Sungouiella > Sungouiella blattae. Next base: position 1,287,975 of record PPMS03000001.1, on the reverse strand, counting down.
CTGAAGATCATTTGTCCATGCCAATTGATTTCCCACTATTGTTTGGGCTTATGATGATTGAAAAGCGCAGGCAATACGAGTGGCACAACTTTTTCTTGAAAGGTGTCGTTCACAACTCTTCGGAGCAACTTACGATGATTATCAAGCACGAGAAAGACTTCCAGAAGCTTTGGGTCAGAAAATATAGCGGGCTAGTGAGATTTCTCGATCGCAATAATGCATTTCGCATCCAGCTTCCGTCAGTGGACATCTCAGTTGTTAATGGACAACCGGTATCGAGACAAGATTCGATCCTTGCCATATTTGGGGATGCAGATATTGACCGGGAGGATATTACACAGTACATTCAGATGATCAGAAATCAGAAGATTGAGAACAACACGGCAGACACCTTAACAAAGAACTTTGACAGTTTCACCGTGTCTACGGAGAACTTGAAGCACATCACGAAGATTGTGGCCACTTTGAGTTCGTTTGCATCGCCCAACAACCTGAAATTGAAGCTTCAGGATGAGAATGGGAGGGCGTCGGGCGACAAGTCATTTGACGTTGAAAATGATTCCGATCTTAATGTCATCAATGGGTTGAGATCTCGAATTAGGTGTCTTGAGTCCTTGCTACATCAAAGGCAGTACCAGGAATTACTGAGTTGGCCCGTGCTTAAGAATTCCGGGGGCAGATCTCCTGATAATAGACAGAGTATGCTACTATTGGCACCCTCACAGTCGAATGCGGGGAGATCCGTCTCAGAATCTCACAGGCCAAGTCTGATTAGGCGGTCTGCCTCTCTGAAAACCCAGGCATCTGAGGGTAACGCACCAAAGGTTTTAGATGCATCTGTCACGATAGACAAACATCTTGACAATATCCGGTTGCGTAGAGAGAACTCCGAATTGAATTTGTCCAACACGCTGTTGGTGAAGGAAAATGAAAATTTGAAAAGTCAATTGGAATTCCTCAAGAAGGAAATGGAGACCAGGGACAGAGAGCACCTCGCCACCAAAGCAAGCTATGAGGAGAAACTTGCCATCACTCAAACCACCGTCGAGGAACTTGGCAATCGGCACGAGGAAGAATTGCAGAAGTTGGAAAGTGCCAAACAAGAGGAGATTTCCAAGATCAAAAAAGAAAATTCAACTCTTGAAATGGAGATCTCAGCCCTCAAAGTTGACATTGACCATCTCCAGAAATCCATCAAAGATCAAGCGAATAATAACATTCGTGCCGACGAGCTTGACCAAGAGATTAGTAATTTGAGTGCCGAGTTGAGCGATTTGAAAATCACAAACTCGGAGTTGAGCTCCACCATTGACGGTTTGAAATCAAAGCTTTCGGCTCAGAATTCGGAGCATGAAAAGAAAGTACGTGACCTCAATGTGCAACTCGAGGACAACTTGAAGAGAAACGAGGAAGTCGCCAAATCGACTGCAAATGAGCTGCTGAGCTTGGCAGCAGTGTTGCATCTGCTGAACGGGATCATTGTTGAGTTGTTCAAACATATCGAGCAGCTAGTGGCGCAGAATATGGAATACTTCAAGGAATTTTGTTTTGTTCTAGAATCAATGGGCCTACTATTGGTTTCAGATGATGGTGACAATCATGAGTTGAAGATCACGCGAGTCAAGGGGTTGAAAACAAAGAAAGGTACCGAGAGTCTAGACGAAAAGACGTTCGTGGGAAGAACTACGCCGCATTCTGAGATATATCCACAAATTCTCGAATTGGCCAATTGGAGCAAGCTGCTAGTTGAGAAAAGTGATGCATTGAAAGAGTCTAGATCAAGCGAAACCGAAAAGTCCGGGAACCACGACAGGATAGTCTCTGAGCAGCTTCTGGAATTATTTGAGGACTACTTTAAGGACAAGGAAGCGATGTCGTCCTTCTCGAAATTTGCCAGAGCAATCGCGTTCACGGATAACGTACAGCTCCAAGCACACTATTCGGACGTGGAGGTGATCAACCAGAAATTCTTCTTGAATGGGATCTCCAAGAGGTTCCTGGATGTGGAAGGATTCGCGAAGAAACTCACCAAGGAGAACAAGCAAAAAGCGCTAGAGTTAGCCAAGTACGTCGAGTTGTGCAAAAGCAAAATCACCCTCAGCAACTTCAGCCCTGGGGACTTGGTTCTTTTCTTACCGATTAGAATTGAGGACGTGAAGGATGAAAATGACGAGCCAACCCCGTGGACCGCATTCAACATCGACTCTCCACACTACTTGCTTGATCCACACAGCAGTCAAGTCAATGCTAGCAAGGAGTGGATTGTGAACCGGGTGGAGCTGATTGCAGAGCACCGCGTGACTCAAGAAACGCTACACGACAAGCACCAGAATCCGTTTGCTCTAGAAGTGGGGCACGTTTGGTTCATGATATATACAGCGTAAATTTGACAGCTTACTCTGGAGCATTGTTGAACAAGTAGGACACACTTTCTCCGTTATGCAACCGTCTGATGGCCTCGGCCAACGTGCCGCTGATGTCTATCAACTCCAACTTTGGGCACCGCTGCAACTTATCCTGCAACGGCAACGAGTTCGTGCACACGATCTTGTCGAGTTTCGACGAGTTCAACTTGTCGATGGCGTTCGCAGAGAAAATGCCATGGGTGACGATGGCCACCACCTTCTGGGCGCCGTTGGCCAACAAAACCTCAGCAGCTTTGCAAAGCGTCCCGCAGGTGTCGGCCATGTCGTCGATGAGCACACACACCTTGTCACTGACGTCGCCCACCAACACCATCTTCAGCACCTCGTTGGCCTTCTGTCTCTCCTTGTGGATCAAGGCAAACTGGATGTCCAACTTGTCTGCGATGGCCGCCACCCGCTTTGCACCGCCGGCGTCGGGCGAAACGATCGTCAACAGCTCCACCGAGAAGTTGTCGGTGATGTACCTCAACACCGAAGGTTCCGCGTACAAGTTGTCCACGGGCACGCGGAAAAACCCCTGGATCTGCGACGCGTGCAAGTCCATGGTGATGATGTGGTCGCACCCCGCCGTCTGCAACAAGTTCGCCATCAATTTCGCCGTGATGGGCGCCCGCAGCTTATCCTTCTTATCTTGTCTGGCGTAAGGGAAATTTGGGATCACCCCTGTGATTCGCCGGGCGCCGCCGCCTCTGCATGCGTTGATAATGAGCAAAAGCTCCATGAACACGTCGTTGATGTCGCTCTCGCCAACTCCCGTCTGCAAAATGTACACATCTTCATCTCTGACCGACTCGCCGACTGCCACCAGGGTCTCGCGGTTGCTGTACTGGAAGGGGGCCACTTTTGCCACCGTGATACCGAGTCTTGCCGCTATTAGGTCAGTGAGTTCGCGGTGGGAGTTGCCTGTGATGAGCTTGATGGAGTTTTGGTTAGCCGCCATTTAGTTGGTTTTAAAGGATGCGATGGCTGGTTAATTTAGCTGGAGCGCGCGCACGTGACGTGCCCCAGACCTACTACTAGAAGTTCTGTCAGTGGGTATTATGCGGATCCTTTTGTGGAAAAGGAAATGCGGATTCCTTTGTGGACAGAAATTGCAGGGGGTAAATGAAATGGCCGTTTGTTTCTGGATTGCGGTTTTTTTTTCTGGTTCGCAGTGTGTTCCTGGTTTGCGGTGCTGTTTCTGGTTTGCAGTCTGTTTCTTATTAACCGCCATTTGGTGGTTTCAAGAATGCGATGGGACCGGCAAATTCAGGTGCTGCTACTGGGAGTTCAAGGTGTATTGGATTGTGGAAAAGGAAATGAGGATCCGTACGAGGACAGAAATTGCAGCAGAAAAAAAAAGTGAAAGGCGCCGTCTGTTTCTGTCTTACCGTGTGTTTCTGATTAACCGCCAATTTAGATGGTGCACGCACGTGACGTGCCACTCCAACTACTACTCAAACTTCTCTCAATGTGTATTATGCGGATCCGTTCGTGGACATGGAAAAATGCAGTGGAATAAAGTGTAAAGGGCCGTCTGTCCGAGACTGGCGCCTCAAAACTTACAAGTCGGTGACACAGCCCTTGGACGCGTCGCTCACCAAGAGAGAGTACTTTCTCAAGGTGCCCCGAGGATATCTAGGCGCTGGAGGCAGCCAGAGCTTTCTTCTCTCGGCAACCACGTCCTCGTCGACCAACAAGTCGATCTTGTTGTTTTCGGCGTCGATGACGATCTCGTCGCCGTCGTGAACCAACGCAATAGGCCCACCTTCAGCGGCCTCAGGAACAATGTGGCCAATCAAGAACCCGTGCGAGCCGCCGGAAAAACGCCCGTCGGTCAACAACGCCACGTCCTTGCCCAATCCGTAGCCCATCAACGCGGACGAAGGCTTCAACATCTCGGGCATTCCAGGCCCTCCCTTGGGTCCCTCGTATCTGATGACACACACGGTCTTCTCGCCCTTCTTGATCTCGCCGTTCTCCAACGCGGTGATGAACGCGTGCTCCTCGTCAAACACACGCGCCTTGCCCTTGAAGTACGTGCCCTCCTTGCCGGTGATCTTGGCCACACACGAGCCTGGCGCCAACGAACCCTTGAGAATCTGCAAGTGGCCGCTGGGCTTCAAAGGCTGCGACAACGGCATGATGATGTCCTGGCCCTTGGGCAATCCGGGAAGCTCGGCCAAGTTCTCCTTGACGGTCTTACCGGTGACGGTGTACTGGTCTCCGTCGATCATGCCTTCCGCCAACAACATCTTCATCACGGCTGGAGTGCCGCCAACGGTCTGCAAGTCGGCCATCACGTACTTGCCCGAGGGCTTGAAGTCGGCCAACAACGGCGTGTTGTCGGAAATCCGCTGGAAGTCGTCGACGGTGATCTCGATGTCCACCGACGACGCAATGGCGATCATGTGCAACACGGCGTTGGTGGACCCGCCGGTGGCAATGATGTATGTGATGGCGTTCTCGAACGCCTTCTTGGTCATGATGTCGCGCGGCTTCAAGTCCAACTGCAAGAGGTTCTTGACCGCCTCTCCGACCGACGCACACTCAGCAGCTTTTTCCTTCGAAACGGCAGGCGACGACGACGAGTAAGGCAACGTCATACCCATCACCTCGGCAGCAGACGCCATGGTGTTGGCCGTGTACATACCGCCACAGGCACCAGGACCGGGACAAGCGTGCTGAACCACGTCGATTCTCTGCTCTTCGGTGATCTGGTCCGACAAGAACTGGCCGTACGACTGGAACGCCGAGATGATGTCGATTTTCTCGGGAATAGCGGCGGTGGCACCGCACGAGGGCAGGCCAGGCAAAATGGTGCCTCCGTACACCATCAACGATGGTCTGTTGTGTCTGCCCATGGCCATCAACACACCGGGCATGTTCTTGTCACACGAAGGGATGGCAATCGACCCGTCGTACATCTGCGCCATGATCAACGTCTCGAACGAGTCGGCGATGATCTCACGCGACTGCAACGAGAACTTCATTCCCTCGGTTCCGTTGGTGATACCGTCGGAAACTCCAATCGAGTTGAACTGCATGCCTTTCAAGCCGGCCTTGTTGACCGACGCGGTACACTGGTCATTCAAGTCCATGAGGTGCATGTTGCAAGGGTTTCCCGACCACCACACCGACCCAACACCAACTTGGGCCTTGTCCATGTCGGCGGTGGAGAATCCGGTAGCGTACAACATCGCCTGAGATGCACCCTGCGATTTGTCCAGGGTGACGATCGACGAGAACTTGTTCAATTTTTTTTCGAGCTGGCGGGCCGAGACAGTAAACTGTCTGGCTTGGAGCACGTGTCTCCGGGCCAGTTGCTGGAAGAGACTCATTGTGGTTTTTCGAAGTTGGTGACGATTTTTTTTTTTCAGTGAGTCAACCGGTTTGGGCCATTCCGGTACCGGGGGTGCCAGGACTCGGAAATGCGGACGGGCGGGCCAATGGCGCGGACGATAAACGTCAGTTCGGCACGTGCCACGCATCACATGATGACCACAGAATCACGTGATGATTGCGCGCTATATACAGGCCATCTCCCTTCGCTCGGACCCGACGGCGGTAAGCTGCCAACATGAAATGGCCGAAAATGTAAACGATTCATGGAAATTCAGAATATCAGTCTCGTTTTCATTTCCCCGTTTTCGCCTGGCCCTTTGGTATTTTCTCACACCCGTGCCTCCCGCCGTTGCACCACTATCGCCTAACCGTTCTATTCTGAGACACCTGCCTAAAAGGGAAAGGTAATTACACTCTTGCTTTTTGTCAACCACACCGCCAACTCCTAGTTTCGCTCATGATTTGGAGAAAAAAGGCGAGCTCCAGCGAGTCTGAAGACAGTGACAACTGTTGCAGCGAAGAAGAAAAGCTCCAGCGAGGACCCAAGCCTGCCGTGCGGCTGAAGCAGCTATCAGCTACGCCTCCATCGGCTGCGACAGGAAAACCACGGAAATCATCGAGAAAACCGAATCTGCAGATGGCCCAGCCCATCACCAAGTGGGATGTTCAGGTCAGAGCCAGAGCTTTTGAGTCCCAGTCAACCGGGTTGGGCATCGAAGTTGCAAGGCAAGATCCCACACCAGACAGCATCATTCTGGATGCTCAGGAGGCACGCCATGCCGAGATGCAAAGACAGATCAGGACTGACGAGGTTACAGACCATGAACGCCCTCGCAAGGCAAAGAAAGAACGCAGGAGGGAAAGAGAGATTAGCAGGGAGATGAGCAGAGAGATGAGCAGAGAAGTGCGTCAAATAGACAGAGACGCACGACAAAAAACAAGAGAAATACGCCACAAAGACAGAGAAGTGCGCAGGCAGCTTAGACGGGCAGAAAGAGCAAGACGACACCAGGATGAACAACTTGCGGGTGCTGGCACCGACGCGAGAAGAAATAGCTCCGAGACGGGAAGACGACACGCCAATAGGAAATCTGCGACTAGAAGGAACACTGGCAGTTCTCGGGGTGCCGAATCCCACGCAGAAATCCCCGCAGATGTTACTGATTCCCCACTCCCATTTGAAACCTCTTCCTCTGGGTGCAGAGCAGCGTTAAGGCATGCCGAGCGACAACGCGAGTACTTGATGGAGCAGATCAACCAGCACCGGCTCGAGCAACTCGAACAGGCGTTGCAAAGAGCCAAAAGACCGGAAATTTCGCCACAACAGGACGCGGATGACCTTTCCAGAAAAGAACTTCGAAGAATAAGAAGACAGAAGCGCAGAGAGGCGAGAGAGGGCCGGCGCACCGAGGGTGAACTGTCTCGAGCCAGAGAAACAGAGGCAGAATCTCCAAGAGAGAGTTCTAGAGAGGCAAGAGAATATTCTAGAGAATCACCAAGAGAGATTCCAAGACAGGCAAGAGAAACTCCAAGAGAAGTTTCTCGAGACTCCCCCAGAGGCACTTCTCGGGTTTCTAGACCGCGCCAGCAGACCCCAAGTCCTCCTGCTGCGAGTCCCGAAACTCCTCCCGAAACTTCACCCATCGAGTCTCCGCTGGAAAGAGCACTTCGCTACGTTAGAGCAGCAGAACGAGACCGCCAGCGAGTGCTACTCCAAACTCCACCAGATATCTATCACACACGCATCCAGCCGCCGCCAAGAGACGAGTACAGCACGGTTGACGAGGATATCCCGCCTTACCGGGCCCAGCTCCACAAATACTTGGACCTTGTGCTGTACGATGAGCGGTTCACGCCTATCCTACGGGTGAACCGGTACTTGGTCAACGGCGACAGTGAGCTCACCGCAGCCATCGACAAACTCACGCAGTTCAACTTGTTGCCCAAACGGACGAACTTGTGGTCGATCTCGCACATCGACGACAACGACTACGAGGAGATGATCCCGGTGCTTATTCCGGAGCACAGTTACCACGGCAACGAGTTGGCGCTGTTCTAGAGGGACGATAGATTGGTGGAGTGTGGAGGTCAAAGTTTGTGGTAATACAGGCTTGAGGTGGCCAGACAGGTTTGAGGTGGTAATACAGATTTGAGGTGGTTTAAAGGTTGAGGTAGATAAACAGGCTTGAGGTGGCCAGAAGCTCTATGGCCCACAAGCAGAGGCATCCAAAAGCAAACTCGGACTCAATGGGAACAAAATGCGTGCTACAGGACACTTTTTACACCTGCCCAATACAGCCAGATATATGCTCACGTAGCCTGTTACAGTGCACGCATTGTCAGCAAACCAAACAAGCGAGAAGCGAAACTAGAAAAGCAGCGAAGCGAAACTAGAAAAAATCCTAGCCCCCAGATTCAAAGTAAACAAAAGTAACCTTGTATTTTTCTCTCAGAAAACCATCGCATCTCGCTATCTCCACGTCGTGATAACCACACACACTGCGCAGTACCACCTCCCACTTCTTCCCATGCCCGAACCAGAAGGATTCACCAAAGTCACCGAGGACTCCCACCGCCTGTCGGAGCTCATCAACTCCAACCCCTACGGCCCCAACCCGGCGGATTTCTTATCGAACGTGTCGTCGTTCCAGTTGATCGAGTCCACTTTAAGAGAGGGCGAGCAGTTCGCCAATGCGTTCTTCTCCACCGAGAAAAAAATCGAAATCGCCAAGGCGTTGGACGACTTCGGCGTCGACTACATCGAGTTGACGTCGCCCGTGGCGTCCGAGCAGTCGAGAAAGGACTGTGAGGCCATTTGCAAGTTGGGGTTGAAGGCCAAAATCTTGACCCACATAAGGTGCCACATGGACGACGCGCGGGTAGCAGTCGAAACCGGCGTTGACGGCGTTGATGTTGTGATCGGAACCTCCTCGTTCTTGCGCGAGTACTCCCACGGGAAAGATATGACCTACATCGCCAAGTCGGCGGTGGAGGTGATCGAGTTCGTCAAGTCCAAGGGCATCGAGATCCGTTTTTCGTCCGAGGACTCGTTCCGCTCGGACTTGGTCGACTTGCTCAACATCTACAAGACCGTCGACAAGATCGGCGTCAACAGGGTCGGAATCGCCGACACCGTCGGGTGTGCTAACCCGCGGCAGGTTTACGATTTGGTGCGGACGTTGAAGTCGGTGGTTCGCTGCGATATCGAGTGCCATTTCCACAACGACACCGGGTGTGCCATTGCCAACGCGTACACGGCGTTGGAAGGAGGCGCCAAGTTGATCGACGTGTCTGTTTTGGGCATTGGTGAGAGAAATGGCATCACTCCACTTGGAGGTTTGATGGCCCGCATGATCGCCGCAGACAGAGACTACGTGTTGTCCAAGTACAAGTTGCACAAGTTGAGAGACTTGGAGAACTTGGTGGCGGAGGGCGTGCAGGTGAACATCCCGTTCAACAACCCGATCACGGGGTTCTGTGCGTTCACCCACAAGGCGGGAATCCACGCCAAGGCCATTTTGGCCAACCCATCCACCTACGAGATCTTGAGCCCCTCGGACTTTGGGTTGACGCGCTACATCCACTTTGCCAACCGGTTGACCGGGTGGAACGCCATCAAGTCACGGGTGGACCAGTTGAACTTGCACTTGTCGGATGCCCAGTGCAAGGAGGTCACCGAGAAGATCAAGAAGTTGGGCGACGTGAGGAAGTTGAACATCGACGACGTGGACTCCATCATCAAGGACTACCACGCGGATGTTTCCACGCCCCGCATTGCGCCCACCTCCGGCACTCCGGTTCCGGAGATCGATCCGAAGAGACAGAAGATCTAGGGAAAGAGAATCTCGAGAAGCTCTAGAGAAGTTCTAGGGAAAGACAATCTAGGGAAGCTCTAGAGAAGTTCTAAAGAAAATCTAGAGAAAGCCTTCCAAAAGTCCTGGAACACACTACTGAATCAGAATCTATGTATACTCCATTGCTATGTACTTTGCTACCACTGGCTCACTTCGTGGACCGGGCGAGATCAGCGAGCATCAAGTAGAGCGCCATCCCGCCAAACACTATACACATCCCGGTGCAGCTCATGATGGCACGTCTTCTCATTACAGAGGTGACGGTGAATCCAGCTCGCAACTCTGTGTTGTAGAGCACGAGGGCGGTGATGATGTTAAGCGCAGCAGTTAACAGGAACACGAGAACAGCTAATCCGTGGCTGAACATGATGAGGGAATTGGAATGGTGCTTTGGTAACGTTGCATGTCTTCAACAGAGATGGAGACGTTGCATTGACTGTGAGGCTTGTTGGAGTCAGCACAAGGAGGTCGTCATGCGGTGGGAAAAGCGGCTAAGTGAGCTAATTTGTGAGTGAGGATTTAGTGCTCCGCCGCATGCCGGAGTCATACGCATCACATGATTCCTAGTCACGTGAGACATCCTCCACCAACACCATCACCAGCCTAGCCAATGCTGTTCCGCCTCGACAGCTGTTGCAGACGGTCATCTTCATCATCTTCATCGTCTTCGTCACTCTCGCCAATTGGCATCGCGTATTTCTTCCGCTGGAAGTCCTTAATGTGCGCTCTGTTCAAAGCATCGGTAATCGACAAGAACGTAGACTTGCGACGTGCGAGCTTCGGGTGGTCGCCACGTTTCCGACGGCCCAAATTCGATTCCTCGTCACCCACCTTGGTGATTCCACTGCCGCTGTATGCAGTGGTGGTTCCCGTCGATGGCTCTGCGCCACGTTCTAATGCCTCCACTGTAAATTCAGCATCCAATGCCTTGTGGGCCTCGTAACGAGCGACCACCAATTTCTTGATGGCAGCCTCGACTTGTGACGACACGAGGTAAGGCACCGGCGAGTCTCTTGAGGCTCTGAAAAGAATCACGTTAGTGCAGTGTTCGTTCTCCATTCTGATGAAAATCCAGATGAAACGCCGCAAGATCTCTGCAATGGCAATGGCGAAACTGGTCACCGCCAGCTGCTGGATCTGGTGGGAGAAAAATGCGTAGAAGATCCACTGGAACCGCAACAACACGTTCAACACCATTGCGGTGTAGTAGTAGGCCGGTCTACCAAAAAACAAATGGTCTCGAAGCAAAAAATGCTTTGAGTTTGATTGCAATAGAGACCAGTCCATGACAATATCCCAGATGGAGCAATAAATAGAGTTGACTGAGGCAACTGTGATAAATAACACCCGGCATGGTTGAGAATGGTGAATACGCCAAAGACTGAGGAGGCAGTAGTACGCCACACCCACAAGATACTTTAGCATGTTTGCCAAATGAGGAAATGCATCTCCGGAGTCCATGAAACGACGCCCGCACTGGAGAAAACGCCAGATAGAGGGCAAAGTGGCAAAGAAACCCATAAGTTGCGAGTGGTTGGATCCACATCTTGAATGCGTAGATGCTGGGCCTCCAGTGAATATGTGGCGCCAGTCTTTCGTATAGAGACAGAAGAAAAATGACAAATTTCCAGCAGAGTATGTCAACGAGCAGAAAATATCACCACTGGAGAAGTCTCTGAACTCAACAGGGTATAAACCGGAGCAAAATAACCGCCATAATGCGATCTGGAGCCATTTCCGGCTGGCTGGGTACAACTGGGTGCCAGGCCAGAGAAATATGAGAAGGCAGACTCCAAGGTAAATGATTGGGAAGTTCCGACCAGGAAATGCGTTTGGCCAGAAATCCTGAAATGAAAACCAGCCAAGCAAACCCAAGAATCCGAACGTTATGCTGGGGAGAAGAAGAAACTGCTTGTAGTCCAACGCAGAGGCCAAGTTTAACTCGAAGATGAACTTATAATTGATCTTGAACTTGTGGAAAACAATGAAGTTGATGCCAAGGAGTAAAAACATGAAGTTTATGAGGAAGAACCCTGCCCAGATTTGCATCAAGAATCTTCCCTCCGGTAACATTCCACTCAACGTCTTCTCTAAAGCGTTGTAAATTGCAATGACAAACAAGGGAAATCCGATCCCGAGGAACAATCCAGACCCGAAAATGGCCCGATAGTACAGAGGCAGTCTGATGTCGGCGTTGTTATAAGTGAACGCAGCACTCCTCAACTTCTCTAGGCCGTGCTTTCTGTCGCCCTTCTCCGAGTCGAAAAACGTGAGGTACAAGTCTTCAATTCTGCTTGCGATTTTCTCGAGCACCTCACTGTTCTGGAAGTACGATTCGTTGTCGATTTTCTCCATAAAGTCCTTGCATATCGACGTCTGGATCGCCTTGTCGAACTTCTTGGTGATTTTGCGAAGCGCCGTCCTGTTCAACACCCGGTACGACCGGAGTAACGAGATCGACCGATAGTGCTCGATCAAGGCGTTCTTGAGTTGCCGCTTGGCGTACAAGTACGGCACGCCGAACGACTTTTTCGGCTCGTAGTCTCTTCTTCTTGCGCGTTGCGCCTGTGCGGGGCTCTGTTCGGCCCTCTGCTGAAGAACTCCTCCTTGGAGTCTGTCCTGGTACTGGCTAGCGTCCGAGCTGGCGATCAGCATGTCGTCGGTGTCGTAGACCAACTCGCCGTTTCTGATCTGGTTCTCGCGGAAGTTCGGGTCGAACTCGGCCTCGTCGGTCGTCTTGCGTGTTTTCAAGTACACGTCGTGCAGCTTGGGCTGTTTACGTCTCCAGCGGTTGAGAAACGCCATGGAGGGCAACGACGGGAACTCGTAGCGCGACACCGGGCGGAAGAACTCGGCCAATACCGCCGACCACCCGTTCACGTCGGCAGTCACCGGGTTCTGCTTGGCGTGCACGGCGTCGTTGTGTTTCCTGACCAAGTCGGCCCGGTGGTCCTTGAGCTGGAAGAACTGGTCCTCCAACACGAGAAACCGCTCGTAGATGTCCTTTTCCTTCTCGATGTAGAAGCCGTCGACCTTGCGCAGCTGGTCGTCGAGCCATTTTGTGAACTTGGCCCGCTCCTCGAGAAACTCCTCCTTCTTGTTCTTGGACGACTTCAACGAGATGTTGAAGATGGACGCCCGGCCCTTGGAGGGTTCCTGGTCGTTTTGCTCGTACGCCAGCGGCCCTAGATCGTTCTGCTCTGAATTGGCACCCACGTAGGTGTTTTCTCCCTCCATGGGATCGAGTAACGGCGTCAAGTCCAGGGTCTTGCGCTCGTTGATCTCGTCGTGCAACTGCGCCACACGCTTGATCTGCTTCTTGCCCGCTTTGTAGTCCACATACTGGTCTTTCCACTCGGGCACCAACGTCTCGCTGAGCGACTCGCCAAATTTCATGGGGAGTAGGTAAAAGCGTGAAAAGTAGGAGGAGTGAAATGCACCGCATGCGTGTGTACAGGCGCACTTTTATGCTCTTATCGGGGCACACGCACTCAATGGCATCAAAGGGACCGTCAATTTAGGACGGACGGGGATTTGACGAGGTCTTTTTTATGTGTTGTTGGTGTGCTGTTGGTGTGCTGTTGGTGTGCTGTTGGTGTGAATTCACCGTCTTGTGCGTTTATTGGGGCTGTTTGACTCCTGGGCGTTTATTTTTTTTTTATTCGGTGTCCTTCTGGTTGGCGGGGTTTCGGCCCGGGATTTCATTATTAGCTGCGCGAGGATTCACCGCCGTTCTACTCCCGCGTTCTACAACCACCCAATGGCCACGTGATTTCGCCCCGGCGTGACATTTCTCCGTTCTGGCGCCTGCTTTGTCTAGACCTATCCATTGTTGGCGACCTCCAATATTGCCAGTTTCGAAACGAACCTCGTTGTTCGCTTGTGGTGGCGTGATATTTTTTTGCTTGTGCGTGAAATGTGCAGCCGTTCTTCGCAGCCGAGTGCGCGATTTGTTGCACCAGCCACAACCGGCCACTATACCGTGTTCCGTTCCGCCAAGTGTAATGGATTAGTAGGGTTTTTTTTTCTTGTACTTTCGAGCTCTTTCTTTTATTTTATTTTATTTTCTTTCCCACTTCTTTTCTTGTTCTTTTCTCTCTTTATGTACTTTCGACCTCTTTTCCTCCAAGCTCCTTCTTGCGTTTCTCATCGTCGATCTGCGCAATCTCGGTCGCACTCTCCCACCCACCGTCTCCGTCCACCTTCGAGTTGTACACTACAATCCCGTTTTGCCGGGCAAACCTCCTCTCCTGGTTCTTATAGAGCCGCAACACCACAAGCGTCCACAAACACAACAAAAACGCGCTGGTGGCGGTCCACGTGTACCCCTTCAAGAACCTCGGCGCCTCCACCGTTTTCCACACCAACACCGAGATCCACGCCGTGGACGTCTGAGACAACATGTTCATCACCACAAGCGTCACCGCCCGCCGCTGAGCGTCTCTTCGCACGATGTCATTGGTCCACGAGTACAAAACGGGCGCCATGGCCCACCCAAAGTACTGCAACGTCCACGCAAACCACTTGGCGCTCTCCAGCACGTCCCACACCGCCAAAATGATGTTCCCGGTGATGTTGAACGCCTGCGAGAGCCAGATCGCCAGCCACCGCAGATGGAACAAGTCGGCGTACATGCACGTGAGGATCAACCAGAGAAACCCGAGCCCGGGCGTGAGGGCACTCAAGTCCTGCAATCGGCCACCACTGAACCTGTCGAGGGAGCGGAGCCACAAGATGTAGGCGCCCGAGGCGCCGTTGCTGTTGTTCCAGCAGAGAACGTCCCACAACGTCAACACGTAGATGTCCCACGAGAAGACAATCTTCTTCCACGTTTCCTTGGACCAGAGTGACTTCCAGAGGTTCACCTGGGGGCGGCCAGCCGTGTGGTTGTCCTTCAATTTCCGCCGCAACAACCTGATCTCGTCGTCGGTCAAGAAGATCGAGTAGCAGTCGGTGGGGGTCCCTGGAAGCATGTAAAACCCAAGAATCGCAATGGCCACCGAGATGATCCCGTCAATGATGAAAATCCATCTCCAAGCCGCAAGACCGCCGGCACCGTCGAAGCGACGCACGATGGCACCAGAAAGCAATCCCGACGTCATGATGCCCAAGTACTGGCCAAAGTAGTAAAACATGGACCTTCTTGCGATCATGGCCGGGTTGAAGATAAACGACCCGAATAGATACTGGTACGCCAAGTACGCCGGTGCCTCAAACGATCCAATGAAGAACCGGATTGCTTTCAACTGCGGAACCGTGTTGACTGCAGCGGTGGCAATCGTTAGGACCGACCACGAAAGTTCAAGCGCAGGCAATACGTAGTTCAAGGGAACCGCGTACAACACGTACATGAACGGGATCTGGAACACAAGGTTGCCGATGTTGAACACAACCTGCGTGTTGACCAAGTCGTTCCCTTTCATGCCGATGTCTTCCTTGAGTCCTGCAACGTACGCGTTGTTCAAGTTTGTCTGGTCCAAGTACTTGACCCAGTACGCGAGGAAAGCATAGAAGGTCAAAAGCACGTCGATCTTCCACATCAATTTGCGCTCGGCAGGCGTGTCGTTCTCGTCAAACCACTTGTACCATTTGTGTTCTTTCCTCTTCTTCTTGGTGAGTCTGTACTCGTACTCGTCGAAGAACTTGTACCATTTTCTGTTTGCTTCGTCGCGGTACTCCAACTCTTCTGGCGCGTCTGCAATTACGTTGGTCTCGTAATTAGACGCCTGTAATTGAATTTCCGGCGAGGAATCTCCGCTCACTTCTTGAGCCACGTCCTCATCCACGATTCTTCGAACAGGGATGAACCCCCACTTGAGCCGCCCAATTGGATCCGTGACGTATTCCTGGTACCACTTCATGACTTATTGAAAGGATTTCCTGGACGTTTTGGCAAAAACACCGCCATCTTATACCATCTTGGCCAAACCAACTGTGGTTGCAAAATCAGACACCTAGAGACTGGTCTGCCCGTTTGGGACCCTGAGGAAATCCCACGTGATCCGGTCTGAACACGTTGAAAGCCGTTTAATTATTCTCTATTGGCCCGCCTCGAAACTGTGGACGGAGCCAAGCATTATGGCACTTCCATTGAATAGTCTTGTCCTTCCCGATTAAGTGCCCGCGCGTTTCCACCTACAGTCCAGAGCTGCATTGGGAGGCCAAATTCCGCAGAAGTGGAACACTATTATCTTTATCAATTCATTTAATACGCCATGACGTTAAAACCACATTGGCACAAGAGTCAAAGTCGTGAGTTCGCTTGACTTTCGTGCATCTCAGGATCGAGCTATCGCACTTTGATTGACGATTGCAAAGAGCGTACACATCAGTCGCGACAAAAAAATGTCTTGGAACTCGTCAAACGCAGCGACTAACGACCAAACTTCCCCATTGATATGCAACGGCACTTCCATCCCCCAAACATTAATCGTGCCTTGCACTCAATGCTCGTACCGCACATACAAAGCATCTATGAAATGGCGATGTTTGATTCCAGGCGGTTTGGCATCTCTGAAACCTTCAACAGCCTCCTTCACTGACCACCCAAGCCTCTCCACCAAATAGCAGCAGATGAGAAATCCTGTGCGGTTGAATCCATAGTGGCAATGAACGGCAACAACCGGTTTCTCGGCAGAACTCTCGCCCAATATATCGTCCACCAACTGGATGAATCGCCGGATGGCAGTGTGGTCAGGCACCACTTTCGACACGGTGGCACACTTGTAGTACTGAATATGCGTCAATGCTTTTGGCGAGTACGGCGGAATGTCAGCGGAAATGTCCACTATTGCGATCAACTGCCCGACGAATTCCACTCCATTTTCTGAAGCGGGGCGTTCACCGTAGGAAATTTCCTCGATGCGTGCTGGAGAATGGTTGGCGTCGCCCTCCCTCAATGTCTTCATTCCGAGCAATGGGGCAACGTCAGTGCCGTTGTGACGAGTGATGTTAAACGAAATGCCTTGAGTTTGCAGCCACTTGAGCTCGTTCTTCAATCCCCACTTGTCACCCGAAATGTCGGCTTTGAGCTTGAGCACCCACGCCGGCGAAAGATGCAATCTCTCCGGGAACTTCAGTTCCAAGTGGTTGAGGATAATGCCACTGATGAACTCGGGCTTGACAAGAAGAAGAGAATGACCAGCATTCTTCACCTCTGTCGCCAGCGACACTTTCCCTTGGAAGTAGTCCAAGAGAAACCCGTGTACATCTGAGATGATCTTTACCGGTGTGACATGGTCTTCGAGCCCGCCCAAAAGTATCGTCTTCTCGTACGTTCGCGTGTCACTCGGCACGTTGTTGTAATTTGAGATCGCCGTCACAATATCCGAATATGTAGCCTTCGAAAACCCGTTGATGTACCGTAAGAGCACAACGGTGTCAATATCCATGTTCCACCGGAACTGCCTTAGCTTCATATAGATGCTGGACTCTTTCGGGAGTTGCCGAAGAACGCTTTTGCTCAGCAAGCCTTCCAAACGGTCCCAGACCCTGAACAAGTTCATCAAAAACGGGAAGTATGTGAATACCCGCATCATCGAGAGCATGCTCAGGCCTGTTCTGGCGGTGGTGTCCAGAGTCAAGTCATTGTGTAAGCTGGGCGGAGAGAGAAGCACAAGACCTTCCACTTTCAGCTTTTCCAACTTCTTTGCAACTTTTATCAGCAAGTGCGTGCCCATGGAGTGGCCAAACAAGATGACCTTCTTGTTGGCCGGGATGTGCTGGCGGATATACTCGACTATGATGGTGACGATGTTGTCTGTCTTGAAATCGTCCCAGGACATCTTTCGCAAGCTGGTGGAGATGCGAATCTGGTCTTCTTTCAGGAACAGTGGGCTTGACCCCGTGAAATCCAACCGCGAGTCGCCAAACCCGGGCAAGTCCAAAGCGTAAATCTCCAGGCATTGCGCCAACAACGACATCACCGGCTCAAACTGCGACATCTGTCCGCCAAGCCCGTGGATAAACACGAGCACGGGCGATTCTTCAACCTCTTTTAGGATTTCAGGGGCAAGTGGCTCCTCCTTGGCGAAGTTGACGAGCGGGTGTTTGGCGTGCAAGCCATGTAACGTTACAGAATCCACAGACAAGTTGGGACACCGCGACAAGTCCACGGAATCCACCGACGAGAACTTGGCAACAAACGTGCAGTCATTGGGCTCGGTTTGCCTCACGTACTGCTCGA
This sequence comes from Sungouiella blattae, assembly GCA_003706955.3. Classification (NCBI taxonomy): domain Eukaryota; kingdom Fungi; phylum Ascomycota; class Pichiomycetes; order Serinales; family Metschnikowiaceae; genus Sungouiella; species Sungouiella blattae. Next base: position 1,270,186 of record PPMS03000001.1, on the reverse strand, counting down.
ACTCGTTTGGTTGTTTGAAGATGGCGATCCTGAGAAACTGCCACCATTTGCTGGCGAACGAGGCCGTTTTCTGCGCCTGTTTGTCGATATGCGCCTGGAGCACGCTTTCACGTGTGATTTGCGGCGGCGAAGGGTCAATGAGCAAGTTTTCCGTGGAGTTTTCTGCTGACAGCATGGAAATATGGAGTATGTATGTGCTGGTGACATTGAGAACGTGGGTTGTGCAGGACACCAGGGTCCATGGGGGAGGGCTAGATGGGAAACAGAGAGGGACGGGTTTTGTGAGAGCATATGTGGTGGGAGAGGGGAAATTGGTGGTCACATTTTGATCTACAATTGCAGTTTCTCCAAAATTTTGAGCGATTTGGGACATTTTCTGAGCGTCTGTGTTGCTCGGTGTATCGGCACATGCAGAGGCGCGAAGGAAAACAAGAGTGGGTGGAATTTTCCCAAATGCTCTCGCGATTTTGATTTTTCCGTCAGTCAAGAATTTTAGTTCGGTTTTTGATGAGTCTCCAATTAAATATTTTGGTCCTGTTGCTTTTACTGGCGTTCTTTCTGGCCCTGCCGGACCTTATCAGTTCCGCCGCTTGCAGGCATTTCGCAGCCAACGGTATTATGCAGGAGCATAATCCGTGTCTACACAACCTGACCGATAGAGTCAGAGAAACATCGGAATTCAGAATAACGATTTTGTTGCAGTGGTTAGCAGAGCATTCCTGTGCTCCCGCGTATTCATATTTTCTGCTTACTTCATCATCTTCGTGTTCATAGTTGTCAATACACTGCGCCCCGCTATCCTCACAAGAAGAACGAGAAGAACGCCAACACCGCCACCAACATGTCGCCCAAAAGTCTGCTGCCACCACTGAAACCCGCAGCTGCCGAGCTGGTCGTTCCACTTCCAGAAGCAGACGTCGTTCTGGGTGTTCCAGCACCAGTGGTTGCAGTCTGCAGCAAAACAGTAGTGTATGCCTCTTTTGCATCAATCACCGCCAACCCACTGATGGTCAACTCCCCCGGAGGCGCCGTAATGACCTTGGTGCCACACTTGTTCACGGTTGGACACGTTCTGACCGTAATTGTGGTCAGCGAAGGGCAGGTGTACACAAAGTTGGTCATAGTTCTCACGCATGTTGGACACCCAGGAACCTCCCACGCATTGGGCTCCTTGCACTTGGTGCAAGGCACAGGGGTGCAAGTAGAGCACGGAGGCACAGGTGTGGGGGTGACGTTCGGGTCTGGCCACACGGAGTCGTTGTTTGGGTCGGGGGTCTTGGAATCGCTGTTTGGGTCTGAGTTTGGACACACCGTCGAGCACGAAGGAGCAGGACACCCAGTAGTGGAGGTATTGCACGAGTAGTAGCACAAGGTTCGACAACATGCGGTCCCTGTGCACAGAGAACTGTCTCCCGAGGAAGTGGTGACTGCTTTCAACTTGATGGCAATGCACGTGCTGAAATTCACCGGGTATGGGATGGGCGATGGCATAGGGAGGGTAACCTCGTCAGTATCTGAGCTAGACTCGTCTCTTTTTCTCAAATCAGGAGGATCAAAGGAAAACGAAGGCGCAGGGGTGATTTCTGGAGTGATCTCTGGTGCTTCCTCAGAAGTCGTTGGTTGCATGAACTCCGAAGTCACAGGTGCGGCTGGAAGTTCCTCCGACGACGTTTCAGTAGTGAGGGTCTCTTCATCTGTGCTCGTGTCAATGTCAGTGGGAGTTATCTCATCTGAGCTGGTCAATGGCTCGACATCTGAGGCAGATTCTGAAGTGTCTTCCGAACTAGTCTCCGAGGTGGAATCCAAACTAGTCTCCGAAATGGAATCCGAACTACTTTCCTCACTTATGCTCGAGCTAGTCTCCGAGCTAGTCTCCGAGCTCGAAGAAAACATGTAGTCTGTGGTGGTAAACTTACTCAAGTCAACACTGGCGTACCAGCCGTACTTGTCGCCAATTTCGGGCGGGTTGGCAAAAGTGTCTTTGCAGGCATAGAAGGGAAGCGATGTGTCCACTTCGAGATTGTCGTTGATCTGGATATCTGCAGCTCCGGCGTTGGTGGTGATCAAAAACCAGTTGAACCCAAGCGGCTGGTTGGCAGGCCCAAACGTGAATCCCAGAATCGTGCGGAAATCGGGCCACGCCAAAGATTGGTCGTCGACAAAATCAAAAACAGCGTATTCGGTGCCCTGCTTCGTGTCGGCGATTCCGGTGTGTGCTCTCACCCAGTACTTGTCGATATCAGTTCCTGGGGCGTCCACCTGGAAGTAGTAGGCAAGCACTGTGGAGAATGCGGCGACGGCGTGGAAAGCAGAAGCAAGTTTCATTTTGAGTGCAACAGATTTTGCTGTGCAACAGAGTTTGGTGGTGGTTGGCCGTTTATATAGTTGGGGTCCACATGGACTGGGCATGCGGTTTATAAATAGATAGGCACAGAACGTGGGGCGCCATTCCTAGTTGCCCGAGGACGTTCCATGTTCTGGTAAGGGCACTGAGTGATTTTGTCGATGGTGAAGGTGATGGCGGTGATTTTGTCGCTGGTGGTGTTGTCGCTGGTGTTGGGTGCAAAAAGTTTGTTTCCAAGGTGCAAACGGCCACACCGTGTCCAGGCGGTTTCAGAATTTTTCCCCAACACTGTAAAACGCTGTTTCGTCACCCCGGACTTCCTCGTAAACCATGCAGCTCGGCAGGTGTTCACCGATAACTATAGTAAAAACGAGGCTTGTAGGGCCCACCGTCCGCCTATTTTTAGGGCGTTTTTAGGGCGAAAATCTCGCCAGACCCGAAAAGGACGCCCTCCGCCGCAATTTCCAACGCTGATTGTTGTCAAAAAGTGTGAAAATTGGAGGGGTGGAGGATGGTCACGGCTCTCTATGGTGCCCGTAAACTAGGCCGCTCGGCATACGGCCATTGTTGGGTTTTTTCGAGATTGGAGGTCGGGAAAGCCGGTGAAGATCCAGATATGCTGGCAAGACTGCTCGAGCAGTTTCGCTGTCTCCAATTTTGCCAGTTTGTTGTTTTGTCGTTGATTCATGTTGTGTCGTTTTCTGCTCGCTGACGTTTTCTCGCTCAACGTTTACGGTGTCGGCCAAAACGAGTCTTGGCGGAGGAGAACAGAGCCTGTGTGGAATGGGTCGAATCTGGCCAGAATAAAACCAGACGGGCTAGAGTTTACGTTGATGTGCATTGGCGCTGTTGAGGATACGGCGGAACCCGGCGTGATTTGGGGCGCCTGAACACGCTTATGTTTGTCGCACCCATTGGGCAAATTGCTGGAGTGATTGACGAGAAGTGCCAAAGCGAAGAATTACGATTGAGGTGAAAATGTCACTTAAGCTTTCTGGTGCTAGCTGAATTGTGGTGCTGGCGAAATTCCGATGGTGTAGAAATTGCAATGGTGTAGAATTTGCGATGGTGTAGAAATTGGTGTAGAAATTGCTTACTGTCTATGACACCTGCGGGCTCGGTCTAATTTGACAGAAACCGCGAAACCTCCACTTGGCCCTAACTTCCGGCGAGCCAAAAAAAGAAAAAAAACGCCCAAAAATCAGCACTAAAATAGAAAAAAACTCCACCCAGCCCACTGCCCTACTCAACACGGCATCCTTCAATTCCATCCTTCTTGCTCCCAACTCTCATTTCCGGGGCCCTGTTTCAGTCACCGCTCACCGCCGGTTGTGTGCAGGACAATAACATCCCACCCACGGAGGTCAGTCAGCGAACCCCCATCAGAAAACAGCGGAATACGAATTCAAAAAACGTCAAATCTTTTTTCTACAATTCCTGCTTCACCATCTTCCCCTCTAAAGCTTCCTTTCACAACTCACAGCGCCAAATCCTCCGACGCGCCACCCCAGATCATCTCCCTCCCTCCGCCATATAAACGCGAGCGGACCTTAACCTCAGACCTAAACCTCATTACCCAGCCATATCCCACCAAAAACAACACCGCCATGTCCAGCGGAAACTGGCCGGCCAATCAAAGTGACACGGCACGTGCCAGTCTGGCCAACAGCTCCTTTGACGATTTCGAGCTGTCCCTCGACCGTGCACTCAACTCGGCCACTTCCAACTTCAACAGCTTCTTCCGCAAATCCACCTCCCGCCACGGCCTGCTGGGGTCGATTCTGGGTATCCCGCTCTCGACGTTAAGCAGCTCGGACGACCACGACGATGTTTTGGAGCTGATGGAGAACGACAGCGAGCCGCTAATACGGCCTTCTGGCGGCAACTCCGACTTGGATATCCACGACAATATGGCGTCTCTGCCGGCGTACGGGTCCGGCCCGCTGGCGTCGTCCAAGTTCCGCACGTTCTTCCGCCGGCTGAAATCGGTTTACCGCCAGCTCCAGGGCGAGTTGACCCGAGAATTGAACCGCCGAAGCGGCGCAGCACACCAAGATGGCGACTTGGGGTCTGAGCGGTACGTGTCGCCCCGTAACAACAGCAAAAAGGCGTTTGTCACCAACGCGGTGTCCAACGCGAAGTACAACCCGGTGACGTTCATCCCGGTGATTCTCTACGAGCAGTTCAAGTTCTTCTTCAACCTCTACTTCTTGCTAGTGGCGTTGTCGCAGATCATCCCGCAATTGAGGATCGGATACTTGTCCTCGTACGTGGTGCCGCTTGCCTTTGTGCTCACTGTGACCATGATGAAAGAGGCAGGCGACGACATCGCCAGAAGACGCCGAGACATGGAGCAGAACAACGAGCTCTACGAGGTGCTCAACAGAGACACCCCCATCACCCAGGACGTGACCATGATCGCGTCCAAGAACCTCAAGGTTGGCGATTTGGTCAGGCTTCATAAGGACCGGCGGATCCCGGCAGACATGATCCTTTTGCAGTCCTCAGACTCCAACGGCGAGTCGTTCATCAAAACAGACCAGTTGGACGGCGAAACAGACTGGAAGCTCAGGATTGCCTGCAGCGTGACCCAGCCCATCACCGACGTGTCGAAGCTTGTCAACAACATCTCGTTGATTGTTGGCAGTCCGACGAAATCCATCCATGCATTCGACGGGAAATTGATCTACCACCAGAGTTCCGCCAATAACAAGACGGTTCCCTTAACGGTGGATCAGACGCTTTGGGCAAACACCGTTTTGGCGTCAGGAACTGCGATTGGTATTGTCGTGTACACCGGTGTGGAAACCCGCCAACTGTTGAACACGACCATGTCTGGAGTGAAAACCGGGTTGTTGGAGCTCGAGATCAACAGTCTCTCAAAAATATTGTGTGTGACGGTGTTCCTTCTATCTGTGATATTAGTGCTAGCCCATGGGTTCCCCTTGAAGAGCACGTGGTATATTGATATCTTGCGGTTCCTTATTCTTTTTTCGACAATCATCCCGGTTTCGCTCCGAGTGAACTTGGACCTTGCAAAATCTGTTTATGCTTCGCAAATTCAAAAGGACGCTGAGATTGCCAATACAATTGTGCGTACATCAACAATCCCAGAGGATTTGGGCAGAATCGAATACTTGTTGAGCGACAAGACGGGCACATTAACCCAGAATGACATGGAGATGAAGAAAATGCATCTTGGATCGATCTGCTACGCGGGCGATACCATCGACATCGTGACCGAATATGTGAGTCGACTTCTTAATGTCGAAGCCACTTCTGGGTCAACCTCCAAGAGAAAAGACTTGGGTTCGAAAGTGTGTGATTTCGCATTGGTGCTTGCGCTTTGCCATAACGTGACACCTTCCGAAGAAGACGGAGAAGTTTCTTACCAGGCAGCATCACCCGATGAAGTTGCCATTGTGAAATTTTGTGAAAGTGTGGGCCTTCGATTGTACAAGAGGGATCGCACATCAATCACGCTCTTGCATCTTGCCACCAACCAAACTTTGCAATACTCAATTCTTTACATTTTCCCATTCAACTCAGATACCAAAAGAATGGGTGTTGTCATACGGGACCTCCAGAAAGATGAAATCTGGTTCATGGAGAAAGGTGCTGACGTGGTGATGGCCAGAATTGTCAACAGCAACGATTGGCTCGAGGAAGAGACGGGAAATATGGCAAGAGAGGGGCTCAGAACATTGGTCATTGGCCGCAAAAAATTGAACAGCTCTCTCTTCCAGGATTTCTCGAAAGAATACGAACAGGCTGCCTTATCCATGCACGGGCGTGAGGCAGCAATGTTGAAAGTGGTGGGCCAATATCTTGAAACTGATGTCGAGCTTCTTGGATTGACTGGTGTTGAAGATAAGCTACAAAAAGATGTTAAGACGTCCATCGAGCTTCTCCGCAATGCCGGCATCAAAATCTGGATGTTGACCGGAGACAAGATCGAAACAGCCAAGTGTGTGGCCATCAGTGCCAAGTTGATCTCCCGTGGGCAGTTCGTTCACCAAATCACCAAGGTGACTCACCCAGACATGGCCATGTCGCAGCTTGACCAAGTCACAACCAACTCGAACTCGTGTCTTTTGATTGATGGAGAGTCGTTGGCAGTGTACATGAAGTATTTCTCCAAGGAGTTTTTTGAAGTTGCGATCAACTTGCCTGCGGTAATCGCGTGTCGGTGCACCCCGCAACAAAAAGCCGATATTGCGTTGGCCATCAAGGCCATCACGGGAAAAAGAGTTTGCTGTATTGGCGATGGTGGTAATGACGTCAGCATGATCCAATGTGCGGACGTTGGTGTTGGAATTGTCGGGAAAGAAGGTAAGCAGGCGTCGCTTGCAGCGGACTTCAGTATCGACCAGTTCCACTACTTGCTGAAGTTGTTGCTCTGGCACGGCAGAAACTCATATAAGCGGTCGGCAAAGTTGGGCCAGTTCATTATCCACCGTGGTCTTATCATCTCGGTGGCACAGGCGATCTACTCCGTGTCGTCTCATTTTGAGCCGTTGGCTCTTTACCAGGGATGGCTCATGGTTGGATACAGTACGCTATACACGATGGCTCCAGTTTTCTCGTTGACACTCGACAAGGACATTGACGAGAAGCTTACCAAGCTCTATCCGGAATTATACAAGGAGCTCACTTTGGGTAAGTCGCTCTCGTACAAGACTTTCTTCATGTGGGTGGCCATCTCGCTATTCCAGGGAAGTGTCATCCAGCTTCTTTCGCAAAGTTTCCAGTCGCTCGACACAGACAAGTTCTTGGCCATGGTGACCATCTCGTTCACTTGTCTTGTGTTAAACGAGTTGATCATGGTTGCGCTCACCATCAACACCTGGATCAAGGTTATGGTCAGCACCATTGCCGTGACATTCGCGATCTACGTGGTGCTGATTCCGTTTTTGACCGATTACTTTGACTTGGACTACATCACCAGCTTTTCTTTCTACTGGCAGAGCGCATTGGTGCTTGCGGTGAGTCTCTTCCCTGTTTGGTTGACCCAGGCCGTCAATCGGAGGTTGAGACCACCATCTTACGCCAAGGTGCAGCAACACTAAGGACGAAAGAAAGTTTACAAGCATATTCACCATGGGTGCAAGTTTATTCCACAATGAAAGAAATAAGCACCACTATCAGCATCAGGTGAGTGTGCAAGACACCTGCCCCCTAGCGACTTGAGAAACGTGCCAGACCTTCCCATTTTGCAACAACGGCCCTCCAATGGCAACTGAGCTGTTTCTCCTTACATATATTATAACCCGTCAGGTCATGTACCTGAGTCACTTGACAGAAACTGAATCACCAATGGTTATGCACCTGCAGGCAGACAGAAGTCCATGGCCACCGCCTAAACGTACAACCTCAAACCGATCAGGTAAAATGACCATTGCAAAAGCAATTAATACTCCCCCACTCAATCTCAGCACATTTTTCACTCCACTCTCCACGTAGTGCAACCCATCTCGGGTAGCTCCCGAGGTCGGAGATTCGTGTCCTGCACCTAATTAACGGGCCACCCTGCTATCGACTGATCTGCTAACCGCATACGACTGACGATTACGTAAGCCCGCACCACGTGACCCAGAGACCAATCCCGACCCATTGTCGTTCAGCTAGCCCACGTCGCGATCTATACGAGCAACTCAGGCACACATTTGCTCCAGCCATTCGGCGAACCGCTCAGGGCGCTGTACCTGCACACAAACACAGGGTTTCCGGTCAGATATGCAGGAGGGCGTCCCCGCCACTTTCCTCCTCTTTTCCAGTGCTCTGCTTATTTCCCAAAAAAGGGCAAGCTCTCTATAAGGAGCGCAACCAGACCATTCCATTGCGGCTGAATTTGAGTCCTGTATATCGCCGCCATTGACCCGGGGTCGTTCCCCTTAACAATGGCGCAATGCCCCCGTGAGATTCGGAACTGCAGTGCATCGTCCTGCACATGCGCCGCTAGCAACCACTGTGGCTGCGAAACCGTCCTGCACAAAGCCGGTGGCCCAACTTTGGATGATGGCACCACTTCCGAATCTATAAGTACTTCACATTCCGTTCGGTTTTTTTCCTGATTCCCAACTTTAACCACTCGTTCTTCCATATCCATGTACGCGTCACTCACCACGAAAACCTCGCTATTCACCTTGGGCTACTTGGCCTTCTCCACCACGATCCCTTTTGTGTTGTCCTATAAGGAAACCCAGGGCAATTCCGTATACACCAAGGGCTACCCAAGCGTGAGACTGTTGTTCAACAAGATATGAGCACATCTCAAAATCTGTTGTTTTGCCTTTTGGGATGGTTCTAGGGATCGGGATAAGTAGTGACACTGGCTGTGCTACCGCTAATAAACATTGCATTGATTACTTATTGTAGGGGGTCGGGAGTGGAGCTGGGATTATTTGCACCACGCCGCCCACGAATGCGGAATTGCTGTCGATAACAGAGATCTGGCGGTCCTGCCTGATATTCTGTCAGAACTTCGTGACTACCGATTGAGTTTCGATTATCTCTTGGTGCTGATCAGATCTCAGTTTGCTCGATCCCAGATAAATACTGCAAAGTTAAGGGGAAATCGCCACACGACGACTTTTGTTTCAACCCAGGCGTTTTGCTCCCAACCCAGGTGGTTTGGAATGTGCACCGTCACGTTTTTACCCCTTATCTACTTTGATGTGATCCCGCATGTTTGGTTGTATGTTTGGTTGCATAGTGGGGTTCGCATAGTCTTAGCATTCCCAGTTTTGAGCCCCAACTTCAGTGCCTCACTGATCTGAACATTTACGCATACTTTCACCGATCGCCCATATTGCTGGTGACGACTTGTAACAGTAGTGACATCTATGCTTGAGCGTTGGTATCGTATTCTGTGAAGTTCTGTGTCAACGCACTCTTACTACTCTCGCTACACACTCTCGTACGGCACGCCGTGTTCTATGTACATGATCCTTACTTGTTCCACACAGCACCTTCCACCAACAGTTTGGCCGACTTCAACCCAGAGGCAACGTCGTAAATGGTCTGCTGCTGGGCCTTGGTCAAATCTCCATTTCTGGCCAACTGAGTAGCAGTGAAAATAGAGGTGGCCACGGGTTTCTTGCCCAAGTCGATGGTGTCGACTTTGCCCTTGACAACCTTATTGACCTTGTCGCCAAATTGAGCCACGTCCACGTCCAAGTTGAAGTCGTTCTGCAAAATGAACTTGTTCCCCGTGAACGACGAGTCCAACTTGTCGATAATAGACTTGGGCAACTTATATGGGTATTTCGACTCAAGCAACGTTTCCTTGGCCACGGCACCAACTCTGGATGCGGTGGAAATCGCCAAACTGGCGGGCTTTCCGTGGAAAAAGTCGTCGCCGGAAACCAAAGGCTTGTACTCGGCAACAACCAACTCTCTTTGCACGACACGCTCGGTTGGCGTGTTTGTGTTTCTCGATGGGGTGGATCTGAGCGATCTTTGGGGTCTCGCCCTGTTGTTTGGTCTGTTGTTTGTTCTTCCTTCGGCGTTTCTCGATGCTGGGTTGGCTCTTCTGGAGGGACCACGGTCAGACTTCTTGAAGTTGGACTCGTCGATCAACTTGAACGTGTTTCTGCTCAAGGGATGGTCCTTGATGGAGATTTTCGCCTGTTGAGTTCTGAAAGCTGGTCCAGTTCTGGATGCCGAAGCAGGCTGCTGGGCCAGGCCGCTCGATTTGGATTGACCAGCTTGTTTTTTGGTGGAATCTTGTTTTTTCGAGGCGTCCTGCTTCTTGTTGTTGTTCTGTCTCTGCGATCCGGCCTTTTTCTGCTTGGACAAGTCGTTTTTGGTAGCCGCCTGGGACTCGGAGATTCTCTTTGTTCTGGTGTTGATGCTGTCGATTCTTTTCATCAAATCCGACAAAAACAAGGCGCTTTCGTTTTTCTGCACCGACGAGTATGCCCTCGCGCATCGCGAGACGCCAACGAACCTGGTGAACATTGTTTGACGGTGGTGTGTTGTAGGGCACTTTTTTTTCGAGTCTTTTCACGAGATTTTCGGAGTGCAGGTAGCTGCGAGAAAGGGTAGAATAGAGGGTGGGGACCACAAGTATTAATGCAGCTAAAATAGGCGATGAGAAAGTTCAAATGAGAGATGGAGAGCTTACAGAGAGATTTGGTTGATTTGGAAACATTACTGCAGTTGATGTCCGTGTGTTTTTGGGTTTTCGCTGCGTCTCTGTCTTACACTGCAGTGGGACCGCACAATTTAAAAACTCAGCCGGAGTTTCTGCTCGGAATTAACCCATAATCAAACGGCCAAATATTTGAGGAAGTACTGGATTCCTCTGTTCCAGTTCTCGCGTCTGTTCTAACCATATTAGCTACTCCTCCACTACATCTAGCATCCGGTTGCAAACGGTTATATGCAGTGCGTTTACTTAAGCTACAGACTTCCCTCATTGATAGATCGGTTTCCGGTCGTAACTTGCTCCCTTGGTGTTTCGGACAATTTTCTGAGCTTCTATATTACCATTGAGTATGCCAATGTAACCCTTTTAGTCCCTTTCCCGCAATAGCTCGAGCACTATCCTGGCACATCCATTGCCGTAGCGATTTCTCCGGATCCACCGGAAATGTTTTCCAATTCAAGTCCAGGCCATACTCGCACGGAATATTCTTTATGTCTCTCTTACTTTTCAAAGTTTCGCCCTGACATTTATGTCTTTTCGTGGTGAACCCCACGTTTGGATGGATATCCTGCATGTACCACCCAGGTCTGCTTCCGCCAACGTGCCCCTTAAACTCCACCCAAACTACTGCCAAACTCAAAGTCACGCGCACTATAAAAGGACCAGTTCACCACCTGCAATTCCCACTTCAAGTTCCCGCAAATTTACTACAAATAACGCAACGTCCCCCTATAATTATTTGCAGCACAGCGTGGTGTTCTGCATACAGTCCTGGGTCGTCCTCTGGTTGGAAGAGTGCAGGCGGCCACCCAGCGTGCGACAACCGCCCGCGCCAGAGCCAATCAAAATGCGCAGTGGCTACCATTCTCCGGCCGATTGTGGTTGAATTTTCGCGCTACCGCACTCACTCAAATATATACTCGGACGAATTTCCTTACTTTCTCTTTTTCTTCCTTCATCAGACTTTTTCCCAAAAGCATTTAAAGTCGCCATGTTGTCAGCTCGTTCTGTCTTACGCACTGCTGCCCGTGCAGCTACCGTCTCTAGAATGCGTATCGTATGTACTTTTGTTGAATTCTGACGGCCCACCCGCCGAGTGGCCTTTCAAGCTTTCCCTCGATGATTTGCGCCATTGGATGATGGCAATCGATGGGAATTGCGTCAATTGTCTCAATGTTGGAGTTCCCCAATAAGGGGATGTGTTTTCCCTCCGCCCAATTGATTTGTTTATTCCAAAGGCGTCGACCGAAAATTTTTGCCAAGGGTCGACAAATCCTCGCGGTCCTCCAATCCATCAGCACTCGGTATCTGGGCCCCCACTTCAAATAACGTACTAACATCCAGGCTCGTCCAGCTTTCACTGCTGTTCGTCACGCTTCGGCTAAGGCTGCTCCAACCGAGGTTTCTTCCATTTTGGAGGAGAGAATCAGAGGTGTGTCTGAGGAGTCCAACTTGAACGAGACCGGTAGAGTTTTGTCTGTTGGTGACGGTATTGCCCGTGTTTTCGGTTTGAACAACGTCCAGGCCGGTGAGTTGGTTGAGTTCTCTTCCGGTGTCAAGGGTATGGCCTTGAACTTGGAGGCCGGCCAGGTCGGTATTGTGTTGTTCGGTTCCGACGCTTTGGTTAAGGAGTCTGAGCCAGTCAAGAGAACCGGTAAGATTGTTGAGGTTCCAACTGGTCCAGAATTGTTGGGCCGTGTTGTTGACGGTTTGGGTAACCCAATCGATGGTAAGGGACCATTGAACAACTCTTCTACTGCTAAGGCTGAGGTCAAGGCCCCAGGTATCTTGCCAAGAAGATCCGTTTTCGAGCCAATGCAGTCTGGTTTGAAGTCCGTCGACGCTTTGGTGCCAGTCGGAAGAGGCCAGAGAGAGTTGATCATTGGTGACCGTCAGACCGGTAAGACCGCTGTCGCTTTGGACACCATCCTTAACCAGAAGAGATGGAACAACGGTGACGACGAGAAGAAGAAGTTGTACTGTGTTTACGTCGCTGTCGGTCAGAAGAGATCTACCGTCGCTCAGTTGGTCCAGACTTTGGAGCAGCACGACGCTTTGAAGTACTCCATCATTGTTGCTGCCACTGCTTCTGAGGCCGCTCCATTGCAATACTTGGCTCCTTTCACTGCTTGCTCCATTGGTGAGTGGTTCAGAGACAACGGCAGACACGCCTTGATCATCTACGATGACTTGTCCAAGCAGGCTGTTGCTTACCGTCAATTGTCTTTGTTGTTGAGACGTCCTCCTGGAAGAGAGGCTTACCCAGGTGATGTTTTCTACTTGCACTCTCGTTTGTTGGAGAGAGCCGCTAAGATGTCCGATGCCAACGGTGGTGGTTCTTTGACCGCTTTGCCAGTCATTGAGACCCAGGGTGGTGATGTGTCCGCTTACATTCCAACCAACGTCATTTCCATTACTGACGGTCAGATCTTCTTGGAGGCTGAGTTGTTCTACAAGGGTATCAGACCAGCTATCAACGTCGGTTTGTCCGTCTCTCGTGTCGGTTCCGCCGCTCAGGTTAAGGCCATGAAGCAGGTTGCCGGTTCCTTGAAGTTGTTCTTGGCTCAGTACAGAGAAGTCGCTGCTTTCGCCCAGTTCGGTTCCGACTTGGACGCTTCTACCAAGCAGACCTTGGCTAGAGGTGAGAGATTGACCCAGTTGTTGAAGCAGAAGCAGTACTCTCCATTGGCTGCTGAGGAGCAGGTTCCAGTCATCTTCGCTGGTGTCAACGGTTTCTTGGATGACATTGAGATCTCCAGAATTGGTGAGTTCGAGGAGTCTTTCTTGTCTTCTTTGAAGTCCAACCAGCCAGAGATTCTTGAGGCCATCAAGGTCAGAGGTGAGTTGTCCAAGGAGGAATTGGCCTCTTTGAGATCTGCCACTGAGTCTTTTGTTGCTTCTTTCTAAATCTCAGTAGAAGAAGAACCCTAGTCATTGTCACAAAAGATACACATTTTCTATAAAACTACAATGAAAAAATATTTACGATGATATATATTCACATCCACGAGAAGTCTCTAGTAAATGCGACGTGTACAGTAAATGGAGAACAGAGAAAAAAGAACAATTGGATCTCCAAAACACATGTACTGCACCTAGGACGTGGAAACCTCCACTTTTTGGTGCAACTCTACCACTTGACAAGTACAACAGAAATGCCGCCCAAAAAAAGAAAAAATAAAAAGGCCCCCCAGCCTTTGGATTTGAGCGTTTCTGCAAGCACAGAAACCGATAAGCAATTCTCAGTGGAGTCCTATGACTACGCGGAACTCCAAACAGAAAAGTCCAGTGCTGAGATCCAGTTTGAAGATGACTTGAAGTTCTTAATGAGTGGAGGAGTCGATCTGGAGTCAGCAATTCCAAGCCTGATAGTTGAAAGCAAACCTCTGGCACGATCTAAACCTTCGAAGCCGAAAAAATCCAAGAAGATGCCCGCCAAATCCGTAAAGCTTTCCTTGAAGGAGATCACTGGGGATATCGACGACATCACCTTCTCGAGTGACGATGAGGATGTTGCGGAAAACAAGGATTCTGAGAGACTGAAAGCTCCAAAGCAGAAAGGCTCGAAAAAGGTAAAAGAAACCCCCAGAATTGACATCGGATCTAGTGGAAATGGCGATCAGAAGCCTAATGTGACCAAGAGTTCCAGTAAGCAGAATGGTAAAACCAGCAAGGCTAACCCTGCTCCGAAAGAGAAAACGCCGAAGAAAAAGAAGAAGAAAGCTGCAACCAGCGAGCCAGCTCCGGATCTCGAACTGCAAGAGGAAAACAAGGACTCTACATTGATCGCTGGCAATGATGAGGACAGTTCAGAAAACGTGGCCGTTGTTCCCGAATTGACCGCCAAGCAGCTTTTAAAGATAGAAAAGAGGAAAGAAAAAATGAAGGAGAGGCGCAAGCTCAAAAAAGAGCAGAAGAAGGCTCAGGCCAAGGCTGCGGAGGCTGAAAGTGGTGATGTTGAGCCAGCCACTGGTGATTCTGGCAAGTCTTTACCTGAAAACGGCAATAGCGACCCAGTGGAGCTCAATGGGTCTCACCAGACCACCTCGAGCTCAGAGTTCTCGCCTACGCCCGAGCCAGAGACCAAATCACCAACAAGTGCAAACGTCAAGAAAGAACTGGCACCTTTGGTCAAACTACGGTCGTCCGCCGCCGCTCTAGCCACTCGCCAGCTCCCAGAAATCCACCCAGTCAAGACCTTCATTGGTGTTTCGCACCAGCAGATCATGCTGATGCGGGAGGCCGACGTCAAGTACAAAACGATCATGACTGCTCCGCTGATTTCCAAGCTGGCCAGAAACGCGCTCCGGTTCCTCTCGAGAGACGACGTTTTCGGCGACAACGACAAGAAAACCCAGTTTTTGCACCTCTGTGTGCTGGTGGCCCTCCACGAGTCCAATGGGTTCCACAACATTTGTCGGAAATACTCTGGGCTTGAAACCTGGCTCTCGCAGTTCAAGGAGTTGACATTGGAGCACACCCGGACCAATCTCACAGTGTCGGCTAAACCAGCACACACCAACAACTTGGACTACAATGTGTTTTCGTATTTGGGCCACATCTTGGTGTGGGCGAATTATTTGCAGACCGCTGGAGGGTGTTTGACGGTGATGGAGAAGTTCGCCATAGACGTCACCAGGAAGGATATTCTTGCGTCGATTGGCGGGTTCCACTTGTGGGACCGGGTGCGGAGAGATGAGCGGACCATCAATACGAAGCGGTGGAAGCATATCCAGAAGTTCCGGCAGATTTTTGCGTTTGAGGAAGACCAGTTTGTGCTTATTCTACGGTTGATGGATCTCGGGCTAGAGGTGCCATAAGCGAGTAGTATGGAGGGGGGAACGAAGATGTAAATAAAAAAGATGGAGAAAAAATAAATAGAAATTAAAGCTGGCAGTCAGAAATGAAAGCTAGCAGTCAGAAACCGATTTGAAAATGCAATCGAAAATGCAAATAAGAGTCAGTCTACAGCAAACCCAGGTGCGCAGATTTCATGCGGACGGAATTCTGACACATGCGAATTCCGCCTCGCTTATCTCGAGTTTTCCATTTTCGCCAAACTCGAACCTCCACACATCTCCCCTCAATGTCCTACGAGCTCTTGGTACTTCCCAAGAAGTGGCTTTTCGCCTCAGAACGCCCCAAGAAGTTCGATATTCTTGCCCAGGTCATCAACAAGGCGTACTCCAAACCCATGGCCAAGTACGGCATCATCGAGACCACCCGCATCAAGAACTACGACAAGATCTTGGACGAGTTGCAGATTACTGAGAACAAGGAGTGCTTCATCACGATCCTTCTTGGATCACAGAGCAAGTTCGCCCAGATCGAGAGCGAAACTGGCTTCAAAAGAGTGTTTGACCTCGAAGTGTTCCCATTGGCCAACAGCGCCAGCTCCGACATCCCAAGACAGTACAGACACTATTTCGAGCCATTGACCGCCACCTCGGATATCAAGGTCACATTTGCCGACGAAAAAACCGTCGTGGATGCCGATTTGGCCAACAGATTGCTCGCGGTTTGTGGATACAAAACCTTCTACGAATCCGACGCGTGGGCCGACGACCATGTGGGCGGGAATGACCAAAACGTCCGAGAGTACGAGCTCACGTCGTTTGCGTCGTTTTTGGGCGGTGTGGGGCCGCAATTGCTCGAGTACACCATCGCCAATTACATCACCAACCCAAACCTGCAGTTGACTGACCAGACCAACATAGACAAATGCGTGATCCATGCGGTGGTGATCAAAGACCACGAGTTGGTTCCATACTACACGAAGTACTGCCAATTCCACACAAGCGACAAGCCCGACTGCTTAATTCCAAAAGGTGGCGAGGACTCGCCTTTAGAGGATGGCATCAGGGCCACCAAGGACTTCCACTTGGCGTTCTTACGCAGAGAGGTTGCAATGCGTGCGGCCCAATAGACAGATTCGATGCCCGAATCACGATAGATGTTTTATTTTTAGAACTAGAATGAGCATAGCTGAGACTCAGCCACTAAAGTCGAGGTAGTCATTTGGAGTAGCCATGAGTCTTGAGCCACTCGGAGATCGACCCAGTGTCACGCGCAGCCAAGTTGGACTTGGCGGTGATCATGTCCAACGACTGGGCCAAGCTCTGGTCGAATCCCTTGGTGTTCTTGGTCTTAAAGAACTCCTCGACTTCCTTCTTCTGCTCGGGCTTGGTGAACCCGCTGGTGGAAAGGATGACAATCGATCCCAACATCGACAACCCAGGAGGCAACAACTCGTACACGGCGTCCCAGTTCGCTGTGAGCCAGTTCCACAACTTCTCAATACCCTTTCTGTGTGCTCTCATGCCTTGCATAGGAATGTAAATGTCCTGAGACTTGATAACGTCCGACTTCAACAACAACGAAACCACCTTGTCAAGCACCTCCTCGTCTTCAAATCTTCCAAATGCTCTCAAGGCAGCAAGCTTCTCTTCCACTGAGTCAGGGTTGGAGTAGATTCCAAAGAACTTGTTAAATGTGTCCATGTTACCGTTCTTCGCAATGATATTGAAGATGGTGGATCTCAAGTTAGGGTTGATGGCCTTCTTGTCTCCGGCAACAAACTTCTCAAACGCTTTGTTGATGTAGGCAATAACTTCCTTGTGACCAGAAGCCGCAGCAGAGCCAAACAAAAGCGACTTCAATTGCTGATCAGCAAAAGAGTCTGAGTCTGAAAACTCGTATCCAACCTCGTTGAGCTTCGAAGAAATAAGGTCAAGAGTAAATTCGCTCAATGCGTCTTTGAAAGATTGCAGCTCGAAGATTGTAGCAGCCTTAATCGTGCCAATACTGCTCAAAGCAGATTCCCAGACAACGTAGTTGGACTCCCCAGACCACGATCTCACCAAGTTCATAAGGTCAGTGGACTTGATGAAACCCGAGGAGGCCAAAGAGCCAGCGTCTGCAACCAAGCCAACTCTGTCCTCAACAGACAACTTACCGGCAACACCAGCCTCTCCCAATTTGGTCCAACGCTCAGGCAGGTAAGCAGTTCTGTAAATACCTGCGGAATCAGCGTTGATCTTAATGAAGTCTCCGTCTAATTCGATGGACTTGGTTCTGGTGTCCAAAACCAAGGACTCGTCGGTGCCAGAGGAAGTCTTCAATCCCAAAAACACAGGGTATAAAGTCTTGTCTTCCTCTGGTTTGACATCAGCAGTAGCCAAGAAACGGTGTTGAGTGAACTTCAACTCCTTGCCAGACTCCTCAACAGAGACGATTGGGAAACCAATATTCTTTGTCCAGATGTCCATGACGGTGACAACATCCTTGCCACTCGCCTCGCTCAACGCCTCCCACAAGTCGGAGGTCTGCGTGTTGCCCCATTTGTGCTTTTTCAAGTAGTTCGAAACACCTTTGATGAACACGTCCTCGCCCAACCAGCGCGAAATCATCTTAAGCAAAGAAGAACCTTTAGAGTAGGAGATGGCGTCAAAGATCTGGTTGATCTCGTCGGCGCGCTTGACGGGCACCTCAATAGGATGCGACGATCTCAAGGAGTCCAAGCTCAAAGCGTGCTGGAGCGAGTCTGAAACGTAAGATTCCCACACTTTCCAGTCTGGGTACAACGAGTCGCAAGCGTACCATGACATCCAGGTGGCAAAACCCTCATTCAACCACAAGCCATCCCAGAAGTCCATGGTGACCAAGTTACCGAACCACTGGTGCGCCAACTCGTGCATGACGACCTCAGTGACACGCTGCTTGGTGTTGACGTTGGTGTTTTGTGGGTCCAAAAGCAAATCAACAGTACGGTAGGTGATCAAACCAAAGTTCTCCATGGCTCCCGCACTGAAGTCGTGAATGGCCACCATATCCATCTTGGGCAATGGGTAAGGAATGTCGAACTTCTTGTCGAAGAACGCCAATGTCTTGGCGGCAATGTCGGCCGAGTACTGGCCCAAGTGCTCCAGGCCAGGGGTTGCCCACACCTTGATGGGCACGTTGTAGCTTGTGTTCTCGACGTACTTCAAGTCACCCACAATGAACGCCACCAAGTAGGTGGACATCAAGGGCGTGGTGTTGAAAACGGTCTTTTTCTTGCCGCCGTCCAATTCGATCTCCTCTTTGACGTCCATATTGGACAAGTGCACCAACTTCTTGTCGGAAATCAACGAGATGTCAAAGTGAGCCTTGAGGGCGGGCTCGTCAAACGAGGGGAACGCACGACGGCAGTCGGTGGGCTCCATCTGGGTGGTGGCCAAGTAGCGGGTCTCGCCGTTCTCGTCGGTGTACGTGGAGCGGTAGAAACCGGCCATCTTATCGTTCAAAATGCCCGAGAACTTGAGAGCTAACGTTGCCTTGGACTTGGCGGCTAATTCGGCAGCCAATTGGAAAGTGACGGTCTGGTCATCGTCGTTGAAAGAGGTCGAAGTGACCGGGGTGCCGTTGACGGAGGCCTCGTGGACTTCAATCTCCAACAGGTTCAACTTGATCGAGGAGGTTGGCTCGTTGACGTCCAAGTCAATGGCAAGGTCTCCGTTGAAGGTGAAGGTGTCGAAAAGCGGCTCAAGGGTCAAGTCGTAGCGCGTGGGTTTGACATTTGTGGGCAACACCTCTCTCTGGGGAGCGGAAGAAGAACACATGGTGTATGAGCAGAAAGAATTGGTGGTGGACGACAATAATCTGGAGGCGCACCTAATAGTGCCGCTTGGGTATAAGGTGCGCGCGGCCGTTGCCCCACCTCGGGAGAGGGCTCCAGAGAGCGCACGGAACATGAGCTAAAAAAAACCACAAAATGCAGCGGCAGAAATCGGCACAAAGAGGGGCGTCTAGCAGCGGGGGGGTCACTCGTATTTATATTGCGGCGGGTGCGGCCAGCGAGGGTGCTGCAAATAATGTGGTTTTGCAGCGGTGAGTGGTGAATGTTCCAACTGTTGGGTTTGGTCTGGATGGACTACGCCGATCATGTGCAGAGCCAACCGCACGACAGCATTGCAGCACGAGCCGCACGATGAGAGTGAGATGGAGAATGAGAGTGAGAGGAGAATGAATGGAGAAAGAAAGAAGAATGAGAGGAGAATGAGAGAAGCAAGATTGTTGTGGGTGAAATTGGAGGCAGAGGCTTGAGGAGGAAGTTGGAGAGGTGGAGATGTTGTGGTACTGGTGAGAAGGTGAACAGTGCCAGTTCGGTGGTTTTAAGTAGAGCCTGAGTGGTCTTCAGTCAGTGCACGTTTTACTGTTTCTTGTCTTCGTGTTCTGAGTTCATGGGGTGTCCAGTACATTGGCCTCGTTGGCACTAGCAGGTTGTGGCTAGCACAAGTGAAGTTGAGAATCTACTTGGCGAGACATCTCGAAAGGCACTGCTTCTGGGCCAGTTGCATTCATCGACATTCGTGTCACCTCCGTTGGCTGGTTTTAGGTGTCAGCGGCTCACTACATTCGGGTCGTCATTTTTCATTTTGATTGCCTCCTTCATTTTTCTTTCGTCTTTCTTGATTCGTCTCTCCTCCTCTTCATTCTTCTTCTTCATTCTCTTCTTCCTTCTCTTCATCCTTCTTCTTCTTCGTTTCTCTTCATTCGTCTCTTCATTCTCTTCATTCGTCTCCTCTCACCCAGGTGGTCTCAGACTCAAACTCAGACCCTCCACCGAGCCACCCAACAATCCCCTCATGCAAAATGTCCACCTTGACCCCCTGTGGATGCTCCTTCAAGTAGTCGTCCAACCACCCGGCAACATAGCTGGCGCGTTTTGCCGAACTGTTGCAATGGATGGTGATCTGCTTTGTCTGTGGCTTCCCACGCAAAATCGGGTCCAACACCTTCGCCTTGATGTCGTCGGGCCCGTTTATGTCGGTAGCAGGGATGTGCACGGCCTTGGTGATGTACCCTCTCTCCTGTTCGTTTCTCAAGTCCACGACTGTGATGGAATCCGGGGAAGTTTGGAGCGACTCAAACACTTTCTCTTTGGGGACTCTTTCCGAGATTGTGGTGGACTCGGCGGTTTCCCACTTCTTCAACCATTCGGGCACTGACATTTTTTAAGTGGTTCTGTTCTTAATTGTGCGTGGCAGTTCGCCGAGACCTTTGAGTTGTGGAGATCCTAGTCGTGCTCATAATGACGGTTCTGCACGTGCCTGAAGGGTCTACAGCTGGCAAGAAACAGGCAACCTGCCATCATGGGGAACGCCAGAAAGCTACAGAATCGGTATTCTTGACATTGCTACATTTCGGTTTGGTCGTAATTTATTGATATTTTTGTAGTTACTGGTCCGTGTGACTCCAGCACACGGCACATGCCATCTCATCAGAGCAGGCAATATGCCCAGCGCAACATGGGTCTTCAGACAAAGTTTTCTCGAGAAGTACATCATCAGGAATCGCTCTGTGTGGAGCCGTTCCAGTGGCAAGCTGACGCACGCTTGTAGTCAGCACCTGTCAGCACCAGAAGCTCAAACGTCAGGAATGGACACCGCTCCACCGCTTAGGCAGTTCTCTGCACGATGTGGACACCACTGTCGGTCTCGATGACATCGCTGTACTCACCGACGTTCATCCCAAACGCAGCCTGCTCAAAAGCTGGCTGCATCTGCCCCTTCCCGAAGAAACCCAAGTCGCCGCCGTTCGCGTGCGAAGAGCAGTCACTCTCGGTCTTGGCCAAGTCGCCAAGCTTGATTTCCCCGTTCAAAATCTGCTTTTGGAACCCCTTGATCTTCGAAATGGCGTCGTCTCTGCTTAACGTGATGCCATCGGGCAGTTTCCACGATTTTGGTCTTCTGGACGTCTCGTTCTTAACAAGCAAATGCGACGCTCTCACTTTGCCGTCACCGGGAATTACCGGCTTGTTCCCGTTGGCCTTGAATTTGGTCAAGTACTCTTTGAGTTTGCCGCTGTCGGTGCCGTAAGGAGGTTCCCACGAGGACTCACCGGTGGCCTGGTTTAAGTAGTACTCCTGGTTGTGTTTGCGGCTTACTTTGAGCGCCCAGCTGGGAGGCAAACCTGTTTCCATTTTTGGTTGTATGTGTTCTACAGTGGTACACTCTGGTTAGTAATGAGCATGCAGTTGGGAGTTGAGGTGACGGTCGCGCACCCGTACATCCCGCTCAATCACACCTCCCTATGTGCCTGTCCAGAGTTACCCTTTACAGCCATGAGACCTATACCTACAATTGTATTTCCATGAATAGTCTTTTATTAATTTTTCTCTAAACTCCCTTCTCTTTCAACGCAGCCTTCACGTGCCCGTAAACCACATCCACAGGCTCGTCACAACGCACTTTGATCACTTTGTTCTGCTTGTCGAAGTAGTCCACCACTGGCATTGACGTCTCGACAAAAGTGCGGAATCTCTTCTTGATACTCTCGATGTTGTCGTCGGTACGGCCGCTGGTCTTGCCTCTTTCCAACAACCGCTCGAGCATCACCTGCTCAGGACACTCGAAGAACAACGTGAACTTCGACTTGACGATCTGGTCCTCGAATGTCAATGCCTGATCCATTTTGCGGGGGAATCCGTCAACCAAGAATCTGTTCAGGCCCTCCTTGTGGTTGTCGCCAATTGCCTGCTGGAGAAGCGCCACCGTCACCTCCTGAGGCACAATTGTGCCCTCCTTAATGCACTCCGAGATCAACTCGCCGTATTTCGATCCCTCCCTCTTTTCCTCCGCTCTCAACAAGTCGCCAGCAGACAAGTGCACAAATCCGTGGTCAGCAACCAACTTACCACATTGGGTACCCTTTCCTGAGCCTGGACCGCCCAAGACGAAAACAACTGACACGTCTTCATCTGAGAATGCTGGGCCCTTTTTGGGTTCCACTGCATCAACTGGTGCTTCTCTGTTGTACACTGAAGCAGCGAAGGTGGAACCGACAGCCAACAATCCCAATGCCGCCAAAACCTTTCCTCTGGAAAGAGTAGGCTTTGGTGGAGGTGGTGGGGTGTTATTTGATTGTGAATCCGATTGTGACTTGAACTTGGACCCAGAAGGGGAGCCAGAGGTGGACTGGCAACGAACAAGTTGAACGTAGCGGGTGACGTTAGCCCTTGGGAATGCACGTGACAACGAGGCGACTCTAAGAGGTCTGGCAAGCATGACTTATGGCGGTAGTGACAGGTGATGATTGTGCACGCTCGTAGTTGGTGGGAGTGGTGCGCGCACGTCTGGGTGTTAACGACGACAGGGCAGTGGAAAGAGAGAAACGGACAATTGAGTGCTTAGCTTCAGAGAGGGCTCTAGATCTGCAGATCTTGGATCCCTTTTTTTTTTTTTTTTCATTTTTCGGACCTTTATCGGGTTAGTCAACGGTGCAGCATTGAGAGAATCAGAGAGAGGAGCAAGGCTGCAAAAGCGAGTATCGAGAGCATACATCAACCAAAGTCAAGGTCAGGAAAGATGGGCGAATGGCATCACCGAAATCTCTCTGTTAATGCCACGCCCTATCAGTCCAATTCCTCTTTTCGATCCCATCACGCATAACTAGCCAATGCTTCCTCGCCAACCCTAAAGTAGTGTCCATTGAGGTCCTTCGACCACCCACGCACGGCCAAGTTAACGTAAACCTGCGCAGGGACCTCTGGCGGTGACAATTGACCCTTCTCATGTAAATCCACAAACCGCTGGAGCGACTCGGGCGTCATGTTGGCACCAAACTTCTCTCTGATATCCTTCTGCATGGCAGTGGCAACAACGCCGGGAGCAACGGAGATGGCGCTGATTTCGGGGTTTTCCGAGGAAACCAGCTCGATGAAATGGTTGAGTGCCGCTTTCGACGCGCCGTACGCAGACCATCCGTAGTATGGTTTAGTCAGCGCCCCGGAGGAAACCCCAATGATTTTTCCGTTTGTTTTCTTCAAATGCGGCAACGCCTGGCTCACAAGCTCCACAACTGCAAACAAGTTAATGTCGAAGAGTACTTTCCACTTGGCCACGTCTGCTTTGGCCACACTGTCCACTGGGTCCAAAACGCCTGCGTTCGCAACTAGCGAGTTGATTTGCCCGTATTTCTGCAAAGCCACGGCAATTGCTTCTGCTGACGTTGCTGAATCGGCCACATCCCCAACCACAACAGAGACTCGGTCGCCATATTTGGCGGTTAGCTCGTCTAGCGCCAGTTTTGTGCGTGCTACGGCGACTAAACTGTGGTTAGGGGACTGCGACAAGTAGATGTGCGCAATGGCGGCGCCGATGCCTGAAAGTTAGTAAAACGTTCAATTGGTCTCTTTTTTGAGATACTGACCTCTGGAGGCACCGGTCAAGATCATAGTGTGGGACATGGGTGGGAATAGGAAGAGTATGGAGTAGTCGGGTTGAGTGCGGCCTGCAGATACGTGGGTGCACTATGAGGCGCCAGCATTGGAGCGGTTGTTCTTATTTTTCAGTTGGGGGGATTTCAGTTGTGTATGGTTTTCGCTGTGGCTGTTTAATGAAGGTGTTTCCATCGTGGTGCCCCGAATGTCCTTTTTCGTTGTTTTTGAAGGATCTTGTTGCTTCCTTGTTCTTCATATCGTCCATGCACATTCGCACTAAACCCTCAGTTCCGGCACAGGCAGACTAAATATACGTGCAAATACTGCGAATTAACTCGTCGAGTTTGCTCGAAACGCACCAATAAATTCCAAATCGACAGGTAAATTCAAAGTATCGACGTATTACAATTACAACATCAAAAAACTATCCAACTCTCCAAAACTATCTCGCAATTCCTCTAGCGAGACCCGCTCCGAGACTACGCCGCATACCTCTGTTCCGCACTTATCTCACCCGCATGTACCGTTCCAACCAACAGACGCCAAGTCACCATAAAACACCAAAAACCACCACCATCTCGAAGCCCAGTACCTCCTGACTCTTTATGTTTTACCTCTGCCACCTCTGCTCTACTCTCTCACTCTGAACTGCTCAGCCCGACCACAATCCCCGGTCGTGCGCGCACCACAACATCCAGGTCCGCCATAACAGTTACTACTCCCACGCTCACATCCACACCTCCATTCTCACCCAATTTGCCCCCAACGGCTCATGAACATAAACCCCGACGCCGCCAAGGACATTCCTTGCAAGAACGTCCTTATCTACGGCTACTGCAAGTACGAGAATAAAGGGTGTGCGTTTGCCCACCCCCAGTTGGGCCAGTCGCCAAACAACACCAAATCTTCCACGATCAAGTCTGCCGCCAGCCACCCGGGCTCGGGCAATATGTCCGAATCGGGCGATTCAACACCGGCAACCACATTCCGATCCACTCCGCCTGCGGCAGAGCCAAAACGCAAGTTCAACATGAACACTCCTCTGTTCCAGCCATCCGTGCAGAGCATCACCAACAAGTTCTCGAAGTTGTCGCCCAAGCTCAAGGAGATCCCTATCTTTGTACCGGCGAGCGGTGACGCCGCTGCTGCGGGCAATTCTGCGTCCAAGGATCAACCAACCCTGACGGTGTTTGCATCGCGTAAGTTCAACGCGTCAACGCCTTCGTTCACTCCGTCGAACCCGTTTGACGGGCCCGATCAATTCAATGACGCCCATGCCGATGGCTACCAGACGCCAGACGCGGGTAACGCCAACAACGCGCCGTCAATTCTCAGCAAGACACAAACGCTACCACAAAGCGGGCCGACAAAGCAACAAAATCCATACTTGCCCCACGCCGGTGTCATGGGCGGCCCTGGGGTAGGGCAGATGGCGCCTGTTTCAGACTATATGTTTCTGCATGCCCTGGGAACGCTGTCATACCCATTGAACTACCACTTGTACGCCCCAGCCCCTCCACCCCGCTTCTCCGTGAAATTGAGTCAGCACGAGACGACTGCTAACAACATGTTCATTCCCAACGATCTTCGAGAGAGCCTCACGAAGAAAAACGAGGCCACATTGCAAACTATTTCCCAGCTGTCGTTACCTGAACATGTGGGGGTATACCACTCGTTGGTTCCAATCGATCTGACTTTCGATCAGATCTCGAAGCTGTACCAGTTGCCCTGCCACGTGTACAAGGTCAATCTGAATGTTGATGGATTACCTTACACTATGAGAAGAATAGACTACAGCTCCAAGTTGCGCATCTTGAATGAAATACCCTTTGCCACAGTGAAAAAGTGGAAGGCACTCAAAAACCCAAACGTGGTCCTGCTTCGAGACGCATTCACCTCGGTTGGCTTCATCACACAGGGAGAGCCAGTGTTGTGCCTAGTGTACGACTACTACCCGTTGGCCAATACGCTACAAGAACAGCACATCACCAGGAAGTTGGGAGGCAAACTCGAGCCAGTAACAGAGAACCTCCTCTGGGCGTACTTGTTACAATTGGTGAATGCCTTATTGGCCATTCATAAGGTTGGATTGAACGCTGGCTCATCTGTTTCAATGAGTAAAATCTTAGTGACGAACAAAAACAGGGTACGGTTAGGAGCGGTTTGCGTTGACGATATCCTTGAGCATGAGGGTATAGAGGCACGCAAAGGCGAAATCGGATCAGAGGCTGTACTCAAAGCGCTTCAGCTTGCCGATGTCATTCGGTTGGGAAGGGTGATCACTGAGTTGGCAGGCGCCAACCTCCCCGTCAGCATGAGAAATGGAGCACCGGAAAGGACGCTCGCTGCCTTGCGACTGTCATCATCTTTCCTGTTCTCTGACGAGTTCATCTCGGCGCTCGAGGCATTGAATTCCGCACAAGGCGATTTCGAGCTCCAAAAGTACTTTGAGCAATTCCTTGCTTGTCGGACTCTCAATTTGATCAATAGTTTGCAGGATCTGACCGATCATTTTGAAAGTCAGTTGCTGTCTGAGGTTGAAAACGCAAGATTATTCCGTCTTTTGGCTAAGATCAACTACGTGGTCGACCGGTGGCCCCAAGAGAGCGAATTGAGTGGCAGTTTCTTGGTGATCAAACTCTTTAGGGACTTTGTGTTCCAGACATACGATGAGTTTGGGAAGCCTGTTGCAGATTTGTCGAAAGTACTCACAAACTTGAACAAGCTCGATGTTGGTGTGGATGAGAAGATCCTTCTTGTGTCTCGTGAGGAGGACAGTTGTATAATAGTCAGCTACAAAGAGGTCAAGGACATCATAGACCTGACCTTCCGGGCACTCTTTCGATAAGATGGTGCCCATGTTGTACAAGGATATTGGTTGAAAGCTCGAGGCGTTGCTCGACAATAATGCTGTTACGATTAGTTTGATGGAGGACTCTGATTTGAGAGGTTTAGTGGGTAAGTAGAAATGAAGGAAGGTGAAACTATAGGTCCTCACTGTAAATGTTGGCATCGCTTGCATAATAAACCCGGTTTGCCGATACACGTAAGGCGTGCGCAGTAGTTGGTCATTACAGGAAGAGAATTCCCCAGAAATCAGTCAGTCACCGCCACGCACGCAAAAATAGGAGAGACCCCTCCTCCGGGTCGTCTAGGACTCGAATGCTATGTGTCAACCCCTAAGGCTATCCTTAGTGAAAAATTTTCCCTTCGTCTCCTATTCCATCGTTAGCATCTTCCCCTAACAAAAGTGACTGGAGATGATGCAACAGAACAACAATTTGCGCGCCGAAAACGGCAATAGTGACCCACTCGGCCCCACGGCCCCACTAAGTGCAGTACACGTACCGTCACGCGCCCACTCGGATTTAGTTCCTGTTCCGTACTGACGGCACGGAGTTCCACAATTCGAACAAAAACCTGTTTGCCACCGGAGGTTTAGTGAGTCAAATCGCTGGAGGTGTTGGATTCGCTGTAAGGGTTGGAGCTGCTGAAAAATTCCGGATTTCCGGATCGAAATCGCCACACCACCCGACTCTCACCGGACGATGCCATGTCACGTGACCGGGTGACTAACCTTATCAAATGAGTAATCGCCAGTGACGCACAGTACTGCGTCGAAGATATAAATCCTCCTCGAGCCACATCTGTCGCTTAGCCAGTGCGTTGTTCTCGAGAACTTTGACTTCTTTGTTTATTGTGAACTTCATTCCGTGCTTCAAGTGTTTTTTGTTTTGGTTGGTTACGTCTTTCTAGGAGAAGGACAGGTTATTGGTTGTTATCGTGATTGGGATTTGCTGCTGGCCATCTAATTCCCGCTTGGTTATTGTTTTACTTATTCCCCTTGCTAATTTGTGTTTTCAAGATGTCTTCCATCGTATAGGTGTGAAGGCGGGTGATTGATTGGCGAGATTTTTTTATTTTTATTTTTCATCATTGTTGTTTGATATCCGAGATGGCTCATTTGATTACTCCTGAGGGTTCGGTGTCCCCAGTGTCTGAGAACACTACTCCTTCCACCCCTTCGGAACATCACTCCCCAAACCATTTGAAATACTACAACGACCATTTGAATAAGAGCCAGTTTAACTTGATCTTGATCAACTGCTCGTTGAACTTACTCAAGCTCATTTTCCCCGAGCATGATTTTGATGGGTCCAAGGCAAGATTCTATATCATTGAGATCTTGAGAAGATCCAAGACGTCGATCCAGACGTTGCAGATCTGCTGCTATTACATGTTCAAAATCCTTAGCACCGGCAAGAAAGACCAAGTTGGGTCGTGCCCCAAGAAGTTGTTCTTGGGGTTGGTCATTTTGTCTTCCAAGTTCAACCAGGACCACAACTACTCTTTCAAGTCGTGGCTCAAAATTTGCGGATGCAAGGACACGGAAGAGTCGAGTCTCAATCTTCAGAAACTCAAACAGGTGGAGATCAAATGTCTTGAGTTGCTCGACTATAACCTTTACATTAACAGCTCCAAATACGAGAACTGGTGCAACGTGCTTCTTATCTTCGGATACGACTTTATCACTTTGCACCAGGTGAACTCGGGAGTGTTGCAATGGTGCAGCGACGACCAATGTGCTGGCAAATTGGACAAGTGGCTGAAATTTTTAACTCGCTTGGATGACCACCAACTCAAGGTCACCAAAGTGAATTTCAAGCAGTATTATTCCAATCAAATGGGCACAAAGGTGGTCACTGTTGCTCCCCAGAAAGTGGGTCTGTTGTTTGCCAAGCGGTCATTTGAAGACCACGAGTCTGTTTCGAAAAAAGTATGTGTTGGTAGTAATTGATCGTTAAGTATTGAAGATAGATGATGCTGAGTGGATGTGGGTTCGTGGATGTCGACAGAGACGTATATTTGCTGTTAGTAGTCGTCGGAGTCAGTTGTCGGATGTTGGCAGTTGGCAGTTGGCAGTTGACAGTTGACAGTTGACAGTTGACAGTTGTCGGTAGTTGTCAGTGGTAATTGGTCGGTACTTATGGTCAGAATTATCTTTCGTAATTATGTGACCCCGCAAGGAAGAGTGCTTGGAGATGATTGCTGTTGACCGAGAAAGGAACAAGGACAATCATGAACTTAATCACTATCTTGTCAGCTTTACGGTAGTCTTTCACGTGTGACTCGCATCATAAGTGGAGCACGCATGGATCTGCATTCATTCTGACAATACCCGAATATGAAAATCAAAAATACAATTTTCAAGGGATTTTCACGAATCTGCTGACTCAGCTCCGTTCGACTTTAGCTCTGCTCAGTTTCGGCTCTTTGGCCATTGCATCTTCGGCTATTGCTAACTCTATTCTGAAGTGTGGGAATTAGCATCTCTATTCAAGCAGACTTCCGACGCTTCATTCATTTTTGACGCTTGAATAAACTTTTGACGCTTGATTAAACTTTCGACGCTATGGGAATGACGACATTGCAAACCTCATCTTCTCCTTTCTCTTGCAACTTCGCCATCGTTTGTTCCAAAGCCATTTTTCAGCCACCAGTGACATTGCTTCTCCACTTTCGTAAATGTCTACAAAATATGTGAGCCGCAGTGACGTTGCTCAAATTTTGCTCCAAGCACTTACCTCGAATATGCTTGCCAGATCTCTGAAGGCGCACCTCCATTCCCTCTTTAGACATCCCGGACTGCACCTATAAGGCAGACCTGCGTAACCGGAGTGGTTTCAGGTACACAGCGGCAGTATTTGCAGGGCACCAATTTGCAAGATTGGCGGATGCATTAACCTGATTGTTTGCAGATCGTCAACGATCGGCGGCCTGGGGTAAATGCATTCGGCACTCGGGATGTCACCACGCAATAGGGAGAGGGAAAACTGCAACAGTCAGCTTGGCGAGATCAGCCCCTACGATCACCACACCTGCGACCTAGGCCATTTCAGTTGCAACGCTCAATTGCAAAGATACCCAAGTATTCAGCTGTGCTATGATGTCGGACATTCAAAAACAGCAAGTTTTCGTTTCTAGGGCAAGTTCCAGTTTACGCGCCCGAAAGC
Organism: Sungouiella blattae; assembly: GCA_003706955.3. NCBI lineage: Eukaryota > Fungi > Ascomycota > Pichiomycetes > Serinales > Metschnikowiaceae > Sungouiella > Sungouiella blattae. Next base: position 1,240,475 of record PPMS03000001.1, on the reverse strand, counting down.
AACCCTCGAAACACATTCAGGGGGTGTCCTAACGCACGTATTGCCCTGAGTGCTCACCTCAAAGTGGAATGGTAAATAGCGCCTATCACACTTTGTGGGGGCAGCGATCGGCCAACTTTAGGTGGATCCTGGCGGAAATCGCCTTTTGCGCTTTGCCAGATTACCCCCCGGTGCGCTCACCTACTCAAACAGGCTGAGTCTCAGATGCCACGCCAATTCAGCATCCTAAGATAGCCAGCTAAAACATCATCAAGACAATAGCCCAGGGTCAGGAGCCCATTGTGAAATACTTGCAGCACCCTGGCCCGGCCGACTGCGGCAGGTTTAGCCCCCAAACAATGTTGCGGCTGTCTGCACCACCTAATCTTTACGGCCGGGGCGTGCACGGTGGATTCGGTGCATACTGGCCAGCAGCTACTGTAAACGGAGTGTGGGTCGAGTAATCCTGATATGGCGGGCATTCGGGGCGAAAATCCTGCGAAAGCCAAACAAAGACAACCAAACGAGACTGAAAATCCAAAACGTGCCGGAAAATCCCCAGCGGAAATCTTAAATTGGCTTGCTCCGTCGGGAGCCATTGCCGCTGGCAATCTGCAAGGGTTGCCCGATGTGCATGATCAGTACAAGGGAACCGCATAAAAATACTGCCAGCATGGATCTTTGTGTTCACTACGCGTAAACCTTATGGCATCCGCAAGGGGCGAGGAATTCGAGGTTAATTGCGAGCCATTGTTGGCTCAGGTGCAACGCCAAACCGGGGGGAACTACACCTACAGAGACAAGCGAGCCTGCAGACAATGGGTATAGATAACATTAAAAGCAACGGAGACACGCGAGGGGATCAAACATACAGGCGCTCCTAAGCAGAGGCACTCACAACAGGGATGTTGGTGGCCAGCCCGTTCAATGCGGGCTCGTTCGAGGCAATCTCAGACGCCTTGTTCACCACCCCCTCGGCCTTGGCCTTGGTTTGCGAGGTCACGTCGCTGACGTAGTTCTGGGTGGTGGCCTTCAAGGGCTGGATGTAGTCGGAGTTGACGCTCTTCAACAACGTCACGCCGGTGCTCACCGAAGCAGTGGCCACCTTGGCGTAGTAGTTCTTCTCTGGCACAGCGTCGAATTCCTTGTTGTACGTGGAAATGACGGTGTTAGAGATCTCGGACGACTTGTTGGTGATCAAGTCCTTGGTTCTTTCCAAAGTGTCGTTGACAATCTCAATGGACTTGCTAATCTCGTTGGTGGCAGTGGCCTCGGCCTTCTGCGCAGCGTCCTTGGCCTTGGGCAACACCTTGTCGACGGTGGATGACGCGTAGTCGTTGACTGGCTTCAAGTATGTAGCAACGGTGTCCTCGCTCTTCTTCTTGTAGGCGGCAATTGTGTCTTCACCCTTCTTCTTGTACAGCGCGAGCACAGTCTCGCCCTTCTTCTTGTAGGCGCCTGCAACTTCCAACACCTTGTCGAAAGTCACGAGCACAAGCTCATTGAACTTGGCGTCAACAAATGAAAGCACATCCACAACCAAGGGGAGCTTCGAGATGATGTTGGTGTAGATGTAGTTTGTGAGGGCAATCGCGTACGTGGACACGGCAGCAACCACTGTGAAGGACAACAAGTACGAGGTAAGCTTGTTGACAAACGAGTAAGACTTTATGTGTTCAAGCGACACGGAAGAAATGGTCTTTGACATTTTTGTATGCAAATTAGTTCAGGGGTGGATGGGCCCGGGTATCAGTGTATCGGATATAAATAGTACAACGAAGTTTAATCGTGTTGGTGAGGGCGAACAAAGAAAGCCTGAATAGTTGAGGGTTCAAGAGCAACAAAATCTGGGAATAATTGATATTTATATAGCAGGGGCATGTCTGTAGGGATTGCCATATTAGCGGTGCTGCCAGATGCAGCTGCGTCTGCAGGACGGTCTAGGCGCATGTGAAAATGGCGCGGTGGCTGGTTGGGAGCACGAGGCGCGGGCTAAACCACAGAACAGGGCAAATCGAAAGGGAAAAAAAAAAAAAAAAAAAAGGGCGGTAGGCGGAAAACGGAACGTGTGGAGAGTTTGGGGGGGGGGGGGATTTGCAGATTTTCCTCGTGGCGACACGGGTGTGAAATTGCGAGTAGCAGGCGACTGAACAACTTGCCAGTGACACTCGACTGGATGGCGTGATGAGAATTGGCAGGGCGCAACTAAACCGACCGACTGGGGCCAGTGGGAGCCAAACAGCATTCCGTGCCGATATTCCCCTTTTTTTGCTCCAAATTGGCCGTTTTTTTTTTTTTCCAATTTTTTTTTTTCGTTTTTTCTCCAGGTTTCTACAGACTATCGCATGCTCGCCTTGCAGATGCCGGTGGTCCCTGGCGAAACCTGGCGCCGGACATGCGGCCCCACTAAACCCTGCGCAAAATAATACTCACAAAAGTGAAAAAACATTTGGAAAGCAAAAAAAACCAATTTGGCGTGAAAAACCACCTCTGGAGAAGGCAGCAAGGCACTTGCAATTAGGGTGAAAAAATTCACCAGCCACAACCAGCCTCTCGACCACCTTAGCCACCCATTTGCCGTTTTTCACCTTCACTTTGTGCCTCGGGAGTTCAGGTTAGGCGCACCTTCGGCTGTCACAAATTAAAAATAATCCTCATTTTCAGATCGCCCATGTGATTTTGCCCGGGGTGGTGAAGGCATGGTGAAGCATGGTGAAGGCGTGGTGGCGGCTAATAACGTAGGAGGAGTTGACAAACGCAGGCTCCACTCAACTTTGCAGACTTTCCAAATTGTCCGCGGTTCTGGGCATTGCTGTTGCTTGGTGGCCCCACCACCGAAATTGCTTCCATGTCAGAAAATGCACAGACGCTTACTTATCTTCGTCAACCTTTTCACTTGGTCCCTGACGTCACCCTCGTAGACGGTCCGAACGCTAGTTTCGGAATGTTCATCTTATTTTCTCGCAGATTTGCATGGTCGGGCAAAAGAAAATACACCTGAGTTGCGGCTGCGAAACCCGCCGATGATGCGTACGACAATAATATCTAGGGAGATTCCACAAAACAATGGGCTTATCGCGCAACCAAATTTAGCACCCTGTCAGCCGAGGGTGTGGAATCAAGATCTACTGTGGATTCCGTCGGAATGTGCTCGTCAACTCCGTCAAAGTGGTTCTGTCAATTTGCGCCGCCCGTCACATTCTGCGTTCCTTCACAATGCTACACCAACAAACAGTACTACATTCGAACTCCACCCGTAGTGAGCTGCCTCGTCCTTTTCTTTCTTTCATTGATTAATCGAAATCACCTACTGCTGCTTGCACTCTGGAGGATTTTCCTTTGGCCCGGTCTCGTTGATGCCTTCGTCGTCTTCGTCGTCCTCGCCTTCTTCGCTGTCGAACTCCTCGTCCTCCTCGTCAGCAAAATCCTCAGGGTAGCCGTACCCAACGGCGTCGCCCGTGAACCAGTCAATGGCACGTGGGATCAAGCGGTCCTTGATCTCCTCACCCAACTGGTAGTCCAACTCCAATCTCTCCTCCAAGTCGGCGTCCTCGTCTTCCTCTTCCTCGGCCTCTTCATCCTCATCTTCGTCGTCATCGCCCTGAGGTGCCTTGGGTGGGTCGAAAAAGTTGAAGAACGACTCGGTTGGCGTCAACTTCTCGATGGTTCTGGTCTGCTTGGTGTTCTTGTTGCGCTGCTTGCGTCTCTCGATGTTGATGGTGACGTTGTTCTCCTTGGACTTCCAGTTGATCTCGCTGCCGTCGGCGTGGTCATACACGAAGTCGCCCGAGTAGCCCAACTCGGCCTGGTAGTGGTAGGTCTTGGTCAACACCTGGTTGGAGAAGAACTCGTTCTCGTTGAACTCGAAGATCAACTCGAACCCGGGCGTGTCCAAGTACTCCATGCGGATGTCCTTCAACTCCTGCAAGATCTCCGAGTCTCTCTCGGTGATGGTCTCGCTGACAGTAGGCAAGTTCTCCAAAGCAGTCAACCAGAACCCTGGAATACCCTTCACGGTGCTTTCCTCGTCTTCGTCCTCGTCTTCGTCCTCCTCATCTTCTTCCTCGTCTTCGTTCTCGTCCAACTCCTGACCAACCTCGATTTCCTCCGTAGAAGGCTCCAGCTCGCCGTTCACAATGGCCTTTCTGCGCTCGTACAAAGGCTCGTACTTCTTGAAGTACTTCTTCTCCAACTCCAACAACTCCTTCTGGAACTCGGCTTCCAACTTCATCTGCAGCTGCTGCACCGCTTTCAACCCCAAGACGCGCTTTTTGACCTGGCCCGTCAACTGGTCGATGTAGCCGCTCTGCTGGCCCACCAAAGTGCCCAATTTACCTTGGATCATCGACAAAAGCGCCGGGTTGTTGGCCAACTGTTTGGTCAAGTTGTTCTCATCCTCCTCGGAGATTGTGGATACCGAAGGTGGCTGCTGCTTGAGGTACAGGTTTGCCACGGACGACGGCGTGTTCTGAGGTGTAGGGGCCTTCGAAATGTCACCTAGTTTTCTGATGGGTTCGGACATGACGGGTAGATTAAGTGAGTAGTTGCTGGCGAAATGGGACGGAGGAAAAAGAAACGGGTGGGCTGGTCACGTGGCACACTCCCGGGAGTTCGAGTGCCAACGGTTGGCAGGGGCTCAATTTAGGTGGAAAGCGCAGTTGATTTTCAGAAATTTCCTTGCCGAGTTATTTCAATTTATCATTTTTATTTCTTTTCACTACGGTAATCATAGTTTCGTACGGAGAGCGTGCGGTGTTGGGGTGCTTTGATTTTCCCAATGTGTGGAATGCAACGCGCATCAGGTCCCAGGGCACATAACACACAGTAGTAGCAGGAGCACCTACTCTGATGAAATTACACCTACCATCATCGCACTGTAAACCGTTTCAATCCGGTACAAATATATTCGTAGCTCATTAAATCTCAAACAGCACCGACTCAGACATCTCCACGGTGGTCTCGGCAATCTCGTCGAACTGGCCATCGAGGTACTTCTCGATATCCTCTTTCCGCTTCTCCCACTCCTTCACCTTGGCCAACTTCTGCTCGATATCCTTGATTTCGTTGTCGATCGACTTCAAGTTTTCTTCCGAGGTCAAGTCGTGGAAAATCCAGTTTTCCGGGTCGCCCTTCTCGTTCTTGATCTCCAAAATGAAGTCGTGATACTTCATAAGAAGTGGCCGGTGCGACAACGTGATGAACGTGATTTTCTTTTTTTGCAACAACTCAAACAAGTAGTCTTCCACATCGGTGCTCACGGCGTTGGTCGACTCGTCCAAAACGACAAACTTGGGGTTTTTGAAAAGCACACGCGCAATGCTCATACGCTGCTTCTCACCTCCACTAAACACATCTTTCCAGTCCTTCTTGACGTTGAAGTTTCCCTCTCGCGTCAACAAGTACTCCAACTTCACCTCGCGCAAAATGTGGTACAAGTGGTCGTCGTTGTAGCCCATCTCGATCATGTCGTCGTAGGAGTAAGGGTAGATGATCTGGTCTCTCAAGTTGCCGTTGGTGAAATACGTCTTCTGGGGCAAATAGAAAATGTCTTCATCGCTAGGCTTGGACAACAATCCGTTGTACAACGGCCATAAACCAGCCATGATTCTTGCGATGGAGGTTTTCCCGCACCCATTGGAACCCAAGATCAAGAGGTTCTTATTCTCGACAATGTGGAAGTTCAACTTGTCCACCAACTTCTCACCCTCAGAGCCTTCCAGGCCAGGAATTATCACAGGGATGTTCTCGAAACGAATTCCATTAATGTAGTTCCTCTGGATGGTACCGTGGATATCGTTGGGCCCAAGCTTTGAGCCATAGTTGAAAGTAGGCGAGTGGCATAAGTGCAAGTTAGTAAGCAACGTGAACACTCGGTCGGTATACCCAGTAAGCTCGGAAATATCCTTGAGCGAATACATCAACCGAGATCCAGCATCGGCCAACGACAACATCAATCTCTTGTTGATGATGAACTGTCTCATGTTCAGCTGCTCGTCCAGAGGGTCCCGTTTGGCAGGAGCTGGCGCGGCTTCTCCTTCGTCAACGTGTCCGTTGTCAGTTTTGGGCCACAAATCTTCCAAAAACACGGGCAAGCCTGCAAAAACATAGCCCCACGCAGACCAAGTGTACTTCAACACATAGTCTTCGAGAACAGAGTAGGAGAACGCTGTATTGATCTCCTGGTTCACGTGGCCCATCAACCCGTCGAAAGTCTCGTGCAATTTCGCCTTTTCTATAACTGAACCTTTGTAGAAACCAATCTCCTCTGAGTTCGTGATAAGGTTCAAATGCTGATTGTAGTACTGGCCCTCCAAGTGGGTTCTGCGAGCAGATAACTTCCCGAAAGGAGGCGTGAACTGTTTGAGAAGAAGCGCAGTTGCAAAATAGTTTGCGAAAATGCCCACGATGGCACCCGTTCCCAAATTGTCTCTTAAGTACACCGAGAAAAACACCAAGTCGATCAACGGCTTGCCCATGCTTGAGAAAAGCCCACAAATGGAGTCGCAAAACTTGGACACGTCATTCGTGATGTACTGATCGATGTTTTGGATCTCGCTCAGCTTAAACAGAATCTTGTAGTACGTCATGACCTTATCCAAGTACATATCGTGGATGTAGCGGATCAAGTTCGTTCTGAAGCTCAAGGAGAGCCTGTTTGTCAAGTACTTGATCGCTGCATTGGTGTAAGATGCCGGGAACGCAATCAAAATCCAGTAGATCAAGTCACGCACAAACTTCTTGCCGTTGGCACTGATCAAATTCTTGACGATTTGCCCATCTAGCTTGGCAATGATCAACGACAACCACGTGCGCAACACCAAGAAGAAACACTGGGAGAGAAGCAAGTACGTGTTCTTGCTCTGGAACTTTGGAATGAGGATCCGCCAGATAATGATAAGCTGGTTCAAGAACTTCGAGTTCAAGATGCTGTTCTGTTGCTTGAGCCGCTGGTCAATGTAGAAATTCTTGTACAAGTACTTGTCGGCGGCGTACTGGTCCCTGTTGGGTTTAGGTACGATGATCCGCGTGGTGCCGTTTTTGCCCTTGGGGATAAATATCTCCCTGGAGCCATTCTTCAATATCGTGGAGGATTGACGGATCAACGCCGGGCGGTTTAGCGTGCGCTTGTACCTGTAGTCGCTGTAGGCATGGACCGCCGACCTGATGGCGAAAACTGCGCCAATTCCAAACGTGGAGATGATGGTGCCGAAAAACAACACAACAGGCCTGCTCTGGTAGTTGATGGTGACCTTATTGTCCTTGTACACGAGGACAAATTCACGGAGAATCAACAAGAGCCGCCGCACATCGTCTCGAGTGTAGCTGGTGAGACGAGAGATGTGAACCATCTTGGTCTAAACAAAATAAATAGTGGTGGGGGAGAAAAACAAGTGGTTGCAATGCCTAGCAACAGATAGTGTGGGGTATGCCTCGGCCCAAGAGTGGACACCGGCACGACCCGGGGTGGAGCGGGAGGCACGGGTGTGGCGGCGGAAACAGGCGATTTCGTTTGAATCCGTCTAAGTTTTCTCCAGAGATTCTCAGTTTTGTCTTTCCAGCTGTTGGTCTCGGGGCATTATAGCCTATTCAGTGGCATATGGGGAACCGAGGCCATTCACATGGCCGAGGGCGCGGCACTGCATACAAGGCGAGTGAGTGTTCTGATCTGCAGTGAGTAATCTACGGTGAGTTATCTATGGTGAGTAATAATTATGGTGAGTAATATTATGGTGAGTGAACGATCTCCTTATAAGCCCTGCGAGTCGTTACTTGTATCCTCTCATCACATATGTTGAGATTCTTCCTTTTAACGATATTATTTTTCGGTCCGTTGAGGGCGCAAGACCTCATACTTGCTGACCTTCTTGATTGTCTTGGAGATCACGCTGCGAACTACGAATATGAGACGACCGCCACAGAGATATTAGTATACATGAAATTTCTTCATTCGATCCCTGCTGATGCTGTTTTGGATGAGTGTTTGAGAAATATCACTCGCAAAGGTTACACTTGCGTTATAGGTCCACGGCAAGACATTGATTCAGACTACTGGAGCGATGATTCTCAGTATAGTGGGCCAGTTGGAAACGCGTTAGACCCCATCAGCGATGATGACATCTACTACGCTCCACTGCCTCGAGTTGCAAACAATAGGGCTAGTCTTACACAGCATACGATTCTGAGGAGGTTAACACCACCTGCAAAACTATGGGGTCGTGAAAAGTCAGATTGTGAAGGCGATAATGTCTGCAAAATTGACTATGGTTCGTGCTCACCGCCTGCATGGAACACAATGTATGCGTGGGTGGCAGACTATTGTGAGAGTGATACGGTCTTTTGTGGTTATAACGACTACCGGAATGGTGATTCACACTGTAGTAAAGGGAAGCGCCATCAGGCTGTTTTACCCAGAAATTCGTATTGGATGCATGCCATGACAGCAGTAGATCATGCTGCTTAAGGAACCTCAGACCGCCTGTACCATACTGCATACAACCAGAGCAAAGGAATCTCCGGCCCGAGTAGAAGTCAGTGTCGCCTGGAGCAAACGGCCAAAACGGGGCTAAATGAATGCAAAATCAACTCACCCAACAAACCTCAAGCCGCATAAGTCTACATGGGGTCTCCACACCCGGACATCCCGTAACAGCCGTACATTTCTATTTGGTTTTCATCGCCTTCGTCACACATTGCTTGAACGCAGCAAACTCCTTCTCGCAGGCATCTTTCGACATGTTGTTGTAGGTACGTAGCACACATTGGCCATATATGGAGCCGAGGTCCAGGCACTTAGCACTGGCTTGCATGAGGCGGGCCGCCGGTCTGACTTTAGACATTAGAGAAGAGAAGAGTTGGAATGTGTGCAGGAGCAATCGCAGTAGGTGGGAAGTAGTAGGCGTAGTACTAGGAAATACGTGAATGAGTAAGTATTGTGTGCTAGGAATGCTGGTAGGGAGGTATGTACAGATAACAAGAGAAGCTACTACCACTTCGAAAGAAAATCAGCTTTTCTCATAATTATTCTAGTCTATCTATCTATGCGAACTTCAGCTCCACCAGGAACACAAGCTTCATGGCCTGCTCCATGAACATCAACGTCAAGATCGAGTGGGGCCCAACTCTAAACAATTGCGCCCAGAACCCCTTGTAGAGCGCAGTGGGGCCTTCTGTTTTGATGGTCTTGGCAAAACAGTCGACTGGCCCCTTGTACAAGTCGCCCTTCTGGTTGTACAATCTGGTCAATACCACGTCCCATGGGTTCATGACAATCGCCACACCCAACCCGGCAGCAGACGACGAAACAAAGTGGAGACCAATCAGGCCATCCTCAAGTATGTTGTGCTTCAACAAGTAGTTCTTGGTGAAGTTGTACACGGGCAATTGTGCCGCCGAACCTGCTCCCGTTCTCAAAACAGCAGCATCGGTTCCTCTGAACAAGCCCTTGAAGCCCTCCGCGTTGAAAATCTGCCGGAGCCCATCGAAAACACTCTTGTAGTACGTCTGCTGGCCCACGCTGATGCTGAGGCTGGCGCTGGCCTTGTTGAACGACTGCATTCTTGTCTTGATCAAGAAAAACGGGTTGGCGATGATAGCACCGGCCAGCCCCGAGGAAAAACCGGCCAACACGTTGATTAGCAAGTTTTGCGGCACGGGCCCGTCGTCAGTGTACTGCAGCGGGTACAACGTCTTGGTCAACCACTTTCTGCTGGGCTCGTAGAAGCCGATTCGGCACCCATTGAGCCCAATCTGGTAGATGTATCCACAGAACAACCCTTGCTGCAAGCCGCGGAGCCCTTCGTTCTTATAGATGACCACCGCCGCCTGGAAAGGGTTTTTGTACAACTTGGGGGCGTTGGAGGTGGCGGAAAGCTCGCCTTGCAACTGCATTCTTGTCTTGATGAGTTCAATCGGGTTGGTGAACGTCACGGCGCCACACGCGGCGATACCGCCGGCGATAAAACCGCCAAACGTGGACACCTGCTGCGACAACTGCTTGGACTCGGTTTTCTCGGTGGCCATTGCAGCGTAAGTTTGGTGTTTTTTTTGGGTGGGTTGTTTTCTAGGTGTAGTATAGGTGAGGCAGATCGGAGTGTGTAGCCGGAACAGGGCGCGAATCCGGCGAAAAATTTGCTGCACCGTTGTGATAAGCGTGAGAGAGCTGGAAATTAAAGTTGCAAGAGATACGTTTTTTTTTATTCGTCATTATTTTGTAATTGTACTTTCAATCACTGCATCGGTGGATTGGAGGATTCTCTGACTTCTCTGAATTGCCCTGGCGCTTCGTTTCTAAACTCGTTTCTGAGCTGGTTTCTAGGCTCGTTTCTAGGCTCGTTTGGCTCGATTCTGGTCTTGCCGCTAGTATCATACGACGCCGGAGATTTCAGTACTCCCTGACTCAACACCACCCAAGCCACCACCACACAAACCAAAACGGCAATTACCGCCGGCACCAAACGGGACAACCAGTGGAAGGCGTGGTTCATCACGTGCGTGGGCGTGAACTTCTCTCGCAGCCACGGAAGCAAAAGCACGGCTTTCACTACGGCGAGGGTTCGGGCCCACGGCTGAACGTAAACAGCATAAGTCCATTTCCAAACAAATTTGTACACCATTCGGAGAACCGGAGATGCCCGATCGATCCATTTGGCCACCCAGGGGTGTGACTGCAAGAATTCGGGAGCAATGTAGTCGATGTCAGCTTTGATGTGGTCGTTGGAGAGAAAAGTGGGAGAGGTGGTGGAACTGGAGGCAGAACTGGAGGCAGAACTGGAGGCAGAATCGGCGAGTGCAACGGTTGCGAAAAACAAAATAGAAACGACGAGGGTGAAGCCGGTTGAGCGCAGCAATCTGCGGCAGATGGCAATTGGCATTGGGGTGAAAATCGGAAACGCAGTAAATTGCCAGAATCAGTGCCAAAGTCGGGCCCTCCAAATATATATGAAAGCACGCTGAATTTGGCGGCAACCTTGCGCGGTCATTCTTCGCAATGAACAGCGAGAAAGCAATGTACCGCGAAATAAACGGGCCGCTCGTCTCAAATACTGACTCAGTAATCAAAAAACCAGATGGCATTCGGCCAGCTTTTTTTTTTTGCGCCATTGGCACTTTCGACTTTTTCCTGAAAATTCCTTCTTTCATTGGAATTGGCTCGAATTGGCTCTTCCGTACCATCGACTCCATTGTCTATTTCCATTTTCAGTTGTCGTCTCGTATTCCTCACTACATGCAAAGCCACCTCACCTTCGAGAAGTGCGCACCAGCGTTTACCCCACCATCTGATAATGGGATACCCAAGTGAAATCAAGGCGGCCATCCGCCAAATCGCCAAAAATGTCGTCACCGTGTCTTGTCCGTTCGCCATCAAGGACAGGCTCGACATTGGCGGGCGGATGTCGCTCATCAACTTCGCAGGCAACGTGGTTGTGTTTTCCCCAATTCCACACGGCGAATACGTGCAACAGGCACTTGACCTTTTGGCGACGGAAAGCAGAGCACCGGTGCAAATCACCCATGTGTTCATTGTCAACTTCCAGCACAACTTGGCCGCGAAAAGCTACAAGAAAGCGTACCCAGACGTGAAAATCATCGCAGGCTACAATGTGGACTTGGGCCCAGACTGCCCGATTGACTATGTGTTGGGCAAGGACCAGGGTAACCGGGTTTTGTCGGGCGCCGACTTGGAGTCGGAGTTGGGGCTTGTGGCGCCATGGAAAGACCAGTTGGACGTGGTGTTCTTGCGTTATCATAAGAACAAGGACGTGGTGTTGTTCCACAAGGAATACAAGATTCTTTTCGAGGGCGACGTCATTATGAACATCGGAGCGAAGGACGAGCACGGAGCCGTGGAGCAGTACTCGCCAGCGACGGGTTTTCCTGAAAAACACTATCCATTTACTGGGTGGTCGTACTTGTTGAGATTCTGCCACCCTGACGGGTTTATGGGTCGGTGGATTTCCTCAAGAGTGAACTTGATCAAGAACCCCAAGGCCGTGGAGGGTTTGAAGGTGGTCGAAGCGTTGGATTTCGAGGTCATTGTGCCGTGCCACGGGAATGTGATTTCGAGTGGGGCAAAACAGACGTTCCGCGAGTTGTTCAAGGATGCTTTGGCGTAGAGCCGGGGAGAGGTGTAGAACCGGCGAAGGTGATAGAGGCACGATGGAGGCATGAAGGGAGATGTGCAAAGTAAGGGAAAAGAAGACTAAACCAAGCTTCTGGATAGAGCAGTGTCCACCTGTCGATTCCCCGATTCTGCAGAAGGGAGATTAACTTTTACAGTTTACTGAAACGCCGAGGCAGCACGTCCTTGGAGAAGACAATAACTTCAATCCTTAGTCTAGATGCAATCAACTTGTTCCAATCTGAGTGCGCACACCATCTACTTAGAATGAGAGCACGACAAACAAAAAAGGGAAGGATCTTTTTCCTTTTATATTTTTTTTTTTATTTTTAAAAAAAGACAGAGCCCGAGTAATAGAAACCGCTTTAGCAACCATGGCGCTCCACCATCTCCATATGTTTTTCGCAGATCTGTTCTGACTAAGCTGCTAAATCTGGCCGTTCTTCATACTGCCTATACTTAGCGCGCACCTCCAAAGGCGAGTAACCTCTAACTTGAACAATCAATACTTCCCACTTTCATGCTAAGCGTTCGCCGTCCAAGTAACAGGCTATTTCGCCAGTTGCACCGGCGTTTATTGGCAACTTCGGCGTCTCAGGCCGAAACCCTATCCAAGTACCCCGTGGGCCTCAAAGTGCATGGGTTCTCCATTGAAAAAGTCCAGCCCATCCCAGAATTCTCGCTAGTCGCCGTCAAGTTGAAGCACTCGAGAACTGGCCTGGAGCACTTGCATTTGGACTCGCCAGCAGACAAAAACAACGTGTTTTCCGTTGCGTTGAAAACAAACCCGCCGGACTACTCGGGGGTTCCTCACATCTTGGAACACACTACTCTATGTGGCTCCTACAAGTACCCGGTGAGAGACCCGTTCTTCAAGATGTTGAACCGGTCGCTCAGCAACTTCATGAACGCCATGACGGGCCACGACTACACGTACTACCCGTTTGCCACGACAAACCGCAAGGATTTCGACAATTTGATGGACGTGTACTTGCTGTCGGTGTTTGAGCCGCTTTTAACGTACGAGGACTTCCTGCAAGAGGGTTGGCGTCTCGAGCAGAGCGACATGTCCGATGAGAAAAGCCCGCTCGAGTTTAAGGGCGTGGTTTACAACGAGATGAAGGGCCAGTACTCGAACTCGAGCTACTTGTACTATATCAAGTTCCAGGAGGCCATCTACCCTTCCTTGAAGAACTCGGGCGGCGACCCCGCCAAGATAACAGACTTGCACTACGAGGACTTGGTCGACTTCCACTCGTACAACTACCACCCCTCGAACGCGAGAACGTACACTTATGGCTCGTTCCCGTTGACCGAGCATTTGCAGAAATTGGATGAGTTCTACGGTCCTTTTGGAACCAGGTCGTCGAAAAGAGACGTCAAGAAGTCTATTTTCGAGACAGAAAAGGGTACGAAGCACTTTGACGTCGAGGCGTTGGGCCCGGTCGACACCATGACCTCCAAGCCCATCGACGAGCAGTACAAGTCGTCCATCACGTGGTATTTGGGGAACCCGCTCGATGAAAACAGACAGTACGAGATCTTCAAATGGAAAGCATTGTACTCCTTGCTCTGCGATGGTCACAATGCGCCATTCTACCAGGAGTTGATCGAAACAGGATATGGCGAGGACTTCTCGCCTAACTCAGGCTTAGACCAGACTACGTCGTTGCTAGCTTTCACTATTGGACTCAACAACTTGTCTGTAGACAAAGTGAACGAGTTGGGCGATAAAATCAAGCTGATTTTGACAGAGAAAGTGCTTCCGGAGCTTGCGAAGGGAGAACAATCGGTATTCCACGAGAGAGTGGAAGGCATTCTTCACCAATTGGAGTTGGGATTCAAGAAGCACAGGCCAGAATTTGGGTTGGGTCTCTTGAACTCAATCGTGCCCACCTGGGTGAATGGACTTGAGCCAGTGAAGAACTTGCAGGTGCAAAACCTCTTGAATCGATTCAAGGAAGACTATGAGGAAAATGGACTTGAAATATTCGAGGACTTGTTGGACTCCACCATCTTGAATGAGTCTACTGCAAAGTTTAAGTTTACTATGAAGCCTACCACCGACTACAACGAGAAGTTGGCACTTGCAGAGTCAGAAAAGCTCGCAAAGAAAGTGGAGAGCCTCAGCGAAGAAGACAAGTCTGTAATCTTCCAGCGGAGTCAAGATCTTTCCAGAAAGCAACAAGAGTCCGGCGATGTGTCGGTATTGCCAACTTTGACCATGGATGATATTCCTAGACAAGGCGACGTTTACGATTTGACTTTCAAAAAGTTGGATACCGGCGGTAAGATCCAAAAGAGAATCGTCAAAACCAATGACTTGGTCTACGTGACGGCCACGAAAGACTTGTCGTTCATACCAAAGAGACTTTATAAGTTCTTGCCTTTGTTCAACACCTGCTTGACAAACTTGGCCGGAACAGATACCACGCCGATCACCGAACTTGAAAATAAGATTCAGCAGCAAACTGGTGGGATCAGCTTCTCGGCAAGTGCAAAGGCAGACCCATACAACATTGGACAGACGCTGATCAGGTTTGTCATGTCGGGAATGGCACTCAGAGAGAAATCAGACAAGATCTATGAGCTCTGGAACGAGATTTTGACCCGCACAAAGTTCACTGACGAGGAAGCTGTGCTTGATAAACTTACTACTTTGGTGAAAAACTTGGGCCAGAACCAACTCAACCAGATCTCTGACAGAGGCCACTCGTATGCTAATGCATACGGTAATTCTCAATTGACACCAACAAAGTACATCAACGACTTGCTCGGTGGTATTGAGCAGGTGAAACTCATCTCTGAGTTGAACAAGAAGTTGGATGAACAAGGCAGAGAATACTTGAGAAACGAAGTCTTGCCAGTCTTGCAAGAGATTCAGCAGTTGATCACTACCGGTTTTGTTGAGTCTAAGGCCAATGGGTTCAACTACAGCATTGTTTCCGACAAGAAGGGCGTGAAACTCAACGAGGAGCTCGTCCAGAACTTCGACAAGCAGTTGACTAAGCTGTCGCAGCCATACAGCGACCAGTTGTCCGAGTTTGTTGACCATTTCACCACCGGTAAAACAAACAAGACTATTTTGAACTTGCCATTCCAAGTTGGATACGCCTCGTTGGCCAAATTGGGCTCGTCGTACACTTCCAAAGATGGAGCAGCACTTCAAGTGTTGTCACAAATATTGACGTTCAAGCACTTACACTCCGTCATCAGAGAGTCTAACGGAGCGTACGGAGGAGGTCTTAACTACGATGGATTGGGAGGCACGCTTAATTTCTACTCATACAGAGACCCCAACGCCATCAAATCTGCTCAGGCGTTTGCGGATACCTTCTCGACCGCGCAAAGAAACCTATCCGAGGGAAAATGGGACACCAAGGACTTGCAAGAAGCCAAATTGGCCATTTTCCAGAGTGTGGATGCACCCAGCCACATCTCTAGTCAAGGCTCTGCGCTTTTCTTGGAAGGAATCACCGATGAAATGAGACAGGAGAGAAGAGAACGGTTTTTGGATGTGTCACTCCAGGATCTCCAGACCGTGAACGAAAAATACCTTGGCAAACTGGATGGGGACATTTTCACCGTCTTAGGCGATGCCAGTAACTTGGGTGCTGGCCCAGAATGGACAGTGAAAGATTTTTAGACCCTCTTGCCTACACTTGTATATATACCAAATGTAAATTCATTAATAGCGTAAGTATGACCGGGAGAATCTCTATGTACACGGATAGCAGTGGGTGATGGGAAATGAAACATGAGCAACTTTAACGTTGGCTTCTGTTGTAGTCCTTGGCCACCAAGTCTGGAACTTTTCTCTTCTTGTCTTCGGTGAAGAGACAGTGTCTCTTAGCTCTTGGATCGTAAAGGATCAAGTTGAGTCTTTGCGAGTGTCTGGGAATCTTAAACCACTTCTCGTAGCCCGTCCTAGCCGCCGAGATGAGCTTGACCATCGTGTGGGTGGTTTTTGCCTTCGCAGCCATGGTTGAGGTTGAAGATTGGAATAAACGGAAAATTTGACCTCGATATCCTGCGAGACACCCGTACCTCTCAGTAACAGAAAGGCTGCAACAAGTGCCAGAGAACAAGGAAAGTCAAGATTTCAAAAAAACGGAGCATGAATCTAGTTCAGGCCCCAAGGTTTATGAAGTCTCGTCTTGAGTGTCCAATAAATTAAATATCAAGCAAAACCCATGCAAAATCCTGCACAGTTTCTTACTGCAATTGCCGGCGGGTAATTGAAACTGGGGAGTGCTGATGCCACAAGGGATCAGAAACACGCGACATATAACCGTATGATACTTCTCAAGTAATTTAGAGCGTGTCAGCTTTGATATCTCGCTTCGATTTGTGGCCTGCCCAGAAGAGGTAGGCAAATAGGACCAGTGGGGATGTTTGTGTGAACCTGTAAGTATGGAGATGGAAAAAGCAAAAAGCAAGTTAGCAGCCTCCTTGCAACCCCGGCGTGCCCAATAGGTTGCCCTGGCCCGAATTTCACCTGACTCTACAAAAATTATGACGATTTCAAGTGCACAATAGCACCCCAAGAAAAAGAGATATCTCCAAATAAAAATAGTCTCCACGCTCGCGGTCCTCCACACAGGAAAGCAAAACTCGGCGCGCGACTTGACACGATCTCCAACTCCAACTTTTCCACTCCACCCCATCATGTTGTGCAACATTTGGCTCGTTCTAGCCTTCATAGCCAGCGTTGTCTCGGCGTTGCAAGTTGAATTGGTTGCACGTGAGTCGCCGGAACCCGTGTGTATCCGTGATTTCGTCGGCCAGCACCAGCTTGTGGTTGTCAATGTCAAATCGGACGGGAACCAAGGCGACGGACAAAAATTGCAGTTGACCGTGTACGACACGCTTGGCAACCAGTTCTACAAAAAGAATGACATCAACAAAGATGTACGTGTTTCCTTCACCACCCACGAGGCCGCAGCGATCGATATTTGTCTCACCAACTTTTTGGACAGAAACAGAGGCGGCCAGAGAGTTTACTTGAGTAGAAACGTCGAGTTGGACGTCGAGAGTGGCTCATCGGCCCGTGACTGGAACATCTTGCAAACAGCTGAGAAGTTGCGTCCTGCCGAGGTCGAGTTGAAGAAGATCGAGGAGATGACGAAAGAGATCTCCATCGAGTTGCAGTACTTGAAGTCGCGTGAAGAGAGAATGAGAGATACCAACGAGAGCACAAACTCGCGTGTGAAGTGGTTCTCGGGACTCATTGTGGTGTCGTTGGTCGGCTTGGGCGTTTGGCAGATCCAATACTTGAGACACTACTTCAAGGTCAAGCATATCATCTAAGGGGCCTGCTATATTAATAATGCACGTCTATGTCAAGAGTACCTGTACTTGCAACTGTAGGCTTGTTCGGTTATGCAGAGTATACTTTTTCACTTCCTCCGATGTGAGAGTGAAATTTATGTCCTCCGCTTGCACGTCTGCATCCTCCGACCGACTATCGAGGAACTCCTTGTAGAAATTTAGGGCGTTGGCGTCTGCTAGTGCAGCAGCGTCTGTGATTCTTCGGTAGGTTGTAACTTTGCCAACATCTGGGACGGATTCGAGCCGCAACAAGACCTGTGTAAGCATCCAACTCGCTAGAAAGTTCACTTTCTTCCATTTTGCCTCAAACTCACTAAACCTCCTGTAGCTGAGATCGTCAGAAATGCTGGAGAAGAGCTGCTCATTTCGAAGTAGTTCCGTAATATACTTCACATTCTGCTCTGTGGTTTCGTCGTGTCTATATCCCACAATTTCAATACTTGTGAGTTCAGCAAGAAGGCAACTTGCAAGATCACTCAAAAAGCACTTGAGCTTTGCTTCAGAAAGCCTCGTCGCTCCATTTACCACCGCAAAGATGTTGAAAAACTCTGTCATGTACTTGGTGTCAATGTCTGCTAGTTTTGAACTGAGATTCTTAATCAAATCATTAGTTTCCGCAACCAGCTTTGCCTGGCAGTACAATAGAGAAAGGATTCGACACCGCAAATTCATTGAGTGTAAATTGTCTGAAAATTCAACGGTTGTCTTGCACCGAGCGACTTGCGTGGCCGGATCATGCTTGATTAGTAGTCTTTCCCTATCATAGCAAGGAAAGGGCCTAGAATTGGTAGGAATCCCAAGACCAGTGAATACAAACTCCACTGCACGATCATACCAGTCAATGCTCGGGCCCAAAAGTGTAAGAAGGCGTTCGAGCAAGGTCAGCTTTTTGGGGTTTTCAGGATTTCTTTGCAAGAATTCCACCGTGACAAAGTCAAAATATACCTGGAAAAATGTCTCATAGGTGCGGTATATCCGGTGAACGTTTGTTTGTGACGAGTTGAATAAGAACTTCTGGTACTCGGATGACGAGTCTGCACACTCTAGAGCCCACCGTAGTAGGTCCCATATGTTGAACGTGTCTGGCAGTTCAAGCTTCTTCGCTAGCAAGAAATCGTCGAACACTTGAACCTGACTGATTGGATTTGATATTAATTTCGGACGCTTCACAATTTTACCTGCTTCCTCTGGCTCTGGCGTGGCCGTGGCCAGCAAATGCGGCATATTTCGGAATAGCTGAGTGGTTTCACCCAAGCCAGAGGTCTTGCTCCCCAAATCTGATAGAGACGTCACGCTCTTGAGAGGAAGACTGAATTGGCGATACTTGAGGGCGATTTCATTGGGCTCCACTGCTTCAAGAATGCTGTCGGATTCTTCGGAGTCCGAAATGACCTCGACCACCGCCTGTTTCGGCAGTCCCGTTGGCCCTGTGCCAAAGTCCAGGGTTTCCTGCTTTGGCGGTTTCTTCTTGGTTGGCGAGAAGAATGCCTTGATCGTGATTGGCATGAACTTCAGCACCACCTTTTCCATGCTGATGTATAATCGGCGAACGGCAGCAGAGTGGTTTGAGTTGCGGCCAATGAGATCAGTGTATGCACCGAGAACCCTGGAGCTCCGCTCCTGGATCAGCATCTTGTACAACGTGTGATCGTAGTCGGTGTTGATCTGTTTCATGTAATCTGTGGACGCTGATATGCCTTCTAAGTGCGACGACCGGTGGGTCCAATTTGACGTTGGACATCGGCAGCTGAGCGTGAACAAGATGTGCAAGACCAGCGTTGAGGGCACCAGCACGAAATCAGCCGCTTGCAACGACATCTCCAACACTTTAAGAAGGGCATCGAACTGGCGGGTATTGTTAAAGTTGACCTCGGCATTCACCGCCAGTGCTCGCGTGAGTTCGGGCAAAAACAGGTCGATGATGTCGGTCTGGGCGCCCAAGTACCTTTGAGAGTCCATTGTTCATGTCGAACCAGGTTGGTGTGGAACTGTGGGGAGGAGTAGGTGGGATAGTGATGGTATTTACCTGAGATTTGAGTGTGCAGGTGTGGAGGGAAGATAGGGAAGATAGCAGTCACGAGGTTAATGGAACGGAAGGCGGTAGTGACCTTGTTGTTCCGAATTAAATTTTAGTTGTTGGTTTGCCAGAAATTGTTTGTCCTTACCAGATTTGTAGTGCCGTTACTGCTCGAGCTGCACCCAGATGCTCACTCTGAACTCTGCAACCGAGCAACTCCAGATAATTAAATCCGAATAAATAGTATCGAGTCATTGCACACCGGCCCAGCGTTTCCATGTTGTATCCTTTCCCATTTTTTTTTATCCTTGTGCTTCCCTAGTCCAACTCACCCATCTGCCCCAAGATCTCAGCGAAGTCCTTGATGTCCACCGTCAAGCCCTGCGGCAGGAAACTGAAATTGAACAAGTCGCCCTCCACCGTCCGCGTGCTGCACCCAAGCATATCTATGAGCACCCCGTCGCTGATGTCGTCGAGTTGCAAGTGCTTCTTCACTTTCACCAAATCTCGCATCGACATCTTGAAACTAATAATGTCGTGCCCCGCGTACCCACACGCGTCGGCAAACAACAGCCAGTGTTCCTTGATGAGCGGGTAGTGGTCTCGGAACCGAAGAAGCCGGTTACAGAACTTCACAAGCTTGTCGAGGTCCACAACGTCCGAAACGTCAAACAGGCCCTGGAAACTGGCGCTGATGGTTACCTGCGATAACAACTGCTCGGCCACAAGCCACCGATGGCTGTGGCGCAGCACGTGACCCTGTCCCGAGTCGTAGAACCACTGGATGCAAGTGCTGATGTCGTTGGTGAAGCATTTGGGCACTTTGAGTTGGGCGAGTATGAGCGGGACATTTGTAAGGAGAACATCGGGCGCCTGTGCGGAATCGAGCACTGCCGCGTACTCGTCGAGGATTTCAGTCTCTGCTGCGGCGGAGATCTCGGTGTAGGCGGACGATTTTTTGAATTTTGGCGGCATTCAGAAAAACCGGCGGTTTGGTTCAGTGAAGTGTGCGACAGTTTGTGATGGAGATGCACTGCTTATTGTAGTAACGGTGCGCGAAGTTAGTGGTAAACTGATAGCGCGGAAAGGGCCAGTGCACACTAACCAGGAAATCGGGAACCGAATTGGCGCCGAACTCAACGATTTCTTCAGCACCAACTCACTTTTTAGGGGTACACTCTTTTTTCGAACGAGACTCTCCTTTACAGCAAGACTTTCTTTCATTGCAAGACCGTCTTTACTGCCAGACTTCCCTTTTCTGTCTTTGCCACTCTCGCTGGATCGTGCTCGTTCTCACATTAGTAATGGTTGCGCCGGCGGTTAACACCTCACTTGTGGACGTTTCGACAAAGTTAAAGACTCCATGCCGCTTTTTGTTCAAGCAGGAACTCGAGCAGCCGTCCGGATCATTCAAGCTCCGTGGCATGAGCAAATTGGTCGCTTCGTCCATTGCCAAAGCTCGTGATCAGGGCAAGCTGGATGTCCATGTTTACACATCGTCTGGCGGTAATGCAGGCATTGCTGCTGCATGGGCCAGCAAACACCACAATGTGCCGTGTACTGTGGTGTTGCCTGTGACGGCAAAACAGACGGCGTTGGACTTGTTGCGGTCGTTAGGCGCCGAAGTGGTAGTCCACGGCGCCCACTGGGGCGAGGCCGACTCGTTTTTGGTGGACGACGTGATCAGAAACGCGCAAGCCGCCCGCCCCGACATCTTTGCATTGTACTGCCACCCGTTTGACAACGAAGTGTTGTGGGACGGGCATGGCGATATCGTGGACGATTTGGTTGCACAGTTGGGTCAATTGGCGGTGCCTGCTTCGAACTTCAAAGGCATTGTGTGCAGCTGTGGCGGCGGCGGGCTCTACAACGGGATTGTGACTGGGTTGAGGCGCAACAACTTGGAGAAAGTGCCTGTTTTGGTGATGGAAACCCACCAGACCCCGGCGCTTTACGAGTCGGTGAAAGCCGGACAGCCAGTGGTGTTGCCGAAAGTGGAAACGGTCACCACGTCGTTGGGAGCTCCGTACATTTGCCCTCAAACGTGGGAATTCCAAAAACTGCACCCAACGTTCGTGAAGTTGTTGGACGACTTGGATGCTGTGCGGGGCACGGTGGACTACTACGACGAGTTTGGCGAACTAGTTGAGCCTGCGTGTGGCGTCACGTATGCGGTGGCCAACAAGCATCAGGACCTCTTGTCTGTGTTTGGCCCGTTGCTGCCAGAAGATGTAGTGGTGTTTGTTATATGCGGAGGCTCGAGTGTTTCGAAAGAGACGTTGGAGTCTTACCGGGCACTTTTGTCTGCACAGTAGAGGTGCAGATGAGAGGCAGGTGATAAGGTGACCCAGCGACAATAGATGCGGACTCTAGAATAGAAAAAAGAACAACAATCTCTGGCTCTTGTAAGCAACACTCATTTTTTGTTTTTCTCTTTTCTCTTTATTATTCTCTGTCCTTCGAACGTAGGTGCCTGTTCCACTTGCCAACAATTGCTGTGCACTCTTATCTGCCTCTCATGCATATGACATGTGCGCAGAATGTGGAGACACCTACTACTCTTCTTTCCAACTTCCCGCAAAATTCCATCCTCTCATGAACGGAAACTGGTTACCCCAATGGGGTACTGCTCCTACGGCACCATCCAGTAATTCCGAGGCGGAAACTAGCGAAACCCTGGCACAATTTCCGCCACCACAGCCAGAATCACAGGCACTTGGGAAACTCAGCAAAACAGACAGCAAAGCCACCGCCGGGCCCGAAACTCTTAATCAACGACTGGCCGAGGACCCTCAGAACGCTGCAAAAGTGAAGTTTGCCACCATTAAACACAAATCGTCCACTTCGTCGTTGGCGTCTATGAGCACGGGCAACTGGTTGAGCTGGGCTCCCAAGAGTCGATCCATGAGCGGATATGCGGCGGCTAACGAGGAAAATGGCGACGAGACGAAAAAAAGGGATCGCCGCAAACCAAAACTGGCACATGTGAGCGGATCTGCGGGCCAAAACGGGGGAAATTCCCACGATGGCTCTTCAACGTTAGGTGGCGGCGGCAGCGAGGACAACAACAATAATAATAACAACAACGACGATGACGATGACGACGACGATGATGACCTGCCAGAAGACAACGGTGACGAGATCGACGACCACGTTTCGGGAGAGAAAAGCCGCAAGAAGCTGTGGAGTTTCTGGAACGGGGCCGAGGAACAAGGCAAGAAGGAGAGAATCGTGGAGAGGGCCACGGGCTTCACAAACACTATTCTCAAGTCCACGCCGTCACTCCCGAGCAAAGAGGATGTGCGTGAGTCCCGAAACGGACGAGAAGAGGCGGCCGCTTCGAAGCTGGATGCTGAAAACGGAGATTCCGACACTGGCGACAACGAAGACGCCGTGTTGTACAAGCCACACGACAGCGCGACTCAGTTCAGCAAGATCAACACGCACAAGAACGAGAACTTGCGGGAAAACCTCATTGTGCCCGATTGGAACACGTGCTTACACCACCAGCGACTGGATACGTCGTCTTCAACGTCACAAAATGTCGGCATGCTTGGAGCAATCAACCGCAACCAGAGCTTCGACATAAAGAACTGGCGCAACTACTTGTCCCACCTCTCTTCACGGTTTGGGTTCGGGTCTTCGTTGCAAAACTCAGACTCCACAGATCCAGACCAGTCGACCAATTCGGCGGTCGAAAAGGAGTTTAATCTGCTATACGAGCGTAGTTACAGACTCTATGGTCGCTCGCTCACGAGGCTTCCCCATTATAAACGGGCGTGCTTGCCCAACTTCAACCTGTTTTATACAAAGAACGTGGCAGGAAACCTGAAGCGTCAAAAGACCCAGCTTGAAGAGGATGCTGAAGACGAGAACTCGATCTCCATCACCAACGATGCCATGGGAAATTTGTTGATTAACCACCGCAATAAGGCTGCTTCTGGCCCTGACTTGAACCAGTCCGATATCGTAAAGCAAAATTCAGGGCCGTTGGTGAAGATCAAGAAAATATTGATTGTTGGTGTTCACGGCTTTTTCCCAACGAGAATGATCCGCCCACTTATAGGCGCACCTAAAGGAACGTCGTTGAAGTTTGCCAACGAGGCAGAAAAAGCTGTGATCAGATACTGCGTTGAGAATGATCTTATAGATCAAAGGGAGACTCACAATGTGAGTATCCAGAAAATCGCATTAGAAAAAGAAGGAAAAATATTCGACAGGGTGGACTTCTTCTTAGACATCATGACGCGGTGGGCGGACGAGCTCAACGACGCAGATTTCATATTTATTGCGGCTCACTCTCAGGGCTGCGTTGTGTCCATCATTTTGTTTGCCAAACTCATTCAAATGGGCATCCTCAAGGACCCGCTCAAGAAACGGATAGGACTTTTGGGCATGGCTGGAGTGAACAATGGCCCTTTTTACGGTGTTGACAAGTCATTTTTCATGAAGGCCTACTCTGCCATTGAGCACGATTCCTTGATGGAATTATTTGAGCTCACCAAGTTCGACAGCGCACAATCATTGGCCTACAAGGAGTCCATGCAAATTATCGTCAATGCCAACGTGAAATTATGTTTCATTGGATCCATCAACGACCAGCTTGTGCCGCTTTACTCCGCGTTGGCGTCACACATTTTCCACCCGAACATTTACAGGGCATGCTACATCGACCACTCGTCACGCACCCCCGACTTTATTGGCAAGTTAGTTTCCGTGTGCTGTCTGCTCCAGAATCTTGGATATTTCGACAACAACGTAATAAAGGAGTTGAGTGGAGTGCTCGCTGGGCCGCTCACAGGTGGGGGCCACTCGAAGATCTACAACGACGGAAAAGTTTACGATCTTGGTCTTCAGTTTGCGCTTGACACCGACGATTTGGTGATCCCACCCGAGTTGAGTCTGTTGGCTGGAGATGATGTGCAAATCCCAGCGACCAACCAGATCTACATCAAGGAATACAACATCGGCAAGATCGGCACCAACCCGTTCGTGTTGCCGTGGTGTTTGCGTGGACTCATTTTCAACATCGAGAAGAATTGGCCGCAGGTGGAGCCGCACATCATGATCGACCATAACGCTGCTCAACGGTCCGGCTCGGAAGAAATCGGTGCATTGTACGAGCTGTTTGATAAGTGGAAACCAGACACGAAACTGTTGAAAGAGCTCAAATTCCGACTCAATGGGATCCGCGCCAGCAAGCTCTGACAATAATAGGGACAAACAGAAAATTGAACGATGGCCCGGCGCAAACAGAGAGGGTGGGCTGGACTCAGCTCTACGGGCCCAGATGAGTGTGTCGAAGAAACACGAAAAATGGGTACTAACACGGCCAAGTTACGCCCAGAATGCTATATATGAGCTAACTCTGGTTTCCCGTTGGCCATAGGTAAATTGGGTAACGAGGGAATCAAAATATGGCTACTGCATGCCTCGTGTGGTCTTCACACCCACATCATACACCTGCCGTCTCCGCTGTTTGTCCCGCAAGGAAAATTCCGACACGCAGTGTTCGGTGGCCTCCTCTGCATCTCAGTGGCCCGATAAGCGGTTCACAACGCTCCCCCTACATTCTAGAACTTAATCTCCATTCAACCTCGACTTTCAATTGATATATCACCAAAAGTTTGCTAATTTTTCTTTAGGGACCCAGAAGATCGCCCTTTTCTGGGCAAGAGTTTCTGTTTTCTCCACTGTCATTCCTGCAGCAACACCCGCATCCACGTATGCGCGACTTGCGTCGCTATCAACTCCACCTCGAACGGCAACAGGGCCATAATTTTTTTTCCCAGTCGATTTTTTTTTCCAAACGGCCGTTGTTTTCCGCGCCAGACCTCTTCAAGTTGCATAAGCATCGGTATCTCGAAGCAGCGCATCAATAAACCCCACAATTCGCGTCTTCCGAGCGGTCTCTATCCTTTGACTTCCACAGGGCCCCCCTTCACACAATGCTGCCACGCACGAAGAACGCGCCGAAAAACGGCGACTTCAGTCCCTCCGCAAAGACTTTGCCCTTGAAGTTGGCGCACCTTTTGAACAGCGAGTACAAAGAAGAGTCCAGACGCGGCTCCCCAACGTTGAAAGATTCGGAAAACGGGCTCATGACGCCGCTTCTGAGCGAATTGATGTCTCCTCACAGCGTGAAATCCGAAGACCACGAAGCTGACCTACAAGGGGTGGCGGCTCTAGCCCAGTGCGACCTTCTCCGGTCGACGTTCACCCTGAAATTCGCCGACCTTCCGTGGAACGACGTGATGGACATTTTGCACCGCACACAAATCCCACCTGGGTTCACTGCCCCAGAAATGCGCTTGGTGATCCTGGAGTGGTTTTGCCAACAGGCGATCAACCACCAGCTTCTTGAACACGAGTTGTTCATGCGGGATCGCCGGTCTATTCACGCGAAAATCGCTCTGTTGGAGGATTTGTACGGTGCCCAACGTGCCACCCTTGGCGAGAAAGTCATCGTTGCATTCGAGGTCTGCCATGATCTTGAATTGTACTTGCTCTCCGACATTCATTTGCTACTTCCGGACGTTCCTCAGGATAAAATAGCCAGCTTGATTGCCAGCCATTACCCACACAAACCGCGTTGGCTGCTGCGAGAGCTTGACTTTGTTCATGCGTGCGTGAAGTCCGGCGAGCCGCTTGAGTTTGTCCAGCAAAATCTCGTGTTCAGAAAACCCCAGGAAGTCAAGACGAAAATGCAAGCTTCCATTCGTAGGGCTCAGCGGTTGAGTCCTCCGCCAGCCCCTGTCCCATTGACTGCCGAGGAACTTGCCCGTAAGGAGAGAATAACTACATTCATAAAGGACGATTTGACCGCCGCAGGCTTGAAGCGTTCTGGCCCCAAGCGAGATATGCTCAAAGAAGCCGAGGTTAAGAACGCGATCATCGCATTGGGCGGGAGCGAAAGTGTGCCATTCACCAAACCCGAGGTGGAGATCATTCGCGAGGGCCTCAAACACGGCACGCCCAAACTGGAGTTGACCGAAGAACTCCCGTTCCGAACCGAGAAAGAGATCGGCGAGAAGATGAAAAAGTTGGAGATTGCATGTGTGAGGCAGAAAAAATTCGCCAATGATGTGGAACGACTCATTTATGAGGCACAATGGTACGCCCTGATGGCTGGCGAAAACACTAATGGGCGCCGAAGCAGACGTCACACCCGTAACGAGGTCGAGCTTGAAGATTTGCGGAAACAGGCTATTGTCAAGAAAGACAAGTTGGTACGTGAGTTCACACCAGAGGAGTTGGAGGAGAAAGAAAGAAAACGCACGTTGAGGAACCAGAAAAGAGCAGAAACTTTGCGGAAGAAAGAAGAGGAGAAAGAATTGCTCAAGCAGCAGAGGCAGACAAGACCCGCAATTCGTATGAGGCGCACTCGAGGAGCTCTCAAGGAGAAAAGCATGAAAGTTTCCGCGTTAATTGAAGAAGCAAAGTGGTTCCAAAGTGTTACTGGCGATGGTACTTACGTCAAGACTGGTGAGAAGAGAAAGAGGAAACCCACCTACCATCTTATCCCAGAATTCCAAAACAGGCAGCAATTGAAGAATGCACAAAAGAGACTAGTTGAGAAGAAACAAAAGAACGGAAAAGGCAGACGCGGAAGACCAAGACAGACAGACTCGTCTGACTCGGAATCTGATTCGGACTCAGATGCTGATGAGTTGGAGGAGCTCCAAGATGCTATTGATAGCGACGAGGACAGTGCAGTGGAGGTGAGCCCTTTCGATCCCGTCAGTATCGTACACGATACACCGGTGCCTCTCAACAACAGAGTTTTGTTCAACGAGTCGGTGACCTCCCATAGCCTTACTCCAAGTCCCGTGAAGTTCAGCGAAGATGTTCTGGTTATGTTGCAGCCTGGTACAGTTTTGCCCATTAACAACACGGTGGCTGCTAAGGTTATCAAAGATCACTTGAAATCCTACAAGTCGTTACCCTCAACTTTCCCTCCCATCGAGATCGCAGACGCCAGCGGGAAGACAAAAATCAACTCCAGAAATATTGTTCATGTCAGGTATTTGCTCTATCCCCAGCACACGGAGCAATTTATTCTCGCGAGTGCCAAAAGCAATGAACTCGATCCAATCTTTGAGCTTCAAAAAATCTTCGAGATTCATTATGCGTTATACTTTTCCCATTCGGCAGTGCTCAAGGAGATTTTCTACGAGGAGTTCTGCAACAAGCTCGCGGCTTCTGTTCAGAATGATAACTTCGCAGACTTCATGTACATCATCGACAAGTGGAACCTCTTAATGCTTGAACTCACACCTTACGCTATCGAGATCGACCCACTGATTGACATCAATGGTAGCTTGAGAGGGTATTTGCCCAAGGACTACAAGTTTGAGCCAACAGTGCTGGAGCTCAAGTTAGACACATTCTACTTCGAGGTGCTCAATGCTGACGACATAACCCGTGAAGTTGACGTCAAGTCGCCATTTAAAGGTCTGTTATATGAACCAGGCCGTCCTATACCACACAAGTTGCCACCACCGGAGAGATATTTCACACGGTATCGCCATTTGAGACCAACAACCTATCCTCAAGCCCTCATTTCCCTGCTTAACAAGATGACTGAATTGTCCCGTTTTGCAGTACAGCAATTGCTTTTGAGAGCTTACACGAGAATCGTTTCGCCAGACTCGAGGAAACTCAGATATTACAAAGCTTTCACTGCTGAGGTATATGGTGAGCTTCTCCCATCGTTTGTGAGCGAAGTTTTGACCAAAGTGGAGTTGAAACCCGAGGATAAGTTTTATGATTTGGGTTCTGGAGTTGGAAATACCACCTTCCAGGCTGCGCTCGAATTCGGTGTGAAGGACAGTGGAGGATGCGAGGTGATGGAGCACGCGTCCAAGTTGACGGCATTGCAAGAGCACTTCATGCAAAAGCAATTGATTGTTCTTGGGTTGAGGCCATTGCCTCTTTCGTTTGCGTTGAACCAGAGTTTTGTCGAGAACGAAGAGGTGAGGAAGAAATGTGTGGACTGCAATATCCTCATTGTGAACAACTACTTATTCGATTTCCCCCTCAACGTGGAGGTTGGCAAATTGCTCTACGGGTTGAAGCCAGGTTCCAAAATCATCAGCTTGAGAAACTTTATCCCACCAAGATACAAAGCAGGGTCCGAAAAGACTGTGTTTGACTATTTGAAAGTGGAAAAGTTTGAAATGAGCGACTACCTCTCTGTCAGTTGGACAGCAAACAAAGTCCCTTACTACATTTCCACCGTTGGGTCCTCCATCCGCCTGGAATACCTCTAAGTATGTCTACTTATCTTGTATTATATATCGTTCTACTAAGACTCGATTTTAATCTTTTTGGCACCTCTTCCCAAACCACTCGCTTTTTTGGCCTTTGTTTCCCCATTAGTAACTGGATCAGGAGTGGCTTCCGCAGTACTGGGCTCTACGGATCCAGCCCGAGCATTGGCTGCTCCATTAGGCTGTCTTCCCCGTTTCCGTCCAGTTCCGCTTCCGCTATCGGATTCCTTAGCGAGGGCAAGCATCAACGTGTTAACACGCCTGCTGATCTCTTGCGGAGTTCTTGATGTGATATACCAGTCGAATCTGAAAAGGTCGCTCTGGGTGATTTCTTGCTTAATTTTCTCTCCCAACTTCTCGCTGAAAATGCCGTATTTGTGAACACAGCACAAGATGAAGCGGTCCTCGAGCTTTGAGTAAATTCTCTTTGAATTGTTTGGAGGATACTGGATCTTGAGATCAGCAAGTGGATCGTCAAGAGCCTCGATTTTCGTGGCCAAAAGTGCCTGTTGATTTTCGAGTTTGGCAGTTTTCTTCTCGCTCGATTCAATCTGAGCAATGTATTTTTCATAGCCATCAATCTCCTCGTAAGACAGCCAGAACTTCTTGGTGTATCGTTCAATCTCCAGAACATCTTGGCCAAGGGACTCAGCCACCTTCTTATAATTGTGTCTTCCAAATTTTGCACAGCTGTGGATGAAATTTGTGAAGTCACGCCTTGACCAAGTGTGGAATGTCTCACTGAGCAATTCATCTTTCCGCTTGTATTCCTCTTCAGTGAGTGGCACCACGCCCTGGATTTTTTGTTGTTCGATCTTGAGTTTCTCTTCCCTCGACATGTCTTCTTTGTAGTCTTCACTCAAGAATTCCTCGTCACTGTCTCCGAAATCATCAAGAGAATACGCGTATCCGACCTCCTTCTTGTATGCCAATTGCTCTCGATTGAGCAACTCGATCAACTCTTCCGAGAAAAATTGGTGGTCCTGGGGGTGGTATACCTTGGGTTGCTTCACCTTTACGACAGGCGTCAGCTTTGTTTGCCCAGTCGGCGCTTTCAACATGTCCTTGTAGTAATTGTCAACAGAATAGGTTTGCTCTTTTCTTTCACGTTTGGAAGGGTGGATCCAAGTGAGACCCAATCCTTCATTTTCACGCTTTGCAAAATTCTGACCATTCCACTCATAGACAGACGCATCGGAAGTAAAGTTCTGTAGATCATCAAGGCCCAATTTGTTGAACTTTGCATTCAATGTGGCTGTCTTCTCTCTGCCTCTCGATAAAATGGCGTCGATGTCATCATCAAGCATGGCAGTGTTGTTTTTCGACTCAAATACTGCCTTGGCACCGTGTTGAATCATTCCAAGCAAATCATCGGCAGAGTTACCGATGCTGGCCGTGGACTGTCTGCCTTGCTGAATGACCAATTGGTCCAACCGCAACTTTTGTGCTGCACGGTCAAGCACCTTTTCTTCGATGGCGTTTTCAGTGACAAATCTGAAGACTTGAACTTGTTTCTTTTGGCCAATTCTATGTGCTCTGTCCATAGCCTGTAAATCAGCTTGAGGGTTCCAGTCAGAGTCATAGAGAATGACAATATCCGCAGTCGTCAAGTTAATACCCAAGCCACCAGCTCTAGTTGTCAAAAGAAAGATGAACTTGTCTGAGTCTGGGGCGTTGTAATCATCTATAGCCTCGATTCTGTCCTCGTGGGAAGTGGAGCCATCAATTCGGCAATAATTGTAGTCACGGAAATAGCAGTAATCCTCAAGGATATCTAGCAATCTGGACATCTGTGAGAAAATTAACACCCTCGACCCTGCTGCTTTGAATTTCTTGAGCATCTTATCTAAAATGATCATTTTTCCCGAGTTGAACACCAAATGCTCGTCAGTGGTGTATGGAGGACCTGGTTCTGCGCCGTCGAACAAGTATGGGTGGTTGCAGCACTTTCTCAATTGCATGACAATGTTCAAAAGCCTGGTTTTGCCTTCCCTCTTACCCACGACTCCGTTGACTGCGTCGATATCCTTTTCCAAAAGTTTCTTGTACCAGTCCACCTGCATTTCTGTCATTCCCGTGTAAATATTCGTTTCAATCTTTGGTAACAACGAGGTTTCCACGTCGGATTTCACTCTCCGCAAGAGGAAAGGACTCAACACCTTGTGGAGCTGCAGCACCACCTGGTCCTGATTTTTGTCCTTGTCTGCTTGGCTATCAAACCACTCATCAAACACATTCGAGTCACCGAAAACATCCGGCAATAAAAAGTTTAGAAGAGCCCAGAGTTCGTGCAAGTTGTTCTGTAAAGGTGTTCCGGTGATGAGAAGCCTGTTTTTCGAGTAGAATAAACGGATGATCTGTGAAAGCGAGCTGTCCTCATTCTTGATTCTGTGTGCCTCGTCCACCACAATATACTGCCAGCGAAACTTTTTCAATTGGGACTTTTCCCGAATGACCATCTCGAAGGAGGTGACTAACACGTCAAACTTTGCAGTGAGCAATCTCTCCCGAATAATCTCCTGTCGGCTGTCTTTGTTTCCCTGCAACACCACCACATTCACCTCTGGAGTCCATTTCTGGAACTCTCGCCTCCAGTTGTCTAGGGTCGACTTGGGAACAATGACAATAAAGGGCCCATCCACGTTCTTGATGTACCGCAAGTATCCCAAGAAGGAGATTGTCTGCAAAGTCTTTCCCAACCCCATCTCGTCTGCCAAAATTCCACTGAGGCGGTTTTCGTAAAGTTGGATAAGCCAATTGAGACCCTGGACCTGGTACTCACGCAACTCTCCCCCTTGGATGTACGAAGGTGACTCGGTGAGCACTGTGCGCTGTTGTTCCACGTCGCCTATGTGCTCTTCGTCCTCCAAAAGCTCGGCGTCCTCCTCCTTTTCGGTTTTTCTGCGCCCCCGTGTTGTTTTCTTCTTGGGCTGCTTGAAACTGATCTTCCCGTCGATCTGTTTGATCAACTTCTTGAACTTGGCATCCTTCGACATGTTGATGTCGATGAAGTAGCGGAAGATGTCGGTGAGCCCCAAAAGGTACTTGAATCTGATTGTGGAGTCATCCACGTCGTTTTCTCGAGCAACTTTGGGGTCACAGTTCAAGATGTAGCGGGCCACTCTGTCTGGATCAACCAGTGTCATATCGACCTCGATGTCCGAAGGCGGCTGCTCCGTTTCGGAGTCGCTGGACTCTGCGTACTCGACTGTTTTTTTCCTCCGGTCTGCCATGGCGAGTTTGTAAATGGGATATGGAAGAAAAAAAAAAATTAACCTTAAACTGGCGGGTCGGATGGATTTCTATGGGTGAGTAGGTATACATGTCGCGCAGATGCACTACATGCACATTGATAACTACGCGCGGTGTGTGCAGGATATGATGCCAATGGCACTCAGTAACGCTAGACAGTCATAAATTAATATTAGACATATTGCTTGAATTCAAGGAAGACAGCGCTATGGTTAATGTAGTTCCTTCATGCTAAGCCCCTGTGACCACATTGCCCTCGAAGAGCCCCCAGTCGATGCGGTTTTTTCCCTGGTCTGCGAGCCACTCGTTGCACCTGGCAAAAACTTTCAGGTCGAAAAATCCCCGGCTCGCTGAGAGTGGCGATGGATGCACCGTCTTCAACACCAAGAACGGGGTGTCTGGAGAGTTGAGCTGTACTGCAAAATTCGCCACCCGCTTTTGTGCTGGGGTGCCCCACGCCATAATGACAAAACCCAGGTTCTCTTTCTCTTTGGCGTACGTAATGGCTGCTTTTATCACTTGTTCGGTGAACTGCTCCCATCCTTGGTTGGCGTGGCTGTTCGCCTTATGCGCCTCAACCGTCAAGCACGCGTTCAACATGAGAACGCCTCGTTTCGCCCATTTCGTCAAGTTTCCTCCGCCTGGCTTCCCCTGTTTCGTGAGCACTTTGTGGTCGGGGATTTCAAACGATGGGAAGTCGATTTTCAATGTCTTGTAGATGTTGAGAAGCGACGGAGGGGGCCTGGTAGGCTCTAGCACCAGAAAAGCCAACCCGTGTGCCTGGTTGAAGTTGTGGTATGGGTCCTGGCCCAAAATGAGGCACTTGACCTCCGGGAGCGGAGTGAAATGAGACCACGAGTAGATATGTCCCGGAGGAGGGAACACCGTTTTGTTTTTTTGGGAATGCAAGAACTTTTTGAGTTTGAGAAAGTAGGGCTTGGTGAGCTCCTTGTGCAACACGGCAAGCCACGAGATATGCATGGTGTGGATCTCAAGCGAAAGCAATTGCCGCTGCTCTTCAGAAAGCGAGTCGATCCATTCTTGCTTGTTGAATTTGA
This sequence comes from Sungouiella blattae, assembly GCA_003706955.3. Taxonomy (NCBI): domain Eukaryota; kingdom Fungi; phylum Ascomycota; class Pichiomycetes; order Serinales; family Metschnikowiaceae; genus Sungouiella; species Sungouiella blattae. The sequence goes on along the minus strand of PPMS03000001.1, from coordinate 1,207,448 downwards.
GCTCCTCGCAAAGACTTGAATAGTCGTTGTCTGAGGTTGAATGTGACGTGGACTTGTTATCAGATTTGGGGACACTGAGATCCAGAGCCGCATCGTTCACTTCAGTTGCATCTTCCTTCTCCTCATTAGTCGTCCCCGAGGTCTTCACAACAATTTCTTCTGTGGATTTTGTGTTTGCATCATCCTTTGCGTTGTTGGTCTGCAGATCTTTAGACTTGCCATTTTTCACTGCGGGTTTCGGTCTAACCGTTTTCTTGCCGACTTGGGCAAAGAATTCCGTGATGAGCTTCGGCTTTTTCGGCTGCACGGTAGCAGCATCAATGGGTCTTTTCATTTCAGTCATGGCATTGGGATAAATCAGAACGATGCACCGTGAGAGCCCAGACGTGTATCATTATATGCAGTGACAACCACCTAGAATAGCTTCAATAATGGGTACGGATAACCTGGGTCTTTCCGCAAGAACATGCTCGTGAACGAGCTGAAAAGAAAGTAGAGCAACACAGCGCACACAATTTGGAGTGCTGCCCTTTTCTCTGTAGTGTCGATCCTGCTGGAGTTGGTGACTTTGTACTGGCCCAAGTGGACGGTAGTGACCAACGCAATTCCCAACACAAGATAGTGGAACGCGACCAAAATCATCTCCACACCGAACTGCCAGTGGATGCCTCCACTGATGTAGATGGGTTCGTTGTTTTCGTTCTGGGCGATGAAAGGAACCCTCTGGATCGTGACAAACGAGTAGCCTCCCAAAATGCCCAACAAGAGCGCAAAACACATCACCTGGTAGATCTTCCCCTTGGTCACCGTGGATGTGATGAACGTAGGCCCCCTTTTTTTGAGGAGCACAATGGCTCCGAACGTGATTCCAAACGTGGTTGCAAACTTCATCACGGGGTTCTCCTGCTTCACAACCACCCGCTTCAGGGTGCCAACGGCAATCCAGTCGACTAGCTGGAACACCTGGTCGTCAAGAGAAGAGTCAGGGATGTCGAACTGCGCGTGTGGCTCGAGCAAAATGTCGTAGTTGTCAAAATACTCCTGGCCATCTTCGTTGAGCTTGCGCTCTCGGTTCAGGTTGTGGTGCTTGGCAATGTGCGACGGCGGAATGAGCCATATCTGAGGCACTGTCTGAAGGTTCAAGTGGTTGAAGATGTCGACGTTGGTGCGGTCGATGATGTCGACCTCGGCAAAGTAGAGGTACTGCGATTGTGGGTAGTTTTGGTACCACACGGAGGCGGCACGCCGGAGTATTCTCGGCAACCTGAGGCAGATATCACACTCATGTCTGTCATCGGTGGAGGTAAGCACCAATAGCGTGAAGTGGTCTCTGTTTGGCTGCGATAATATCAGCAAGTTTGCGTTGTGGATTGGGATCACCCCTCCCGGCAGTTCGCTCGCGAGAATGTCCAATTGTATTGCCTGGAGAAAGTCCGACCTAGCGAGAGAAAATAGCCATAGAATGGGCAAGATTTGCATGAACTTCATGAGGAGAAGTAGTTGGATGTGGTCCCGAGTGGGTGTTGTGTGCAGTGCCGGAAATTGGAGTAGTTGCTGAAGAAGAATGGAGGGAAAAGGGCCATACCGAGCCTAGCCAAGCATTACGTGGAATATTGAAGTACCTTACCGCTGCAATTGCCTGCTGTTCTTCACCATTGTATTGTTTATTTCGCCTGTGTATGTAATGCCTCCATTGTACCCACACTCTCAAATGTTCAAGTACATCTATTCGACAGCAATAAAATCCTCCTTCTCGTCCTTATTGATCACCAAGAACCCCAACGTGACAATCAACGCCCCAAATAAATACCACAAGTGCACATGGAAGCCCTTGATGATCCAGTCGCCAACCATAGCGAGTGGGATCGTAAGTGAAAGTCCCACTGTCACTGTCAAAGGGCTTGTGAGCAACACCGCCTTGCACCAGCAGAAATCGCTGATGAAAGTGATAAATGCGTTCATCAAGAGAAGTGACAAAACGTGGGTGCCTCTAGGGAGCTCAAACACCTCCACGTTGGCAAAATGCAAGATGACCACGAGTGGCCAGAGCGCCACGAGACAGAAGAGCCCGACAAACCCAAAGAAAAGGTGAGTGTCCAACACCCGCTCCCGCGTCGAGTTCTCCTTCATGATCTTGTGTTTAAGCAATATCGTGTACACTCCATAGATCAATGCCCCAGAAAGAGCAAGTAGATTGCCCCAAAGAACAAGCATGGGCGTTGAGCCCGGCGGGAGGGTGGAAGCGTCCGACGAGTCGATTTTCGTCACGATCAACACTCCTCCGAATGAAAGCACAATGCCCACGATCTTGTTGGTGTTGATCTTCTCAATGCTGTACAAGTAGCCCACCAAGAGCGTGAAGAACGAGGACGTCGACGACAAAATGGTCTGCGATGCCACCGAAGTGTATGAGAGCGACGAATTGGTCACCAAGTTGGCGCAGAACCAGAGCATCACAAACTGGAGCGACAACTTGACCGTCTCGTAAACGGGCACCTCTTCGTCGAAGTCTTTGGCGTCGATCTCCAATTCGAGGGTTGGATCTTGCTCGCTGAGGCTTTCCTGCGACGAGCCGTATGCATTGGCCACCTCCGGGTGTGCCTCCGTGTCGTTTATGCGCTGGTACCTTGTCTTTTGGTAATCTTGTTTGAGCAAGTCGATAAACGCGGTAATCGAGAGGCGGCGGTAGCGCAAGTACGGGAAAAAGTAGAACACAAAGCACGAGGTGTTGATCCACGTGATGAAGAACGGTTTCCGGTAGACGTTGGTCTCAAATAGTTCGTTGACCAAGAACGATGACAGCACCCAGAACACCACCACCGTAGCCAAGTTGACTAGGCCCAACACCCATTTCTGGCTGGACAGAAGTTGGTGCTCGGGTAGCAAGAATGACAGGAAGAACGTGACGACTGCCGTCAGAAGGCGGCGGAACATTAAGTGGGAGTTTTCTGGTGGCGGTTTTGGTTGTGAGGGTCGACGGCTCGAGGTGGAACAGATAACGGGCCGTCGTCACGTCACGTGCGCGGCTCAAATGGATCTAGAGAGTGGAATGGAGGGAGAAAAAAAATGAGACAAGAAAAGACGAGAAAAAGCAGAGAAAGGACGAGGTGGGGTGTGTGGTGCCGTTCTACGTCCGCTATTATCCTTCGTCAATTGGCTTGTGTTGACTTGTCTGTTTTTGCGTGTGGTCTTGTCTAGTCTGGAGTGCATGCAGCCAATAAGATCGAGATGCTATACGACCGGCGATTCAGGGCAGAGATGGTGAAACACCAAGCAGAGTGTGTCTCTGAGGGAAAACCGATGTACTTTTTATAATGTCTGGAAATTTGAGCGGGATTCTGATTTTTGCACCGCAATTGCGTTTGGGTGTTGTGTTGGAGTTTGCGGAGTGATTTGCGGTTTTCCGCGTAAATGCGTTTCCTAAACGAGAAAACAGAACCATGCAATAATCGACAAAAAGTCAGAAACCTGAGTCCAACAGTAAACAGCCCTTGGATCATTCGTTGCCGCCATTACTTTCACTATTTTATTCGTTTTGTATGGCTCTTTTATTACTTTCGCAGCCGACTTCGCACCGAGATCCTCATTACGACCAAATGTAAGCCAAAGCAGTGAAAAAATTCACTAGAAAGCCAAAAGTAGTGATTCAAAGCTGCCGAATACATGTAATTGATGTTTGGTCTTTCCTTTTTCCTTTTTTCTTTTGCGCTGGAAGTTCTGGCGATGAGCGGATGCTCGTGCCTAACCCTCACACACTCGAAAATACACCACCCTCAAAAATCCCCCAAGAACCCCTAAAAGATCCAAAAATTCCGAGATAATTCGTCAGAATATGTCAACAAACACATCCCACTGGCTAATATCTCCACAGTATCTTTTTCTTCGGCGTTTTGCTCGACCCCTTCAACGCGATTGCCCTACCCCCAGCGTGCGGCTCACCTCTTGCCTAATCGGGCACAGATAAGACCTCCACCGACAACAACCGTCTGCGTTCCGACAACATCCACCCTTTTTCCTCGGCGACTCCTCCCTTTTTTTTCCTGGCACATCAATGCCTCCCCAGAACTCGTCACCTTTGCATCTGGAATCAGACGATGACGCCCACGAGTCGTCGTATCTTCTCCACCGGAGAAAATCGATCCTCGACCAACCAATAGGCCTGTTCCGGGGCCCAAACTCGTTGCACAACTTCGCCTCCTCGTTCACAAGAGCGCACCTGTTTGCGGTTCTGAAGCTCGACCCAGACATCCACAAAAAGCGGTCTTTCTTCGCCGGCAGCCTGTCCAATGACGACGTAGACGACTACTTGTACGACCCAGGGTTGATGGTGCCGTCTCCCCACGGAGAGCGGCTAAGCACCATTGTGAACAAGTACAACTCGTACCGCGGCGGCTTGTTTGGCTCCTCGGGGCCTTCGCCTTACAACGAGGTGTTTTATCAGGACGACATAGCTACCGTTCTCAACCAAAACAGAGCTCGCCAGGACTCCTACACCGGCGGCGCCGGAATCCCAATCCCGTCGAAAAGAGTGATTCCGTCGAAGTCGTTCCTGTCGCTCCGGCTGTCGATCTCTTTTGCGAGCACAGCGTCGCATTTTGGCTTGCGTAAGGTGGAAGACAAAGATGGTAATGTTGTCACTGTTGTGGCGGGCCAGTCGACCGCCCCTCAAACCGTGTTCAACTCGGTCAATGTTTTGATTGGAGTGGGTCTCTTGGCACTCCCCGTGGGTCTCTTGAAGGCCGGCTGGGTGTTGGGCGTGCCTATTTTGCTCATTTGCTGCTTGGCGACTTGCTGGACTGCCTCTTTATTGTCTCGGGCCTTAGATACCGACAGTACCTTGATGACGTACGCGGACTTGGGCCACGCGGCATACGGGTCGATGGCCAAGTTGATCATTTCGTTGATTTTCTTCACCGACTTGTTGGGGCTGGGTGTTTCGTTGATTCTTTTGTTCAGTGACTCGCTCTACTCGCTCGTGGGCGACGAGGTGTGGACTAAGACCCGGTTTAAAATCGTGGCGTTCTTTGTGTTGACTCCGTTTACATTCATGCCGTTGCCCATCTTGTCCATATTCTCCTTGTTGGGCATCATGTCGACCATCTCCATAACTGTTTTGGTATTGGTGTGTGGATTGTTGAAACAAACTTCGCCTGGGTCACTTATTAATGCCATGCCCACAAACTTATGGCCGAAGGATATCCCGCAGTTGTTCATTGCCATTGGGATCTTGATGGCACCTTTTGGAGGTCATGCTATCTTCCCCAACTTGAAATCCGATATGAGACACCCTCACAAGTTCACAAAAACTTTACTCACTACCTACACTATCACTTGTCTTACAGACACCACAATGGCTGTGGTGGGATTCCTTATGTTTGGTGCTTTGTGCAACAACGAGGTCACAAGCATCTTGTTGGAAACAGCAGGATACCCAACGTGGATATACCCTTTGATTAGTGGGCTCATTTGCATTGTCCCGCTCGCCAAAACTCCATTGAATGCCAAGCCAATCATCTCGACGTTGGACGGGATTCTTGCCCTAGATACTGTCCTGGAGGTAGACAGTTGGTTTAAGAACTCAGCCAAAGAAATCAGCAGGTTCTTAGTGAGAGTGGGAGTGAACGCCGTATTCGTTGGATTGGCCATTTTGATGCCTGAGTTTGACAGAATTATCGGAATTATGGGCTCGTCCATCTGCTTCCTCATTTGTATCATTTTGCCTTGTCAATTTTACATGGTGCTTTGCAAGGACAAAATTGGCACTCTTGAGAAATTGTTCGTCAGACTTGTGGTTTTCATCTCGCTCTTCTTCGCAGCTGCGTGCACGTATGTCACTGTTACTTACTGACCTATGCATGATTAAAAATTGAATTATAATACATTTCTTGATTCCCATCGGGAAACTCAAGATTCGTTATTTAGATAACTTAAAAAGCAGTCCGCTATCCTCGTCATCAAAGGCTCTAAAAGAGCACTCCCGATCAAGAAGTCGTAATTGAGCTTGATCAACATGGTTTTTGAGGTCCCCTTTTGTGCCTCTTGTTGCACTTCGCTTGCTGCTTTGAAAATGGTTTCAAACAACTTCTTGTACTTCAAGTTCTGAGAGTTTAAATTCTCTTTCATTGAAAATTTCAAAACCAAACGTCTGTTTTTCTCGAAAGAGTTTCTCTTGTAAGTCACAGCAAACGAAATCTTATCTCCTTCGAACTTCTTCGGAGATGTGGGGTTCACATAATTGATATGAAATAGAAACTGCATCAGGTTCAAATTCTGGAACTTAACATCAAATTGCAAACGTGGAAGTCTGTTAGGCAATCGTTCAGTATTTTTCAAGTCAAGTATCTTTTTCACAGCCTTCACAGATTTGATAATTGGAACGTACTCTTTGAGGTACTTGATGGAACCAACAAGCGCCTCATGTGACTCGCTGATCTGCTGATTAATGAATCCCACCAATAATTCAACGTACGAATCTTCGCCTGGACTTGCAACCAATTTCAATGAGCCCGCTTTGCCCTCAGGGAGCTTCAAATGAAATGGTTTGTAAAATGGATCGATGTCGAAAGTGATTTCGTTGAGTGAATTGTTAGTGACCAGAATGTTGATTTTTTCAAGCTGATACAACATTTTGATCAACAGATCGACTTTAGCAACATTGTCGAACAACTCTCCGAGAAGCGCGGGGGATGTATTGCTTTCGCTGCTCTCAGACATTTTGTTTGAAAGGTCAACCGATGTCAGAATCTCGAAAGTTTCATTTTCGGAATTGATAGTGACATTGAGCTTTCTGAAAGTTTCAACATCGGACGGAGACAAGATCCTGAGAGCTCCGCTAATAGTCAAAAGCAACTGAGTCGCATTTTCAACTGTATTGAGGCGAACAATGAGAAACAACGTGGTGCTCGAAATGGAAATAGGCAAAAGCTTCCCAGTGTTGTGAAGAGCCATGACAGTTTCGTAATTTGTGGAGTCCTTCTCCTCATTATGCAATACGCGAAAGCGGTCCATGACTTTTGCATCTTCGACTTTCACGTAATTGATTTTGCTGGAGTTCAACTCTTCAACAATCATATGGTCAACAATCATGTTAGAGCATGATTTGGAAAGGGTGTTGAAAAACTCATAATTGAGGTCCTCCTCTCCTCCAAATTTCAATTTCTGCACCCACTTAATTTTCCATTCTCCTTTGGTGGACTTGAGTCTAGCTACCCACCAGTAAGTCTTGGAAGAGAGCCCGCTAATCATATTGATAAGAAACCAGGATGAGGGCCAATTGCGACATCTGTAAAACTGAATCTTGTTTGAGGAGCTGGCCTTTTCGTCAATGATAAAGTTGAAGAGTTTCACAGTTTCGTAGTCATTAATTTTGATGATGTCGTTGGCAATCCACTCAGAGGTTACCAACTTGGTATTGATAGCACGATTGAATGTCTCGAGTCTCAACTGGATCAAGTTGCTGACCACATTGTTGATCATATCTTGCTCACTCACAAAGTTCTTGTTCTTCACATTGGCTGGCGGACTGTTTATCCTGTTTTGCGTTTGAACCTCAATAGGCGAGGGGTCCATGAAATAGAAGAAGCCCGTAAGCGGATTAATTGCAAGAATTGTAGACTTCCGTGGTGTGAGTTTGATGAGCAATTGGTAGGGATTGACAAAGGAGATCGAGTCTTCTGGAATTAACGCAGTGAGCTGACTGTGGATCTTTCCCATGATAATCTCTGAATGCTTGTTGATGATGAGATTCAATATGAAGTCCACACTCAAGTCTTCAGCGTCTTCCGAATCCGAACCGCCATTTATATCCTGGATGTCATGATGGAGGTTATACTTCCCGTTGGTGAACCATCTGTAATTAAGGTTGTACAGCTTGTCAATACCAATTTCAATGAACGATTTCCAGTTCCGCGACAAGTAGTGGTTGCACCAGTAGTTAATGATAATGAGCGACGAGTTGTATTTGTACTGGAGATTGTTTCTCCACTTGCTGTTCACGGACAAATCCCTCAATTGCCTTGAGATCAAGTATAGCTTAAACGAGACAGCATACTTATGCAATACGTCGTAGAGCCCACTAAGCGACTGTTTGAGCAACGCTTCGTTGACCACGTTTTCTAGTTTGGCTCGCGACGATTTGGGTAGGGTAGTGATGATTTTGGCATCCCTGTGCGTAATGAGGGACGTGTCCGGATTGATGCCGAACAAGAAGGCAAAGTCAATGAAAAAGAATGGCGACTTGTAGTAGTCCTCATCGTTGTCGATGATCAAGTCATTGGCCACGGTAATCGACACTTGGAACTCGCTTGGGATAGTGATGATAACTCTCCCATCCCGGACTTCGTAGTTGTTGTAGAACCGGCGCGGCATATCATTTATGAGTGCCATTCTGGCCAGGAGTGTCAAATTCAAGTCCCTGATAACCTCCAATGTCTTTTGCGGCGAGATTTTCGGTTTATGGATGTAGTTGTACGAAGGTAATTGGGGCCTGCCATTCACCAACACCTCCAAACTGGTCAAGATGTCCGAGTTTGGCAACTTGGCGCCAGAGAAGTTATTTAGCTCGTTGAGGCCGAACCCCAAGTTGTCGAAGCAGAACTCCTGGGTGCGGAGCCAGTTCAACAAGTCAATCAACTTCGACACGTCCTTGGCATTCTGTGCCCACTTGACCAAGGTGTAGATCTTGATGAAGTCCTGTCGAAGCAGAATTATCAACTCCAAAAACTTCTTTTTCCGTGCAATATCACTTTCAGAAGTTCTGGTGTTGGCCAAGTTCTCGATCAATCTGCTGAGCTGCTTGTATGCTTCCTGGGTGTAGAACCTCAATACGTTGGAAAGCGGCACGATGTTGTTGGTTATATGCGGTATTTCTGGTAGTTTCCCTTTGCTATCTCGAGGCAGACCTGCTCCGTTGGCGACAATAGCCGCTGGTGGAGAGACACTTGTTCCTGGCATAATCGATCGATTTTCTCCCGGAAAAGTTTATGGGTTCTATGACAGCCTGAATTGGAGAAATAGGTAAGACCAGAGCCACAGCAACAGTCTGCACTTCGGCACTCTTTGGATTGGATGGAAGAAGACCGAGCGAATAGTTGGTATTTGGTGAGACTTAGGTTGCAGGCAGATGCAGGTCGACTAGTAGGGTGTGGTCGCAGAACCGGAGGACGAATTTATCGAAACCTGAGTTGGAAATTAATTTTGAAAAAGCCTTAGCTTTGTTCGGTTCGTTTCTATTTTTACTTTCTACGTGTGAATACTTTTCGTTTTCCATCATGAATAATAATACATGTCATAGTTCGTTACGCGCGGTGTGGCAGCAACGAGTGCGACGCCGCCTTCAGGATAATGGCTGGTGCTTATAAAGCATTTAAATGAGCGGATTAGTTTGTTTGTGGAGTAGCATGCAACGGCCAGATGAGGAAGCAGAAAACCATCGCAGTGGTACTGCCCAGCACAATAATGCAATGAATGAACGGAACACAGTCAGGGAAGCAGCGAGCACTCCCTTCAGCGTGGAAAGTCGTACAACTCGCGAGGAATGGCGTTCTTTATCCACCCAAACCTCACGTCATCCAACACCAGCACAGCCAGCATTCGCTTGTCTTTCCGAACTAGGAGCGCCTCCACCAATGTCATCAAACGTTGAACAATGTCCTTGGCCGCCTCTGGGAAAGACTCGTCCTTCAAAACGTTGGGGATTCTGTACCAGTCCCAGTCGATCATGGCAATGCGGTGTGCTGGGTTGTGTCTGCTTCTGCGGCGTTTTATGACCGATGGCGAGACCCCCAGAGTGTTGACAAGGTCCTGAGGTGGCATGTCAAACGGTAATCTGTCTTCTAGGATCAGATATATCACCACTCCAAGAGACCACGAGTCCAAGAGTTTGCCATCGTACTTGAGACCCATGAGAAGCTCGGGGCTCACGTAATCTTGGGAGCCACATTTCGTCAGGAGGAGCTGGGTAGGCAGCTCGAGTTTCTTCGAAAGTCCGAAATCAGTCAACACCGAGAGAGACGCAGGCAGCGATGTCTTCAAGAAACCATCTCCTTCCAATTTGCTCAAGTCCATGGCTTCCTGGAGCAAAATGTTCTCAAGCTTGATGTCTCGGTGGACAACCATGTTAGAATGCAAGAACGCCACCGCAGCAACCAACTCGGCCACTATGCGTTCCATGAGCTTCCAGAATGTAGCAGAGGTGCTGGCCAAGTTGTGGTTCCGCAGGAGCCACTCAAACAAGTTTCCGCCTCGACAGTAGCTGAGAAAGAAGTACTGCTTGTTGCTCAACTTCATGTTGTAGAGGTCGTACATGTCTGCGCCTGGAGGAGTCGCCAGCGACGCGCCCGCAAATGATTCGTCAATCTCAACGTCCAGAATTGACAACGTGAGGTTGTAGTCTAGCAATTGCACGATTCCTGGGTGGTGCAAGTTTTTCAAGATCCCCAATTCTCGACAGATGTACAGGCGGAAGTTGGAGACGCTAGCGACATCGTCGGTGGGCACAGTGACGATTTTCACCGCCACAACAGACTCAATTGCGGAGGAGGAATTTTCTTCAGCACGAGCACTGACCACGGTGCTGAACGCTCCAGCACCGATCACTTGGTCAAACGCATAGGACATCTCAAGATGTGGTGCAATGAATGCCAGCCCCGAGAAGTCCAGGGCTGCGTCTAGTGGTGGCAGCGGGATTTCCGATGCCGGTTGTTTCGGAAGCAGCGAAGGGTTCAGAATGTGTCGAGATTTTGGAACGGCCTGGCTGAAGTCATTTGGTGGTCCTGAGAGCCGCGACAGGTCGAATTCGGAAACAACACGCGAGGGCAACGGGAAATTTGAAGGCGACGGCTGAGCACCAGCGGTGTTTTTAGTTGCTCGCTTCTGGATGCCAATCTGGTAATTTGAGAACTGGCCGTTGTGCAACACGGGCGTGGGCAACTGGGTGATTTTCTCGAACTCAAAAGAAGTCACCAGGGACGCCAGTGACGGTGGTTGCATGACAATGGCGTCAGCCAACCCTGACAGTGAGTCAAGATCGCTGTCTGGCACTGTGATGCGCAAATCTGCTGTTTTGCGGGCAGAATCAGGAGGAGGCGCACGGCAAGGCGCTGCGGACATCATAGGCAAGTTTTCACTGCGGCCAAGTTGTGTTTGCAACACGTTTGGAGGCGTTGGGCTGGCTGAGCGCAGGTGGAGTTGGGACATCACAGATAAGCCGTGCGGAACTCGGGGAAGCACGCGAAATACCGAGAATTGCGGACAGGAAGGGGAGCAGATATATGCGGGAGTGTTACAGCCGCCAGAAGGAAACAAGGGTAAGCAGACTCGCGAAATTCCCAAGGAATTGGGCAATGAAGTGGCACTGTAGAGTTTTGACAGTGGGTGAATTCGGTTATGGATAGAGCATGGGGGTTGCCTGCAGGACGAAGACGCACTGGCTGCTGGCGCTTGGGTGGGAACTCTGGGTATATACAGGACACAATGCCCTCTTCCACCTCTGCAGTGAAATCAGCCTTGCCAATAAGCCTTGCGGCGGAAAAAGGGGGAGTGGCGAGGGGGGTGCCGATTTTCCGTCACGTGTAACTTCCGTTCCACGCGGGGGTCGACTCGAGTCCGAAATTGGGCATGTTCTATTTCAGTTAAGTCCAATCGAACTTCGGGAGTACATAGAAGCGTGCAGGACACCTGCTGGTCATGAGGAACTAAAGTGCTGGTGGGGGCAAATCCGCGTTGTGTCTGCAGGCATGACCGGAGTACACACAGGACAAGTAGCGAAGTGTGCACACCGCAGAAGCTGGACCAACCAAATTTGCAGTGCTGTTGTCACCAACCGCCTTTCTAGTTCAGTAGTATAGGGGGGCGTAAGTTGGGCATCTGGAAGTGTGGGACGGCATCATCCAAGTGTGTGCAGGGCGCGGTTTTGGCCTCGTATTCGGTAGCCTGCTTTCCTAACCGGGACAATACGCTGCCGTGCAGATTGGCGAGCATGATGAATCAATAGATATCGGTAGGCGGGACAGAAGCGGTCCGGGCGCCGACGGAAAGTGAGCAATTTAATGAGTGAAACCGCGTTGCCTGGTTTCAATTTGGCAGTCCAGATCAGGAAACGCACCCTTCACCGATCACCGATCTCTAAGCCTCGCTGCCAATATACGGCGGGAAAACGAGTTCTCGCGTGCTGGTGAGATTAATTTCGGGCATAATCATCTTGGTGCAGGCGCGTCGAGTGTGTCGTGTAGTGCCATGGCTTGATCGTTGTCTCTGCGAGAACAAAAGCTTGGCATCCGTAAACGGAACTTCCTGTCAACTCGCCAAAAGTGCCACTTTGCAAGACCGGATCAGATAAGCCTTGTCGCAATGTTGAGAGCGCCGCAGAGGCCCCACCAGCAGATCGAAATCCCGACGAGATTCAAATCGAGATTTGAGTTACCGCAGGGCTGAAGGGAAGAAAGCCACCTCCGTGGTATCCACGCTGAGTGCTTCGAGTCAGACATTTCAACAGAGTAGAGTCTACTGCCGACAGCGCGCCATGGAATTTCCAGAGCCAGTCCTTGAATTGCCATTGGTGCTTTGAATGACCATTTGTGTCTTGAATGATCTTTTGTGTCTTGAATGACCATTTGTGTCTTGAATGATCGTTTGTGTCTTCAATGAACCTTTTCGTGCCTTGAATCATCATTCAATGTTCATATGCGGACACCAAGGCAACACCTCCACAGACTAAAGTATCCGATTCCAGACAATCGACTACTAGAAAGATTCTTGCAAGAGACTATGTCATCTCCATCATTCCTCTCCGTTTTCTCACATCAACATCAGACTGGTGGAGTACGACGAGCAGATGTGATACATGATCAGCGCAACACCCCAACAGAACGGGATCCACGTGCTCATGGTCAACGCGCCAGCGCGGTAAATCGCCTGCAAGACGAGTCCAACTAGCGCTCCAGTAAGAAACCCCTGTGCTGCTCCACTAAGTATGTAGAGCACGGCGATGATGATCGATCGGAGAATGTAGGAGCGTTTGGCGTTGGTGACTTTCCCGAAACGGTAGCCCTTGAACGCCACATTGAAGCACGCACTGACTCCAACCAACGTGTAGACGGCGGTGAAAAAGATCACCGACCAGAGCACGGTGAACCGCCAGATATCGGTTGCAAAGTAGAGGAACAGCAGGTCGAATTTCGAGCGCCGCGAGCCAAGCGGCCAGTATATAGACGGGAATGTCGGCGTTGTGTACCCGATCGGGTAGTTTTGCGAGCTGACAAAGACCTTCATGGGGCCGGTAGAGATTTGTGTTGAAAGGTTGTGTAGTGTTTAAGGCTGGGGTCCGTGGTGCACGGGTGCAGAGCGGTGAGTATGTACTGGATGGGGGGAAAGCAGGACAAACCAAAAGGGGACGAAGCAGGTTAAAGGGTTTCTAGAAGCGGTCAGTTGGCCTCAGATATACCACCACAACCTCCCCAAATCGTTATTAACCTCCTGCGGTCCCCTTTTCCCGTGTTTATCGTGTTTGCCCTTTCCTGATGTATATGCAGTCCACGTCGCCACCACCTACTAAACGCTCACTCATTCTCAACCACAACCTTAACCCACAAAATGTCCAGAAGATACGACTCCAGAACAACGATCTTCTCCCCTGAGGGCAGGCTCTACCAAGTCGAATATGCACAGGAGGCCATTTCCAATGCAGGAACCGCAATTGGCATTTTGTCCTCTGAGGGCGTGGTGTTGGCGTGCGAGAAGAAGTTCACATCGAAGCTCCTTGACTCCGACGGCTCGGCAGAAAAGTTGTACCACATCAACGACCAGATGTTGTGTGCGGTGGCCGGAATGACCGCCGACGCCTCGATCTTGGTCAACAACGCCCGCGTGACCGCCCAGCGGTACTTGAAGACATATAACGAAGAAATCCCCTGCGAGCTCCTCATAAAAAGGGTTTGTGACGTGAAACAGGGCTACACTCAGCACGGTGGGTTGCGTCCGTTCGGCGTGAGTTTCATTTACGCGGGTTACGACGACAGGTACCAGTTCCAGTTGTTCACGTCCAACCCTTCGGGCAACTACAGCGGGTGGAAAGCCACGTCGATCGGCGCCAACAACCTGGCGGCCCAGACGTTATTGAAGAAGGACTACAAGGACGACATGCTGTTGAAAGAGGCGTGCGAGTTGGCCATCAAGGTGCTTTCGAAGACCGTCGACAGCCTGAACTTGAATAGCGAGAAGTTGGAGTTTGCCACGTTGAGCTTGGGCAAGCAGGGGGTGGTGCGCAAGATCTGGGGTGACAACGAGATCGACGTGTTGATCAAGGCACTGGGTGTTTTGGAGAAGCCCGACGAGGAGTAGCGAATGAACAAACTAGAGGGAATGTGTAGGGGGCCATGTAATTGGGCGTCAAAGGATGATCCAGAGGTTAAGGATGCGCTGCTAAGAGGTAGAAAGAGCTACTTGGAGGCGAGAAGTCGCTGTTGTATCTTTCTTTGGTGTTCTTGATCGCCATGGTGGGTCTGTTGCACGACTTCTCCACACTATCGAGCACCCATAGTAATACCGGACAAGAAACTCAGAATTTGGATACCTTGACAACTTCGGGAATAACGCTCGAACCGAATCTCCATAAGCTCTTCATTTCCAACCTATTTTCACTCAATTCCCCCCTCTTCGACTCCTCCACTTTGTTCCTGCCTTATGCGCAACCTACACCTGCGCAAGTGACCACTCGCATAGTTAACTACACTTTCACCCCAATAGCAACAACTTCCCAAAATGGACTTGATCAAGCCCGGGTTGCCCAACCGCGTGCTTCACCAGGTTCGAACAACCAACACTATCTCGGCAAAATTGGCCCAGCAACTCAAACACCTAAACGACGAGACAAACCTCTACCTTTTGTCTGTCAGCTCGACAGGGGTAGTCGAAGACGTCGCCCCGGGGTCTCTTGAAGATGTATTTTCCAAGTTTTACTATGCTGTCGGGTTGGACAAAGCGAAAGTGGGACAGATCCCTGAACTTTCCGTGGCCACGTTGAAGAAGTACTACCTCCAAATGGCCGCTGCGTCTTCCGGTTCAGATACCCACCAGGCGTTGATCCTGGTGGTCAATCGCTACTTGGTGCTTATCTCCGTCTACCACTTGGCTAACTCGATCATCTACAAGACCATTGTGGCGAAATCCCACTTGAGCTACTGGTCCGACCTTAGAGTGTCAACGTACTCGAAATTGGTGTATGGCGTGCAAACTTTGCCGCTTAGGGTTTACAGGTTTGCTGTTGCGGGGGTCACAAATACAGTGTTAACTGCCCTGGATGAGTCTCGCTTGAAACTGGTGCCTTCGGCGCTCTGGAAATCGTTCCACCAAATCGCAACGCAGATGATCAGCCACGCCAACATGAACTTCATCATGCGGTCGTCGAAGTTCAGAATGGTGAAATTGCCCCTCAATTATCTCAGCGACGAGGTCAAGCTCAACGTTCGTACCGTTCACGGCCACTTGGAAGACTACTACGAGAAGTTGGGGTTGATCATCAACAACCTCCCTGTTGAGCCCGACTTGATCCCGAAATTGTTGGGCTGTGGCTCGGACATGTCCTCCATTCTTGATGCCGTCGACTGCTACGTGAAGGATACCTCGGACTCGGTGCAATCTGCTCCTCCCAACTTCTTTGTGAGGTACTGGCCATTTTTGCTTGTATTGGCCAAGTACGGACCTTCGACGACCACCAAAGCGTGGACCAACCGGTACGAGATTTTGGAGTGGATCAAGCATAACCTTGTGGAGACCGTCGCCGGGTTCTGGAACAACTGGATCGTGAAGCCCATTGGAGACATGTTGGCGATTTTGCGCGACGACGACACCATGACAATTACCTCGAAGGAGTCGTTACGGTCGGATTTGGAGTCGCTCGACCGTATGGTGTTGGATTTCATGAAGGACAACAACGTCACGATGGACCCCGAACAGGTTCACCACGCAGTTTCTCAGGGAGACTTGACCATGATGATGTCCCAGTACGAAAAAGAACTTAAAACGCCTTACAAGCTGATCTTGAAAGGACTGTTGATCCGGTCGATTTTGATCCAGGTGCAGAAAACAAAAGTGGATGGTGCCGTGGCCATCAATGGAATCGACAAATTGCTCAAGTCGCAGCAATTGTTGTTTGGAGTGCTCTCGATTCTGCCCTCGTTATTCATAGTGTACCAGGCCAACAGAGCGATGCAAAGAGACGCCTCGTTATCTCAAAATGTGGCAGGGCGCCGTATCGATGGGCTCAAGAGCATGAACCAGGTTGAGAAACTTGTGAACCGTGAGACTGACGACGATAAGCTTGTGAGGGACGGCAAGCTATTCGTGGAAATTGTCAACTTGAACCTCTTGTCGCGAGACATTGTGCCCAAGAAGCTCCGCATGGACTTTCTTCATGACTTAAACGAGTTAACAGTGGCCAGTACCGAAAATACGGGGAAAGCGTCGAGTGCCGTGAACCGTATTTGGAATATGTACCTGCCCTTTTTCCGAAAGGCAATTAGCTGAGGTCTACATAAGCGACATAAAGGGACAGAAGGGCTAACACTGAAGTTTACAATGCAGCTTAGAGATTTGCGAGGATCTTCACCGGTGGCCACTGCTAGGTGACCTAGATGTTTGGTTTAACTCCTAGAACTTCTTGCTTCATCGTCTAGAATTCTTGCTACATCGATTTTTTTTTTCGTTCATGGTTGCTTGGTGCCTCAATTTTGTCACTGGGGCCCCACCGCAATGTCATCCACCGGACACGAGCCACGAAGTTCGGCACACCATGTTAAATTCACAGAGGGGTAGCCACTCGGAGGGGAACCGATCGACATTGCGAAACACGAAGGAGCGAAACTGGTCGTACTGTGTAAATGGCAATTTCTACGTGCGGCCAAAACTCAGGCGCTGTCATTGGGGCATTTCTCTGCCGCTGTCAATAGAAACTCCGTGCGGATCTTTTAGTGAGCGGCCGCGCCTTATCATTGCATCAGACGCGGCGTAACAACCCAAACCAGGTGACACTTACAAATTGGCGAAGCACGAGAATTTCCGCCTTTAGCAGCGTTCGCTGGTGCTCAAGCAACCTTCGGTCGTATGCCCTAAGCGGGCCCCCAATGATAGAAGGTTTTTTTTTTTTTTTTTCAACTGGTGGAGATACCACTCCCCACTCCTCCCCACCTGTTTCGCAGTCGCAACTACACCTGCGGGGTACCCAGGTACAGGTATAAAGGGTCGCTTGAGTCCACCACGCCAATTGCGCCAAACTTATTTTGTGGTTTTGTGGGCATTGACGTTACCTGTCGCAAAATACCCCCATTGAAAACTCGCCCGTTGTCGGCGGAACCACCTACGACTTGGAGCACTTTCTATTTTCCTCATAACACCCGCCACATCAACACCGCTACCGTGTCTGCCTCATCCATTCCCAGGTCTCTCGTGCAAGAGACGCCCGCACCTGTCACTCTGAACATGTCGGAAGACGGCGACGACCACTACGCCAATACCATCAACAACAACGGTGGGTTCGGCACGAAAACCGCCACGGGCAATTCTCGCATCTTCAACTGCAAGCACTGCCAGCGGGCGTTCACCCGCGAGGAGCACCTCACTCGCCACATTTTGCTGACCCACAACAAGCTCAAGCCGTTTGTGTGCGGGATCTGCTCGCGCCCGTTTTCACGGAGAGACTTGCTTCTACGGCACGCAAAGAACTTGCACCAAGGGTCGGAGTTGGCGGTGTCGCGGATCCGCAAGCTGTTCAAGAAGTCGGCGGATGGCGACGAAAAACTCCAGGAAGAGCAACT
Source organism: Sungouiella blattae (assembly GCA_003706955.3). Classification (NCBI taxonomy): domain Eukaryota; kingdom Fungi; phylum Ascomycota; class Pichiomycetes; order Serinales; family Metschnikowiaceae; genus Sungouiella; species Sungouiella blattae. The sequence goes on along the minus strand of PPMS03000001.1, from coordinate 1,189,641 downwards.
GCCGGAGCAGAAGCGCATGAAGATGTCAGTGGACATGCTAGTGAGCTGACATCAGGGTTCGGACTTAACAGGAATGATTTTTATACTGGGATACACAACTAAGAAGGGACTGTGTACTGTGCCACACCGGAGATACCTAGTAGTAGGCTTAGCTCACGACTGTGTCTTTGCAATCGACCGAAAAATGGCGTTGCTCTCAATCAGCCGCGAACGGCCCCCAATGAGCCAAAGATTTTCGCTACCGACTTCTTGACAAATTGCGGAATGCGGGGATGTCCCAGTAGGAATCGATTACCGGAGCTTCAAATCTTCGTAGCGGTGCCCCCAATCGTGCTTCACCAGGTTGTTCCTTACCTGTAAGTGGAAATTATGAAAGACCGCTGCTGCATGCAGGACCAACAACTTCACCATGTCTACACCTCTTTTCGTATACCTGGTTCCCACCACCGATTGGCATGTGATAGTCACTCTGGATGCTGGCCACTTCTACTTTAACAGCTCCTCGCGAGAATCTGTTTGGCAATTGGCCGAGACTGGCATGGACCAGGCGTTTGTCACCAAGTGGTTCAACTTCGATGAGCTCGCGCTACTATTTGCCAAAGCACGAGGATTGAAGGTGCAATCGAAGATCCAGCATAGGGTACATGAGCCTCTGGATGCTGGAGACAGAAAAAGCACATTATTGGAAGAAATAACGGAGAATCCGGGCACTTCTGCGGGACTGGAAGACGAGGATCACCAAACAGAAGCAAGCGCGGATGAAGTTGCAAATGACCAGGAGACAATGGACCTCCTACGGTCTGTGATGGCGGAAAACAGCATAGACATTGTCGACGATCTTGCACATGGTAGCGAGGAGGCGGTCGATGACGAGGAAGATGTCAATAATGAGGGAATTCTGGAGCAAGCTGTCGACAATGAGGTTTCGAGTGCTGGAGGACATCCTGGTGCCTCAGGACTCTCACTAGGGTACTCTTCCAGTGAAGAACTGGACAGCGAAGAACTGGGCAGCGAAGTTAACGACGAAGCTGGTGGTGCAAGGGAAGAAGCCGCCAATACCAAAGGAGATCCAAGTGAGGGTGGAAGTGGGAAAGATAAAGATGAAAGCGACCATGGAGAACACACTCATGACGAGGAGGACCACTCGAACTCTATAGCGCTGGACGTGGACCTCGATCTCACAATCAGCACCGTCTCCACGTCCGAAGAGGATATTCTAGCATTCAAGCGGCTTCTTGACGAACACCGCAGTGAAATCTCCGTGTACGACCCGTGGTTCATGGTTGAAGAAGAACTTCTACCGAAAATCGCCGCCAATGCAGCCTACTACGGTGTGGCAGATGCAGCAGCCCGAGAACACATCTTCAACGCTTGGGTGGCCGAACAGGAAAACGGAAACCTCAACCACGCGAAGTACCCAACGGCAGAATTGCTCTTTTACCAGTTTCTCCAGCAGCACAAGCCGGACGTGAAGAAAATGTACTACGGGGAGTTTGCCAACGTGCACGCCAGCGAACTCACGGAATTCTTGAGCCAACACCAAAACGTTCATGCGGAGAACTTGTACCGGCAACTCCGGGTGACACTAGTGGATTTTGCCAAGTACGAGCGGCAACATAAGCACGAAAACCGAGGGGGCAATATGAAGATGCATCATGTGCAGCAAATGGTTAGTGACCATGAGTTTGTCAAGGGTCGCATATCTCCAGGGGAAACGGGCAACACCAGTAACTCAGAAGGAAGTTTTTTCGCCCAGTGGGTCGAATTGCTCAATTTGCACGGGGTTCCAGAAAGTTTGGCGCATAACGCCGCCAACTTCATTGTCGGAGATGAAAAACGGTTCCAGTGCTACAAGCAGGCGCTTGAGAAACCAGCAAAACAGAGCTGAAACGCAGCTAGTGGCAAAAAGCCAGAATGACCCAGAACAATCGTAATCATGGAAATAAGCGTGCCAGGGTTCTCCATTTGCTAATTGAGCCAGAGTCATCGAGCGATTTAGTCACAGATAAAGTATGAGCGATTTAGTCATGTTGACAAACTGGCGGAGTTAACACGATGGCAGGGCGTAATTGCCACCACCGTGGTTGCCTATTGTGTGACTTCGCGGCGTTGCACAGGGCCTAGCCACAAAACGAGAAGAAGAAAAAAAAAAACAACCGTGAAAATTGCCCTTTCCGGCCACCACGAAAAATCGTTCCAGTTTGGCACACCGATTGAAACATGCATCACCTAGCAGAAGCGCCAGGGTCAGAAACGGATGTGTTCTGCCGCACCGGCTCGGCTTCGGCTGTTGCAAAGTTCCATGCGCGGCTCGGGTCAAGAACACAATTGCAACGGCTCTGAAAAGAAGTGGGATCAGCGACAACACAAGCCGTTGGCACCATTTCTCAGCAAAACCTGCCACATTCTGCAAGTGGCCCCATTCGATGGGGCTCCGAGCCATGACTAAGGGCACCAACCTGGTAAACCCCGCTGGGTCGTCCGGGTGAAACTCGGTGGTGCGGACGAAAAAGTGCGGCCGCATTATCTCCGTGCCGACTAAGCAGGTACCTCATCGTAAAACCATACCGAATTTGGCGGCGGGCCCTATATATTAGGCGGGCCCGAGTGTGGTTCGCTTGGCAGCAGCAGTTTTTGTTTTCGCCTTGCCACCAGGTTTTCAGTCCCACGCTTCCACCGTCCCAGGTTTTTACTGTCGCAGGTTTTTACTGTCGCAGGTTTTCACTGTCGCAGGTTTTTCCAGCCCCAGGTTTCAAGTGGCTCGTGCATTGCTCGCCCGTTCTTGTCTCCGCTCATACATTGACCACACCCTACTTGCCCACATCCTTGTCCACTACCTTGTGCTGGTTTCAAGGTGCCCCCTCTATCCCTGATATCCATGCTACTCGCAGGCCCTTCAATGCTTTCCAAGTTGAACCCTCTCAACATATGCCGGCCGCGGGCCAAGAAACAACCGGTCAAACCCGTCACGCCTCCACTGAGTCCATCGTTCTTGAAAAAATGGAAACGCTCACTGAGCGCCCCGGCGGGTCATCTTAACAAACCCCTGCCCAAGAGCCCGGCGGTTATTACCCGCTCGCAGGTGAAAAGAGCAAGCACGTTACCGTCATCGCAAGCTATGGCCGCACCATCCAGGTCTAAACTGCAGAAACACATTCTGGCCCCAGCGGACCCGGAAGTTCAGCCTTACAACCCGGGCGGGCGGGAGATGACGTCCGATTATTTCATGGACGTGAATTTGCGCTTGACCAACACAAACGCCACCATCGCCACCAGTATGGTGAGCGATCTCAGCCGCGATCTTGCCGGGTTATAATAGGCAAGGCTGACAATGGGGGTACGTTTCCCCAACGTGTGTCAAGGCTGGCCGCGCAAGTGTGCTGATCGGTTCGGTATACTGGCCGGCTTCCATATTTAAGCCGGCTTCCATTTGGTGATCTGCGCACTAGACGTTGACACCGGAATCGGTCCAGTGAGGTTCCGATCAGAGCCACGCAGGTTAACGGGTGCGGGTTCACACTCGCAGGGTCGGGAACTGCTTTTGCACGCAGGCCCGCCGCACTAATGATTTCTTTATATTCTGTTCCTGTAAATATTGGCCCCCCCGCTCTGCATTCTATATGTCATTCATAATTATCATTATCATTCATGAAGCTTCCCCGTAGGCGTTTACACCGGTGGGAGTGCACACCGACACACGGGACACTGGAGCTTGTAGATCATCCAGCTCTCCAAGCAGTTGGCGTGGAAAATGTGGTGGCACGGCGTCACCAGACACTCCTTCATCATCGCCTCGTACGATTTCTTCTCCTTCGTGTCGCTCGAAGCCAATATCGGGATCGACAACGACGACATGCAAATGGCACAGTCAACCTCGCACATCGAGACGTTGCTGCCTGCTGAGTGGGGCTTCATGCTCGCGAGAATGTCCGACGCGAACCCGCTCTCCAAATCGCTCACGCTCATCACTGGATGGTAGTTGTACTGCTCAGGAAGCCACCTGTCATTGACCCAAAACCGTGCCCCCAATCTGGCCTGCAAGTAGAGAAGGAAGATCTGGAACAGCAACCAACATGTCAACACGTATACAAGAACTGGATCCTTACCGTGCTTGAACGGATTGGAGGGGACGAGACACAAGTACAACACCGGGATAAATCTCACGAGAGAAGTGCCAATGACAAACTCCCACAGAAGCGTGCGTCTGCGGTTCTTCAACGTGTTTCTGAAGAATTGCGGCACCCAGTACGAGTTCATTAAGATGGTACCCACATATTCGACCACCCGGCGAACAGTGATTCTCCACTCGGAAGCAACAAGAATCAAATACGCCACCACACAAGAGAACATAAACCCTGTGAATGCATATCCAACGAAAAGACTCGATTCTTCTCCTGCTTGAGGATTCGGTACAGCCGCAGCTGGAAGTGGTTCCACGGCAGGAGCTGGAGTTGGCGCATCATCCATGATATCATTGGCTTCTCCATTATCAGCGCCGGCGGAGGTGTTGGACCCGGCACCACGGAGTATTTCCCACCAAGTTGTGCCTCGTTCGTTTGCCTGTGTTGCACCAATTGTGAGAAGGTAACGGACTTCAAACAGGTAGTAGAGAAACCCGCTGAAAACACCAATGCACGTGCAGATCAAGTAAAGCTCTTTTCTCCAAAGGGTAATAACCGATAAGACCATCACTATCAGATCGTAGAAACTGAGCAATGAAATGCAGATGGTTGAAACATTCGATAACTGACTCGGTGTGTGGCATTGCTTCGTCTGTTTCATCATCAAGTTGAGTTCCAACAATACTAACAAAAAGAAGCAGATCAAAACCTTCCTGATTTTCAGCGTGGTCACCTCGATTCTCTCGCCAACAAATGGAGATGCCTCCTTATTCTCGAAGACTAATCCGCAGTCAGGCGAGTAGATTAGCGCACTGGCAATTTCTAGTGGCGGAATTGTCTTCGGCAAGGGAAGACCTTGTGGGCTTTTCATTTCCAGGTCGATGTATCGCAACTGTCTTTGCGTATACTGAGTCTTCTCGAATTGAAAATACGTCACCAACTCACACTGCAGCTCCGCTTTTTCAATGGACCGGTTGATGTCATCCATGCCGACCTCCGTTTGGATATCGGTAACGTTGAACAAGCGAGCCATCAAGGTTCTGGACTTATTGAAGTTTGGCTCAGACATGGCAAAGTGCGGGAGCGCATGGTGTCCTCTGAACTTGGCCGTGTTGGTGAGTGCCACAAGGGACCCCGTATTCTGGAAGTACACTCCAAACATACGGAACTTGTTGGAGTCTGATTCTGAACGGTTCTTGAGAGTCAATTCCATAACAACAATTACCGCGTCCTCAACCAAGCCCAACTTGTGTTTCTCTATGTTCAAATCAGGATAGGTGTCTTCTAGTGAGGAGATGCTCACTTGCATTTTGCCCGTGTTATAGGTGGTTATGTTCCCGATCCTGTCGGCGGTATTGGCCACTTCCTCGGGCGGCGAGTTGTTTTCTGGGTCCTCCTCGTACCGCTGTTTCTCCGACTCATACTTCTCGAGCCGGTAGGAGTTGTAGTAGTCTCGTAGGTAGGGGGGCAACTCGAGGGGAAATGGCTGGAGCTTTTGCTTTGTCTTGACCACGTCAAACTCGCCCCGGAGCTCGCCTGAAATGTTGAGCTGGTATGCCCTACCCGATGGCTCGACCGGTGAAGCCGCCCAGAACTTTTTCACATGGTCACTGATCTCGTTGGGGAGCAAACTGTCCCTTTCGTTTTCTGACCATGGATTTTCGTCCAGATACTCCCTGAACGGCCAGTGCAGCACATTTTTGTGTTGTAGGTTATCCTGGTACGAGAGGTGCAACCCCGTCAAGTTCCCGTAGCCGAGATTGTATTGCAGCAGTTCAAGGTGGCGGTTATCCTCGAGCAAGTCCCCCTTGAATTTCTCGAGCACCTGTCGGTCTTTTTCGCTGGCGACCTCATCCGGACCTTTGGGCATCATAATGAAGATCATCATGATCATGATGATCATGAACGTCAGGCGATCCATGGTCGGGAAGAGGAATATGGGTAGTACCTATATGTGTGGTATAAGTGCGGTAAGGTACACAGTATCACGCACCATAATGGGTGCAGTGCAGTAAGTTGAGATGCACGTGACTTATGTTGGAGTGAACGCAAGCTGGCCAATTCTTTAGATTTGCGCAGATTAGTTTATGTATTATATCCTTAATGTCTTTCCTAATAGAATGTGATGATATGGTTGGTCTTATGAAGATGTGCACTTTCTTGCTTGCAGTGCTGTTTTGCTCGTACTTTGCGCTATTTGGTTCGCACTAGTTCGCGCTATTTCCACCGTCGGTTTTGCAGCCAACTACTTCTCTTCTTTTCCTCTACTTTTTCTTTCCTCCTTCACCCACTCTCTGTTCCAATCAATGCTCTACATCCTACCGGTATTATATCTTTGAACGTTTTAATATGTCTCGCGACACATGCATATATGTTTTGGATATAACGAAACGACCGCATTTAGCGCGTCTATGGTACAATGGGCATTCACCCTTAAATCGCCCCAACAAGAGCGGCTAGAAGCCCCTCGCTAGTCGCGGAAGACTCGGCAGATGAGCCGGTGGACGAAGCAGCGGCACTAGACTCGGCAGCGCTAGACTCGGCGGCACTAGACTCAGCGCCCGTGGTCTCTGAGGAAGTCACACTAGATGATGTAGACGAACTCAGGGATGTCTCCAAGGAGGTCTCAGCAGTTGTTGAAACAGAGTGGGTGGCGCTCGAGGCAACCACTGCCGACAGTGACTCAACTGCGGAGGACGACTTGGAGGTGTTTGTTGCCGATGCTGTCGATTCATTCGCCAGACTTCCCTCCTCTTCCTCGTCCTCATCCTCCACACACTCGTCGGTGTACACGGTCTCCTCAGTGGTGGTGTACGAGGAGACTAGCGTTTCCACGGTGGTAACGTCAGTCACTTGGCCCGCCACGGTGGTCTTGTACAGTTTGGTGCTGGTCTTGGTGGTGACGATGGTCTTCTTGCCGCCGGAACCTGAACTAGAGCCCGAACCGGAGCCAGAGCCAGATCCAGAACCAGAACCAGAACCCGATCCCGATCCCGATCCCGAGGTGTCACACTCGTCGTCTTCTTCACCGTCTTCGGCGTCAGAGTCCTCATAGTCATAGTCATCGTCACCGCAGTCCACGTTCTCGCAGTCGGCGCTGCACTCGGAGTCGTAACTACCGGTGCTCAGAGATGCTTGCCACCATGGGGTCTTGGTCGAGGTCAGTCCATCAGTGACAGTACCTCCATTTCCACTTCCGCCACTGCCTCCGTCTCCCTCGTCAATGACGGTGGTTTCTGTGTACGACTCGTCAGTTTCGCACTCCCACTCTTCGTCGTCCAACGTGGTTGGGTAAGAAGTGGTGATCACCTTGGTGGTGACAACGCCAAAGATGTTGGTCGAAGTGGTGGTCCTGACCACAGTGGTCTGCACAACGGTGTCATCTCCGTCGCTGGTGTCCGAAGGCGTGCTCGTCTTGGTGGTGGCCCTAGTAGTCACAACGGTGCTGCCCTGTGAGTCAGTGGTAGTGATGGTGGTCTGAGACGTCGAGACATCAGCGACGGAAGTCTTGGTCGACGTAGAAGTATTCTTGTCAGTGGAGGCGGTCGAGGACGTCTTTCCCGTTGCGGAAGTCGTTCCAGTAGTCTTACCTCCAGATGTCGCAGCGGTGGTAGGGTCGTCAGAATCACTTGGGTCAAGGTCAGTACACCAGTCTTCGTCATCATCATCACTAGAACTTGACTGCGAACCCGAGGTAGTGGTAGCCGACGACGACTTTGAGGTTGTCGCAGATACCGACGAGTTGCTGCCAGTGGTTGGGTGCAAGAGACTGCTAAGCCAGTTGTACGTTGAAGTTGATGAGCCAGAGCTGGAAGAGGACTTTGTCCCTGACACTGAGTCTGAACTGGAGGCTGAATCGGCGCTGGTTGACGAAGTGTCTGGGTGCAAGATGTCGCTGAGCCAGTTACCAGTGGTGGTCGAAGAGCTTGATCCGGAGGTCACAGTCGAAGCCGAGCTTGACTCGCTTGAAGAGTCGTCCGGATTCAAGATATCACTGAGCCAGTTACCAGTGGTGGTCGAAGAGCTTGATCCGGAGGTCACAGTCGAAGCCGAGCCAGACTTAGAGCTTGACGCCGAGCTTGACTCGCTTGAAGAGTCATCCGGATTCAAGATATCACTGAGCCAATTACCAGTGGTGGTCGACGAGGAGAGTGATTCATCCGTTGCCGACGCGGTTGAAGCCTTTGTGGTGGACGACGATGTCGTGGTAGTAGCATCACCTCCACCTCCAATAATGTCGCTGAGCCAGTTACCAGTGGAGGTGTCGCCGTCGGATTCGTCGTCACACTCCCACTCATCGTCATCAGACAGGGTGGAGGCAGCAGACGAGGAGGAAGCCTTCGAAGAGCTAGAAGCGGTAGTTGTGCCCGAGGAGCCGGAAGCAGAAGACGACCCGTCACCATTGAGAAGGGCGGCCAAGAAGTTTTGGGTGGTGGTCGAGCTCGAGCTAGAACTGGAGCTTGAGCTAGCACTGGAGCTTGGGGACTCAGACTCAGAGCTTGACAGGTCTGCAGCAAGTGCAAGCAAGTTTGCCACGGCTTCAGACAGTGTGGCAGCAGCAGACAGACTGGCGACACCGGTGTTCTGTGGAGTCGAGTTCGAGGCATCAGCAACCGAAGCTGGAGAGGCAGTTGTGGTAGCAGCGGCAGAAGCAGCATCAGCAGCAGTCGTTGTGGCGTCCGAGGAACTGTCTCCAATTCCGAAGGCAGCCAACACATCCGCGAAAGCTCTCTTCTGTACTGCGGTGGATGTGGCGGTGGAGGTGGAGGTGGATCCCTTCTTATCAAAGAGACCACCGATCCAACCCAAGATTCCCTTTTTTGTCGTAGTGGACGTGGCAGTTGCAGCTGCTGTGGTTCCTGTGGCAGTGGCAGTCAGTGAGCCGGATGATGAGGAGCCGCTCTTATTGAAAAGACCGCTAATCCAGCCCCAGATCCCACTCGTGGAACCCGAGGTGGAGGTCGAAGTGCTTGTTGCTGTGGCTCCCGTGGTGGCCGTGGCAGTCAGGCCACTGGTTGCAGTGGATGAACCCTTGTTAAAGAGACCACTGAGCCATCCCCAGATGCCATTTTTGGTTGTTGTTGTGGAACTGCCACCTGTGGCAGTACTGGTGCCCGTTGGGGCAGTGGTGATGGTGCCAGTCTCGTCACATTCGTCATCCTCGTCATCAGTGGTGTCTGCCACTTTGCTGGTGGTAGCCGTGGTGGTACCTGTGGTTGCTGTGCCGGTTGTGATCGTGGCAGCACCGCTTGTGGAAACAACCAACGAGGTTTCGTCACATTCGTCGTCATCGTCGCCGTTGGCAGTGGTGGTTTTCTTCAGGAGCTTGCTCAAGAGGTCTCCTATGATCCCTCTCTCTTGCAATTCAGCTCGCTGAGCCAACTCGAGGTTGTTGTGTTTGTTGAGGTCGTCATTGGCCAATGCAAGTGCCGAGTGGGCACAGAGCAATAATGTTACTAAGGGTGCAGAAGTTCTCATTATTTTTCACCCATGAACGAGCGGACGGGAAAGAAAATGGAAGGATACCACAAGGATTAATGAGAAAGAAGGTACGAGTATTTTGCGTGGCGGAAAGCATACAGCCTATAAATTGGAACCAACTATTGGGGAGTCCATAGGCATTACCCGATTGGGTAAAGAGTGTTCGCAGCCATTTTGCCAAAGAGGGCGACATTTGGTGTGGACGCCTGCACATGAGCAGGTAAATCATGCACCTTTCTCTCAATCGAGTATATGACTCTATGGAGTAATGTTTCAGGTGTTTCCGTTGTGGGGACTGCCGTCTCGAACATGTTTATCTCTAAAAGGAAATTTGGTGGTGGAGTTGCAAAGGTGGTCTTCAATTTTGCCCAGGGCGACAGATCCTCAACTGGAACGGTAGTGAAACTCGGAAAGTGCAATTGCACTCAATTGAAGCGGGAAAGAATAGGGGGAGTGTGGAGATATACCCAGTTCAACAAGAAAACGCAAACGACCATGGCAAAGCAAACGACCAAGGCAGTCCCAGGTTGCTCCGGCACCAGTAAGACGGCTCCGGAGTAGTTCGTTCCTCGCTCTGCACCTAATCATTGCCTAATGCGGCAGTGGGGGTAAAAATAGCTATTGTTCAAGCTGCAAACATGAAGCGACCGAGCAGAATGTGTTGAAATTGTGTCTTTAGGGAGGCTCGTCGATTAGCGTTACTGAGTTAAGCAAGCGGGCAGATTCTCGTGTGGCGAATTTCGCTGGCCCCTGAAATTTACTAAGTCCCTACTTGGTCTGTGGTGTTCTCAAATCAGTGTGTTTTAGGTATGAGCCGGCAAGCCGGCTATGAAATCATATACGCTGCCGCTAGGCAGCCATCATGTAGCCCATCATCCCATCAGGCAACGTTGCCTTTCCTCCCATGATCGCTCTCTTAATCGATCTGTTGACTCTCTTCTTCAATGCTCTCTTCAATGCTCTCTTCTTGATCTTGTCAGCAGAGCAGCAGCAGCTTGTGGATCCGGTGAAAAGCGAGCCGGAACCACTGGATGACAGAGTTCCAGAGTTAGAGCTTCCGGAGCTGCTGGACCCTCCAAATAAGTTGTCGACCAACGACTCGGCAAGTCCACCCACGGTAGTGAGAAGACTGCCAGAGCCCGAGGAACTCGACGATGACGACGAACTGGACGAGTCGCCAAAAAGACCGTCCAAAAGATTCGAAAGCCATCCACCAGAGGAAGAGCTGGATGAGCCCGACGAGGTCGAGGTGCCTGAGCTGGATGAACCTGAGGAGCCTCCAAACAAGCTGCTAAAAAGAGTAGAGTGAAGTCCACCGGAAGAGCCAGAGGAGCTCGACGAGGTGCCACTGGAGGAGTCAGAGGAAGAACCACCAAACAAGCTGCTGAGAAGACTCAGCAAGCCTCCGCTAGAGGAAGAGGTGGACTTAGAGGTGGACGAGCTGGACCCGTTGAGGAAAGTGTCGAGCAACTCGGAAAGCAAGCCGCCAGACTTTGTGAGCGACTTGAAGAGCTCGCCGCCTACCTCCACGCCAATACTGAGCAACTTGCTAATAAGCGACGACGACGTGGAGTTTCCGCCAAACAACTCGCTGATCAACGACGAGAGCGACGACCCGGAGAACAACCCGGCGAGGAAGTTCAAGATGGCGCGGAAGATCGACTTGACGAGCCCGCTGTTTCTCAACGTGTTGAACAACGACGTCCAGTTGATGCTCGAGAAGATCTTCGACACCAACCCAATACTGTACTGGAGCAACAGCTGGTTGCCTGTGATGGAGTGGATGATGTCCTGGACCAACAGCGACGAGGTGATTTCCTTGACAATCGAGAACAACGTGCTGATCAACGCCCTCTTCTCCATGCCGTATGTCTGCTCCAACACGCTGTCGGAGTAGTACTCTCTTTTGGTCATCGCACTTGACGATTCCGCATACAACGCATTGAGGAAAGGCAGCGCCGCCGTCAACGCATCGCGAGCAGCCAACTGGCCGCCGTTTTCGATATTCAGCAAGATCTCGCGCGCATCGAGGTACAAGTCGTTGCTCAAGTCCTCGTCGCTCAACACGGAGTCGAAGAACTGGTCAAGTTTGCCCGAGTTGCGCAACCCGGTCAAAACGGTGGTCTCGTTGACCAACCCGTTAGAGATGGCCGAGGAAACGCCATCCTCGACCGCGGCCGTCAACTCAGGCACCGAGGTGAGCTGGTCGAGGAAGTCCTGCAACAAGTCCAGGTTGTGCAATTCCACCACAAATTGGTCGAGAAACTCGGAGTCGTCTCGCCTCTGTAAAGTGGACGACGCGCCGCTCTCATAGCGTGCGTTCATGTCTCTGATTGTGTTGAGCACGTAGTCGAAGTCGATGACCGATGCGCCGTTGTCCTTTCTTTTCGTGATGCCGTTTTTGGTGCCGGTGGTGGGAGCAGCTGTCACCAATGCTCCACCGAGCACCGAGGCGTAGGTCAAGATACTCAGGAGCCTCATTTGCGAAGTCAAGGAAGCCTAATTGCCGATTGAGCAGTAACGAGTGATGTGAAAACGCTTGAGCAACCAGAAAACACCAGGGGCGTCCTGGGCATGGGGGCCTTTTATTGGGGCCCTGATTTTGCACCCAAGCGAGTGCGCTTTTAGGAAATTGCCCAATCGGGAAAATGTCGTGGGTGCAGTGCGGCACTCGATCGAGTAATCTCCAACTGAGACGGGTGGGACGAGTTGTGGGCAGGACAGGATGCTGCAAGAGTTGCAGTGTCCGTTTCGAGAAATTGCAGTTTCATTTGGAAGCGGAGTGGGTGGTGGTGGTGGTGGTAATGCTGAAGTGGGAGTGTGTGGAAACTGGTGAGATTGGAGAAAATTGAGCAAAATGAAAATGGATCACACAATGGATACTGGCAGTTCAAGAAATGGGAGAGGTGAAACTGCCGGTGACCGGTTGAGGGAAACACGGTACCGAATGGATACCTCTTTCCTTTTGTTTTTTTTTATTTTTCTCTTTTTTTGGCTTACTTTGGTCTGGCTGTTTGGTCTGGTGGGAACCCTGGTGTCTGCAGGACAGAACACCACCTAGGCTACTACCAAAAATTACCAAATGGCCAACTTTCGAGGTCCACACATGGAAGGAAACAATCCAGACCCAACTCAGAGCCTCTTCACACCGTCTTTTCACAAAATCGGTTTCCTGCCTTTCGGCCCACCTAGACCTGCTCGCTTCGTGCTAGGTCCTGCACGCACCTCAACCACTTCTACTCCCACCTACTCTTGCCTTATCCACCATGAGACCTTCTCTCGTCAGACTCATTCGGCAAAGACGCCCCGAACGGCAAGCAGAACCGCTTTTGCCGCCATTATCATTGTACCGGTCGATTCTCCGGGCCCACCGCACGAAACTCCCCCAGGAGCTCAGGTACTTGGGCGACGAGTACGTCAAGGCGGAATTCAAGGCCCACAAGAGCACGGACAACCCGCTCCACATCGTTGGTTTCTTGACACAGTGGCAGGACTACTTGCGGAGCATCGACGGCGGCAGCTGGAAAGAGGGCAAGTTGACTCAGCTGGAGTTGGAGAAGATGTCACCAGAGCAGGTGGGCCAGCTCTACGAGTTGATGCAGGAGACCAAGCGGCTTGGGGGATCTGGGTGAGTTAGGCGGCGGTATAGACATGTGTATAGAATCCACGACAGCCCACGTGGAGAGCGATGTAGGGGTAGAGGATGCACAGTAGAGGAAGCAAAGTAGAGGAAGCAAAGTAGAGGAAGCAAAGTAGAGGAAGCAAAGTAGAGGAAGCAAGGTAGAGGAAGCAAGGTACTACCTTGCGAGCTGGTTTGAGGTCGCTTAGTGTAGCATGGGGAAGTTCGATGTAGTTGTCGCCCTCAGAGACTCCCTTTATCTCGTCCGGCCTACAGAACCAATAGTCTAGTCTTTCACTGTAATCCGTATGTGCGCCTACAAGCCCTTGCCGTAGTTGCCCGAGGCGAAGAACGCCATGATCACGCTCACAATGTGCTCCAACGCCTTCAACCAAACGGTCAACTGCTCCACCACCTTGGTCTGGTCCGCACCCAACTTCTCAAAGAAGTCCTTTCTGTATGGGCATGCCTTCATGGCCAACTTGAAGATGGGCTTGACCAACATGCCGTGGTACTGCGACAACGTCTTGGAGTACGCGTCGGTGAACGTCACCGTCATCTCCTTGGAGGGGTTGTCGACGGTCTCGCGCATGGCCTGGGCGGTGAACTGCAACCCTCTCAGCAACCACAAGAGTCCCTGGGTGGCCTTCTTGTCCTTTGTGGCGGCCTCCAGCAACACCAAATCCTGCAAAGTCGATGCCTGGGCCGGGTCCTTCAACAACTTGGCTCTGATCTTGTCGATGTTGCCCGTCATGTCCTTTTGCACCACGCTGAACGCCGACGACCCCAACAAGTCAAAGAGCTTGACGAGCGACTCCGATGCCTCCAAAAATGAGGCGGTGTCGATTTTCTCGTCGGTCACCGACACGTCGGCGAACGATTTTTTCATTTCATCAAAGAACGTGGACATTTTTCACAACAGCGCAAGAAGAAAGTGGGAGGTAAACGAAGGTGGTCGCGTAGCGAGGCTGAGGATGGATGGGTGAGTTGCGCGCGGCTGGTGGACACCGAGTCTTTTCAGATAAACTGAAAAAAGCGAGAAAGCGAAGGAAAAAGGGCCTGCGATTTTGGAAACGGAGAAAGAGAGCGCGAGTAAATCGGACGTTGAGGTCGGCGAATGTGTTAATAAACTAGAATTGTGCTGAATCTGGAGATGTGTTGTGGGTCGTATGGATTTGACCTGGTTGCGTAGATTCGGTCTGGACCGATCAGTGAGGTATAGGTGGGAGATAGAGACTGGCCAATAATCTCGGGAAGTAGAGGGTATAGAAGAAAATGGGGAAACCACGACTGGATATTTCAACATTTATTTTTTTTTCCTTCTATTTATTGTGATCTCTTCATTGGCAGTTTCGCCTTGAAACAGATCGTTCGTATTATGCTGCACATTGCGCTCCTCTTGATCTTGATCTGACTCGGTTTGATGACTCAATTTCCCCATAGATAAGGTATCAGGACTGTCACTTAATTGCGTCTACAGTGCTGCACCATATGATATTCTCCCATCGTATTAGTTCATTATTATAGACATGGTGTACAGATTCGTCTCATCTGCGAATGTATCTAATGACCAGGTTGCACCCGTCGCAACATCCATGGCTCGGTCAGTCCACTCATCCCGTGATAGGACTGACTATGACCGACGAAGAAGGAAGACCTGAAATGAAATACCTCGATCCCCCAGACCTCCAACCGTTTGTCAACTAGTGGCTCTTTCGTTCCGCCTTACCACTCCAAGTCGTCGGCCCACCGCACGTTGCGCTTCTCGGTGAACACCTTCATCTGCGTCTTGCCCTTGGACTTGTACTCGTCAAGCTCCTTCTTGGAGTAGAAACCCCGGTAGCTGCTGTCTCCAATCGCAGGTGTTGCTCGCATGCTGTGGAACGCCTTGATGAGCGCCATTTTCTGCTGCGAACTGGGCGGAACAGACTCGTTGGTGGGGATCTGCACGATCTCATTCACGTCTTCAGGCATTGGGAACCCCTCGCAGTTGGAGGCGTTGAGCTCGGTGCCAAATTGCGTCGCATCGTTCACAAGTCCCGTCAGCGAGTCCACCAAGAATATGTCTATGTCTTTCAGCGGCTTCAACACCAGCGGCTGCGGCTTCATCAATCGTGTCAGTTTTGGCACACAGATGCGGCGAGGAGAACGCAAAAGAGGCATTTCCTTCCGGTCCGTGTTGCTCAACGTCGGGAGCGCCTGGAGCACGGGGATTGACGAGCGTTTCTGCCGCTTGTTGCTCCGCGCCACGCCGTCCTTGAGTCGCTTTTTCAGGGGCTCGAGCGGCGCCACGTTCTCCTTGTTGTCGTTCGAGACCGGCGGTAGCTTTGGGTTGTGCTGCTGAAGATATGAGTCGAGCTCGGCATCGAGCGGGTCCTGGCGGCGGCTAAATCTGCCCCTGAACACCCGCGTTCGAAGCTGGTCGTCAAGCTCGAAGTCGGCGTTGTTTTCTCGGAGACTTTCAAGGAGTTTCTCGATCTTGTCGTTGTGAAGGGGTCGGTCGACGTCTATCGTATCGTGGGGCCCCTTTCGGAGGTTTTGCGTCACTTGAAAGAGCTCATTTGACGCCAGCGAAAACCCACACAGCAAGTCTGGAGTCGTTGACGGCGAGAGGTGCTGAATGGACTCAAACTCATGGCCCCGTTTTTTGATGGGGCTAGCCACGTCATAATCGGGTAAAAGGTCGGTGGCAGAGAGTTGATATTCGTCTAGTAGGCCCGAGGTATCGAAGGAGACCTCAACAGGAGAAGACTTCATGGATGGCGAGACGAGCTCGGTGTGTGAAATAACAATAGTTATAGTTGGAGAGCAGAGGTGTTTACAAATGGTACCGATTGGGAAGGCCAAGGTGCACGGGTGTGAGGTGGGATTGCGTGCCCGGACGCCTGGATCTGGCCAACGTACTGCATGCAACTGGCTGCGAATGCGCCTGAGATGTTCACTGCTTAGTATGCTAATGGATACTACCAGCCGATGTATTTGTGGGTTTTTTATTCGTAAATTTTGGATACACACTTGCTCTTTTAATTTTCAGGCTTTGAGTGAGCTGAGCCACATTCACAGAAGTGGAACTCAATTGCTTCACTTGATGATCATCTCGTTTTAGATACCCGTCCAGTAGACATCTTTGGCGGTGGAGAATTCGCCCTCACCAACCACGTTGTCCGAGGAAGTGCCCACCAACACCTTGTAAGTGTCCTTTTCAGACAACCACTTGTTCTTGTAGGAGTCCCAGTAGGAAGTTGCCTCGAGAAGCGGGATCTCAACGGTGACAGTCTTTGACTTGCCAGCCTTCAAAAACACTTTGCCGAAATCACGAAGCTCTTTGACAGGGCGGATAATCCTGGGGTTTTGCGCTTGCACGTATACTTGGACCACCTCGGCACCGTCGACTTTCCCCGTATTGGTCACGTCAATAGAAGCGATGAGCTTGTCACCCTTGACCGCCACTTTCGTGTTCTTGAAGCCGAAAGTTGTGTAAGAAAGTCCGTAGCCGAATGGGAACAATGGTGCCCGCTTGACCTTCTCGTAGTACTTGTACCCAACAAAGACATCCTCGCCATACAACACGCGCCCATTGGTCGAACCATAGTTCAAGAAACTTGGGTTGTGCTCCAATTTCTCAGGGAATGTGAGGGTCAACTTTCCACTTGGGTTGACGTCGCCAAACAAAACATCGGCAATGACGTTACCCAACTCGTTGCCTCCATACCATGCCTGGACAAGCGCCTGAATGTCGTTGATCCATGGCATAGACACTGGCGAGCCTGTCTGGTTGACCACGACGACTTGCGAGTTCACCTTGGCGACTTCCGAAACCAACTTGTTCGTGAAGCCAGGGATGTGCATGTCGGGTCTGTCAAAACCCTCAGACTCCCATTCTTGCGATAAGCCAACAACCATAATGACCTTGTCTGCCTTTTTCGCGAGCTCCACAGCCTTGTCCAATGCCTCTTCATCGGTAATCTTGATCTCAGCTCCAAAGTAGACACCGCCGGTTTCCTGGTATTCGGTGATGATCTGAGACGTTGGTCTGGTACCGTACTCCACTCTCAACTTGTACTTCTTACCCTTTTCCAACTTCACCAGCGATCTCTCTTCTCTGGTTCCCATGCCCAAGAAGAATGCATCACCCTTGACTTGCTTCGTCTTGTTGTCCACGATAAGCTTGTCATCCAAGAACATCTGAGCGGTTCCAAGACAGGAGCAGCCAAACTCGTAGGTTGCGGTCTCATCAGGGGTAAAGTTTGCCTCGAAGTCGACGTAGTACAACTGCTCACCCGCAGGCAATTCAGCGCTCTTGTAGTCGGTCAAAAAGATGCGAGAAGTGTCGGAACGGATGCTGTCGAACGCCTTTCTGCCAGGAGTGTTTGGAGGTACTTTGAAAAACTTGGCAGTAATGCCCTTTTGCCCATCATCAGTTGTAAGAAGACTGCCAATATCAGGCAACGCCTTGTCTAAGTATGCCCCAAGCGAGTGCTCCACGACCACAGCATTTTTGCCCGCTTTCTCCTGGATTTTCTTGACAATTCCGTCGTAAGGTGTAACAGTGTACCGTGCTCTCAACGAAGCCGATCCTCCACCAGAGCCTCTACCAGCCTTAGCGTTAGGGCCAATAATTGCAATGAGCTCATTCCCCTCAGACTTGTCAGCTTTCAAGGGCAAGATATTGTCTTCGTTCTTCAACAAAACAAGCGACTCGCCGCCGATCTTGCGCAAAAGCTCACCGGCAGCGGGGTCGGTATTCTCGGACTCCGGCTGGTCTTTTGGAATTCCAGCAGCAAGACAATCGTTGACGAAGTGAAGCACACGGCGCACGTTTTCGTCGATCACATCGCGGTGGATCTCGTTGCACACCACTTTGTGGGTGGTTTGGATGTCCTGGCGGAATCTGGTAGGGCCAGGCATCTCCAAGTTCAACCCAGCATCAAGCGACTCCTTGGTCAGGTACACGCCGTACCAGTCGGACATGGTCATGCCGTCCCACTTCCACTCGTCACGCAAAATCTGTTGAAGAAATTTCTTCAGTTGAGACACGTGCTCACCATTGATCTTGTTGTAAGCTGTCATGATCGACTTTGGGTTGGCCTCTCTCACTGCAATCTGGAAGGGCTTCAAGTACACCTCACGCAAGGCTCTCTCGGTGATGATGGTGTCGACGCCTTTCCGCTCGTCTTCTTGATCATTACACACAAAGTGCTTCAAGCATGCCACCACGTCTCCGTCTTGGATTCCGTTAACCACAGCGGCAGCAGCATGGCCCGAAAGGGTTGGATCTTCCGAGTACGACTCGAACGCCCTTCCTCCCAAGGGACCACGAGCAATGTTGCACGTGGGACCCAAGATGCAGTGGGCGCTCTTCATTTTGGCCTCTTTGCTCATCAATTGTCCCGCTTTGTGAAGCAAGTCCTTGTTGAAAGTAGCCGCCAATCCAGTTCCACAGGGGAAACAGTTGGAGGGCACCGCGTCAAAGAAACGGGTTCCACGGATTCCGTTGGGACCATCAGACACAGTAACCGACGGGATATTGAGTCTTTCAATTGGAACTGTTTGCCAGGAGTTAGAACCCGCAAGAAGAGAGATCTTCTCTGCGAGCGTAAGCTCTTCGATAAGGGATTCGACGTCTAACTTAGTCATGAGGAAGACGAATTGGAAGAAAATTGGAAGAAAAGTTGAAAGAAAAAAAGAAGGGGTATTTGTCTTTCTTAAATATCAGCTAACCGCCGGCCGGTTGTCACTGTTAAGTAAGCGCCGATGGTCCAATTCGATGTGGAAACCGATCCGGGGTAGGTCCCGCGCACCGCTTCCTAATCGGGCGCATCGTGGGGGAAACCCATGCAGTGTGTGGGGTAAGCGCGTTAGGCAAGAGTGGAACGCTCAATTGGGCAGTACAGGGCGGCCATGACGTGATACAATAGATGCGATCGGTGGGGAAATAACCATCAAGAGGAATGGTGGGAAGATCTGCAATTCAGAGCTTGACGAGTGGCGTGGTCGCGTGGACTTGGTAGTGTAATATCGCTGGGGGCACATTGTTGGTGGGTGCATTGTTGGTTATTGTTTGATGGTGGGTTGTATTGGACAAGTAACTCGAGAGGATCGAACGATGAGTGGAATTCGACAATCGGCGAAGTGCTCTGAAACGACGATGCATTGTTGAGACATTGGACCAACGCTGAAAATGGGCGCGCTAATTTTGTAAGCAGGTGACTTTCTGGAGTTATATCTGCATTTAGATGATCAGTAGGCTGACACCGTAGACTCTGGTTCAGACGTTTTAAAATTACAGACGTTCATATTCATTGACACAAACAATACAAGGTGGGCTGAGGGGCTCGCCTAATACAAAGTTAGCAGCAGGTAACGGGATAATTGACTTATGGGACCATAGCCGGAGTCCGAAAGGATTCTGACCGCAACTTACCGATCACGAACCGCACGCTTGTTCGGTTTTCTTCAGTAAGATCTTCCACCGAGATCTTCTACCGAGATCCTTGAAAGATTGCATAACAAAACGAAATGAAGACCCTCTACAATAAACAGAAGACCATTTGTGAAGGCAATAAGCTGGAGGTCATATTTGTGCATGCAAGTGTGAGAACTGCTCGAAGTAGAAAACTGTGCCGGTGACCCACTCTCTGTGTTTCCGCCAAGTATCACCGAAAGTATACCGTGACAAAAAAAACGTGAGCGCGAACGTGACAGAAGGAACGTGAGGATAAACGTGACAGTAAAAACGTGAGAATTTCTCCGTGACCGCAACTCAGGTCAGGTGACTGTGAACCACGTGACCGCCCACCGCGAGCATATTTCTGACCTCTGCCTAGCCTCCGGTTTGCCGGCCGGACTAATTAGATTCGGCACAGCGCTCCAACCACCAGGGGCACATATACAAGATTAACCCGATCAACAGCCTTACAAATTAAAGATTGGGCTTATCAACAATTGCGAGGCGCCGCAATTGCCGCCAAATCCACCGGCCGTAGACCTGGATCGCAATCGCCGGAGTAGCAAATTGGGCCATTTCGCATCGGCACCAAATCACCCGCGACCCGTTTGGTCGCAAGTACCAATTGCTAGTGTTTTTCAAGAAATTCTGCCAACACAAATTTTGGGCTCGGTAGATAGCGCTGCTAGAGCCTCCGAAACTGGCGTAGCCACCAACACCTTGGTGTTACGTCAAGAGTGGTGCAGTGAATTGGTTCTGGCACACACCAGTTTTGGGCCAACTTTTCCAATGTTGGGGCCAATTTTTACTGCGAGCTCACCCATTTCGCGGCGCCAGGTGCAGGCGCGGAAGCTGCGAAATGGACTTTTATAAGACTTGGGAATCGTCGCTTTCTCAGGAGTGTTTGCAAACTTTGTCAATTGATAACCGAGTGAAGACGTTTGGACGTGCAGCCCACCTCAACAACAACAACAACAACAATACCTGCACCTGTTCGTCGTTTGGTCCTCTTTCATCAGTATGTATTGATCCCCAACATGCGATTGATCCGAATGTTTGGCGCCGAGTGAACTCGAGTGTCCACGGCCGTCCATTGAGTTTCCCGATCCAAAATTTCCCGATCCAATGTTTCCAGCTTTCCGATCTCCATTTCCCCTATTACAATTCTCCCTGGTTATCCCAAGAACATGGTTGCTGGGAGCTCTAGAGACTCAAGGCATCGTGGAGCAGATGGCGGGAAGAAGATGTGGCGACGCGTGTATTTTGAGATTCCACCATTGATTTCCTTTCGAGTCGCCGTTCCCGAACCCCATCGAGCACTTGCTTCCGCAATTCCTCCCCTTGTTTGCTCCCGCCTGCCGTGGACTAGAAAATCTTCACCGTGAGAGGCCTACCCTCGGAACTCGCCAAGAGCGCCCGCGCACTTCCGAGGGCCCTTCTGCTCGGATGTCCCCAACACATACCCAAAAGATTTCCTTGCAATCCTCCATTCCCTTCGCCCATCACCATCGCATGCGTGCTGTTGGCACTTCGTTCTTTACTAACACACTCTCCAGATTACTACGACCTCGCCACACGCAATTATTTGTACATACCCATCCGCAATATTTATTGTCATTGCGCCGTTGCTATAGTCAAGTCAATCCCACTGACCACGCTATACCAAACTCCATTGCGTACCTTCGACGTGCTTGCAACACTTTGAAAAACTATATCATGCCCGACAACACGAATTTCGAGTCGCTCCATCTGAAGTTGGCCCCTCACTTCAAAGGGTTGAACACAGTGCAAGATGCCGAGCCAGGCCCAGTCACTGACTTTGTCAGAAAACACCAGGGTCACACCGTGATCTCGAAGATCTTGATCGCAAACAACGGTATCGCCGCCGTCAAGGAGATCAGATCCGTGAGGAAATGGGCCTACGAGACTTTTGGCGATGAAAAAGCCATTCAGTTCACCGTGATGGCTACCCCAGAAGATATGGCTGCCAACGCCGAATACATCCGCATGGCCGACCAGTGCGTGGAGGTTCCGGGAGGAACCAACAACAACAACTACGCCAACGTCGAGTTGATTGTGGAAATCGCCGAGAGAACAGATGTCCACGCTGTTTGGGCAGGTTGGGGTCATGCTTCCGAAAACCCAATCTTGCCAGAGATGTTGGCTGCCTCGCCCAAGAAGATCATCTTCATTGGTCCCCCAGGCTCTGCCATGAGATCCTTGGGTGACAAGATCTCCTCTACCATCGTTGCGCAACACGCTGAGGTGCCATGTATCCCATGGTCTGGTACTGGCGTTGACGATGTGCAAGTGGACCCCGAAACCAAGTTGGTGTCTGTTTCCGACGAGGTCTACGCCAAGGGATGCTGTACCGGCCCCGAGGACGGCTTGGTGAAGGCCAAGCAGATCGGATTCCCTGTCATGATCAAGGCTTCCGAAGGTGGAGGTGGTAAAGGTATCAGAAAAGTCGACGACGAGAAGGACTTTACCACTTTATACAACCAGGCTGCCAACGAGATCCCAGGCTCTCCAATCTTCATCATGAAGTTGGCTGGCAGCGCTAGACACTTGGAAGTGCAGTTGTTGGCTGATCAGTACGGAACCAACATCTCGTTGTTTGGCAGAGACTGCTCTGTGCAGAGAAGACACCAGAAGATTATAGAGGAAGCTCCTGTCACCATCGCCAACAAGGACACTTTCCACGCCATGGAGAACGCCGCCGTCAGATTGGGTAAGTTGGTTGGTTACGTTTCCGCTGGTACCGTCGAGTACTTGTACTCCCACGCCGAGGACAAGTTTTACTTCTTGGAGTTGAACCCCCGGTTGCAGGTTGAGCATCCAACCACCGAGATGGTCACGGGTGTCAACTTGCCTGCTGCTCAATTGCAGATCGCCATGGGTATCCCCATGCACAGAATCAGAGACATCAGAACTTTGTACGGTGTGGACCCACACACCTCGACCGAAATTGACTTTGAGTTCAAGAGCGAGAACTCCTTGGCCAGCCAGCGTCGCCCAGTGCCTAAGGGTCACTGTACTGCCTGTCGTATCACCTCCGAGGACCCAGGTGAAGGTTTCAAGCCTTCCGGTGGTAACTTGCACGAGTTGAACTTCAGATCGTCTTCCAACGTCTGGGGTTACTTCTCTGTGAGCAACCAGTCGTCGATCCACTCGTTCTCGGACTCCCAGTTCGGTCACATTTTCGCGTTTGGCGAGAACCGTCAAGCTTCCAGAAAACACATGGTTGTTGCCTTGAAGGAGTTATCCATTAGGGGTGACTTCAGAACCACCGTGGAGTACTTGATCAAGTTGTTGGAGACCCCAGACTTCGAGGACAACACCATCACTACCGGGTGGTTGGACGAGTTGATCTCCAAGAAGTTGACCGCCGAGAGACCAGACCCAGTTCTCGCTGTGTTGTGCGGTGCAGCCACCAAGGCTCACATTGCCTCCAGAGAAGACAGACTCGAGTACACAAACTCTTTGGAAAGAGGACAGGTGCCAAGCAAATCCTTGTTGAGAACCGTTTTCCCCATCGAGTTCATTTACGAGGGCCACAAGTACAAGTTCACTGCCACCATGTCTTCTGATGAGACATACACTTTGTTCTTGAACGGCACGAGAGCCGTTGTTGGCGTTCGTTCTTTGTCTGACGGCGGTCTCTTGTGCGCTATTGGAGGCAAGTCCCACTCGATCTACTGGAAGGAGGAGCCATCTGCCACCAGAATCTCCGTTGACGGTAAAACCTGTCTTTTGGAGATCGAGAACGACCCAACCCAGTTGAGAACCCCTTCGCCAGGTAAGTTGGTTAAGTACTTGGTCGACAGCGGTGAGCACGTCAGGGCTGGCCAGGCTTATGCCGAGGTTGAGGTCATGAAGATGTGCATGCCATTGATTGCTCAAGAGAATGGTGTTGTCCAGACCATCAAGCAGCCTGGATCCACCGTCAATGCCGGTGACATCTTGGCCATTTTGGCGTTGGACGACCCATCGAAGGTGAAGCACGCTTTGCCTTACGAGGGCACTTTGCCAGACTTGGGTGAGCCTTCTATCGACGGCTCCAAGCCAATCCACAAGTTCAACAAGTATGCCACGATCTTGCTGAACATCTTGGCCGGCTACGACAACCAGGTCATCATGAGCTCCACGTTGAAGAACTTGATCGAGATCTTGAGAAACAAGGAGTTGCCTTACTCTGAGTGGGCATTGTACGCGTCTGCGTTGCACTCCAGATTGCCTGCCAAGTTGGACGAGAGTTTGACTGCTATGATCGAGAGAACCCAGGCCAGAGGTGGTGATTTCCCTGCCAAGCAGCTTTTGAAGCTTATTCACAAGGCTGAGAAGGAATCCGACGATTCCTTGTTCTCAAGTGTTGTGGCGCCTTTGGCCGATGTTGCTTCCAAGTACGCCAGCGGTCTTGTTGAGCATGAGTTCAACTTCATTGCCGGTTTGCTTGACCAGTACTACGAGGTGGAGGCGTTGTTCTCCGGCTCCAACAACCGCGAGGAGGACGTGATCTTGAAACTCAGAGATGAGAACAAGTCCGACTTGAACAAGGTGTTGCTGGTTGCGTTGTCGCACTCCAGAGTCAGCGCTAAGAACAACTTGATCTTGGCAATCACTGAGGCTTACCAGCCAATTCTCCAGGAATCTGCTACCATCGCTTCATCGATCAGAGACGCCTTGAGACACATTGTGGACTTGGAGTCCAGAGGTACCGCCAAGGTTGCCTTGAAGGCCAGGGAGATCTTGATCCAGTGCTCTTTGCCTTCCATCAAGGAGAGATCCGACCAATTGGAGCACATCTTGAGATCTTCCGTTTTGCAGACCTCTTACGGTGAGGTGTACGCCAAGTACAGAAGCCCCAACTTCGACATCATCCGTGAGGTGGTTGACTCCAAGCATACCGTGTACGATGTGTTGCTTCAGTTCTTGATCAACCAGGATGAATGGGTCGCCATGGCTGCTGCCGAGGTGTACGTTCGTCGTTCTTACAGAGCTTACTCCTTGGGTCCAATAACCTACGACTTCCAGGATCAGGAGAAATTGCCAATCATCAAGTGGCAGTTCCAGTTGCCATCTCTTTCCTCGCACTCCGTTCAGAACCTCAAGAAAGACGATTCGACTTCCATGAACAGAGCTGCTTCTGTGTCTGATTTGTCCTTCACCGTCGACAGCAAGGCTGGGCAGAAGACCAGAACCGGTATTTTGGTTCCTTCCAGACACATCGACGACGTCGACGACATGCTCATTTCTGGTCTCGAGAGAATCAACCCTACTGATGCGATCTCTTTCAAGGCCGGTTCCACTGAGCCTGAATACTCCAACGTGGTGAATGTTGTCATTTCCAGCATTGAGGGCTACGAGGCCGAGGAAGAGGTGTTGGCCAAGCTTCATGAGATCATTGAGGACAACAAGGAAGATTTGAAGGCTGCCGCTGTGCGTCGTATTACGTTCGTGCTCGCAAACAAGATCGGTACTTATCCAAAGTACTACACTTTCATTGCTCCTGACTACGTGGAGAACGAGGTCATCAGACACATTGAGCCTGCATTGGCCTTCCAGTTGGAGTTGAGAAGATTGGAGAACTTTGACATCAAGCCTATCTTCACCGACAACAGAAACATCCACGTGTACGAGGCTGTTGGTAAGAACTCTCCATCTGATAAGAGATTCTTCACCAGAGGTATCATCAGAACTGGTGTTATCAACGAGGACATCAGCATTGGCGAGTACTTGATCTCGGAGTCCAACCGTTTGATGTCGGACATTTTGGATGCGTTGGAAGTGATCGACACCTCGAACTCGGACTTGAACCACATTTTCATCAACTTCTCGGCCGTGTTCAACGTGTTGCCTCAGGAAGTTGAGGCCGCATTCGGCTCCTTCTTGGAGAGATTCGGAAGAAGATTGTGGAGATTGAGAGTCACCGGTGCTGAGATCCGTATCTCTTGTATCGACCCACAGTCTGGCCAGCCATTCCCATTGCGTGCCATCATTACCAATGTCTCTGGATATGTCGTCAAGTCTGAGTTGTACATGGAGATTAAGAACACCAACGGCGACTGGGTGTTCAAGTCCATTGGTGCTCCAGGCTCCATGCACTTGAGACTGATTTCTACTCCTTACCCAGCCAAGGAATCCTTGCAACCTAAGCGTTACAAGGCTCACAACATGGGAACCACCTACGTGTATGACTTCCCTGAGTTGTTCCGCCAGGCCACTATTACCCAGTGGAAGAAACACGGCGATGGTAAGGTGCCAAAGGACTTCTTCTCTTCCTTGGAGTTGATCCAGGACGAGAATGGAGGCTTGACTGCCGTCGAGAGAGAACCAGGTTCGAACAAGATCGGAATGGTTGGTTTCAAGGTGACCATTAAGACTCCTGAGTACCCTCGTGGACGTCAAATCATCATTGTTGCCAACGATATTACCCACAAGATCGGTTCTTTTGGCCCCGAGGAAGACGAGTTCTTCAACAGATGTACCGAATTGGCCAGAAAGTTGGGTATCCCAAGAATCTACCTCTCGGCCAACTCTGGTGCCAGAATTGGTATCGCCGAGGAATTGCTTCCATACTTCAAGGTTGCATGGAACGAGGAGGGCAAGCCAGAAAAGGGTTTCAAGTACTTGTACTTGACCTCTGAGGACAAGGCTGCCATCGACGAGGCTGGAAACGGCAAGACTCTTGTTACTGAGAGGGTTGTTGAGAACGGCAACGAGCGTCACATCATCACTTCCATTGTTGGTGCCGAAAACGGCTTGGGTGTGGAGTGTCTTAAGGGATCCGGTTTGATTGCCGGTGCTACTTCGAGAGCCTACAAAGACATCTTCACCATTACGTTGGTCACCTGCAGATCCGTTGGTATTGGTGCGTACTTGGTCAGATTGGGCCAGCGTGCTATCCAGATCGAGGGCCAGCCTATCATTTTGACTGGTGCTCCTGCCATCAACAAGTTGTTGGGCAGAGAGGTGTACTC
This sequence comes from Sungouiella blattae, assembly GCA_003706955.3. Lineage (NCBI taxonomy): Eukaryota > Fungi > Ascomycota > Pichiomycetes > Serinales > Metschnikowiaceae > Sungouiella > Sungouiella blattae. Next base: position 1,162,992 of record PPMS03000001.1, on the reverse strand, counting down.
TTCCAACTTGCAATTGGGAGGTACTCAGATCATGTACAAGAACGGTGTTTCGCACTTGACTGCCAGCGACGACTTGGCCGGTGTGGAGAAGATCATGGACTGGCTCTCGTACATTCCAGCTAAGCGTGACACCCCAGTTCCAATCTTGAACAGCAAGGATCCATGGGACAGAGACATTGAGTATGTGCCTCCAAAGAGCGAGCCATACGACGTCAGATGGATGATTGCTGGCCGTGAATTGGACTCTGGAGAGTTCGAAGCCGGTCTTTTCGACAAGGACTCTTTCCAAGAAACCTTGTCTGGATGGGCCAGAAGTGTCGTTGTTGGTAGAGCTCGTCTTGGCGGTATTCCAATCGGTGTGATTGGTGTTGAGACTAGAACCGTCGACAACTTGGTGCCAGCCGACCCTGCCAACCCAGACTCGACTGAGATGTTGAACCAGGAGGCTGGTCAGGTGTGGTACCCTAACTCTGCATTCAAGACCGCCCAGGCCATCAACGATTTCAACCACGGTGAGCAATTGCCATTGATCATCTTGGCCAACTGGAGAGGATTCTCTGGTGGTCAGCGTGATATGTTCAACGAGGTGCTCAAGTACGGTTCGTTTATCGTTGACGCATTGGTGGACTTCAAGCAGCCAATCTTCACGTACATTCCTCCTCACGGTGAGTTGAGAGGTGGTTCTTGGGTTGTTGTTGACCCAACCATCAACCCTGACATGATGGAGATGTACGCTGATGTGAACTCCAGAGCCGGTGTTTTGGAGCCAGAAGGAATGGTGGGTATCAAGTACAGACGTGACAAGTTGTTGGCCACGATGGAAAGATTGGACCCAACCTACGCCGACTTGAAGAAGAAGTTGAACGAGAAGTTGGACCCCGAAGAATACTCGCAGGTCAGCGCCAAGTTGACTGCTCGTGAGAGACTCTTGATGCCAATTTACGCTCAAGTGTCCGTCCAGTTCGCTGACTTGCACGACAGATCTGGCCGTATGTTGGCCAAGGGTGTCATCAAGAAGGAGATCGACTGGCCAACTGCAAGAAGATTCTTCTTCTGGCGTTTGCGTCGTCGGTTGAACGAGGAGTACTTGTTGAAGATGATTGGTGAAGTCATCGAGAACAACTCCAAGTTGGAGAAGGTGGCCAGATTGAAGAGTTGGATGCCTACCGTGGACTACGACAACGATGAGGCCGTGTGCACCTACATCGAGGGTCACCACGACAAATTGCAAGAGAGAATCGAGGAGTTGAAGGTGGAGAAATCCCGCCACGCTTTGTACGCTCTCTTGAAGGAAGACTCGTCTTCTGCTGCTGCTGCCATCAAAGACTACCTTTCGTCCTTGCCTGAGGATGAGAAGAAGAAGCTCGTGCAAAACTTGTAAAGAGCTAAGATTTCCTAATGTCCGATTTTTATGACTACAGATTGATTTCCGTTATCTGCTGTCGGTCGGTGTGGTTGAATAGTTGCTTTTGTTGTTGGTAATTGTGTATACTTAATCGACCTGACTTAATGAGTGGTGCGCATTCGCAGCTTTGCAACCTCCAGTAACACCCCGATGAACTTTGCCAAACTCTTTTGCCAATTGATTTGCCTTGGCCTTTTCTCTAATGTAGTTTCAGCCAATTACCTTGTGGTGTTGAAACCACACGAAACGTTGGGTTCTTTCTTGCAATATGACTTGAGATTCCCAGTGGCACAAAGAGTGCGAGACTTGATCACCAGGTCATTTCGCGTGGGCAACTTCGCCGCTTTTTCGGGAAATTTCACCGATACAGTTTTGAAGAGAATCAAACGATGTCCCATGGTTGCTGAAGTCACCCCAGATATTGTGTTCAGAGCATTGGATATCCAGGAGCAGAAGAACAGTCCGTTGCACTTGAGTCTTCTCTCTCAAGCCGACCCTCAGCGGCAGAAAAGGTCGTCGTATTTTTACGACAACAATGCCGCAGGCGCTAACGTCAACGTCTACATCATCGACTCAGGAATCCAGACCGAACACCCCGAATTCGAGAACAGAGCGTTCCACGGCAAGGATTTCACTGGCGAAGGACCAGGAGATACAAATGGGCACGGAACTCATGTCGCCGGGATCGTCGGGTCGAAAACATACGGCGTGGCAAAACAAGTGACGCTTGTGGAGGTCAAAACATTGGACAAGTCCGGCCAAGGCTCGCTCAGTGTCATTCTCAGTGCGATTGAGTATGCTGTCAACCACCGCAAGAAACTGCGAGTGGCAGGTGTGGCCAACTTGAGCTTAGGCGCAATCAAAAACACCGTGCTCAACCGAGTGATCGATGCAGCATGCGAAACGGGTCTAGTGGCTGTTGTTGCAGCAGGGAACCTGAATGTGGATGCCTGTCTTTCGCTGCCGGCCAGTTCAGAAAGGGCAATCACTGTAGGAGCCATTGACGACTCCACATTTGACATTGCCGACTTTTCAAACTGGGGCAAATGTGTTGACATTTTCACCAGCGGCGTTTCAATTGCTAGTGTGGACATTGCCGGTCTGCACGGCCCCCAGTACCTCTCAGGAACGTCGATGCTGTCTCCGATCATTGCTGGTTTGGTTGCGAATATGTTGAGTGGGGACGCCAGCGCTTTTGACGTGAAAACGGAATTATTAGAGATGGGGTTGGTCAATGTCATGTCGTGGAGGTCTTTAAGGGGCAAAAGACACACACCCAACTTGGTGGCGTACAATGGGTTGGATCCATTGGAAGTGGACTCAGACTCAGACTCGAGCTCAGACGAGGAGTGAGTAGGCACTGTAGAGCGATAGTAGTGGAAGTGGTCTCCGGAGATTGCTTGGGGCTCTGTGATTGAAAATAAGCTTTTAAATTCAACAGGTTGAGAGATTTTTGGCACCTTCATGGCCCTTGGCCCCACCGACCTGGAAATGGGACCTCAGTGGGATTTTGGTGGGCGCGACTTTTTAATGCGAATATATGTCACGAGCTTTCCACATTCAGTGATGTGGAGGTTCTGGAGAGTCTCTATGTCAAGTATTAGCGAAGTTTGCTGGATGTTTAGCCTCTGTTTTACCGACCAAATCTGTCCCTAGCTTCTTCTCGAAATAACTAGCCTGGTTAGCTCAATCGGTAGAGCATTTGACTCTTAAACTTCATAAGGTCAATCAAAAGGTTGCGGGTTCGAGCCCCGCATCGGGCTCTCTTTTTTTTACATAAGCTGACGAACAAACCAGCGCCAATTTGGCGAGGGTTTCATCTCTCAACGAAACAAGGACATTTTGGCGAGGCTGTGGGTGCGCAATTGCCACCTTGCATAAGCTCGTAGATTAAGCTACAATGGACAAGCAAAAGTGTAAATTGACAAATTCGGCAAGATGGCCGGCAAGCGCCAACGAGCAGATATCAGCAAAGCCCCCACTGCCTCACTTTCTCACTTTCTCACTATCTCACTATCTCACTTCCTGTCACACTTCTCAACTGACCCCAATGGTGTCCTCTTCCTAATGGTGTGCGAATGTGTTGAACTTCTCCGCTAACCAAACGTGACCTCGAGCGAATTGGCGCCGCGCCGATGCCAAGACCCTTCACCAACGCACATACCGTAGTCGCAGCCCACGATTTACGAGAACCTCTATATTTAAACACATGAAGATGAGCAGAAAAGAGTCCGCAGTATACCACCACCATGCTTAACGTTGTCCTAGCAGCGCTTTGCGCAATTGCACCCAGCGCCGCGCTCAACGTCAAAAGAGAAACAAACAACACCGTGAGTTTGCCGGCCAACTTCCACATCAATGGGTTTTACGTCAATGGCAGTGTGGGAACGCCCCCGCAAGATGTGATGCTTGCCGTCAATTTTGCAAGTGCCGACGTCTGGGCCAACGACAACCATTGTGCGGGTTACAACCCGGAGCCAGAGGCAGAGAATCAAGTTTTGGGGCCCGAAAAGTGTCTCATGCCGGGATACCAGTACAATCTTTCAACCTCAGCCAACTCATCCAATTCCAACAAGATTTTGTACCAAGCGGCGTACAACGATGGTTGGCTTGTCAAGGACAACTTCACTATTGGCGACATCACTCTCGCCAATTTCGACTTCGGCCAAATGTATGAGTTGAGGGCAGTGTATGAGAACGGGAACCTCGGGCTATGTCCAACCTATGAGGCTCTGGGCGTACTGGTTTCAAGTTCAACTGAATACGAGGTGGGTTTTCTCTTGGACAGACTCAAAGACGAGGGATACATCCTGGTGCAAATTGCGTCGGTGTACTTTGGCGACGGAACGGGCCTGGTTCTTTTGGGAGGCATCGACGACGCAAAGTATGCGGGCGATCTCAAGTGGTTTTATTCTTACGGCAACGAAGGAACCATTGCTGCCGATGGGTTTGGTTTTGGCGGTGATGGCGTCATGTTTCACCTTTACTTGGAGTTAGGGGCCATGTTGAACGTCACGTTTGTGCCAGAAGTAGTATTCGATTATATGGTGGAATACCTCAGTGGAGACGTCATCACCGCTGACAGGTGTAAAGTGGACTGCGGGTACTTGGACGACACGTCAACGTTCTTCAACATTTACACCCTCAGCGGGAACATCTCCGCCCCGGTGCTGAATCTCGTCAAGAAATTCGACGATGGCAAGTGCTACCTTTCTGTGGTGCCCAGCGACCTGTACATGACCATCCAGGCCGGGTACGATTTCTTCCACCATTTGTATATCGTGGCGGACTACGACCGCCTGAAGTTCGGATTTGCGCCAATTTTGGTCACTGACAAATCCGATATCGACTCAAGCGGCGACACGGGAGAAATCGGGTCGGTCTCGGCGGCTATGTTTCGGGGGTTTACCTCGCTACACGATACTCACACGGGATATTACGCGAGCTCGTTGCAAGGGGTGCCGGTGACAACGTATGAGGTGTATAGTGGCACTTACGAGCTGGTGATCGCGTCATGGACTGTGGAAGGGGACAGTTGGGGAAGTTCAGCAGGAGGTTCCTCTTCAGGGTCGTCTTCAGGCTCTTCAGGGTCGTCCACTCAAGGCGGTTCAGGTACTACCACAGGGAACAACGGAAATGGTGGAGGGGCCAAAACGACACAAGCGGCTGAAAGTTCCAGTTCTGATGCTTCAGGCTCAGGCAATTCGGGAAATTCTGAGAAGTCTGGAAGCTCGGCAAGTTCGGGATCTTCGAGTTCTGGGAACTCGGCAGGGTTCTTCTCGCCATCGGTGAGCAACGTCTTTTATGCTCTCTTGCTCTTGATCTAGGGCGGAAACAGTTCGAATCGAAAATAAATGCGCATATGACTGAAAGTTATCCGAGTATTAATTAGTCTCATTGCTATCAGAAGCATATTCTCTTTGTTTTCTTATGTTTTTTTTTTCTTTTCAATTTTGAACTTAATTTTTCTCATTTTATTTTTTTGCAGCCAAGCCGCAACCTGGCGAGCCTGTGCACTGCAAGTGTTTCGCAACCACCGTTTGTGTTAATACAGCCAATTTTCTTCCAAGCCCAATGCACAGAAATCACCTGAAATCCCATTCAGAGGGCCCCTCGGGCGACCTGAAAAGATTTAAAACCAACAGAAGTATGCTACGCTCGAAACTTGCTCATAATATCTCGACTAACAACAAAGAGACTTACCAGGCGGTAAACACAGGACCAACCGCCGCAGAGCCCCTTAGTGCTTTCAAAACACCCTACTTGAATTCCAGCAAGTGGTCAGAGTTTCAAGGAACAGACTGGAGTGGGTACGAGTCCGATCAGGAACATAATGGCCAGTATGCCAACGGGGAGCGAACCTGGGGATCCCTGTATCCCGATTGGGCTCCCAGCGAGGAGGTGCCAATTTCGGTTAGGGAGATCAAGAAAATTGTAGAGCGTTTGGGGGACGTGTTTGGGTTCCAGCATGATAATGTGCGCAACGTGTTCGACTATCTCATGAAGATGTTGGACTCACGGGCGGCTAGGGCAACCCCAAATCTCGCGCTTAAATCCTTGCACGGCGACTACATCGGGGGCCGCGGTGCTAATTTCAAAAGCTGGTATTTCGCAGCAGAAATGGATCTTGACGACGCTGATGGTCCATTTTTGGGGAAAGAGCCTTCTTCCTGGCGGGCTTTCGAATTGGCCGAGAAGGAGTGGTTCAGGAAAAATCTGACTATGTCTGCAGAGGACCGCGTTGTCCAGATAAGCCTTTACTTGTTGTGCTGGGGAGAGGCCAACAATGTTCGATTCATGCCTGAGTGCTTGTGTTTTATTTTCAAATGCTGCAATGACTTCTACTATTCCATCCATGAGGCTTGGGAGTACGAGAAGCCTCAACTAAATTTCTTGGACCAAGTTATAACCCCCATCTACAACGCAGTTCGGCAACAGCGATACAATGTTGATTCCAATGGGATTTTTCAGAGTGTTGACAAAGACCACTGCTCAATTATCGGATATGATGACATGAATCAAATGTTTTGGTACCGCCAAGGGCTTAATAAAATTGTCTTGCGAAACAAAAATAAGCTCATGAATGTTCCAAATCATCAAAGATATCTTGCATTGAGCGAGATTGTGTGGGAAAAGTCATTTTTCAAAACCTTCAAAGAGACACGATCTTGGCTGCATCTATTTCTAGACTTCAACAGGGTTATCAACATCCACTTGTTGATATTCTGGTGTTGCACCGTTTTCAACGCATCTCCGATGTACACTAAGGGTTACGAGATTAATGTTGACACCAAACCCAGCTTACCAGTGATGATTTCTGTCATCTCTTTGGTTGGAGGAATCATTACTTTCACAAACCTTATCTCAGTGGTCATTGAGGCGGGAACAGTATCGAGGAGATGGGAAGGTCGTCGCCCTGTATTACGGCGTCTCCTTGCGTTGACATCCTTATTGGTGATGACAACTGCACCTACTCTATTCTTGACCGTTCCTCTGTTCTTGATAGCCAACAGCACAGCAAACCTTTTATTGGCATTATTGCACTTTGTGATATCTGCAATAACTGTTGGATATTTGACGTTGGCAAGCCCCGCTACATTATTCGGCTCACAGATTCAAGATCGGCGGTCCCTAGCTGGTAAGTACTTCACGGCCAACTATTACCACATTAAAGGAGCAAATTTATTAGTTTCTTACGGTCTATGGGCTGGGGTGTTTGCATCAAAATGCGTGGAATCATACTTTTTTTTGTCATTGGCAATCAGGGATCCAATACGCGAGTTGACTATAATGAGAATCTATTGCGCCGGAGATAATGTTTTAGGATCTCAGCTCTGCAAGGCACAACCGTTTATCATACTTGGGTTGATTCTCATTTTGGAACTTGTCTTATTTTTTCTTGACACATACTTGTGGTATGTCATATGGAACACTTTATTTTCAGTGTTCCGGTCATTCTACATCGGTGCCTCAATCTGGACACCTTGGAGAAACATTTATTCCCGACTTCCGAAACGCATCTACTCGAAGATGATCATCACCTCAAAGAGTCGCAAGGCAACGCATATGACACAAGTATCAAAGATTTGGAACTCTATTGTCATATCGATGTACAGAGAGCACTTCTTGTCGATCGAGCAGGTGCAAAAGCTTCTTTATCAACAGGCTCTGGATGGTAAAGTTGATTTTGATATGAAGGAGCCGACATTCTTCATTACCCAAGAAGATGATACACTTAAGTCTGGTCTCTTCGCCACTAACTCAGAAGCTTGGAGACGAATTACATTCTTCGCCTTATCACTCTCCACACCAATGCCAGATATAAAAGAAATCAGGTCAATGCCAACATTTACCGTCTTAGTTCCTCACTACGGGGAGAAGATTGTTTTATCGTTGCGAGAAATAATTAGAGAAGAGGATAAGTATTCCAATCTTACCATGCTCGAATACTTAAAGCAGTTATATCCATCGGAATGGCGCAATTTTGTTCGCGACTCAAGGATGATGGCGGAAGAGCTTGATTCTACTTCATCTGAGGAATCGACATGTGAAGATGGTCACTCTAGCATACCATTCCAGTCAATTGGTTTCAAAGTTGCAAAGCCTGAGTGTATCATGAGAACTCGGATTTGGGCTTCTCTTCGATCTCAGACTTTGTACCGTACAGTTTCAGGATTCATGAACTATTCAAGGGCAATTAAATTGTTGCAGGATATCGAAAGCTCCAAAGATGTTGATGAGAGCTATGATGATTCCAGATTACGCAACATACACACGATGGCTTTGCGGAAGTTCAAGATGATTGTTTCCATGCAAAGATATCAATACTTCACGGAAGAGGAGAAGGAATGCACTGAATACTTATTGAGAGCATATCCAGAGCTCCAGATAGCGTACATCGAGAGAGAGATTGACCCTGACACTGAGAAGTGCTCGTATTACTCTTGCTTGATAGACGGCTCATGTTTAATTTCAAGTAATGGGATCCGAAAGCCAAGGTACAGAATCCAGCTTTCAGGCAACCCAGTCCTTGGAGACGGCAAGTCGGACAACCAAAATCACGCAGTCATCTTCACAAGAGGAGAGTACATCCAACTCGTGGATGCGAATCAAGATAATTACCTAGAAGAATGTCTTAAAGTCAGAAGTATCTTGGCAGAGTTTGATGAGCTAATTATAGCCGATCCATACGACGATACTATGAGAAATGTTGGCAAGGCCCATCCCGTTGCTATTATTGGCACGAGGGAATACGTTTTCTCTGAGAACATTGGAATATTAGGAGATGTGGCGGCCGGGAAGGAACAAACCTTCGGTACTCTTTACGCTAGAACTTTAGCACAAATTGGAGGGAAACTACACTATGGCCATCCTGATTTTCTCAATTCGATCTTCATGACCACAAGAGGGGGTGTCTCGAAAGCCCAGAAAGGACTTCATCTCAATGAAGATATTTACGCTGGAATGACCGCTATAATGAGAGGCGGAATTATCAAGCATAGTGAATTTATGCAATGTGGAAAGGGAAGAGACTTGGGGTTGACTTCAATCCTGAATTTCATTACAAAAATTGGTGCTGGAATGGGGGAGCAGATTATATCCAGAGAGTACTTCTTTTTAGGAACACAGTTGCCTCTTGACCGTTTCCTTTCATTCTACTATGCTCACGCTGGCTTTCATTTGAACAACGTGTTTATCATTTTGTCCATCCAGTTATTCCTATTAGTGGGGATCAATCTTGCTGCACTCACTAGTGAGTCAGTTTTGTGCAAAGATGACAAGCATCGACCTTTCACAGATCCACGAGAGCCACTTAACTGCTTGAATTTGATACCTGTGATCAAGTGGCTTGAAAGATGTATCTTTTCCATATTTGTTACCTTTCTTATTTCCTTTGTGCCTTTGGGTGTGCAAGAATTAATGGAGAGGGGATTTTATAAAGCCCTTGTCCGGTTGAGCAAACATGTCCTCTCATTGTCATCGATCTTTGAAATATTCGTCTGCAAGGTATATGCTCATTCACTAGTCAGAGACCTCACAGTTGGAGGGGCTCAGTATATTGCAACCGGTCGAGGGTTTGCAACCAGGAGAGAGAAGTTCACTGAAATCTTCTCGAGGTTCGGTTATGTTTCTTTGAGACCTGGAATATTCTATGTTCTTTTGCTTACGTACCTCTCGATCCATTTGTGGGGTCTTGCTTACATTTACTTTTGGATCACCATCCTTGGTTTTGTGGTGAGCCCTTTTCTTTACAATCCCAATCAGCTTCAGTTCGATGCGTTCTTCATTGATTATCTTCACTTTTTGAGATGGATGTCGTTCAGCAATTCGAAGGATTCAGTTTCCTGGATTGATTTCACCAAGAGAGAAAGATCTCAATACACCGGCGTGAAGAAACGGTTAGACCCAGACAGCAATGGACCAAAATCAATAGAAAGAGTCAGGCCGTCCAGGTTTAACTTACTCATTGCAGATTTGCTCCCACAGGTTTCGTTCGCCACAGCAATAACAGTTGCTTACCTATTCGTTAATGTTGGGCCCGGAGTATATTATCAGCCTGGGACCAGGGCCCTCGTGAGAATATTAGTCATCTCACTTGCACCATTGTGCATTAGTGCTTTATTGTTGTTCATCGTGTTCATCATATCCACTATTCTTGGCCCACTCATCACACTTGGTTTTAAGCATTTCCACGCATTGCCTGCGCTTCTTGTTCACGGACTTGGAATTTTGACTCATGTCGTCAACTTTGAAATCTTGTGGTATCTTCAGAACTTCAATACGAGTCAAACGATCCTTGCGGTTTGCCTGATGCTTCTGATTCAGGGTTGCATCATCAAACTTCTCACGTTTGTGCTCTCACGCGAATTCACAAGGGAAGGAGCAGACTATTCTTGGTGGACAGGGAAGTGGGTAGCAGCAGGTTTCAAATGGCGAGTATTCACCCAGCCATTGCGAGAAGGGTTATGCAAATTCATGGAGGTGCAGCAGTTCACTGCCGATTTTTTTGCTGGTCATGCAATCCTTTATCTTCAGGTGCCTCTTCTATTGATTCCTCTTTCAAACACATGGCACTCAATGATGCTTTTCTGGTTGCAGCCTGGCGAAATTTTGAGACGGCGGCTTCTTTCTCGAAGAATGTTGAGGAGAAAGAACCTCAAGTTATGTCTTTCGATATTCATTTTCGTCAGTGGCATGGCTTGTACGGTTGCATTATTGGTTGTCCCATCATTGTTAGTGAAACGGCACATTGTCGAGGTTAGTGGATTCATGCCGCCACTTTTGGAAGCGATGAAGCAACCGATCTTTTATGATACCCGACGAAAGGGCGTTCATAGGGATCTTTCCTATCGGAAATCCTCACTTTAAGAGTTTAGCGAATGACGGCGAAAGGTCTGGCAGGGAGATGTCTGCTTGCTTGATCAAAGCGCTCTTTGCGTCTGGATCACACATCTGTAGAGCCAAAGTGAATCTGGAGAGAGACAGAACGACCTCCAACTTCCGAAGGAGCTCAGATGCCGGAGCCGAAGTGTTAGCTAGGCCGTACGTTACCGACTCAACGAAAAGCTGCAAGAACTCTGGTTCAACGCTGCCGAGCTCCAAAATTTCCTCCTCGCTTAACTCTAGAATAGGCTTGAATGCCCTGCTTTTCACCTCAGGCGGCAAATTATTCAAGACGCTCAACCTCAGCATGGCCGGTCTTTGCACAAAGGTAGTGCTCTCTTTTGGAGGAGAGCTCGCTTTCTTTGGCCTGTCCAGGAATAGTTCCTCGGACGCTCTGGTCACTGCATCAGCATCACCTAGTGGTTTTGGCGTTTTTGGCTGTGTTGATTGTGGATTCACGATGTTGGCATACTTTTCTGGCAAGCTATCCACCACGGCGATCGGCACCTGTCCGCTTTTCGGCAACGCTTTGTGTTTCTTCAAAGCAGACTGTAGTTGTTGGTCTTCACAAAGTGTGGTGACCACTTGCAATTCCTTCTGCGCAGCCGTGTTGGAGGGAGAGAATTCTAGGAGTTCACGGAGACACGACACCGAAACTGAGAGCTGACCCAACTGCTTGGCGGCAATTGATTTCCGGAACAAGAGTTTCTCTCTTACATTTGGCGTCGGGTTGAGCTGGAGACCGTCACTGCTGTCTTTCATAGCCTGGGCCCAGTTCTCCAAGTTGATGTAACATTGCGAACGGTTTGATAGAACGACCGGGTCGTTGGGGTTGATCTCAAGTGCCTGCCCGTACAATTCTGCGGCTAGTCCATAGTTTTTTGCGGCAAACGCCTGTTTCGCCTCGGCTCTGAGTTTGTCCATCACTACCGTGAAATGTTGCACATCGCGCCTTCGCACTTAACCAAGTAAGTGTGCACATCTCCACACTCAACCATGACTGAAGAGTTGGCCGAGGAGATCGATGCGATCGAGGCGATATTCCCCGAATGCGTCGAGAAGCTAGCTCCGGAGATTTACAATTTTGTTATTCCAAATCACAGCGACGTGACTATGCAAATGAGCTTCCCTTCAAGTTATCCAGAAGAAGCTCCAAACATCATCCAGGTGATTACCAGAAACGCCATTCTCTATCCCGACAACAACTACATCGAAAAACGATTCCAGGAGATTGTGGGCGAGGTCTTCAATCCTGGCGATGTGGTTGTCTTTGAGCTACTTGGAGAAGTGGAGCAGTTCCTAGAGCAGTACAACCAGGACCACGCCGAGGAGATCCGAATATTGAATGAAAAGTTGGAACAGATCCACATTCAGGAGTTGAAACAGAAAGAAAAACAGAAGAGAGAGGCCCAGAAGGTTTCCTCTCAAGCTACGGAGTCGCCGGCCTCAAAGGAAATCGATTACACCGCTGGGTGGACCCAGTCAGACCCCATCACAGATAGAGGGTCGACGTTTATTGCATACGCCAAAGAGGTTGGCTCAGTGGAAGAGGCGCAGGACGAATTTGACACCTTGATCTCAGATCGCCGAATTGCAAGGTCGTCACACAACATGAATGCATGGCGAATTAAAGGTCCCAACGGTGTCCTGTTTCAGGATTGTGACGACGACGGAGAAACAGCCGCTGGTCTGCGCATGCTCCACCTACTAACGGTATGTGAATTGTTCTCCCATTATTTCTAATTTATACTAACGATGCAGATTATGGATGTGTGGAATGTCATTGTGGTGGTCAGCAGATGGTTTGGAGGAACCCATATTGGTCCGGATAGATTCAAACACATCAACGCAGCGACCCGAGAGGTACTTATCAAGGGCGGCTTCTATGACGAAAAGGCGCAAAAGAAGAAGAAATGATGATGCTGGCATATATGGACTGGTGCCGAATACACTCAAGGTTGCAGCTTCTTCTTCTTTTTCTTCTGGCTGCCTTCTGCGTCGCTTTTTCTCTTCTTCTTGGAGCTGTCTCGATTGCTCTTGTCCTTGGTGCTTTTGCTCATAATGCTATTTAAGAATTTGTCCGCTTCCTGCTTGATGTCCTTCTTGCTAAGTTAGTGGATATTTCTACCGGGGAAACTCTGAAACGAAACATACCTTGGGCTCAGGAGTGGGCTCCTTGTCGTCACTTTCATCATCTGGTGACGTCATTGATGCTATGCTGCCGTACCCGACGGTCTGAACTTTGACGGCGCTTTTGAGTTTCTTTTGGAGCGACTCTCTGTTTGGAAGAACCCACTCGGAGGAATCCTTGACTTTCTTGGCCTCCGCCTCCTTCTCTGTTTTCTGGGTCTTTTCTTGCGCCCGCTGCATGAACTTCATGTTCATCACATTGCTGGAAAGGCCTGCCATGGTCAGATGCTGATGTATAGATTTGAAAGTTAGTGTGTCTGCCTGCATTGGGAAACCCGTACCCCAAGGTCTGGGGCATCAACAGGAGCCGACAAAACTTGTGCGATGAGCTTATAGAACGTCAATAGAACAAAACGGCAATTGGAATAGCAAGCCAATTTCAACTTACCGTCAATACCCAGACGACCTCTACGTGGGGGTTGTGGAGGTCTGTGTTCTTATTTCTCCAAAGATTCCTGCACACAGCCTCTCATCTCATCACAGTACATCTCGAAAAATGCTCTTCTGCGTATCGATACTTTCCCATCCGTTGCCATACCGCCATGAAATCGGACTTCAAACTCTCCAACTTGGTGGGCACGGTCTACCGAGAAGGCAATATTGTCTTTACACATGACGGAACCCAGCTTCTAAGTCCGGTCGGCAACCGAGTGTCGTGCTTCGACTTGATCAACAATAAGTCCTTCACTTTCAACTACCAGCACCGAAAAAACATCGCCAGAATAGCATTGAACAAACAGGCCACCCTCATGCTTACTGTTGACGTCGACGGGCGCGCCATCTTGGTGAACTTCGTTTCGCGAGTGGTTCTCCACCACTTCAACTTCAAAGGAGAAGTTCATGATCTCCGGTTCAGCAACGACGGCCACTACTTCGCCGTTGCCGTGGACAGATTTGTGCAGATCTGGAAAACGCCCGACGTGACCGAGGACAGGCAGTTTGCGCCGTTTGTGCGCTACAAGAACTTCGCCGGCCATTTCAGCGACGTGTTGTCTGTCACCTGGTCGGCGGACCTGCGGTTCTTGATTTCCACGTCGAAAGACCTCACGTCGAGAATCTTCTCGTTGCACAGCGACGACAAGGACGCCGCCATGACCCTCACAGGACACCGAGACTACGTGACGCGAGCGTTTTTCAGCGAGTCCCAGGAGATCATCTACACCATCAGTAAGGACGGTGCGTTGTTCCAGTGGGAGTACATGTCGGTGGAGAAGTCGGACGACGAGGCCAGCGACGACGACATGAGCGACGCCGACGGCGAAAACAGCCTGCAAACGGCCGAGGACAACTCGCAGTGGCGAATCACCGCGAAAAACTACTTCCACATGGAGGGCACCAAGGTGCGGTGCGCAGACTTCCACGCCGCCTCCAACATGTTGGTGGTCGGGTTCACCAGCGGCGAGTTCCGCCTCTACGAGCTTCCCGAGTTCAACCTCGTGCAGTCGCTCTCCATGGGCCAGAACGCCATCGACACCGTTTCCATCAACACCACCGGCGAGTGGTTTGCATTCGGGTCGTCGCGGCTCGGCCAGTTGCTAGTGTACGAGTGGCAGTCCGAGTCGTACATCTTGAAGCAGCAGGGCCACTTTGACGCCATGAACGCCCTCTGCTACTCGCCCGACGGGTCGCGTGTGGTGACCGCCTCGGACGACGGCAAGGTGAAAGTGTGGGACATCAACTCCGGGTTCTGTCTCATGACGTTCACCGAGCACACGTCGGCGGTGAGCGCGGTTGCGTTTGCGAAAAAGGGCCAGGTGTTGTTCACGTCGTCGTTGGACGGCACGGTGCGCGCGTGGGACTTGATCCGGTTCCGCAACTTCAGAACGTTCACGGCGCCGGAGCGGGTGCAGTTCAACTCTTTGGCGGTGGACCCCAGCGGCGAAGTTGTGGTGGCCGGGTCGCAGGACGAGTTCGATATCTACGTGTGGTCGGTGCAGACGGGCGCGCTTTTGGATACGTTGGCGGGCCACGAGGGCCCGATCTCGTGCTTGGCGTTCGGGAGTGAAAACTCGGTGTTGGCGCTGAGCTCGTGGGACAAGACCATCCGCATCTGGAACATCTTCAGCCGCAGCCAGCAGGTGGAGCCCATCGAGATCGACCACGACGTGTTGGCGTTGGCGATGCGGCCAGACTCCAAGGAGGTGGCCGTCAGCACCCTCAACGGGTACCTTGTGTTTTTCGACACCGACACCGCCTCCCAGACCCACGCGCTCGACATCCGCAACGATGTGTTCGCGGGCAGACACTTGGAGGACCGGTTTGCAGCTCGCAACAGCGCGCGCGCGAAAAACTTCACCACCCTCGCCTACTCGTTCGACGGGCACAGCGTGATAGCCGGCGGCAACAACAACAGCATCTGCCTCTACGACGTGGCGGACGAGGTGTTGTTGAAGCGGTTTGTCGTTTCGGAGAACATGGCGTTGGACGGCACCGTCTCCATGTTGAACAGCAGCAAGATCACCGACGCCGGCATCTCCGCCGACTTGTTGGACCGCCAGGGCGAAAACAGCGACCGCGAGGACCGCATCGACGCCAGCTTGCCCGGTTCGCACCGCGGTGACCCCAGTGCGCGGCGGTTGCGGCCCCAAGTGCGGGTCACCAGCGTGCAGTTTTCGCCGTCGTCTGCTGCGTTTGCAGCCGCGTCCACCGAGGGCCTCCTCATCTACTCCACCGACAACTCGGTGGTTTTCGACCCGTTCGACTTGGACACCGATGTGACGCCCGACGCGGTGGTGGAGGCGCTTGCGGAGCGCACGTGGGTGCATGCGCTCGTGATGGCGTTCCGCTTGAACGAGCAGTACTTGCTTGACAAGGTGGTGGAGGCCATTCCCGCGGGCGACATCAAACTAGTGTGCGGCGATCTCCCCGTGGTGTACGTCAACCGGTTCCTCCAGTACTTGGGCGAGAAGTTGAACCGGCCCGACGGCAGCCACCACATAGAGTTTCTGCTTCTCTGGGTAAAGGAGACGTTCAACAGCCACGGGCGGTACGTGAGCCAGCACAAGTTCGAGTTCCAACCCAACTTGCGCCTCATCCAGCGGTTTTTGGCGCGAGTCGCGAAAGATGTGGTGCAGGTGAGCAAGCGCTCGGGCTACTTGCACGCATACTTGGTGGCGGACCACGGGGTGGAAACCGAAAATGGCATGCACGACGCTGAAAATGACAATGACGACGACGTTGAGAATGACAATGACGACGATATGGGAGATGACGACGATCTGGACCTTGGCGAGTGGCAGGGTTTGGGCTCCGACTCAGACGACGAAGATACCCGCATCGGGGCAAAAGTGGCCCGCGACCGGTTCGCCGACTCGGACGACGATACCGCAAATTAGCATATAGACCGCAATCAACATCTCTAAAAGCACTGACTGGAAGCGGAATCTCGGGCTCGATCTCGAATTTCGCACTCGATGCACCACCCCCGCCCAACCCAATGGTTCCTGGTGCCCCACCTCTGGTGTGTGCCGGCGCGCATTAAATGTACGACGCATGATGCATTGGAAGCCACCAACACGAACAGGGTCACGGCCGCTTGGAAAGCGTCGACTGGGGAAGAAAATAAAACCCGGCAAAAGAAAAAAAATACCACGTCGCCACGTTCCCTCGAGCGCTCCGTGCGCCCATGGAAAGTTTCTAGAAAATCCTCGACTCCACACTCGGCGGGGTGTTCTCTCCCCGCGATTCTCGAGGCGCACCCAAACCTCCGTGGTCGGCGCTGATCATCGGATTGGGCCACCACCAAAATCTCCAGACTTGACAATTTTATCCCCAGACGTGAAAATTTTATCTCCAGACTTGACAATTTAGCCCGAGTGCGCCTAAGTCCGCCGGCCGGAAATAAATTGGCACCTCTCGGAATTACCCTCCGTGGGGTGACGTACCCTGGGTGGTCGCAAACTGTTTCACCATGTAGTCATGCACAGGGTCAGCGACGTGCGTGGAGAACACACCACTGCGATGGTAATTTATTCTTGTGTGGAGTACCCGCCAAACCGAGCAGCCAAGCACGTTTGAGTCAACCTGGCAAAACCAGAGGGTCCCTCTCGAGTAAAGTAGTCGCCGTAGCCGCCGCACCTACCCAACATCCCCGCCTCGACTAACTTTCTGCCAGCTGGCTCCAAACATTCTGTCGATGTGCCCACTCTTATCTGTGGTGCACGGGTGTAATTCCCCCATTGACCCCGACTTTTAGCCAGGCATGACTGGGGTCCGTCCAAATAAAAACCCTCCACCCACTTTTTTTTTCCTCTTTGGTTTCTTTCCCCATGACCAGAGACATTCAAAACCATCTTCTCTTCGAGGTGGCCACCGAGGTCGCCCACAAGGTTGGAGGCATCTACTCGGTTCTTAAGCTGAAGGCGCCTATTACCGTGGCCGAGTACAGGGAACGCTACACCTTAATTGGCCCCTTGAACTACGAGAGCGCCCAAATTGAGGTCGAGGAGATTCCCTTGAGCGATCCGCATGTGAAGGCGGCGTTGGACTCCATGAGCGAGCGGGGGATCCGCTGGTTGTACGGGCGGTGGTTGATTGAGGGTGCTCCCCGAGTGCTTCTTTTTGACATCCACTCGGCGGGCCACATGCTCCACGAGTGGAAGGCTGATTTGTGGAACATTGCCGGCATTCCGACCCCGGACCACGACAGCGAGACCAACGAGGCAATTTTGTTGGGCTACATTGTGGCCTGGTTTTTGGGTGAGTTGGTGTATCACGACCGAGAGCGCGCCGTCATCTGCCACTGCCACGAATGGCTTGCCGGAGTGGCTTTACCGCTTTGCAGAAAGAGGCGCATAGATGTGACCACCATTTTCACCACTCATGCCACCTTGCTTGGCCGGTACTTGTGTGCGGGCCTGAGTGACTTCTACAACAATTTGAAGAACTTCGACGTGGACGCCGAGGCCGGTAAGAGAGGAATTTACCACCGCTATTGCATTGAGCGGTCGGCTACCCACTCCGCTGACGTTTTCACTACGGTCTCCCACATTACAGCGTACGAGTCCGAGCACTTGTTGAAGAGGAAGCCCGACGGTGTTTTGCCCAATGGGTTGAATGTGGTGAAGTTCTCGGCAGTGCACGAGTTCCAAAATTTGCATGCCATCAAAAAAGAAAAGATCAACGAGTTTATCAAGGGCCATTTTTACGGCAACTACGACTTCGACTTGGAGAACACATTGTATTTCTTCATTGCTGGTCGTTACGAGTTCCGCAACAAGGGCGCAGACTTCTTCATTGAATCTTTGGCCCGCTTGAACTATCGCTTGCAGCAGGCCAATTCGAAAATGACAGTGGTTGCGTTCATCATTATGCCAGGTAAAATCAACTCCTACACTGTGGAGACATTGAAGGGACAAGCAGTGGTCAAGCAGTTGGAGAGCACCATTTCCGAGGTGCAGAAGAAGATAGGTGACCGCTTGTTCGAGCATTGCGCCAGATTCCCCAATGCCCACAACGTCAACTCATCCAACGGCAATGAAGTGCCACTGATTGATGACTTGATTAGACCAGCAGACAGAGTGTTGTTGAAGAGAAGAATTTTCGCATTGAAAAGGGACGGGTTGCCGCCCATTGTCACCCACAACATGACCGAGGATGCCACTGACCCGATCTTGAACCACATTAGAAGGGTGCAATTGTTCAACAAGCCAGAGGACAGGGTCAAGATCATCTTCCACCCAGAGTTCCTCAACGCTAATAACCCAATCTTGTCTTTGGACTACGAAGAATTTGTTAGAGGTTGCCACTTGGGTGTGTTCCCCTCTTACTACGAGCCTTGGGGTTACACTCCAGCAGAGTGTACGGTGATGGGAGTTCCTTCCATCACCACCAACTTGTCCGGGTTTGGATGTTACATGGAGGACTTGATTGAGAACACCAGTGACTACGGTATCTACATCGTGGACAGAAGACAAAAGTCGGTCGACGACTCGATCAACCAATTGGTGGACTACATGTTTGACTTCACTCAGAAGACAAGAAGACAAAGAATCAACCAAAGAAATAGAACGGAGAGACTCTCTGATTTGTTGGATTGGAAGAGGATGGGTCTTGAGTACATCAAGGCCAGACAATTGTCCTTGAAGAGAGCTTATCCAGACAAATTCAAGAATGGAACGAACCCGTTCCAGAATGCTCTGAATTTGAAATTGACTAGGCCATTGTCGGTGCCAGGATCTCCTCGTGGCAAGGTTGGCTTGATGACTCCTGGCGATTTGGGCTCGTTACAAGAGGCTGCGCAGTCTTTGGAGACCGACGACTACATTGGATTCAGGTTGGGAGACAATGATGAAGAAGATGGAGAGGATAGTCACTACCCATTGACCTTGAGAGGCACATCGGCACCACCGCAAGATGACTAGTCGTAAAGAGTTTGGTGCTGGGTCTTTGGAAATTCTGGTCGATCCGCATTTCCCTTCATTTAATTAGCGTATTTTGTTTCTCAATTTTTCTGTCAAGTCAAGCTAAGTAGTAGTGCGCGCATCAAGTGTATGGAACAGTTAATTTCTCAACACTTCCCGACCACCCTGCCACCTTCAACAATAAATCCAAGATGGTATGTTCAAAGCTGATACCTTGTATTGAATCGTATACTAACGCATGATAGTTGCCCTTATTTATGCTAACCAGCATTAAAAACCAAGAAATCCTCGTTGAGTTGAAAAACGGAGAGACTGTTTACGGAAAATTGACCAACTGC
This sequence comes from Sungouiella blattae, assembly GCA_003706955.3. Lineage (NCBI taxonomy): Eukaryota > Fungi > Ascomycota > Pichiomycetes > Serinales > Metschnikowiaceae > Sungouiella > Sungouiella blattae. Next base: position 1,143,313 of record PPMS03000001.1, on the reverse strand, counting down.
GATTCATGGATGAACTTGACGTTGAGCGAGGTGATATTCAACTACAATAACGGCGAAAAATTCAATAAGGCCCGAGAAACTTACATCAGAGGTATTCACATAAAGTCTCTTCGGTTGCCCGATCTGGTATGTGTTTTGTGGTTGCAATCCCGAGGAACTTTACTAACAATCTAGGTAATGGATCATGCCAAGGAGCAGAACATGTTGAACATGGAACAAAGGAACAGAAACCAGAAGAGAAGAGGAGGTTTCCAAAGAAGAGGTGATGGCCGCGATAACAATCGTGACAGCCGTGACAACCGTGACAACCGTGACAACCGCAACAATGGGAATCACAGAGGTAACGGAAGAAGAACCTTCAAAGGTAACTGAGCCATCGCATAAACACGAAATGTGTGCTAGCACAGATATTTTACTGACATTGGGAAGAAGTCAGCATTTTTTTTTTGGAGCTTTTTTTGGCATGTCTCATGATGTATCATAACGAAAATAAACGGACTGAAGCTGGGAAATGTGCGACTACACAAACACGCAAGCATCTCTTTTGCTACTTGTATTGAATTTGCTCTATATTTCATGTCTCAGTCTAGCAGCGTAGCAATCGCTCAACGACGAAATGGACGAGGCCTGCCCAGATCCACTAAATTCATTTCACGATTGATAAGGTACGGCAAATACAAGGGCCAAGCGGATACACGAAGCCAGCGGTGCTTGCGCAGCTCTTGCAATCTCAAGCCATCCCCTGCTTGCCATTATTGCAAAGCATTGCCCTTTGAACCATCCCACTTGAGAGTAGAGTGCAAACCGGACAATGTTCTGTATCGACATCTGAGTTCGATTGACAGTATCCCCTGGGACCGTCTGATATACTCGGGTAGCACTGGCCAATACCGAATGAGCTCGCGTATCGTAGCTTGCACTTCTTTTCGAGCCCTGCCACTCTTTCGAGCCAGAGAGCAGATGAATAGATTCACAAGTCGGCTCAGGTTTCTAGATCCCATGAGTGTTCGCCCGTTTGGGAATGAGAATCGCAGCACAGTTATTTAGGTCCATGAAACAGTCCAGCTCTTGAGATTGTCCCTGTATTTCGTCTCGTTGATAAGTCCGTTCATGTCCTTGAAACCTTCGCCATCGGCATCTTTGTTCGAGAGTTCGTACTTTTGAGTGAACTTCTCCAACTCTGCCCTAAATTCCTCGCCATTAGACTTGAAGATGTCATCAACGATTTTCTCTGGCGAAAACTTGAGTAAGCAATGCAAATCTGGATCCCATGAGCTCTCGAGAACTCTCCTATAGAGCCCGCCAATGATGGGATCCACAATCACATTATCGAAGGTTCCCGAGCCAAACGTTGCGCTCTCGCCCTTGTGGTCTTTTTGCTTTGCCTGGTCGAACTTGTCAATCGACTGGCCCATATCCTCGTCGCTCGAATTGGTGGAGGATGTTTGTTTGGATGCCGACAGATTATTGTTGATAACGTCATCTAGCCCTCCCAACACGGTTTTCCTCTGGAATTGGGGGACATTGAATGCGCGGGAATTCAGGTCGGTATTCTTCGTCCTTGTCAGCTGTGAGCCGTTGGAGGTTGTGTTTTGCTTGGAATCGTCAATCTGAACCTGGGTGTGGAAGTCGTAATCCGCGGGAAGCTCCTGGAGACCCATTGTCATGCTTAGGATCGAATTGATTTTCGAGTCCTGAAGCAAGTATTTGGTGGTGACCGGCTCATCGAAGTTGAGGTACTCCGCGAGGTTGAGACTCACCAGCCCCAACTCCGTATGGTTGTGCAGCTTGCTCTTGTCGGGAACGTAGTACACACGCAACTTGACGAACTTCGACCCGATCATGGAGTCTCTCTTGCGCACGGCGAACTTGAGGTTGCACGTTAACCGGTAGTTGAACCCACACTTGAAGTTGTGGATCTTGCGGTGAGAAGTCCGCACGTGGATGTTCCCGGAACTGGATGATGCCAACGAATCTGATGCATCGTCTGCTGTCCTTGTGGACAGTCTGCTGGTTCGTGAAGATACATCGGAGTTGCCGGCCGGGCCGGAAGACCTCGACACTGGCTTCAACAGACTTAAAGCGGCACGGAGTCCGTGTTGGTTGCCGTCGCCAATGACAATGTCCACATAGCAGTAGCCCGAGGTGTGCGGGATGTTGGAGAGGTCGTTGATGGTGAACTCGAACTTGAACTTGGGTCTCTTGTCGAACATGGTGGGAGAAACAGTAGTATGAAACGGGCAGCGGGTGCGACTCTATGCGCAGTCAAGTAGTTGCAAGAATGTGCAAAAGGGTCGGGCTGGGCAGACAGAAAATGGGTCAGTTTACTGGTGAAAGCTGTCAATGGGATGCTGGAACGTGGTTGGTTGCCTGATTGCGGGCCGGGTTTCTGTTTTGCTCCAGCATGTGCAGATGTTGTTTGTGGGGTTGCGCCAGCATTGCCTATTGTCTAAACAACCGAAGGGCGAGTCGAGAACAACACTTGTAAATACTGAGAAGGAAGTTTATTGGCGGTTAAGTCATGGTGTTGCCGGAGCAAGCAATAGATTTTTGGTTTTTACTTTAGCTTTTTTTTTTTTTTTTTTTTGCCCTCTTCGACGTGTTGGTGGTGACGTTTGCTCTTTTCGCAGTGAAATTCCACTTCTTGCCCAAATTCAGCTGCCCCACCAAGAGGGCCCAAATTAGAAATCTCACGATCGACACCCCCATTGCTAAGCCTCCGAAACGCACACGAGCATCCACAAAAACACCGCGCGGTACAACTCACAAATGTCATCGACCGCTTTAACTTATCTTCCCCTCTCCCCCGTTTCCAGCCCTACGCTTCTCTAACGTTAGTGGTGGTTAGCACACCGCAACCCCTGGCTGTCACCCTGCACATAATCGCACTAGGCGAGCCCGCACCGCGGGTGTGTGCAGGACATACACGAAATCACTAGCATTTAGCGTCTCACTGGAATGGATGAGACCACATCGCACACGGCCAACTTTCCGCTACTGACCAGTAAACTCGTTTCAGTCAAGAGAAATAATAAATTTGTCGGGGCCCGCACGTGAACACGTCTTACGCAAACGACTTGCTTGCTGATATACCTCCCTGCTCAATCTGCCCTCTGTTGATGGTTTGAGTTGTTGACACTTCTTCAAACAAACACGTCGACGCCCAAACTCGGGCACATCGAAAATTACTCCCTCATTCCCCCCGGCAATGTCTGCCGGCAGACGAATGTCGCTGTCTGACCCGGACTTCATCAATTTGGACGAGTTCAAGTCGCTCAACCTCTCGGTTTCGCTAGAATCCACAAAGTATGCGTTTATCAGCATGATGTTGAGCCGAGTGCTCAACTTGAAGAACGAGTCGCTACTACTAGATCCACTTGGTAGTGAACCGCGCCCCAAATCGAAAAATGCCCGCCCGGTCGAGCTTCTACCCCAGGTGGCTGTCCCTAATGACCTCTGGCTCATCCAGGACATTGTCATCCGCAACATGCCCGTAAAAACGTCGATTTTGCGTGAGGTAAATGCGATGGTACTGCTGTTCGTGGAAGCTCTTCAAGAGAACAAGCTCCATCTCATAGACGACAAGCTCTTATCGTCTTTGGAGAGGCGGATCCATGATTACAATCTCACCGACTTCACCAACACTTCGGAACCGGACCCCACGTTCGAATCTCTCATCGAGGCCGAGGAGTACGAGGAAAGCGCTACTGACGAAAATTACTCTGTGTTTCTGAGACGGTCTATTATGGGTGGGCCCGATATTAGTGCAAGAACGTCGCGTCCGATGAGCACCGTCAGCGGCAAGAATATCAATCGACTCTCGAGTTTTTCGCGTGACTTCGTGATCAACAAACGGAAATTTTCCATCTTGGGCCAGCCTTCGCTCCCAGTGGCTGAAGAAGAGAAAAGCCCACTGCAACCAACAACACCCACCAAGACCCTGCCGGTGTTGAATTCGCTGCCACGATTCAGCAACAGCCACAGAGAATCCAACTTCAGTGCTCACTCAATAGCAAGTGGAATATTCTCGAAATCAAAGATCTACAGCAAGATGAAGAAACGGCGTGAGCTGGCCAACCTGGTGACGAGCACCACCACCAGTATCAGCAGCGTTAGCAGCGCCCCTTCATACAGAAGAAAGTCGAATCCTTATGAGGGAGACGCCAAAAACGCTGCTAGACTCTCGTCTCAATTCAGTGTTTCGCAGAAGGCCGAAAACCAACGAAGCAAACACGAGTACTATTTGCAGACCAAAATTTTGGGGGAACTCACGAATTTGCTCGTGGGTTACCTTGGGAAGTCTGGTCTGCGTGGCAGCCTAATGCGGCTCTTGGAGTTTATCAAGAACCATGTGTTCAAGTTCATCCTTGTGGACGTTTGTCGGATGATTGTTGACTACGGACACCACAGACTAGTGGCGGCGCCCTTGAAATAGCGGCGCCCGGAAACTGAATATTTATCATTAATTGTATTATGCCCGTTCATGATTAATTTCCGTTGTAGTATACATCACTTGCAAGTGCTCAACATCTGCAGAATAACGTTGAGGAGCTGGTCATTTTCGCAAGCGGCAGCAACCCGCTCCTTATCGTTCAACTGCTTATTGACCTGATTCTCCGACTGGTGGGTGCCCTCCTTGATCAAGATCCTGATGCGGAATCTGGGAGGTAGCGATCTCTCCAAACGCACCCGGATCCCAAGCCCGATCAAAGTGGCCAACGAGCAGTGTGTGATGGTCGGGGTGATTTTGATCAAGACCTCGGACATGTCTGTGGACTTGTTGGCTCCGTGAGTCACGGTAATATCTGGCAAGTTGACCACGGCAAGTTGAGCCAAAGTCAACGGATGCTCTGGGTCGGAAATGCTTGAAATGAGGTCGAAGATTTCCTGTGCGTCGATAGAGTCCTCGGTTTCATCGTCGAGTTCGTCTTCGGTGATTTCGGTGTCACTGTCGGAAACAAGGTCAGGAATTTTCGAGTCTGGCGGCTGCTGACTGAGCGTTTGTGGCCGGAGAGAAAGATGAGTTATCTTGTCTAGTAATTCCTGCTTGGCGTCTTTCTTGGAAGTGGAGTCCGAGAGACGAGTAGGCAAGTCAGACACATCGATGATGGTCGGGTTTGCGTTGATCGGGTCTGACATTGTGAAGCAAAGTGTAGTTGAGGAAATTGAGATCAGTGCGAGCAAAATCTGCACTACCTAGATAAGCAGCAAGTGAGGCTGCACCGGCAAACAAAGTCAAGGGCGATTTGGTGTCAACATTGTGAATATAAATTCTGCAAAAACGTATAGACGTGTTCCATATAAGCTTTTCTCCTTCCTCTTTGCTGCTTACTCTCTTTATATATATATATATTTTCTTCTCGTAGACGCTAACACCTCACTCCAAGTGATCTCCGACCTGTCTTGCCTGCACAACACTACAACCCAACTCCTACTTCACACCCAAACATGGAGTACTACCCAAAGTGCCAGACCCAGCAATTGGCACCTGTCATCTCGCTATGCCTAGGCAATGGCCCCTACAAGGAAACTTTACAACACCATCTCGATCTCGCGAACGTCAGCGGGAAAATATGGGACAGTTCTATGCTCAAGAACAGACTACTGAGCACCAAGTACATCATCAACTACCACGACAGCGAGGACCAAGTCTACAAGCACATCTCGCTCCATAAGGTCAAAGTTGCCGGTGAGCACTCGCAGTTGTCGCCGTTCAATGCCAAATCAGACCTTTTCCCCAACGGTATACTCTCATGCAAGTGGTTCGAGAAGTACACGGCTGAATTGCCATTTGCTATCGTTTGCGTGTACGAGCTTGGAGCTCAGTCAGATGATGAGACTTTGGGAGCAACATTGGCATCTGCTCGAGCGAAGTACCAAGACGTGGGCGTGAGATTTGTGGCCATCATTGTATCTTCAGCCACCAGTGCAGACGAGGAGACTGAAAGGCTAGCGTTCCTCCGGCAAAGCTCGGGATTGGCATCTCAGTCTGGCCTTTTCGTTCTCAATTCGAACCCGGACTCGTTGGATCAGGAATGCGGAGTGTTAACCTCAACGCTTTTCAACAATCTCAAAACGTCAGCCACGGACTTCTACTCAGCGATCGAGCATAAGGTTCGACAGCGGTACAGGAAGTACTACACGCTCCCGACGGTGAAACTGGACACCAGCGTTTCCTTGGATCCGAAGTTCTTGGAGATCAGGAACTTGATCAAACAGGCAATGTTGTCACAGCTTATGCACCCACACAATGTCGAGCCCAGTCTCTCAATAATGGAGCTGGCGTACGAAAACTTAATTGGGCTCTTGAAGGAGGTCTTGCACTTGTTCGCTTCGAAGTCAGTCTCAACTCACGATGTGAACTTGTACAAGCAGTTCAGAAATCTTCTAGATATCATTGCGGTCCACCTTATACGTGGATACATCTCGATTGAGGAGCCAGTCGCCGCATTGAGGAAACATGACGCACACATTGCCAGCGTGTTGGACGCAATTTCGCCCATTTCACACGTCGATCAAGGCATTTGGCTCTCGATTCAGTATGAGTGGTTAGCAGAGTTGATGGGCTACGTTCCGGAATCAGTGTTGAGTGACTTGCACAAGGTAACAAAGGGGAAGAACAAGAGCAATCAAAATAGCGTCACCTATTATGGCGGCATAACTTTCCACGATAAATTCTTTTCGAAAGTTGTCACAGAGCTGTCGTTGCTATATGTCAAGGGAGCCCGAAATCTAGATCCCACCAAGCTTTCAGACTCTCCCCTTGCATATCTTCAAATTTTCTCCCAAGAGAATGACGTCCGGGAGTACAAGGTCAAGCTTTTGCAAGCTGCAAAGAAGGTCCTGAATCACAAGTCTAGAGCTAGTGGTGAGTCGTCTCAACCGACCCAAACATTGAACAGTCTCATTGACTGGCTTATAGGGGAGGAATACATGGCATGCGGCCAGTACCTGAGTGCAATCAAACACTATAATTACAGTCTACAAGAACAGGGAGACAAGCCCTGGACGGCGGTGTCGGAGGTAATCTCTACAAAAATAATGCTGGCACTAGTGAAACTTGAGGACTCTGAGGAATTCTTGAGGCAAGTTGCAAGCTTGTCAATATTGAAACCACATCATCCGATTGATCTTTCACTACCGGAGATAAATCTTGGTCAGTCAACTTACGAACTTGAGGTGAACGATGGCCAGTTTTTGAGCATGGATGTGTTTTTATATGAAGAAAGCTTCAAAGAGGAAACACATGTTTTGGACTCCATAGTGGTCCAGCTAGTCGTGGAGAACTCGTTCGATTTCTCACTTCTTAAAAAGTTGATTCCCGAATGTGAAGTCACAATCTCCGCTCAGCAAATTGACATTGAGTTTGTTGGCAGAGAAACCGCTGTGTTGAAATCGGGTGGTTCGAAAATACAGGATATTCAGTCCTGTGATATCCACCTGGAGCTGGAACACCTTACGGATTTGGATGACCTTACCAAGCTCAAGATAATACAATTGAAGGATGTACTTTCAGAGCCAGGGAGCTACGAAGTGGCCAAGATAACTGCCCAATTAGAAGTCAGGGTAACCTCACCAGAGGTATCTGTCTTGTTACGTCACACCGAGACCCATGTTCCAGAACTGAAAATCATCAATTCGAAACTTGTGTACCAGCATTCAGATAGGGGATTATTGACCAGACCCGTGAGGGTCGGATTAAGGGAACCCAGCAAGCTCACGGTGCTTCCTTACAGGCCAGACATTGGCTTGAAAATGCTGTTTCCTTTCGCGACAATCATTGTTGGAGAAAAGCTCGATATCAGTTTTGAGATCAGTCACAAGAAGTCTTCGGCGAAGGCTTTGAATCTCAACGCGGTATCCTTGCGAGCGCAGACAAGAGTCTTGGAGGAAGCTGTGGAAATTGAAACTCTACCCGTCCAAACGAATTGGGAATCATTGAAAGATGACGAGCCTCTTAGTATTCAGGACGTAATTGATTCTGAGGAAGTTTCGAGCTCAAAGACGCTCTGGATGAGTATCAGAAAACCGCCTGGGACGTTTTCTACTGAGAACAAACTCCAGGTTGTGTTGGATATCACATTATTGGTGACAGAAACAAATGGAGTCGAGTCGGTGTATGAGCTCGAAAGCTACATGTTGCCTATTGTGGTGGAACCATTCAGTAACAAATTGAATGTTAGTCCGAAGTGCAATCTTGATGGAGTTTTGGAGATGCCCAACCCGTTCGTTCTCGGAATAAACTCAAGCAAGGATCACTCGATGCCACTGCCATCACGAACTTGGAGAGCAGACATTTCGATCATTGACCAGATGGAGTTGGTCCACTCAGAGGACATACAAATCACCAGCTCGACGATCGCATTGAAGAGCAAAAATGCTGAGATCATTGTGGAGCCAATTGGACAGACTGTCCTTGAGAATGGCCAAGCTCAACAATTGTTTGTTACAAAGAGCAAACATAGGTTCACCGATCGCAACGTGACTGTGGTGGCCAGTGCTACTTTCGAATGGAGAAGGAAAGACAAAAGCCACACCAATTTGTTTGAGACCAATGAGTGGGAAGTTGCAATTCCATTGCAAGATCCTCGAGTTTTACTCCAAGTGGAGGATAAGGGAGACCGCAAAATGCACCTAACCTACACAATTGAGAATCCTACTCCGCGCATTTTCACTTTCACAACATCATTGGTGACGGCGGAGGTGGCATTGCAAGGGACGAATTGGGACTTTGACGATTCTGCCAATTTGTCATCGCTCAATCAATCTGCGTTCCCCGTACTTCCCTTCAGTCAGTACGTGTTGGTATACCGAGGTACATTCGAGGTTGATGAGCAAACGCAGGCGGTACAATTGCCGCAATTGCAGGTTTACGATGTCAACTACAAGGTCAGCTTGCCCACGATCCCACTAGACGATGTGATTATTGCCGACAAGGCGGCGTTGTACATAAAAGACAAACGTACATAGTGATGGCGGTCCTGAATCGCTTAATTGACGCCCAACAACTCCACGTCGAACACCAAGGTGGCGTTAGGTGGAATCAAACCAGGGAAACCTCTGTTACCGTAAGCCTCGTGGCCAGGGATGGTCAACTTGGCCTGAGAACCAACAGACAACTTTGGAATGCCGGTGTCCCAGCCCTTGATCACCTGACCAACACCAATGGTGCACTGGAATGGCTTACCTCTGTCACGAGAAGAGTCGAACTTCTTGCCGTTCTCCAAAGTTCCAGTGTAGTGGATGGTGACGGTGTCACCGATCTTTGGGAAGGTCTTTCCGTCACCTTCCTGCAAGATTTCAATTTGGGTGGTCTGTGGGGCGGACATTTTCAAAGTGGATGAGAAAAGTCTAGGGAATGTGCTTGATCTGAATGACTGATTGACAAGACGAGTTCTGCAAGCAAGCATGTAGAGGGTTGAGCGATTCGACTTTTTTTTTATATGGCTATCTTGGGGCTATGTGCAGGACGGCGACTCCACTGACCCCATTTGGTGGTCAGTACAACACTGTGCAATTGCGGAACCTCAGGTTCCGAATAAGCACAATTATGATTTGCATTATGTGTGCTTTGCCTTAAAACATATTATTGGCGCCTTTCATCACAGCCAAATAACGGAGACTGCCCCCACTCCAGCTTATCTCCGCTGAGCGGTCAATTCACACATAGATCATGACGATACCTCGCACGGCTGGTCGGGTCTGTGGAATTTCATATCTGGATTCATTTTTCCGCCTGTCAAGATGCCGAAACCCCCACATCCAGAGCCGTGTCCGGGACGATTCGCCGTTCACTACCTTCCGGTGCAGTACTATCAGATAGCAAAACTACCGCTAAGCCCGTCTGCATCCAGCGGCAACCGAAGCAAACTGGTGGGTATGAACTAGATATGGGTTGTGACGTCCGCGTGGAAATAGACAAAACATCAACGGGTGGCACCTTCACCAACCATGATCTCATTTCTGGTGAGGTCAAGCTTACCACCACCACCTCCATTTCTTTGACGTATATCCAGGTGAAACTCGAGGGCATATCCACCACGCATCTTACCATTCCGAAGGGAAGACCGGGAAAGGACAGGAAGGACAAATTACTCCAGGATGTCCATAAGGTGCTCTATGACTCGCTCATTGTGTTCCCGCCCGAGAACGTGAGGCAGGTTTCCTCCACAAAGGAGTTCACGTTGACCCCAGGAAACTACACATACCCGTTCCAATTCAAGATCCCATTGAACAACGAGTGTGCAAAGTTGTCGGGGTTGACAAACAAAATCCTGATCAACAAGAAGAACTTCGACGTGGTGCTCAACAACGGGAACTTCAACTCGAACTTTATCAAGAACGCAGCAAGCAGCTACATCCAGCAGTATACGAACCCGGCATCGCACCAAAAGTTGCAGCAGAAACAGCACCAGAATATGCAGCTGCAGTACTACCATATCCAATCGCAGTTGCCGCCTTCGCTCGGCAAAGTTGGCGACACGGCCAATGTGCGCTACTTTGTTAAGGTAACATGCAAACGGTCGTCTTTCCTCAAGTCCAACCTTCGAGCATTCGATCCGTTCATGTTTCTCCCATTGGATTTGGACATCCATAACCAGCCCCTCGTGGAGGGGAGACGCTCGTACGAAGAATACCGCGAGGTGTTCTACCGCAAGGATTTGGTGTTCAAAGATAGGCTCCCACAAATCGTTGGGGTCAAGACCGATCCGAAAAAGGCGCTTCCGAAAACGCCAGTAACCGTTCCGCAAAAGAAGGGTTTCATGCTGTCGTTCTTCGGGTCGTCGTCCTCTGCTTCGAATGTGCGACCAGCTACCACCACAAGAACATCCAAAGGCGTGGAAGTCAACACGGTATCGGTGCCTTTCTCGTTTGAAGTGAGGTTCAGGCACCCAGCTTTTATCATCCCTTTGCATCCTCCATCGTTCAAGCTCTATTTTGTCACGGATGTCAACCCATCCAAGTACTCATTGGCTCAGTACGACAAGCCAGACGAATCGAACGGGCTCGGTGTCATTTTCCTCCAAAGATTGACCATGGAGCTTCGATCGGTAACGCAAATTTCTGTTTTGGAGACCGACGGCGCAATGAATGAGATCCATCAGGCCAAGTCTGAGGATGTGTATCAGTTGTGCAACAACACGTACCAAAACTTGCAGTTTGATTTGAAAAACGCCAAGCGGCTGAAACTGTCGTCGGCAAGCAGCTCTGGGTTTGTGGCTGCCAACGCTTTTGAGCTCGAAGTGCCTCGCAAGTACTTTGATAACTGGGACCTTCCAACTAATCTCCCTCCAACGTTCCAAACGTGCAACATCTCACGCAAGTATAATCTCACCATCGTGGCCGGATTCTCAAGCGAGGTGATTTCAGACTTTGCCAACAAGGCTGAGGTCGACCGGAAGATCAAGTACGTGGACTTGTACTGTCCCGAGGTGAAAGTGTTGAGCGGGCTCAAGCTAACCAGCACGTTGCACTCAAATGCCTCAGGAGGAAGCGTGGGGCACTTCAATGACCGGAAAAACTCTGCTGGGCCCGACCGCAAGCCTTCGCTACCTGAGAGACCATCGACAACCTCCATCAATAGCGGGAGTGGGCGCTCTTCTGTGTCTGCAGAAGACACTTCTCGACTTCCCACCTACGACGATGTTGTACGGGAAAGCACGTTTCAGGATGATAGCGAGCACTTCCGGGCACGTCGGCGGTACGGCAGCTAGAAACTCTAGAGTTTTAATGAAGACGAAGACTACGACAGTTTGGGATGTAGTAGATTTCGGAGATATCTCGGCGACTGCGACCTCGAGAATTCTTGCCCAGTCGAGCGCCGCGAGCAGGCCGAAACTGCTTCGAAATTACTTGTAGAAGCCTCCAGATTAATTAATCTCAATTAATCTTCGACAGCAACACCATACTTTGGAGAGGTCAGGAACGTTCACACCAGGACGCCGTCTCAATCGGCGGAGGTGTTGGCACTGCACATACCCGAGGATCCGACAAGCACCACCAAAACCGAAATTGGTCATCGAAATAGAAGTGGACGCCTACGGTAGCGGCTCAAACTAATTAGGTCAATTTCTCTCGCGTCTAAGCGAATTTTTACGTTGACTCAATTCTCGGGTTGCCCTCGGTGAAGCAAAGAAGTCAACTTTGTGTCACGTTTTGCCGTTCCCGCACACTGAAAAAAACAGGAAAAATCCACCTCAATCTTCTAGTCTCTTACTCCATAGTCGGATCGAGCTATTCCTTCAGTTTCCACGGATCTTCGAAACATCAGAGTAGTCCAGCCGGTTTCCACCATGTCTGAATCGAGTTTCTTCGCCCGGAACAAAACGGCAATTGCTGTCACCGTATTGGCTGGTGCCTCAGCGGTTGGCGCCTACTACTACTATTCCCAACAAGCCGGCGAGCAATCTTCCAGTCTGTCGACCGCGTCCAAAAAGAAAAAGTCGGGCAAATCAAAGAAAAAGTCGGCTCCTAAGGGAGATTCCGCCCCTGCCGCCGAGGAGGCCGCTAAGGCTGACGAGAAGGTGCCATACCCAGTTAACGCCCAGGGATTGCCCGACCTTACCGACGACCTTATTGCTGGTTTGTCCAGCGAGGAGAAGGAGGAGTGGGCTTTGGCCTTGAAGAAAGTCGGAAACGACAAGTACAAGGCCGAGGACTTTGAAAGTGCCATCACATACTACTCTGCTGCTTTGCAGGTGAAGGAGGACCCAGTGTTCTACTCGAACCGTTCTGCGTGTTACGCTGCTTTGAACAAGCACGAGGAGGTCATTGCCGATGCCACCGCCGCCATCAACATCAAGAGAGACTACGTCAAGTGTATCTTGCGCCGTGCTAACTCGTACGAAGCTTTGGAGCAGTACCCAGACGCCATGTTCGACTTGACTGCGCTCACCATTTACGGTGGCTTCAACTCGAGATCTGTCGAGGAGGCCTTGGAGAAGGTGTTGCACAAGCACTCGTTCAAGATTGTTGAGGAGAACTTGAAGAACAGAGTTCCTGAGTTACCATCTGCCTCCACCATCGGCTCTTTCTTTGGTGCGTACGTGACTGAATCTAACCCTGAAGGTATTTCCGAGGAGTCCACTGGCGCCGACAAGTTCTTGTTTGACGCTTTGGCCGCCATCAACGCCAACACTATCGACTCCTACGAGGATGCTGACTCGCTCCTCAACCAGGCTGTGGAGGCTTACGATGTTGACAACTTGACCAAGGACTCCGAGAATGCTGCCAAGGCCAGCATTGCTTTGGAGTACGCCGCCGCCATGAAGTTCATGAAGAATATCCCCAACGAGGCCGCTGAGCTTATTGAGAAATCGATCAACTTGAAGCCTAGAGCCAGAACTTACGTGATGAGAGCATTGATCAACGCTGACAAGGCTTCTTTTGCCGAGGCTCTTGCTGACTTCGATACCGCTCAGAAATTGGACCCAGAAAACGGAGACGTCTACTACCACTTGGGCCAGTTGTACTACCTTACCAACGACCTTGCCAAGGCCGAAGAGAACTTCCTCAAGGCCAAGAAGTACAACCCAAACAACCTCTATGCTTACATCCAGTTGGCTTGTATCATCTACAAGAAGGGCCAATTTGAGGAATCCGAGAAAGCTTTCACTGAGGCTAGATTGAAGTTCCCTACTTCGCCGGAAGTGTTGAACTACTACGGTGAGATTTTGGCCGACCATAACGACATTCCAAATGCCATCAAGCAGTACGAGATTGCTGCTAGATTGCAGGAGGCTTTGCCAAACTACAGCGTCGGTGCTGTTCCATTGATCAACAAGGCTTCTTTGATCTCCAGAGAAGGTTTGCAGAAATTGCCAGAGGCCGAGGAGTTGCTCACAAAGGCATGTGAATTAGACCCTAAATCCGAGATTGCCAGAATTTCTCTTGCACAGGTGAAGTTGCAGTCTGACAAGCCAACGGAGGCTGTTGAATTGTTCGATGAGGGATCAAGATTGGCGAGAACCATCGATGAGAAGGTGCAGGCCACATCTTTTGCCGAGGCCACCAAGATGCAGTTGAGAATCAAGGCTGATGATGTTTTGAGTGCCAAGATCAGCGAGTACATGAGCAGGAGTCTCTAAGGTACTTGGTTAAGGACAGGCACCACCTTAAGTAAATACCCAACGATTTGTTGAAGTTTGGATGGTCAAGTTTGTTGGATCTTTCGAAACATCACATGGAAAGCAGAAGTTTGGTGAAGCAACTTGTGCCAAATTTCTTTGTATATATTGTTGTTGAGCCATACTTCTCAAAAATATTATATTGTCACCATTTCCATTTGTCGCGGGCGCATCCCACCTTTTGCACCCAAGAAGCATGCACCCACAAAATCTACTTAGAGCAGTGGTTTCTATCCCGAAACAGACTCATGTCGATTCTAACCGCTTATTAGACTTATCGTATATTACCCCACGTATTATTGTTGCTGCTGGGCCTTCTGATGATTTCCTTCTGAACTTGTTTAGGTCTCCCATTTGCAAAGTAGTCGACTACCTTAACAAGAACTACAAGTCCGAAAGTCACACCCATTGGCACATTTGGAACTTGCGGGGTGAAGGGGCCGGTTATAACGGCGAACAATTTGATGCCAATTGGACCCATTACCCGTTCCCAGACCACATGCCTCCATCCTTGAAGCTCACTCTCAAAATTGTAAGTGAGATCGATAATTTCTTGAAACAGGACTCGAGAAATGTGGCGCTCATCCACTGTAAGGAGGGCAAGGGCCGTTCGGGCACAATATGCTGCTCGTACTTAATGTACGAAGCGAAACAGGGAGGGGTTTTCCTTGACCCAGAGGAAGTAATCGGCACGTTCACCAAGCGCAGAATGAAGCGGCATTTCGGAGACGGCATCTCCATCAAATCCCAGATCAGGTACCTCCACTATTGGAAACGGTTTCTCCAGTTCTCTCCTGTGATGAGAACCAATTTCAACTTGTACAACCTGAGCGAAAAGGCGCCATTCAACACTCACTTCTCGGTCTTCACCAAGATCACCATCCATAAGCCATCGCTGCTCTTGGTGTTGAGCAAGTTGCAAATCTCCTCGTACGTCGACGTGGAAAACGGGCTCAGGATCTTGCCCATATCAACGCATAAGCTTAAACTCCCCAGTATCTCCAGCTCGGACTGCTACTACGAGGTTGCGTTGGGGTTCTCGATCAAACCATCCATGAAAGATATCATGATCAGCTTCAATAAGCAGATCTGCATCGCGTACTTGTGGCTCAATTTGTACCTTGAAAGCTTAGGTGCACTGAATCGTCCGCTTCCCCTTGAAAACTCCGGGTCGATCTTCCCTTGCAGAAGAGTGTTCAAATGGAGCGAGTTCGATGGATTTCGGGGCACCAAAAGCAAGAATATCCCACAGTTGTTCGACAAGTTAGAGATCCAGTGGATCTTCCACTACAGCGTATAGCGAGAGTCGTAATGCAAATGATTAGTTTTTTTTCATCTCCCTCATGGTCATCTATAAATCAGCCACCGCGTTTGGCGTTGTCCACCTCCAACCAGCTCTCTCTCAATGCAGATTTCACGTCGTTCAAATGCTTCGAGCCTTGCGACTTCCTCGAGTTACTGACCTTGTTCAACGCGTACGGTCTCGAGATCGCGATCTCCTTAAACGCAAGAATCGTCTCATTGCCGTTCCACTGGACGTTTTCCTTGCCCAACTTGCTCGATAGCTTGTTGAAGATCTTCGACGCCAAGGGACTCGCCTCGGTCCTCTTATGATTCCCAGGATGACTCTGACCGCCAGGCGTGCTGCGGTACTGGTTCACCGCCTTATCCAAGCCAGCCTCAAATTTGCCCACGTCAACTTTGGTGAGCTTTGGAACGTGGATGTTCGCCGGTTTGTGGCCTTTCTTGGGGAACGGGGGAAGCACTTGGAGCGACTTGATGAATGCGGTGTTTATTATCTTGATCTGGTCATGCTTGGCGCCCCCGTTCTGGTTGGTGGGGGAGATTTTCAAAGCTAGCACCTCGTGGCTTGGGTTGACGGCGTATATCGTGGCGGTGGTGGTTTCATCCAACAAGTTTGTGATTTTCACCTTGAGGTTGATTAATTGATCCAAGTTGTTCATGACGGGGGTAATGCAGGAGTCGGTGCAGAAAAGCAGGAGGAGCCTCTATTAAATGGCCATGCAAAAATAAATAACAAGAAATCTATGGGGTGGAACTGTTGGTGAAAAATAGGTCCAAAGGGAGATCTATCGATTGCATGTAAGCTCGATTTATGCCGGACCAGACCCCGGTGGGCACGATATGGAAGAGGCAACAAGAAAACCAAAAAAAAACTCGAGAAATTGGCCGATCGGCTTAATGGCTCGAAGTTCTCGACGTTCAAGGTGCCCCCCCGGTACCAGATTTTCTACTATTCCATCGAATCCCACTGTCTGTTCTTTTCAGCCTCTAGCATTGCTATGTTCAAGCATAATTTGCAAGATGTGGTATCGTTGGCCGCTAGAGGCATTTTCCACCGATAAATCCCGGTTACAGCATATATACTCTAATCACAGCAATTTGCTTTGGGCGTCCTGGTTATGGCGGCCGTAAGGTCTCCGACTTAAAATAAGCTTGCTAATAATGGCCCGCACGTGAAGGTCGGCGGCATATACGCGAAGAATTTGGCCCGGATCACTACTCGAATCCACCAATTGCAATGGGCTTATTCATTCCAACAAACAAGCTCGAGAACTTGAGGCTCTACAAGTACTCGTCCGAGGACCACTCGCTCATTTCTCGCTACATCTTGAAAAGATGGTGGAACTCGTTCGTCAAGATCTTCCCGTTGGATATGGCACCCAACGTGATTACATTGCTCGGGTTGTTTTTCATCATTGCCAACCTCCTCTGCGTTTTCTACTATGATCCTTACTTGAACTCGCCTGCCCCGCGGTGGTGCTACTTCTTCTACGCTTTTGGCCTCTTCATGTACCAGACATTCGATGGGTGTGACGGCTGCCACGCTAGAAGAACTCAACAAAGCGGTCCATTGGGCGAGTTGTTCGACCACTCCATCGACGCCATCAACACCACCCTTGGCACCATTGTTTTCGCATCGGCGTTCCAGTTGGGCTACAGCTGGTTGCTTTTGGTGGCCCAATTTGCATCCACGTGCAACTTCTACACTTCAACCTGGGAAGAGTACCACACCCACCTGTTGTTTTTGTCCAAGTTCAGCGGCCCCGTCGAGGGCATCTTGATCATCTGTGCGTTGTACATTGTCACGGGCATTGCTGGGCCTGAAATCTGGCAGAAGCACTTGGTCGACTTGGACTTGTCGTCGTTGGGCAACGGATTCGGCACCTATGGGGTGTCCACGTCAATCATTTACGTTGTCGCTGGGTTTGGCCAGTTGTACTTCAACATCGCCTCGGCAATGCAGAACGTGTCGAAGAAGTACCGTGAGGACAAGAAGTTGCTGCGCGGTGCTGTGAACGCCGAGATCACCGAGGCCTATAAAGGTTTGGTTCCCTTCTTTGCCTACTACGCGTCGGTGGTTGTTTTCGTGGTGGCCTACCCGGAAGCTTTGCAAAGCTACGCGTTCCCACTTTTGATCTCGATTGGCCTCACTGTGGCGTTCTGCGTGGGTAGAATCATCTTGGCCCATTTGACGTTGCAGGACTTCCCTTACGTGCAACCTCCTACGTTTTTGCCACTCTTGCAATTGGTCACTGCCAAATTCTTGATCAACTTCTACGGTTACGACGAGCTGGCCACCCTTGGCGGTCTTTTATGGACCGGGGTTGGTGTCACGTTGGGTGTGCATGGCATGTTTGTCGCTGACATCATCACCGACATCACGTCGTTCTTGGACATCTACGCCTTGTCCATCAAGCACAAGAAGGTCTAGAGCTTCAGCTAGCCATTTATTGGTGAACCTTACCTTATATATACAAGTCATATACGTGACAATCAATTACACACTACCATGGAGATCATTAACTTAGGCAGTCTGTTTCTCGCCGTAGGCAGCGTCGGAGCCTGGAGCCAATACCTCCTGTGCGGATCTCTGCAACGACATCTCCTTCTCCATCTCCTGCAATTGGGTCTCAGCCAAGATGGCCAATGCCAATGGGGCACCCAATAACAACGCCGATGAAGTCACCGCCCACAAGAACGATCCGCTCTTGTTCAAAGCGGAAGATGCGAAGTTCTTGAGGGTCGACACAGACTCGGTGATCTGAGTTCTCTGGTTTGGTGGGATGATGTCTTTCAAAGCGACAACCCTGTCGTATATGGTTTCGGTCTCAATGTCAAAGTCGTCCTCGTAGTCGGAGTCGGAGTCGGAGTCAGAGTCGCTGAAGGACTGCGCTGGGGCAGCAGCCGAGGTGTTTTCAAACTGGGTGGCGGTCTCGTCGTCAACCTGTGTCAATTTGACCATTTTTTGTCCGTTGGATGTGTGAGGAGTAGTCGGTTTAGTCGTGCTCACTATAAGCAACAGTTCGAAAATTTTATCGACGTGCGCACGACTTCTCCACCAGATAACACTAGCTCAAAAAAAAATCGAAATTCAAATCATGGGAATGCAATTCTAATGCCGATGTTAATTAACTATATATGGACTCATCAAGATCAGTAACTTGCGGGATCGAATCGGTGGTAAGCGCGTACCCCAAAGAGAGCATCTGCTGTGGGTACTTCCTAATATTGTAGAACTGGAGTAGAGACCGCAATGCAATCTCCTGGT
Organism: Sungouiella blattae; assembly: GCA_003706955.3. Classification (NCBI taxonomy): domain Eukaryota; kingdom Fungi; phylum Ascomycota; class Pichiomycetes; order Serinales; family Metschnikowiaceae; genus Sungouiella; species Sungouiella blattae. The sequence continues at coordinate 1,124,614 of PPMS03000001.1, read as the reverse complement.
TAAAGGAATTGTTGAAATCACACTCGAGGTCTTTACCGCTGAGCCAATTATCCTTGAGCGAGAGCTTCAAATGGAGGTAAATGAGAGAGATCACATCCATGTTGAGTGCTCTCCACTTGCGCCCCTGATAAGGAATGAGTTTCTTGAAGATCTTGAGAATCGGGAACCGAAGCTCGTCGTTGATGAAATTGAGTAGTATCACTTTCAACAAGTCCGTTGACTTGGTTTCATTGAAAACGAAAATCCTCTGTGAGATGTTCTTGATTAAGATTTTGTTCGTGACATTCAAGAGATTGGTCAAGATAAAACAGAAGTTCTCATTGAAGTCATGTATGTGGATGATGTTTTCGTTGTTCTCGTCAACCACAGATGCAAGTTGGGCCGTTGGAGTCTTGTTGATGAGACTGATTGGACCAATGGGTGGAATGCTATTTTGACAATGATTGAAGAAGTCAAATTGCGGGATAGAGATAGCGGGGTTTCTTAGCTTGTTCTGCGACGTTAGGATATCATAAGGTGATGTCCCCTTGTTGAAGTCATCAGAATCCTGCAACTCTGGATTGTTGAAGCTGCAACCAAGTAGATCAACGAATGCATTGAAGTATTGTTGATCGAAGAGCAAAGAGCTGAAATATTGGTATTTGAGCACATGGCTAACCTTGAACCACCTCATCAACTGGATCAATATCGCGGATGTTGCTTTGAGAAGTAGTTCCTTCAGGTGCTCCAACTCAAGCAGTTGTAATATAACCTGCTGCACTTTGTTGCTCAGGTTGCACGCACCGCCAAACCGATTTGAAAAAGACATATGGGGATCAAACTCCAGCTCTGCATTCTTGAGATTGAACTCAAACTTGTTGCTCTTGATCACACCTATCAAGACTTCAACTAAACCATGCAAATGAACTAAAGATGACTCATAAAAGCACTCAACTCGGCGAAGTGAGTTGATCTCAGACTGGTGTTTTGGATCTTCGGATTTGAGAATTTTCTCGTCCAGACCTTCTGGTACGTCGGCACTGTACTCACTGTATTGGTCAACGATTCCTCGCTCCTGAGCCATGAAATGTTGACGTTCCTCCCACATGCGCTTGACGGAGTAACTCTCGTAGACAGCATTGCCCATTAGGTCCAGAGCTTCACGTATTGCCTCCGGGACTTCCTGCTGGGCACCTGCTGGGTACACGAACGGCACTCCCTGATTGACATGATACTGCTTTCTAATCTTCTCTCCACCAGACATGAATTCAGACGGAGTTGTGGGTGGAGATGGAACCGGAGTCGCTATATGTACAGTCTGGATAGGCAACTGTCCAAGTACGGTGTGTGACTTGTTCGTTCTCGGTATCTCGAGAAGATTGGACAACGAATTCGAGTATGTGTTAATGGCCATGAAGCCTGACTCTTTCTCTGGCAAACCAATCAGATCCGGACTGGATACCTCGGTGTCGACTATAGCAGTGGCATCGCTTGAGTACATGGGATACTTGTCCATGAGATTCTCTCGAAAAGTGAAGTAGTCAAGAGGGGAACACGTGAGATGGTTGTTGGCCAAATTCTTTCTGTCCTTATTTTTGATGTCGTTCTTTTCGACAAGATACTTGTCGACCTTCTCTAACTGGGAACCGTCTCCAAAATCGGCTAATATGAGCTTCCAAAAGAGCGTGATGACGTTTCTGATTCTGGAGATTGGATTGGGGTACTGGTTCCACTTGTCAATGAAGCGAGCAGTTGCCGATACAAGGTTCAGCTCACTGACGGCGAGCTTGAAATCCTCAGGTGCAGACGATGTTAAGAAGACGTTGGTGAGGAAATAGACGATTGTGAGGACTTTCAAATAATTGGAAGCGAATGCGCCACCCAAAGTTCCCGTGGATCCTTTCTCAAGAGCCAGTACACATTGGTCGTATGCTTTTAGTAGAAGCCCGATAGCTTTGCGGTGTAGACCTGCCTCAATGACGCGGTGACAGTTTGATGTGATGCGATTAAGCTGGTCGTCAGCAGATGCAGTTACACCAAACTCTCCCAACACACAGTACGCCAATTGGTCAAGGTCCGGAGCCTTACGCGTCAAGTCCAACTCTGAAAGCATTAAACGGTCAAGTTTGCTGGTGGGGCCCAATTTTCTCAATCCACTAAGCCCTATAACGTTGAAATCGCCAGACGTAAACCACTCCGAGAGTTCCTGTTTGAGCGACCCCATATCGGCGTAATTGTAGTCCAAAAGCGGTTTCCGTACCATAAGCGGTAGGACGTTTGCAGAGTCGCCGTTGTCGTCACCGCCAGGCCCCCATTTGTTCCCGTTGAATAACTGATTTGCTCGTTCATTGAGTTTTTTCTGGAACGTCTCGTCGTAGGAGGATTCCTTGAGTTGTTTGGTGGTGGACGCGTCAGGATTATCGATGAGCTGGTCCTCGAGCTGGTCGATCAGAATGTTTTCATCCTCCATGATCGCCGGCTGACCAGTTTGGGTTGGCAGGAGACAACTAAGCTAGCGTGGTACGCACCCGTACCGCTCGTCTAGCCCGGTTGCGAGCCCGGTGCCTCACCCTCTGGAAGACTATCCTGCACGCACTCCCCCTTCAGGCGGAGCTACCCTGCCGGTCGCTAGCCTCGATCTCCACACGGAATTCTCAGGTTGGTGCGTAGATCCACGAGGCGACGAAGACAACGTTGCAAAAAGCGCAACTCAATTTTAGGTTTCAATCGGACACCCGTGCCTCCGCGGCCTGGTGTTCCCTGGTGGCGTCGCGCGGTCGGTGAAGTGAGCGATTTCTCAGCAATTGTAGGTGTTTCAGGGACTCCCCGTAGCATTGTGACCCGAATCATCCAATTTCGACACGCTGTCGTATCGGCGAGGCTAGCGCACGGAGCTAAGTGCAATAAATCAGCCGCTACCTGGTTACGTCATCAACGCGTGCAGCTCCGCAGCCACGGAAGATCTTAGAAAATCCGTCGTGCCATTTCCATCGGCAATTGTGGTGTGGGAGTGCCCACGATTGCTATGGTTGTGCATGATTGTCATGCCTGTCGCTCCCCCAGTGGGGCAGTTCGCACCCTCCCATGTACGCAGGTACTCTTGCCCCATCACACTTTGACCACATCGAAACCACACCGTTTTCGGGGTCGGCTCGGAGTTGGCGGGGCTGAACGTGATTTATCGCCGGGAATCTCGATGATCCTCATCGTGAATACTGACACAGGCCCGCCTGCACATTTCCAACTATGTTGCTGCTGCACCTCCGTCCGGTGCAGGAGGTCTTACCCTGGCACTATAGCGGATTACGTAGTGGGCACTTGTCTCAGATGTATATATAGTTCGCCATGCCCGGGTGCAGCTCGAGTCAACAATCGAAAGTTGCACTTTTCTGAATCCTTCTAATCCTTACCAGCAAAATGTCTTCCCCTCCAGACAAAACATCCGCGGTGTCCGACTCACCAGCGTTCCAATCTTATCTTAATAACGATGGCATTGACGATTTAACCCCCGCCACAAGAAAACACAGGGTGTCGTCGTTGTCGTTGTCCGACTTGAACCAGTGGCAAAATGGCTTGACGAAATTGAGCTCGTCCACCTCGTTGAGCAAACAAGGCAGCCACGCCAACTTGAAGAAAGTCGACTCCTTGGCCAAAATGCTGAGAAACTCCTCAATCATCAGAAGAAAGCGCAAAACTATCATCGACCACCCCAGAGTGGCCAGTTACGCGTTCTGCTTCGATATTGATGGTGTCATCTTGAGAGGCCCAAACACCATCCCGGAATCCGTCGAGGCTATCCGCATGCTTAATGGTGACAACAAGTACAACATCAAGGTCCCATCTATATACGTGACCAACGGTGGAGGCAAGCCAGAATCGGTCAGAGCCGAGGACTTGTCGAAGCGCTTGGAAACCAACATCAGAATCGACCAGATCATCCAGGGCCACACGCCCATGAGAGACTTGGTGCCTTTGTACAAAAACGTGTTGGTTGTTGGTGGTGTGGGTAACGTGTGCAGAAACGTGGCCGAGTCTTACGGTTTCAAAAACGTGTACACCCCATTGGATATCTTGAAGTGGAACCCAGCCGTGTCTCCTTACCACGACTTGACCGAGGAAGAGCTTGTGTGCTGCAAGAACGATGTGGATTTCTCCAAGATCTCCATCGACGCGATCTTGGTTTTCGCCGACCTGAGAAACTGGGCCGCGGACCAACAGATCATCTTGGAGTTGCTTTTGTCCGACAAGGGTGTCATGGGTACCGAATCCAAGACCCAGGGAAACGGGCCTGAGATCTACTTTGCCCACTCGGATTTCATCTGGGCCACCAACTACAAGTTGTCGAGATACGGCATGGGTGCCTTGCAGGTGTCGATTGCTGCTTTGTACAAGGAGCACACCGGACACGAGTTGAAAGTGCACAGATTCGGTAAGCCTCAAGCAGGCACGTTCAAGTTCGCCAACAAGGTGTTGAGCAAGTGGAGAAAGGGTATGTTGGACGAGCACTTGAAGAAGTTGAACGTGAACGACCCGAATGCTAGCCAGGCCGACATTTTGATCAATGATGAAGGCGAGGAGTTCATCAACCAGGCCAAGTTGGAGTCTGGTAACTATTCTGACGGTGAAGATGAGGAAAGCGATAGCGATGAGACCGGCAAGACCATCGGGAAGTTGGGCGAGTTATCGTTGCAGGACAAGATCACTTTGCAAATGCCTCCAGCGTCCACCGTGTACTTCGTGGGCGACACCCCAGAGTCTGATATCAGATTCGCCAACTCGCATGACGACTCGTGGTTCTCGATTCTTGTCAAGACCGGAGTGTACCAGGACGGCACTGTGCCTAAGTACAAGCCCAAGCATCTCTGTGAGAATGTTTTGGAGGCGGTCAAGTTTGCCATCGAGAGAGAGCACGAGAAGGAGTTGGCCGAGTGGAACGAGACTGCTCAAGACGATGAGAGCGTGAGCAAGGTCTCTTCGAAGATTAACTTCAACGACTTCATCATGACTCCAAGCGAGAAGAAGGCCCAAGAGGAGAAGGAGAGGGCCAAGTCCACGAAAAACGTGGAGGACCACGAGGCGATCGAGGTGCCAGACACCCTCAGTGCGCAGCTCGACAAGCTCAAAAACGTCGGGGCCTAGTCCGCTTATTCATTTCATCAGAGCATATTAGGGGTGCAATGCCCGCCAAATACAGAGTAACAGGCAACAGATAATTTGTAGGTTTGCATTTCAGACTTTTTCCCACTCGGATGTGCAGATTGTGGAGTCAAGGTGCTAAGTGCAAGATCAACATGGAGTCGCGCTAGTAAGTTCACCAAAACACAATACCATCTCGATCCCCACCATGACGAGCACTTTCAAGGCTAGACTCGCCGAATTGGGAAATGACACACTGCTTGCATCTGCCGAGTCCATATTCAAGTCGACCGCTGAGTCGTCCTCGCTGACTTTGACCAACCCGCGAGGAATCAAAGAGGAGCTAGCGTTTCTCAAGGAGTTCTGCTACAAACTCAAGTTCCAGTACTTGGAGCAGGAAACAAGAGACAAGTTTCTTCGCCACCTACTCATGGAGGACACCCACAACGTTTCAGTTGACGAGTTGGACCAGATCGTCAAGGCAAATGTGGAGCTGAAGCACGCGCTCAAAGAGCTCAAAACAGAGATGGATACCGTGGTTGAGCAGAGCGAGTCGTTGGCAGAGGAGGTGATTGATCTACAAAGAGCTTACAGTGCACGCCGCTTGGAAGTCGATGAGGCGCTCGCCGGTGTCGACAGCCTACAGAAGGAACTCGATGGTCTATTGCAGGACCCCGAGAACGAGAACCACGTGACGCTTTTCAACATGAAGCGGTTGATCGACACCGAGGACATCGGATTGAACGAGGCGCTCGAGATTGCAGAGGCGGCCGTGAGCCTGGAGTCGCAAGTGGTGGCGGAGTTGGACCGGTCTGTCGACAGGGCTAAGGGCGAGCATTCGGCCAAGGAGAAAGTCGTGGCAAGTCTACAAGACAGCTTGTCCAGATTGCAGGTGCAGCTCGACAAGGAAGCGCTGAAGCCCAAGCAGGACATTGACCCACAACAGGCGTACGCCCAGTGGCTCCGAGAGGTCAACTCCATGATGGAGAAATTCATCCCTGTGCGGATGGAAATTGAAACGGAGAACAAGACAAGCGTTTTGGCAATCGGCACTACGAAGATATCCTTGGACGAGTCCCTTAGTATAGTTGCGTGCTCCAACAGGAACCGCAGTTCGCAGGCCATTACTGAGATTGACTGCGCAGACCACACCACGAAGTTCTGGAAGCTTTCGCGCTTTTTGAGCGAGATTATCTTTGCCAGCTAGAGCAAGTCCACCATCCAGGTACGACACCTTCACTTGCTTTTCTTTTTTTTTGCTCAAAAAAGCGAAGACTGGCCCTTTCCGTCGTTTATTGCACCGGGCCAGACACATGCCGCGGATCGTCTGCGCAGCCTGTATGGTCGCCAGCCATATATAGTGGGGAACATATCTCTCTGTACTATTGTGTCTAAGACATGGCCGCAGGTTCCTCAGTCACAGAAACCACCCAGGCGCTTCCCAAGTTTGTCGCGTCACCATTCGAAGATAGATCCACTGCGGTAGACAATTTACTCAAGTTCATAGAGACAGAGTACAAGAAGGGAAACCTGACCGTCACCAAGGAGAAATACAAGGCGCTCTTGGAAATCCAAAGAGAGCAGAAGGAGAAAACCGAAAGCAAATTATCAAGTACATCTGACAAGCAAAGTTTGCAAAGTCCGCCGCTACCCAGGCCGTTGTACCCTCCGCTTTTCAATAAGTTCCAAGTCCCAAAGGTGACCGCCACCGTTCCGAACAAAAGAACCCGCTTACCGAAAAACAAACTCACCTTCAAGTATATCGAGGCTGCTGTCATTGCCATACTAGAGAGCTTGGCCAACATCTTGGACAACCTCCATCTTTTCTCGAAATTCCCGATGTTCCCAAAATCTTTGCTCCGGGTGTTGAAGCACACCAACCGGTTGTGGGTGCTTATCTTGGTGTTCTTGATACGAAAAACGGTGTCTCAGCTTCTCAACGTCATCAGGAAAGAGCGGAAAGTCAAGACCGAATTGAACATCTTGAAGTCCAATGGAAACTCCAAGCTTTTGGAAGAAGAGGAGTTGACCGACGACAGCAACATCTTGCGCAAGTACGAGAAGGTCATCCGCGACTTGAAATTCGACAAGATGATGCTCAAAATCGAGCTCGTTGGCAACTTTCTAGACTTGGCCTTCAACGTGATTGAGCTCTACAGATTGCCCGTGCCACCGTGGTTTATGAACACGTTGAATTTCGCCAGCATGGGTATGACCATCTACAGAATGAACAAGGATGACGAATATGTTGACGACGATATCACCGAGGAGTTAATATAAATAGACGCAAGATTTCCGTCATCGATGGTATGGCAACCTATTGCTTGTATACTGCACCTCCGAACGCCAACTCTCAAATCTCCACCTGGATCTAGTCACAAGGCACCAAATGTCAATTGCTGCTCAGTTGGCAACAAATGAGGCCAGTTTGCATGATGCAAATGTCAGGCTCATGAACATGTGCTCTCATGCCTCCGCTGAGGATATCTTGGAAGATCCAGAGTACAGAAAACCACAGCTTCTGGAATCCACCAAATCAGAATTCAGCGGGATGTCCATATATCAGTTGAACGCAAAACTTCAAGAGACAGAGAGTGCCATCTCCTTACTCAATGAGCTCTGGCTCACAAAATCGCTCATCCAAGAGATTCGGATGTCCCTAAATCCCATTGACGACGACCACTACTTGTGCGACAAGGACGAGCTCTTTGGCGTTCTCCAAAACTTGAAGAAACTCAAAACCAGAACGTCTTCGTTGGCCAGCGAAGACTTGGCAATCAGTCCGGTGCTACAAGCATGCTGTCATGATCTCACACGGGAGTTTGCCGGGAACTTAATCGCATTATTGCTGCAGTACATCTCGACCAACAACGCCAGCTCATTCGTCATCAAGGACCAAATTGAGGTCAACGAGAGCCCATTTTCGTTCGCCGACTACATGGATTTGGTCGAGAACTATGAATCATTCGCCTCCTCCCACGATGTGACGGACGAGTTGAGAAAATACAAATTACTATGGGACGAGTCAATATTGGATCGCTTGGTGCGCAGAAAAAGCTATTTCAGTTTGGACAATGAAGGTTTCACATACACGCTATCGCTTGTCGAGGCGGCCCCGGGGCGCAAGTTTTTATCTCGGAGCTACTTCCAGTCTTTGAGAAACTTTGTTGCGTTCGTGAATGTGGTGCGCAACCAGTCATTTAAAAACTACTACTCCACGAAAATCTCCAACAGCTTGGTTGAAGTGGTCTCGGAAAACATCAAAACGTTCATGGACAACAAACAGCAGTTGACTGAGGAGCTCATGGAAACTTTGGACTTCATCTCGAAAAGCTCGTGGAACATTCCTATCCGCAGCACATTCAGCTCGCCAGACCGCATTCAAGCGGATCTTTTGAAGTTATACAACGGCTTCGTCACCGACAAATACATCAACGAAGTGCGGGAGGTGTTCAATGGCGCAAGTTTCCACACCAACCTCAATCTGTTGAAAGATGCAGCTGAAGACACTCGCCAGGAAGCACCTGTCGAAGAATCTGACGACTGGAACGATTCCTGGGGCTCTGATGATGACGAAGGCAATGAAGCCAGTGCACCAAAAGACGAGGATAACGACTGGGACGAAGATTGGGACGACGGCTGGGATGATGACGAAGGAGAGGATACGAAGCCGAAGAAACCCGCCAAGCTGGCTAAATCGGCGAGCGCAAAGACTCAGAGCGTGTCTCCATCAGCAAAAATCAGCATCAAGTACAGTCAGTTGCCATTCAAGTTCAGCATTATTCTTGCGAAGTTTGCGAAGGAGTCAAGTAATGCGGATCCCCAAGATATCATGGATACTATTGGAGCATTGTCGATGCTTTCTTACCCATCACTTATGGATCTGTTTTTGCTTTTGAACGATCTTCAGCGAGTTAAAGCCCCTTCAGACTACCTCTGCAAACTTGCCGAGGAGGAGTGGAACCACATCAAGCAACAAGTGTTTGATGAAATTACAACGATCATCACAGGCCTCGACTTCACTAACAGAGACGCGACCCCGGATCTCAACGATTCGCAAGCTAGCATGAATAAAGGGTCTACTCAACTTGAGGAGTTGGTAGCGAGACAATTCGAGAATGACCTCCAACAGACAAACACGGAATTGTTCAAAATGTTCATATTGGAGCTCCTAGATTTCATCAACAATCTCGTGCTCGAGATCATTATCAACAGCGACGAGATCACCGAATTCCAATCGGAAAAGTTCACCTCATTTTTGGAGAGCATGCAGCATTGGGAGTCGATTTACCTCGCTAGGTTGGGAGAACAGCCAACTAACCTTTCAACTTATAACAAGTCAAAGCAGGCGGTTATGTTGATCAACCGTCACTTGAAAGAGATCATGGAGGTGTTCTACCAGGGCGAACTTTACGATTTCACTACAGATGAGTTGATCAAGGTGATAAAAAATGTATTCGTTCCTAGTGACCTCCGCGAGAATTGCATTGGGGAAATCATCGAGATTCGCAACAGTTAGACTGTGCCAAGTCAACTCAGCTAATCACACGACCGCCGTTAACTTTCTTCCCCGTCTTGGCGATGGCGCTCAACACGGTGTCGTAATCAAGGGAGTCTGATGTCTTGACATCAACGGTTTGGGTGTCCAAGTTCGCCTTGGTGTCAATGACACCGTCCAACTTGCCCAATGCTCTGGACACAGCATTGGAACATCCGGAACAGGACATGGTAACGTCAAAGTGGTATTCGTGAGGCATAGTGGCTGGAATGAATGGATGGGATTGGGGAAACCAGAGTTCACGCAGTTTAAGTACTTGTCCGAGCTACGCACAAACCTCTCAATTTCCTGCATGCACGCTGTGGATGCTGATGATGCTGTGGTTATTAGTAAGACGTACACTGGCGGCGATCAGATGTGAGCAAAAGTAGTTTGCAAGGAAATAATTTGCGATGCTTGTGTAGTTTACGAATTTGTAGTGGATTTTTGGTTTTGTGGAATCTTATTATTTCCACTGATAATCGCCATGCTCACATGCTGGTGGTTTTTGCAGAAACACGTCAAATTACGCAAGTGCCGAAAATGTCAACTTAACAATAGGGCGAAATAAAATTACAAGAAGGCAAAAAAAGAAAACACGCAAGAATTCGAAGGACTCACTTGTCAAATTCGCTGTCAACAAAACCTGGAACGCCACCTAATTCGGGCCATTCATGAACATCTAGCCTTGTTCCTAAGTCCTCGCATCGACGCACATGCTCACGCAGAACATCTAGAGCCACCAACAGGTCATGAAAGAATTATCGGAAGTAGCCAGATTAAAACCGTAGCATCAACACCAAATTGCCTTTGCCTTCCAAATCCAGCATTCCGTACTGCTTTTTGCAGGTGGCGTTCCATTCCGCCTCCTGGTCAGTGACCCACAAACTGGTGCGCGCACGCACTCACCCCCATATCTTATCGCAATCCGTTATACGCTAATCAGCTATTTTCTTACACTACTATGTTCGGGCTATTCTCTGCTTTGTCGTATGTTATTGCTGATATGAGGAGACCAAGAATACTGAGAGACGCATTTGGTATTGTTCCGTGTGAATTTTCCTCGGCGGAATTGCCGCTTTCCTCGTCCTTTACAACTCCCTAGTGAGACTAATACTAACCGTCCCTAGCTGGGCCGTTTCAACCGCCTACCCAATTTTCGCCTCGTACAAAGCGTACGACAATTATGTGACCCTTGCCACTAGGTCCGCATCCACCACGGTCAATTTCGGTGGCGTGGCTATCCCATTGGGCACGATGTTGAAGCGTGCCACCACATCAGAAACCTCCATCGAGGAAGACACTTTGAACTCACGCTTGCTCTCAGTACAAATGTGGATGATCTACTGGATTGTCAACGGTTTTGTGCAAGTGGTGGAGTCCGTCTTACTCCTCCGCTGGTTGCCCTTGTACTCGGTGGCAAGACTCGGCTTCTCCGTGTGGTTGGTGGCGCCGATAGTCTTAAATTCGGCCCGGCTTCTGAAGAAGCTGCTCGTCACACACTCAGAGATCCAATCTGAGTGGGTCACTTTCTCCCAGCAGGGATGTGGGTTGGTGTACTTCCAGTACATCAAGCCACTAATGGAGGGACAGCTCTCGTTCCTCTACGACTTGAAGCCTGACGAGCTCTTGGGAAAGGCGAGCGGCTATCTCGCCATGCCAATCTTCAAACTCGCCACAATGCTGTCGAGAGGCGCCAATGAGCCAACCCCAGAGTCTACTGGCGAAAGTGGAAACTACATGCAGACGTTCGCCACGCTTTCGTCTTTCTCCAAGTCATATTTCCCTGGTCGTGGCGCGGAGGTGAAAGAGGTGCTGACTGCGGCAGGTTCCGCAACACAGGCCGAGGATCTCGATGAGTACGATGTGGTGGATGCACCTTCCATGAATGCACTGGTTGCTGGATTGAAGAACCGCAATGTACCCGAGAAGGCCGAGGGACGCCGCTGGTTTTGGTAACTCGGCGGGAATGGATTTCACTTCTTAGATATGACTAGGCTTGTTTGTAACATTCGCTGGTATGGTTTCTTGTCGGTATGGAGGGTGTATTGTGGTAGGTCAATGCTTATTGTATTTCTATGTACATGCCGTTTCGCCGCTTCACAAGTTCAAGTAGTTGGCCACCAACTGTCTGTCGCCAGATGTCTCCTCCTGGGTCCGGAGCTTGTCGAGAGTCTGACCGTACTTCTTTTTGTTCTTGGCCGAAACGAATATGTTGGCCAAGTTAGGTTTCTTGTAGATGCCGTTGAATGACTCGCTGGGCTTGAGCTTGTCGGAACCTTCGGCGGCCACCATCTGCATGGCCTTGGTCTGGTTGATTCTGAAGTCACGGGCACTGTCCACCACTTCCTGGGGCAATTCTGGCCACACAAATGGCTCAGCCATGTCGATCGTCATCTTCTTGTATTGTGGGCCCCTGTAGCGGGCATGGTCGTTCATTCCACGCACAAAGCTGGCGTGCAATAGCTGAACAGTCACATTCAATGCTCTCAAACCATACACATGCCACAAGTAGTCCCTCAAGTCCATCTTGTTGAAGTTTCTAGGCACCAAGAACTTGGCCTGGTACGGCGTGTGCTTGGCGTTGGGTCTTAACAAGCAGATTCTCGCCTTTGGCAAGTAAACCTTTTTTTCTCCGACCCTGAAGTGCGGGCGGCCCTCGGCCAACTCCTCCTGGAACTTCTCGTAGTTTCTTCTCGAGATCTCGTCGCTTCTTGGGTTGAACTTGATAGGCACGGGTTTACCCTCTTGGAGGTATTTTTCCTTGACTTCACCAGCGGGGAACATTGTGTCGGTGACCAGCTGTGAGAGTAGCGGCTTTCTCTGCCTTCTGAAGCCGTATCTGGGTTTCTCCAATTGAACCTCGGAGATGTTCACCTTTGGGTATTTTTTGTGGTTGGCCCTGTAGTGCACCTGTCTTGCAGACATCAGCGTGAACCCTAGCTGGGACAACCCAAGCTTTTGGATGCCCTTGGTTAATTTGTCCATTGGGGTGATTTGGCTAGAGTTGTATCACCTCTCCAGTGAGAAAATTTTGTGCGCACCCAAGCGCGGGTCGTGCGCGCACCGGTGTATCCACTAACGCTTTTTCCACCGCATGAAAATATCAACTGTTGAAATCTCAGTACCGCCACATCAAATGTCAGCCGACCTTCCCGTGGACGACCCGTACGCGTACGATGAGGAAGACTCGTCCGCAATCACCCCAGAGGACTGCTGGACTGTCATCCTGTCGTTTTTCCAGGAGAAAGGCTTGGTGTCGCAGCAGTTGGACTCGTTTGACGAATTCATCGAATCCACCATCCAGGAACTCGTGTGGGAAGATTCCCACTTGATCTTGGACCAGCCTGCGCAGCACACGTCGGAGGACCAGTACGAGAACAAGCGGTTCGAGATCACGTTCGGCAAGATCTACATTTCGAAGCCTACTCAAACGGAAGGCGACGGCACAACCCACCCCATGTTCCCACAGGAAGCGCGCTTGCGTAACTTGACATACTCGTCGCCTTTGTACGTGGACATGACCAAGAAGAAATTTTTGTCTGACGACCGTGTGAGAAAGGGGAACGAACTTGAGTGGGTCGAGGAGAAAATGGAGAATGAAGACGCTCAGTCCAAGGTGTTCTTGGGTAAGGTGCCCATCATGTTGAGATCCAAGTTCTGTATGTTGAGGGACTTGGGCGAACACGAGTTCTACGAGTTGAAGGAGTGCCCTTACGATATGGGTGGGTACTTTGTCATTAACGGTTCGGAGAAAGTTTTGATTGCCCAGGAGAGAAGTGCCGCCAACATCGTGCAGGTGTTTAAGAAGGCTGCGCCTTCGCCCATTTCGCACATTGCCGAGATCAGGTCGGCACTCGAGAAGGGTTCGAGGTTGATTTCGTCCATGCAGATCAAGTTGTACGGAAGAGACGACAAAGGCACCACTGGAAGAACAATCAAGGCGACTTTGCCATATATCAAGGAAGACATCCCCATTGTTATTGTTTTCAGAGCTCTCGGTGTGGTGCCTGATGGAGATATCTTGGAGCACATCTGTTACGACGCCAATGACTGGCAAATGTTGGAGATGTTGAAGCCATGTGTGGAAGAAGGTTTCGTCATTCAGGAACGTGAAGTTGCCCTCGATTTCATTGGTAGAAGAGGTGTCTTGGGTATTAGGAGAGAAAAGCGTATCCAGTACGCTAAGGACATTTTGCAGAAAGAGCTTTTGCCCAATATTACTCAGGAGGCCGGTTTCGAGTCGCGAAAGGCGTTCTTCTTGGGTTACATGGTTAACAGATTGTTATTGTGTGCCTTGGAAAGAAAAGAACCAGATGACAGAGATCACTTTGGTAAAAAGAGATTGGACTTGGCCGGTCCTTTGTTGGCCAGTTTGTTCCGTATCTTGTTCAAGAAGTTGACCAGAGACATCTACAACTACATGCAGAGATGTGTTGAGAACGACAAGGAGTTCAACCTTACGTTGGCTGTCAAGTCTCAAACAATCACCGATGGCTTGCGTTATTCCTTGGCTACTGGTAACTGGGGCGAGCAGAAAAAGGCCATGAGTGCTCGTGCTGGTGTCTCTCAGGTGTTGAACCGTTACACTTACTCTTCGACATTGTCGCATTTGAGAAGAACAAACACTCCAATTGGACGTGATGGTAAGATTGCCAAACCAAGACAGTTGCACAACACACATTGGGGACTTGTTTGTCCCGCAGAGACTCCCGAGGGTCAGGCGTGTGGTTTGGTCAAGAACTTGTCATTGATGACGTGTATCTCGGTTGGTACTGCGTCTGAACCTATCTTGTATTTCTTGGAAGAATGGGGTATGGAACCATTGGAGGATTACGTGCCTTCTAACTCTCCTGACTGCACAAGAGTGTTTGTTAACGGTGTTTGGGTTGGTACCCACAGAGACCCTGCTCAATTGGTTGACACCATGAGAAGATTGAGAAGAAAGGGTGATATTTCACCTGAAGTTTCTATTATCAGAGACATCAGAGAGATGGAATTCAAGATCTTTACGGACGCAGGACGTGTGTACCGTCCATTGTTTATTGTTGATGACGATCCAGACTCAGAGACGAAGGGTGACTTGGTTTTGCTGAAGGATCATATTCACCAGTTGTTGAACTCTGAGTACGATGAGTACGATGAGGAATCACAAGCTAACGCATACACTTGGTCATCTTTGGTGAGTGACGGTGTTGTCGAATACGTCGACGCCGAGGAAGAAGAAACCATTATGATTGCCATGACTCCAGAAGATTTGGACGCCTCTAAGAGTTCGTTGTCTGAAACACAACAAAAGAGCTTGCAGTTGGAGAAACAAGAGCTTGACCCTGCAAAGAGAATCAAGCCAACTTACACCGCTTCCACACATACTTTCACACATTGTGAGATCCACCCATCCATGATTTTGGGTGTTGCTGCATCTATCATTCCTTTCCCAGATCACAACCAGTCTCCTCGTAACACTTACCAGTCTGCTATGGGTAAGCAAGCTATGGGTGTGTTCTTGACCAACTATGCTGTGAGAATGGATACAATGGCTAACATTTTATACTATCCACAGAAGCCTTTGGCTACCACGAGATCCATGGAATATTTGAAGTTCCGTGAGTTGCCCGCCGGCCAAAACGCAGTTGTCGCCATTGCTTGTTACTCTGGTTACAACCAGGAAGATTCTATGATTATGAACCAGTCATCTATTGACAGAGGATTGTTCAGATCTTTGTTCTTCAGATCTTACATGGACTTGGAGAAGAGACAAGGTATGAAGGCTTTGGAAACCTTCGAGAAGCCATCGAGATCTGACACATTGAGATTGAAGCATGGAACATACGAGAAGTTGGACGAAGATGGATTAATTGCTCCAGGTGTCAGAGTGAGTGGTGAAGATATCATTATCGGAAAGACGACTCCTATTCCACCAGATACCGAGGAATTGGGTCAGAGAACTCAATATCACACCAAGAGAGACGCCTCTACTCCTTTGAGAAGCACAGAATCTGGTATTGTCGATCAAGTTTTGTTGACTACCAACGGTGACGGCGCCAAGTTTGTCAAGGTCAGAATGAGAACGACAAAGATCCCCCAAATTGGTGATAAATTCGCCTCCAGACACGGTCAGAAGGGTACTATCGGTGTCACTTATAGACACGAAGACATGCCTTTCAGTGCACAAGGTATTGTGCCTGATTTGATCATCAACCCTCACGCTATTCCATCTCGTATGACAGTCGCTCACTTGATTGAATGTTTGTTGTCGAAAGTGTCTTCTTTGTCGGGTTTGGAAGGTGACGCCTCGCCCTTCACGGATGTGACTGCAGAAGCCGTCTCGAGATTGTTGAGAGAGCATGGATACCAGTCCAGAGGATTTGAAGTCATGTACAACGGTCACACTGGTAAGAAGTTGATGGCACAAGTGTTCTTTGGTCCAACATACTACCAGAGATTGAGACACATGGTTGATGACAAGATTCACGCCAGAGCTAGAGGACCAGTGCAAGTGTTGACCAGACAACCAGTCGAGGGTAGATCCAGAGACGGTGGTTTGCGTTTCGGAGAGATGGAGAGAGATTGTATGATCGCGCACGGTGCTGCCGGTTTCTTGAAAGAAAGATTGATGGAGGCATCGGATGCGTTCAGAGTGCATGTGTGTGGAATCTGTGGGTTGATGTCAGTCATCGCCAACTTGAAGAAGAACCAGTTTGAGTGTCGTTCGTGCAAGAACAAAACCAACATCTACCAGATCCACATTCCATACGCGGCCAAGTTGCTCTTCCAGGAGTTGATGGCTATGAACATTTCTCCAAGATTATACACGGAACGGTCTGGAATTAGTGTGCGTGTCTGAGGGAGCAGGATAGGTTTGTATTATACCACCACAAAAGAAAAAAGATATAGGTAATTAAACATACGTTAAATAGCATCCGGAGTAGTTGTATTCGTCTCTATGTACATGTTTACTGTTGCAAGTATTTGGCACGAAGCTCGGCCATGTGTTTTTCCTTGGCTTCCAAGTTGGCGATTTTGGCTTTCAACTCCGATGTCTCGTCGGCAAAGCCAAGCAAGTTCTCCTTGTAAGGATGCTCATCGCCATCGAAAACTTTTAGTCTGTCGATTCTGGCAAGCCTAAGCTTGTTCTTTGGGATCATACCTTTCACGGCTCTTTTCAAAATTTCTCCATAGCCCTTGTTGGCGATCATTCTCTCCATAGGAATCAACTTCAAAGAACCTGGTCTCGTCGTGTGGGACCAGTACGTTTTGTCTTGCATTTTGTTACCTGTGACTTTCAAATGAGCACAGTTGGTCACCACCACGTAGTCGCCATGGTCTCTGTTTGGAGAGAAGGTGGGCTTATGTTTGCCTTGCAATGTGAGGGCTATGCTGGCGGCCAAACGACCCAAGGTTCTGTCATCTGCGGCAACGTCAACATGGTGCCACACACGCGTCAACGCAGCGGTGGCGTTCCCTATTCTCTGAGACATTTTTCTGGGGAGTTGTAGATGTGGAATGGGACTAAGATTTGGAGAGGAAAATTTCGTGGCGTGTGTGCAGGAGGTACGAAAATGTCGAGAAACTTGAGCGGTATAGACAAACCGGTGGGCACTAACGACTCAAAAAAAAAACACACCAGGACAGAAGTTAACCGGACTGTTTCACCACTCCGCCTTCGTCTCCGCAACACTCTTTTCTCCCCGTTTTAAGTGATCCCTGTGGTCTTGACTGGCTTACAATAATCCTTGGTCGATATGTTCTTCTTGAAAGATTTGTCGTTGAACTTAACTCTCCACCCGTCATATTTCGGTCCGCAAATGGATCAATACTTGCGAGACAAGCTATTGAGTGATGTGGAGGGCACGTGTACCGGCCAGTTTGGATACATTGTGTGTGTTTTGGATTGCATGAATATCGACGTGGGCAGAGGGCGCATTATCCCAACTACCGGCATGGCCGAATTCGAAGTGAAGTACAGAGCCGTTGTTTGGAAGCCATTCAAGGGCGAGGTCGTCGACGGTGTGGTCACCACAGTCAACAAGATGGGATTTTTTGCTGATGTGGGGCCACTATCTGTTTTCGTCAGCACACACTTGATCTCTTCAGATATGAAGTTCAATCCGTCGGCAAACCCGCCAGCGTACGTGAGTCCCGACGAAACCATCGAGAAAGGATCGCGGGTCAGATTGAAGATCGTTGGTACCAGAACGGATGTGAACGAGATTTATGCCATTGGAAGCATAAAAGAGGACTACTTGGGTCCAAGTCCAATGTAAGGCTCGTGTGCCAACTCCATGTACTATAGAATTCATGTCAGCAACAGCGAAGGAATACGAAAAATTTTGAAAACCTCAGAATCATGTTTATACGGTGTACAATAACTCCACAATTCATATGCTCATTAGTAGTGCTAGTCGTCATCCAAATTGATGATGTTCGTCTGGTTTACAGTAGCAGGGTCAAACTTCGCCTTCAGTCCCGTCAAATTGAGCCTCTTGTTCCAGGTTCGTTCGGGAACTGGTTCATGTGAAATGACCCGTTTAGCATTCGAAGGTGTAGTGAGCGTCATGACCTGGATTCTGTTGTCAAGCGGAGACATCGTCATCGATTTGTCGGCAGCCGAGACTTCCTGTGGCCGAGACTGTGGCATTGGTGGCAGCTGGATCAAACCTGTTGTTGGAGGCGTTCCACTGCTTATCATCTGAGCCAGACCATGATTAAATGAAGGTGGGGCGGAAATAGATGGAGGCGCTTCAGTTGATCGAGAAGTATCTGACGACAAAATGTCCTGCGACACCTCAATACCCAAAAGTCCCTTCACCTTGATGACTCCTCTTCGCTCCTCCACCCTGTCAAATGGAGACTTGGAATAGCGCGCAGCTAGAGCTGGATTATTCTGTGAAATGGCCCCAGTTGTTGCTCTCCGCGTGAGCCCAGGGACTTCGTTGGAGTGGTTATCCGAGAAATACCCATACATGGGTAGTCTTTGCTCATTCGACGAGACGCTTTGTTGACCGACCAAGCTAGCACTTGCGTTTTGAGACCTTTCGACCTCGGATGGAGAGAAAAAATTGGGGCTCCTCAGTCCCTGTGCTTGAATCTGCTGGTTATATCCTGTATCGTTGTATTGAGCATTCAGCGTGGTGCCATTTCCAGAGGGAGGGTCGGCAGTTTGGTTGGCTCTGTATTGGTTAATAAGCACCGACGATTGCAGGACAAGTCTTCGAAAGGACTGGGACCCTGGGGTATCGGATGAGCTCCTGACAGGATTGTACTGGGGCCTCACAGGGCCATTTCCGACAACTTGTCCGTATGGTCCGAACTGCCTGGAATAAACAGCCAGATTTCCATTCTGATGACTCGATTCGGCACCGTTGGCCAAACTGGCATGATGTTGTGGGATACTCGGATGAGTAATGTGTTGCTGCGTAGAACTATCCTTTGGTCTAGGCAAATTTGTTGGGCCCATAATGTCGGCCACGCGATTCGAGTAACCACTTGTTCCAGAATAGAGGCTCGCAGACCGATTCACACCGGCATCTGGTGCTCTATGTTGTTCAGCCAGATATTGGTGAGCCAGCAAGCTTGGAAGGTGAACCTGACCATTGGTGGTCGAGGTTTCCGAAGGAGGAGCAACCGAGCCTCGATGTTGGTCAAGTTGGCGCTCGTATGAGACGGCGGGCAGTACTGACGGGACAACGTTACTTTCGTGTGACGTCAGAGAATGCAAGTTTGGTGGCGACAAGCTCGGGCGGACAATGGGAGGAACATGCAGTGTTCCGAGACCACCACCCTGATTATTCGATGAAGAGTCCGATTCTTTGTTTAGAGGCGGAGAGCGATTTGGAGCACTCGTGGTCCCAGTGGCTGGTGAAGCACTATTGACTGGGGAGATACTCGGGGTGATTTCTGCCGCGGGGCCATTTGGAACATTCGGCGTCGTTGTAACAGACGAGTCGGTGGGCAAACTGGGGACGGATGTAGCACGGTTCTCAGGTGTGGAACTCTGTACTTCGGTCTGGGCACCAGTGGATGCCGGCCGGGAAATGTTTTGGCAAATGCTGTCAATGAGCGAGTAGTTGGGGTCAGTGGGAATTTTCAACCTCTTTGCCTTTGGAGTTTCAAGCGAGTCTCCAAGATTTTGTTTGGGTGAAGCATCTGGGATAGAAACAATACTGACATCAGCAGCTACGGAATGATCGTTGCCCGCCAAAGAGCTAGTGATCACACCGGGAAGAGCTCCACTAACGGTCACATCGTTGGTTCTTGCAACTTCCAGAGAATTAAGTTGCTCACTCGAACTTTGAGCGGAATGCGTCGAGTTAATCGTCTGAGGAAGACGAGATGACGCTTCGGTGGACCCTCCACCACCAGTCGCTGCATCGGGTATATTTGCCCCACGCGAGCTTACGGAATTTGAAGGCGGCACTCCTATAGTTTCCTGAACAGAGGGACTCACGATTGGTGTCTCAGTTGCACTGGCGGCAATATCTGCCACCGGGTTAGCACCTGTTACATTGGATGCATTGACTTCATGCACAATATCGTCTTCGTCATTGATGTCGTCATCAGGCAGTGTTATTCTGGGGCGACGCAGGTAGGTCTGAATGGGCCTGTCATCAGACGAGACCGAAGACCTTCTCAGAACATGGTCCTCCTGGTTGAACGTACCCATGGGGTTTGTGCTTAATTCTGTGGTTCTGATATCAGAAGTCGAATCCAGAGGAGCGATTGTGGGCGACATATCATTTGCTCCCGTAGACATTGGCGCATTGTCTGAAACAGACGGTTGTAGACCGCTGGACTCTCCAAGATCAGTGGATTGCAAAGCATAAGCGCTTCTAGAATTGGCCGCTGCTTCTCCCTCAGCGGTGACGCTCCTCATGCTCACGTCTGGTAGCTCGTCCTCACTTTCACTGTCGAGGGAAATTATCTCGATGGGCTCCTCAACACGAGAAACAGACGCTTCCTTGACCACCAGCGTTTGCTCTTGCTGAATGTGGTCATCCCTTGTGGTCTCCTCGTCAACCGTTTCCCAGGACCCGTCGAGGTTAATGTTAACAGTGTCCACTTCGTCCGAAGTCGAATCCAATATCTCCTTTATGTAGTCTGACACGGCCAATCGGTGTGGGTCGAGCTGCTTTGAGCAAACGGGGCATACCCAGGAAGGGATCCGCTCCTGCATTGTCAAGAACGACAAACCATCAAAACACTGGATGTGGTCGCAGTCTATACTTCTCATGGGAACCGAAATCCGGGCATAAGTAAGCGGGCACCGTAGCGTCAAAGACGAGGTGGCCATAACAATGTCATCGTCCTGGTTCAGCTCATAGTCTTTCACGATCAACAATCGCGTGGTGGCCGCCAGGATATGCTCTTTTTCTGTGGAGATGTATTTGACGATCTCATCGGGCTTTCTGGCATCCACAATGTACACGTACAAAGAGTAAGGTTCTGCCGCGTCCGAGTACACAATGTTGACCGTGAAAGACTTCTTCCCGTTGATGGAATCAGTCAAGTCGGCCGGCCGACAAGTTCCTGCCTTCCCCTTCAAGCCCTTCACGTATTGCTTTGTGTTGATCCCGTCCACATGGATCTCTATGGGCGGGAACTGGATATCTGCACGTGCTGGGTCCTTGTCTGACAGAAGGCCGCTGAACAAGTAAAGTTTCATGTGAGCATCGGAGCGGAGGAGCGTGAGCTCTGTCTGGTCTAGCTCGATCATGACATTGCATAAATTGCGGCCCTTGCTGGCAGGGATCACGTAGGGGAACCGGCGCAACATTCGGCGTAGCGAGTAGAAAATCGTGCTTTGGAACAAGAGCATGGGACCTTTGTGGTGCGGGCTGTATGGCATGCTTGACGCCGTGTGTGATGGATGAGACGAATGTGACTGGTGAGAGCCAGATCTGCTCGCATGCGACGCCATTTGCGTGGCCAGGTTCTGGATCCGCGGCTTGCCCTTCACCTGGTTGGCCAGATGCTGTAGTCTTGCGAGCTGGTCTGCCATCAGCGAGGCGTCTATTAGTCCTGACTGAAGCGCTGCGTAGAGGTTCTCAAAGTTGGGCACCGGGTCATTGGTCATCATCTTCAACACGATGGTTCGAAGCGCGAGGAGGCGGACGTTCTGGCCCGTCACCTGGCACTGGCGAATGTGCTGGTCGATGCGGTCGATGAGGTCCTGGCGTTTGCCCTTGGTGGTTAGCAGTAGCGACTTGCAGATCTCTTTCAACTGAGCAACGTAGAGGCGCCGCACGTGGTGGAGCGTGTTATCGATCTCAGTGGCAGTTAGAGGCTGCCGCAGTTGTAGCGCCAGACTGCTCAACAGGCTCATGGCGGCGATGGGGTGGGGCTTGAGTTGGATATCTGGATATCTTCAAGATTGAAACTTGGGCAAGGTGCAGGTCGATTAGTTTTGCATCCGTGCGGATGTGAGGCAGCGTTGACCGTTGCGATGAATATGGCCAGGAACTTCTGTTTCAAGATTTGGGAAGAATCGCGTTGGTTCTTGTTGTTCTATGTGTTCGTCTTGTTATTTACTTTTTCTTCTCTTTCCTTTTGTCTAATTCTTTATTGTTTTTCTCAAGACGGCCCTCATGTGTCGTCCTGCAACCTATCAAAGCTGCATCGAAATGTGTTCTATATTAGTAAATGGCCCTACATTCTCTCCACCGGAGTCAATCCCAACAACACCATACCGTTGTACAACACCTGCTTGGCAGATGCATACAATGCCAATCTGGCGGTGGCCAATTCTTCCTCTTGGCCAGCAACCCACAAGGTGTCGTAACAAGACGAGACAATGTGGGTCAAGTTGAAAAGATACGTGACGACCGTCGAAGGCTCTTGGGTCTTCAATGCTCTCTTGATCACGTCAGGGTACTGGGCCAACGTTCTGATCAAGTTGCCAGCACTGGCCTCCGTCAACAAGTCAAAGTTGGCACTCTTCAACTTCTCGTCGGCAATGTTGGCTTTTCTTTGCACGGAACTCAAACGAGAGTGGGCGTATTGCAAGTATGGACCGGTGTCTCCTTCGAATGAGAGCATTCTGTCCCACTTAAACTCGTAGTTGTTGATACGCTTGGATTGCATGTCCTGGATCATCACCGCAGAAATACCAATCAAGTCAGCGATCTTCTCTGGCTCCTCAATCTGAGCGTACTTGGTCTCGTTTCTCTTCATCACCTCGTGCATCTTGTCCTTGGTCTCCTCCAAGATGTTGTCCAAGAACACCACAGTTCCCTTTCTGGTGGACATACCTTGCACCATACCGAAGTTAATGTGCTCCAAGTTCTTGGCCCATGGCAAACCCATCTGCTTCAAGATCTCGAAGAACTGGGCCACATGCAAATCCTGTTGCGAGGCAATCACATACACCATCTTGTCAAAGTGGTAGTTGTCGTAACGCTTCATGGCTTCACCAACATCTCTGGTCAAATACAAAGACGTACCGTCGGACTTCTGCACAAGACACTTGCCCAACTTCTTGTTGAACTTGGTCAAGTCGATCAACTTGGCGCCCCTGTCCTCGTGAACCAAGCCCTTGTCGTTGAACAACTTGATCACATTCTGCATGGCCTCCTGCGAAACCTGCGACTCTCCCGAGTACAAGTCGTACTTGATGTTAAGTCTGGAGTAGGTGTCGATGTACTTCTCGATGGACAAATCTCTGAACTTCTTCCAGATGTCCAACGCGGACTGGTCGCCGTCCTCCATTCTTCTGAAGTATGCTCTGGCCTTGTCGTTGGTGCCTCCCTCGACATCTCCCTCTTCGGTGATGTCCTTGTTGACTTGGACATACACTTCGAACAAGTGGTTGATTGGGTCCGTGGCCAACTTGGCCTCATCGCCGTACTTCTCGAACCCAACCGCTAGCAAACCGAACTGCTTACCCCAGTCACCCAAGTAGTTGATTCTGGTAACGTCCCAACCTGCCTTCTCGTACAAGTTGGACAAGTACCCTCCAATGATGGTGGATCTCAAGTGGCCCGCGTGGAATGGCTTGGCGATGTTGGGAGACGAAAACTCCACAAGCACCTTCTTGCCCACACCCAAGGGCAAGTATCCGTAGTCGGTGGTTCTGGTCAAGGAGTCCTTGATGACCAAGTTGTAGAGGGTCTTGGTGTTGAAGTAGAACTGCAAAAACTGGCCCTCAGCCTTGACTTCGTCCAAGAACTTGCCCTTGTTGAAAGCAGTGGCAATCTCGGTGGCTTTCGACTTGAAGTCTGTGCCCTTGGGGAGTCTCAATCTAGGAAGCGGGACAAGAAGATCACCTTTGTCCAAGGTGGAAGGCGAGTCCAATGCAGGGAAAATGACGTCCTTGGCAATGCCCGTGATGGAGTGCAACTCGTTGGTGATGTAGTTTCTCAACACGTCCACAACGTTGTATTCTGGGTAGGAATTTGCCACAGATGGCTCGTCCTTGAGGCCCAATGCGGCCAAGGATTCTGTGATGGTGCTGGCAGACATTGCAAATCTCCTGGTGGGTATTCTTCGTGAGAGTGCAGACCAGAGATGGTTCATGTAGGGTATAAATTTTTTCGGTGAGATGAGAAAATTACTCATTTGCACCTCACACGACGAGCTTATCGCCAGACTACGATGACTGAAAATGTGGAGAGGTGGGGGGTTTTCGGCAAGGCGAACTCGGTTCTAATTCGAATTCCTTGAGTAAATTCACAATTCATAGTTATTTCGTTGATTTTTGGGACCATGGTGTGGACTGGTCGCAAATTGAGAATACATACTAGTAAGGGAGAAGACACTCAAAGAAGACTAACAGGAAAAAGTGGCGGCTGGCTTCTAATTTTTAATTCACGCATCCTTCTTTGCCGTCTCCCGTTTCGGTATTTAAATTTGCGTACTATTCGGTCGAGCACATAAACTCGGAATGTAGTGAGCAGGCAGTGCGTCAATGACGTAGAACAGACAGACCAAGGTTTTTGTCGGAAACAAGAATTGCAGCACAACCTCAGGTGACTATAAATACTGGACGCTTCCCCGCCGCCAATGCTCATCCCTAAAAACTTTGTTTTTTCTTGTCTTAATGCCCCTCTGCTGCCAGCAACTACCCCACACAATCTCACCAGTACACCACGCCCTGTGCACTAAGGCTATACTCGGGCTGTAACTCTAGCATTATCCACCATCAAACCTACCCGCCATGGATCACCAGATACACACCCTCATAGAGATGGGATTCACCCAAGACCAGGCAATTGATGCACTTGGGTCTTGCGGCAACGATCTCACCAAGGCAATCGCATACCTTTTTGGCGAGGTGGAAGAACCCAAGGGAACAGGCACCCAGGCGTCGCCATACATCGTGGACTCCATGCCCGTCGACAGTTACGAGTCCGTCCACGTGAACAACCCGCAGGACTTGCCGGAGTTTCTTGGCCAGTACGCTTCTTCTGAGGCCATGGAGCCGATGTCAATGTCGGATCACTACCCTTCGGTGTCGTACGACTATGAGCGCTACACTGACTCCAAAACTGAACGTCCTGCAAGCACCGACAGCCTGGGAAGCAGTATGGATGCCGTTGCTGAAATCGAAGACGCCAGCGAGCCCGATTACGGGCCGAACGTCAAGACTGAGGGCAATCTCTTCCCCACGGTGGTGCTTCGCTCTTCCAACCAGAAGTACTGGGTGGCGCTCATCAACATATTGGCGCGGTTCACGCCGTTCGCCGAAGCGTTGCTAGCGGAGGAAAATCCGTCGCCTTTCGTTGAGGAGTTGCAGCGGCTCGTATACTTCATCACCAACTTCCGCCACAGCTCAAGGTGGTACGTGAGTGCAGACGAGCTTTTGGCGGCGTTGCCCTCAGACTTCGGTGGTGACGACTACTTTGGCGACGAAGTGATTCTCAATGCGTATAGCCAAATAATGCTGGAGCAGCTGCTGTTGCGGCCAGTGTTTGAGTCCCTTGTCGAGAGCGTGGAGGAGGACATCAGCAAGGACCTCACGGTGCTTGAGATCGACTCGGATACACGGAGAAACAACCTTTATCGCACGCTCAATGAGCTTTTCTGGGAGAAAGGGTTTGTCAAGTTGGGTCTCATCAAGTACAAGCGGGTGGCGCCGTTGGTTACCTACCAGCTAATAGGCGACTCCTCGTCGTACGCGCCGCCGTTGGAGTTGCAGGAAGTTGTTTATCCCGAGGTCTACAGTGAGAGGGCCCAGCAGGCAGTTGAGCATGAGGTGCATCTAATTCGTCAGGCGGAAACGTCACTTCAAGCGGTTTCGAGGAAACTCATGGATCTCAACGTTTTCGAGGGCAAGCGAATCTCGAGTCTTTTGCGGCAAGCAACTGCGGCCGTCGGACGCACAGCATGCGATGACCCTGCTATTAGCGATGCACGCGACGACCTAGCCCAGCTTACCGAAAAGCTCGACGAGGTGCGGATGTCAGAAATCGAAACCCAGAACAATTTGCGGCGCCAGGCTGCAGGCGAGCAATTGGGCAACTACCGCGAGATTGCAGCGCAGTGCAATTTGCAGCCGTACCACCTAATGGGTGCCATCATCAGCGAGACGCATTTCTACGTGCGCCTCGACGTCGACTCGTACCTCCGCATGGACGAGCAGTTGGTGGTTGATTTCGACGATGTTGCCGCCAGCGTGGCTCTGGCGACCCGGCAAGACTCCCACTTGGTGACGCTTATTTACGGAGTTAGCGACGGGTGTCCGCACGAGTTTGAGGAGAGTGCAGAGGAAGAGTTGATTGATGTTGGCCAGAACGACAAAGACAGTGAGGGGCAAATGCGGGCAGACGACACGAAAGAGGAGCAAAACGGCAATGACGCACAAGACACAGTGGATGGCGCGGCTCTGACCCCGAAACTGGCAAACGCAATTTCACCCAGTGAGGCCGCTCGGAGTTGTGCCAGCGCACACGAGCAACCACTACCCACACCAGACCTGGGCTTAGGTGACACCACCAGTGGTCCTGCGGGCTGGCGCACGCGCGCGCCAAAAGTTGAAATGGCCGAACACGCACCTGGTGGTACGGGGGAAAACCTCGAAAAGGACACGACGCTCGAGGGCGGCGACGTGCACAGTGCGCAGTCTAACCCGCCGATGCCGCACCAGGTTGCCCATCGGGACAGTTGTGAATCCCTGTTGTCAGATTTGTCTACCAATCAAGCAGGCAATGTGCCCAAACAGGGCGCGCTACAGGGTTCGGGTGCAGATATCGAGGCGCCTCGACTGCCACTTGAAAGTTCGCGGCTACAATGTGCCAGCCGGGGCCGCGTGGCGCAACGGGTAATTGAGCAGTTTCATGCCGACGAGCAAAACGCGCTGGCTCGGTGGTTGTGAAGCGGCCCACTTTTGGGGGTTTTCTTGCCACGCTTGTGATCTGATCGGCGTGCATGCAATGGAGCGCTTGGCATCGAACCGGTTTGTCCTACTGTGTACTGATTCGCCCGCCTCGCATAGGCAGATTGGTGTAGCGCGCGCGCCTTTACTGCCAGCTGAGGGAGCTATATACCCTCCTAAGCCCCGCAGTGTGAACGCTTGTGTGTTTTTTTCTCTTAACCTGTTCTCAGTCCGCTTCCAACAACAGGCGCTCTGCTCCCGACTACTTGCGCAATGGTCAAGTCCTACTTAAACTTGTTGGTCCGGAACAGGAAGGTCCACTTCCTCGTGTTTGTTGTCGCCTTGTTGACGGTGGTCAACCAGACCCTCCGCGGCCGCGGTATCACCATCAACTACACAACCGACGACCCTCACTCCAAGGAGCTCACCTATGAGTCCATCTCCGATAACATCAAGAAGGGGTTCTTTGTCACCGACATGAGAATCCAGCGGTGTTTGAGAGGGTTCTCGTGCTCGGCTCCTCCAAACGAACAGCCCGGTTTCTGGGTCAAGATCCCCACCAAGCTCAACCTCTATCCTCATTCCTTTAGCATGTACAATTACTACATGTACATTGAGAAGACCCGTGGGAACGAGTCCAAGAGATTTGTGGAGGACATCCAGTTTTCGTCCAAGAATGAGCAACCAGAGAAGGGCAAGACTTCCAACGCCAAGTGGTTGAGCCACAAGGTCGCATCTCGCTCGTACATCTGGATTAAGTACGTGGAAAACATCGACTTTGCGGTCCGCATGGTCCGTGACGTGAATGTCCTCTACGGCAAGCACGACATGATCGATGCCCGGAAACACTGGAAGTTCTCTCCATCGCCCATTCAGCTTCCACTCAAACAATTGATCCAGCCAAAGCTCTCCATGTTGATGGTGGCTGTGAATGACGAAATGGCCATTTTCAATGCTGACCAGCAATTTGAGAATGTGCAAAAGAAGAATGAGATCATTCTCACTGTTGACCCTAACTTCAAAGTGCTTCAGATAAGTGACATGCATATTGGCCAGGACTCTGCATTATGCGATGGCGACCAGTGCAAGTTCGACGTCAAGACATTGAAATTCATCGAGAACGTGATTGCGAACGAAGAGAACGTGAAATTCATCTTTTTCACCGGTGACTTGATCGACTTCACACGCGTCAAGCATTTTGAGTCCGCGGTCCTTAAGGCTCTCGCTCCTGTCTTGCGAGCTGAAATTCCATTTGTTTTCACTTTCGGTGATTCCGAGCACGAGTGGAGCAACCCACAAACGAAGATCAACATTTTGAATTTCATCTCCAGTTTGCCAGGTTGTTACAACAAGAAGCCAAGTCAATTGGACCGCAGATTGCATGGTTTGACTAACGGTAACATCAACGTTTACAGAGTTCCACCTGCGGGCGGATTCGAAGAATTTGACTACAACAAACTCAAGCTTGAGGAGCCTAGTGCTGTACTCACCTACCTCGACTCCGAGGAGATGTACGTTGACGAGACTCAAAGCAACTACCTTTACCGAATTCTGAAGCGTTTGGCCAACGTTGATCTCAAATTGTTATTCTTCCACAACCCACTTCCGAACTTCCGTCCTCAAGGCAAGTTTAAGTTGATTGGAAGCTACAATGAGAAGCACCAGATCGAAACGAAATCCAGCCGTCAATTCCTCAAGGATGTCAAGGAATGCGGATACCGTGCTGTTTGTGTTGGCCACGAGCATGAGAACGACTCATGTATCTGGGATGACAAGGACGACAAGGAAATCTTGCTTTGCTACAGTAGTGTGGCCGGAGAATCTGCCGACACCAGACTTGACAAGAACTTTGGTCGTCGTTTGCGTGTTTTCGACATCAACTTTGACAAGGTGGAGATTCTCAGTTGGAAGAGATTGAAGGGAGACAAGGAACAGTCGGAAATGATCGACCCTCAGCTGGTCTGGAAGGCGGCGGACCCTGAACCCGAGTTCGCCAAGCAGGATGACCAAGACAACGGTGAAGCTCCAGCGAAAGAAGCTCCAATGGATAAGCCTGTCGACAAGCCCGCGGAGAACAAGCCTGCCGCTGAGGAACCTGCAAAGGAACCAGCTGCTGAAAAACCAGCTGCTGAAAAACCAGCTGCTGAAAAACCAGCTGCTGAAAAGCCAGCTGCTGAAAAGCCAGCTGCTGAAAAGCCAGCTGCTGAAAAGCCAGCTGCTGAAAAGCCAGCTGCTGAAAAGCCAGCTGCTGAAAAACCAGCTGCTGAAAAGCCAGCAGCTAAAAAGCCAGCAGCCGAGGAAGCTGCTGAAGAGCCAGTTGCCAAGAATCCCGCTGAAGAAAAGCCAGTTGCCAAGAATCCCGCTGAAGAAAAGCCAGCCGCTAAGCAAGAGGCTGCTGCTCCGGCTGAAGATGCTGCTCCTGCTGAAGCTGCCGCCGCCCCTGCTAAAGAAGCTGCTGCTGCTCCTGCTGAAGATGCCGCTGCTGCTCCTGCTGAAGAGGCCCCAGCTGGTGATGCTGAGGCTGCAGCGCCTGTGGAGAAACTTGAAGAAGAACCGGCTGCTGAAGAGCCTGCCGTTGATGCTGCTGCTGAACCTGCTGTGGCCCTCGAAGAGGCCGCTCCATAAGTCCCAGCTGGCCTCTCATAAGTCATTTGGTTCCTTGAATTTCAAGTGGCCGAGGTGCTATACTACCTCTCATGTACTATATAGATATTATACCTATCT
This sequence comes from Sungouiella blattae, assembly GCA_003706955.3. Lineage (NCBI taxonomy): Eukaryota > Fungi > Ascomycota > Pichiomycetes > Serinales > Metschnikowiaceae > Sungouiella > Sungouiella blattae. Next base: position 1,094,927 of record PPMS03000001.1, on the reverse strand, counting down.
CACGAGCCAAATAGGAGTGTTCACAATTAGTGGTATATAGTGTGTACGGATGGTGCACGGGTGTACGCACCATCTACATCATCAACCTTTTCTCAGCCTGATGCGATGACCTCAAGCAACACTCACCCATGGGAAAAGCCAAGAAAACGCGGAAATTCTCGCTTATGAAGCGGGCTCTCAAGGCCAACGACCCTCGTGTCAACAAAGAAAAAGCCGAAAAGGCGAAAAAGGCAGAGGACCCCGAACTCACGAGGTCGGTGCCCCAGGTATCCAGTGCATTGTTTTTCCAGTTCAACCAGGCCATCAAGCCTCCATACCAGGTGCTCATAGATACAAACTTCTTCAACTTCTCCATCCAGAAGAAAATCGACATTGTCCGTGGGCTCATGGATTGCTTGTACGCCAAGTGTATTCCGATCGTCACCGACTGTGTGATGGCCGAGTTGGAGAAACTCGGGCCCCGCTACAGAATTGCATTGAAACTAGCCAAGGACCCGCGGATCAAGCGCATTAGTTGCTCTCATGGAGGCACCTACGCCGATGACTGCTTGGTGAACAGAGTTATCCAGCATAAGTGCTACATTGTGGCCACCAACGATGCCGACTTGAAAAGAAGAATAAGAAAGGTGCCTGGAATCCCACTCATGAGCGTGGGCGCACACAGTTACGTTGTTGAGCGGTTGCCGGATGTTTTCTAGTTATTGGGATAATACAAGTACAGGGAACTTTGCATGTATGGGCACTTTACGTGTATGGGGATTTTACGTGTATGGAGCCACAGGTATTACACTATTCGCGAACTCGCCAGTGGCAACCTTAATTGCTGGGGCTTCTACCACCTTCGACACGAAAAATGTTGCGCCCTTAAGTTTCGACCTTGAGATACGACCATCGTTGCAGTTGGTGCCAACAAAAACCTCTCTAACGTGGGCAACGTATTGGCACTCAGTGGGAAAGCCACCAGCATTTAGTCTACATCTCCTTTGAATTATTAAACAGTGGGTATATTAATGATAATACAAAAACATCAGCCGGTATTTAAAGAAAAATAATTAATGGCTGGGTGTTGGGCTGCTTACAACAACAAAGCAGCGGCACCAGCAACAGCCAAACCAGCACCAACAACGGCCTGGTTGACTGGCACAATAGCACCTCCAGAACCAGCAGAGGTGGAGGAGGAGTTGTTAGCAGCCGAAACGGTAGCGGCGACGGTAGCGTAGAGAGCGATCTTGGAGAATTGCATTTTCAATGGTAGTTTTGGATATTTCACGAGTTCTGAAAGATAAAGAAAAAACCCCGAGCTCTCGGGGCCCGGGAAGGGTATATTTATATGGCAAAATCTCCATACTGCACCAACCTGCAGAGCTCAATATAGAATTGATAGAATGCATCGAAAGGCAACCCCATGGTTCGGTGTCCCACTATGTGCAGGAGGTTCGTAAGCATGAGGTGCGCATAAGCTTTTTCATTGCTCTTTTCAAATGCCAGACCTGCAACCCAGCAGCAACTACTGGAGCGGTGGCTTGCCCACTCTTCGCGCCACCAAATTCGGAAGGTGTAGTTCTTGAGTTCACTCTGCTGCTCTTTTGGTAGGCTATGTTCGGGCGTGGCATTCGCGTTCCACGGAATTCAGACCAAAAATAGCCTCGGGCTACTAAAGCTCAGCCGCTATGCGACCCACAAGGGTCCTTCAAACAGGAAGGGTGGTGGTATCAGCCTACCAAAAGTCCTGTGTGCATGTAGCAAAGCAGCCCTGAACAGGGCGGGAGGTGACTTTTCTCAGCGAGGTTGGACTGGCGCCGACTTCCCCTGATATTCATCCGAGCGTGAATATCCAATTTTGGGTTTATCCTTTAGCCCGTCGTTGGCATTTTCGTGTCGCAGCGGCCCAAAAGAATGTGACAGCTCACAATGGGACCGCGTCGCTGTTAGTACGGGAGGCATCCCATGCAGCAATCCAGATTGGCAGTTGCGGGAGATAAGCCATTGTGGGTGATTTTCGCACCCGTTTCAGTTGGCATCATGTTCGTCATGGTGTGCGTACTCACCCTGCAACTTATGTTTGCTGTGATGTGACATCCACAGCAATCTGTAAATTCCATAGGCGCCGATCACGAATCGGGTTCGTCATGGTTTACTCGTTCTGTTGGTTCCTCGGTTACCTCGGGAAACCCGAGACCAATCTGTCCAAGCCCAATTTTTCCGTTGTGCCAGTGCGGAGAAATCTGGCCCATGTGGATTGCACCTTTCACACTTTGAAGTGCGATTTAGTCGCCACGCATAAAATGCTGGATAGCGGCTCTAAGACGTGCTATTCGCTTGACGTATGGAGGTGTTCACTGGCGATTAGGCGCGTCATTTTTGGGTCGTGGTGCCTTCTTTGCCTGGGCGCGGTCTCGCCTACCTATTGTCTGGTCTTGTCTAGCCGTGTCTGGTCTTGTCTGACCGTGTCTGGTCTTGTCTGACCGTGTCTGGTCCGGTCTAGACGCGTTTTGTGTTGTCGCCGTGCCTGCCCTTGTTTGATGTGCCTGTTGCAAGTAGTAGTCAGCTGCAAAACTGCTTGTTGCTGGAGGGAAAATGGTTGTAGCCAGTATTTCTCTCATAGCGACCGACCACAGTTTAGGGGTAAGCCACGAATGTTTTCGTCGCCTAATTCATCGTTCCGATAAGGATATGCTTAGAATGTTTCATGGTGGCTTGGCTCTTGAAACATTTCTGTTAGAAACAATTCGAGCTTCTGAGATTGTTTGCGGTTATTTCTCAACAAGAATAGGATGTCGCCATTTCGTTAATGGAAGGTGATGCGAGTATTTGTTTTGCTTGACCCTTCTCACTTTATGCTGCAAAAACACCTGTCGAGCCTACTCGCAAATCCTGCAACCCCTTCATCCCCTGCTTTCTTTCTTCCACCACAACGTCAACTTCTAGTTCAATGAACCCAGCCACAATCACTGGTCAAAATATTCGGCCCTTCAACTTACAAATGTCACCCTGGAAATCCCTCAAACGCTCAGTCTCAGGAGTTTTCTCCAAAACTTCTGGCGATATCACTGCGATGGATGTCAAAATGCCTTTAAGTAACAACCTCAAATTTAAATCCTCGTCTTCTCCACTTTCCGTCGACTTGACAAATTGCAATGCGTACATTGCCAGGTCACTGCCTCCGTTACCTCCCATAGAAGTACTACCTTGGGCGGCAAATAATACGGCAATCTCTTCCTCAAGTACGTTTTTGCAGTCAAAGGAAATCGCAAACGAAACTGCAAATAAGCGCAACACCTTAGTCAACGGGTCAAGAGTCAAGCGCAGAGAATCCTTCCACCAGAGCATATCCAAGTGCAGCAAGAATGTCAAGTCGTTATTAGCTGACCGTCCCTACTTACACTTCGCCAAGATTTTGCACATGGTCAAAGTAACAGCACCACCTAGAGCCAGTGGTGCAGTAACTGAAGATGTGCGACCCTCAATCGAACCTGAAGGGAGTGACTACGATGATTTCATATTCGCAGCAAGAGACTGGTTGGACGACGACTCTTTTGGAGCACTCCTCTACATCTGGGCGGCTCCAACATTCGAATCCGACCTTGAACTACTGTGTGACTCGAGGCTTTTGAACGTTAGCCCCAACGTAATGCAAACTGCATTGTGTGCCGGAGACGAATCCAAGAAATTGCTAGCGCTGAAAAAAGAAACTGAACGGCGTAATCCATATTTCCACTCATCACGTGCCAAGTTTTCTTGTAAGGCATTTTGGCTTGGCTAGCAAGGAGTCTGCCAGATCACTTATCAACACAGGTTTTGTTCCTATAATTTGGAAATTTAATACCGCCTGAACTGAATTTCCCGATATAATAGAAAATTGACACCGCGAGCTACGCTTGCCGCATTCGTTGTTTTCATCTGATAGATCATTCCCCCACACTTTGATATGATTTCCACCGGCAGAGGCGGCGCCGGCAATATGGTCCTGCCCCAGGATGCGGTTCCAAAACTGAAATCCCCCTCAGTTGAGCCAAAGCAAGAACACAAGAAGGTTTACTATTCGACCGGCAGGGGTGGCGCTGGCAACATTAAGTCATCCAGCGAATTACCTTCGCCGAAGCTTGTACCACAAGGCTCGAATACTCCAGCTTTGACTGGGCAGAAGTTCACCACAGGTCGGGGTGGCTACGGTAACATGGTGAGCAACGACAACCCAGAGCTCACGCGCAAGTTGCAAGATGTTGACGGCAAGCCCTCCGAGAATGACTTGCACGCCGTCACCTCCAACAAGTCATTTTCTGTCGGCAGAGGCGGATTTGGGAATGTCATCTCAAACACCCGCTCACATGGAAGCAGCAACGGGTCTGGCTCGAACAACTTGTATGCTGTTGTCAGCAATGGCGAGAAGAAAAGAAAAGACGCCGAGAAGAAAGGATTGGTTGGCAAGGTGAAGTCTTTCTTCTCATGAGTAGAGTGTTCTATGGAGTGACAAATGAGATATTGCCAATTGCTATATCTTCTAGAGTTGGAGCTCACGTATATATGCGCAGTGGAATACACTGGTTGTACTGCAATTTCTATTGACTGAAAGCATTATCTATTGACCACAACACGCTCTATTGGCCGAGCAAAAAGTTGCGGACCTTGTCCAACGCCTTGAACCTGTGGGAGATGGTGTTCTTGACCGTCTTATCCAATTCAGCGTACGTCTCATTAAACCCATTAGGCTCGAAGATAGAGTCCCACCCGAAATTCTGATGCCCCCTGCTCTGCACAATTTTACCGTGAGTAATGCCCTGGAACAACTTCACCTCTTTCCCTGGGCCCTCGCAGTAACCAAAAGTGCACACTGCCTTGGCTCCCTTGTCTTCAAACTTGTAGAGCATATCCACCAAGCCTTGAAGTCCCACGCCATTGACAAACCACTTGATGTATGGGCCCGGCAAGTCGTTGAACGCATTGTAGGCCAAGCAGGTATCCTCAACAAGCACTGGGCCCTTCACCAAATTGGCTGCACTCCGGGCTTTGTGGATGGTGACCTCGTCGATGGTACCCTGGATTTCCTCGATGTCCAACGACTGGTTGGTGATGAGGAAGTCGCCGACTTTGTTTCCCTCTGCAGTGGGAGCGCCTCCAAGAATGGCCACGACCTCCTTGAGCTTGTTTTGGTTGCCGGTGACGAAAGTGATGGTCTGAGTCATGGTTGGTTTCTAGAGTGTGAAGACGCGCACTATGTGTAGATCAAGAGAGCTGAGACGGAAACCTGGGAGAGACAAATGCGCTCGGCTCGCCAGTTTAAATAATTTTAGAAGCCCTCTGGGAGGCTTGACTCGGTTTTATTTTTATTTATGCTTTTAACGCCAGCTTTTGCGCTGGAGTCTGCAACTGTAGGATACCAGCGAGAATCACCACACCGACCACGGGAGACCACGAACACCGAATAATGCAAGTGATCACTAAACTTCAAGTTGGAGAGAAGTCACCAGAAGAGTTACATTTGGCTCTTCCACGGTTTCTTTTCTCTCTCCCGCCACGGCTTCTTCTCTCTTCGCGTTCTACACCTTCACGTCTAGAATGGTTGATTGTGATATGTACAGATGGCCCAAATACATCGGGTCAAGGATGCCATTGCCCAGCGCTAGCATGACAAAAGCCCGCAACTATATCTTGCCGAGTCTCTTCTTCAACGCCCGCTGGTTTCTTCTTCTCTTGCGCAACTTGTGCTTCTTCATCTTTAGCCTTCTTTTTCTCAACACCGAGTCCATGTGCAATGTGTTGTCCTCTGGTGCCTCGGATTCTTCTGCTGGCACGCTGAAACCGGGCTTGATGATGCTGGTCCACGGCTGTTGAGGGAACCTGAGCGTCTGCATTCTGGAGATGGTTTGTGCGATGGAAGTCAGGCGCAAGGTTGGGGGAGCAAGCGGAGAAACTGTTCTGGCAAGTCCCGACAACATCCTGGCGCCCACCGAGAGCCTGGAAAATACACCTGATCTGAGCATACTGGAGGAGCTAGCGCTGCAATATTTTTCGCTTGAAGTTTTTGATAGTGCGACGGCCCATACGCCGGAAGGACATTGGGGCCTGGCGAAAACCAACAACCCAGATAATGGCCAAGTCAGCAATTGTATCTATCTCTATATACTCTCTCGGTCTATATATCTGTTTTCATTTCCGCTCATATTCCCTCTGTGTTTTTCTCTCTATTCTCCCTGTGTTCCCTATTCTCTCGCTGTTCGCTTGTGCGACACCTCGACGTTCACCACTATATCCTCACTGGCACTCACTATAAACCCAGTGGTGCCCACCACCCCATTACTCGACAGCACGTCGCCACCCACATGCGATTTCCAGTTCTCGACGTCATAAAGTAGTCCCTCGGTGTTCAAAACAACCTCGCCCCGGAACGGCAAGAGACCGCATTTGGGCACATGCTCGATCTGGTTGAATATGGTGCGATCGCTATACGTGATGTAGGTGGTGCCCTTTGGCGCCAAAAACACAATGTCGGACGCGGTGATGTAGAAAATGCGCAAGTGAGAGAACTTGTGCTTCAAGCAGTAGAGCTGGTTGATCAGCTGGAACGTCTGGTCAAACCGCCCGTCGATGCCGCCGGCAATGTGGACTGTGGTATTGTGCATAACTGCCAAGTCGGCAGTCAAGTCGGAAAGACCGTCACTTTCGTCGATTGGCTGCTTTAGTGCGTCCCGCCGGTCGCTCTGGTGCAACACCACCACTTTGATTGCCTTCATGAGGTCCGACGAGTACTGGGACAGTTGCACAATTACCGTTGTGCCTTGTTGCTGGTAGTAGCTACGCACCTCGTCACGCAACGAGTCCAAGTCGCCCGTGATGAACTCAGGCACGTAGTTGGCTCGTTCTTGCAGACTGAAATAGTCGTAGAGTTGGTTGGCGCCGCCGTCAGCGCACACGTGCAATTCCAGGTGGTGCCAGAGTTGCCGAAGATCGATATCGGCGAGATTCGTATTGAGGAGAATGAGCGAGCATGACGCGGGGTTGTTTGTGTTTTCAAACACGGCAAACGGCTCCAAGTGAAGATAATCGCCGCCAGGAGCACTCACGTGATAGTCGTCGGGCCGCTCGATGATGTTGGATGCCATTGAGTTGGGGGGTCAGTCCTCGTTACCACTTCCTGTGTAGTGCGCCAGAAATCCAAGTCCACAATCCACTGCAACAACTACTGCAACAACTACTGCAACAACTATTGCAACAACTATTGCAACACACATCTCCTCTGCAAGAGCAGCTACTGCAACAAACATCCAAACCGCAGCCAGTGCCATTCTTGGAAGTCCGATTATTGTTTACCAGTTTCCCGTTTCCCGTTTTTCCTCAACATAGTTGTCCTCCCCAATGTCGCTGAACGGGAACAACCCAAACGGCACAGCATCAGAACCCGCCGTGGTGCCGCGTGATGTGCGTCTTCTACACTTGATTTTCGCCACCCAGGGAATTCAAAACTACCAGGACCACGTCCCGTTGCAACTTATGGACTTTGCCCACAGATACACCACGTCGGTGTTGAAGGACGCTCTCACTTACAACGACCACGCCCGCAACATTTCGGGGGCCAACTCGTCTGCACAAGTCAACACCGACGATATCCGTCTTGCCATCGCGGCAAAGACAAACTACCAGTTCAAGCCCACTCCTCCCAAGGAGCTTATGTTGGAGTTGGCGCACGAGAGGAACTCCAAGAGTCTCCCGCCTGTCATTCCAAAGTGGGGGCTCAATTTGCCGCCGGAAAAGTACTGTCTTAGTGCCCGTGACTGGGATGGCATAGACGAGGAGCAGGCCGAGCTAGATGCTGCGAGCAAGCGCGCCAGACAGTAGAGCTAACGAAGGAGTTCTGAGTTGTTAAGCTGGACGAAGGCGACCTGCTTCTCTCAGTCTGGCACGATTGAAAATATTGCAACTCGAGGTATCTCCCAGTCTTTTGTGGCGGCATCGATGTTCGCTACTGCGGCTGAGTGAGGTACTAGCGAGCGTGCTACATAGCACACGAAAAAAAGCACACACTACAAGATTAATACTGTTACGCTACTTTGTATGACCCCTGGACCTAAAAGCAAACCTCCACGAGTCTTCACCAACAATTTCTCGCTGTTACCTGCCATCTATTTTTGGCGTTTGGCTCGTTCTCGTAGTCGGGCAACGGCCTGCACTAAACGCTCACCCAAGTATCATCAAGCCAACGCGGTACAGCCTACCTCAACTTCTCCGCAAGTTAATTCGAAAACAAAATACACCACCACCCATCATGCTTGCAAAGTCGTTGGCTTCAATTCCTGAGTATGTGTTGCTTCTACGTGATCATCATTGTCTTATCGCCTACTAACATCTTCCAGAGCTAAAGAGGAGTATATTGGATCGTCGGTGATCGAGCGAACTAGCCGCCTACACGCATTGGCCGACCTCGGGCCTGCTGACTTGTGCAACATCCACAAGCACAATGTCACCTCTAAGAAAGCAGAACTCGGCACGTTCTTATATTATACTGGAGTGGACACCTCCAACTCGGCGTCTATCGCTGCCCACTTGCAAGGTTTGGCCACGTTGATAACCTCGAGATCTCAGTACTGGTTCGGCGAAAAGAAGCACTGGAAAGTTCCCGAGTTGACCTACTGCTCGTACAATGCCTTCTCGAAAGTGGACATGCGAGTCACCGTGCACATTCCGGGCAAATTCGAAAGCTCGGTGGTGGCCAGCGACGGTAAGTTGATTCACGAAAATCTCTCGGAGGAAGAATTGGACAAGTTGTGGCTCGAGACTTTTGTGTGCTCGATTGTTCGACTGGTCCTTGATTCCGACGAAGACGATGCTAACCGCGCCGGTGGCTTGGTTGAAATTCGCCGTGAGAACCCTTTCAACAACGGCAAAGTGTCCAGAGAATTGTTGGCCAACTTTTTTGCTGGCTTCGAGACCTTATTCTGGCATGGCCCCAGATTGGGAAGTGGAGTCGAGATCCCTCAGCCTACTCTCATTTCCAACTACCTTGTGGATGGATTCCTCAGGTGCATCGAGTTGACTCAGAGCTTCGACGCCGCCTTGGAAGTTTTGCGCAGATTGGAAGCCAAGGAACCAGCTGTGACAACATTGATTGCTAAGGTTCTTCGCTTGAAAGATGAGGAAATCCAGGCAGTTCAAGTGATGGCGGATGGAATCGCCAACAACAAACGTGATTCCGAGCTATTGTTGTTGCAAACGCAGTTCTTGTTGGACAAAAGACGTAATGACCTAGCATTATCATCGGCCAAGCAAGCTGTGAAGTCCTCGCCATCGGACTTTAAGACTTGGGCTGCTTTGGTAAAGGTATACACCAAGCTAAACGATTTCGAGAACGCGTTGTTGACCTTGAACTCGTGTCCTATGAACTCTCACAAGGAGAAATTCTCGTTAAAACGTGTCATTCCTTTAAAAGGCGGTGCTGATGACTTGCACTTGCCCTCACCTGTTGACGTCACATTGGACGAGGTTTCTAATTTGCAAAGCTCTTCGATCGCTTTGGAACAGAGAAGCCTTGATCCACAACTTGCAAACTTGCCAGCTGCCAACTTGAAGTCGACCTTCGCCAACGCATACGACTTGCTCACAGAAATTGTCATCAAGACAGGCTGGGAAGCTTTGTTGAAATACCGTGCTAAGGTTTTCGTTATGGAGGAGGAGTACCGCAAAGACAAATCTAATGGAAGCCACGCAAGAGGTAACTCTGAAATCGGTCTTCTGGAACCTGTTGAGCCTAATGGTGCAGCTGATGCAAGCGATGACTCGTCTACGTTGGCAATCAAATCTCCCAAGAAGGAAGCGAATGGTCTGTCTGAAGATGCTGAGGACTCTGAAACTGAATTCAAAAAGAAACGGTTGTGTGAGAGGTGGTTGGACAACTTGTTTATGTTATTGTACGAAGACTTGCGGGCTTATACTATGTGGCAAGCCGAATATGTCCACTTCCAGGCCCAGCAGATGGAGTATAAGAAGACCTCTTTGGAATGGGAGATTTTGGGACTGATAGCCTTCAGACTCAAGCACTTCAAGGAGGGCTCAATTGCTTTCACAAACGCGTTGAGTGGGAGATTCTCGGCCAAATCTCAGAGAGAGATCTTGAAATACTATCAGTTGGAAAGAACCAAAATAATGTCCAAAGCCTCTTCCGGAGACGTACCTGCCAACGCTGCTCACAACTACGCGAAGACCATCAACCAGCTCAATGAAAAGATCTTGGAATCAACCATCAAATTGTTGGTGTGGAATCATCGTTGGTACAACGACTTTTCGCCAAACTTGATCAACACCTTGAGTGACTTGGTTGCTAAGGAAGGGTTGATCAAGATCCAGTCGCTTGTCCAGGCGGTATACTCCAACAACATCAATCACTCTGAAGGATTAGCCAACCACGGCATCACGGATATGATGGAGGACTTGTACGAATTCTTCAGGGAGTACCACCTTAATGGAGCAGAAAATTGAGAAAAATTTGCCTAGCCAAAGGTTTTATCAATCCAAGAGTCCCATGGATGTTTTTATTCGCAGCCACTCATTCCGGACTATTTGCCTCTGTCGCTTGTAGATCACGTGCCATCACCACATCGATCCATCACGATAAGGCTTGCAGCATGTAAAAGTTCTGAATACAACTGATAAAATCTTTCTTCTAGATCGAGCTGATCACTACTGGTTTCTTCTTTCAAGCTCATAATGTCTATTCCAAGAGATAGGTTGGGAATGGTTCATGGCCACATACGGCACATCGAGCGCCACGAATACCGACCAGAATTCCCAATTTCTTTGCGGCATGCGCAAGCCGGATTCATTCCAAACAGATTTATTCCCGGCAGCGTTATCTCAGCTGTTAAGAGATAAATGGGTATTCAATTCAGGCAGTTAATACATGACTCCAAGGTGTGGTGATCAAATCAAACTATGTACAAGAATATTGAAGTTGGGTGTGTGTGTGCAATCAGTGGTCGGAGTCTTTGTGGTCGCTGGCCCGGTCTCTCTCCTGCTCGAAACCTTCCTGGGCAACTTTCCTCAACTCCTTTTTGGATTCCTCCAACCGTTTCTTTCTGGCCTGGATGAGCAGGTCTCTTCTCTCCAACTCCTCGATCCACAACAGCTCTCTCAACTTGGCCTTCTCTCTTAACTTATCTTCACGTGTCTGTTTCTGCTCAGCAGATTCCTTTTGGTAGTAGATACCCCCCATCACCAACGCAACCAAGGTGAATGCTTGGAACCCAACTCTGTAGCGGAAATATTTCTGGGTGTCTGCTTTTCTGCCTTGCTTAAGCGATTTGGCTGCAAGCACAACCGCTGCAGATGTTAAAAGCGTTCCAAGGGGCACGAGTGGTTGTTGCTTACTCCTGTAGACGATTTTCTGGATCGTGTCCATTTCACTGGAAAGTTAGCAAGGTTCAACAGTATGGGTGACTGGTTGGGCAATGGGTTCAACATACTCTTCGTCAACATGCTTGCCGTCAAAAGATGACGGGATTCTGGTGGACATGGTTTGGTATGGGGAAAGCGTCTGATGTCACTTATTCGTTGGATTAAATGGCTCATGACTGCAGGTAGGACTGGAGGTCAACTCTTCGAAGTTACCAACAGCAGAGGTGAACTTTGATCTGTATTTGACTTCTGGGGCGTAAGGTTGATTGAATAGAAGGATAGTATGTTTTGCACGATTGTATATGCTGGCGAATTTTATTTTTGGCGGTAGTCACAGTTTATGCTTTTGATTAGCAAGTGCTCGTGAGACTAAATTTTACAGATTGGCAACCAGCTGAGCGGAAAATAGAAGCAAATCGACAAAATTTGCAAACGTTCCTCGAGATCAGATTGCTATCAGAATACAACTCAATAACCCGTTACCGAATTTTTTCCATCGTGTTGACCCTTCTACCACTGTATTGGATGATTTATCCTACTGCAGCACGTGATGCACCACCACGGTCGTGATAACGGGCCATTCTAAGCGTTTGGAAAACCGAGAAAGAGATCCGGCAGCACAGCACAATATCCTTGAGCAACTCAAACCAGCAACGTTTCCTTGATCAAGAAAATCTGCCGCTGTGTCGTTTGCCTGATTTCCCTTCCCTCTTAATGTAGCTGCGATAACTCTCTGCAGTGTGCACGCTTTGAATCCACTATCACCATTACCGCTGCCATTTCCCCCATTCACCATGTCTTCTGCATTGTGGAACATCGTGCTGGTTGCACAGTATGTGGTGCTCATGCCTCTTACTCATGTTGTGTTCCCCATAGTGGCATTCTGGTGGAACGTATTGAAACACACGCTTATCATCCCCATATTGCTCATGATCCGCACAACCCTCTTCGGACTAGTGTACCTACCTTTGACTCCGGTTCTCTCGGCAGTCAGAGTGAAGTACGACACAGATGTGCCCGTGGAGGTGTCATTGTTCCGGTTGACGGTGGATCTCTGGCCACACGTGAAGTTCTTTCTTGTTAACTTGCTCCACTACGTGATGATCAGCATGTTTGTGGGCATCATGGTCGGGTTCGTGGCGGGGTTCAACGTCAGCATTGTGAGCCGCTTTATTGCGCTTCCCGAGAAAAAAGTGACAGCATCGAAAAACACCCAGAGCACGCCGTACGTGAATGCACTTCGGGAGAGGATAGCCAAGGCAGCCGAGGAGCAAACGACACACACACGCCCGTTAGAAGAGCCGATATTCGACAAGGCGAAAATCAGCCAGGCGAAAATCAACGAGCCGGCCTTGAGCAACGAGCCTGTCGTCAAAAAGGAGGAAGTGCTGCCCTTTATCCGCAAACCGTTCGTATCTTCGTCCAATGAGCGGGATGTATACGAGGATGACGACGGCTACAGCTACATGACATACGAGTCGCCCGAACCCGAAGAACCACAGGGACTCCTACCGCTCGATGCCGTGCATACCATCGAAGAGGAATCCGAAGAGGAAGACGCATTCCACCCGCAGTACTTCCCCGGGTCATTACTTGCTCCAACCGCCACGTTGAATTCCACCTGGACAGGTTCGACGTTTACGACGAACGTGGATACCGGATTACTGGAAACCACATCCGACACGGACGAGTCCCACGATGGGAAAGGTATTACCAGGCGTGACAATCTGGGACCAACACGAGAATCCTGAAACACAATCAAGACAAATGTGGAACACGAGCGAGACAAAAGTGAAACACATGCAAGACAAACGTGCAACAACAGAAACCTCACTCGCAGAACATTTCGTCGCACAAACATGCCAGAGCTCTCAAGGTTAGATGCTACATGCGGTGTGAAATCATTCAATCCAGAGGCTTGGTGTCTAAAAATGTCGTTTACGAGCTGGGAGACGAGTACGCTCCGTCATGGATGCGGGACATCCGAAAAATGGAGCTAGACGACCGTGTTGTCGATTTGGAGCCGTCGTGTGTGCCTCTTGTTGCTGTTGGGCGATCCATTTCTCACCACCTCAGAACATGCGGGTTGCTAGATGGGTACAACGTAGAAACTGCCCGATTGGGGCATGGAACAGTCAGCTATGCTTGCAAAGTCAACATGGACATCAAACAAGGCGACGAGAAGTTCAAAGTGTATGTCGAAATGTGTTTCCGCTTTCGGAACCCATCGGTGACTTCTGTACTGGGCTTGTCAGAGAAGAACATTGTTGACTACATATACGAGCGGGTTGTGAACAGCAAAGGGACAATGGACTCTATCGCCATGCGCTTCCGTTATCTATTGGTGCTTCAAAGCGTTGAATGCTATGTGAATAACCTACTGGTTCAATTGTAAAGCGTGTTCCATAATTTAGTATATGCAAGTATGTAAATGGTCCCGAATAAAATGAAGCAGGTTTCAAGTTGGACTTGAAAGGTATACTTTTGAAATGAATTGCTCGTGTAGCCCAGAGCATGCGGAAACCTTTTCAGAGAAACTCAAACGTCCTATTGACAAACAGTTTTCTAATGCTTTTTGAGATAGTCCGAATAATAGTCTCCAAAAACGCTCCAGTGGAATTTCACCAAAGTGGAAATTCTGTTTGCAATGCTGGACATCTCCGAGTCGATCTTTTTGAATTTGGCTCCGGTTTTCGTTTCGGCCGACATCGACTGAATAGATATGTTACCGTCAAATGTAGTCGAGGCAACAATCTCGTCCAACAACTCGTTGAAAATCTTGACCTCCATCAAGCCGTAAACGTCGGAGCTTGGTTGGATCTGCTTGATCAACCAGTTGTAACTGAAGTCAACAAGAGGTTGTGGCAAGTTGGCAACCGTTTGCTCTCCGGTAACAGGGTTGGTAGCAACATTCTTAACCAACTGCAAGGCAATCGCCTGAACATTTCTCGTCCACTTGACATTGCCGTTATCGTCAGTCACGATAGCAAGAATCTCCTCCTGAACCTTCGTAAGGACCTCTGGCTTTGACCCTGCCACTCTGTATGATGCTGCAGGTTGATAGCTGACGAGCAACTGCTTGTACAAAACGACACACAATTGAACGCAAACCAACTGTCTAGCATCAGCCCTCAACAAAACAAGTCTGGTGTGGTCAAATGCCAAGGTGGAGGGGAATTCCGAAGCCATGTTGCGGCAAGAAAGCAAATCGATGATAGAAGAAACAATGCTCGTTTTCATTGTCTCGATGTCGGTAAGATCCTGTTCTTTAGGAGACTCAATTTTCTTGTAGTAGTTTCTGTAAAACCACTTCAACGAATCTGAGATGTCGATCTTGCAGTGGTTGATCAACTGGTTAAAATAGTCTCTCTCGAAGTCCACTGCAGTTTCTATCAACACTGGTCTCAAGATTCTGATCTGATGATTAGCAACATCCAATTTCATTGCTTCCAAGATAGAGAAGATCGTTCTCAAGCCCTGAACGAGCTTGTCAACAGAATTTTCCTCGTAGGCAAGTTGGAATTTTGAAATCATGTCAGAGACCCACTGGTCTCTCATTGGAGCACAGTGCGATTTGAACACCTCGCCGAGCCATTTGGCCATGGCAACAAAGTCGAACGAACCATGGGAAAGTTGCTGAACCAACAAGTCAATATCCATTATCTCATTAACAGGCACCCGGTCTTTCACAGGCAAAAGCGAAAGAAGAATATCTCTCAATGTTGTGAACAAGACCGGAAGTCTGGTGATCTTTGGGCTTGAAGCACCCGCAGCAGGTTGTGCAACGAAAAATTGCTTACACTCATTCTCAACTTCCGACCAGTACTTTTCGATGATAGTCTTCTTTCTGCGCCCGCGTTCACCGTCCAAGTTTGGTCTGAACTGTAACTGAGGATCAAAAAGGATATCGTGTCTTAACTGTGGATTCTTGAGAATTTCATGCAAGTCAATCTCCTTCAAGGACAGAAGGTTGATTGGAGGAAGAAAGGGAGTGGATGCAAGGGTATGATGATGGTGGTGATGGTGGTGGGAAGCCAGGGGAGCTTGAGCAGCAAACGAAGCGTTTCCGTTTGTTCCAATGGATGCTGCCTGGAACTGGGAAGCGGTCATTCGCAGCGGAAGCATATGGTGCTGGAAGAGCTGCAGACGGCTAGTATAGTTGATGATGGGCAAGGATCTCGAGCGGAAACGCCTGAAGTATTTTGGGGCCCTGTTGGCAGAAGACGCCGAAGACAATGGGGCCGACATCTGGGGAATGCGCACGGATTTCTTGGATGAAGGCGAGCGGGTTGCTGTGGCCTTGCGTTGCTGACCGTCCACAACACCTGTCGACGCCTCACCTACCGAGGTATTTTCATCGCCAACGGGCACAGGTGGCGTGGAAACCGAGGCCGTCAAGCGGTCCGCGGTAGACTGAGACGCTGGCTGGCCGCTGAGGAGATGATGCTGGAGGATGAGGTGGCGATGGTGAATATGCAGAGTGCGGCGGTTCATGTTGAGGATAGCCGCCAGCGAAGCGTCCAGGGACGACGAGACTGGGTCCGAGGGCGAAGCCTGGGAGGAGGCTGTTGCCGAAGAGCGCAGCGGGTCGGCAGAGGTGTCGGTTGGAGCAATCACGGAGGCGTCCAATCTGACCCGTTTAGACGAGTCGTTTGACGACGCCGTCGAGTTGCGTTTCGAAGACAGATCGAAGAACACCGGACGGAAGGTCTCTGTCTCTTGCAAGATCTGGTCCTGGTTTTCGTTTGAGTTGTTTAGCTGGGAGTTCATGGTGGTAGCCGGAGCAAATATGGGGGCCAACTATGAGTAATCGAGGAATGTGGGATGACGGCACGAGCCAGCGGCGATACCAGGAAAAGCCGATGGGAGGGAAAGGTTTTTAAATAAGGAAAGGGCCGTCTGGATATTAATATATTCTGCCAGAAGCAGGGAAGCAAAGATGAGCAGAAAAAGCGTAAGTTGCAGAGGAGAAAAACCAACGAGGGTGAAGGAAAGGAGTGAGGGTATTTTGCAGATGAACAGTGCGACTTTTTTTTGCGAAGGGAGACCAAAAAAAGAAAGCAACGAGGTCGCAGGTCAGGGGGATGACAAGGTCGTCAGGTATAACCTTACGCAGGGAAAAAATTATGAAATTCTGCAAAGAGGCAACCCATCCACCCCGTCACCGTCATCTACTGCATTGCCGGTGGCGACGGGACGACGTCCGCGTGTGATGATTCATTACGAATGGTGAGAAATGCCACCTACTCTATTGGCTATGTTCACTGGCGGTTTTAGCCGGTACGGAATGGAGAATGTTGGTGCAAAGCAGTTTTTGCTATTGGCTTTCCTTTTTCGCGGGCGGTTTTCCCACTCCACGGTGCGACCCCGGGTGCCGCCAAACAATACCAAGCGCTCCGGCAGATATGCGAAAAAGCAATCGGGGCCGTTGTTGGCCTGTGTGGAGGGTTGCGGATTTCGGTGGTGACGATTCCGCCTCCTCCAACAATGTGCCGTCGTAACTTCGGAATCTCCCGGAGATAGCCCCGAATGCGCCGTTAACTCTACCCACGGCACATGCCGCGGTTGCGACCGATGGTTGCTCGCCCACAATGGTCCAACCGTTGCCCGTTGATGCGGCGAAAGGCAAGACGACAACGTTAGCAGAACATTGTTGCCACGTTACAATGCTGGCAAAATATGAGCCAAATGCAACCAAAAAAGGTTGTTGGATGTCCCCCCCCCCCCACTGAACTAGACGGGCCTCTGCAACTGGCGGCTCCGATCTCAAACCGGTAATTTTCCCCAGCATAGCCTGGCCGTGACGACCGTTGCGGGTGCATCTACGCCACCGACTGGTCACCACTGCACACATCTCGTACTTTTAAGCGCTGCTGCAACCGTGGGGCATCGGCAGCCACCAGTTGGGCCAGGTTGCGGATATAATGGACGCGAGGCGGAAACGTGACGACGGCGCCGAAGGGAATGCCTCAAAGTTCCTGTGGGGGCGCCAATCTGGATGTTGGTGGAGTGCGACGCTGCATCACCGCCAAATTTAACCATGGACGGGGGTGAAGGAGTGTTTATCCGCGATTAGGTTTTTTTTTTTCTCACTGATATTTTGTTTCGCTCCCTTGCTCTCTCGTGCGACCGTAAGTGGCACTCCAGGTCTTGACATCACCCTGGACGGAGCGATGGCCCCATGCAGCTCGGCTTTTTAGGCATCCGGATTTTTTTTTTTTACGTCCCTAATCTCCATGCAATCCACACGTATGATGCAACTTTCCTTCGCCCCCGCTATCGAATCGTGACTTGCGTCGCCGGATTCGAAGGAACATTCGAGACTGGTGCCAAATGCATGGATGTGTGGGTGCCACCGTGTGTCGGTTTACCGAGGCCCAAGTCCGCGTACCACTCAAGTGAGAACCACCAGATAAGCTGATTGCCAAACATTTCAAACCCGTTTCACCAAATGTAGACCAGCTGCCTCCTATTGCTTGCCGGAGGCTGCCAGTTGCGGCAGTCGTGCCAATTACGGACGGGTCTGCACTCAGGCCCTGTACGTTTAATGGCTGCCGAGTTGGGATGCGAACTATCGTTCGCAGTAATCCTGTAAGTACGCAAGTTTCAGTCCGGAGGCTTTTTTTTTCGTAACGTACTCCGGTGAAAAATCCTCGCCCACCGTGTCTTTCTCCGTGCTTCCTTCCACGGCCCCCAAAGTGTTGTCCCCAGACCATATGGTGCCTCTCAATCACTCGAAAAGCCCGGTGGTCGGGCCGTTGCCAGACCCTGCTCCTTCAAAATCGGCCACTCCCCAGTTATCCGACCACGACCAAAGCCATACTAGCCACAATAGCCCCGGCGTGCCCCGAGTGGCTCCATCCGATGCTCCTGCCCTGCGGCCCACCTCCAATGTCCCTAGCCGCAAGAATACTTATAGCCCGAGCCAAAACTCCGCGCCGCTGATGGCACCTCAAGTGGACCTGCCCACCCTGGGCCAGGGCAAGACCCAAACGGTGTTTATCCACAAGCTTTACGACATGTTGGAGGACTCCAGCTTAAGCCACCTCATCTGGTGGTCTCCTTCCAACGACAGCTTCTGTCTTTACCCCGGGGAAGAATTTTCCAACGTGCTTGCCCAGTACTTCAAGCACACCAACATCGCCTCGTTCATCCGCCAGTTGAACATGTACGGCTTCCACAAGGTCAACGACAGCTTCCAGAGCGACGACAAGCTGCTGCCGGCGGCGTCGGCAAACAACTCGCAGCCGGCCCAGAGCTCCACCCGATGGGAGTTCCGCCATTCCGCCAACCAGTTCCGTAAGGGCGACGTCCAGTCGTTATCGTTGATCAAGCGGAAGTCTTCGAAAGTGATCAACTCCCACAAGGAAATCGTCAACTTGAAGACGCTCCCACCCACCTCCAACGCTGCTGTGGACGATAAACAGCCTCAGTACCCAGACCAGTCCCAGCAGCAGTACCACCGGTCTGTATACCAGCTGCTGTGGGACCAGATGAGCGATGCCGCGTCCACACAGCTGGTATCGCCTAAAATCTCCACCCCGGCGTCTCTCTACGCGCCCCCGGCCGTGGTGGCCTACCACGGGTTCCCTGGCTACCCACATCTGGTGGCTGCACAGAATGTGCCACACTCGCCCGGTTCTCCCCCATACCCAGATCACGGGACTTCGCCATCGTATATTCACCAGCCACAACTGCGACCGGAACTGCGCCAACCTTCGGTGCAGACGCCGGGGTTGCCAGTGGATCAGCTGATTACCCTCAAGTTGATCGAGATGAACAACGCCATCGCCAACCTCAAAGCGGGCTACCTGGAGTTGCTCTCGCGCAATGAGTATTTGACTGGGTTGTACCAGCGCAGCCAAACGGAACTTCTCCAGCTCACCGAGATTGTGGAGAAGATCCTAGCAAACTCGGGCGAGCCCGACTTGAAAGCTGAGTCCATCGACCGGAGCAAGACGAAGACTCCAGTCGGCCGTATGACCACTCCCAGCCATGACTCCGGCATGTCGCCCATGTCGGTGAAGCCTCAGCAGAAAGCCAGCGACTTGGATTCATTCAAGCAGCAGCTCGTGCTGAGAATCAACCAGCCCATCCCAACAGTGAGCTCAAGCAGCAAGAACAGTCTGCACAACTACCATCTTAACGACGTGTCGCTGACGCTATCAAAAGGCTCGTCCAACTACAACATTGTCCCGCAGCACTATCCTCTCAATCCAAACTACTCGCTCTACAACAACTCAGAGTCCGTGTTTAGACATTTCAAGATGAGCAGCGAAGATCTCCAACAGCAACAGCAGCAACAACAGCAACAACAACGCCAGGCTGCCGCCCCTCCCAACCGCCACGTTTCAATTCTTATGGATCCACTTCAACCCATTCCGGGCCGTGCTCCTGCCACCGTGCCAACTTCATTGGGGCCAGACGGCAAGGAAAAAACCGCTCCGGAAAATTCCACCCCACACTACGTCCAGCAATACCAGCCCCTCGCGATGCACCAGCCTCCGGTCCATGCCATCTACCAATACATCCGCCAAGAAGCCCCATTGCAACAGAGAACAGTGTCGCTACCTATCATCGAGAAGCCATTGACCGCGAGTGCTACGGGGCAGCAGCGCCATTCAACCACGACTTTGCCACAACCTCAACTGCCTCACCAGCCTCACCAGCCACAACCTCGTCTGTTGAAAGACGTTGAGGCTGAGCACCACAGTCTGATAATGCGCGGGCAGTCTCCACTTTCCAGAGGACCTTACCCTCCAGCTCCACAAGTGCCACCAGCGCAAGTTGGACAGACTCCACAACCAGGTCAGCCAGGTCAGCAGGGCCAGGTGAGCGCACAATCCACTCAACTGACACCTGCTCACCCTGTTCCTAGCATCGTTGCCCCGCATGGACATCAAATGCCAGCTATACAGACTCCAGTGCTTGTCCAAGGTCAGCCCGCGTACCCGGTGCAGCTCAAACTCGAGCATCCGTCACCTCCAGTTGTGAACTCGCCACCTAGAGATACGAGGCTGCCGCTGAGAAACCAACTCCCCTCGGTTTCTGAACTTGATAAGTCGATAAAGAGCTCGGGGAGGGTGTACGATCTTCTTCTGGACTCCGGGGAAGATAGGAGCAAGAAGCGGAAAGTCGAGACCTAGGGAGATGCCAGAACATCGAGCTGAGCTCCTCATTTTCACTATGTATGATTACTTGTATTATATAAATGGGTTCAGGAAAGCAAGGTTGCAACCATCGCACCTCGGTATCGAGGACTGCACGTACGCACTACATAAACCAAACAACATCTTATCCTATGCCAAACCATAAAAAAATGGCCAAATCCCAAAAGTTTACCAAGTCGTACCCTCAAAATAGCTTCAGAAAAGTCATTCTGGCCAAGACAAACCTCTCAATCGCCAAGGACAACTCCGATATGTTGGTGTATTTGGTGTACATTGAGTACCTCCGGCAACTCCTAAACGATGTCTCCGAGAACGGAGTATCGAAGCGGTCAATCGAAAATGCGCACGAGAAACTCCAAAAGAATTTCCGCGGATGAAGTGGTCAGCAAATAATCATGCATTTCTATGTACAAAGTGTCATCTGCCGGTCAGAAGGCACTATTGGGATGCTTTAAAGTCTCAATCATGGCGAGGGCAGAATGTGGGTCATTTTTGTTGAAAACAAAGAGCCCTTGAAGCTGCGCAGTGCTGACTTTCCCCAGCAATCCAAGGTCAACGAATTTTTTCACGAAGTCGTCGCAAAGCTCGGATTCGTCTTGGTAGAACCTCAAGAACATTCTCCTCACCTGATCCTCCGAAGCATTGTTGACCAAAACCTTAAAGTCAACTCTGCCCGGGCGCAAAAGTGCCGCGTCAAGTCGCTCAGGGTGGTTTGTGGTCATGAAGGTGATGCACTCCTCAGCACTGGCCACACCATCCAAAGCATTAAGAAGACCAGAAAACGTCACGCCCGATTGGTATCCCTGATCGCTGGTCTGCTCTCTTTGGTTGAACGCCGCATCAATATCTTCAAGTAAAAGAATGGAACGCTGCGGAATATGATTCATTAAGTGGTTGAGGCGATCGTCGGTGAGGTTGTTTTCGGACAAATTGAGAATACAGATATTGTAGTCCAATTCGCCAGCCAACGCCTGGATGTAAGACGTTTTCCCGCTTCCTGGCGGGCCGTAGAGCAAGTATCCTCTTCTGTACGGAATGCCTCGCTGATGGTACCACTCTCCGCTCTGAAGAAAATCCTTGACATCCTTCAAGATGTGCTCACTGATACCTTTGTCCAATATAACAGAGCCCAACATCCGCTTCTTGCGTGGGTTGCCAAACGGTCTCCAGTCCGGACCCCACGACGTGTACAACACTGTTTTTCCTTCTTGAGCCTTGAGGGCCATTTTTTTCGCCTCTCCAAGTAAGTCTCGGAAAAGGTGTCTGTCACTGTAGAGCGTAGTGAGAGTTACCGTCTCAAATGGGGTACCACTGGTCATGTCCAAGAGCTTCCCGGACCGCTCACGGTTTACCAACATGTAGGCGCCCTTATACTTGATGAGATGCTTGCCCGGGCCAGGCACCAAAGAGAATTTCGTGGTAACAGACCCATTGTCGTGCTGGACGTAGTTCGTCTCCACCGACAAATGACGAGAGGTGCGGTTTTTATACTGGGACATCCATTCGAGGAACCAGAGGTACAGTTTGTCTTTGGATGGAATCTCCAAGTCCACAAGCATCTGTCGGTATAAGAAACCCGACGATTTCACGATTCCTTGCCGGGCTAATGCCAACCCAGTACCTAGAAGCATAAGGCCGCCACCGGCAGCGAAGTATGGATTATTGCCGATGATTTCACGGAAAGCAGAGCCGGCCATCCCCGTGACGGAGCCGTCCGACTCCTTTCTGATTTTTTCAAAGTCGATTGGCGGCGGCTGGGACATGATGAGCAAGATTGCAACTGGCTGAGGCTGGAAAACTCGCTTAATGGCTGGGTGTACGGGTGTAACGTGATGGTGGAATAGTGGGGGCAACCGGCCAGCAACGCTCTTTTTGAGAGGTTTCGAAAAAAAAAAGTGGCTAGCATGGGGATCTGCAAGGAAAATCTTGAGTACGGTAAGTTTCGGGCTGGTTGTGGGTTCTTGTGTGGTCAATTAGCGATCGCAATCAGGCTACACTGTGAGCTCACCATATGCTCACTCATCCACACCAGAGAATGTCCAGAAAACCTGCAATAACCCTGGTTCCAAAGTGAAGGGACTGCTAGCTCTCAAGTATTAGCCGATCTTCATCAAGACTTCTTCCAAAAAAACAGCCAGCAACGTAAAACCCACAAGTCGTTTCCCAGCTCCAGTCTGGGCTGTGTACAGGTCACACCTACTTTGAGAGGGACCACTTTCAGATCCCCATTTCTGATCAAACCCACCATGATCCTCGAAGAGCCGCAAGAATTGAACGCCGCGAGCGACCTAAATATCTCGGACTCCATGTCAACAACGCAGTCCACTCTGTCGTCCGAGACTGCTCAACACAAGACCAACAATCCGTTTGCTCCTGGGGCGCAAATGGGCGACATCAAGCAACCGCAAAACCCGAGTCACCCACTTCCGTTGGCACAGTATGATGCGCCTCCGGTGTCCGATTACACTCCGACGTCAATCCCGCAAGAGAAATTGCGGGGCTTCCCGTTCAAAACGTCCAATCGCATCTTGGACGATCTCAAGTTTACTGCCCCACTAATCAACTTCAGATCGGACCAGCTGGATCCATCAAGTGTGAAATCGCTACTCAACTCCAGACCGTTGGACTATAGCAAGGTTGTCTCTTCGTACTTGGTGCACGAAGGCGCTCAGACCCTTGTATTGAACAATGCCGTCAACTACATTGAGCCCGTGTGCAAAGTGGATCTTGAGTCGCAGGGAGTCACTGTGGTCACTGTTAGAGGGTTACTAGTGAGCAAAGACATGCATGACATCAAGCACTTCAAAGTGTTCATCCTTGAAAAGACGTCGCGGTCGCCATTTCCCACGGTTGACAAGCAAGAATATCACGTCGTGCCCAAGGAATTGATCTCCGCTGACGATGTTGAAATCTTGGGCGGAAGCAGTGCTGAGGCACTGTCTCTCATAGACGATGCATTCTTCGTTAGTCTCAACAGCCCGTTGAACCATATTATGAGGGTCCTTGTCTATGATTCAGAGTTCACCCCAGATGAAATGAAGAACTTAACTGATCCAGAAGTGATCAAGGAGAGATACTTGAAGGGAATTGAGAGCAATCCAGTGTCAAACTTGAAAACAGACCTAATACCAAGCCCGGTTCACTGCTTCCAAACGTTAATTAAGGTGCTCAAGGGTCCCATTCTACTTTCACCGAATGATCCAATCCATACTATCAGCAAGCTGAAAACATCGCTAGACGCCAAGATCAACTTGGACATACTCTTTGAAAAACTCAAGTTTGCGCTCGGCGATGATGGCGACAGCTTAATACCACCCGATCTTTCGAAGGATGCGAGGTTGAAGGAGTCATACATCAGGAAGGCGTATGAATTGATTTTCGTCGGCAAAAACATCAAATCCAAAAATTTGAACGACTTTGACGTTACATACTCATTCAGCGATAACTTGTCCCAAGTACACACGGCCCTAGGAGAGGTTGACAAGCACTCGGGAATGTCATTGGGTCGTACCGACAATTGCAACAAATTGCCGTTTTACATCAACTTGAGCTGCTCGACATTTTACCAGGACGAATTGATCATTAGGTGTTATGAAAACACGGTCAATTCTGACCCTGCAAACAAAATTCACTACGTTGATTCTTTCAAGAATCTCATGAGTTATCGTTCATCAAGCAATTCGTCACGGTTGCTGTCATATTACAACAATCAGTACATGAAGGGACTCATGTATGGCTTTTCTGATTACAAGTCACTGCTTATGGCACTCAAAATCGAGGGCGTTGATGCCCGCACCGAAATCGACCCAGATGTGATCATTGAAATGTACTTGATGGCCTGCAAATCGGATTACAAAAATTACACCTACTATAACAAGCAGCTCAGAATCATTGCCAGCATACGAGATTCGTCGGTGTTGTTTGACTTCATCACCAATGAATTGGTGCCGACTCCAATTGCCTTAAATGAATTACGCATTGAGGAACTCACAGAAGATGAGGTTGTGGTTACTGCTTTCGAGTTTAGATTGGACGAAGTGATGCAATCTGCCAACTTTGATGTGAAAAATCCCGACGTGGTGTTTTTGCAGAGGTGTTTGCTTTCAATAGCGGTCGGAAGGAACAGTTACATTTTGATGAATTACATCGAGTCAAAGCTCCCAGACTTGAAGCAAGAGCAACACTTCACGTTTGCAGATGCACTTAAAATTTTGGGGGTACTGGCAGAAGCAAATGAGTTTGAAGTCATTTCCGGATTTCAGTCAAAATTAGCTCAGTCAAATTTTGGGGACAGCATTGATATCCGCAAGTTGAGGGAAGCATTTCGGACAGTTGCAAAAGAGAAAAATTCTGAAATTATGCTAAGCTTTTTGAAGCAAGGAAGGGTGGACTCCTCATTGCTTCCCCCGGAAAACTGGCCAACGGGGCTTGATAATATCGGAAACACTTGCTATTTGAATTCGTTGCTCCAATACTACTTCTGTATAAAGCCGTTGAGAGACACGATTCTTGAATTTGACAGAACTGTGACTTCGTCTAACCAGAAGCGTCGCAAGATTGGTGGCCGTTTCGTCGAGGAGTCTGAGTTGGAACGCTCTTCTCAATTTATCTACCGGTTGCAAAACTTATTTGGGGAGATGATTTCCACCCGCAAGAGATGTGTCCAGCCCAGCAAGGAACTTGCATATCTCTCATTCTTACCACTCTCTCAGCCGGTGTCGTTTAAACCGCTCGACAGCAGAATTCAAACATTAGAGGATGACGTTGAATCTGACAAAGAGAATCATGCAATTATTGTTGACTCTTCGTCTCCAGAACCGGCAGACATGGAAGTCGATGGACAAGGTACCACGTTTGATCTCATTGATTTAAGTAATGATGATGAAGATGGTGACCTTGGCAAATCAGATTCTTGTGAGGAACAGCAGATTCACATTGAGGATGTCGATCATATTGAGTCCTCTGAGGATGAGGAGCCAAAAATTTTAAGCATCAACACCGATCAAATCGAAAGTACAATCGAGGTCGGCAGACAGCAGGATGTGACCGAATGCATTGAGAATGTTACATTTCAAATTGAAACTGCTTTGGAGCCGGAAAGAATTGAGGACGATGGAGAACAATATGATCTCATCAAAAGGCTTTTCAGTGGTAAAACGAAGCAAACTATTACACCACTTCATTCCGCGAGCCATCAGAAACTGAGAAGTTCAATTGAGCGCTTTTTCAGTTTGATCATCAACGTTGGGGACCATCCAAGGGATATCTACGATGCCTTGGATAACTACTTCAGTGAGGATGTTGTTGCTCTTGAGGAAGGGGAGGTCAAAAAATCGCATACCATTTCGGAATTACCTCAGATACTTCAGTTTCACATACAGAGAGTTTTGTTCGATCGCGAGCGGCTCGTACCGTACAAGTCGTTGGAAGTGATTCCGTTTGGTGAGAAGATTTACCTCGATCGCTATTTGGAAACAGACGACGAAGAGATCAAAGCAAAGCGGCAGGAGGTGTTTGAGTGGAAGCTGCAGATGAAAGATCTCTATACTGAGAAAGATGAGCTTTTGCAGATCGACCCTGAGACCAAACTTTCCGTCGTGGACGCACTCAGGGCCACTTTAAAGTACCTCGAAACCAAAATTACTGACAGCCAGCAATTGAGTATCAAGCCGGAGACCATCAATGTCATCAAGGAGCAAATCGATAACTTGAAGGCTCGTCTCCAAGTGATCAACGACCAATTGAACGGACTTCAAGAGAAAGTTTCGTCGCAGTTTAGCTCTTACCAAAAAACCGGTTACTCCCTTTTCGCTATCTTCATCCACCGTGGAGAAGCATCCTACGGACACTACTGGGTATACATCAAGGACCCCCACAAAAACGTCTACCGGAAATATAACGACGACAACGTCACGGAGGTGCCTGCTTCGGAAGTACTCAATTTTTCCGCTACGAATACTGCCACCCCGTATTACGTTGTCTACGTGAAGGACGACTTGGAGCAACAATACATTGAGCCGCTCAAGAGGGAAATTGTCTAGCCTGCACACGCACGGCGCCAGCCACATACATAGATTAATCGCCTTCCGGTACATTGGCCACACTAGTTAATCTTATCTTCCACTTAACATCCACCACCACCGCTCGCCACGCCGCTCTCTAGATCCAATTTCCTTCAATATCTTTTGCTGAGAAGCTTCCAAGTGTGGTAGTGATGAAATTGGCGGCGGTTTGTTCAGTTGCTCTCGCCACCGCGGGCGCTTATGCTGAGACTTTCCCGCCCAGCAAGTTCGACTTGACCTTCGACAAAGTGAAGAGAAATGCGGTGATAAATGACCTTTTCGACGCCTCAGTGTTTACCATACCAAAGCCTGGCGATGGCGACGACGACAAGTGCCCGCCATGCTTCAATTGCAACTTACCCAACTTCGAGTGTACTCAGTTCTCTCAGTGCAACACCTTCACCGGGATGTGCGAGTGCCGAGACGGCTACGGAGGAATGGATTGTTCCGAGCCATTGTGCGGCTCTCTCTCTGACGGGAACAAGAACCGGCCGGTGAGAAACGACTCTACGTGTGAATGTAAGCCTGGCTGGTCGGGTATTAACTGCAATTTGTGCACGAAAGATGCCTCTTGCGACGCATTCATGCCCGAGGGATTGAAAGGAACGTGCTACGATAGTGGAATCATCATCAACAAGTTCCACCAGATGTGCGATGTCACCAACCCAAAGATTATCTCCATTCTCGATGGGTTGAAGCCACAGGCCACATTTTCATGCAACAAAACGGCAGCCACGTGTGACTTCCAGTTCTGGATTGACCAAGAGGAGTCGTTCTATTGCGACTTGTCCAAGTGCAAATACGAATACGACTTGTCCTCCAACAACACCCACTACCGGTGCGAGGATATGGCATGCAAATGTTTGCCCGACAAGATGTTGTGCGGTAAGGCTGGTTCCATTGACATTTCCGATTTCTTAACAGAGACAATCGAGGGGCCTGGGGATTTCAGTTGCGACATTGCTAAGAAAGACTGTCGATTCTCCGAGCCTAGCATGAACGATTTGATCTCATCGGTCTTTGGGGATCCATATATCACCTTGCATTGCAAGTCTGGTGAATGTGTTCACAAGAGCGAAATCCCCGGCTACGAGATCCCAGACCACAACAAGTTCAGCTTGATGAATCTTCTCACCATAGGTGCAGTTGCTCTTGTGTTTGCTGCTGGTATTGCTTCTGCAGTGTACAACATTGGCAAGAGTCCATTTTTCAGTGCTGTGACACTCACCGAATATGAGGTCACTCCGGATGAGCACAACCCACTCAACCAGAACTTCACACCAACAACTTTGTCATTCAAAGGTGTCTCCTACACGCTTCCTCTGGGTAACAAAGTGCTCAACAATGTGTATGGTGTGGTTAATCCTGGTCAATGTTTGGCGATCATGGGAGGCTCCGGAGCTGGAAAGACCACTTTCTTGGATATTTTGGCTGCCAAGAACAAAAGCGGAACCGTTGAAGGAAGCATATATGTGAATGGGCAAGTGTTGAAATCCAGCTACTACAAGAAAATCGTCGGGTTTGTTGACCAGGAGGACCACTTGATTCCAACCTTAACTGTCTACGAAACAGTTTTAAACAGTGCGTTGTTGCGGTTACCCAGAGAAATGCCGTTCTACGCCAAGCTGGCAAGGGTCATTGAGGTGTTGAATGAGTTGCGTATTTTGAGCATCAAAGATCGCGTGATTGGTTCTGACTTCAATAGAGGAATCTCTGGAGGAGAGAAACGGAGAGTATCCATTGCTTGCGAGTTGGTCACATCTCCATCGATTCTTTTCTTGGATGAGCCCACGTCGGGTTTGGACGCATACAATGCCAGAAACGTTATTGACAGTTTGGTGAAATTGGCCAAGGATTTCAACAGAACCATTGTTTTCACGATTCACCAGCCTAGAAGCAATATCGTCTCGTTGTTCGACAAGCTCGTTCTCCTCAGTGAGGGTGATTTGATCTACTCAGGAGATATGATCAAATGCAACGAGTTCTTCGGCAAGAACGGATACCAGTGCCCACTTGGCTACAACATCGGCGACTATTTAATCGATATCACTGTCGATCATAAGAAGATCATCAGAGTGCCAGGCTCAGAAGGTTCTGATGCTCATACTGATTTTATCGCAAATCCAACTAATAGCGAAGTGGACGTCACTAGAGAATGGGAACACTACGCTGTGCACCGCGATGAATACAACTATCAACCTGTGGGAAATGCAAAGGACAATGGCGATACATTGTTGCAAGTCAGCAATAAGTTACCTCAGCTATTTTATGAGTCTTCTTTGGCTATCGAATTGAGGGAGGAGATTGACACGCTCGAGCAAAACTCGTCAGAATTGGACTTGCTGCACTACTTGTTGAAGAGAGCCAGCTTCTTCACTCAGTTGTCGATTTTGTGTTCAAGAACATTCAAAAACTTGTACAGGAACCCCAAGCTCCTCTTGACAAACTATGCGTTGTCCTTGGTGGTTGGACTCTTCTGTGGTACATTGTACTACAATGTGTCCAACGATATCAGCGGCTTCCAAAATAGACTCGGCTTGTTCTTCTTCGTGTTGGCCTTGTTTGGATTTTCTTCTTTGACTGGCTTGCATTCATTTGCACAAGAAAGAATCATCTTCATTCGTGAGAGAGCAAACAGCTACTACCATCCTGCCAGCTACTATATCAGTAAAATGGTTTGCGATTTGTTTCCTTTGAGAGTCTTGCCTCCTGTTATCTTGCTTAGCATTTTATATCCGTTGGTAGGATTGACAATGGATCACAATGGCTTCGTGAAGGCACTTGCTGTTCTAGTGCTCTTTAATGTGGCAGTTGCAATCGAGGTTTTGATTGTGGGTATCCTCATCAAAGATTCTGGAACTTCAACCATCACTGCTGTTTTGATTCTTCTCTTTTCGCTTTTGTTTGCGGGATTATTCATCAACAGTGACGACTTGAAGGTGCAGACCAAGTGGTTACAGTGGATCTCGTTGTTCCACTACGCATACGAAGCCTTGGCTATCAATGAAGTCAAGGATTTGATCTTGAAGGAGAAGAAGTACGGTCTCAGCATTGAAGTACCTGGGGCAGTGATTCTCAGCACTTTTGGTTTTGATGTTTCAGCATTCTGGAAAGATACTTCCTACCTCTTGGGGTGGGCATTGTTCTTCTTAGCACTTGGCTATGTCTTCTTGCACTACTTTACTGTCGAAAGAAGATAACGACTAAACCACCGTCTTTCAAATAATGAAGTACTTACAAAAATAAAACGTTTACAATCTAGATCACTCCATTGAATTCCGCGATTAAAAATTATATTCAAAGACATTAGCTATTTACCGTACGATTCTAGTTAGGACAAGCGAGCCAAAGGACAAGGCAGGACAAGCAAATTAGATGGCCGCTGACCACTCAGTTTCTCCAGACCGGTGAATTTGTCGAGCCAAACCTAATCCGAAATGAAAGTAGCCTCGTTCATGGCAATACCTTCCTCGGTGGTGCCGTCGTACTCGATGGTCAAGGGATTGGCATACTGGTAAATGTATGGCCTGGTTCCGGCGACTCCGCTGACGATGTTCTTGACAAACTGGGGAATTTCAGCCATGACATCCACCCGGGCCAAGAGTTGCTTCAATTGGCCGCCGACGGTGGCAATCACCTTGTTGTCGGCTCCAGAGGAGAAGTTGAAAGTGATTCCCTTGGGCGCAGGCCAGCCGACCTCGTCGACTTGGGCGTCCAAGTGCTCAACGACGTTGTCGACTGAGGTGGCAATGATCTTGTCCTTCAGTGTCAAGATGGCCACATTGACTCTGGTGTTGGCATACGACACAGGGGTGGTAAACTCCATCTGAACGGCACTAAAGTTCTCCGACTGGAAATTCAAGAAATTCCACGACTTGGCCGCGTGGTGAGGCTTCATGCCCTGCAACGCCATCACGAACATGGTCAACCCGTCGATCTCGACGGTGGCGTCCTTCAACTTGATGGTACCATGGACACTGCATCTGGGCCAGAATGCGTGTCTCATTGAACCCCATGGTTCATTGATGTCCTCACCATAAAAGGTGGTTCCGTCCTTGCCGAAAATAACACCTGGGGTCAAGCGCTTCACTACGAAGTTCACCTCACTTTCTGGGGTCACGGTCGACGTGATAGTGTAAGTATCGCTGTCATCGCCCGAGTTCACAATGGACAAGTTCTTAGCATAGAAATTGGAGCCTTCGGTGCGGAAGTCCTCCAAAGAAGTCGAGGTCCAGATCCCGTTGGGGTCGCTGTCGCCCTTGCTGACGCTGTACAAGCGGAAGGTAAATTGAGCAGTGGTCTTGATGCCCATGACATTAGAGTGGATGACCTGCGCAAAGCCAGTGTACTCGGACTTCAAGTCGGTGAAATAAAACGTTTGGGTCTCCACATTGGTGGACGCTGGGTGTCTCCATGCGAAGTCCTCCAATGTTGTGTCCCTTGACACTGGAGTGCCATTGGCGATTTCGTCAGTAACTGGATGGATGGCGCCACGGCCGTATTCGGGCTCGGCAGTGCCGGCCACAACAGATAATCCCGATTGCATCCACTTCAACATTTTGTGATTGCTGTAATTGAAGGAGGAAGAGTGATGGCTCCTATAGCATGTAGGTGTGCTGGTATGTGCACGCCCGGCAGGGCCACTACCAGTGGGAGCAGGAAATGGCCCCAGCGGACCGAGAATGTGCAGCGAGTGAGACAGAAAGTATTAACGGAGGAGAAGAATGTTTGGGTTTACCGTCGGTAGCTGGAGGCGTCGTGTAAAACCACACATTGGAATTTACAAACTAACTTGCATGAATCGCCAGACCCGGATGATTGAGGGCAAAAGTTGCGAACGGGACTCGCATGCACAGGCTCAGACCATTCAAGGAAGCTAAGCGCACACAGTAAATAGAAGCACACACGGTAAATATACCTTGCAACAGGCACGGAAGCGGAGATGTGCACTGCAACAACCACATTTGGCCGGCCCCAAACCCATTTTTGCGATCCTGAAACGCTGATCCGAGCCCAGGGTTCCAGGCACTGTTAGTCTCCGAGAACGTTGCCATGGGCATTTGGCCCCGCACCACGCAGGACGCCCAGGAGTGCCGCCATAGATTGTGCCCGGTGACTCCCCCCATAGCACATTAACGGGTATACAAAGATTTCAGGTAGCGGCAGGGGGGAAACTGTCTACGGGATATCACGTAAGCAGATAAACCTAAGGGGTGGCCAAATTGCGGTCTGCCATGCCATAAAAAAGCTTACTTGCTTGGCCAGAGCAAATAGTGTTCGTGGGCTGCCCAATGCGGCGTAAATTATGCACATCTGGCCCGCTATTTCGCGGCCTATTAACCGAGCATAAATGCGAACGGAAACACGAAAAGTGAGCACCACCACACCAGAAGCGCCAGGAAAAGGCAACAAAGCTAGTTGATTGCCGGCCACCTACGAACTTAGCGTAAAATACATAGCCGTAACCTCTAAATCGCCCCTTGGTCGCCCTAGAACCGGGGAGCCCCGCACCCGTACACCGCAATGTGCACTCAATCTCGGTTACTGTCTGACCTGCCTGTGGACCCACCCAGGAGTGTATCAATACCTCCTTCGCATCAGTGTGGGTGATATCGCCCTACCTCGCTCCACCCGATATCAGCATTTATTTTTTCCGCTAACTTCTTTTTTCCACATCCCGCTTTTCCTCCAAAGTCTGCTACTGGAACCCCTTCCCACTGCCAAAACAGAAATCTCCTCATATTTCCGGTCCCGATGGTACCGTCCATGACCACTTTGCACCCGAGTGCTCACGCTCTACCTGGCGCGCTAGCGGTCAAGCTAAACCCTGAGGTGATGCACCATTTGCGCCAGCTTTATAAGGAAAAGAAACCGGCCAAGTTGGTCGTCCACAACGGGCAATTCGTATGTTTCATTTTGTTCCCATTAATCACTCGATGCCGTGGCTCCCGCCAACGGTTTTTCGCCTTCGAACCTCTTCCAAGATACTAACCGCCCACAGCTGATCAAGGTCTCGGACAACCTTGTGTTTCCTTGCTCATCGAGCGCCGAGTCTCTCCGCTTCGATGTTTTCTCGGCGCTGTCTTCCTCTGCTCCTGCCACCAACTACAATTTCACGGGCACCCTCAC
This sequence comes from Sungouiella blattae, assembly GCA_003706955.3. Classification (NCBI taxonomy): domain Eukaryota; kingdom Fungi; phylum Ascomycota; class Pichiomycetes; order Serinales; family Metschnikowiaceae; genus Sungouiella; species Sungouiella blattae. The sequence continues at coordinate 1,062,184 of PPMS03000001.1, read as the reverse complement.
CACCAGGCTCAACGTGCTCAATGATCCCAAACTGATCGACAACCATTTGAGGTCGGCCGCGCCTGCCGCCACTGCGCCCGCTAAACCAACGCCTACTCAGACGAATCGGCTGGCCGGAGCGGCGGCCCGTGCTACTGGCTCGCCCCGTAAGTCGTCATTACATTCCACGTCCAACCCGTACTCAGTGTTGAGCCTGGATCTGAAGAAGGAGGCAACCGCCAAGTTCTTGTCTCTCATAGCGTTGGGGCCGATCACAAAGAGTGCTGCCGAACACAAATTCAACCTGAAGCAGCATGTGCTGTCTTCGGACTTGGCCGATCTCTTTGCCACACACACACGGCCCTACCTGAGCAACGACACGTTTATCGAGGACGATGTGTTCCCGACTCTTGCCCTGGGGGTGAGCCAGATCAAGCCCTCGGAATCGTATGTGATTCTCAAGGATAAAGCATACAAAGAGTTGCGTCCATGGAACATTACCTCCTACACCGACTACGAACGTGATCTCATCATCGACAACGCCAACAATGCATTGAACAGGCTCGGATACCTGGAGACACATCCGTTGAGGCGGCTCATTGTCGACAAATCTGCGTCCGGTTCCACTCACAAGAAATCTCTGTCACTCGGCGGTGGTATCCTCGTGAGCAGCCGCAAGGCTTCAACCGCCAATAACTCGCCACAAGTGACTCCGTCCACAACAAGCGCGCCTTCACCGGCCCCTATCTCTTCATCTTTCAAGAAGTCATATACGGAATCACCCAGGGTGGCACCTTCGGCCAAGAACACCTCCTCAAAGGCGGACGGCTCCCCTTTGAAAGAAGGGGTAAAGCGCAAGTATGTGGCGTCTCTGTCACTGTCTGGCTCATCGTCTGAGGATGAGAAACACCCCAAAAGAATCAAAAAGGACGGCAAACGTTCAGACAGCAGTGGCAGTCAAAATAGCATGACTAGCACTGGAACATCTTACACACTGCCATCATCGGTCAACGAAGACGCTCATTCTCAATTCGCACATGAGGAGGAAGCCAAGTTGTCAACTTTGCCTAAGCATGTACCTTCGCTTCCTTCTCGCCCTCAAAGTTCTGCTTATACTGCCGAGAAGAAACAGCAGTACTACTCCCAGTTGGCTTCTAAATTCAAAACTAAGTATTTGGAATACGAGCAGCTACACAGAACGTTGACCTCAGATCATCGCCGTGGAAATGCGTCTGAGAAAAAGAAGCAATTGATGAAGTTGTTCGAGATGCATAACTCTTTGGCCGAGTGGAAGCGCAAGCTCTGGGATTACCACAACGAGAACAATATGTCCGAAGGAATCATGAACCTCTCTCGTCACCGGAAAACTCCAAGTGGCTCCGCTCACCCCAAAATTCTTGGTTCTGCACCATCGTCGTTGCAGATCCTTGGCCATGAACGGTTCCAGAAAGCCCACACCACAAGCCCTGCAATGGCGGGATCTGAACAATTCCCCACAAAACCCCCGGCTCGAAGACGGCCAAGCGCCGAGAACCGGGCCCAACTCAAGCATAAGGTGGCACTCAACTACTAGGCCACCTTCATTCAACGTCATTATTCACTAATTCGCCACTCGAATCACCGCACTGCCCCAAGCGGGCCCTTCAGCAGCTACATTTCACAACTGCTCCAGCTCATTTTTATTGCGTTCACCGCTCATTTTATCATTTCTAGTCATATAGTGCCAATACCAAGTGTTCACTTCAAGTTTTCAAGTCCGTAGTGTCACTCGTCTGCACGCCAGATAAGTCGCGATTATTCGATTGTTGGATTTCTCAAGTGAAGACAACGTATCATGTCTGCCACCCCTGCCGTTAAAGAGGAAGAAGACGATCAGTCTGTGTTGGCATCCTCGCCTCCATCGACCCCCTTACCGGAAGATTCAGCCAGTCAGGACAAAAACAAGACAGACCTCGAGAACCAAACTGAGGGAGACAAAAAGCGCCGGAAAACACCAGCCAAAGGTGGCGGGCCGAAAAAGCCATCGGAGGAGGTCCTACAGAGACGTCGAGAAGGCAGAATCAAGGCGGCTGCCACGATAGCCCAGAACTTGAAGAAAACTGGAATTGGCCGGTTTGAGGATCAGAATGGGTTCACGCTCACCAGTGTGCGCACGGTGCCATTGATCAACCAGAAAAACTACTTTGCCGACTACTTGAAGAAAGACGAGCAGGTAACGTTGATCAGGAATTGGCGGAACGAGAAAGTGCACCAGGTTCCAAGCAAAGATGCATCGAAATCTGGGGATACCAAGAAGACGTTGGCGGATGACGACGACGATGAAGATGATGACGACGACAACGAAAATGACGACGGTGCGCTGGGGAAGGTGAGAATGGGTGATGACACCATTGTGATTCACCCCGGATCCCAGATTCTAAGAATTGGCCGTGCTACCGATGGATCCCCACACACTGTGCCTATGGTGATCGCAGTGCCCAACAAGAGACAGAAGGGTGGTGATTATCCGATTATACCTGCCAGAGCCGAGTACGACGACGGCAGTTTCGATTTTGGCGACGCTTTCGAGTCCGTGAAGGCAGTGGTGACCAAAGACTTCAAGGCAAGAATGCGCTACTACAAGAGAAGAATGATGCCTAACTCCAGAGAGAGCGCCGCCAGTTTCAACAAGAAACAGGAGCCTGAGTTGGTTCCCAAGGCTTCGGACCCAAACAAGAAGACATGGACTGAAAAAGACGACCCAGACTTGAAAACCCGTGACTACATAGCCGGCGGCGAGGCAGTGAGACTTCCGATCAACGAGTCGTACCAGGATTGGAGATTGCGGTTCCCTCTCGTGAATGGAAACTTCAACCAGTCTCCCGAAGACTACTTATCGCCACAAGAGGTGTTAGGAGACTTGCACCACATTGTTGTTGAGGCATTGAAGACAATTGATATTAACTCCAAAGAGGAGTTGGCCAACCTTAAATGCTTGTTTGTGATTCCGAACTTGTACGACAAAATCTATGTCGAGTCGTGGGTTGACCTCCTTCTCAATACCGTGGGCTTTGGGCGCATCGGCATAATCCAAGAGGCGGTGGCTGCCACGTTCGGAGCTGGCGTTTCCTGTGCATGTGTTGTTGATGTCGGGGCGGAAAAAACATCCATTTCGTGTGTTGACGAAGGCATGGTGATCAACGACTCCAGAGTGAAGCTTGATTACGGTGGAAAGCACATCACGGAGGCGTTTGTGAAGTTGCTTTTACAACAGGATTTCCCCTACAGAGACATAAATCTTGCTAACTACAACGACGACTGGTTTTTGGCGGAAAATCTCAAGAAGGAATTCGGCACCTTTGACGACGCTGACATTGCGGTCCAACTATACAATTTCTACAAGCGCAGACCTGGCCAGCAAACGGAAAAATACAACTTCAAGGCCTACGATGAGGTCATGTTGGCGCCTTTGGGTTTGTTCTACCCGGACTTATTTGAGATCCCAAAGACTCCCAGACCACGTCACATCTTCCCTGAGTCGATGGATCAGTATACTGGCGAGCCCAACGACCCATACTCAAAAGCACATGAAAATCTCGTCAGCAACGCCAGCTTTTCAGACACTGCAGATGAACAATTGTTGACCAAATTGGTGGAGGACAAACTGAGCTTCAAGCAGGCCAATATCTACGCCAAACCACGCCCTCCAAGAACATTGACAGCTGAGGAGGTCCAGAAACCAGTCACAACTCCATTGGATAAAGCCATCATCGAGTCCATCACAAATGCTGGAATTGCCACTGACTTCAACAAGGCACAAAAGCTCTACGACAATCTACTTGTTGTGGGCGGTGGACTTGCCAAGTTCCCCGGATTCGATCTCCTTTTGAATGACCGCATTAGCATCTGGAGACCAAAGTACCTCTCCACCAGCTCCTTAGATGAGATCTTGAATTACGTCGGCAAGGAGAAAGATAAGGTTGACGCCAAGCGCAAGGCTCTCATTAACGAGACCAAAGAGAAGAAACTCAAAGGCGAGCAGACCCTCGACGATGTTGAGTTGACCGAGGAGGAGCTTCTGGCTATTGAGCAAGCAACCAGATTGGTGCTTGATTTGAATCGCACAGATGCGATCTCAGACCAAGGCTCACTCGTTCCAATCAATGTTCTTCCGTCACCTAAGGAGTTTGATCCGCAAGAGGTGAGTTGGAAAGGTGGAAGTGTGTATTCCCGGTTGAAAGTGGTAAACGAGATGTGGATCGGCCAGAGCGACTGGAACTTGCTTCAATCGCGGTGTCTCTACTACAAGAGTTTGTTCAACTACTAAACTAAGGTATAGGAATGCTTTGGCAGGGGAAAAAATGAGCTGTTTTGTAGTGAGAGATGCACGTATAATTGTGGTCGACCGAGCGGGCTGCGAATGGCCGGACCGGTGTTCACATGGCCCGGGCGCGAAGTAAATAATTGTGCCCCGCCAAAAAGTGCACGTATGCAATCTATTACTGGATTGATAAAACAAGAGTTAGCATTCAATGAGATCCAAGGCAAAACAATCAAAAAGAAAGCCAGAGCCAAGATCGGGTCAGATTAACCCTCCGACCCGGCATCTAACGGGAACACAAGCACAATACCTCGGCCCCACAAAGTGCGAAAAATGAGGAAAATCGCCGAGCCAGGCACATTGGCGCGTCAACGTAGGGTGAAGTTCTCGGGACTGGTGTACGGATGTTAGAGCGGAGACTATACGCCCGATGGTTGTCTGTCAGCCATAGAAGACACCACAACGTTTTTTTTTGCAAGACTCGTTACTACACCTTCCAGTATGTTGTCCAAGCAGTTTGCCCGTGGCTTTGCCTCCACCTCCGTTGCTAAGAACTATGCTTCCACCATCCCAAACTTGAAGGTCACCAAGGACACCAAGGTGATCTACCAGGGTTTCACTGGAAGACAAGCCACTTTCCACGCTGAGCAGGCCATTGCTTACGGTACCCAGGTTGTTGGTGGTACCAACCCAAAGAAGGCTGGCACCGAACACTTGGGCAAGCCAGTGTTTGCTAGCGTCAAGGACGCCATGAAGGAGACCGGCGCTGATGCCACCGGTATCTTTGTGCCACCATCCATTGCCGCTGCCGCCATTGAGGAGGCTATCGAGGCCGAGATCGGCTTGGCTGTGGCCATCACCGAGGGTATTCCCCAGCACGACATGGTGAGAATTGCCCAGATTTTGAAGACCCAGTCCAAGACCAGATTGGTGGGTCCAAACTGCCCAGGTTTGATTGCCCCAGACCAATGTAAGATTGGTATCATGCCATCTCACATCCACCAGAAGGGTAGAGTTGGTATCATCTCGAGATCCGGTACTTTGACCTACGAGGCTGTTGCCCAGACCACGAAGGTTGGCTTGGGTCAGTCGTTGGTCATTGGTATGGGTGGTGACCCATTCCCAGGTACCAACTTCATCGACGCCTTGACCTTGTACTTGAACGACCCAGAGACCGAGGGTATCATCTTGATTGGTGAGATTGGTGGTACTGCTGAGGAAGAGGCCTCCGAGTTCTTGAAGCAGCACAACTTGACCAGACCAGAGGGTCCTAAGCCAGTTGTTTCGTTCATTGCTGGTGTTTCTGCTCCTCCAGGCAGAAGAATGGGCCACGCCGGTGCCATTGTTGCCGGTGGTAAGGGTGACGCCAACTCCAAGATCGCTGCCTTGCAGTCTGCTGGTGTTGTTGTCGAGAAGTCCCCAGCCAGATTGGGTAACTCCTTGTTGGCTGAGTTCAAGAACAAGGGCTTGTTGTAAGTCGCTACGCCTTAGATAAAACAGAGTTAGTACATCACTCTGCCGATTCATCTTCTGTAGTGTATTGTGGTTATTGCCCGGCTCACTACCGGTGCTTTGTGTAGTGCACGCCCACCGAAAAATTTAACGGCCTAACCAAACTACACTCCCAGTGCTAGTCGCCATGTTTGGATTCACTCAGCTTAAAAGCATAGCACGTACGGGGCTCGGTGCTAGGCTCGCATTCCAGCCCACCAGACTTTTCTCCCAGTCATTTCTTGCATTCAAAGTCAACACATCCACCAGAACAAAGGAGAATGTTCATGATTTGGAAACGTTTTTCAAGTTGATCGGCAGGAAAACCGTGGACCACTTGGACTCGTTCGAAGGAGACTTGGACAAGTTCTTGGGAGCGTCATCGAAAGAGATGAAGAATATGGGCATTGACGTGTCCACCAGGCGATACATGTTGAGATGGAAACACAAATTTGTCAACGACTTGGAGCCTTTGAGAGAGCACAAGAGAGGCAAAAAGAGAAACGGAGGAGAGAGAAAGGCCAAGACGGTGTTGGCCAAGCGGAAGGCATTGAAGAACTTGGAGGAGAAGGAGCGGTTTGCTAACGAGGAGTTGGAGGCCGAGCAGAAGGGAGAGAGTCAGTTTTAGTATGTACATAGTCACCGGAATCTGATACACTCGCGGAGAGTGCTGATGTAGGTCTATGTTTCGAAAGACTAGCAAAATTGAAGCAGAGACTGATTTATTCTCGCCATTCACGGTGCTCAGACACCACGCACAAACATGGTTGGAATCGAAAAGAGAGACGTTTAAGTGAAAACCACAGCAAAGATAATGAATTTCACCTTTTATTTTTCATATTTATTCAACTCTTTCTCATGAAGAGTCTGTGGCCATGGCCACTGGTGGAGACTAGTAGGCCGCTCCTGCACACCGGGTGGCACCACGCACATAGTTAACACCTGGTCAACGACCCGCCAACTTCTCAGTCCCACCCATGATGAAGTATTTCTCAATTCTTGCCATTTTGGTTCCATTGCTTGCTTTCTTCAAGTTCACTGCCGCTGCTGCAGACTTGCCCGAAAACCCTCCATTCACTCACAAGGTTTACTTTGATATCGAGGAGGATGGAAAGTCCATTGGTAGAATCACCATTGGATTGTTCGGCACTGTTGTCCCCAAGACCGTGGATAACTTTAGACAATTGGCCATCTCTGACGACCCCAAGTTCGGCTACAAGGGCTCGATTTTCCACAGAATCATCCCTAAGTTCATGCTCCAAGGTGGCGACTATGAGACCGGCAAAGGGTACGGTGGTAAGTCCATCTATGGCGGCAAGTTTGAAGATGAGAACTTCACTTTGAAGCACGACAGACCATACCGTTTGTCGATGGCCAATGCTGGCAAGAACACCAACGGGTCCCAGTTTTTCATCACCACTGTGGTCACTTCTTGGTTGAACGGAGCCCACGTTGTTTTCGGCGAGGTTGTCGACGGTTTTGACGTGGTCGACTACATGGAGAAGGTCAAGACCAGCTACGGCGACAAGCCAGTCAAGGAGCTCAAGATCGCCGACGCTGGCGAGTTGGCGGTCGGCATTAAAGACGAGCTTTAGTTCGGGTCTGTATCATCGTATAGATTCAATTTGAGCCCCAATTGCTCCACAGTACTGCCCTTCCCGTATAACGGAATGTCATCCAAGTAGATGCTCTTGTCGTTGCTGACCATCACGCTCAGCAAAACATTGTCGAACGCGCCTGCCGAGATGTCGCTGTTCATGTTCGAGACGTTGCCAATAAACGACAGGCTGGGCTCGCCATTACCTGCCGTTTGTGCAACAGTGCCCGGGTTCGACATAGGCGTGTTGATGTATCCAGCAGTGGTAACATTGTTCTGGGCCGGCCTGCTGCTCGAAGGTATACCTCCACTTGTCGAAGGAGGAACTTCCAGGCTAGGGTAAGTGTGGCCGCCGTCACTTATGGAGAACGTGCTCATTTTGTTCATCAAGTCGATGGATTTCTTGATCAGAAGCGTCGTTGAGAGCATTCGCGCCGACAAAATGTCGTAGATCTTCGGGCTCTGGTAGACGTTGGCACCGATAATGTAGTAGTCCTGCTCGGTCAAGGTGGAGTTGGGGTCTAGGCGCCTTTGTTTGCGGATTATCCAGAAATCTGGTTCTCGGACATGCGCCACAACAAACTCCACCCCGACCATCTCCGTCAATTTGCTTTGCAAGTACCGTTGTGGGTGGACGTTTGGCGGGATTTGCTGAAACTGAAACTGCATGCGTAGCACCTGGTTGTTGGAGGTTCTGTCGTAGAATGGAGACTCAGCAAAGTAGTCAAGCACGTTGCCCGTATGGAGGCCGAATTGCTGGATCCATTCGGGCGATTTCCACTGGATCTCGTCCAAGAGCTCGGAAGACATGGTGGTGGAGGTGAGAAATCTGCAGGACGTGGAGTAGTAGGTGAAGATGGCCACCGAAAAAGTCGGTTTGGATTTGCTTGCAAGTGGTACCGAATAATGAATATTGCATTTACACTTCTGGTGTTATATCTATACTTCGTAAATGCTGGGCGATTCGCTAAAGGCTCCCCGTGGTATTGGGGGCCCATCTAGTCTATTTAGCTCTCACCACATCGCATAGTAAAGTGGACATTTGAATATCCAGGCCCGTTCACCGAAATTCAACAGTTACTCTTCCGTGGCCACTGTCTCTAAATATTTCTGCAATTCCTCTTTCAACCACGCGGCTTCTTTTGCCATCTCCTCCGCACTTCTCGGATGTCTCTCGGAGTCTGGAACTGACTTGAACTTCCCGAACTCCTTGAAGGTCTCCTTGCGGGCAAAGAAATCTGCGTATGCTGCAGCCAAATCGGTGTTTTCAAGCTGGGTGTGGATGCTGTCGTCGAACTTGTCCGACTTGTTCCGGGGGATCAAGTGAGTGTGCAAATGTGGCACCGACTGGCCAGACTCAGGCCCATCCTGGATGGCGATATTGAGTGAGTCTGCCTTGTAAGCTTTGGATATGAACCCTTGGATGATTTGCAACGACTTCATGTAGTCTTGTGACTCCTGGGCGGTCAAGTCGCCAAACCGTAGCACCGATGTTCTCAATGGCACCACAAGCACATGTCCTGGAACCAAAGGCTTCAAATTCACAAGAGCATAAGTGTACTTCGACTTGAAGAACACTTGGGAGTCCACGGCAAACTGGTAGAATAGAATCGACTCCTTCGGCATGGTCGGATGTGCTGGGCTTGCTTTGGAGGTAACTCAAGACTGTCTTGAGATACCTGTATACATAGTGGCTCTCGGATAGCTGAACGAGTTATAGGGGTGGACATCACCGATGCATGAAAAAAGTCAATTGAGCCTCAGCATACCCTACTGTGAACGGACTACACCACAATCATACCCGTAGCAAATATTATTTCGCGCTATGTGTCGTAACTTACTTGTTGACCTTACCGAAGTACTCCTTGGACTTGGCAACGTCTGGCTTGATGGTCTCAGACCCCTTTTGCCAGTTGGCTGGGCACACCTCACCGTACTTCTCGGTGAACTGGAAAGCCTCAAGCAATCTCAAGGACTCGTCAACAGATCTACCGACTGGCAAGTCGTTGATGGTGATCTGTCTCAAAGTACCCTTAGGGTCGATCAAGAAGATACCTCTCAAGGCAACACCCTCCTCCTCGATCAACACACCGTAGTCCTTGGACAAGCTGTGGTTGGTGTCGGCAATCAATGGGATGTTGACTGGGCCCAAGCCACCGTCCTTTCTGGCAACGTTGGTCCAGGCCAACAAGGAGTACTCAGAGTCGGTGGAGGCAAACAACACCTCGGCGTCCTTGTCAGCGAACTTCTTGACGGCGTCGGAGTAGGCAATGATCTCAGTTGGGCACACGAAGGTGAACGCCAATGGGATGAACGCCAACAACACCCACTTGCCCTTGTACTGCTCCAAGGAGACCTCCTCGAACACACCGTCAACAACGGCGGTCTTCTTGAAAGTTGGGGCTGGCTTCTGGATAATGGCAACCATCTTGTCTATGTCTATTATAATAAGGTGGAAATGATGAGAATTGGAAGTGGTAGCGCGGACACCGAGCCCTTAAATAGTATGGCGCGCGTGAAAGTTACTAAGCCGTACAAATCTAGACGTCCGATTTATTACTAACTTGGGGCGAGAAATCCGGCCCCCATACAGGTGGGCCCACTACGACTTTGTCCATGTGCTCCCATTACAAATCCCAATTGGCTGGCGGGATTCCGTGAAAGATGTCATATCCAAAAAGCTAGAATCGACTCAAACCCCGAAATCGGAGTTGGGTGGAAAAAAGCTTCAGTTTGGGGCCAGATCTCGAAATTTCCCTGTGATTTCCACTTTCCAGCCCACGGCCTCGGACGGGCCATTTGGGCGCGCCACACCCACTCCTGTTACTGTGGCGGTTACTGCCGATCCTGCTATCGCTCCCGAAAATGTGTGCTGCGCACGCCCCGTACCGATCCGATGGGGACGCACGCGTAGTGCGGTCACGTGCATATATTCTACTCACGTGACTCTCATCATGTGCTGCCTTCGCCGCCAGGTACATACTCCATATGTCGACTTCATTCCCGTCAATCCTCAACAACACCATGGAAAAGCTTGGCTTCCACAAAGTCAGCAATCACCCAGCGTTGGGCAACCCAATGATTACCCATAACCAGCCCGCCAGGAAAGAGGCTCTGGTTCCTTACTTCAAAAAACAGCTCCGCGTGGATGGCGTGTCCTCCAACCTGGTTGCGCTTTTGAACTTGGTGGGGGTGAACCCGGCGGATTTCCCGGATGTGGCCGAACGCGCCACCGTGTCGATAGATGGCAACTTTGTGTTTGCAATCACAAAAGACCCAGCCCAAAAGCCAGGAACAATTGGCCTTTTTGGGGTGGTGCGCCAGTGGTGTAAAGCGTCATTGGGCCAACCGGTGATCGTGGAACCATATAACATTTTCGAGAAGAGCGCAGACGATACGCATTACTTGGGCGAGGCTGACTTGTTGATCGACTTCAAGCAGGCGTCAAAAGCGCACGCGATGTCGTTGAACGAGGAGGATTTGATCAACGTGTTCATGTCGAACTACGAGAACCAGATCTTGCAGCCCTCGCAACCGATCGTCATGGACTACAAGGGTGTTGTGTTCTCGATCTTTGTCTACGCGTGCCAGGTGATCAACTTGAACCAATTGGGCGATCCCGACAGACAGATGTCCCAGGATTTGGACACGAAGGGGATTTTGATCAAGGGCGGCACCAACCTCAATTTCTTCCCTGCGGACGGCTCGCCTTTACAGATCGCGAAGAAGAGAGGCGGCAAATCGTCTGCGGTCATCAACAAGCCCCGTGCCAACCCAATCATCAACCCAGACTTCAAGATGGAGAACATGGGGATTGGAGGTTTGGACAATGAGTTCCAGCAGATCTTCAGAAGAGCGTTCGCGTCGCGTATCATCTCGCCAGATTTGGTTGACAAGTTGGGGTTGCGCCACGTGAAGGGTCTTTTGTTGTACGGACCTCCAGGTACCGGTAAGACGTTGATTGCGCGTCAGATTGGTAAGATGTTGAATGTGAAGGAGCCTAAGATCGTCAATGGTCCAGAAATGCTTTCAAAGTACGTGGGTTCCTCTGAAGAAAACATCAGAAACTTGTTTAAAGAGGCTGAGGCTGAGTATAAAGCCAAGGGAGAAAATTCCCAGTTACACATCATTATTTTCGATGAGTTGGACTCGGTGTTTAAGCAGAGAGGTGGTGCTAGAAGTGACGGAACCGGTGTTGGAGACAACGTTGTCAATCAGCTTTTGGCTAAGATGGATGGCGTGGAGCAATTGAATAACATCTTGATCATCGGTATGACAAACAGATTGGACTTGATCGATAACGCTTTGTTACGTCCAGGTCGTTTCGAAATTCAGATCGAGATCTCCTTGCCCGACGAGAAAGGTCGTAAAGAGATTCTCTTGATTCACACAAAGAAAATGAAGGACAACAACTTGTTGGGAGATGACGTCGACTTCGACGAGTTGGCTGGCTTGACCAAGAATTTCACAGGTGCAGAAATTGAGGGTTTGTGCAACTCGGCTTCCTCGTTTGCCATTAACCAATACACCAATGGTGACAATGTCGCCAAAGTTGACCAGAACATTGCCAAAATGAAGTTGACCAGAAACGATTTCTTATTGGCGCTCAATGAGGTCAAGCCCGCTTTCGGAGTCAACGAGGAAGATTTGAACTTGAACTTCCCATACGGCATTATTGAGTATAACCAAAAGGTGCACTCAGTTTTCGAGAAGTTGAAGTCCTACGTGGAAGAAGTCAAAAACTCCGACACAGAAAGGCTCATCAGTGTTTTGTTACATGGTGATCCTGGTGTTGGTAAGACTGCCATTGCCTCAATGCTTGCATTGAAGTCCGAGTTCCCTTTCATCAAGATGCTCAGTGCGGAAAGCTTGGTGGGAATGTCGGAGGGCATGAAGATCAATACCATTGACAACATCTTCCGTGATGTTTACAAATCGCCGTTGAACGTGCTCGTTATTGACAAGATTGAGACGTTGATCAACTACGTGCCTATTGGTCCCAGATTCTCCAATGATATCTTGCAAATGCTCATAGTGAACCTCAACAAGAGACCGCCTGGAGGCAGACGGTTGCTCATTATCGGTACGACATCGCAGTACTCGGTGATGAAGCACATGAGCTTGGTTGAGAACTTCACCAAGACCATCGAGCTCAAGAAGATCAAGCATCTCGATGAAGTTGCCGTTGTGTTTGACGACTTGGACTTTATGTCCGCGAAGGAGCGCCAGGTTGTTCTCCAGCAATTGTCTTCCTATGGTGACGGCAGCCTTGACATCAGTATCAAGAAGTTGATCCAAGTGTTGATGAACTGCAAATACCTCAAGGCCGATGTGGACTTGGCCGTCGAGAATATCTTGGAGGCCCAGGTTGCCTAGAAGAAAGTTATACACATCAATGAACCTACATGAGTTGGCCGATCCTCCTGGTCACTTGTTGGCAACGTATGCACGGCGAGCTGGTAAATCGCGCTTCCCCATGAAATCGACCCTAGTCAAGTTCAAAGAGGGGGATCTGTTTTCTGTTGCCTGCACTCGCGCAGATCTCGCCTTTAACCCTGCGTCATCTCCACCGCCCCGTAGTAAAACTAGTTTGGAGCCAACTGATTTATCCAGTCATTATTTTGGTCCTCCATTCCCTTCTTCGGCTTTTTGGCTTTTGCAGTTGCTACTCAGTGTTTGGCTCGCAAGCCTGAACGCAAAAATAAGCGAGGTCGCTAGTGGATCTGGGCTCGCTTAGTTTCATGCAAGATGCGCGTCAGGGCCCTGAGGAGAAGATAAACCACTCACAATTCTGTTGTTTGTGGCATGAGGGGCAAACTCCCGCCTATAAATATTCCCCAGAATCTGCAGTGTAAACTCTTGTATCTTGTCCTTGTTTCATCTTCTCAGCATCTGTTCTTCTCCTAACTTTGTGATCTAGTGGCCCATCTTTAAGTGCCCCGATTTGGTTGCAACATGGATTACGCCCCTGACGAGAGGCAATATTTGCGCCCTTCCGATATCTTGGAGCTCTCCTACAACCAGAAAGAGGTAGCATTTGATATGCTCTCTCCAGTTTGCTCCTTGACTGTTTCCCCCGGTGAGACAATGGAGTGTTCTCCACTAAGCAGCAATGGCGATCACAACTTGTTACTTAATGGCGACGACACATTCTCGAAAGAAGTCGCTGCTTCCTGTGATCCGGATTCAAATGAGTTTTACGCCATATACCACATGCTTCAGTCGGTGTATAGCCCCCAGATTGCCCTTATCGCACCAGCATACACCAACTTTGACGAATATATCTCGAGTGTGGCAGAAGATATAGACGTTAAGAAAAGTACCCACGGTATGAAAAAGCCTCTCATATATCCCTTACGCAAAGACCCGCGCCTTGTTAAAGTCAACAACAGGTCCAAAGTGTTTGGTAACAAATCCAAGGTGCCCCAACACACTTCAGGTACTTCAAACAAACCCAATGTTACGATTGTTGAGCAAGCAAACAAAGGGTCTGAAAGATGCAGAGTTGTTGTATTTCACTTCCAAGAACGGAAAGAATTATTTCAGACCATAGCGCTAAGTGGGCCGGCCAAGGAGTATCAGCTTCCCGTATTCCAGAGTCTCGCTCCGTTTCGAGTATTGAGATCAAGCAAGGAGTATCAAACAAGTACTGAGATCACGGATAGTCACGTCGAGGTGGTGAAAGCTTCTGGTTTTAATGAAGTGGCTATCAAGCGATACGAATCACGTCTTACAGTTGCCCAAACAGCAATCATCTTGGGATTGCAGGATTACAAGACGTCCTTGACTAAGCATATTGAGACTACTGTTTTGTTGATGCTAGAGCAATTATGTGGATTTAAAATCGGCAACCAGACCTGGAGCCGTGGCACTCTGAAGCCGCAGCGGAAGGAAATGATTTCAAAAGTGACCAAATTCGTGAAGGTTTACTTCCCTATGTTGACTGCGGAGCTCGTGGAGATCATAATTAAGCGAGGGTGCTACGCGCGTACGCAGATGATCTTGAGGAGCAAGCGAAGCCGGAAAAGAAGGGTTCCAGTGTGAAATCCTTAATAAAGGTTTAGATAGCATGATATAAGGTGTCTATAATGAATATTAAGCAAGATAGGCAAAAAAATGAGTGGTACGGGAATCGAACCCATGTCTCCTGCTTGGAAGGCAGAAATGCTAACCATTACACCAACCACCCTGTGGTCATTATTTTGGCGCGCACTTCAGATAGACCGTCAAATTTTGACCTCTGAATATCCGCCCAAAATTACAATTTTTCACCGAACTCCCAAGCATGGCCCTCAGATCATGTTCCAAAACCATGATAATTTGCAAAGAGCCAGTTTTGTTCGCGATCGTTCAAGTCTTAGCTCCTCTCAAAACCATCGCTTGCTCTCGCCGGGTAGATCTGCTCGTCCGCCTTCCAATACGGTGAATTTCCCGAATTTCTTGGTCGCCATTTACTCCCTCCTTCATTTGGGACCAAACGACGTATAGTTCGACCCTGAATTGACTCGGATCTGGCGTCACCGCTGATACCACCCAGCGGCTATCTCTAACCGCCGACACTCGCACATTCGGGGCAAAAATGCATGCCGAACTTTGAAACTCTAATAATTTCGAACACAAATCCAAAGCAATCTTCTCCGTCGAAAGAATTCCGCTGATGGTGTACGTTCCACGGCGTTCGTCCGTATCTTGACAGGACCGCGATAAGACAGAATCTCCCGCCTATGTGCAGGTCACGAGATTAGGACGAGCCACAGGGGCCACACCTTGACACGATTGTGGCCATTCTATGTGAGATTACAAATCGAGGTGGCCAAAGCAGAGCCGGTGGACCTTTAGAGATCCTGAACGGATTAACCCGCGCTGAACGGTGGACACCTCTGCATTTGTTGTATTGCACGTTTCCGTTCGCGGCACATTCCCTGATTTATTCCGCGCATCCACACCTCTATATAAGAGGCAGCCACCACGTCTGACTAATACTTTTGCAGAGATTCACCGCACAGTGCAAGAACTCACAATGACCCAAAGCGCCGTTAAACCTGTTGTGCTCTCCGGCACCAAGCTCACCACCAAGTCGGGCAAAGAAGTGCGCCTCGGCACTGGATCTGGCACCAAATGGCAGAAGATCAAGAAGGCCAGAGATCCTTCGGTCCAACACACATTGGTTGACGAGTTGGTCGAATATTTGAAGGAATCTGTGTCCAATGGTTTCAGACACATTGACACTGCCGAGATTTACACCACCCACCCCGAAGTGGCCGCAGCACTCTCGCAGATCGATGTGCCCAGAGAGGACTTGTTCATCACCACCAAGTACAATCCTGGAGTGGAGCAGATGAAGTCGATCCATAAGACCGGCGCCAAATCCATCGACGCGGCTTTGGAAGAGTTGGGCTTGGAGTACATTGACTTGTTTTTGATCCATTTCCCATTTTTCAACACGGAGTACTCTCATGGCCAGACTTTGGAGGATGTGTGGAGCGACATCATCGAGGCGAAGAAAGCAGGCAAAATCAGATATATTGGTGTGTCGAACTTTGACAAGGAGCATTTGGAGAGAACGTTCAAGATCGCCGGATCCCCCGAGTTTTACCCTCAAGTGAATCAGATCGAGTTCCACCCATACTTGCAAAACCAAAGTGCCGGAATCGTGGATTTCTGCAAGCAGAACAATATCTTGATTGAGGCATACGGCCCATTATCGCCACTCTTCAGAATCGAGAAAGACGGCAAGACTGTGGAAGAACACCCATTGGTGGCTGTGCTACCCAAACTAGCTGACAAGTACGGCAAGACGGACTCGCAGATTTTGTTGCGTTACACTTTGCAGAAGGGGCACTTGCCTATCACGACGTCTTCCAAGCCCGAGAGACAAAGAGAGGCTTTGGACGTTTACAACTTCCTGTTGGACGACGAGGATGTGAAGTTGATCGATACGGAGGGAGCGAAATTCCGGTTTAGAGGATTTTTCCTCCGTCTCTACGACGACAAATCGGACTAAATGGCATACTAAATTCACGAGTCCCTTCGGAGAAATGTAGAGTCGCGCATTGCATTTGATTATTACCCAGTAAAACATTCAATCCTTGCTTCGCAGATGCATGGGACGCATACAGTGAAGCACGGCAGCATTCGAAATTTCTTGACACGTCGTCCCTCGAGCTTATGTATCTTAGGCACCATTTTGTCTCAATAAAGCGTTCGCCATTTTCGCATTTCCTTTTGGTTTTCGCAATTGGCCATTGTTGTCGAAGTTGGCAGTACACTCGCGGTTTGCACGATTCGCAACCTAATCTCAGTGTGCACAGGCGTATCATACCAACCAGCTGCACCAATGTGTGGAAGATACGCGTTGGGGATCGTATGTCACTGTTAACTGATCAAGCACATCAAGTCCAATTACTAACTTCTGCAGCCCATTGAGGACTTGCCCAAGCGGCTCAATGAGACCGTTCTCAATCGAGGTGTTCAAGACTCCGCGTTAACAGAGTCGTCAGAAAACAGCTACTCCACCACAACAGGGTCCGAAAACGACTTGACGGTGAACATCGTCGTCAACTCCTTGACCTACGACGTGTCTTACAATATCCCGCCCACAAGCGGCGGCGTCATCATATACTTGAAGCAATCTACAGATGCAGACTACCAGTACGTGATTGAGCCCCTGAAGTTCGGGATGCTCCCTGTGTGGGCCCGACCGCAAGATTCGCTGCCTGTGAAACGCGGATCGGGGTTTGGGCCCCAGTACTCTCGGGAAGTGCAGCTGAACCAGGCAAAGCACTTCAACTGCAGAAAGGAGACCATTTCCCAGGCGAAGTCGATGTGGACGCAGCTGAGAAAGTCGAGGTGTGTGGTTCCAGCACAGGGCTACTTCGAGTGGAAGAAGGACAAGAACGACAGGGTGCCGTACTTCGTGTACCTGAAGACGAGCCCGCTTATCTTCTTTGCTGGTCTCTACTCGCACAACTATAACTACAACGACACCGAGATGGTTGAAGCGGGCGCGCCGTATTTTTCCTCGTTTGCGATTTTGACCGGTCCTGCGACGGGCAAGGGGTCCAACGACTTGTCATGGCTACACTCCCGGAAACCCATAATGCTTGAGCCCAATAGCAAGGAATGGCATGAGTGGTTGGATCCCGAGAGGCAGTTCGACGACAATCTCTTGGATACTGCGTTGAACACAGAGACCAATGCCGCGTATGACGATGTTGCAAGCTATATCGTGGCCAAATCTATTGGCAATCCTTCAAACAAGGGTCCTGACGCGATCAAGGAAGAGAAAAAGAGCCAGATGTCAATTGGCCTGTTCTTCGCGCTGCCGAAAAAGGAGCTGAGAGAGAAAGAGGTGAAGCAGGAAGTGAAGCAGGAAGTGAAGCAAGAGTTGAAAGAGGTGAATCGGGAATTCAAGCGAGAGTTGAAAGAGCTTTCTAAGGCCCAGAACGAAGTAAAGAGAGACGCTGCGCAAGACGACAGAACTAAAAAAGAACCAGCTTCCATCAAGAAAGCGACCAGTGAGCTGCCAAAGAAACAATATGGCAGCATCGACTCCTTCTTTGCAAAAAAGAACCCGTCGGGTTCCTCTGATTCCAGCCTTCATATAAAGCGAGAGTCTGAGCCCAGCGAGTCTATAGCCAAAAGAGTGAGACAGGACCATCAAGGGTCGGAGCATGCCATGGGACATAATTACGGACAAGAAAACACCGACGAATCGAACGACAGCGACGAGGAATGAACATGAATTAAAATTTTCCTTTTACGACTCGACTGCTTTTTTTTTGCTAGTAGCACTCTTTGGGCTAAGTACTGTAGTGTCGCGCACAGAAATTTTTGCTCACCTCTATAGTTGGCGGCCAGATACTCCCAACTGTCTACACCACAAAATGTTGGCACGTCAGAACTCCAAGATCGCCAGCATACGATTCGGCAGCGTAACTTATGTGCGCTACAACTCGACCAACCAGCCTTTATACTTGAATCCTCACAAATGGGCCGGACTTCCAGCAGATCGGGTGTTTGAGTTGCACGAGTTGAGAAAGACTGCTCTTGGCGACAAATACGTCCCCAACGACGCCGAGAGAAACGCAATTTTGGCCACTTTTGAGTCGTTGAAAGTTCCAAAGCCAACGTTGGCCTACGGGTACGAGATCGACAACTTCAAGGAGAGAGTCATGAACAACACCCCATCCAAATTGAGAGGGCTCCCTCCCAAATTGAGCAACGTCAGAGTGTTCGACAAAGGTACTACTCCACACGAGCAGAGGAAAATTGACCAGACTCACCGTATCAGTGCCTACGAAATGCCATTATTAGCCAAGTTCCGTCAGGAGTACAGTCCACCAGCACAGAAGCAGGCGCCAATCCAGTTGACGTTCAACACCGACTTCACCGACGAAGAAAACGCACATAACAGAAAGGTCACTCTTGCCGTCAAGCTCGAGGACTTGGACCTCAACGAGCAGCAGGCTCGCAAGTTCAAGCTTTTGGCAGGCAACAAGTTCGACCACAACCGCTTGAGACTCAAGTTTTCCAGTGACCGCTTCCCACATTCTACCCAGAATGCGCGTTGGTTGGTCGAGACCTTCGACAAATTGTTGAAGGAGTCGAAGGATCTCAGTAAGAACACGTTTGACGGCGTGCCAGTCGACACGCGCCACTCGAAGCCTTGGAAGGCTACTCCACAATTCCCTGAGGAGTGGAAAAGACCTGAGGATGCGCCTGTGGAGAGACACAGAGTCATCCGCAGAATTGTGGACTCCGTGAAGGAACAGAAAGATCAGGCATACATCAAGAAGCTCACGCCATGAATGAACCAAGCATAAGGAGTGATCTTATAACCATTTACATGTACATATAGTGAACTTGGGAAGTATTTGTAGCGCAGGTAACACTGAGTAGCACTACTGGAATGACACTCGCGCATGTGCACCCGTACACCACAGAACTCGCTACCTATCGTTGAAATCGAACTGGTGGTGAGCCAATCTATCGATAAGTTTCCCAACTCATATCATTCAATAATTCCGGTATCTTCAGTTAGCCGGTTTCTTTTCGCATCCCGTCATTCATTTCTACCTCGGAGATCAAAAGTTCGAACTCGAGCACCGTTAATCCGAACAGTATTTTGCAATCAACACCATCAACACAATGGCCAGACATCTAGCCACCACCACTTTGGACGACATCATCGATGAATTAAGACTCAAATACGATTCCTCGGTTGGTCTTTTGGACGGGAATGCCATTCGAGAAATTCCAAGTCTTAATACATTGCAAAATTTGAGCAAGCTTTTAACCAAGCTATCCAGAAACTTGGATGAGATCGAGGAAGGCGATAAAACGCTCCTTGAGAATGTTGGGAAGTACACAGAGGACTCTGCAGAAGCTGAAGACAATGACGAAGAAGAAGACGAAGACAAAAGAGACGACGATGCCGATTTGGAGGATGAAAGTATACCTCTTGCCAAGCGAAGAAAGTTGTCGCAGCCTAAAGTAGGCAATGACAATAGCGACGTGAAACTAGGGCCGAAAGAAGAAGACGGTGAAGACGCCGATGACGACGACGAAGAGGCAGAAGACGACGAAGCGAATATGGTAGATGCGTCCTCTGGTGTCGATGAAAAGCTGAGAGTAAACTCGAAAGACGATCCCGTTCCGCCAGTGCAGTCCGGGTCGTTCACTTCTGACAATGACACTCGATTGAAGAATCCAAAGTCTGAATTTGTTCCCTCCCAGACACTCTCGGCCAGTGCTATTGCGGAGCTTGGTTTATTCTCTGAAGATAACAACGGACTAGAAACCCAGGGCAAGGACTATCTCAAGAAGAAGTATGGAGTGGCGTCATATCCGGAGAATGATCTCAAGGACTTGCTACCGGGAGAAATACCGGACACAGATTTCTCTAAGACTAAAGCACCTTCAAACCAGGTGCAATTCACCACATACCAGTCGTACATCGAGTCATTTTTCCGTCCTTTCTCAAACGACGACATTGCATTTGCCAACGAGAAATTTGTGATACCGCCCGAGTTCGATAACTCGTCATACGACCCACAAGTGAGTCCGTATCTCATCCCAAAGTTGGGTGTTTTTTACGCTGATGTTTGGGCTGAAGAAGATGCTGCATTACGATCAAAACTTTCTTCTCCAGGTATCCAAAAGCCTCCGTTGGAATCATACAGACCGAAAGGGAATGTCGACAATTTGGTGGACGAGAAAATGTTGACAGAGGATGTCTCGTGTGGTCCATTGTCCAATCGATTGCTTTCAGCAATTCTCAGTGTTCACGAGGCAAACAAAGCTGAAGACAACGACAAATTGAGTGGCAGTGAGGATCCTGATCAAATCAAGAAAGAAGACTCGATCATGGACGAATCTAATTTTGGTGAGGATGTGGCCACTCAACTTGACTCGGGTGAGACATACAAGGTCACGTCTGATGCAAATGACTTCTATTCCATGGAAGAGCGACTCAAGCGAGAGTTGAAGTACATTGGCATATTCATGAACTTCCCGTCCAAGGACGAAGACAAACCGAAGAGATCAGGTAACATCATTGACTCGGAAGATTGGATTATGGAAAGAGAAGACGACGAGGTGTGTACCGAGATAAGAGCATTGCAAGAAGAACTCAAGGGTGCTGTTGTGAGAAACAGGCAGCGCAAGAAATATCTCGTTCCAATCTTGGAGGAGCAGTTGGCATATCAAGAGTACTGCACTATATTGGAGGATTTGGACAAGCAGGTGGATCAAGCATACGTGAAGCGGCTCAAGGCTAAGAGCAAGAAGAAGAAGACACTGGAAGTTCCCAATACTGCTCAACAACAAGCTGCCAATAGTGGTTTGCGGGCACTCTTGGACAAGAGGACCAGATGGATTGAGAACATTGGTAAGCTTTTCCCTGTTGCTGAGACCATGAAGAGAATCCCAAGCGAGTCGATTTTCAAAAGCGAGGACCAGTCTGATGACGAAGATGGAGATGCTGTTGTTGACGTTGTCAACGAGGAGACGGCCTAACTTATGTACATGCATTATCTATTCCAGTATTATCCACACAACCTTCGCCTACCACGACATACCCTTAGTCAACTCCTTGTGAGATGGGAGCGATTTGCAATTTCCCAACGCACAAATAGCGATTGGCTTGTCCTTCAATCTGTAGTTGGCCCAGTCGACAACGTCTTGTCTAGTTATACACTCGACTCTCTGGAAGACATCTTCTGGAGAAAGACGGTAGCCCGTGTTGACCAATTGTCTGCCAATGTCCTCTGCAATGGCAGTGGAGTCATCTAGAGCCAAAACCAACGAAGCTTTGAGCTGTGCTTTTGATCTCTCCACCTCCTCATCCGTGATCTCACCAGACTTCAATCTGGCCCATTCTCTCAACACAGCATTCACGAACAAAGACATGTCTGTGTCACTGTCTGCCGTGAAGTACACACCCATCAATCCAGTGTCGGCGTAGGAGGTTGTGTATGCCATGTATGAGTTGGCGATAGGCTGGTTGCCAGGACCCCCCATAGCGGCCGTCACAGTCAAAGGAGATGGCGAATCTGAGCCAATGCCGATAGATCTGTCCCATGAGCCGATGATTCCGTTGGCAACAGACGAGGTGAAGAAGTCTGGAGCTGACCAGCTCACTCCCTCAACTGCGAGAGCCACATGTGTCACGGGCAAGGAGTCATCCTGAATTTTTCTCTCCGCCCCGTAAAAAATGGGCAAGTCGTCGCCGTGTTGCTTGAAAGGCACCTGACTGGCCTTGATGTGGCCGAAGTACTTCTTTGCGTTCTCGACAAGCTCGTCGTGGTTCACGCACCCGACTCCAATGAGCGCCATTCTGTCTCCTTTATAGTTGGTCTTGATGTAGTTGACCAAATCGTCTCTGTCAATAGTTCTGATTTTCTCACGGGGGCCCAAAATGGTTCTTCCTAAGTCTTGTCCCTTGAATGTGATCTCGTGGAGATGATCGAAAACGACCTCGTCAAACATCTTGTCGACCTCGTCACTTTCTTGTAAGATAACGGCCCTTTCCTTTTCGATGGCGTTTGGCTCGAGCTTCGACTTTGTCAACAAGTCGCTCAAAATGTCCACGTTCTGCTCCAAATCGTGAGCCAAGCATTTGGTGTAGTACACCGTGTTTTCACGCGAGGTGTATGCGTTGATTTGAGACCCTAAATCTTCAATCTCGAGCTCTAAGCTGTACTGGGTTCTCTTTGATGTTCCCTTGAAGGCGAGATGCTCCAAGAAATGTGCAGTGCCGCTGCTTGTTGGGTTGTCGGCTCTAGAACCGGCGTTGATCCACATACCCACAGTAGCGGTCTTAGTGCCTGGCATGAACTCACTGGCCACGGTCAACCCATTTGGAAGCACGGTGGTTTTATAAGCAGGGGCTGCTGTTGCTGAAGAAGTCAACAATCTTTTCGATAGAGCCAAGGGCCTGAAAAGCTTTGCACTTGATAACATTTTTGCGTAATACTAAACGGCAAGATGGCGCCGGCGGTAAGTGTAGATGATGTAGGTACTTGGTGTACGGGTGTATGATGTTAATAAGCTGGGAGAGTCTAGAGGTCCGGGATTGAGGTTGAATCGGCCCGATTAGAAATGTGGTGCGTCTTCAGTTGGTACTTATGGCGTTTCGTCGGTGAATGTTTTTTTACTTAATTGTTGACATTTTTCATATTTTTCCCTGTTTGCTCTATTCCAACAGGCATTGGGAGGACTACTTAGTAATTAATGCGAATGTTAGCTCCGGGCGACCCAAATCGTTTGTATCACTTGAACGAAAAAAATATCACAACGGGAAGAAATTCCATTTAAGCAAAACCCGTAAGATCAATACCTTGCGTTGTTGTCTCCAGTCATACATTTTCCCCTACGACCACCATGGCCACGATTGCCATCGATCTCGGTAGATGACTACTTCTGGACCATCCTGCACATAAGCGCCCGGGTAGTCATCTTGGCCCTCGGCAGTTGGCCACCTCGAGAATCTTCGATAAAGTTAATAGCAAGAAAGATTGAAGTGCTTGAGTTCAATTATTGCTAAGCTTGCCCGCTAGAATCATCGATCGGCAACTCCACATGCTAATGACGTATTCCCGAAATCCCGGGAGTTCCCGCAAGCGGTTTTCTTTTGTTAGCAGATAGTGTCGCATGCACAGTGTCAGTTTTTCGCACAGGATGAACGGGACCGATGGAAAAAGAAACGGAAAAGCTAAAAACTAGTTCGGTTATAAGCACACTTCTTCCTGGCGCCCCCAAACTTCTCCACATTACATTAGAGATGAAGTTGTTTGAAAGCCAGCATTTTTTCAGTTACAATTGGGAACAAGTCACCGCCGCTAACTGGCAAAAATACCCAAACGAGTTGTCTACCCATGTTGTTAGTGTGGATGTTTTGAACAGAGAGGTTGACGCCGAGAGAAATGTGATGAAGACCGAGAGATTGATCGCATGCAAACAGCCGATCCCCAAGTGGTTGAGGGCGATTGTTGGCGGCGACGAGTACTCGTTTGTTCGTGAAGTCAGCGAGGTTGATTTGAAGTCGAGAACCTTGATCATGAAGTCGGCCAACATGACCATGAGCCACATTCTTTTGGTGAACGAAACCGTCACCTACAGACCGGACTCTGACCTCCCCAACTCGAGAACGATATTCGAGCAGGAGGCCGAGATCACTGCATTTTCGCCATGGCAATGCATTTGCAACAAGATCGAAGACTGGTCGGTCGAGAGATTTGGCCAGAACGCCAGCATCGGAAAACGCGGCTTCGAGTCTGTGTTGCAGGCATTGACAGAGAAGTGGGACTCGTCGAACTTGGCGGTCATGGACATGGGCAGCACCATCTTGAAAGAGATTGACGAAGTGAACGACAAAACGCATGAGGTGATCAACGACGTGACTGAGATCACGAACGAGGTGATCAACGACGTGTCGGTCAAGACCAGCAGCGTGTTGAGTCAGGTCCGCAAGTTGTCGAACGTGTGGACCAGAAACTAGTAACGCCAGGAATTAGACGGCATTGGCCGTCAGTGACGAACGCATCTTCTTACCCAGCATACGCATTCAATTCTGCATCATTCATATTTATTACGGATTGCCCATACATAGAAACCATACACTAGTGACACGCCACTGTAGGGCACTTGACTCTGGTACTTGAGTCTGTTTACTATTGAAGTACATTTATTCGAAGTCCATTTTTTTTGACGGTACGTGCCTGTTCATGTGGAATAGTTAAGTGCGGCGCGGGTGGGCTTTTTTCAGGGCATCTCACATCGCAGGTTCCCATCCACCTTTGCATCCCGTCACGACATTCATATGCCCGGGAATCCACATGAGCCACCCACTAAGAAAGTCAAGGTCGAGTCAAAAGACGACGGCTTCGACTTGTTCATGACCGGGGCCCAGGGTGACGCTGCCTCTGGGTTGGATGCTCAGATCAATGACATACTAGACGAATTTAACGACATCATCGAGGCCGAACAGCTCAAGACAGACACTGCATCGGACTCCACGCCAAAAGTCATGTCTCCCTTTGACTTGGATGGACGTCCCCACTCCAGCATCACGTCGAATGAGGAGGTGCTCCAAACTAAAGACACCTCTCATCAAGACACCCACGTGAATACCGCCACGGTGTTCACGTTGAAACAGGCAATGGCCAACACCAGCAGGCTCATTGGCACATTCACCGCACTTAAAACTACATACTTGAAGCTCTGCAAAGAGTTCAACTACCTCTTGAGCAAGTTCAATGAGAACGAGAAGATCAAGATCGAGTTGATCCACGAGAACAACCAATTGCGGAAACTCTTGGTGGATACTATCAAGGAAAAAGAGTTGGACCGCAAGAAGTACAAGGCCGACTTGGCCCTCATGAAAAACTTCTAGCGGCCACATAGCATACATTTATAGACGACAATACATGGGCATCTCTCTATCATGCAGAACACCACCCGTTGCGAAGTTGGACAACCCGATTGGAACTTGTGTTGACGTGATCTTCGACGATAACTGACGACCAAAGATTATTTTATACCGGTCTTTTTCGCTTCCACATTATTAGATATTCCCTTTGGCAATACCGTCCACAATGAGTATCCAGGACTCTCACCAAAATGCCCAACAACAACCCCAGCCTCGCGCCACAACCGAGGAATCTGCTCAAGATAAGATCTTAATGGAGTTGGAGATGATCCTCACCACTGTGAAGCAGATCGACTTGAACCTACAAACGTCAATTGACATGCTTGAGTCCGCCACGTCTCGAAACAGTCTAGCCTATAAAGAGTTGGTCTCCACCAATACGGCACGAATCAAGGAAATCCTCGAATTGCTCCAGCCTACTTCTGAGACGCCGTCTTGAGTGGATGTCTGATTTTTTCTAAAATATTTGGACTTATGGGTGGGGTCCGTTTGGAGGGCCGGTTTTTCGTCGCCGCTACAGTTATTATGTCCAAGACGCGCATCAGAAAACCACCGTCTTTATCAACCATGGAGCATCAACAAGCAACAATCGTCGAGAAATACCAGGAGTCCAAACTCAAAAGCGTCGATGGCGTTTCCGATAGCGACGACGACAACTTGCTGGAGATTCTAGAATCGTTGGACAACGATGAGGACGAGGTGTTCCATCTGCTTCGAGAGCAGCGGCTAGAACAACTCAAGAAAGAATTCAACAAAATCGACAATGCGGTTGGGAACTTGGGCAGTGACGTTGGCCACGTGCAATTCAGCGACGACGAGAAAGAAGTCATGGATGTGGTGACTAAATGTGACATTGCCTTAGTGCACTTCTACCAGCCAACCTTCCCAAAGTGCAAGATCATGAACGACACCTTGGGCATGCTTGCTGAGAAACACGTCTCGCTTCGAATTTTGGCCATTCAGGCAGAAAAAGCTCCCTTCCTCGTTTCCAAGTTGGCGGTCAAGGTTCTCCCCTTTGTGGTGATTTACAAAAACGGACGAGAGCTCCTGAGATTGGTGGGGTTCGACGGCATTGCTGCCTCTGCTGATAGGGTCAGCCTCGACCTGTTGGAGCGGAAATTGCTCGACTGTGGTGCCATCAACCGCCAGACCATCAACTTCAAGTCAATCCGGGGTAAGGCCGTCCGCGTGGAGGAATCCGATGACGAATGGGAGTAATTGAACGATGAGATTTGAGTGTTGATCCCGAATGGGCACGTTCATGCTTCATGTACCTCTGCAGAAGATAAGGTCTGCCAATCTGCTCCAGAAATTAGCCAGTTGAGTGTTTCGCAGGAACATACTGGCTACTCTTTTCATCGGACTGAACTTGAGGTCACGTCCAGAAAGGGCGATATCCAGATCTCGATATAGCTTTTTCCGGTTCCGGAGTACATTGTCTCCGAGCTGGTACATTGACAGCGGAAAGAAGATGCGATTGGAGGTGATGAACAACTAGGGTCGGTTTCTACTTGCACAGTGTCCCGGATAGGAAGGTGTGCTCATACGAGAGAAATTTGGATCTGGAATTGAAATTTTGACCCGGACTGAAATTGTGGTTGAAGGTTGATTTCACTCGGTGACAACTTCTTTAATTCCTCACAACAGAAGAAATTCGATCGTTTGTGGAAGGAAACTATTACTTGTCAGCGTGACACATAACGCGATCTCAGCTAATTCCGCGCATCATCTTATCTTTTTGTGGCACTAAGGGCTTGTGCCCTAAAGGTATCGCGGACGTGTGCGCACCAAAAATGTCTGATGGCGGCTGCGCACAAATTTTCGTCGCGATACTCAACTGAATTTTCTTCTTCACCTACCGGTAAGAAAGAAGCACCTCAGCTGCAGACAAGCCAGTATGCAAATCTTCGTCAAGACCTTGACCGGTAAGACTATCACCCTTGAGGTGGAGTCTTCCGACACCATCGACAACGTTAAGTCCAAGATCCAGGACAAGGAGGGAATCCCACCTGACCAGCAGAGATTGATCTTCGCTGGTAAGCAGTTGGAGGACGGCAGAACCTTGTCTGACTACAACATCCAGAAGGAGTCCACTCTTCACTTGGTGCTTAGATTGAGAGGTGGTGGTAAGAAGAGAAAAAAGAAGGTCTACACCACCCCAAAGAAGATCAAGCACAAGCACAGAAAGCACAAGTTGGCTGTGTTGACCTACTACAAGGTTGACAACGACGGAAAGGTTGAGAGATTGAGAAGAGAGTGCCCAACTTGCGGTGCTGGTATTTTCATGGCCAACCACCCAGACAGACAATACTGTGGTAAGTGTCACACCACTTTCAAGCTTAACGCTTAAGTAGGATACCTCCATCTTGGTTAGTGTATAGTACATACAGTGTTAATTTTGACTAGACTTGTAGACTTTTGAATTGGGGGCCCTTCAGTGAGAGGCTACATGACAAATACTCCACCTGCTCGAGGTGTACGGGTGCGTAGCGCACTGTTTTGGTGTTCATAGTGGGAGGTTCACAGTGATCACTGCCAACACACCCGCCATGAGTTTCGCCATATACGACCTTGACGAAGATATACGGAAGCTTCTCAACGTGGATAACTTTCTAAATGGGCTCACTACCAACGAATTTGTGGAGGAATTGAGCAAGGATCACAGTCTCAAGGGTGCCGAAGTCAACAACTTGGAGTACTTGGATCCCAAGCCATATATCCGGACTTTCGAGTCAACGTTACGTCATCTAAGGACGCTAGCTGATGAAGCTAGCTCATTCAAAACAAGAGCTGAGCGTGACGTGGATGCGCTCG
This sequence comes from Sungouiella blattae, assembly GCA_003706955.3. NCBI lineage: Eukaryota > Fungi > Ascomycota > Pichiomycetes > Serinales > Metschnikowiaceae > Sungouiella > Sungouiella blattae. The sequence goes on along the minus strand of PPMS03000001.1, from coordinate 1,034,071 downwards.
AATTATCGCATAGCAAATCTGTCCTCAAGCTTTCGTCTCAAGTGGAGCTGGTTGTGTCTAAATTCGACCATTTGGACGAGGAAATCACTAGCATATCGAAAAAGATTGATCCCCTCAATCAGTCACTCAAAAAGATCACCAATTCTCGAGATCGCTCCATGGAGACCATCTTTCTAATCCGAGCATATCATGGCTTTTATACCAAGGAGAAATATGAACCATTAGAGAAACTCAGAACGGCCAAGGACAAGGAGTCAAAGATAAGCTGTGCTAAAACTGTGAGCAACTTGCTTACGTTGGCCAAAAAGATAGAGGGTTTGACTGGCAGCTTGCCGAAGGTGACGAAGTGTGTTACCACAATCGAGAAATACAGCGAAATGATGGAGCAAGCATTGATTGATCGTTTTGAAATGGCATCGGAAGAGGCAGACTTCGAGGAAATGAGTGGTATTGCCCAGATTCTATTTGAGTTCAATGGTGGCGGCAACGTCGTTCTGGCTTTCATGAACAAGAGTGAGCTATTCCTCGACACAGAGAGGTCAGACGAGGATGACAATGGCTACTCAATTCTTGAAGATGAGGCCACTTGGGTCAAGCTCTCCGATCCTTATCACCACGTCCATAATCTTTTTGAGGGCGAAGTTACAGAGGTGCTTTTGGACAGACTCAAGTTTGTTATCAAAGGCCAGGCACGTATTGTCCAGCAAGTGTTCGAAAAGCCAATTCCTGTGATCAAGACAATGATTCAACGTGTCTATGCTCAAATGATACAGAACAGAGTATCGACGCTATTGTCTTTCTCTCAGCAATCCAGTGCACTTGCACATGTGCGTGTTTTGCATTTACTCTACGTTCTCCTCGGCGACTTCACCAAGGATATGAAGGAGTTCTTCACCACCAACGAATTCGATGAGAACAATGAGATCAGCTCGACTCTAGACCAGTGCTACTATGATTTGTTCATTGATTACCTCACAAGCAACTCCTACTTTAACTTAGAGAAGGATATGTTGGAAACGACAATCTACGAGATTGCACAAAAATTTAACACGTTGAATGAAAAGCCACTCTCGAAAAAGGCGTTGGAAACCAAAATGCAAGAATTGGAGAATGACTCCTTGGTGGATTCAGCCGATCGCAGCTCACTTCAGCATGCTGGTCATAGCGAGAAGCACTTGTTCCGCTTCTTGGAGAAGAAGAGAATAAGTAAATTCAAAGATTTCATGAAGTCTCACCTCATAGAACGCCCTGGTTCGGGCCGGGATTCAATGGACATCCAAGTGTCACAAGCTGAATACAAAGAAAGTGGCACACTCAACACTGTCAACGTGCAGAAGGTTCTTAAACTTGCAATTGAAGCAGTGGCTCGTATTCTCGAGTTAGAGCCTGGAAAGTCGCCAGAATATTCCTTGGATATTCTTGAAATTTTACTCTTAGATTTCGGAAGCCTCTACATCTCAGGAGGATTGGAGGTCGCATATGATAAGGCTCAAACAGAGCTCGCAAATGTTTCTCTGTCCCAAGAGGTTAATTTGCAATATTTGCAGATCATAAATGATACGAGCGAGGTGCTATTTTTGGTTTCTACTTGCATCAAGAAGATTATTTTGCCTTGTGCAGTTAATGATCCAAATATTAAGAACCGGATGGTGAGCTTGACCAATAATTTTGTTGGCAGATGCGAAACCTCCTTGAATTTGATTTTGGGTCTGACCGTTGAGATTGTCACCGAAAGAATCAACTTCTTCTTACTGAAGCAGAAGAAGAAGGATTTTTTGTGTGATACAATTAACACGAATCAGGACTACACTGAAACTTGCGAATTGATATCCGACTTTCTTATCCATGTGAGGAGCTTTTTCCAGCAATACTTGAACGAGAAGAATCTCATTAACCTCCTCATGAAAGTCGGAATGGTAACCTTGAACCTTCTCCTTGATCACTTCAAGAAATTCTCAGTGAATTCAACTGGTGGAATTGTGCTCACACAAGATGTCATTCGCTATCAGTCAGTCATTGACTCTTGGGAAATCGAGGAATTGTCAGAAACATTCCAGATCTTGAGAGAGATCAGCAATTTGTTCACCGTCCAACCAAACTTGATCAACTCATTGATATCCGAAGGTCATTTGGCTAACTTGAAGGTCTACACAGTGAGACAGTATATCTCGAAGAGGACTGACTTCACGCCTAGCTACATGGAAAGGTTTTTTGGTCGTAAATAGATATCGTATTACATGTTGATGATCACATTCTGTTGTAAAGCGAGAGCATGATCAAGATGCAAGTGAGGAGTACGCTGCAATGGGCAAAGCAGCTGAGTCTTCTGGCAGCAATGTTGTTTTCGTTGTCATGATTGACGAACGTTTGGAACGAATGTGGTAGTAGGTTTGGCTTGGTATGGCCAAAGACGTCGTCAACAGTCTCCGGGTATACTATACAAGCAAACAAGATGGCAAACAGAACCATAAGCAAGATTCCGTAAGCTTTCAATCCACGGTATGGATTTGGAAGGTAGCACATCATGGTCTCGTAAGTCTTTGCCTCGTTGGGATCCAAAAGGGTCGATTTTGGTCTTGGGTCGTACGGGTTGTTCAACGAAAGCAAGTGGTAAGCAGGATACTTGATACCGTTCGTCATGGAGGGCGTCTTGCATGAGATCTCCCTCGCTAGTTTTTTGGTGTTATCCTGGTAGTCAAGATGCACCATATCGCAGACGTCGTGGTCGTCTCCACTGAAGATGAGACTCGGATTGAGCTTGTCCAAAATCTGTTTCGTTATTGGGTATTCGATCACCGTCTGGTACTGGAAGCCTCGCTGTAGCGGGAATGGTCTTTTGGCTTCTCTTTCCGGCCCGCACACCTCAACTTTGGGGTCTCTGTACAACGGGACATGCGAGAGCACGATCCGCGGAAGCATGGGGTTAATGAGCTTCTCGACGGAGCCGAAAAACGCCTGCAGCTCCTGGTTGATTTCAGGGTCCTCGTGCGACATGGAGATGGTGTCTAGCTGGACAAACGTGTGGTTGCCGAGCTCCCATGCGTCGTTGGCATCGCCGAAGAACGCGGCAAACCGCCGCTGGTTGTGCGCCGAAATGTTCTGGAAGCCAATGTCGTGATTGCCGGGTAGCGAACGGTAACTGCGTCTGTTGGGCTTCCGCGGGAAGATCCGGTTGAACCGCTCGTACTCGTCGATCCAAACCTTGTCGTCCCAGTCACGCCCGCCATCGAACAAGTCTCCGACAAAGATCGTTGTGTCCGGATCAAGATGCGCTTGCATGTACTTGTGGTTGATGTATAAATAGTTGTCGCTGGCTCGGCGGAGAAAGTAATTGATCCACCTCGGGATCTTGGGATACGTGTGGTCGTCAACCAATTGGGGGTCTGCAAGCAAAACCACGCGGTGCGGCGTCACCGTGGCCTTGTCGCCCGTCCAGTTCTCCCACTTGTCCCATTGGCACGCGTCAAGAGCATGTTTCACCCTGACCCGCTCGAAATAGTGGATGGTGGCCAACCACACCGCCACAAGGAGCAACAATAGCTTTGCGGTGGACTGGGCGGTGGATTTGCGGCGCGGGCGCAACTTGGCCTTTTCCGAGCCGCCGGAACTCTTTTCCGCCTGCGGGGCGTCGTCGGCCCTTTTGTCTCTGCGGCGGAAACTCATGAGCATGGTTTAGTAAGAGTATGGTGTAGCGAGTGTTTTGGTGGAAAAAATCGCGGCCCCACCGAACCGCGAACCGAACTCCACCAATACATAGTGGGGGCATGTCGGGGCGCAAACCAGGGGAAAAAAAACGAGCGTTGCGGCTGGCAGACCCGCTGCGCGCCAAGTCATCCAAGCTCTTCAATTTCGGCTCGGTCAACCCGCTCTTGTACCTGGACACCGCCATTGACATCGACGTGGTGTCTCCAGCGACTTCTGCCCATCACTACCACTACTATGGCCAAGCGTGCCAGCTACCGCACATCGCGGCCAAGGAGACCGACCTCAAGCATAAGGAGCTGTTGCTACCGAGAAAACAGCGCACGCGGGCCGACCCGTTGGCCGATGCCGTCTACTCTGGGTTCCACAAGCGAATGACCAAGGAAGAGCGATCCATGGTGGAGAGCGACCGGTCCAGGGTGATGAAGGAGATCGAGAACTTGAGGGACCAGCTAAGGCTTCTTCTGCAGAACGACTGGGTCCGCCAGTTGCCTCGAATCACCTTGGTGGAAGATCGCAAGGACATGGTGGAAATGGCCAGAAAACGCACGCTAACGCAGATGGAGATCCGCAAGCTCTTGAACAAGTACTCCGACTGGGAAGACCGCAACTTGCGGTTGTTTCGGGAGGCCAAGAAGTTCGAGGCGTCGGCGAATGGTGTGGTGGAAGCGACATGGCGACTGGGTGAAGATAGCGACCTGAGCGACGACACAGACTCCGACGACAGCGACGACAGCGACGAAACAATATTGACGCTGTCACTACAGGCGATAAAAGAAGAGAGGGAGCGCAAACGAATCGACAGAAACGGGCCCTCGTTGCGAATCTTGCTCCACAACGGCTACGACATTCTTCTGCAGCCAGACCAGTCTCCACGAGTTGTGGAATCTGGCATGTACATTAGTTAGCATCAATAACAACTATTCGGTCTAGGTGGTGAAGGTTCTCATGCTCAGAACCAACTTTGTAAACACTTTGCCAAACCCGCTCGGCTCAGCCAAGTTAATCCCCAACTCAAGCTCAGACGTGGGGTAATCGATCAATAGCACCGAACGCGGCGCATGCCGCAACTCCATCTCAGGCTTGCTTGGTCTGAACGTATCCATTATCGCAGGCCCAACTCCATAGCTCGCTGCCAACAATTGCCTCAAATATATGAGAGCCAAAATGGCTTGCGCGTGTAAAAACATAAGTTGTAGGTTCTCCATTGACATCCCCAGGCCAGACTTCGACTCAATCGTGCTTTTGATCTTCTCTGAGAGGTCCATCCCGTCCATGGTGATCGATCGGTCCAAGTGGTACAACAAGAGACACACCTCCTCGAGCGACGTGATGTTTACAACCAGCAAATTGACGGAGAGGAAAGCAACTAAATCTCTCTGCTTGAGAGCTTCAGGTAAAGTAGTAGTCAGAATGTTCAACGTGAAGAGCTTGGCAAGAGAAAGAACGAACTTCTTCTTAGACAGGTAACTGCGGTTGACAATCTTGTAGACCGACCTGAGGAAAGAAATTTCCCCCAAGTACTCACCTCTTCTGGAATTCTTGGTGAACTGGAAGCCAAGTTTAAGGGCCTCCGTATAGCTTCGATCAGTGAGAGACTCGTATTTGTCAAAAAGGTCTGAGTGAAGCTCTGTTGCAATTTTCTTGATAATCTTGTTTGTCGATGCTTCAAGGGCTATGATTGTAGAAATGCAAACCTTAGGATTTGCAAAGCCGAGGTTTGTCACGAGCCGGATGAATTGCACTGGAATGAGGGTGGAGTTTGACGAGTCTGCAAGGCACATGACGAGAACTGGCGCAAGAAATCGTTGGATGAGACTTGCAGAGATACCTTCTTGCACACCTTGTGGCACAGTTCCATGGAAATTGCCAAGATCAAGCTTGGCGGTCTTACTCGAGCTGACTTCATCCAGAGCGCTTGCTAAAGCCTTTTCTTCTCTTGCAAGGAAGCCATTTAACCCCTCTACCACTGCTAACTTTGAGTTCACTGACCCACTCTCGAAAGTTGTGTCCAATATGGACAACACTGAAGCAGAAAGAAAGATTTTGGGCCTGAATGAGCAGATTGTCACCACGTTCTTAATTGAGGCGATTTTAATTGCATCAATGAAACTCACCTTTGAAAATTGTAGCAAGTACTTTAAAATCAAGCTGACAATAGTCTCATTCGGCATTAACCCAACATTACCGAGTTCAATTCTTGACCTCGAGGTCTCCAAATCGCAATAAGCACCAATGCACCCTAATAAATGGAGTAACTTGCAGCATTTGAAGACGTCACTATCGTTTTGCGGAGCATTTTTCTCCACAAGCATGCCTTTCAACATCCGCATACTAGACAATAATGCGTTGGATATGCTGCTGTTATCCGATAGTAAATTTGACAACAGCTGAACGATCGGAATTGCTTGATGAAGTTCGAGAGTTTCAAGTCGAGTGAGTCTCTTGAGTAATTCATCCCGCAATTTAGTTGAGCTTGCTGTACTTATAGATTTGTTATCTTGTAATAAGAGTTTCAAAACAGTAAGGATGTTGAGACACAAATCTGTCCTCTCTTCATAGTGCTCAAAAATATACGGTTCCAATAGAAGGAAATCATCGTAGTTCATGAGCTTCCCATCGAAGCTAAGGAAGGTTGATATCAAAATGAGCTTTGTATTCGCCAGTGTCCATTGCGAAGACTCAATTTCATTGACAATCAATTCGATGGTCAAGTCTGTTAAAAGCTTGAGCTTCTGTCTTGTTACCCGCTTAGAAATATCATTTTCAGCAGCGGAGAGAAATTGAGCCATGAGCTCTTTCGACCCCATCGCATGTGATGACATCACCTGCGCCATAACCTCGGATGTTTCAGTCAAAGATATGGTGGAGTTGAACCACAACTCTATCAAGGTTTGTCGAGAGAAGTCGCTGACAAATTTATCAGAATCTTTGATTTGTTTCATGAAACTTCTGGCAATGTAACCACGAGCTTCGACATCCAGACAATGAAGGTACATATCTTTCATGAGCTTGATCACTCTTCGCCTAACCAGAACACTGCTATCGCCCGCTCGATCGCAAATTGCTTTGCAATACTTCACAATGAGCTCTGAAGTTTCAGAAACGTAGGTACCCAAAAGATCGATAACCGCATCTCTGGAAAGTGAAGAGTTGCTTGTTAGGAGTTTTGATATGGATTGGTTCACTTTCGGAATAAGTAAAATCCTTGTGTCGATTTCAATAAGGCGAGATAAGAGCTTGATAGCTTTGGTTGCTACCTTGGCCTTGGACGATTCCAACGAAGATATCAAGATGCAGAAATATTGGTCATATAAGTCATCCAAACACTCGCATAATACGAGTTCCAAATGAGCTTTGTTCGAAGAAGGTAGAAATTCTTTCTTTTGGCTTTGGACAAACAGGCCATGCGCATCAATGTCGCTCAATAGATCGTCGATGTGCTTGTTGATGGCTAGACTGCTCTCCAGGAGGCTTGGGAGAGAGTTTTTCTCATCCATGGCAAAAATATGAGTGGGCGCATTAATTCCAGTCGCTCGTTCTTGAAGCGCCTCACAAAATCTTAGATACCGAAGCAAGACATATTGATATTCTTGACATTGCCGGGTTTCTTTGGGTAATTCGCGAACCTCGCGGAGGACAGCTTTCTGAAGACTTATGAAGTTCTCCTCTGGTATTGGTTTACTTGCAATCAGCTGATCGGAGAGATCCAAGTTGTGTTTGTGTTGAAGGAGTTCATGCCCCACTTTGCCGACTATCTCCAACACATAGGGCTCGCTGTTCCCCGACAATTTGTTCCCCTCAAACTGTACCAAGAAGATTCGCATCAAAGACTCAAGCATGGTGACAGATCCTGACCATTCAAGCAAAGGCAACAAGGCAATTGTGTCTTCCAAGAAAGCGTTAAAGATGACTTTATAATTTGAGTCAGCAGAAGTTATATCTTCCAAGAATTTCTCGGAGATTGTATCTGCGACTTTTCTTGAGTCATCAAATAAACTTGCGATAGTTTTCATAAGAGTGTCTCTTCTCATGTTGGTGGCACTGTGGGGATTCTTGCTTCTGGGTAGATTTTGGAAGAGCTTTATTTCTTTGGACACTGACTTTGTGTCATAACTCTGGATAATTTTCAATATGAAAGCAGTGAATATCAGAATAATGGTTCCATTTCTTAATCTGAGCTGCCTCACTGTTGATTTTTGAGGAGATAACCCTTTTATGTTCAGAAGCATTTCGTTGACAATGAAAAGTCTCTGTGATTCGTAAGATTTGAATATCCGAACCAAGAGGTTCAACAAAGAGTTGCGAACACTCCCAAACCCTTCTGAAGCAGTTTCTGAAAAGAATGCACCCATGCAAATGTACTCGAGCTGAGTGAGTACTCGCTCGTCTGCTTTCGCGCTCGATAGATAGTTTGAAAGCGAATCGATGCAACGAGCGATTTCGGACACGGGTGCTAGTTCAGGATTCGAAAGCGCAGAATTAGATATGAGCTGGACTTGAGAGCCGATGCACTCAATCACGTTTTGCAAGCACGACTGTGCATGCAAACGACGATTGTTAATGCCGGCATTCATGATCATAAGAATGGACTCCGATGCCGCTACGAGGTCAAACGATTGAGCTCTGGAAGCTGGGGAGTCGTTATTGCCGGTTCCTGGTCCGTTTGTAATGTATCTCACACAGATGGCTTGGGCTCGTAGTAAGTAACCAACATCCAAGTTCGCGAGCTTGTTGGATTCCGATAATGCTACCAATAAGCCCGAGATCTGATGCAAGAGGGAGGAGTTTGAACCAATGTCAATCTCGTTTTTTTCCTCCGGGAAATGCTGGTCGATAATCAGGTATAGCATTGCTTCCTTCTGGTTATCAAGTCTTCCATGATCCAATTGGATTCTCTTGCGAGGAGCGTTGCCGAGTTCTGGTGACAACGATCTCTTTCGAGACGACTGCTGCAAAATCTTCTCGAAGAGGTGCTCGTAGTAGCGAATGTGGCTGGCAGCTTTCTCTTTATCGGCCCATGATTCGAGTATGTGAACTTTATCATCCATGACGATATCGTCCACTAACGGCTCCAGTTCTATGAGATCCAGGTCCTCGACTCTCTGTTGCAGATTGAACAATGCCTCATATAGAGGTGGCAACGCTGGGGTCTCTGGAGGTCTCGCGCTGAGCCCCATGATGACTGGTTTCTTGAACTTGAGCAGATGTAGTTCTGGATCGTCGAAATTTCGTAGCAAGTTTGAGAAAAACGCAACAGCATCACTCTGAGAATCTAGTTCTTTATTCAATTCCGCTTCTGCTGCCTCCGCGAGCGCAGATGACGCGGTTGGTAAGAACGTAGATGGGCTAAGTTCGCATGGATCGAAGCGGGAAAATGAGAGGAGCGGCGCCAATTCCTGCTGCGGTATGAGGTGGTACATTGGAGTCACTGCAAGTGCTTCTATAAGGTCGGCAGGACTTGACATTTTCGGTGGCGAGGTATGTGCATGGAAGTGGAGGTTGATTTAGGTGAGTGATTGTGGAAGCGCGAGTGAGATGTAGTTTGCACCCAGCAGTGAGAGAAGAAAGAGCGAGGAATCAAGAATCAGGAAAGAGAGAAAGCAACAAGCACAGGAGTAAAGAAATATATATTTTTGTCCCATGTAGAACATGTTGTATTATTTTGTTCGTCCACTTCTTCATATCCTGCCTTGTATCGTATTAGATGTTCATTAATTATGTGGGCCAAACTCAGTGAGCGGCGGAACGTTTTCGAGCCTGATATCGCCAGGCACATACTGGTGTTTCGGCTCCACCACCAGGATCCCCTGAGGAGTAGCTACCCAGTTGAGCCAAAGATTTCCAAACACAGACCCCGTGTCGAACACATTGACGTAGTGTTCGCCGTTCTGTCTTGCTGGACGTATCTGGTTCAAGTACTCGCGGGTGGTGAAGTTGTTGCACGTCAAGTAAATGTGCAAGAGCAAAATCAGAAACGGGTAGATGAACCCTGCGATTCCTATTATACTGAGCAACAACGCCACGGGGTATTGCGACGCCGACTGGCCGAATGTGGTCATTCGATGTGGAGAGTGAATAAATCGGTAATGGAAGAGGTGCACCATGCAAAGCGTGGCCTGCAAAGCGCACACCCACACGAGCGTGAGCAACAACCACAAGAAATACCGGTAGTTTCTTGCGCCCACGCAATTGTTGAGAAACTTGCAGTGGTGGTCGTGGTTGGCAACACACACGTTGCACTCGCCACAGTGGCTCATTCGAGGGAGACGCCAGATGTGGCACGTGGGGCAGTACTTCACCGTCACCCCAGCAGTGGGGTGGCCATAGTAAGGAAGCGAAACCACGTTGAAGTACTCGTCGGGCGCATGGTAACTGCTGATTCGGTCCAAGTCATACGGCAAGTGCAAATTGCGGGGCATGACGCCCGGGTCGCCCAAGGAGGCCTTGATGAAAAACAGCACCATCAAGAGCCAGATGTACGAGTACAATATCACAGGGGCCGGGCTGATATTGTGCCAGATCCAGCTGGCCTCAAACACCCAAAAGAGCACTCCACTGATCACAATCAACGACGCCACCACCGCGCTGATCGGCTTCAACTTGACGTACCTGAGCCTGCCGCCAAAGAGGAAAACGGCTTTTGTGTCGTCAAATCTGGCCTGGTAGTTGCGCAGAATGGGCGGGTCTGCGGTGACGATGTAGCTTGGGTCAAAGATGAGCCAGTTGGTGACTAGTCGGTGCAACCACGGGGAGTGGCCCGCTTGGGTGACGCGATGGCCCGGTCGGTTGTCGACCACAATAGTCATGGAGAAAGAGCCCGCTTTTTGTCTGGATTCAGACGTGCGTTGTGTTTGTCACTTGGCTTGGTTCGCACTGGTCTCAAATCGCACTGGTCAAATGGCACTAGTCAAATCGCACTAGCCAAATCGCACTAGCCAAATCGCACTCTACTCACATCGCACTAATCCAGTGCCTGCATTGTTCTCCCATCACATTCCACTTCCACAATGCTTAGGTTGGGCAGAGCACCAAATGCAGCCAGGGCACTAGCCAGACCCAGAATGGTGTTCCCAACTCGGAAACTTAACCTCAGCCCGAGAGCCATGGGGGCAGTGAAGGGGTGGGGCACTATCGCCAACATTGCAGCGGGCGCCTACATCGGCGGCCTCATGGTGTGCCTTGGATCGCTCTACTTTATGTACCACGACGCTAACGAGAGGCAGCACATTCCATTCGAGCTTTCATTCAGCGACCAAATTAACGTCGTCAAGGGCGTCGGCAAGGACGACGTGCTCAAGTCTCCGCGGTACGCCGTTAAGCACTATAGACGGCTTCTAATCGACTTGGCCAAGCAGGAAGATCTGGAGCTTGAGTTCCACGAGACCCTTTCCGACGGTCTGCGCAACTACTCGGTGCCTTTGCTCAGCGCAGATGCGTTGGTGTACCGTAAGTCTGCAGATTTCGCCAACTTCTACGTCGACATTTGTCTCAGGTACGCCAAGTCGCTTTTGGCCAAGGGGAAGCTCGACGAGTCGCTCAGCATTCTCAAGTACATCATCGACAACGACGAGATCTTCTACAAGTTGGGCGATGCCGAGCAGATGTCGCAGTGCTGTCGCATGCTAGCGAAAGTAACACCTTCGGCATCAGAGAGAGTTGCCTACTTGCAGAGGTCAATCAACATGTTGTCTGCGACGTTTCTGCGGGTGAAGCTCGACAAGAACTACTTGCTTCAGGACAATTCGAGAGTCACGGACGAGTTGATTTTGTCGCTCGATGGGTTGGCGTCCAGCTACGCCAAGCAGTCGAAAGAGCTCAAAGGGTCTGCGAAGAAAGACGCCCTTTCAGCCGCGCTCAACATCTACTTGGCTAATCTCAAGTGTTTGACACAGATCAAGGAGACAATTGACTCGGGCGACCTCACCCAGGCGCTGTTCCCGCTCTTCAACTGCGACGCAGACAACTTGGAGATCTTGGTGGCAGAGACAAAGTCTCACATCAGCGAGGTCATGTGGGCACGTGGGTACAAGAAAAACGCCGTGTCGTGGGGTGAAGAAGTGATTGAGGAGCTCTATTTGGATAACGGGAACAACTCAAGAGTATCGCCGATCTTGGTCAATGTGTTGGACAATTTGGTTGCAATGTACGCCCAGCTCAAGGACGCAAGAGCCAAGCAGCGATGCGAAGAACTCAGACTGGGTTTGCGAGTTTTCGAGGGCGAGCCTATGCTGTGGTACGACAGTGTGGTGCACCGATTCACCAAGATCATCTACTACAGGGGACCCTTGGGGATCATTGAGAAGGCATTAAAAGAGAGGTTTGGCCGGCCCGAGAGAATCCCGGACATCGAGGAGTACGAAGATGAGGACGAGGAGATCTAGTGGGCGGATCCCTTCAGAGGCATGGGGTACCCTCACCTGTTAGCTATGTACATAGGCCTGCGCACACCGGCCCGGGCGCGACCAATCAAAGCACACTCATGTGTAAGGAAAAGTCCGGGGTTTTCGGTACTACATACGGCGGCACCCACCTACGGGAAAAAACCTCAACTTATCAACTCACTTCTTCCTAGCCATGTTGTCGATTTCTCGTGTTGGCTTGCTTTCCAAGCCCGCATTGTTCAGACCCGCCTTGGTGCGTGGCATCAAGACCATTCCTCAACCTCCGGGCCATATTGTGGGAACTGTCAACGACGCATATGTTGGGCCACCGCCAGACAAGTTACACGGCTCGTATCACTGGACCTCGGAAAGAGCAGTGGCCATTGGCTTGTTGCCCTTGATTGGTTCGTCGTTTGCGTCGTCCCCATCCGTCATTCTTGACACCACCTTGTCTGCATTCATCTTGTACCACGCCTACACCGGGTTCCAGTCGTGTATCATCGACTACATCCCTAAGAGAGTGTACGGTGCTTACCACAACTACGCCATGTACTTGTTGACTTTTGGCACCGGTGTCGCTGGCTACGGTGTCTACACCATCGAGCAGAAGGAGGAAGGCGGCTTGTCCGGCATCATCTCGAAGTTGTGGCACGCCTAAGCTGGCTAGCTAGCTAACCAGCGGCGCTTGCGTACTATTATTCATGGCCGTCTGTGCGAGCGTGGGTGCTCCGCATGGGTAGGCTTACTATTTGACATACATATTCCGTTTATTCAAGTTCTTGTAGCAGCGCGCGAGCAGGGGTGATTTGCTGGTCGAGCCACTGTTTGAGAGCGGCCCTAGCGAGTGAAACCGACCGTTTAGGGATATCCGTGTGCTCGTCCAACACTCGAAGCTCGCAAGTGGATGGGTTGTACGCATCTCTCTGGACATGAGAAGTGAGGAAGTGCACCTCCTTCCGCCGCTCGTCTATTCGAGCATCGATGAGCCCTTCGTCCACCATTGATATAAGCAAGGTCTCCAACGCTTCTTCTTGATCGCCAGCGGTCAACTCTCGAAGTGCCAGGTCCAAGGAATGGACTAGGTCTTTTGTGGGGAGTACACTGCCCTCATTCTCGTTGCAACATGATATAAGGGTGAGTTTCGCAAGCTTCCGTACACCCTCTGACGGGAGGTGGATGAATTTTGCCTGGTATTTGAGATAATGGCGCCAGTCGCCAAATGCAAAGAGCTCGAACGTGTTTATGATTTGTTGCACGTCGGCGGTTTCTGTGAGGTAGCACGAAGACACATTTTGGAGGAAGTCGACAAAATTGTACTTGGAGTCGTCGAAAAGATCCAGCAACGCCTCGTCTTTCAGGATCATTGCAACCTGTGCAATTGTTGGTGTGAGTAGTCCGTTGATCGCATAGTTAGCGTTCTCCTGCAGACACCGTCACGACTAGCTCCGGGTACACGTACTGCACCAAAGAGTCAAAGAGCCTGATCACTAATAGCTGGTTGACTTTGCTGGACGCGGAGAACGGCGAAGACGGATTCTTGTTGTCGAGATCGAACGTCTGGAGGAAGCTCTGGACGGAATTTCGCATGTGCTCCTCAGTCTCACCTTTATAGGCAAACCACATTGGGGACACCGGGAACCGCTCACTTTTCAAGAGGGCAAAGCAATTTTTGGTTACTTCCTCGAGCGTCTCGTTCTCCTCGGGGTCATTGGATTCCTCTGACGATTTAGAAAATACAATGTCGCTCAATTTTTGCACAACCGACGCAAGAAATGTATCCTTCAACACTGAGGACTGGCGGATTTTCGCACCCAAGTAGGATTTGGCGACTCCGTCGATCTTCAGGCTCACAACCTCGCTCGAGAATATGATGGACCGGCCAACTTTCGCCAAATAGACCGCGGTGGGTTTTCTTTCGCTGATTCCTGTGATTGCGTCGATCAAAGCGAAAACAGGCGAAAACAATACGGGCCGATGGTGACCCTCATGTGATTCTTGCTTCCTGAATGTGAGGGCAACGCTGTTGAGGGTAAAGTACGCTTTTTGGATCAACAAGGTCAATTTTTTGTGGAAGGGAATTACCTTCTTCTCCTCATTTTCAGGTTCCTTGGCTTGCATGTCGCTGGCAACTTTCCCTATCAATCCTTGGAGGATGAACTGTGGAGACGATAACTTGGTGACCAATTTCTCGAGAACCAAGTCGGCAACGATAATTGTGATCAAGTTCATGACAATGGCGGACGAAGTTGGCCCCTGGCCCACCAAAGTCGTATCCTCCGCCTGGAAAGTCGAGATCAAGATTTTGCGGGTAGTAACACGCAAGTAGTCCAATAGCGGATCTCGCAGCTCCTCGTTGGCACTATGTGAGCCCACCTCTTCAGCACTGAATGGTTCATGGATAACGCTGGCCATATCTGATGCAGTTGAAGGCTTGTGCTGAGTGAAGATAACGTGGCTTTCTTGTAGAACCTGATCCAACACATTTTCAGGCATCAAGTCTTCCCTGGCCACAACTCGACCAGTGTTTCTCTCCAAGTACTCGTTCACCATCCGCGGAACTCCCTTGTCGAGCAGCGCCAGACGGACGTGCGTATCCAAGATCTGGGCCCACTCGTCCACCATATCTAGCAAACCGTCCAGCTCCACAATTCTCAGCACTCGACGGGCGAAATCCTTGACGAAATCACACAAAATGCCATACACGCTCTCCAAGAACTCGAAGTTGTCGGTGTTCAACTTCTCCAAGTACCACGACGAGATGTAGGTGGTGACAATGGTGCTGAGGAAGATGTGGAGCTTGAAGTTGAGTTCAGGGAGCGACTCGTTCACAATGACAGGCAAGTAGTTGAACAACTGCTTTTTCAGCACCTTGTTGTTCTTGATAAGCAGTTTCGCCGGCACGTAGAGCCGCACAAGCAACTGGAATTCTGCGGACTCCACCGTGATATCAGTATCGCCGTCTTTTCTGGCTTTCAGCGGGCGAGACTTGACGTCATTGCTCACTGTGACTTTGTTGCCCTTTAATCGGCCCGAACTAACGCCTTGTAGGTGCCGGCGATGTTGTTTGCCGGTTAGAAGATCTGTGGAGTTCATTGGGGACTAGCATTCGTGTAGTAGTTTGTATCGGGTGCGAAATGCGTGGAGTATTACACGGATGGGGTTGGCACGATTGGATACAGAAAATAGCACGATAAAAAGATCCTGTGGTTACAAACACAAAGTGGCGATTACTGTCATGTAACTTTTCTAATTTCAAATAGTTGCAATTGTCAATTACGACTTGGGTATTCACTCGCCAGTGCTGGAACCAAGCCTGGTGTACTGGTGTAACCACTCGGTCTCTTCTGCGACAGATCTCGAATTTGTCACAACTCAACATGTCCCGAATCCTACCGACCATTCATAGAAGATGGCAGTCCAGCTGCACCAAGTTCGAACCATTGGTCGAAAACTATAAGACTCTCAGACATATTCATTTCCCCGGTATAACTCCATTTGCACAAGGCCAGGCCATCCAGAACGCAATGGTGAGCGCAAACCTTGATTTCAAGAAAATGGAGTCTAAAATCCGCAAGCAGAAGAGAGAGATGGATGCCCAGGGGTTGGTTCTCCAGGAGTACGAGCAGGACTTCATCAAAAGGGTTCTTTCCATGAAACCTTTCCCCACGCTCTTGACATTTGAGTTTGAGAATGTCTATACTGGAGGGAAGCAGATGAAGCAAGATCCAGATCTTGCCAACAAAATCAAACAGTACGAAGACCTCGGATGTACTTACCACCAGTTAGAAAGGGGTGGACAGGTCACCTGGCACGGTAAGGGCCAATTGACCGCGTACAGCATTCTCGACTTGAAGCAGTTCTCCGATCTAAACGTGCGTTGTTTCGTTGACGCTGTGCTCCTCAAAGCGGTGCAGAACACGTTGAAGAAAAACTATCAGCTCGAATCGTTTCTAAACGAGAACCCTGGTGTCTGGATGGAGCCCCATGACAAGAAAATCGCTTCCGTTGGATGCAACATTCAGCGTGCAATCACCTCCTACGGAATCGGATTGAACGTGAACCCCGACCTCAAGTTTTTGAACACGAGCGTCATGTGTGGGTTGCCAGGGGCCAGGGCCACCTCAATTGCGCAGTTGAAGCCGCAGGCCGAGTTGGACATCAAAATAGTTGCCGAGCAGTATGCTAAAGAGTTCGCAAAATTGTTGGGCATTACCACTGTCGAGCACATGGACGGACTGGAATTGCTTGCCGAGGGCGACAAGGGTGATTCCGAGTAAATATTGTAAATAAAACTCACTCAGTGCTGAGGAGGTAACGAGGGGATCATGCTTAGGCGTGCTCTGGTGGTCTGTAAGTTCACGCGAGACAAGCTGTACTTCAAGCGCTCTTTCTTGTTCTGGAGAAGTTTGAGGCGTGCCAACTTCTGGGGATCCGCTACTTTGCCCACACCGCCTCGGGATCCCGTTAACGAGTCCCTTGGGTTTTTCTCTGCCGTTTGAAGCCGCACTTGTTGGAGCTCGAGTTTACTTTCCAAACTCTGCTTTTTTCTCCTCATGCGGGCCACTTCTTTCTCGATTTTGCCCACCAAGTACGATACTTGCGGGTGGCTCTCTGTTTCGAGGTTTCTCTTTGCGCTTTCCAAGTCCAGTTCTGGCACTAGCCCAAACACTTTCTGGGTAGTGAGGATTTTCGTGAGCCGCGGGATGTCGTTGGTGGCTTTGTCCAACGACTCGATTGATGATTCTAGAAGCGCCACCGAGCTCTCCAAGATCTTGGAGCTTGTGTATAGGGCCGAATGGGACATGTGTGGATGTGGTGTAGGTTTGGTGTTTGGGTGAGTAGCTAGCCGTGTTTTGTTTACGCCTCCGTGCAGGAGCTTTGTGGTAGGAGACGATGGAGCTGGGGATTTGAGTCAGAAAAAAAAATTATGAAGGAAAACAAAAAATAAATAAAAAAGACAAAGAATCAGGTCCGGAGGGAAACAGTTCAATTGTTTTGAGCGGCCTCCACAAATTTCATGATTTTCCACAGGGAAAGTTTACCGCTTGAGTTGGCCCATATGCGCAGTGCCTGGACTCGCGATGCATTGTTTGGGTCCAGTATGTCCGAGTGGAAAAGACCACCACCCAATACGTACAAATTGTTGGAGTGGAATGAAGTTCTGGAGCGGAGCTGAGTGCAAAGTACTTTGCCGCTTGCCCCTCCAGGTTTGTGGTCTCTAAGTTCATCACAGCAGCCTGTGTTACCTCTTGCTCTGCGTAAGCCTGTGTATTTGGTGACGGATCAACCCATCCAGAGATACACGCAAATGCCTCTGATTTAGTTGAAAAGACAAAAAAAATAGTAGAGTACCAGTACAATGGAGAGCCCTGTTTCTCATTCTATCCCTCCTTACATCTTCCTCCAGAAATGCCCCCCCTGGGTGTGTGCCCACTTATCGATTTAGACCTCCCCAGATGCAGTAGCGAGCCTTGGGGGGACAGAAACAATCTCCACCGTGAACTGAACCCCCAACCATGAGTCAGTCGGACATCTCTGTGCTCAACGTCTCGGAGCTCTTCCAGTCGGACGTGGCCGGCCCGAAACAGGACCCGCAGCCCACAAGACGAAGATCCAATTCCCAGTCGCAAGTGATCAGCACCCCGGCATTTATTCACCCCAGAGGATCCACCCATATCACCTCCAGAGGCGGGCCCTACACCAGCGCACGAGACCATAAGCCGCAGAGACGGCAGCAGTCGGAGTACTACGTGACTTTGGTGCCGTTGAACGACACGTTTGTCAAGAAACACATCCATGTGCCTTACTTGCCAGAAACGTGTCGGTTGGGGCGCCCAACGGGCACCAAGATCAAGCCCCACGTCTCCAATGGGTATTTCGACTCGCGGGTGTTGAGCAGGAACCACGCGTGCATGTTTGTGGACCCCAAGACGGGCCAGCTCATGATTCAGGACATGGGGTCCTCGAACGGTACCTTTGTCAATTCGGAGAAAATCGCTACCGAGCCGGTGCCTGTTTCCATCGGCGACACCATCAATTTGGGGTTCAACATCCAGCTGGAGACCAGCCACAAGCAGATCAGCGCGCGAATCGACAACATCAGCGTTGTGTCCAACAACCCAAAGGGGTCGGTGTTAAGTGGGCTACCCATGCTAACCAAGGAGGTCATCAACAACTTCAGCGCGACCGAGTTGAGCCACTTGGATTTCATCCAGAGCATTTTCGCCGAACTTCTGCCCAACAAGGACGACGAAGTCGAGACTACAGAAGACGATGCTACCACACAAGCTCAGAAGGCTTTTGAGAATGCCATGTTTGCCGATGTGGTGCCATCCCTCGACGACTCCTTGGCTACCATGTCGGAAGCGAACGCTAACGCTGGCATTTTCAGCAATTCTCGCATTGTCACCTCGACGGATTTGGAGTCGACGCTTGAGTTGCTCATGGTAAACTTGATGCGAGTCAAGCAGCAAAACACAACCTTGAAGTCTCTTGAGAATTTCCTTCGAAACTACTCGACGAAAGTCGATTCCATCAATGCAAAATACGTGAAAAGCGAAGTGGCCAAGTGCGAGGCCAAGTTGGAAGAGTCGTTGAAGGCCGAGCGGGAGAAGGCAATGAAATTACTACAAGATAGCGAGCAGGCCAGCGCGGAGCACCGCAGCCAAGTGGGAGCCCTTGAAAATGAGATAATCAAATTGAAGTCTGAGCATGATCAGTTGTCGAGCAAAATTCGGAATACTGAAGCGCACCAAGTCGTCGCCAGTGACAACGAGCTTAGATTTCAAACCGATGACGCTCATGCTGAGAGCACTGCTCTTTACACCGACGAATTTGCTCAGAAAACCAACCGCCACTCCGCAGATATTTCGTCGTTTGATTTCGGATCTAACAAATCGTTGAAAGGGACCTCGCCTGAAGCGTCAGAAGAAAGCGAGGAAATCTCAAACAGCTCAGAAGTGGAGAGCGAGGACCATCCAGAACGAGAGAGTGGGGTTGCCCCAATTATTGGCGAGACCATCACTGAAAAATCACCGTACGTCGACCATGTCGGCGCTCTGCTTTCGCACTACAAAAACCAGGGTGTCATGTTGGGATTTTTCGTGGTGGTTGCAGGGTTCCTCTACCAGTCGTCTTGTAAATAATTGGGTGCGAAAATTAGTGCGCGTTGCTTACAAGTGGTGCCAGGATGTATGGGTTTTGGTGCTAACCGAGCGCACTAAACTGACCGAGCAAGAACGAGTCCTTAATTACTTGTCTTTAGCTGACAATGCTCGCTCGCTCTCTGGTGCTCTCCAGGAATACTACGGTCTGCCTCGGTCAAAGGCGGCATTTCGTCTTATCCGCTTTGGCTGCTGCTTTCGGCTCGTTGGCCTTTAATGAGAACAACCGACTAGCCTCGAAAATGGAAAGAGGCGAGCTCCACTACGACGATAAGAATGCAGCATTCAACAAGCAGAAAGAAACCCCTGCTGGTAATAAATTCTTTTCGAGAAGAGAACCAGACTATCCGGGACATGTGCCTCTCTACACCATTGAGAAGGCTCTCATGTTCTTGGGTTCGGGCATCGGCTCATACTTCCATCCCGAGAAGAACATGAACATCGTGGCTCTTGGAGAGTCTACGGCCTTCCGCCCTGTCTTGAGGAGGCTCCAGAAGCAGATGTTGTCTGATCCCGTTGGTCGCCAAATCTTGCGGGAGAGACCAAGAATCACTAGCACTTCGCTAGACTTGGACCATTTGCGGGCACTTCCTGAAAACTCCATTGGGCGTACATATGTGGAGTGGCTCGATAGAGAGGGTGTTTCCCCAGACACCAGAGTTCCCGTTAAGTTCATCGATAATGAGGAGTTGGCGTACATCTTCCAAAGATACCGCGAATGTCATGACTTCTATCATGCTGTGACTGGTTTGCCCATCATCATCGAGGGAGAGATCGCCGTTAAGGTGTTGGAATTTATGAACATGGGCATCATTATGCCGGGTTTGGGAGCCTTACTTGCTCCCTTGAGATTGAAACCATCCCAAAAGGAACGCTTGTACAACATCTACTATCCCTGGGCATTCAAGAGCGGCCTCAACTCCAAACCTCTCATTAATGTCTACTGGGAAAAAATTCTCGAGCAGGACGTGGATGAGTTCCGCAAAAATATCGGCATTGAGCAGCCACCAGATTTGAGAAACTTGAGAAAAGAGTATTTTGCTAAGTTGAAGGCTCAAAAGAGGGTTTAGCGGCAGAGTTCGCTTCACGATTTACGACATAGGTTATAATGATATTGATAATCGTTGGTGGTGTGCACATAATCGGCTCAGTGAGGCTCAGCATTCTGGACCTCATGCATGACGAGACCCAGCCGCTCTATTGCTATCGTAGAATAAGTTTGCGTGGCTCATTCAAGCTGAATACCAAGCATTTCGAACAGCACAATGTCGCAACTCCTTTACAAATTCTTTTTGAAAAAGGTATGTTTATCTCCGACCAATCACCACAATAACATACAAAGCCACTAACCATCAGACAAACTTGGACAGCCTCATTGCTGTGGGACCTGAGACCGACCCATACTTCGAGGAGATTCCTCCTGAAGATTTGCATTTCTACCAGCGGAAAGGAGCCAAGCGGAAGCGTAAGTTGCCCGACATCATCCCAAAACATGACTTGAAAATCTTGAACTCGGTCAAGAGAAAAGCGTACAGATTGGACTTGCAATTGAGTCTCTGTGGGATCCGGATTGGATGGGCCGGTATCATTGGGTTGATTCCCTGGATTGGAGATGTCATTGCAGTGTTGTTCGCCATCCAGCTTTTGCGTAAAGCTGAGCAAATTGAAGGTGGGCTTCCTCCTGCATTGCGTCGTCGAATGCAGATGAACATCGCGTCAGACTTCGGAATCGGCTTGATTCCAGTCGTTGGTGACTTCATCAATGTGTTGTACAAGTGTAACCTGCGCAATTTCGTATTGCTAGAGCAGCACTTGGTGCAGAAGTACCATGGAAAGGAAGGGCAAATTGCAGTGCCAGCATCAACAGAACCACCAAATCCGCCGCCTCGAGACATTCATGCCCAGGGAAAAACAACATATAATGGGGATGCCCATCTAGAAGTCTAAAGCGATGCCACACTAGAGGTGGTTGAACTCTCGCTCGAGCGCAGAAGTTCGGTTCTTAAAGTCGCTCACAAACATGTATAACTGATCAAGCTTCATAAACAACGCTTCAAGCTGCTTGCACTCATCTAATAGTCTGTCCGCACTTCTCAATTGCTCATCTAAGTTGAGCTGCTTGTCGAAGTACTCCTCATCAATCAATTTGCGCTTGGTCATGATAGACTCGTGGGTTATGTCTGCTAGATTGGTGATGTGGTCATTGATCTTGTAAATGAGGTAGTCGTATTTCACCGCCAAGTCCTTGATTTCAAGCGGGTCGTCGTCGGCGTTTTCCTCCCCCATATTTTGGATCGATCACTATAATTGGACTTGTCTAGCTGATCTGGTGTGAACGCCTGCACATCCGAGAACTAATAGCAGTCTGACAAATGGATTAATATTTGATGGTAATAAGGGGCCCAAACCACAAATCTGCAGTTTTTTTCTTCCAGTTATCGTTCTGATCAGATGCCCGGTCGGATTCGTACGCATGCTATATTTACCATCTACACCCGTACACCACGGCGCCAGCCATAATCAATCCGAATTCCCGCCCCTAATAAGGGCCCACCAAGCAACTTCGCCAATTGACGATGTCATCGAGCTCCTCGGGATCTTATTCCCTTTCCAATATCAATCCCAAGCTTTTACGCAGAATCTGTAAGTATTTTTTGTGAATCAGTTGCCGTTCTCATGGAATTCAGTTTACTAACATTTAGACCGGGCTTGTCGTCCCACTTTACTGGATCCCAACTTGGCATTAAACTTGGAGATTTGTGACTATGTCAATGCAAAGCAAGGATCCGTGCCTAGAGAAGCCGCTATCTGTGTGGCCAAGTTGATCAACCAGAGAGACCCTCAGACGTCCAAGTTGGCGCTTCACTTATTGGACAATTTGGTGAAGAACTGTGGCTACCCATTCCATTTGCAGATTTCAAGAAAGGAATTTCTTAATGAGTTGGTGAAGAAGTTCCCTGAGAGACCAACATTGCGCTATAACACTGTCCAGAGATTGATTTTAGCCCAAATTGAGGAATGGTACCAGACCATTTGCAAGACGTCAAAGTATAAGGAGGATTTCGGGTACATTAGGGACATGCACCGCTTGCTTTTGAACAAGGGATATGTGTTCCCAGAAGTCAAGTTGGAGGATGCTGCCGTGTTGAATCCCTCGGACAACTTGAAATCTTTGGATGATATCCAGAAAGAAGAGGCCATTGTTCACAGTGCCAAATTGCAAGAGTTAATTCGGCGGGGCAAGCCCCTGGATTTGCAGGAGGCAAACAAGTTAATGAAGATCATGGCTGGTTTCAAGGATACATCTGAAGAGAACAAAAAACAAGTTAGTGATGACGTTGACAGATTGAAGAGAAAGACGGAGATCTTTGCAGAGATGTTGAACACCATTGAAGCCAATGGACAATCCATCAATGAGTCCAATGAGACTCTCTTTGAGTTATATGGCTCCATCAAAAGTTCTCAGCCAATTGTTACCAAGATCGTGGAGGAGGAAAATGATAATGAAGAGTACGTTCACGAATTGTTGGGCTTGAACGACACTATCAACCAGTTGGTTCAGAAATTCCAGCTTTTGAAGAGTGGGGATGTCGAACAGGCCTCTCACATTAAGGTGAGTGGCGGCGCTGGCGGCGCTTCTGCTGCCAAAGAGCTCAACTTAATTGAC
Organism: Sungouiella blattae; assembly: GCA_003706955.3. Taxonomy (NCBI): domain Eukaryota; kingdom Fungi; phylum Ascomycota; class Pichiomycetes; order Serinales; family Metschnikowiaceae; genus Sungouiella; species Sungouiella blattae. Next base: position 1,011,155 of record PPMS03000001.1, on the reverse strand, counting down.
TTCGATGACGAGCCAATTGGCAGTGACCCAAGCGGCAAGGATGAACAAGGCTATAACGACTTGCTCAGCGACTTATCGAATCTTGCATTCACTGACTCTGGGAACACCAACAACACTTCGAATAATAAGGTGAACCCACTAGACTTCTTTGGATCTGGAGGGTCCATCGCACTCGGCGGCTCTGCCACCCCACAACCTGCTACTGCTTCCATCCAGCAACCTATTCCTTCGACGTCTAAGGCTGCCCCAACGGCTAGCAACTTTGACTTCTTGTCGGATTTGAACTCTCCTTCTCCTCAACTTCAGTCTAACACTTCGACGCAATTGGATCCATTTGGTTTCAACTTCCCACTGTCTACACCAGCGCAGGTTCAGGCTACGTCGGGCACGAAAGCTCTCAAAACGCTTAACGACTCGGCGGAGGCTAAATTGGAAGTTGAGTCGGTCTATACGCCGCCTTTGTTTCTGGGCAAGTTTTACGTCAGCAATTTGCAAAGCTCCACTTTAACCAGCGTGAAGTTCTTGGTTGCTGTGCCCAAAACTTGCAAGTTGGACTTGAAGCCTCAAAGTGGGGACGTGATCTATGGATTTGCGAACCGTGCGTTCAGCCAGGAGTTTTCTATTGAGAACCCCAACAACAAGCAACTCAAAGTCAAGTGGAAGCTTGAGTACGTCCAGAATGGCCAGAGTAAGGAGCAAACAGGGGTTAGCGTGTTGAGCGATTGAACAGTACATCCAGATACAATATTAAATTCCAACCTACGAACAATAAAACGAAGTAAACAGCAACCCAGTTGCTCGCTAAGCCTTGGGCAACGACAACACATCCTCAATGACAAACACAATCCCGTTGTCCGCCAGGCTCGCCGAGGAGATGGATTTCCATTCACCGTCGATTTTCAATCTGTAAGTTCCGGTGGCAGGGTCGGTCTTGACGACAATCTCTCTCCCATCAAGCAAAACCGACTTGAGCTCGTTGTTGTCGCTGATACCTCCGAGCTGGGTCAGGATATGTGCTTTCAAGAAATGGTCAATGTTGTAAGCAACCACCTCGTCATCTGTTTCGTCGTTCAAAACCTGTTTGGGGAACTCCCATGGCTTCACTCCGTCGAGCTTCTTAGACATGGCACTGTCTGAGGGCGCAACCAAAATAGTGAACGAGTTCTCGCTCTCCATCTGCGAAAGCAACTTGTCGTCATCCCTCAAGTATCCAGCAAAGATGGACACCGTCAGGATCTGAGGAAGCAAGTTCTGGAGCAAAGGAGCGCCAACATTCACAACATCCTGATCCCTCTTGGAGAGTTTTTTGAAGAAGTCTTGCACCTCCTCCAAGCTTCTTGGCTCGTTGGACTCGCTTTCTTGCTCATCGATAGCCGCCCGTAGGTCCTCCAAGGAAACCACGTTTTTGGCGTCTCTTTTCTCGTTTTCGGAGCCCTTGTCGATGGCAGCACGCAAGTCGTCTAAGTAAACAACGTTTTTGGCGAGCACGACCCCTGCGAAAAGTATGGAAGCGAAATGGACGAATTTCATTGTTGGTGAATGACTGAGGTGCGAGCACGCAGGGTTCACGGAGTGTAAGTAGGAGGAGCGCACAAAGTCACGTGGTGTACATGGTTGCCATTACCAGCAAGATTCCAGTTAATATTGAATTGATTAAAGCACAGCTATATACGACATGTTTCGAATGTTAAACAAAACGGGAGAAAGTATAAAGGGGAAGAGAGTACAAAATGATTAGAAGAACACTGTCGTTATAGCGCGCAAGTCAACTTTTTTTGGGTGGCTCATTCCACTTAGTACAACAAAGCACCGACACCGGCAAGAGCAAGCACGTAGGAGAAGTACTCAACACCTGCAACTGGGGCAGCACCGCTGGCCTTAGAAGAGGAAGAGGAGGAAGAAGAAGCGGAGGAGCTCGAGTCGGAGTCGGAGGTACCGGTAGAACCAGAGTTACCGCTCTTCGAAGAAGAGGAAGAGATGGTGGAAGAAGCACCCTCACAGTAGAACTTGTCACCCTTGATGTCACCGTCCTTGTTCAAGTCAACAAAAGAGTCACAGCCCAAGTCACCGGTAGTGGTCAAGTTGAAACCACCAGAGACCTGAGTCAAGTCTGGGAAGGTACCGTTGTTGAAGTCACCCTCGATGTTGACGGAACCTCCGATGGTCTTCAACTTAGGGAAGCCAGAGAAAGACTTCAACTTCTCGTTCTCCTGGATGTTCAAAGCACCACCAATGGAGGTCAACACTGGGAAGTCAAACTCCTCCAACTCATCGTTCTTGTTGATAGAAAGAGACTTACCAATGGTCTTCAACTCGCTGAACTCAAAAGAGTCGAAAGAGCTCGACTCCAAAGAGAGGGAACCGTTGACAGTGGTCAAGTTGGCAAAGGAAAGAGAAGCAATCGACTGCAAGTCAATGTTGTTAGCAGACAGCAATTGGTCCAAGATAACCTCGACCTTGTCGGAGTTGTAGTTGATGGACAAAGTGTCAGTAACAGACTGCAAACCAGAGTCAATCAGCTCAATGTCCAAGTTGTTGTTAACGTCAAAAGTCTTCAACTTGTAAACGTTAATACCTTCCAAAGAGGTCAAGCCAGTGTTAGAAATGGTGATCTCGTCGGCAGAGGTGATACCAGAGGTCAAACCAGCCTTCTCCAAGGCTGGCAAAGCGTTCAACACAAACGAGCTGACGGTGGTCAACTGAGCGAGGTTGACGGAAGCCAAGATGGTGGAGTCGGACAAGGAGAGCTCACCAGACACCAATTGCAAAGTTGGGGCGTTGAAGCTGACAGCCTTGGTGCCGTTGACCTTCAAGTCACCGTAAACCTGCTCAGTGCCGGTCAAGTCGATGGCACCAATGCCCTCACCGGAGATGAAAATGTCACCGACGGCGGTAGCACAGGCAGCAACCGAAGCAATCTGGGAGGAAGCAGTGGCGGTGAAGTCCTTGAAAGAACAGCCGCTGGCCACAGATGGAGTAGCGGTAGTCAAGGTGGAGTCTGAATCGGTTAGTATTGTAAACATGGGATAGCAAACCGCGAGCACATGATTCGGGAGGGGCGAGCTTCTAGTGGGAAGTTACCATTTGTTACCGAAACATTGCCCGAGGTCCAGATCATCGGTGTTGTCCAAGGCCAGCCGGCAAGGTCAAAATTTGCCGGCTAGATCGGGCGATTTGGTACATACTGTTAGCGAGAGCCAACCCGGAAACGGCGGCAAGAGCGACCACGGACTTGTATTGCATAGCGAGTGTAAAGAAACAAGCTGTTGTTCTCTGAGGAAGCGGAATCGAAAGAAGAAAACGAGGGTAGCGCAGCCGGAAAAGGGGTGAATTTATACCTTGAGCCGGTGAGTGGGCGACGAAAAATACTCGGGCTGATTCGAGTGAAAAATGGCGACTTCCGAGGGTGCCACCGGGGGTCGCCCACCACGCCTGGTGCTGCGCCATCGTCCGGCTAATATGGGGCCAGGGTGAGTTGCGCGGGCACTTCCGAGGGTGCGCCCCGAGGGTAGTGCCGGCCGACGGGGCGCCAACTTCTTCCGCCAGAAACCGCACCAGAGCCAGCCACCTGTTTTGAAACAACAACAATTACCCCATATACCAAATTCTGCCGTGCGCAAATCGGTGGCAATTGTTGCTTGGATGGGACCACATATCGCTTTGGGTTCATCTTCTTCCGTTCGTAGCCTTCTGCCTTTAGTTTGGGAGCTTGTCCCGCCAGGTGACCCCAACACATAATAAGCTTGAAGGTGCGCGCATGGCGGTCAAGTTTGAGGTCCCCCGATCAGAATCATTCACATTGGTGGTTGTGATCCAAGGTGCATGCAGGCCGCAAGTTTACTTGACACAACCTACTTACATGTCCCGATCTGGCAACCCTGCTCCAAGTTCCGAGGGGGAGGTCTCGGTTATGTGCACGCCCGCGGCCCTGGTCTATCCACCAATTGCCTGGCATTTCGCTGAGGCATTTCCTCACCCACATTCTGACCCTTGACCTTTACAGAGTTTTAGCCAAGAAAGTTTTAACATTCGGCCACACCCACGTTGCGGAGATCCGCGCAATGTACGAGCGTTGCTCATGTCAACCAGTTTGTCCTGCCCTAACACATTTTTTTTGTTTGTTTTGCTCGGAACGTAAGGGAAAACAAAACCGTGGAACACCAGTCGGAAGTCCGCCTAAGCCCGCATTCGCGAGTTCCCGAGTCGTAAAATGAAGCAGCGTCTAAGCCCGTAAACTCAAGTAACACCGCAGTAGAAAAAAAAATCATTAGCGCTATGGCAGCCCACCCTCGGTTCTTGACCATTGCAGCGAAGTTAAAAATACATCCATTATTACATATCCCGAGCTAAAATGTTAAGCGCTGCGTCACGTGCTATCGCTACACCTTCTCCGCCAACTCCTCCAACAACTTGAAGTTACGCTGCTCGATGGAACCGTTGCCGGGCAATCTTGTAGATCCCATCAAGTAAATGTCAACCTCTCTGGCACACTGTCTACCTTCTTGGATACCCCACACAACCAAAGACTGTCCTCTTCTACAGTCTCCGGCAGCGAACAAGTTATGATTGGCAGCAACTCTGTAGCCAGATGGGTCCGACGTGGTGATGGTGCCTCTCTTGGTCTTGGTAACCTCGAGCTTGTCGGCGTCTGGACCAACGAAACCCATCGACAACAACACAACGTCGGCTGGGAAGAACTCCTCGGATCCGGCAACTTCGGCCATTTGCCAAGCTCCGGAGTCCGAGCGCTTCCACTCAACTCTCACGGTCTTGATACCCGTGACGTTTCCTTCATCATCTCCAACGAATTCCTTGGACAAGATGGAGTACTCTCTTGGGTCCTTGCCGTAGTGGGCAGCAACCTCAGTGTGACCGTAGTCCACTCTGAACACTCTTGGCCATTGAGGCCATGGGTTGTCCTTTGGTCTGGCCAGAGGTGGCGTTGGCAACAACTCGAAGTTGGTCACCGACTTGGCACCGTGTCTGGTGGAAGTACCCAAACAATCGTTACCGGTGTCACCACCACCAATGACAACAACGTTCTTACCCACAAGGGTCTTTCTGATCTCCTCCAAGTTGTCGTCCAACAATGCCTTGGTGTTGGAGTGCAACAACTTCATGGCGAAGTCGATGTTGTTCAACTCACGGCCAGGGATCTTCAAGTCTCTTGGGATGGTGGATCCGACAGCAAACACAACGGCGTCGTTGTTGGCCTTCAACTCCTCAACAGTGATGTCAGTACCAACAGACGTGTTGCACACGAAAGTGATACCCTCAGCTGCCAACAAGTCGGTTCTTCTCTTGACAATACGCTTGTCCAACTTCATGTTGGGGATACCGTACATCATCAATCCACCTGGTCTGTCAGCTCTCTCGTAGACAGTGACCGAGTGACCAGCCTTGTTCAACTGGTCGGCAGCAGCCAAACCGGCAGGACCAGAACCAATGATGGCAACGGTCTTTCCAGTTCTGTGCTGAGGTGGGTTGGCCTTGATCCAACCCTGCTCGAAACCGTGGTCGATGATGGCACACTCAACAGACTTGATGTTGACTGGGTCCTCGTTGATACCCAAAACACAAGCTCCGTTACATGGAGCAGGACAAATTCTTCCGGTGAACTCAGGGAAGTTGTTGGTCATCATCAATCTCTGCAAAGCGTCAAACCATCTGTCCTTGAACACCAACTCGTTCCACTTTGGAATGATGTTGGAGATAGGACAACCAGTGTCGGAGGTACAGAATGGAACACCACAGTCCATACATCTGGCGGTCTCAACCTGCAACTCCTCCTTGGTCAATCTGGACGTCATCTCGTTCCAGTCCGAGGTTCTCTCCTTTGCTGGTCTGTACTTCTCGTTTCTTCTCTTGTACTTCATGAAACCAAAAGTCTTGTCCAACTTGGCGACAGCCTTCTTCTCCACCTCCTTGTCCTTGATGGTGTCCTCGACATCCAAAACCTTTGGTTCTTGGGCACCGCTCTTGGCAGCGTGGGTGTGGACGTGGCCTCTCTTGATCTTAGAAGCCTCACCGTTGGTGGCATCACTCTCTGGGTCCTCCTTGATGGACTTCAAAAAGCTGTTCAACTCGTTCTTCTTGGCCTCCTCCTTCTTCTGCTTCTCCTTCTCGAGAACCTTCTTGTAGTCGTGAGGCAAAACCTTGACGAATCTTGGAAGGATTCTGTTGAAGTCGTTCAAAATGTTGTCGGCGACCTCAGAGCCGGTGTAGTGGCGGTGATCCTCGATCAAACCTCTCAAGAAGGCAATCTCAGTTGGGTCAACGACAGTAGACAACTCCACAGTGCCAGTGTTCACCTTGGTTCCAAAGTCCTGGGCCATGTCCAACACGTAAGCAATACCACCGCACATACCGGCAGCGAAGTTACGGCCAGTTGAGCCCAACACAACAACTCTACCTCCGGACATGTACTCACATCCGTGGTCACCAGTACCCTCGGTAACGATGTTGGCACCGGAGTTTCTGACAGCAAATCTCTCGGCAGCGATACCTCTGATGAAGGCAGTACCGGAGGTGGCGCCAAAGAAGGCGGTGTTACCAGCGATGATCTGGTCCTCGGCCTTAAACTTGGACTCTCTTGGTGGGTACACAATGATTCTACCACCAGACAAACCCTTACCAATGTAATCGTTGGCATCACCCTCCAACTCCAAGGTAATACCAGAAGCCAAGAAAGCACCGAACGATTGACCGGCAGAACCCTTCACGTTAACGTGGATGGTGTCGTGTGGCAAACCTTGCTCACCGAACGTCTTAGACACTCTGTAAGCCAAAGTGGTACCAACAGAACGGTCAGTGTTGACCACCGAGCAGTCAATGGTGACTGGCAAACCCTTGGACAAGGTCAACTCGGACTCGTCAATCAACTTGTTGTCAATTCTGACGTGCAACTTGTGGTCCTGCTTTCTCACGCAGTGAGTGGCAACACCTGGTCTGATGGTGTGAGCTGGAGTCAAGATTGGCGACAAGTCAATGTTGGCATTCTTGGTGTTTCTCAAGTCGTCTCTGACTCTCAACACCTCGGTCTTACCCACCATCTCGTTGATGGTACGGAATCCCAACTTGGCCATCAACTGTCTCAACTCGTTAGCAACGTAGTAAAAGAAGTTGATGACGTGCTCTGGAGTACCCTGGAACTTCTTTCTAAGTTCTGGGTCCTGGGTGGCAATACCAACAGGACAAGCGTTGGTGTGACACTTCTTCATCATGATACAACCCATGGCGATCAATGGAGTAGTGGCGAAACCCCACTCCTCGGCACCGAGCAAACAGGCAATTGCAACATCACGACCAGTACGGATCTGACCGTCAGTTTGCAAAATGACTCTTCCTCTCAAATCGTTCAAAACCAAAGTCTGGTGAGACTCGGCAAGACCCAATTCCCAAGGCAAACCAGCGTACTTGATGGAAGTCCACTTGGCAGCACCAGTACCACCGTCACCACCAGAGACCAAGATGTTCTCAGAACCAGCCTTGGCAACACCGGCAGCAACAATACCAACACCGACCTCAGACACCAACTTCACCGAGGTTCTGGCTCTAGGGTTAGAGCACTTCAAGTCGTACAATAACTGCTTCAAGTCCTCAATGGAGTAGATGTCGTGATGTGGTGGAGGAGAAATCAAACCAACACCAGCGGTAGAGTGTCTTGTCTTGGCAATAGACTCAGACACCTTGTGTCCTGGCAACTCACCACCTTCACCTGGCTTGGCACCTTGAGCCATCTTAATTTGCAACTCATCGGCATCAGCCAAGTAGTACGAGGTCACACCGAATCTTCCAGAAGCGATTTGCTTGATTGACGATCTCATGGTGTCGCCATTAGCGTTCACCTGAGATCTGGCAGAGTCCTCACCACCTTCACCGGTGTTGGACTTACCACCCAATCTGTTCATGGCCACGGCAAGAGTAGAGTGAGCTTCCATGGAAATCGAACCGTAAGACATGGCACCAGTGAAAAATCTTCTGACAATCTCGGTCCATGGCTCAACCTGGTCAATTGGGACTGGAGTAGAATTGTCGAAGTCAAAGTCCAACAAGCCTCTCAAAGAACAGTTCTTGATGGCCTCGTACTCCTTCTTCGAGTAAGTCTCGTAAGCCTTCTCGTTCTTGTTCTTGACGGCATCTTGCATCGAGGCAATAGCAGCAGGGTCGTTGACATGCTTCTCTCCGCCGTCTCTCCAGTGGTACTCACCGGTCTCTGGCAAAGCAATTGGCTTGATGGTCTCTCTGCTTGGGTAACCTCTCTCGTGGAAAGAGAATGCATCCTGAGCAATGTACTCAAAAGTGATACCCTTGATTCTGGAGGCGGTACCGGCGAAACATCTGTCGATGACAGAGTTGTCAATACCCAAAGCTTCAAAAATCTGGGCACCCTTGTACGATGCCAAGGTGGAGATACCCATCTTGGACATGACCTTCAAGATACCAGCATCCACAGCCTCTCTGTAGTTCTTGATGATCTTGTCATCGGTGAGGTCAACCTTCAACAAGTTCTGGTCTCTCATGTTGCACAAGGTCTCGATGGCCAAGTATGGACTGATACCATCGGCACCGTAACCAACCAAACAACAGGTGTGGTGCACCTCTCTGGCCTCGGCGGTCTCAAGAAGAATGGCCACCTTGGAACGCTGCTTCTGTCTCACCAAGTGGTGGTGGACAGCACCAGTAGCAATCAAGATGGAGATCGGGATTCTGTTGAAAGAGACAGCACGGTCAGACAAAATGATAACCTGCTTGTGGTCAGCAATAGCCTGGGAAGCCTCTTGGCACACCTCCTCAATCTTGTTGATGTATCCCTGAATACCCTCAGATCTCTCGAACGTGATGTCAATGTTGGCAACGGACCACTTAGGGTAGACCTTCTCCATGTTTCTGATGGCGGTCAATTCCTTGCTGGAAATGATTGGCGACTTCAACAACAATCTGTTACATTGGTCTGGCTTCATCTCCAACAAGTTACCCTGTGGACCCACGTAACAGTCCAAGGACATGACAATCTCCTCTCTGATGGGGTCGATTGGAGGGTTGGTCACCTGAGCAAACAACTGACGGAAGTACTCGTACAACAACTTAGGCTGCTCCGAGATACATGCCAAGGCAGCGTCGTTACCCATGGAACCCAAGGCCTCCTTGGCCTCAGCCATAGGAGCCAAGATGGTGTTCATCTGCTCGTGAGTGTAACCGAAAGCGATCAATCTAGGGTCGGTCTGAACCGAAGTACCCTTCTTGGCCTCCAAAGAGTTCTCAGACAAGTCCACCTCTCTGGCGGTCAACTTGGCGAACAAGTCGTCAAGAGTGATCATGTTGGCGGTAACCCAGGACTTGAAGTCGAATCTGGAAGCAACGGAGTTCTTCAACTCACGGTCATCCACAATTCTTCCCTCCTTGGTGTCAACCAACAACATTCTTCCAGGCTGCAATCTGCCCTTCTGCAACACCTTCTCAGGCTCAACGTCAATGACACCAACCTCAGAGGCACAGATGATTCTCTCATCGTCGGTCACGTAGTAACGACAAGGTCTCAAACCGTTTCTGTCCAAGTTGGCACCACAGTATCTGTCGTCAGCAAAAGTGAACAATGCGGGGCCATCCCAAGGCTCCATCAAACATGCAGCCCACTCGTAGAATGCCTTCTTTCTCATGTCAATGTGCTTGTCGTTCTGCCAAGCCTCTGGGATCATGGTCATGACCGCCTCGGGCAACGACAAAACGCCGTTAATCACCAACAACTCCAACACATTGTCGAAAGCAGCGGAGTCGGAACCGCCCTCCTCGATGATGGGGTATAACTTCTCCAACTCGTCGCCAAACAACTCGGAGGCCATGACACCTTCCTTGGCTCTCATCCAGTTCTTGTTTCCTCTCAACGTGTTGATCTCACCATTGTGGGCAGCAATTCTCAAAGGCTGAGCTCTGTCCCACGAAGGGAAGGTGTTGGTGGAGAAACGCGAGTGCACAAGGGCAAAATGGGCCTCGTAGTCGGCGTTGACCAAGTCGTAGTAGTAGGCGTACACCTGGTTTGGAGCCAATTGACCCTTGTAGACAATGGTCTTGGACGACAAGGAACAGATGTAGAACCAGTTGTGCAAGCCAATGGTGTGCGAAGATTGTTTTCTCAAGATGAACAATTTCTTCTCAAAATCCTTCTTGTAGGACTTTTCAAACTCGTCAGCAGAAACTTCGGAGCCGTAAGTGTCAGCGTAAACAACAGCAGGCTGCAAGATCAAGGGCTCTCTCGACAAAGAGGCAGGGCCCAAGATGCTGGAGTCATGAGGCACTGCTCTCCAGCCCAACACTTTCAAGCCCAACGAAGAGGCAATGGACTCGAAAGTCTTCTTTGATTTCTCAAACACCGCCTCGTCCTTCTTGAAGAAAACGTTACCAGTACCGTACTGGCCCAACTCTGGCAAGTCCACGTCGCAGTGGTACTTGAACTCTCTCTTCAAGAATTTGTGAGGCAACGATGACAACAAACCGGCGCCGTCTCCGTCCTTTGGGTTCAATTCACCACCTCTGTGGGTCATGTTGCAAAGCAAGCTCTTGGCATCGGAGACGATTTTGTGGGAGGTGACACCCTTGAGGTGACAGGTGAAACCAACACCACATGCATCTTTTTCGTTTTCTGGGTTGTACAACCCTTGGGCAACGGGCAAAGTCAGAGCCCAGGAAGTGTTTTCAGGAACCTCGTCGTAGTCGTAAACATTCGTTTTGAATTCTTCGTGGGGCAAGTAAGAGGCCATATCTCAAGTCCGGAAGCTGATGGGTGGATGGATGTATAAAGGCAATAAATCAATGGAGATCCGGTATCAAATGAAGAAGAGGAATTTGATGAAGGATGGTGCTTGATCAATGGGAGCTGCTACCGCTACTGAGAGCCACGAATTGGAAATCGGTTTCGTTTGGAAAGAAAGTATCCGATGAAGAAAAAAAATTCCGGAATCTCTCAATGGAGGTCGTCGTTACCAGATATATTGGGAAAATTTTTCTGGTCCTGAATAGGCCCGACTTGACTATGGTGGGCTTGTACAGAGGAGGCCGGTGCGGGACTCCAGAAACGGACCTCTGTACTGCACATAGACGCGATTCGCATCCGCGCCAGCCAATCACAGCGCCATCGATAGTCATGGGTAGCGTTATCTCTGCTTGAGTGACGGCCCGCCGGCGTCCTGCACCGGTGCCAATTTTTTGATTCTCTCGACCCTCGGAGAGGACCGGTGCGGGGTGCTGCCCATGTGACTCATGAGTCAAGGACTTAGGGCTCCGTCCCCACGCTGGGGTAACTAGTTGGCAACAATAATAAAATGGTTGATATTAATAATCAAGGCTGACATCGGTTCTAAGCACGAAGAAAAAAGTTGACCTTGACGAGATCGGCATCCTCGAACACACGAGAAAGTGTCGCCAAATCAAGGAAGCAATTCCACTCCGAGGCGGCCTGCAGGACAGTGCGCATACAGTGGCGTTGTGATTCGGTGGATACACCGGCGGATTCGGTGTTAGGTGAGACAGGGAAAATGCCGGATCTCACGAGGCTGACCTAGGATGGGGGGAACAGGTCAAGCAATTGAAGGAAAAGCAAAAAAAAAAATAGGAGCCACCGCCGTAGTTAGCTAGCACGAGGTAATGAAATTCATACAATCAGGCGATTTTTACTTCGTCTTGGCTTTTTTCCTGGTGATTTGGTGACGGTAGTTTTCCATGGAAATCAGCTAGGGAAGTGTGTTTGCGCGCACATTTTGCAAATGAGCCTCGCTGTTGATTGCTGATTCCCGGCTAATAAATACGAACATTCGAATCTAGACTATGAGATAGAAAGAAGAAGGGTTATCGAGACTGCTGAAAACGGCACACGTAATTGTTTCTACCAGTTTACGACCGGAACTGTGATTTTTGATGGTGGTGCACACAGCCACGTCAAACGGACTTGAAAATTACATGCCCTGCCATTCTTTGACAAAAGTGAGCATAAATTTGGGCAGAAATAGTGTAGTTCTGCAGTTGGCGATGTCAGGTGTATTACTATCTCTTCAGTGGATTCCAATAAGTCCCGCATTTGCCCACGACCTTGCTAACCACAGTAGAGATAAGTATCACAGCATGAAGTGAACAACTAATATTGATGTAGTTGCCGTTGAGTTCCCCCATCCAAGTCGAAGCACCACCGTTTGTTCCTACTTTGTTGCTGCTCGATTCTTTAGCCTTGTAAGGCCACTCTCATCTAGCTCACCTCCACACGTCGCACCTCATCGAAGCACGTGACTGCATTTTGTCAGAGCATCAAGGCTGTCCGTATTTGCCTATACATCCACAAGAATGGCCGAATCTACTCCTCAGGTGGCATTCCCGCCCGAAGTGTTGGCGAGGATTGCGCCCGATGTGTCTCTCCAGCGCCATTTGGCACTCGGTCTCCGTCCAAGCTTGCGTGGCTTCGATGAGTTCAGACCGCTTTTCACATCGCAGGGAACCATGAACAGCACGGGGGAAAACAACGTGGTGGGCCTGGCCACGGTGAAAAACGGCGGCACCCACGTGTTTTGCGGCATCACCATCGGCATCAACGAGCTCAACCAGACAGAAGAGCAATTTGCGGGCGACAACTCCAACACAACCTACCTGTCTGTGTACCCAGTGGTGGAAATTGCTCGAGGGCGCAACGGTGCCCCCAGCGACGAGGAAATGATCCTTTCGCAGAAGCTATATAATGTGGTGCTCCACCTGGAGTTGATCCCGCAGTCTGCTCTTGAAATCGTGCCCGGTTACCTGGTCACCGAAGAATCCTCAGGAGTTGACACCATCGTGTACCCAGACGATGAATCCTTGGACCTGAAGGACTTGCTCGGGCTCAGCACCATCAACATCACAAAGAAGAGATTCAAGTTCCTTCTATACGCCCATTTGAAAGTTTTTTCCCGCTCGGGCCCCTTGTTTGACGTTGCTCACCAGGCGCTCGTGGCTGCTTTGCAAGACGTCACGCTCCCCAGAATCTACATGGCCGACTCCGGAATCGATGCCAACGTGCGTGTGCCTGTGCGGTCGCGGGGCAACTTTGGCCACTTGAACCAGTCGTCGGACTTATTTTGCATCGATACCAACCCCAACATTGCAAGCAAGCTAGCATTGAATCTTCCGGAGCTCGGCGTGTCGACCAGCTTCGGATTGATCGATTTGGAGACAGAAGAGAAAGGCACAGTGTTATTGGCCGATTTGGAGGGAGAGGCAGAGGAGGCATGCGCCGAATCCAAGTTGACGTTTGTTTCCACCGGAGAAAAACTCAAGCATGTCAGCGTTGCGGGAGGAGGTGCCAATGTCACATTGGAATCGCTCAAAAAGGCTATCGGCATAGCTCACAACAGGGCGCAGTCCATCAAAAACTCTTAGAGTCATGTACATTAATACAAAGCTAGAATGGATTGATTGTAATTCAGTCGAGGTCGCCGTCATCCACCGATCCAGTAGGAGAGGCCAAATTAGACACCGAGGACGAGTAGCCGACATTGATGTTGACTGAGCGAGGCAGATCGACGTCCTTCAGTATCAACCGCTGTTTGCGCTGGTTTTCAAACTCAAACTCCATGGCTTGCTCTGCCATTGGCGATCTCGATTTCTTAGTAGCTTTGGATTGAGGCGCCTCAGGCAATGCGGCGTGTTGTTCCCCATCGTTATCGCCGTACAAGTCATCGTCATCGCTATGGCTGGAAGACTCATCTTCCTCTTTTTTCTTGAGCGCTTCGGCTGCACTAACCTCAGCTTCCTGTTTGCGGTTTTCTTCGATCTCCTCCATAACTTGGAGCAGCAGCTCTTTGAGATTCAGCAATTTGGCTTCGAATGAGCGACGGCCCTCGTTCAACAATTCCTTAACCGCATCGCCACCGGCCAACAGTGTCGAACTTCTCTTTTTGTAGAAAAGCAAGTACGCGGCTCCGGTCACACACTCCTTGGGGTCCTCAATTGGGGTCACCCTGCCGTCATTGAAGTAATACCATTTGTTGTCTCTGAAATTCTTACCCGACGCTGTGTAGTGGCCTCCGCCCAAACCGCCGTAGTGGTTATCAACAGCGACCAAGTCGTAAATGAGATCTTGGTTCGATTCCTGATTCGACATCACGAACTCGCTCATGTCGAGACCTTCGATAGGGAAATCAACCACCATGTTGATCTTGTCACTGAAGGATCTAGCACTTTGGAACCGCTTCAAGTGAATTGTCAAAATATCGCCCGTGGACCAAATCTGGATTGTCTTGGTTGCTCTCCTGTGCTCTTTACATCTGGGACAATACCACAAATCCTGGTCTCCCAAGACTTCAGGTGTGCTGAAGTTGCGCAAACAGTCATACAAGGATACAGTAGACTTTTGCTGTAATGCGAGCTTCCGCTTGTTGGCCTCCAAAACCGGGTTTGGAATCTCCATCAAGTTCTCCCACAGTTGATGGTCAGGATCTTTAAAGAATTCGCTGTATATGTCAGCATCCCAATCGAGCACAAATGTGGTGTTTGTACCAACCAAGGCATCATGATTATCAACCTTCACAGGGCCCTTTTCCTGCGGACTAGGCACATCACTGTTTGCTTCACGATCAGAGTCGCTCATGGGAGGAGCTATGGGCCCCAAGCGATCGACAGACGTGAACAAGGTATTCATATTGTCCCAATTGGAGTCACTGTCAGTTTCCTCATCGGGCAGGGAGTATCTTCCGTCATCTGATGGGGCCGCCTCTTCCAGTTTTGCATGGTCCACAAGAACGTATCCATTTTTGTCATCTTCATCGACTGCAATCTCCTGTTCCAGAACTCCTTTGGCTGCTGACTCAATCTGAGCTGCGAATTCAGGGTAATGGTAATAGTTGTGTTTGAGCTGAGAGAGCTTACTTGCCAAAGATTTCAAGTTGTCAAACTGCGGCCTCCCGTGAGGGACATTGATTATGCTCTGTTGGTTTTCAGACTGAGTATTGCCACCTCTGCCAAACCTGCTGCCAACACCCTTGAATTGATGGCGCTTATGTGGGTCTTCCTCGTAGTACTTTATTTCGAACCCAAAGGATGCACTCACCCGAGGGTCAGCCAAGGAAATGTCGGAATCATAACCATCAGATTCACTAGAATGTTGAGACCGTGTCTGAATCGCAGTTTCACTGGTCTCAGAGGAGTCATACACCATAACTGTATCCTCGAAAGCGGGTTTCTTGAGAAGTGGGAAATCCTCCGCCGCATAAAACTTCTTCTTTGATTCACCCTTGATCTTGTTGTATGCGGATTCCAAGTCTGCCCTCGTAAGTAACTTCACTGTTTGCTCCAACTTCCTCCTTATTTTGCCAAAACTTTGGAGATCTGTTTCTTTGTTCAATACGACAAACAAAGGAATTCCAAACGCTTCTTTGATATTGTAGGATTTGTCCTCATCTTGGATGACGTTGATCACTGGAACTATTATATCCGTCTCTGGATTGTGAGGTATGATATATACCACAACAGTGTCGCTGTCTGATATCAATTCCGTTATGGGCATGAAGCTGGAGCGATTGCCATTCTCCTGGAAATCTTTGTAGAATAAGTTCCTGAATATCTCAAATAAAAAGAGATCCTCTTTTGGAGTCTTCAAAAATGAGCTCAAATAAGTCAACAAGTCATCATAATTGGAGGACTTGGTGAGCTCAACTTCAAGCTTCAGAATGCGCTGCTCTGTCACGGCGTTCGACAAATCAACAATCGTAAATTCGTGGTACCATTTCTTGTTCACAGGAAGTGGCAAAGTTAAATCGTTGAAAGGATCAAAAGTCACAGACTTCTTGTCACATTCTGGGCAGACCAACGTCGATTCGTAGAGACCTGTGAAAAGATCAACAATAATAGAGTCGTTTCTAAGTTTGTGTTGATGCCAACACTGATTTGCTAGATCGACAATTGCTTGAGGATTATTGACATCTTCGTCTTTCAACTCTGGCTTCTCACAGTATGGTTTGTTGTGGATACGATTGAGATCCTCATGAAGAGCATCTAGGAGCCAGCTTAGAAACTCTTGGGAGTCTTGTTGTTGATATCCGTGGAACATCGACGAGTAGCGTCCGAGGGTGTATTTGAATTCTCGTGGAGTCACATAGGACACAGAACTGCCAAAATCGAATAGTTTATGGAGCAAGTTCGAAAACGCAATGGCCACTTCACCTTTGTTACCCAATGGGTTCGTTCTGTTGAGTTCCTTCTCATAAAGGTCAAAGAAGAAGTAGTAGTTGACCTCGGGTAGGTGCACAAGACATTGCAATGCAGAGTTCATGTAGCACGTGTTGCCTAGGTTGGACAAACCCAAGTTACCACCGGAAGAAACAACGCTGTCGAAGTCCAACAGATTGATGTCTGTTGCCGCGAGGGCAATATCCACCGGGTAGCTTCTCGTCGGTTTGTCCATCACCTCGGCTACCAAGTGTAACCTCGATGAGCGGATTCCCTGACTCTGCAAAGTGGAGTCTAGCACTTTGGGCCCAACAAGCTTTTTGTGTTGGATCTTGTTGATGAAAACAGGGACGGGGATGGCCGCGGGCAAGTCCTCAACGTTCTCGGACGTGATGAACCATACTCTCATGGGTGGGGGCCTTATCTTGTAAAGGTGCGACAGAATGCTCTCCTTCAACTCTCTGAAGGTTTTCGTCTGCGAAAGCAGAAACAGAGTCTTGCTATGCGAGGTAGCTCTTGTGGCCACAGTGCCCTTGGTCAAGGTGTGGACAATGAAAAACGGAGCAAACCGTTCCAAGCTCAACCCCCCGTTTTGGTCTGCGATGACCGCCCGCACCACTGGGGTACCAATGGCGCCAAACCGCGTGGCAAGCTCTTCATAGAGCTGTGGGTTTATGTAGGTGGTGGGCACCGGCTCGCTTTGTTCGGGGAAGAGGTTGCCGTCGATGTCCACAATGGCACTATTGTCGATCTTACCAACCAGAGACCGAAGCTCGGCAACAGACGACGCTGGCGACTCGAAAAGACGGTCAATGAAGCTCGATGCGATCACGTTCGCCGAATCACCCGGGCGGAACTCGGGAGCCATCAACTGCCGCCAGTGTTGTCTGGCTTTTTCCAAGTCGACATTCTCCTGGGGACTGCCAGAGGCAGACGACATTTGGGAGGAATCCGAGCGGGCGATGTCGGAAGAATTGGGCGTGGTGCTTGAAGGAGCCAGGCTGAGCGATTCCGCGTCACGCACCGCGGCATCGTCGCTCATGATGGGATCTGACTTTGGAGGTGGATGAGTTCTAGTTGGATCTGTAAGCCTGTAGTGTGTACAAGGTGCGACGAAGTGGGTGAGGGCAGATAGAGAGGGTGGTGAATCTTCACTTGGGGAACGTGAGCTGGAGCAGGGAGCCAGCGATTGAGATTTGTTGACTTTCCCTTCGTTGTTTTATTTATTCATTATCTTCTATGTAATGCCCGTGATTACCCTTTGTATCTCTGTACCCGTGCACGTGATCACACACCTGCACAGTACCGGCAGCTTCTAACCCCAGAATACTAACTATCTACTGCCGGACCCCAATTTTGCATCCACTCTTAGTAACACTTACAACACCCCCTCCGGCGGAATATCATTGCAAACTCTCGAAATCACATGTCGGCGGAAATTCCCCATTCCGACACGCTGTCGGTCTCAACCGACCATGCCGACCACCCAGACATGCAATTGATCACTCGCTTGTGCCACCAAGGGTTAGCCAACTTCTCAATCAACACGGAGATCTTGCAAAACTGGCAGGTGGAGTTGAGTGATAGCGCCAGCAACCGTGAGCACTTGGCCAGCGCCATTCTGCAAGAGGTGATTCTCCAATTTCCCCAGACTTCACTACACTTCGACCGCAGCCACAGAGACTCGGTCATTTCTTGCTTGAAACACCTCAATCTGCTCGACTCCAACGTTTACTTAGATTTCCAACTCATTGTGCAAGAACTTATATATCAGGCGGCCACCTCATCGTACACTTCCAAGATTCAGCTCCAGCGGGTTCGCTTGGTGCCAGCATTGGTAGATGACCTTTTAAGTTACTTGGACCACCTCCCAGCGGAAATAAGCAAACAACATCGCATGATTGCGGCGTCCAAGCTCAGTTTGCTTGTCTCATTTTTGGAATTGGGCTGCGAAGTGAAGCTATTGAAGAGGCTAGTCAATCCCTTGTTCAGCAAGTCAACAAGAGTGCCTGCTCAGGTGAAACAACTATACCTTGACCTTTTAATTCTGTCCCTCGAGCAGTTCCCCTCGCATTTCACGTTTTTGGTATTCAACAATTTCTTGGAAAAGACACTAGCAATCCCATTTGCAAATGACTTTGGTCTTCTGAAATGTTTCACGTTGAGCTGCTGGTTCAAAATCAATTGCATAACTCAATCCGTGTCCAGCGATACAGACATATCTATAGTCACGCTATTCCTGTTGGCAAACGCCTCGAATGGTGATCCGACGATCCTTAAGGTGCAACTCATCAATTTCAACCAGTTCATGGTTGAAATCCAAAACAAATCCACGGGATCGAGAATGCAATTTTCGTTCAACCAGATCCTCCAAAATACTCCGAACTCCAACGAAGGGTATACCCATTTCACATTGACTTATGACACATATGAAAACCTCAATCTTTTCATTGATGGTGACTATAGCGAGTCCATCCCATGCTCGCAGCTTGCAAAAACAATTAGCTCGTGGAACAAGATCTATATTGGTCAATTTCCTGACGAAGAAAGTGGGTTCAGCGCTTTCAACAGGAAAGAGCTATTAATCAAGGATCTCAATGTCCTCAGCATCCCATTACCTTATGAATGGATTAGCATGGTATACGCACTTGGCATTGGATTCAATTGGAGCAACAAAGACTTCTCTGATGAAAATATTTCTAATTTCGTCAGCAGCCTCAGCTCAAAGACTTTTGTACAACTTGGGTTTCGTTGTCGAGAAATTATTGACGTCAAGTCCCAATCACACTCGAGTGGATCACAATTGCTTCATCAGTCAGCCCTCCCCAGTATACGTGGTCATTCAAAGTTCAAGTCGGATATAGCGGACAAAAAGACCATTGTGGCGCTACTTCTCAGGACCAAACTTAAAAAGTCACACTTTCTCTTTGACAGCAATGAGAGTGGATTCATTGACCACATTGAGAGATCGCAGAGTCAAGAGATTTTGGTTCATGGTTCACATTCTGTTCATGGTGCTATTTACTGTCTCGGAGGTGCTGGCTTATTATTGACGTTGATTGAAGTTTTGGCCAAAGATCTGTATGCCAATCCTGACCACAGGGACGATCTCTTCATTAGAAGCATCGAACTTTTATTGCAATGTTTGCTGAACAGCTGGAGGATCAATAAAGAATTTGTCAACATTGATGGCTATTGCATTCTTGCCCTTTTGATCAAATTCTACAAAGACAATTTCAATTCTTCGCTAACGTTCAAGGACGACACATCAACGAGCTCAGTTTCTCTGTCGAATACATCCACGTGCAGTGAATCTTCGAACATTAGCTGTTCTGGCCGAAAAAGTCTCTTGAAGATGTTTCTTGAATTTTCTGGATACTACGTGGGCAATCCTTTCGAATCCACTATTCACAACCAGCATGCTTATAAGTTCTTGGTTTTGAATTTTGAGATATACTCAGACACTCTGGATGCCATTTTGCAGCAAAGAAGTTTGCAAAATTTGATGAGAGAGGGACGCCATCTTGCTTATAATGTGAGAGAGCTTTCGAAAGTGAAATTGCTCAAGCGGCTCACTCAATATGTCAAACTCCAGCTCTTGGATGAGAGCTCGCAAGAAAAGGATCTCTCAGAGCTTTCCGTTACTTTGTCTTCCTGGATTCATGCAGATCTCTCGGTGGATACGATCAGGGCAATTTCACAATTTGTGATATTTGCATTTTATGGTCCCGCTCACAGCAAAACAGCTCGTGAAGTTGGATTGAAAGCACTTCAATCGTTAGCAAATGAGCTTTGCGGCTCAAGTTCCTCGATAAAATCTCTCAAGAAATTCTCACGTTCGATCACAATCCACTGGATATTGTTGTTGTTGAGCTATCGCTCTGATAACGAAAATGACGCTAGAGCAGTCGTATGCTACGGTATACTTCTTTTGATTAAGCTTTTGCGGGTCTTAGGTCCGCATATCTTGAGGCGATTCTTCCGTGCGAACAAAGGACTCGATGTTCTAACTCATTTCCTCCAACATTGGTGGAAGTCCGACGAGGTGAATTGTCTTTTGTTTTTGGCGTCTTTTGGCACTGAGCTCACCTCAGGAGAACTAGAGGATAGCTCGCTATCGCAGTTGGCGAGAAACAAAAAAATCACTCAAAGTGTCAGTACCCTTCCAATGGCTGATTTCATGCTACTATTGAACAACATGGCACTCACAGGCATGTACAAGTTGAGTATGAAACACGGAAGGATTTTGAGCGTACCAAGTTCTCCTATAAGAGGTTTGAAGGGCCAAGCACCCGAAGATGAAATCTTTGAGATCTCCTTTGATGTCCTTCATTTGATCGGTCAGTACTCTGAGGTTATAGAGATCGGATACGCCGAGTCTCCGGCACTTCAGGTTTACTTTTTGGGAAAAGAATGGTTGGAGAGTGCCATTGAACTCTTGGGATACTTGAGATTATCCTTGACCTGGCCAAATACCCAGCTTACCAAGAATTTTGAGGAATGCTACAAGAGAATAACTACGGTGTTGAGCGGACTTTTTATCTCCAAACTCACCAGTGTGAAGAAGCTATTTGCAATTTTGAACTCCATGAATGAGATCACTTCCAGAATCGTCCTAGATTCTATCTTTCCCTGTATCTTCAAGCATATAAACCAATTTGTCGAGAATTCGAACTTCATTTTCCATGAGAAGGAATTCCTCGATGGGTGCGTTGAAGTCATCAAGTACTACAACAAAGAGTTTCTCACTCGAAACTTCTACATCGAAAAGTCTGATTTGAATGCCTTCATCACTTGCATCTTTTTCGTTATGGAAACAGGTATGACAAACTCCAGCGCTCGGAAAAGCATTACTTCGGACTTGGCTGAGGTTTTGAGAAATGCAATTGTGCTAAAGCTCTCAAGTATTGAGAGCTCTGGGATCAACGAGGAAGAGAGCGACCCCACAATTGAGCAACAATGTGCCAAGGAACTCGACGAGAACGTCAAGTTCCTCATGTATAAACAGGTTGTATTATTACAAGAAGGTGTGCTCTCAGACTCCAATTTGAGACAGATCATTGAATTGCTCATGGGGAACTTCTTGAAACTTTCAATTGAATCGCAATTGGAAATCGCCGAACATCTTCTCAACTTCTTGAGAACTGCCTACATGATGCGCCAGGAATCGTTTGCCCGAATCATCAAAGATTTAACAAGCTTGTCTGACTACCCCAACTCGGCAGACCTTATCACAGAGTTTTTTGTGATGTTGTCCACACACAACGATGAGGAAACTATAAGGCACATACAGAAGTTCCGCACGATTAAGCACATATTCTTGAAAAACTATCATTTCAGAATCAGCAAATTGAAGGACGTTGGAACCGTGAAAGCTGTGGATATGATATCTGTGATGCTTAATAACGGTGGGAGTCTCGGTTACATGGACACGATCTACATCAAGAGTTTTGAGAAAGATTGTCAGCGTCTCCGAGTTCTCACTGTCAACAATGAATTGGGCAAGTACAACCGCGAGTTGCAAGATGAACAAGAGAACAACAACTTTTTCATTGGGTCCTTCAACTCTGTCAAAAAGGAGATATTCAGAGTTTTAATGGATTCATCCTCACAAGAGAGTGACTACATGCTAGATTATATTGAGGGGGTCGACAGAATGAGGAAATTATTGGTCATTGAAGATCAATTGGAAGACTCAGAGAAGTTGTCATACAATGTGACAGTGCCAATTAAACCGATACAAGAGATTCATCCAAACAACTCTGAGTTCGAAGATTTTAGCTTTGCGTTTGCTTACTCCGGCATAAACACCTTAAGCTTATCGGATAACCCACTATTAGGGTCAGAAGTCGAAGAGTACGAGGAAATTGACGAAGTGCCAGAATCTGATGGCGACACTCCAGACACTGGAGCAGCTGCTGAGGATAGAAACAGGAAGGTGCTCAGGAGCTTATATGTTGGGGATCAGATTCAAACAATATGGAACGTATCGAGAGTGAATGGGTTGGATGCAGTGGAGAGTCTCATGATCTTGGGGTTCAGCCACTTGTATTTAACTGAAAATTACTTTCATTGCTCGGATGGGAATGTTGTTGATGTTCACGAGGCTCCGATAGAGTCCAGAGACCCATACTTGCAACTCATCAAGTCTCAATCCATTAAGTTGGGAGCCTCTGAGACTCATCGGACGAAGAGCTGGAGTTTGGACACCTTGAGCTCTATCTCCAAGAGGAAGTTCTTACTACGCGACTGTGCAATGGAAATGTTCTTCAGCGACGGTGCAAGCATTTTGATTACTTGTTTATCCACAAAGCAGAGAGATGTTATTTATAACAAGCTTGCTCCATACGCAAACGGAAAAGGAATGGACAGAGATCTTGCTCTGACGTTGGAGATGTCGTCCAGCACACTGCAAAACCAAAACTCTTCACATTCCGGCTCTTACTTGACATCGAGGCTTGCATCTGTTTTGTCCAACAGCTTCAATTCAACATCGGCCTCACTCGCAGCGACCAAGAAGTGGAGAAAGGGCGAGATGTCCAACTTCTACTACTTGATGACGTTGAACACATTGGCCGGAAGAACATTTAATGACCTTACTCAGTACCCTGTGTTTCCTTGGGTGATATCGGATTATGAGAGCGAGGTGCTAGATCTTTCCAACCCCAAATCTTTCCGTGATCTTTCAAAACCCATGGGAGCCCAAACTGCAGACAGAGCAAGACAATTCGAAGAAAGATACGAAGCATTGGGAAGCTTGAGAGACGAGAATTCTCCGCCGTTTCATTACGGAACTCATTACTCTTCGGCCATGATTGTTGCGTCATATTTGATTCGATTAAAGCCCTACGTGCATTCTTACCTATTACTCCAGGGCGGCAAATTTGATCATGCTGATCGGTTATTCAATTCTGTCGGGAAGGCCTGGCTGTCTTCGTCCAGAGACAACACCACTGACATCAGAGAGTTGATACCTGAGTTTTTCCACTTGCCCGAGTTTTTGGTCAACTTGAACAATTTCGAGTTGGGCAACCTCCAGAGTGGAGAGTCAGCAAATGATGTTCACTTGCCCAAATGGGCCAAGGGAGACCCCAAGATTTTTATTGCAAAAAACAGAGAGGCATTGGAAAGCCCATATGTTTCTGCCAATTTGCACAAGTGGATAGACTTGATCTTTGGGTACAAGCAAAGTGGACCCGAGGCAATCAAGGCGCTCAACGTTTTCCACCATCTGTCTTACGATGGAGCCATCAACTTGGACAACATTAAAGACGATGTGGAGAAGAGAGCTGTCATTGGAATGATCAACAACTTTGGACAAACGCCCATGCGCTTGTTCAACAAACCGCACCCTCCAAGAGAGATCTTGAACCAGCCCGGAAGTTACTTCACTTTGCTTGACGTCAAGAAGAATCCTCCGAAAGTGACGTTCGAGTCGAAATTGAATTTGTCAATCGAAAAGTTAGAGGTCAGCTCCAAGACGAAAAACAGAATCGGGCGGCCAGCGTGTGCCTCGTCGGAGGACGAGCTTCTCATCCGTAAGCCGTCGCATCTCCAGTCCAACATCGGGTGTGGCTCGCTAGTCGTTAACACTGTGCTTTTCATGAACTTGCACTCTGCGAACATCACCAGCCTATCACAGATCGGAAACAAGCGCTTCATCACTGGCTCTTCCGACGGAGTGATTCATGTGTGGAAGTGTACCACCAAGCCAGCGTTGATGGTGTCGAGCCAGCACGTTTTGCGAGGCCACTTCAGCTCGATCAAGTTTTTCAGCTACAGCAAGACGTTCAAAGTGTGTTTGAGTGTGGATGCGGATGGAGTGGTGATTCTCTGGGAATTGACCAGATTCAGCTTCGTGCGGAAGATCCCGTCACCGGCAACCACCGACCATCTGAAGGTGTTAGCGACCATCTCCAACGACACCGGCAACATCTGCATCGTCCACAGTACCAAATACGCCAACCACCTTACGCTCTATACCATCAACGGCGACAAGATTTTGAGCTCGAAATTGGCGCCAGGCAACGTGACGTCGGTGGCCATTGCAGCACTCAACGACATGCTTGTGGATACTGAGCGCAGTACTCACATCCACTCGTACTGGGCAAACGAGATTATAGTGGTCAGCTTCGCAGCCCCACACAAATCGCTCCAGGTTTACGAGGTGGCGGTTGCAGGAGACGGGTGGGACCTTGTGCACTTACAAAACGTCGACTTATCGTCGAGCGTAACCGGGTCGGTGACATGCATGCAAGCCACCAAGCACATTGACATTGACCACGAGGAATTGCTCAGTCGCGGGCACATTAGCGTTGTACTTGGCGACTCGCGCGGAAAGGTGTACACATTATAGCCGAACGGGCAATAGTGGGGCAGTTGGTCCTGTAGAGAACACGCATGTTAAGGGACCTATGCCTACACACCACCAGCCACCGCAACAACGTGAGTGACATCCGCCCAAGGACTTTCGGAGATAAAATTGTGGCACCCCAAATCGACGCGTGGCTCCCCCTAATATAGCCATGTCGGTGTTACCTCCCATCGCGATAAGAACGGTGGTGTTATGTCTCGCGTGGTACATTGTGCTGTCGTTCACGTCTCAAGTGACCAAAATCATCTTGGTGAAGCTTACCTACCCGTTTTTCCTCTCGCAGGCCCAGTTTTTCATCGGGACGCTTCTCTCGTATGCATTCATCGCCATTGTACAGCAATTCCCTGACTTCCGCGATCGGTTTCCGAGAGGCGTTGTCCCCACAGACTTGACATCCACAATCTTCAACAAAAACGTCCTTTTGAAAGTGTTGCCGCTTGGCCTCATGCAATTCGTGGGCAAATACTTCTCGCTCAGCGCCACCCTGATTGTGCCGGTTGCAACGGTGGCCAGCGTTAAGTCGCTCTCTCCAATGTTGATCGTTGGAGGATACAGGCTATTCTACCGGGTCAAGTTCCCAGTGGTGACGTACTTGCTGTTGATGCCGCTTTTAGCCGGGGTCATCATGATGATCATGGCAGATGCCGAGGTGAAAGACCCAAAGCAGTCAAAACCGCTTTTCTTGCCCAGGCTAGACGAGGAGCACGTGCGGGGACTCACATACTGTATTATCAGCGCCATCATCATGGCCTGCCAACACATTTATGGCAAGGAGCTCATAACATGGGACAAGCAGGTCATTACCAACCCGGCGTCGCTCGTTTTGAACACAGATCCCAGCAGACCGCCAACTCCTGGCTTAAGTGGTGGCCCCAGTCCACATTTTGCAGTCACTTCAGACTCAGGGCTTAACAGAGGTCTCCTGCCCATGTCTTTGGCCAAACATTTCACCCAGCGTCGGGACGCGGTGAGATTGCCATTTTCAGTGCTGGACTTGAGGCTAGACGAGTTACCGAAGGCACACCTCCAACCACCGGGCCAATCGCATCTCCTGCCTCACCCAACCCAGTCGGGGAGCTACTTCAAGGAAGTGCAGGATAACAAGACGTTGACCAATCCACTCGCTAAATTTGCTCCGTCCAGTGGCACCAGCAAGCCTGAAAAGTTCACTGTGATATTCTTCATTTCATTGATTGGCTTTTGCTTCTCGTTTGGCGGGTTCTTGACAAACGAGGCGGTCGGGCTCATCAGAAGCATACACGAGCCTGCTCTATTCCAAGGCACTCTTCTGGATAAAGGCGATCTTGCTTACGTTGTCATCCTCATATTGTTGGACTCGTTGTCGCATTTCATCCAGACCGTACTCGCGTTCATTCTCTTGGGGTCGATTCCTGCTCTTTCGTACTCGATCGCATCCATGCTCAAAAGAATCATCATCATCGTCATCAGCATTCTCTTTGCGGTCGAGGGATTGGCAGAATCGTCGCCAGATAAATGGTTTGGTCGCATCTCCACCCAGCAGTTGCGCGGGTTGGGACTCATCACGATTGGGCTCTACTGCTACGACAGATGGGGCTCTCGAAGTTTGAGGGAAAACCGTACATAAAACTCCCGTCCACGGACAATGAAAATGTTTGGAAAGGCTAGAAATTCCCGGCTGACATGCGGCACACGAAGGAACATTGTAGTCCCTATGCGGCCCCTCAGCCGCGGCCACTAGCCCCTTCAATTCGCTCTAGAATGTGTTGTAGAGAGCTGCAACCGTGATAATTGAAGCGAATGCTTCCGAATTGTAGCCCTACAATAATACACATCCACGTACAATAGAGAGCAAAACTGAAAATTTGCGGGAGCCTGAAGGTTTATATAGCAGCGAGCATCGGTCCGGGTAACCGTGCACACCTAGAGCTGTAGAGTTAGAAGACGCTCAACTGCTTCGAATTATTCAATTCATTTTATACACCACAAGCCTTTCTTCAATGGTCAGGTTTTCCCTTCTTGCATCTTGCATATTTGTCGCCACCGCCCTTGGCTTAGACTTTACTGGGAAGTTTGTTGGTATCCCAGAAGATGCGCTTGAAGTCCAGAATAGCCGACTCAAGTCTCCAATCGTGAACGGCTTGAATTTCCAGTCAAGAATCGATGTTATGCTCACGCAATTGACGCCATCTCAACAATCTGAAACTAAGGAGTTCCCAGTTCAAAAATCTTTCCAGTTTGACGTTTCAGGGTTGCACGAGGGAGAGTATCAGCTACAAATCAACAGCTACGACTTTAGATTGAAGAATGACCGTTACCGGGTGGTGGTCAATGACGATAGAATCAGCGTTTTCGAAGACCCATTGGGCCAGGCATCGTACAATCTGTCCACCCTCCAAACGGTTGGACCAAACACACCATTAGTTGTCGAGGTGACAGACTATAAAGAGTACTACGAAACTCCACAGGGAAAACTCACCGACATGGTGATGAACAGTCCGTTCGGATTCATTTTCAAAAACAGCTTATACACTGCCTTGTTTGTGGCTGCAATTGCCGCCATGGCGGCGCCTTCCTTGATTTCATACATCGCTCCCGATTTGGCTGAGCAGGTCAATGAGATACAGAGAGGCGATTTCAAACCAACACAACCAAGCGAGCCTGTCCATTTGCCTCCAACACCGGAGAAGGCCAAGACTTCTGGAAGATCAAAGCCGCATGCCTCCGGAAGAAGAAGACAAGTTTGAGCTCACACCTTCACTCTGAAGTTGAAACCCACAATCTGGTATCGACTGACGACCCAGCACAGGACGCCTACCACAGCGAAAGCCCCGCAGAAAATGGAGAACTTGTTGTAATTGTGCACACTACCGTCGCCAATGATGGTGGCGCCGACTGGAATCCCGAAGAGAATACCCAAACTCGACGAGGTGTACATGAGGCCGTACCGCTGGCCAAACTTGTCGACTTGGGTGATAGACCCAAGGCAAAGCGGCGTGAGACTTAAAATCGAGGAACTGAAAAAACCACAAAGCACCGAGAATACGTAAAGACCCGCGACACTGTGGCCAAAGGGAAGCCAGCATGCAAAGACGGAAATGGCGAATCCGAACAACATCAATACCATAACGTTGAAAGTGCCATACTTGTCAGCAAAGTGGCCTGGAATATATCTTCCGAGAATACCGGTAGCGTTCAACGCCGTCAATAGCATCAAGGAGTCGTCTTCAGAAAAGCCATTAGCGATGGCATAGGTAGCAAGGTAAGTGAGAATACTCATGAGCGCAATCTCTGTGAAAAACACCCCGAGCACCAAGAAAGTGAACGCCGGGTCCTTAAACGCCGTGAGGTCGAAGAAGTATTTTGTCCGCTGCATGAGCTTCTTCGTTTTCGCCATATGCTCCGAGTCCTCAGGCCCTATAGATCTGCGGAACCTGGATTTCACCAAAACCACCGACGTGAGCAGTGCAGCCAAACAGGCAAACGCCACGATTCTGATACCCCAGCCAAACCCAACCGTGGAATACAATCTTTGAAGAATAAGTGGCCATATGGTTCCGCCCACGGATCCACCCAAAGTTGCCAACCCTAAGGCCTTGCCTCGATTGATTAAAAACCAGTGACTGACCAGCGAGATGAGCGGAGTGATTGCAAGCGCGTGGGCCGTGCCCATTAATATCGACACGGAGAAAATGAACGCCACCAACGAGTTGGAGAAGCTGGTTGCGATAAACCCGGCAAAGAGCAAGATGGCCGAGGCGCTCAAAAGCACAGTGGCACCTTTGGCGTCAAAGATCGGGCCTATGAACGCTCCCAAGAAGAACGGCAAGCACATGTAGATGGAGAAAACCCACGATATGGTGGACACCTTCTCGCCCTTCAACTGGTGATTCGACACATACGTCTGGACAGCACCAACAGCATTGAGGATCCCGAAGTTGACAATGAGGCCAATGTGCGAGCCAATCACCACACTGATGGCTTTCCATCCTCGATCGGGGAAATCTCCCGGATCGTCTTTGTGAATTGGCTCGGTCAATTCCTCATTGTGAGATTGAGTGGGGGAGAACGATCGCACGGGTTCCAAGTCCGCAGTGTCTGTGGGCGACGTCTGGTTGATGCGATCGGTGATGTCTGTGGATTCTAGAAGGTTGAGCTCGAATGTTTTCGACATTGGGGTAAAAAAATGGGACGTTGGTATGGGGAATCCTCAGCTGCACAAGTGTTAGTCACCCGCAGAGTACGGGATAATAACCCGCAGAATATGGGATCTGCAGCTGTAACGGGTTTAATCAAGTAATGTGCCGGGATAAGCTCAGGAATAATACACACGAAACAAGACAAAAAAAGGAACATGCAATTGGTTGATTCTGATGTCAGTTCCTTATGGGTTCAGCTTCTATGCTTTCTGACGTTATCCGCCGCTACAGCCTTAAGTTTCACTTCAGATTGATTTTAACATGTACCGCGAACCCAATACTCGCTTGGATTCCACTCAAACTGTAACCGTCTCTCAACCGATCTCACCGCCTGGGTGGCTAATCGTTTTCGTATGTGGACTCTGCCTTCACCTCTTCCGAGTAATCGACCTTCTTCTCTGCGTAAGCTGGGTTAGACCACCCATTGACGTAATCGAAGTCGGTTTTGGCCCAATGAGCAAAAGGGTATGTGGGCAACGTCTTCAAAGGGGTATCGTCTGTTATCAACCCCAAGTCCTTTTGCCGCTGGATCAACTCGTCCAAGTATCCTGAGACGTGATCACGGATAAGCTCGAAGTTCTTGTACTTCATGATTTTTTCAGGGCCCTCATTGATGATCTTCTTCAACAACGAGGGAACGTTGGGCTCGTCCTTCATCTCGTCGAGCGAATAGAAAATCGGGTGGTTTGTGAAGATGATGGCATTTGACCGAGGCAATCTCCGCAAGGTTTGCCTCTCCACACGCACATTGAACTGCTTAGGGTCGGTGGATTTCATGTCGGCCACCAAGTTAGGCACGAATTCGGGGAGCCTGTAAACGTTGCTGAACTTCAACTTGTGGTCCCACGTCAAGTACCACGATGCTCTTTCCACCGGGTTTGTCGCGTCCAATCTCTCAAACCACCGCTCCATCGACCGTTTCAACTTCTCGTGGTAGTAAGGCACCTCCTCGTGGATAATGTCCAAGTGCTTGCCGATTTTGTGGTCAATACCGAACGATCCTCCAGGGAAAGGCACGGCAGCGGCAACCAAGTAGTGCAAGTCGTCCTTGGGGTTCTTCAACACAACGTAAAAATCCTCCTTGGCCATCTTGGTCACATAGAGCAAAGGGTGGTCCTTGAGGGGCATGGTCATGTCCAAAATCTCCTTGGTCAATTCGTTCCGGACGATTTTCCCGTTTTCTTTCTTGTCCACCAACACCGTGAACAAGAGTGGGTACCGCTCAACCATGTGGTCTGTCACAGTTTCCATCAACTCCAAGCACGCATCTTCGGACTCGGGAAGCCAGTCGATGTTTTCCCGCCCATAGGTGTGCCAAATGCGCTCCTTCTCCTGGATATACCGCCAGTAGTACTTGTCCATGTCCAACCAGTGATTAATGTCAAGCTTGAAGATCGACATGGTCTGGTGGTATGGCCATCTGAATGGTCTCCACGGTCTGTCGTCGTAATTCTTCACCTGCTCCGGGGTGATCATAAGTGGGGTGGGACGAGGAAGTTCCAGCTGCGAGCCGTAAGAGCTCGAATTTTTTCTGCTCGACGCCGGGGTGTTTTGCCTCGAGGTGCTAACATACGTTTTGTAGTAGTTGGTGACTATGCCGCGCAACTGTTTCGAAGACGAAAGCAAAAGGGCCACCACGGTGGCGCAAATTGCTACAAACACGGCGTCTGTCATTTTTGTGGGTATGTTAATGTGGGAAGCGACCCTATTGGTGACCATATATATTGGTGACCGGAGATAGCTTCATGCACACAGAGATAAGGGTAAATTGTCTCAATCAAGTAGCTGCGAAAAAGTGTAGATAAAAGGGCTACTTTCGCACTCTGGACCCGTTTACCCAATCGGGCAACGCTCCATAGTGAGGTGGAAGTTTGGCTTTCAAGGGTGTCGCGGGACTAGCAATTTCTGATTTTGGCGCTGAATAGCGACATCAGCAAGATCTTCACATGGCTTTTCTCGGTGAAGTTTCGCGAGCGTCACCACTTTGTCTCTGTTGTTCGAAGTATCCTGACGAGTGTGAGGTGGATCGATCGTGACCTGATTAGGCTGCCTAGTACTGATCGACCGTACGATCTTTAGGGGCAACTCAGGAGTTGATTTCGTTGCCATTAGTAATAGTTGGCGGTTTCCAATGTGGGAGAATTGGTGAGAATCGCGCATCATGACGTCGACTATTCTACCATATTGTTACTGCCGGATCTCCGATTATGCATCTTTTCTGCTTGCAATGACGACCATCAGTAGGTGGACCATATTTCGCTGCTTGAAGTAATGAAAGCTGGGATTCAGAATTAGTGCCGTCGAATGCAGAGAGAGATCCATGATTTGAACTTGCTGTATTGACCTTTCGGCTACCGTAAAATGGCTCGAAGACAGTTCTCCACACCATTAAGTCACCTATCCAATCACTCAACTAATCAGATGGCGCCAACCTCAACATACTCATCACCTGGAGGGCATCATCAAATAAGTGTTTTTTTACTAATTACGCGTATTTCATGAAATGTACATTTTTTATATGACAAACAGAGCGAAAGGAGCCTCTCGTCCCGT
This sequence comes from Sungouiella blattae, assembly GCA_003706955.3. Lineage (NCBI taxonomy): Eukaryota > Fungi > Ascomycota > Pichiomycetes > Serinales > Metschnikowiaceae > Sungouiella > Sungouiella blattae. The sequence goes on along the minus strand of PPMS03000001.1, from coordinate 979,868 downwards.
TGATAATCGGGCCTCACCCACACCATCTAATTAAACATTATAAAAAAGTAAGAAGATAATCGAAGACCGAAGATACACGTAACCGTGCACCCTTACAATCTTCTACCTCTTCTACCACCCTTTCTTCTGGTGGAGTCGGATGGGACTGGGGTGACATCCTCGATTCTGCCGATTCTCAAACCGGATCTGGCCAAGGCTCTCAAAGCAGACTGACCACCTGGACCTGGGGTCTTGGTCTTGGTACCACCAGTAGCTCTGATCTTGACGTGGACAGCGGTGATGCCAACCTCCTTACACTTGGCGGCAGCGTCCTGAGCAGCCAACATGGCAGCGTATGGAGAGGACTCATCTCTGTCGGCCTTGACCTTCATACCACCAGTGATTCTGGCGATGGTTTCCTTACCGGAGAGATCGGTAATGTGGACGAAGGTATCGTTGAACGAGGCGAAGATACGAGCAACACCAAAGACTTGGGAACGGTCTAGATTGTTAGTAACTTGAGGTTGACGTGAAGCATAGTTTGGCAGATTGGGTGGATGTATTTGTCAATTGGAGATTTTCTTTTCACTTCGTCGATTCGGATGGATTGATGGTTAGCGGCTAGCGCTTGGAACTGGACACCTCTGTTCATATGTTTCATGGATATTCACATGGACCCGACTGCTTCTCTATGCGGACTGGAGAGATTGTAAGCACATACCAGCAGACATGATTACCTGTAGTGTATTGTGTAAGTAAAAAAGTGTGAACAAACTTGGAGAGAAATTTTCGTGGGATGTGAGGATGGTGTGCACAGAGCGCGAAAAGTCCTTCTGTGTGCATAGAATGCCTTCACGTGAGACAAATGCGAAAATGAGGGCATGTGCCCTAGAATATCTGACAAGATGTTAATGTCACAATTGAAGATATACTAAGTATCGTAATAGATTCAGCGGCATTCACTAGTGCAAATCTGAAATTACCTCACTGAAGTATTTTTAACCCAAATGAATCTCGTGTTGCGTGTACGTCTTCCACAACTACGGGTGCATTGGCCCATGAACATTGTACTCGGGAATCAATTCAGCTGTAGACATTTGCTGCAACTCCCAGGTCTTCATTTGTCTAAGCACTAGCTAATGACTACTTGGTTTGATATCTTACGAGCTTCCGCGAGCAGTAGTGGTCCACTCTACACTTCAGGTATCAAAATTTTGTATTAGTCTAGAAGTACAGGCCCAGCGACACGCTTAGTAAACGAAACCCAAGATCTTACCAGAGACGTGCTTTCTTCTGGCCTCCTCGTGGTCCATGATACCAGCAGAGGTGGTCAAGATGACGTAACCAAACTGTCTGGCTGGCAACAAGTTGTCGGTCCATCTCTCGATGTCACCAATCTTCACGTTGAATCTTGGGGAGATGACACCACACTTGTTCAATCTACCGTTCAACTGAACGACGATCTTACCGGATCTGTGGTCGTCGATGTACTCGAACTCACCAATGTATCCGTGCTTTTGCATAACCTGCAAGAACTTGATGATGACCTTGGAGGAAGGTCTGATCAAGACTTGACGCTTGCCGGTCTTCTCGGCGTTGTTGATGGCGTTCAAGGCGTCAGCAAGGACAGAAGTTCTGGTCATTGTGTGATTAGGGTGAAGATTCAAGAAAGTGAAAAATATCGAGACTTTTTTTTTCCTACCTTCCAGTGCGCACCCGTGCCCCCGAGTGCGGGAAAAGACAGTCACACCATAGTTAAGGCCACTAGTGTCCAAGACAGCCTGCAGGTTGGATACCGAACCCTCACCGTCCTGTGTACACTCCCTCCCACTGGCCACTCTCTGCGGAAAAAAAAGTTTTCTACTCAAACAGTTTTCATCGTCATTGAAACAGTTAACATGCCTGTATGTACAAGTGGTATCTATGAATCCACAAGTGTCCAGTGGCCGTCTTGAGCTTGACCAGTGTATCCGACGAGTGCAGCGCAGGATTTCACCCCATCCAATCTGAATCGGTGACCTAGTATCGAACTAGTCTGAGGAGGACCAAAGGGGACGAGAATATCCAAGAATGAGCGAATCCCACATGCCTGCTACAAGCGTTGAGAATCATTAGAACAGCAAAGACACAACCGGACTCTGAGGTTGAATCAGCCAACGCAATATACTAACTCACCCAGGCTAACAAATCTTTCAAAACCAAGCAAAAGTTGGCTAAAGCTTCCAAGCAAAACAGACCATTGCCTCAATGGATCAGATTGAAGACTGACAACAAGATCAGATACAACGCTAAGAGAAGACACTGGAGAAGAACTAAGTTGAACATCTAAGTGTGTTTGCTTCTGTCATGTCTCATTATGTATAAGAATACAACCTTTAGCTAATTTGATGAACCAGAGTAGATCGAGGGCTATGCCATGTTCTAAACTTAAGGGGATGCTAGTTTCTACCGCTGACAGGTTATCTTCACGATTAATACTTCACATAATTCCTTTCTATTACCTTTACACCTCTTCCTCGAACACGGTCTCAATAGGCTTCTCCATGAATGAGGCGTGCGACAACACCGAAACGGCAGAGGAGCCGATCAACCACATCATGGTGGAGATTGGACTGGCCAAAAAGCCCAAGGGCACCGCCACGACTAACAAACCGGTGTACAACTGGCTCGTGTTGAATCTGCCAACGGGCAACACCAAATCATTACCGTCCAATTTGCTGATGCCGAAAACTCCGCCAGCAACGAACAAAATGACAAACAACAATAACAAGTTCGTCACCAAAGCGTACACGCTCAATAAGGACACCACAGCAATGTAGTTACCTTGGAAGTAGCCCAAGTTGTAGCCAACCCTGCTCTGGATTTCGCCGAGGTTGGCTGGTTTCGAGAGTCTTCTGTAGTCGAAAAACTCCTGTGGGGGTCTGATCTTCGAGATGGTGGTCTGAAGAGAGCTGACATCGTTACGGATTCTCTCGAGGCTGAACCTGTCGGAGAACTGCGAGAACTAAGGGTTAGCGCGGGAATGGGTAATGGGAAATCAGGGAAACCAGTAGAGACTCCTAATTTGTATGATCAAATTAAATACATACTGGGATCGACGACACGGAAAGCGACATTGCAAATGAGGATGTAGTTGATGCCTGTTGGTGTGCTGGAAGTTTGACATTCGCGCGTGGTATTTGGGTTACACCCGTACCTCTCTTTCCAAGGCGCCGCTAGGCGCAGCGTTAAGCCATTCCAGTCGCGCTTCTGGTACCTGACTCGCATTGATTACGTGATTCCATTGATTAAGATTTAAGTGCAAAGATGAAATTGAATCAAGCCAACCCCAAGTCCTTTCTGACCATCGCACGGCAGATGGGGTGGTAAGTGGACTCGAATTTTTCAAAGTAGTGGTGGGCAAGTTTGCGGTCGACTGAGTTCAAGAGCACGTAGCCAGGTCTCACAAACTTCATTCTGCCAACCGTTCCTAGCCACTGGCCGAGTTGGTCATAGTAGGTAGTGTTATGCCCGCCGACTTGTAGCACAAACCAGCGGAATACAACCTCGGCATTTGAGGATTCCGAGTAGCTGGCGTAAATCTCGCTCATGGCTTTCAATGCTTCTAAGTGGTTGCTCCATTTGAAGTCGGGCAACTTGTCGAACGACGAGAGCGTGTCCAAAAACACAACAGACTGGTTAGCTGTGAATCCGCTGATGTCAGCAGGCAGGAAGACCTGTGTCAAATCGGTTTTGCCATTGGCACTCACGGTATTGATCCACTTGTCTGCTAAGCTGTAGCACTGGTCAACCAAAGTAGTGTCGAACTTTGGCTTCACCGGTGGCATGCCAGGTTTATACAACCAGGACTCCCAGTCAATGGAATCCAACTGGGCTTTTTTATCGGAGAAGTAGTCGTACAACGTGTCGACAAACTGGTATGTGTCCAATGACTTGTATCTGAAGGTGGAAAAGTAGTGTGGGATGAAACCGTCAAACACTTCTTTACCTCCCACCACCTGCTCAATGTGGAAAAGCAAATTGAATCCCTTCTCGTATGGAACGGTGGAGAATGCATCGTCTGGGTCGCTGCGGTCTTTCAAGTTTTGCACCAATGTGGAGTATCTCTCTGCATTATCGCCCATGGCCTTGATGGAGTTTTCCAAGTCCGACCAACCAATAATGGCCGAGAAGTGGCGCGTGGGCTCGCCGTGAATTGACCCCTGGATTCTTCTCTCCAAGTAGACGGTCCACCCTTCGTTGAGCCAGAAATGCTCCCACGAGCAGTTTGTCACCAAGTTTCCTGACCACGAGTGGGCAAGCTCGTGGGCAATCACATCAACGTTCTCCCTGTCACCACTGATCAATGTTGGGGTGACGAAAGTGGCATTGGGGTTCTCCATGCCGCCATATGGGAAGCTCAGAGGCAACACAAGGGCATCGTACTGATCCCACTCATACTTGTACACCAACTTCTCTGCCGCCTGGAGAAACGACTCCATGTCGTTCTCGAACTCGTGCTGACACGCTGCAACCTTCAGCGGCTCACTGTAGACATGCGATCTGGGCCCGATGGGCAACTTGGTGATGTCTCCAGATGCCAAAGCCACCAAGTAAGATGGGATCGGAATGGGCTGGTTGAACTTGTACATATTGTTTTCCGTGCCTACAAGCCGGCCCGACATTATAGTGGGGAGCGGAGAGCGGGCCTCGAACGTGTATGGGGTTTTCACTGCCGGGGTGTCGAAGCAGGGGAACAAGCTTCTGGCATGAATGGCCTGGCACTGCGAGAACAAATATGGCAGTTTCTTTCCATCAGTGGCTTCCTTGTCCAAGAATTGCAAAGCCGAGCACTTGTCGGTGGTTTGGAACGCGATGTGCAAGTCAAACTTGGTGGAAGCGCCGGTATCCACCGTTAAGGGAGAACCCAAGGGACCCACCGTTGATTGGAGCGAGAATTCCGCTGGTTTCCCATCAACATCGGCACTCACGATAGTCAATGCGGAGGTATCCAAAACAACCTTGCCAACATTGTGCAACGTCTCGATGGTGTAGGTAACATCCCCGCTGACGGTTTGTGTGGAGAAGTCGATATCGAACAGCAACACAGTATGGGAGATTTTCAAGGCGGTGTAGTTGGAAAGCGAGGAGGGGTCCTCCTCAGGAGACACTTTGGGGCGATGGCTGGCGATAATCTCCATACTCGAAACAATCTGTGGTGGAGATGACGGTGGTTGCTGAAGTCGTCAAAGTGACGCCAGCGATAGTGGCCACCTCCATACACCAGGCACCACCCGATTGGGTCTGCAGGACAGAATTTTCGATCGGGGAGCGCATAGGCGGGCCCGTTGGTGCCGTATGGGCGTAACCAGTAGATGCTACCGATGGAGCCGTTTGGTTGGAGGAGCGTGGTGGTTTGTTTGAGGCGCAACGGCGATTTGGACGCTCTTCAAGCGGTGCGCAGTAGCCATGCGAGTGAGCGGCTCCAGTGCAACGTTGCACTCTTCGCCCAACCAGGAATGGGGTCCCCTTGTGTTGCCGGGTGGAGTCGGTTTCGAGATCTAGTAGGCCTACTGTACTATAGGTTGACGTTTGGTCGTCTTAGGCTGGCCAATTTGGGTTGCAAGTACGGCGCGGCTGCACGCGAAAGTTGGCCAAGTAGGAAATTCAGAAAAGGCGCGGACCGAACTTGACGACCTCAGTCACCCATTAGCGCCGCCGTTTATTTCTCTCCAGAAAAAAAAATGGCACATTCCTAGCGACACGCCGCTCTGCGTGCGGACACTAACGGTTTTTTTTTGATGCGGCATCTTGTCCGCGATATGAGCTCCGACCCCAACGGCTATTGTCCGAATTCCGTTGCCACTCAATTCCATTCTGAAATTGTTCTTGGTGTCTAAAACGATAAGATGGCTTGGCGGAACGCTCGGGGTGTTATTTGGTGTATGGTATTGCTCCTTCAAGGAACAGCCACTGCAGCCACCCTGAGCTACCTAGACCACGCTAATCGTCATAAGATGGAGCGTCCAATTTCACGTGCTCTTCTCCACCCGCACCTTACCCCATGGTATTTCCTTTTCTTTCCCTAATTCCCGAATTACCTCGCCCATCTGGTACCACAGAGGGCTATGGCAATCCTGCACACACTCCCCAGATTAGACTCCCACTATGGCTCCCCACAACGACCGGCTATTTGGAACGTCAGTCTTGGAAAGTTGCCAAACACTTCCAGCCCTGTCTTGATACACATTTGCGCCTCAATTTCACCAATATCGAACTTTTTCTCAAAAGCTTCCGAAAATAGCCCGCTGGTCAGCCGGTTCTGTGCACGTGACTGCTGCGCTGGGGAAACCCCCATCTTCTGTCACGCTAAGCGTTACCATCTCAACATTGTGCATTCTGGAATCCGTGCGATTGTCTTGAAATAAACAAACTGGGCTCGACTCTCATCTTGCCTCGGAAGTACCCAAGAATATCCCAATTGGGCCATTAACTGCCTTCCCAATCACCGCTGGCACCAAGCTTGTTGCCCATAGCCATGGTTTCCAGCGGGAAAGTACCAGAAGCTGTCAAGTCGCCATTGCATCGATTACAGGCGGCCATAGTGAAGGACTTGCCGTTCACTAAACTCGGCGAGACAGAAAAGCATCATGCACATAGCAAGGCCCAACCCAAGCGGTCGGAGCTCATCACCCACCAGTATGATACTGAGAGTCTCTACTCGTTTGACTCTGTGTCGACCAATGGGCGTCTTCTCGACAGACTAGAATTGGAGTCCGAAGAATATCTTGATGATGATGATTATCCGCGGAGAAGAGAGTCGTTTGCCTCTATCCAGTCGACTGGCAGGCTTTTAGACCGTTTGGGGTTGGACGACAATCTGGACGAGCTAGGGGGGCAGCCGTACCGATATCGGCCCGTGCTTGCGAACTCGTCACTGAATTTGGAGCGCATGAAAAGCTCGAGCAGCATCCCTGTGCGGTCACTTTCACAGAAGGGTCGAATGCCTCTCAAGTCGGCGCCGTACAAAGTGATTCTGCAAAGAGGGAATTTCTCTGTTGACTCTCTTCAAGGTGACATCGCCACGCTCTCTCACGGGTCCTCTGTATCTGTTGTGTCGCTGTTGGATAGTGGGTCTGCCTCCTCGGGTTGCACTCCACATACTCCGATGAGACTTAACGACCACAGGTCACGGTCATTCCCCAGCGAAAACTCCATTGCTGAAGTACGTCCGGACTCCCCATACGATCAGACTGGCTCTAATCTGTCCCTGCCAACGCTCTATGGGAACCAGCCTCACTCTCCGGATACGCCATTCAATCGCAATGTGTCTGCTTCGTCAACAGCATCGAACGCGTCACTAGATAGCGGCCTTCCGATATTTAATCCTAACTCGCGGTTTGACCCCTCGCTCGAAGCGTCAACGAAAAAGGCCATCCAGTCGAGGCTAATGGGCAATCACCGTGAAGCTTCCTACCAACTTCAGATCAGTGCGTCGCCCCCACACAATTATCCCAAAGCTATGTATCTTTATTCCAGAGCTCTCCAGCAGGGACAGGGAGTCAAGCTCAACGAATCACATGCAGTCAAGTGGCTCTGCCGATGTGCATTAGTCTCTGCCATTCTCGAGAATGCGTCTGTGGACGAGCGGAGCTTGACAAACTACGTTATGAAACTCAATGAGCTTCTGGCAAGTGAAATGGCGGGTCTTGTCAAGCAAAATGTCACGAACGATGACCTTGATCCATTCAAAATTTACGATGATTTCCTGAGCTATCCGGCTTCAGTGCTCTCCAAAATCTCAAACAACAACTCGAAAGATGCCAACACGGTGGGAGGCGCTTTTTTTCAACTTGGTAAATGCCTAATACAAGGATCTGGTGTTCCTAAGGATGAAGTGACAGGGCGACTCTTTTTTGCCAAATCTGCTTCCCTAGGCTACGGCGATGCCATGGTAACTCTCGGAGAGCTCTGGAGTACTAAGTCAAAACATTTCAAGAAAGATTTCAACATCGCTGCTGCTTGGTTGAGAACGGGAGAATTGTTTGGCAAGAAAAATTTGGGTAACAGCTGGATTTACAAGGAAAAGTACACTGAGAGAGGGAAACCCAAAAAATAGGGACAACGTTTAAGCTATTAGTAACGTTAATACATGCATTGATAGAAAGTCTAAGACTGGTTTCTCTGTGACCCAGCCTGGAAGTTGTACTTCACCCCTCCATTGATTTCTGGTCCGAAAACATCTGTAAATCCTTTGAGGCACGCATAGAGGTAAGCACACCCCTCTCTAACATCCGAATACTGCCCCAATGGTAGAAAGTATTTGTCCGTAGCTGGGATTAGTGGCTCGCTAGAGACCTTTGGAATGCTCCCACTTCTGTTGGACCAGCTTTTCGGATATATTGTGGATGGGGCGGGACAATTGCCGAAGAATGATTGCGATTCAGCGTAGTGATCTTCCATCTGCTGGTAGTTCGCGATCACTTGATTTTGTAAATCTATAATTTTGTTCCGTATCTCTGTCGAGGGCTCTTTACTCTGAAGACTCTCATTGACAGTTTGATATGCCGCATTAACTCGTTTGAGTAGAAGGGATTTCATAACAGACAAGATCCCCACAAGGAATGAAAGGTAGGATTTTTGCTTATCAGTGACATCGTTTGCCTTGATATATCTCTCGATTCTGTTAACAAAATGTGGAATCTCTTTGTACAAGCTGTGCCATTGTCTCTCCGGAGGTGCCAGCTTGTTGAGTGAGCGCAGTTTCTCCTCGTGGTCGGTGGCTATGCAGAGCACTAGAAGCCAGTCGAACTGGGCAATCACTGAGAGCAACGGCTCAGATTTCAGGACCTTCTCGCTGAATTCCTGTGTCTCCCTAGCGATAGCCAGCCAGTATGCCTTGTCGTCTGGATCGTCGCCCTTCTTTGCCTCGATGCCCAATCCAAGCACTTTTGTAGATGGTTTTTGGCTGAACACGGACTTGTATTTGGCAAGCAGCAGTTTGAAGGTCAAGCGCAACAAAAACCGGGGCTTCTCCGAGCTTCCAGCGCGGTTAACCCACCTCACTTTCCCGTTGCGCGAGTTCCCGCCCGTAAGAACCGAAGACACTGTTGTTGGTGGTTTCTTGGGTAGCGGGTGGGCCAATGGAGCTTTCCCGTTCTCAACAGCTGGGCTCTTGCTGGGTTTCTTGCTGGCGTTTCCGTCGGCGAATGTATGCGGGAGCGTGGGCAGAAGCAAAGACATGGGTAAATTGTCGATGTCGCTGTCCACACTGTCGTCGCCATCGTCTTCATGGTCAAGATTCCCGTTTTCTGGCTTGATTGGAGCAAACCGAGGAGGCAAAGTTGGTGATAGCGGAGTTGGCAAAGCCCCTGACGTTGTGTAGGATTGGAGCATCTCGTCCAAGTTCCAGTTTAGCACATTTGCTGCCGCCGGAGACGCCTTGAAAGGGCTGTGGGATCTGGGTCGTTTCTTCGAGTTCAATTTGCGGGCAGCACGCGGTTCTGTCGGCCGCTTCTGCTCTCGAAATATGGCCGATTTCATGGCGGTGGACATGAGTGAAATTTGTAGTGGGGGTCGGGCAAGTGGCTGATATTGCATCCACTTGAGGTAGCTGGGCCAAGTAGCCGCTCCAGTGTGTGCAGGACGGGTTGGGGCAGATAACGGGTATGGCAGGGAGAAATAGGTATGGAATAAGGTGGGGGCGACAATGTGGTTCGGATTTGTATCCTTTCTTCTAAAGGACGGGACACATGGCATAAATGAAAATCAATTCTTTTCTCTTTTTCGCTTTCTTTTTTTTTTATCAGCTGCTGCCTACTTGGCTCCACCATTGAACCCTTGGGCTTGCCCCAGTTTTACACCCGTGCACCAGTACTTAAGTGACCATCTAAACCATCAGGTTACACTGCAACACCACATGAGCGGGAACTACAACGAAGTGAAGCCGCGGGCGCTCAGAAAGAAATCGAGAAACACAAAAAAGCAATTTGTGCCTCCGCTGCAACCTCCCGCGCAAGATCTGGCCGCATGGCCCCCTACGCTCCAGGAGTTTGTTAACCGGTCTTTCCTGCGGTCAGAATCGTTAAGTGAACCCCAAAAAGCTCAGTTTGGCGGTCAAATCCAGAGTCTCATGCAACTTGCGATAGCCCAGAATAAAGTCTGGACGAATCCGTGGCAATTGCAGCAGCTCCCGGTGTTCAATCCTGAGGTTCCCTTGGACCTAGTTGAAAACACCGTGCAACAACGACCACCAAAGCGACTCGGGGGCAAGTACGACTCGGATGAGCGGAAACTGAAGCGCATGGCTCGGTTTTCAGACTCTTTCCGGAAATCCTCGCCGTCGCCCAGTCCGGGGCCTTCTAATGGACCAGTTGTTGGATATCTGACTGCTCTAGAGAAGCGGTACCTCCGACTTACTTCTGAGCCAGACCCAGCAGTGGTGAGGCCACAGAGCGTATTGGAGCAGAGTCTCAAGTTTGTCGTGAACAAGTACGAAACGGAAAACGCAGGTTATCTGTATATTAACGACCAGCTCAAGGCGATACGGCAGGATTTGACCGTGCAACACATCAAGAATGACATCACCATCAAGGTGTACAAGACCCACGGGCGGCTTGCGATCATCAATAATGACCTTGGTGAGTTCAATCAATGCTCCTCGCAGCTCAAACAGCTCTATTCTCAGACAAGCAACATCAAAGATACTTTCGAATTCATGTGCTACAGAGTGCTCTACTTACTACTAACAGGGAACTATTCGGAGGTCAACGTGATCTCTCTAGATCTTTTGCGTACCGACAAAGAGGAAAATGCCAAACATTTGGACGAGGAGCATGCCATATACAGAAAGGGCTTATACCAGTCCCTCGAACTACTAACTGCCATGACATTGGGAGACTACCACGGTTTATTCAAGACATACCAGCAGTTTCGTCTGACGCCGCAAATGACGTACGCATATCACTTGATGAAAAACTCCTTGGTAACCAAACAGAGACTTTTGGCCATTAATACCATGTGCAAGGCATTCAAAAAGTTGCCCCTGGACTACCTAACCTCCGAGCTTGCATTTGATCCATCCGAGCCCCTTGTTGATTTTCTCAAGAGCCACAACCTCGGCCAATTCCACAGTGTGAACGACTTTGATTGCGCAGCAGCAAGGCCAGTCCTACAGGCGATGGTGGACAAAGGCAACTTCCGTAAGGTCGACATTAAGGGCCAGGTCTGAAGCACTTATAACGCTGGAGCAATCGCCATCAAGGCAAAGTTATTGCGCTGGCTCTCGTCGGTGAGGTCCATGTAAAACTGGATCTTTTCTATGAGTTTCTCGTCGTTGAGAATGTGCTTGTCATTAGACGACACACCAAGGTCCACGGGCCCGGTTCTTCTGCCGTCAAGCTCATACAAATGGTTGTCAGACCCCTTGATGTACGTGATGAAGTGGTATTCGGTGTTGTCGCTAGCCGCTGGTGCTTCAGTCTGGCCCTGGGCTCCGTAATTGGAATCAAGCTGGATTGATTGCTCAAGCAGCTCGACTAAACGGGCAATCTCCTCAACGGAAAGTTCGGGCGAAAGCTGCTGAAGAAGTAGATTGTTCAAGATCAGATTTTGCACGACAAAGTCCCGGGGCAAGTTCGCCAAGATGTGGAGCAAGGCATAGAGCCCACATCCGTTGCCAATTGTTTGCTTGAACCAGGTGATACCGGACGAGTCGTTGGCCACCGAGGTGTCCTGCTGCTTGCGGTAGTTTTCGTATGTTTCTGTGATCGGGAACAACATGATAAGCGCCAATACTGGCTGGGGCAAGAATGCTAACAAATCGGGGTCGGAGATCGAGTACACATCCTGGAAAGAGAGCACGGGAGAGAGCCCAATCTTATGTGCTAACGAGTTGAAAACGTCAGGGTTGGATTCGAGCGGGATCACTCTTTTCGAGTCGGGCATTTTCGTGGGGAAGAATGTGGTGTGCTAGTTACTCCAGGTTTTCACTATGGAGAGTGCGCACTGCAGCTAGCCATTCTGAGGTGTGACAGAGCCACAATAAGCAGAGTAGACGTTTGCCACAGAAACTTTTCTATTGCTACTACTTCTCTTCCACAACGCTAGATACAAAGCGAAATAAATTTGCAACAGATTGCTTCATTTTTCTGAGAGCGCTTCCCGTCATTCTCGAGTGTTTGCCCTCTATTATTGTTCGCATCGATTTGGGCAAGTGGCGTACTGCATCACTTAGTCACTCCGTGCTCATTAGAAAAGATCCGCTTTTTTCTCAACTCTACTTTTAACCTGCTGACCACCGGAGCTACTACTGCAAAAGAAAAAAAAATATTATCAACAAGGGCAAATGCACACCGCGTCGTACGTCTTGGTAGCATGCCCGCTACTCTTAACGATCTACGCCTCCTTGTGCTGGTCTCTCGATTACCTCCCTGTGGGGCTCTATGATGACCTAGCCCACTACGTTCGAATAGCGTTCGTCACTGAGGTTGTGTTGTCGTGCTTTCAATTTTTTGCGTGGGCCAGATCAACTTTCGCCTTTACGCCCCGTCAGAAAATCAGCTTCCCCGAGCTGGCACCAACTGATGCGGCCACCAAATTTGGCGTGCCCCTCATGGAGGAAATCGCTCGTTTTTGCACGTTGGCCATGATTGTTCTCTTGGGCAAGTCTGAATTCAACTGCAACGTCACATACGTCTACACGGTGGCAGCGGTGTACGGGTTGAACCACCTCGTGGCAAGCATAGTGAGATTCAGCCCTTTCGACTACCACAGTCGGTTCCAAAGGTTTCTCCGAAGCTACGAGATTTATGACTCACACATGCTGCGGAGACTCACCAAGAAAGCTTCCTCAACGCTAAGTTACGCCCTGGACTCGGCCGTCACTTTGGCGTCCGTCAACTCTCCCGCCAAGCCTGTGTTCAACTTGAACTCATTCGATGAGCCGCCCCAGCTTTCCCACTCTAAGCTGATAAGGTCTATTAGGCTGGACACTTTGGAAGCTAGTCCAGACTTCTGGGAACGCATGTACTCGGTATCGCCCAAGAACACCTTGCACCTTCAGATCGGCAAATCCGGAGGAGAAGATGAGGTCAGTTCGAGGCTTTTGGCAAAATTGCAAGCTCTAGAAGATCCATTGGGGCCTAGCCAAGTCGATCTCGATCCAAGGGCCAACGATTCCCTGTCTGTCCACACGTCAGACACTCATTTTGGTGGCGGAGGTGGTGGCAACTTCAGACTCAAATTACCAGATGGAACAGAATTAGAGTTCGGCAGTGGTGCAGGATTTGACTATAGGCACCGCTCGAGGTGTGAGTCAGAAGATTCGTCCCATAAGAACAGAGAACATGAATCTTCTCAGTCGCTGCCGTCTCCGGAGTTTGTTCCGTCCAACCCGTCTAATTCCTCGTTTTGCGACAATCCATATTCTCCCAGCATCAGTCCATCAACTCATGGTGCTGAAAAGAATACACTCAAGAACATCATCTACTGGTTTCGTTGGTTACTACCTCTTGCCCAAAAGGAGGATGAGTCTACAAATATCTCTCCTTTGGCAGTGAGGCGCTCCATCCGCAAAAAGTTGTCGACATACACTTTGAACAGCGATACCTCCTCGTTGAAGTCGTTCCCTTGCAAGTCTTATGGCGCTATCGATCTTGAGAGCCAACTCCCAGTGAGGACCTCCTCTGTCGCGAACATTCACAGCTATTACAAGTTCGCCAAGTTCGCCAACCAATTCTTTGACGTGCGCCCCCCTCGCCTCCTTGAGTTTTTCAAAGGAGTCGACCCAGCATTCTATCATTTTGGCACATTGTTGCCCAAATTCCCTGCATTTTTTTTCATTGTCTACTCGACTTGCATTTGCTTGTGGCAGTTTACCTCCACGTTAATCATAGCATACCCTTTTGTGGCATACCATCCAGATGTGCTCACATTTGTGGTGATACTCAGCACATTGGCTGTGATAAAGCTTTTCTGCATCAACTACTTACATGACCAAGCCACCTGTTCCTACAGAGTATCTCTTGTGGTCGAGCTCGTCCTTAACTTGGTTGCCTTTGCATTCGTATACTCATGCTACTTCAGTCTTGAGCCCGTTAAATCCAGTGTATAATTATCTCTAATAAATTAAGTTAATATTGAAATTCTTAGGATTTCTTGTCACCATAAACGCTTATGAAATAGCTTTCGTTAGTGAATGTGAACCCTTTGACATGCAAAATATCATCATTGGCGTCCTCTGGGAATTGGTGTCCTCTTGGTGGTGTAAAAGGCATCGTAGTGAATTCCTCGTCAAAATTTTCAGCCAAGATAGGCTCCGTGATGACCGGCAAAATGGGAGGTAATGTTTCTGAGCTTGGATTGGTGATCTCATCCCAGTTCAAGTAACGGAAAAATCTATGTTTTTTCAACAATTCAAAGTCCCCGTCAATGTCCATTCTTTTCTCTGGGTTGCTTTGCAATAGCTTCCGAAGAAAGTCTTTGGCATCAAGTGATAGATAGAACGGGAATTTGAGATATTTTTTCGAGTGGATGACCTTATCCATTATCTTCTCGTTGGTGTGTCCAGTGAATGGAGGACCCCCTGTGAGCATGTCATACGCCACGCAACCCAAAGACCACCAATCCACGGAAAAATCGTAGTCATCGCCCTTTATGACTTCCGGAGCCATATACTGGGCAGTGCCGATCATTGAATGCCTTGAGTCTCCATCTGAAGAGACTTTTGAGAGGCCAAAGTCGGTGAGTACTAGCATACCTTGCGAGTTGAGCATGCAATTTTCTGGCTTCAAGTCACGGTAAATGACCTTGAGATTCAGGTGCAAGTATCGTAGGGCAAGGATGATTTGAGCAATGTAGAAAGATGCGTCCTTCTCGCTCATATACTTTTGCTCAGCCAAGTGATGGAAGAGCTCACCGCCATCCAAGTACTCAAGAATAAGGTATACCTTGTCATTGTCCTGGAATGCGTAATATAACTTGACAATATTTTGGTGACTCACCTGCTCAAGAATGGTCTTTTCATTAAGTGTTCTCTCGTAGTTTTTCTTGTGGATCTCATTGGTCTCGTTGATCACAAGCGACGCTTTCCGTAACTGTTTCTGCGCAAACAACCGTCCAGTTGATATCTCTCGTACTAGTAGAACTTTCCCATATGAGCCTTGGCCCAATACCTTGATGGGTTCGAAATCGGCCAAGCTTGGCTTGTAATCGAGAGTCGCCGTTCTGTTAAGCGATGACGACACGAACGCGTCATTGATATCGACCTCATACGACGAAGAGTATTTGGAAACACTGGACCTTCGGCGAGTTTTCATGGGGATTGGCCGCAGCAAAAGATCCGCAACGGTGTCTGAGTCTGAAGATTCGCCCAGCTGAGTTTCGTGGTCGAAAACGGGTACGCGATTCGTGATTGCAACCACGGGCACATCTTGAGGCACGTTGTCCACGAGTCTGTAGTTGAGGGACAGGATCCCCGCGGCCAACTCGGACTCGTAGTCGTCCATAGCGAAGATTCCTGTCATGAGGAATTGAAAAATGAATAAATAAACAAACTTGATTAAATTAGCGTGGTGCAAAGTGAGACATGTGGAGTACTAATTAGTCGCCTATGATTGCCTGGGAAGAATAATAATAGTATGCACGCGCCAACAGCGTCGTGCGCAGCCCGAAGAGCCGATACCTCCTGCACCTCGTATGTCAGCTATCGACCCAGTCTTTGCAGGAGACGCACAATCGAAAAGTAATGCTGGCAGTGGTCCAAACCGGGCACCTGCACTGACACTTTGGGCGACTACTCATCTACATGGGGAAAATTGCCCTCAGAGTGGATGAAATCTGTGATTAGTGTTTCTATGATGCGGAAGTAGACCTGCTACTTGAGTTGGGCGGTGATGAAGATCTTCAGCTTGGTCTGGATGTAGTCCATGCAAAGGTCCTCATGATACGAGGCAAATGCGCTCCCCGCGCTAGCGCTAAGCGACACCGGTTTCAATGCACTGTCAGCGAACGAGATGGAAAGACTCATCTTGTCGCGCGAAAACGTGTGCCGCTGGTATAATTTGTAGAGCGTCACCTCCACCAACTCCTTGATGTTGGATAGGAGGTCCTTTCGGAGCTTGAGCGCCACCACCTCCTCGTTGTAGAAAATTTTCACCTTGAGCACGTTATTGGGCTTCACCTGCGCCAACGTCATCTCCCGCTGGCGCAAAAAAGAGTTGCGGCGCTGTGCTGCTGCCGCCGTGGGCGGGAGTCTCTGTTCTGCCGAAGTGGTGGAAAACGGCCCGCTGGCAAAACGGGCAGGGCCCACTTTGTGTGGCTGTTCGCTGACTTTCACGCCAAACCGCGGGTTGAAAACATGGTTGTGCAACTTGGGCAACGGGCGTGGAGTGGTTGTGCGGAGGTGTTTTTGGGGCGAGCTTTGGGCGCTTCCAAGAGGTTCAGACTTACCGTCCGCTTCGAAAAACTGCTCACTCTTAGCGGAGTCGGGGCTATTTGGCGCCGAGTCAAACACCGACGACGTTTCGGACCACACGTCGTCGTGCAGTTCGGGACTCGCCAAAAACGACGAACGGTTGGACACAGACATGACGAATAGTAGGAAAATGGGAACAGCCCGCCGCTGCGGGAAAGTGTCAATATAAACCATCCGAGCGGTGCCCCATAGCACAACCACCGGGCTTGTATGCACTCCCGGTGGGATTTGCGGCCACTAGCGCATGATGTTCTTTTGAGGGATATTTTCGCCCAAAAACGCGGCGTCTCGCTCCGTTTTCGCACCTTCGATCTGCTGGTCTCACAGTCAATTCCACCTGAAACTGTCTGTTTCACTAGTGCCCGAACGTAAACACTGAGAAACACAATGGGTGGGAAACGGTCTGTAAACAGTTGGGTAGCCACCAGAAGGGGTTTTTCCCTCGCCTTGTGCGGCACTCGCAGTCCGCCCTTCTTCCAATTGCACCCACCTGCCTTCAATATTCTACGTCGACGGTTGCCTTCATCAGCCTCGGATATAACAGAGTACGGTTGCTGCTGTGGGCTTTCGTGTTTGTGCCGCCAGACGTGGGATCATAAGCGGGGTGATGGGGCTCATGTGCGGCTCTTAAGAGATTTGCATGTTTACGCCGACAACCACCCCATGGAATACGCTTCCGGGTCTAAATCGCCGCTGGGAGGGCACACTATGTGCGAGGCGGCACCACTATTGTGCACGTCGGGTTATGGTGTGGACCCTCGCCGTTGGTCCACTGGCGCTTGACCAGAGGTTGTGAAATTCGCCCGCTGTTTGCGATCGCCCAGTACTGTGCGAGAGGAGCTTCACTGCATGTTCGGCGCAGACAACAAGACACAGCCCGAAACGGCAGTTTGGGAGAGAAAAACGCCCGTTTCACTCAAGCCGCCCAATGTTGACATGTTCGAAACGTCCGATTTCTTCTATTGCGGGCGACCCGCATGTGGTTGTGCTTCTACGAATTTCTGCTGCATGGATTTTCTCTTGGTAGTGAAATTCGCCCTGCGTGCGAACAATCACACCCTTACAGTAGATGCCATGGGCTAAACTTTTGTGCAAATTTGCATGTTCATTGTTGCTCTGTGCATTGATTTGCGCACCCATCACGCTTGGGGTTCCGTAACCCATTCCCAAAAGCTTAAACCGAAAAACCTTTCAAAAATCAATAACCTGTTCGCCGTCGCCAAAGTACTGTCTGGCCGGATGCCGGGGCAACACTTCCACTTTTCCGTAGTCGTTTCTCTGTTTGTGGTTACCCCACGTCATCATCTCCTTGTGCATCTTGGGCTCCAATGGCTGGAAGTAGTCGGGCTCCTCTTGGATCATTGGCTCGTTTGACACCCTGGGAATCGAGTGGTCATACACACTCATATTCATTGTAGGCGTCTGGGGCTCGTAGCCGCTGGCTTTGGAAAAATTCCCATTTGATAATATCGAGTCCGTGCTGCTACTGGATTGGTGGCTGCTCGGGCATGTGGATCCGGAACTGAAGGTACGGTCCGAATCGTGGGTCCGGAACGAAAAGTTGTTTTTCGTTCTCGTTTTCACCACGGGGCTGAACTCGCCAGGTCCGGCTCGGCGGGGTGAGAGTGACTGGCGCCTTGTGTCTTCCTCCGTGGAAGAGAGGTCGTAGCTAGCAAACAATGACGTGAAGCTGCTGAGGGTCTGTGAGCTCTTGGATTCCACCACGGTATTTCTCTTGTCATCCGACCATTTAGGGGTATTAAGCTCGGGTGCCTCCTCGGACTGTGTTTGCACTTTCGATCTCTGCTTCTCGGGCAGCGAGTGGATGCGTTTGTAGTCAGACGCCCGAATTCGAGTAGGACGCTCTGGCAGAGACACCGTGCGGAACTGCGGCACCTCGGGGGTCATGGGCAGCGTCTGGTTCAAGTACGACAGGTACTTTGTGTTGGAGTAGTCGAAGACTTTCGATGTGGACGGGCTGTGGGGAATCTTTGCCGTCATCACTGGAGGTAGTGGAGCCGTAGGGGAAAACGAGAGTTTCCTCAGGGTGCTCATTGCTCCGGTAACGTTGAGCGAGTACTCGTTCAAGGCGTCGTTGATGTGGTCGTCGATAAGGTGCTCGTCTCTGTCGAACTCAATGCATTTGTTGGTGGGGGTGAAGATGAAGTCGAACATGGTGGCCAGAGCAAGCACCGCTTCCAACTTGAGAAGCAGGTTCATGTACTTGTCGAGCTCGCTGCAGTGGGCCACCAACTCCTTCATGAGGGCGGTATCGGCTGGGGTGGTCCACGATGCAGATGGGGTATTGGGAGATGTTCTGACCGTCCTGGGAAGCGAGAGTAGTTTCACCGACTTGTAGAACTCTTCGAGCAAGCACACGTGCATCTGGTAGAAGTCCTCGTAGTACTTGACCACGTACTTTGACATGCCGGTGTTCATCTTGATGTCCATGCGGTACCAGAAGCGGTTATCACGATCTAGCAAAACGCTCGACACCTTGAGCGACTTCATATCGTTCAAGAGAGCGTTTTTCGGCGTGGCCACTTGCAGAAGCCATTCTTTCAGCACCGGCTGTTTGGGATCGTTGACGGCAATATCAACGTACAGCGCAGGGATGATCCCCGTGCTGTTTCGGTCGATGCACTGGACCAAGAGCCACCCGTTACCGGGTCTGTCGACCAACTTGACATAGTCTTTGGCACCCACGGAAATCTCTGGCGTGTGGCGCGCGACAAAGTCGTACTTTGCTTTCAACACAACAACAGGGGTGGAGTTGGAGGCGAACTGTGCCGGTTGAGCAGCCACCGGACTGCTATGTGGAGAAGTGTTGATGGGGGACAGAATCAGGAGCTTTTTCAAGTTGCGGGACGACTTGTGCTGCTTGGAGGAAAACACGCCCGGGTACATTGTCGGATGGAAAGAATAGTTGGTGAAATGATGGGGACGGTGAGTTATATGGCAAGCGGGAGGGACAAATATGGACAGAGTGAAGTGAAACGACTTGACAGCGGAGGTGAGATTTGGAAAGAAGCCGCTGGCACAAAAGGACAAACCGAAGCAAAATCCACGATTCGAGTCGAGCAGCCAGCAGTTGACGTAATCAAATATAACGCCAGTGTACAGAATGCTCGCATGGCCCGTTTGATTACTTGACTATGATACTGTTTGCCCTGGGCATGCTGCATGCATTGGCCCAACGTTGTGCGCCATGCGGTCGAGCCGCATCCGCTCTGTGTGTAGGGGGGCCAGCCCCGTACAGGCAGTAGTGCAACCCACTCGTAGTGCGGATTTCACCGCCAGGGCAAGCTTTTGTTTACCTGACCACACTATCACCAAATGGGGAAGCCATCTGTCCTGAAGTGTCGTTAGACTTTGAAACTCGTTCGGTACCTCAACGTCAACGTCTCCGGGGCTGGGGTTATCTCTGGACATACCGTTGTCTAACGTTATGTCGACTTGTCGCACGCTGGATTTGCCTCGCCTACGGGACCCGGTGCGGTCGTAAATTCCAGCCTCCACAGGCTAGCGTAGATACGTCGCGTATTTCCGGCCCGCGCTATCTGCTTATCCGCTGGGTGGGGCGTTGGCGAAAATTATTTTGTTTTGTTTGTTGTTGTTTTTTGTCTTCGCCAGGCGCATGCCGGACCAAAGTGTCACTTCAATTCTGTCCCAAGATACTGTTCACGTCCAGATGGAGTTGTCACTCCAAAGTGGTCGACACATCTCCACTGGAAAACTGGCCCATCCCAATGTGGCGCATTGTTGTTGTCACTTGACGAGGCAACCGGCGCAGGAATGTGGGTTCCACCGTCTATGTACCTTATTGGCGGTTACATTCTTGCGCATCTTGGAATGGAGTGTTTTACGTTAAACGGGTCGTGTGGGTCAATTCGCCGTAGAAACCTCGTGGAAGGCATTTCCCTATCCTGTAGGGTGCCTCGCCTTGCCGAGATCAATTTGTGCAGCCTCTTGTGTCACCATCGTGGTGGGAATGAGACGTACCGTTCCAGATAAATTCCAAATGGGATGCACACAAACGGAGAAATCTATTTTCCCGGGCGGGCTGCCCCAGGTGGAATTGGCAGGATTCCTGGCCTAGTTCTATTCTTCCCGTCCTTGTTTCGAAGGTCTTGGCTGATCGCCAACGTCTTCATTTGAGAACATTTGGTGACAACAGGATCAGACCCTTGTTGCAACAATCGGAGATCGCTTTTCTTGTGTTACCGCCCATTCCTTGAATTGGCCAAGGGGTACACAGTAACCTTGTTGGTCCCAAGTGGATAGCCCCTACTGCCTGTCTTCACACACACCCAGATACACACACCCAGATACACACACACTACTTCACGCATGGTAGGTGAGGCGGAGAATTCTTATATTCCACGACATTCAAGAGCACATATCACATTTCATGTCGAGAACACTCCGCAGTTTCTCCGCCGTATTCTAGAATGCCGTCCTGAAATGGGAATCTACCACATTTTACTCGCAGGGAGAATCTACGCCATCATGCAAGTGTCATAAACAAACATCCCACCGAAATGATCGAGAAACATGTCTCACCTTTTCCGGCGGGAAGTTACCCAATTCAGATGGAAAACATACAAGGTATTTTGAAACAGCACAATTTCATTTGTACGTATAACGATCTCCGGTAGTACTGGGGCACATCTCCGCTATGCAGTCTTGGAGCCAGCAATTGTTACGGAACAATCACTGGCTTGTTATTAACTGCGGATTGAATGAATTAAGAATCAGATTCGAGTTGGCCGCTCTCTGTTTAGGTGACTAAAAGAAGAACACGGTCAGACAAGTGGAGAAACTTCAAACTGCCGATCTCGGGCGACTCAATTTCCATAAATGACGCCGACTGAGGGAGTTTAATAAAAAGATTATTGAACGCTACCTTCTGGTAGATAATGTTCTTGAAGTCATCGAGCGTGGTGAATTGTTTCTTGTCGATTTTGATGACCAAAATGTCGTTCGACTGAGTCTTGATCTTGCACTTGATATGTGGCAGTGGCCCCAGCGGAGTGTGTGGGCTCAGCGAAGTAGTATCACCACCATTGCTCAAGTTGGGAGTCTTCGGAGGTTTGGTCTGAATATCCATCGACTGACCAGCAGTGACAGCGGTGATAGTTTTCGAGCGTCCAATGGCAGAGTCGGACACATTCCGTTTCTGACTCCTCGCCCGCAAGGGTACATGCGTGGAGGCAGATCTGCCTAGTGGAGCGTTTTGGCCCCAAGAAGCAGCCTGCTGGTAATGGTTGTATATGTTCTTGGACTTGGACCGCTTGAGCTCCATGCCAATTGGCACCTGGGGCTTCACGAAAGGCTCGACCTTCTTGATCTCTGGCGAGGGCACTTTCTCCAACTTGGACTTTGATGCAAGCGTCACAGAGCCTTCGAGAATAAGCTGGTTGATCACCTCGTGTGTGTCGTTCAAGGCATCGTCCACAACAAAACCTGGCCGCTCGCTATAGTCCTTGTCTATCCAGTCCACCAACGTCAGCGAGACCTGGTAATTCTTATTCTGGACAAGCTCGCTCATGTAGGTGCTCAACTGCCTACATCTTTCTGAGAAGATCTCCTGCTGTTCCGTGGAGTCTCTCTTCTTGCTTGGCATGGGCTCAGGAAGTTTGGGAAGTTTGCCTAACTCAAGCACCTCTTTCTCGCTCAAGCCACTGCACATTTCGAGCAACGCCGCGTGCAAATCATAGAAGTCCTGGTAGTATCTGCAAAGGTATCCTTGTTCCCCTGTGCTGTATGTGACATCCACTCGGTACCAGAAGCGATCCTCGAAAGTGAGGTAGTGGGACACAGACGCGGTGAGCGGGTAAGGCATGTTGTTGATGGTAAGTGGACCATTGTCTGCCAACAAAGACTGGACCTGGGCGTCCACGAACGACCTGAAAGCCCCAGAATTCGCGTTTGTTTCTTGATGGAGCCACTTCAACGTGATTGGGTTGATTGGGTCGTTCAAGGCAATGTCCACGTACAAACAGGGCACAACTCCCGGCGGGTGCACTTTGTCTATGAATTTCACCAATACCCACCCGTTAGAGAACCGATCAAGAAGCTTTAACACGTCACCTTTGCTGATTGTGAGCTCCTCTTTCGATTCGGCCTGGAAATCGAATTTAGCCACAACAATGACATTACTCTTGAGCTTCAGGGACATCAGGCCCAACGCGCAGGGACTGGAGATTTTCAAGTCCTTCACGTTTTGTATTAGTGTTTTCGCCATTGGTGGTTGAAAGAAAAATAAACGTACAAGACAAAAACAATCCTGATCGCGTGTGTGAAACAAGCACGGCTAACGCACGGCTAGGGCCCATGTGCGCACGTGACCATACACCCTGGTCGAACTCCAGCATTCTTGAGCGGGTGGCCGGAATTTTTTTAAGGTGAATAGGGGGCTCATCTCTTCAGTAGTTCAAGAATACCTTTGTTAATTTACGCTTTCCTTTTTTGTTGGTTACAATGGCATTTGTTGTGGGTGGCCGACGAAGTTTCAAGTGGGCATCTCCAGCCGCGGCGCGCCTCCAGCCATCTATTTTATCAGCCGAGAAAGGAACACATCAACGCACAACCAAGTTAAAAATCGGGGCGATCCAAAGAACGAGTACAGTTGGCCGATCAAGTTGGCCCGATCCGGATAGCCATTGCTATTGTCCGCGGGGCCTGATAAAGTTCGGCAAGTGCAACTCTTCAGGCACCAGAGCGCCGCAAATGTCGGAGCACCAAATCAGGGCCCCGGGGCGCCTTAACTGTAGGCCCAAGTGGCGCTGATTTCAGGGGCATTTGCGTGAATGATGCGGGGAGTCTTCGCCACTGAGGGATCGTATGATGATGAAATCTACCGTAAAGTCTGGATGTGGTTGCATCGCGCTACGCTTCTACAGATGTCCCCAGCACGCGAACCGAAACAGCAAGCTGCTGCTGCGCCGGATTATATAATGCTGGCATTGTGTTTCTCTGCATCCGGCCATTTGTGCTTAACCAAATGGAGACGTTGTTGGTGTCGCTGGTAATCCAGATGGGTATAAAATATGTGGAGAGCAAAACGCTTGGGCGAGAAAATTTTTCTTATAGTGTGGCGTGCGCGCACCGCGGTGCCCTGGAGCCAAACAAAAAAATCCCCCCTGCACAATCGCCGTCTCGACCCACGCCAATCCCCTTTCACGTGCCGGCATTAGTATCTCGGGCCACCTCTATGCCTGAATATTGCTGCCCATACTCGTAGCGGTGGCAGTAGTGCAGCAACTATTTAGTCTGCACGCCTTGCGTTAGGTTGGGCCCGACCACGGTCAGCTATCTCGCATGCACAGGCGACCCCATGCGCCGTTCGTCGGGGGCCAATCGAGAAACCTCCGAACCCCGAATTCCAAGTTAGTCCACGGTGCCTGGCCTCGAATCGTCAGCGGATCGAACCGCCAATTGGCCCCCGAGCGTGCCCTGTGGCTCCTGCGCGGGGACCACCCGGAATCTCGCTCGCTTGTGGCCTGTTGCTCGCCTGCACCGTTTAGGCCCCGCCAGAAATGCCTCGAAATGTGTGAGGAGCAACGGGGCGCCGTCGATAGTCCGCATGTACGTGCCAGTGGCAGCGCCGTTGGCGTTGAGGTTCGCACTGCATTTCTCCCGCTGCATGCGGACTATGGCCCACCCGGAATGGGCACCCGCTAGCGCGATGAGCCTCCGCTGATGTGGAAAATTTAGTGCGATAAGGGAGGCCGTTTACGGTATGTGAAAGCCACCGGGGTGGGCAAGCAGGGTTGGGGCCATGTTCCGCCCGGTGCGTTTCACTCTATTGTTTTTTTTCTCTTCCACATTTATGCGGTAACGACAATTGGCCAAGACTCCCCGTGCCGTCCCCATGAAACCATTTTTGATACCTTTCTGGTGCTGCGGGCAGGTTAGCGGCGCTGACTGCGCTGATTTACGACTCCAAGCACGCTCCCGCCAAAAGGTGCCTCAGGATTCTCGCCAATGTCCCATGTCGCGCCCAGCGTGAAATTATCGGCGGTGGATATAAAAAAATTCTCGCCTGGTGCAGGCGAAACCAACCGCCATGCAACAGATCAGCCTCGGCGTTGTAAGTCCCAGCCAAGTAAGTGGGATTATCCGATCTCTCTGGTGATTGAAATCCGCCGAGAGCCTCATGGGAAAACCACCCGCCAATTGGCTAAAATTGCTCCCGCCAGCAGATACTGTAAACGCACGTCAAGGTTACACAAACCGTTCGGCGCTGCAGGGCGCCCCATGCAGTTTAGGTTGGTAATTTTCGACTTTAGCGTCCCTCATCTACGATCCTCCCCCCTATTGTTGTACCGTTTAGGAAACTGGCACGTTATGCGCACAAGAAAATATCCACTCCTCGAGCTATCTTTGTACACCCGATGCATATTACTCTCCTCGACGCTTTGGGCCTTTTTAATGTCGTATGGTTCCCGGTTTTTTCGTTTCTCTTCTTTTCTTCTTTGCTGTTCCAACGTAGTCACCAACTTCTTCGTTCCAAGCCTTCCCTGTGGTGCTCAATTGACCCACTGGCCCATTCTTTCTCGAGTGTTCCTTGGTGGAATTTCCAGTGTCGAGGAATTTTTCACTCCCTGGCTCCGCAGTTTTCTCCCAGACCAGGCAAGGCATTCCCTCACGGTGGTTCATCAGAGTCGTGTCCCTTCTTTTCCTTCCATTCAATTCATTCCATTCCTTTCCCATCCGGTGACCAATTCCTATCAGCTTGCTGCTTCCACCGGCTCAATTCGTCACCAAGCGCCCAAGAAGTTCCAATTAGGCAATTCCTTGCGCGCTATCTTTGTTGGTCTGCTCACCCCATTTCCACTTACCCTGGTAACTTTGGGAATTCAATTCGCCCATCCCCACAGGAGGCGCCGAATCGCAATCAACGATTTTCCTCTGGCCGACGCGAACGCAAGCCTCGACCTAAGTGGTTTGATACTTACGTCCTCAATCAATTAGGGCGGTGAGGCATACAAGCCATTGCACCAACTCTATTTTTGAAAGGCCGCATAATTTTGGTGTCTTGCACACATCCTGCAACCACCGCAAAACGTCATACCTGATGGCGGAGTCCGTAATAAATTCGCCAAATTCGGCGACGGGCAACGCGTTGGGATTATCGCTCCACCACAACATGGATTGCCTTCTCAATGACCTGGCGATCCCGCTCGATGCTGCATCCCCTTACGGCATGTACAATTTCGATATGGGTGCGAAACTGTATCCATTCCAATTGAACCAATTCAGTTCATATCCTTCCTCGAACTACTACGAGCCCACATATCTGCTGGATGACATCCACAAGTTCCAAGTGCAATTGTACCAGGAACTACGATACCAGGTGGCCAGACAGGACTTGCAAAAAGACATGACTTTCTCGTCTGGCTACCATGAGGTGGACTCCATGAGCGGAACCTCCACCATCGACACCCCGGTGCTCAACACCTCGGTCATTTCCATCCCGGATACCGTGCTTTCAACCGACTACATGGTGCCTTTGCCCGAGGCATCGACCCCTAAAAAGAGACGGGCGGAATCTTGTCCCAAGGTTGGCATGGATGAGTTAAAGGTCCAGAAACGCACCCGGAAACAGATCATGGCCCGTTCCCGGAGCGGGTGCTGGATCTGCCGCATTAAGCACTTGAAGTGTGACGAACACCGGCCCGTGTGCCAAAACTGCACGCGTTTTGGTATTCAGTGTGACTACTCGCCCGAAAGACCTGACTACGTGTCTGACAAGGAGCTCAGAAGACAAAAATTGGATACCATCAACACCAAAAAGCGGCGCACCACCACCACCACCACCACCATCCAGCCAAGTCGTCCTTGAGCATTTCAGCGACTTTACTGCCGGTGGATTGCGTCCAATTAGACATGCCGGGGCTGATTGTATGCATTCGGTCAACCGTTCATTTCGAACCCGCTTTCCATTCTCGTGTTTTTATTTCTCGCCACATCATGGCACCTTTTGGTTTAAAGCTTCTATATAGTGTCAAATATTGTCCCTGGTATCACCGAATGGGTTTGTATGTATTCTTGCCACGCGATGCTGGCGCGCCTCATCCTAATTACCCTATAGCCACTGTACGTCTCCGCAGGTGATATTCGCGAGGTGGCGCCATGCATTGCTCCATGCATAAGCGCCCACATGGAAGACTGCTGTCGAGTGCCTGACAAAATGCCGCTCCACCGGAAAAACATTTCTAGATTTCCAGCGGCAATATGGTGCCGATGCATTAGCCTGTCGGTGCCCTGACCGGATTTGGCTCGCCAGCCTAATTATATCTCATTACTCCCATTCTGGGACTTGAATTCGCTTGCGAAGCACAAACTCGTCGGCATGCGTCCCGGTACCTGCAATTCCGCTCTCGCCATTTTCCAACTCACCTGCATCAATTAGCCGGCCACCAGCATTGTTGCGGTATTCGACCATTGTAATGTAGTCACCTTCAAATCCAATCCATGGCCCGTAAAGCTTGTCGACCAAATCGGGATGCGTATAATCGGTGAATTGCTCTCGCTCCTCATCAACAGTGGAAACCTTGCGTTTGTGCTTGAAGTAGCCGGCATGATACGCAGTTGAAAAATCTCCATCAAGAAGGATTGAGCTCTCATTGGGCGCCTCGTCGCCATCCTCTGCACTAACAGTTCGAGCAATTTCATTGGCGCTGTTGTCAGAACGCATGTCTAATGGCAGCCTCGACTTGTTCTGTGTCAATATGGATTCTCCGGAAGCATTCACAGCATCGACCCCAAGCGAGGGCGAAGTGACCAGCAGCAGGTCGTCGTTGAACTCCTTGTCATAGTCAAATGGATTTTGGATTGCCCGAAGAGCAATGAAATTGTGGAGGGGTAAATAATATCTTTCGAAATTCCAAGCCACAATGAGAGTCACCACGAACAAGGGTGTACATAACACAGACAAGAGAATTGCTCCTTCAAGCGCCAAAGTACCACACATAAAAAGTTGGAAGATAATCAAGCCAAAAATAAGGCGGCGGAAGATCATGGGCCAAACTTTCCCTGTCGAGTGTGGCGGATGGACAAAACTGTAAATGAGCTGATACTTGTAAACGAAGTATCCTAATAAAAAGTAAACTAGCCCGCTAGTGACAATTTTTGTGGAGACAACCAGGTATATGAGAATGATGATGAAGATGAGGATATGCTGAGGAAGATTGATGCCGAAGTCGAAAACCGGCGGGGTATAGTAGAAGAACCTGTAATCTCTTGGTGTTTTCAAAAAGATGTTCTTCAACAAAAAAAGCTTGCCAATCACATTCAATATCACAAAATCTCCAATTTGAAGCAACTTGACTGGGAACATTGCCAATCCTTGCAATAAAATCAAGTCGACATAGAACAATGAAAGCTTCTTGAGTGAGCTTGCCAATTGCGACGCAAAACGTGTGGTGTCTCCAATGGACGTGAAATAATCCCATAATGTCCCTGTGATGGTAAACACCAAAAATAAGATGAAAAAGATGAAAAAGAAATTTTTCAGGAGCGTCGACAACTCCACCTCACTGGACAGTGAGTAGCCTTGCATGAGTGTGAGGTATTTGTATAGATATGGAAACAGTAAGTTCATCAAGGAGAACAATAAAGGTGGCAAAATACCGGTCACAAATGTACTTAACCACTTGGACTGTGCTATGAGGTGGCCCAATGCTGGCCACACTTTAGTGATGGTTTTGACATCAATCAATGTCGATAACGTCGTAACCAAAAAGAAGATCACCGAATAACTCAAGACAATGAAGAATGTGATCATGTATGACTTGGAAAGCTTCTCATAGTAAGAAAGCTTAAGATTTTTCCAATTGATATCCTTAGCAGCAGGAGCCAAAGACACAATAAGCTTATACACCCGAGGGTCAAGCACTGTCTGGGCCGCCATCTGCGCGGAAGCAACGGAGTCCATAGTCACGAATGCAGAGGGTAGAATCTTGAACTCGGATTCGGCACTTGTTGGAATTGTGGACAGAGACAAGTCAAATTTCTGTTGAATATCTCTGATCTTCATGTCCAATGCAACAAGCTCGTCGGCTAGTGACTTGATTTTCAGGCGAATTTTCAATTTTTTAGGAGATTCCGGCCGACTTTCCTGGCTGATCTTGGGCAACACTCTCGGGAGTTTGCTGCGATTGTACAAGTCGATTTTCAAGCTGTAGTACCGCGAGTACAACTTCTCCAAGTCTGAGATGAGTCGATTGCGCTCCTCAAATAGCTTCTCAAGTGGACTCCAGTCGTAAATAAGCTTAACATCCACCACTCTGCCCACGCCCAAATCCTCAATGAACCGCTTGAGAAGGAGTGGGTCATTCTTGCGGATGAGCCGTTTAGGGATGCCGTCAAGCTTGATTGTTCTGTCTGTGATGGAGTTTTGAGCCGCCAAGTACTTCTGGCGTGTTTTGATCACCAATTGCGTGTAGGTGAATAGCGACCAGTAGACGATTGCCGAGAAGAGGTATGTGAAGACCGGATACACCCACAAATACCGCGGGAACTCCTCGTCCAATGGCGGCTGACCCCCGGTGGAGAACGAGAACATCACCAGCCACGTGATGTTGTCCTTGTCGTAGTTTCCCGTGAAGTAGTACCGGATCGGGCTCAACACAAACACCCCGGCTAGCGAGAGCACGGAGAAAGTGATGATGCCCATTTTGAAAAACGCCAAGACCACGTACGCGTCGAGCCCCGAGCACTCAAGCACCTCCTCGTCGGAAATGGCCAACACTGCCCCGACCCACTTGAATAAATCATCGGGTAACAGCTTCTGGAGGATCTGATTCTTGCGGAGGGTTCTCACCGCGTACATATGGGGCCATCGCCGGCGAAGAAAACAGAAAAGGAGAAAAGTGAAGATCCCAATGGTCAACGAGAGCACTAGCTGGGTCTTGAACACCCGCAGCTGGCTCGGGCCGTAGATCTTGTTGTCGTCTTCCACCATGTGGAGTAATATAAACGGGAGCGAACTCGCGTGCTGTGCAGGTGCGTGGATAAATTGCAATAACAGAGGTTACGGGGGAGTGTGAGTGAGCGAGGACGGACAACCAGAATAGGTATTTGAGATTACTTTGTCTGTCTGTATCGGCACGGGTATTCTGATCCCGTAATTATATAGTTAGCTGTGCTCTATTACCCATTGTGGGGGGCAGTTTACTGTTGGACCGAGACTCTGGAGGGTGTTCTCGAGAGAATTAAACCAAACAAAACTCGATTACTCTAGTATCATCTTAGTTCCTCCCCAGAGCGACTAGCATTGCTGGAGTGTAAGTCTGCTTTTGTTGCTGTTGCCAGTTCCAATTTGCACCCATTCGCACATAATTGGATCGAGCGACTCACATGGCACAAAGTAGCAAAGAAGAAACGGAAATCTAATAGATGTCGTGTAATATGTCGCCATCTTTCCTTGGGTTTCTTCTCACCGACCTGGACTCCAACTTCGACTCCTCGAGTTACGGAAAGTGGCTCCAGCAACCTTGCAGCCAAAAATCCACATGCAACCGCGATCACAAAATGTAGCCTACCATAGCTTGACGGGAATATCAGCCGGATATCCGTAAAGTACGACCATCTTCCCTCTCCAAAATCGCCCTTTCCTACTTCTTGCTGCTCCCAACTTCCTCCTCACTATACGGCCCAAGGACTACCCTGCACGCTGGAGCGAACAACTGAGAAAAAATCGCTAGCGAGAAAAATTCCCCTCCACATTCTACAACAAGCTCATGACTGACGTCTACGTGGTGGTCCACCTCGCCACCACCTGCGACGATCTGGCGGTTTACGTGCCTCGTGATGCCTGTGAGTTGTTAGAGATCTCCTGGTGCACCGTTGACGTGAAATCGTTGGACATTCTGCCGAGGGAGTCGGTGTTGGTGAAACCCACAAACACCCCGATCACCCCGGCGTGCCAGCACAAATTCAAGCTCACGTGGGACACCGTGAAAGTCGGTGGCTCTTTTAAGGACGCCATCGCGCTGTTTGACAAGAAACTCACCCAAACGTTGGCCGGGCGTGACTTCACTTTTGTCACGGTCGACATCCACAACTTGAGGGTCCTGCTCCCTCGTGAGGCCAGAGATAAGTCTGTGGTGTTGCCTGGCTACTTGCAGCACCCGCGTGTTTTCGATTTGTACAACGAGTACCTGAAGTGGCAGTCCACTCACCCGGAAGCCATGAGCTACCCTAGCTCGTGCTTGACCAACATCATCACTGCTTTGTCGGTGAGCGTGCCTGAGGGTTGGACTGAGGACTCGGCTGACGATTCGCGTCTGACTGTTGACGTTTACGCCAACGTTTTGGTGCTGTTGGTGAAGAAGTCGTTGCCTCTCGAGTCGCATCCTTTGGTGCTCACCAAGCCATACGACACTGCTCAAGATGCCAAGATCTTCTTGGCGGAAAGGTCCAAGATTTTGTATCTCTCGAACTTACCTCTAGACACAACACAGTCAGAGCTTGAGTCGTGGTTCACCCAGTTCGGCGGCAGGCCCATTGCATTTTGGACTCTCAAGAACGTGGATGCCGATCAAAAGAACCAGCAAGGCAACTCCGACAGAGTGAAGGGCATTGCTGGATTTGCTGTGTTCTCAAAGCACGAAGAGGCTGCCGAGTCCTTGTACATGAATGGGAGAGTTTTGAACGACAAGGTTGTGGAGGTCCAGGCTTCGTCCACTAGAGTGCTCGACAGAGCGTCCGAGTTGTTAACTCCATTCCCTTCGCTGAAGAACCGGCCAAGACCGGGCGACTGGACGTGTCCATCTTGCGGATTCTCCAACTTCCAAAGAAGAATCGCGTGTTTCCGGTGCTCGTTCCCAGCTACTAGTGCAGTGGCCATTCAGGAGCAAATGTTCACTGGCTCTGGTAGCAACGGTGGCCAAGACATGAACTCCAATAACTCTGTGAGACGCCACAAGCAGGATGAGAAGCTGGTGTCTCCTGGATACGGAGGGTACCAGGACCATTACCAGAATAACCATCACGGTCTCAAGAATGGTAATGGTTACAACAACGGCTACAATCATGGCTACAATCACAATTCGGGCAATGGTCAACGTTCTCATTACGGAAACTCTGTGCCATTCCGTGCTGGTGACTGGAAGTGTGCCAACGAGACGTGTCAGTATCACAATTTTGCCAAAAATTTGTGCTGCTTGAAGTGTGGAAGTGCCAAGCCTGCGTCGTTGTCATCTGGCCATAACAACTCCTCAGGTAACTCGAACCACTCGAACAATGCTGCTGCTGCCGCTGCTGCCGCTGCTGCTGCCGGTTCCATTCACTCGGTGAGTACTACAGCGGCTGCAATTGCTGCTGCCACTGCCAGTGGTCAACCATTGAATCTCGGCAACAACTTCCTCAAGTTGCAGCAACCTCAGCCACATCTGTGGAGACAGGACCGCGGCTCTCAGTCGTCGTCGTCTTCTTCGCCTATAGGCAATGGTCTTTACTCGAACATTTCTCAGTTGCAACAGTACCACTACCAGCAAGGTAAGCAGCAGGGAACCTCGCATTTGCCTCAGCACTTGGCCTTATTGCAGGGCCAGTCGCAGATGCCACAGCAGGGATCCAGGAACCTGAAAGGCTCTCAGTCAGCAAGCAGCTCCCCTGGGTTGTACGTTCAGAACATGGGGTACCAATATAAAGGTGTGCACAACCCTTCGGAAAATGGCATGCACAGTGGTTCAGGAATTAATTTGTTGAGTAACCAAATTAATTCCTTGTCATTGAACAACACAGGCGTTTAATCGGTTGAAAAGGAACAAGTTGATATTAGGTAGCTACATCCACATGGATGGTAGCCGGATATGGGTGATTATGTGTGAGATTCGCGCAGTTGCAAAATGAGGTACGAAAATCTCACGGAAGTTAGAGTGGAGTGCAAAACAAACAATTAGGTTGCATAATGGCTGTTGGCCAGTCATTAGGGTTCGAAAAGTATGCAATGGTGCTTATAGGGAGAGGTTGGCGACTGGAAAAAGACAATTTATTGTGGTTACTATATGCTGCGAAACTGCTACTGTATGGAACACTGAGTGCGTGAGAGCGAACACGTAGGTACTAACAACTAGGTCTTGTCATATCCGCCATGAGTGACAAATATTCGATCATCTTGCCCACTTACAATGAGAGGAAAAACTTGCCCATCCTCGTTTACCTCTTGGACAAGACTTTCAAGAAGGAAAAATTGAACTGGGAAGTTATCATTGTTGATGACAACTCTCCAGATGGAACCCAGGAAGTCGCCAAGCAGTTGATCGATATCTTCGGCCCAGAACACATCCAGTTGAGAGCTAGAGCAGGCAAGTTGGGTTTGGGTACTGCCTACGTCCACGGGTTGCAGTTTGTTACCGGCAACTACGTGATCATCATGGATGCCGACTTCTCGCACCATCCTGAGGCCATTCCTCAGTTCATTGCCAAGCAAAAGAGCGAGAACTTCGACATTGTTACCGGCACGCGTTACGCTGGCGACGGCGGTGTTTTCGGTTGGGATTTGAAGAGAAAGTTGGTGTCTAGAGGAGCCAACTTTTTGGCCTCCACAGTGTTGAGACCTCATGTGTCTGACTTGACCGGATCGTTCCGTTTGTACAAGAAGGACGTGTTGGCCAAGGTTATCAGCGAGACCAAGTCCAAGGGTTACGTTTTCCAGATGGAAATGATGGTGAGAGCGAAGGCTTTGGGTTTCACCGTCGGCGAGGTGCCCATCAACTTTGTTGACAGATTGTACGGAGAGTCCAAGTTGGGCGGCGACGAGATTTTGCAGTACTTGAAGGGTGTGTGGACCTTGTTCACCAGCGTTTAGGCGTATTGAAGAAACGATAATATGAATTACTCACGTAAGTGCTGCCACGAAGAGCTTTGATTATGGATAAGCCGTAACTACTGTTATCGAGATATCCACGTCTGCTTAGATGGCGAGAGTGCTGTTTGTAGCACATCTGAATTTGTCAAGTGCTCAGGATATCTACTGATAGTTTAGAATATTTGACGTTCACGGGACTTGGCATTCGTCATATATTCGCGATGTTCTGTGAGAAATGAAATTAGTTTGCAATAATAAGATAAGTACAGTTCCATATTAGTCGATCTCAAAATTCACACAGGCAAGATATCTGAAAAACAGACCGCAAGAATCTAAATTCGACCCCACACTACACACTAAGCGCCTTCCAAGAATTAATTACAGCACATATTGGCCGTTCTTCACCAATCTAGCACTCACCAAGAAGAACACCCGTACACCAGACACACCCTACATCAGTAGCGATTTCCACACTCACAGAAACCCATTAGCAGCCATGGCTAGAGATACATATTTGAAGAAAGTATTGGGGGCGGACAGATACTCGAAGATCCGTTCCTCCAAGGTGCTCATGGTGGGTGCCGGTGGTATTGGATGTGAGCTCTTAAAGAACTTAGTGCTTTCTGGTTTCGGCGAGATCCATATTGTCGACTTGGACACAGTCACGTTGTCAAATCTCAATAGACAGTTTCTCTTCCGGGTGCTGGACATCGACGAGCTGAAATCGCTCACCGTCGCTCGTGCTGTGCAGAGCTTCAACTATTTCGACACGAAGCTAATACCCCACCATGGCAATGTCATGAATCTGACCCAGTTCCCAATCGAGTGGTGGGGCCAATTCGATTACATCTACAATGCATTGGATAACTTGGAGGCGAGAAGACACGTCAACAAAATGGCGTTGTTTCTTTCCAAACCACTCATGGAGTCTGGAACGACCGGTTTTGATGGGCAAATCCAACCTATCTTTCCCCATATCACAGAGTGCTTTGAGTGCCAAGTCAAGGCAACTCCCGTCACGTTCCCCGTGTGCACAATCAGATCAACGCCTTCGCAACCAGTTCACTGTATTGTGTGGGCCAAAGAGTACTTGTTCAATCAGTTATTTGGAGAGGCTGCTGACAGTCAAGTGAATCAAGCGGAATTAAGCAAGGAGACTGACGATGAAGAGGAAATCCAGCGAATTCTCTCGGAGGCCAATGAGCTCTCTGCCCTTAAGAGCACAGTCAGAGAAGAGCACTTCCCTTACGATCTCATCAGAAAGGTCTACAAGAATGACGTTGAGAAATCTTTGAGGCTCGAATCGTTGTGGAAGTCTAGGCAGAAGCCAGAGCCATTGGAGTTCGACACACAGTACTCTCAAGAGTTGGCGAAATTGTTGGATAACC
Source organism: Sungouiella blattae (assembly GCA_003706955.3). Taxonomy (NCBI): domain Eukaryota; kingdom Fungi; phylum Ascomycota; class Pichiomycetes; order Serinales; family Metschnikowiaceae; genus Sungouiella; species Sungouiella blattae. The sequence goes on along the minus strand of PPMS03000001.1, from coordinate 945,223 downwards.
CAGAAAGTGAGCTCTTGTTGACCAGTGACACGAAAGATTGGTCCACCTTGGAGAATCTCTACGTGCTCGTCAAGTCTACTATTGCGTTGCAAAAGAGACTCATACTGGGGGAGTCCTTAATCTCCTTTGACAAGGATGATGAAGACACCTTAAATTTTGTGTCTGCGGCTGCCAACTTGAGATCTCATGTCTTTCACATTGAAAACAAAACGAAGTTTGACATAAAGCAGATTGCTGGAAATATCATCCCAGCTATCGCCACGACTAATGCTATTATTAGTGGGTTCTCTAATTTGGGATCGTTGAGTCACTTTGGTAATGCCACTAACGCGGGGAAATCCAAAGCTGTTTTCATCAGCATCAAGCCGAACAAACGAGCAACATCTGCATTGGTCGAAAAGCCAAATCCCAAGTGTGCCAGTTGCGGTATTACGAGCAAGGCCATCGTGAATATCTCCAAGAGCGCATTGGAATTGACACTCCAAGACTTTATTGACGCACTCTCAAGCAAGTATGGATACAGTGGAGATATCTCCATAATTTTGGGAAGCTCAAGATTGATATACGACTATGATTTCGAGGACAATGTCGACAAGAAACTCAAGGACATTAAGGGCTTTGCGGACAACGAAGTCATACTTATCCAGGATGACGACGACGAATTGCAAAACTTGGAGCTTTTAATCCACCTCCAAGAAACTGGCGACCTCGAATTGCCTGACGTCAAGCTCCGCGCAAAGGTCCCGTTGGCCGAACACAAAGATGAAAGTGAACCGGAGGAAACTGTCAGTGAGCAAAACAATGGCCTGGATACCATTATCATCGATGACGACGAACCCTCTGCCAAAAGACGGAAAGTTGACGATAGCTTTGTTGAGATACTTTAACGAGGAGGGAGGAGCACATTGACACTCGAGTTAGAGCTGCGCGCAGCAAATTGTGTACAATTAGAACAAAACCGAATGAGTTGTATAATAATTCATCGCATTACATCTGAAGGTTCCCTTTTTCTTTTTTCTTTCTATTTTGTATTCCCATCTCCTAATGCTCATACCGTCTGCAAATTGCAGTGACGGTGCGTCCTGCATCGTCTCGTGGAATGGAAGAAAACCCAAACCTCTCGGAACTGTGTGAGCAGCCCTCAACGAGTGTGGTGGTCTACCTTTGCCATCTATATCTTTTACAATGTCCTGGAACGCGTACACCGAGAGTCTTGTTTCTACCGGCAAGATCGATAAAGCTGCTATCTACTCTGCTGCTGGTGACTCCTTGTGGGCTGAGACTGGCGGCTTCCAGATTGCTCAGCAGGAGATCTCCTCGATTGCCGGGGGTTACGCTGATCCTGCTCAATTGCAAGCTCACGGCTTGCACGTTCTGGGCAAGAAGTACTTCTTGTTGAGAGCAGACGACAGATCCATTTACGCCAAGCTGGACGACCAAGGTGTTGTGGCGGTTAAGACTAAGCAGGCTATCGTGGTGGCCCATTACCCCTCGGGCGTGCAGGCCCAAGAGGCCACGGCGGTGGTCGAGAAGTTGGCTGACTACTTGATCAGCGTGGGATATTAAGTATAGCAATTGACGATCCGTATTGACTTGCACGTAGGAGGTTGTGGGGTCTTATCTGTGAGCTCCTTGTGGCCATGAGAGCACGACCGTGACATTCTGAAGTTGAATCACTCTTATGCGTCGTGTCTCTATATGGACCTCAGGGCCACTACTTGAGCGTTATATCCAATATTCTCGACTGTAGCCTCTCAAACCGATGTGAATTGCCCAATTCAGGCGGTTTTGGCCAGAGAATGACTGGAAACCACGACGGGTTCACCTCAGCTGGCTGGATGCTGGTCAGGTCAATCGCGAGCGTAGGGGTCATTATTGGACAGCTCCATGAATCTCATTCCTTTTAGTCCCGAAAGGTGGGTATACTGAAATTCTAGCTATATGATTCCTCAGCGTTACTCGATAGCGGTATTTCTTCACTCATTTGGGATAAGATCGAGGAATGGAACAAACCGCCTTAGCATATCAATGAGTGTTTCAAAAGGGAAGTGAACCTTCGAAGTTCGGGAATTCCTTTCGAAGTTCCAAAAACTTCACACCCTTGAGATTGACAAACCAAAGAAGGTGAGGCGGCGAATCGAAAGATGTTGAGAAGCCAAAATCACGATGAAATGTTGCTATTACTGGCAGCATTCATTTAGGTGGCGCCTTGACCTTCAAAGTGCTCATGGCCAAGAAGGAAATCCCGTTGCCGAAAAATTTCTAGTAGCACACCTGGGTTTCCCCATTTCTCTCTGGAGCATAAAAGCACAAGCTTTCGCAGCTAGTCGACTTGTTTGGGCCACACACGCCCGCACGACTGCTCGCTTTCCTCAAAGCCAAGTTGAACCGCGCACGCAACAGACAATCAAGCGCGCTGTCATTGGACAGAATCCTGCGTGCCCTCCCCATTTCTCATCTATAGGACTCATTCTAAGACTTTCAACTAGAACTACATCGACAAATGTTCAGAGCAGCCACCCGCACGTCGAGAGCTGGTTTCAGACGGTTCTACTCCGCAGACCATCACCATGAGGCTCCGGCACCAACCCAGAACGAGATCGATGTGACCAAAGTGTTTGGCGTTGCATTGTTGGCGGGAGTGTCGTTGTTCTTTTACAGAAGCTCCAAAGAACCCGTGATCAAGACCCCATTATACGAGCAACAAGATGACCGTGTTCAGTTGAGAAACGAAGCATACTTGAAGACATACAAGACGTCGTTCATCAAGACTTTCATGAGAGACAAAGGTGGCATTGGCCAGAGACAGTACAGAAGAGAGATCCAAGGTGCTGTTCCAAACACATTGATCCACGCTGCCTCCCCATATGGCGACCAGTTTGGTGCTAGCATCAAGACCAATGCCTTGGGCCCCAGAAAGGAAAGAGTCAGATACTTTGCTCCTTTGGAGAACTAGAGTTGAACGGCTTAACCCGCTGCTGGACTCCCCACCGGTACTACACATCATTGCATTCATCATTGTGGTTTCACAGCCACACCTTTTAGGTATAATTCACACAGTTGAAGGTCGACATGTAGTTTGAGGACTGTACATCTGCGTAGGCCGGCTCGGGCGGGAGCAACGAGCACCTGCAACTCTAGGTAAGCGAATAGCACGGACCATCACGATTCACAACTGAGGCGCCAGCGGAGACAATTCGGATACATATTCGAAGCAGTGCTCGCAGAGGATCTGGTACTAATTTTGGTCGAGACCCAGGGACAGTCCAAGAACGATAGAAGACAACGTGACAAAACGTTAGTGGCGCTGCAGCCATATAATGAAAAGAAAACCATCAACTAGTCACGCCACTACTGCGTTGTTGTTCACTATTGTTGTTCACTATTGTGTTGTAGTTCATTATTGTGTTGTTGCTGTTGGAAGAATGACCAAATGGCACCTGCGGTCAACTCCCCTTCTCTTTCTCTACGTTGCCCGCCACACCAGACAAATTTTCCGGAACAAATGTCGAGCACGCTTTCGTACTTTACTGCAAGATAGACTAAACGCAGACGCCGGCAGAATAGACGAGGGTAATATTTTCCAGTGGAAAATTGATCTGCAATCTGCACCCACCGCTTCGTGCCTTGGTTAACATGGATTGCACTTGTGCATGCGCCATGTACGAGCAGCGTGTTTTGGGGTATCTCAGTGCATTTAAGTTGTTTGCGCCACGATGCCCCACTTGCATCCATCTCGGGCACTTCCGCCACTACAAACTTGAATTGGCAGATTAGCCGAGACGGCTCCAAGTGGATCTCACCTTTGTGCACTCACTTAAGGCGCCCTGCCTAGATAGGTGTTCCTGCTGCTAACGCTTGAGCGGTGTGTCAATTTCCCTCCGACACATGCAGCAAAAAATAACGAAATGCAGTGATTTGGTCCCCGCGGAGGTGTGTGGCAAGCGAAGGGACAAACACTTAAAGATCTACCATGTACCTAGTGAAGATCCTCGCCACGACCGCATGATAGCTATTTTTCATGTCCCGAGGACAGAACGATCGGCGTGCCTTAGCGGGTTGAGCGTTTTTTCGAAACAGAGATTTAAACGAGTGGGAAGGGGAGGGGGGCTGACAGCATTTCAGAGTGTGTACCTGTAGAAGTGGCGGTGGGGACTTTGGGGGATTTTTTGGGGCGAAAATGGCTCAGATTTCTCAGGGTTTGCCCTGTGCCCCCTCCCAAAAAATATCTTGTTGGGATTCATTGCACAGCCACAAGCTACTTTTCCACTTCACACATTTAATATTTTCTGCTTTAGCTCCTCGCGCTAACTAGTAACCGCCAAAGCATTTCACTCCAAGATAATTGCGGTTTCTACCGGCAGAACAAGAGACGCCAAACTCAACAGCACCGGTTCTATAGTGTAGTGGTATCACCTCAGATTCTGATTCTGGTAACCTGGGTTCGAACCCCAGTAGGACCTATTTTTGTCTTTTTTGCCAATCCTGCAGCAACCGCCCGCAAACTTTCAAGTGATCCAGGAACCCGCTCTCCATCCAGTAGATACACACTTCTTCCCCAATGTCCAAGATCGAGTGGAACGTCATCGTTTACGACAAACCCGGAACCGACCGCACGGCTGTGCGTCCTAAACATGTTGCTGCCATCCCCGAGGCGGTCAACAGTGGCATTGTGTCGTCCGTTGGCGCAATCTACCACGATGTGGAGAAAACCAAGTTTGCAGGAAGCACCTTCCACATGTTTGCTGCCGACAAAGACGAAATATTGGCCTTCTTGAAGAAAGACATCTACTACCAGTCCGGGATCTGGGACCTCGACTCCGTGGTGGCCCACCCTGTGGGTATTGCCTGTAGATTGGGCAAGGCCATGCCAGGGGTGACAAAAATATAAGTACATAAACACAATCTACGGCAACAGTGACAAGGGGCAACTCAATTGCGTAGCGTGTACATGTACTCCCCCTTTTTTGATGTCTCCACTTAACTTTTTAATCTGGGGGCCCACATGAAAGCGCAAACGAAACTTTCCTGACAGACAGGGCCGCGAACTACGGACATGCGGCTGGCCCGTCGATGATGTGGTGGTCATGACCGGTAACACAGGAAAAAGAAAAAAAAAAAACCGACATGCAGCTACTAAAGAGTGAAGGTACCTACTGGCCAATGACGGGCCACAAGCGAGGCAAACGCTGGATAACCCCTGGGCCAATTTACGGTGAGGTGGTAGGGAACCACGCCAAAACCTTGAAACCAAAACACAGACACACACGCTAGACGAATGTTGGGCCTGCATGGGCCGATAATTGCAGTCGTTTCCAACGGCTGTCAAAGGGACACATCGGGTCGAGGGAAATCAAAACGTCATTAATCTCACCTACTAATCGGGAAACCATGTCGTGGCGGTGCACAGTTGGGGGAAGGTAAGTGACCCGGCCGAAAAAGAAAAAGAACAGGGAATGTTACTCCCTAGCCCAGCCACGCGGGCGGATTTGTTTATCTCCGTGACGCAACTGGCCAAACATTCCGTATTAGGCAATGCATGCGGCGCTCTGGCAGAGGTCAACGGGGTGTATGCCGGTTGGTGAGCCTGACCGGAAGCGAGGAAGCGCAGTGAGCCGGAGAAGGGAAACTAGAAGCATCGCCGCCTGCACACAAGTGCGCGTTAACTATTGTCGGGTCGGTTCACGATGGTTGAAGCGTTCCGAACCGACGAGCTTCCACCACGGATCTGGCTGGGCAAGCAACCCGACCCAAAAAAAGAACACGACGCTGATGCATGTTTATATATAAGGGATATCAATTCCCCAACCGTTAATATTCGATTTATCCTTTCTTTCTGTTGCCAACCGCTGTGACTAGAGTCAACTAATTTGCAGCCATGTCAACTTCTGATAGTATCATGCTAGAGGGAGAAAAGGACGACAGACGCTCCCGCTCTTCGGACAGCGATTCCGTCACCGACTACCAAGGTTACACCCCTGATGTCGCCAAAAGCATCCAGGAATTGGCCAGAACAATTACCGCCCGTTCGGGTGAAAGGGCCGGTGATGGTGACCAGCTCTCTCTTACGAAGACTTTGACCAACATGTCGCAAGTTCCTGGCGTCAATCCGGTTGCTGAGGACGTCGACCCAAGATTGGACCCATACTCGGACTCATTCGACTCGCGCTTCTGGGTCAAGAACATGAAAAAGTTGACTTACTCCGACCTCGACTACTACAAGCCTTCCTCGCTTGGGTTTGCTTACAAGAACTTGCGTGCTTACGGTCAGGCCAACGACGCCGACTTCCAGTCGAACGTCGGTAATATCATTTTCAAATCGATTGACCAATTCGTTAAGATGTTCGACAAGCAATACCAGAAGCGTAACGAATTCGACATCTTGAAGCCAATGGACGGTGTCATCCCCGCCGGTAAAGTTACCGTGGTGTTGGGTCGTCCTGGTGCTGGTTGTTCGACTTTCTTGAAGACTGTCGCCTCGCAAACCTATGGTTTCCACATTGACCCACTGTCTGTTTTGACATACGATGGATTGACTCCACTGGACATCAAGAACCACTTCCGTGGTGATGTGGTTTACTGTGCCGAGACTGAGAACCATTTCCCACACATGACCGTGGGAGACACTCTCGAGTTCGCCGCTAGAATGAGAACCCCAGAGAACAGACCTCAAGGTGTCAGCAGAGAAATGTACGCTGAGCACATGGCGAGTGTTGCTATGGCCACTTTCGGTTTGTCGCACACACGTAACTCGAAAGTCGGTAACGACTACATTCGTGGTGTCTCCGGTGGTGAGAGAAAGAGAGTTTCTATTGCCGAGGTTTACTTGTCGCAAGCCAACTTGCAGTGTTGGGACAACTCCACTCGTGGTTTGGATTCGGCCACTGCTTTGGAGTTCATCAGAGCTTTGAAGGCCACCGCCTCCATTTCGAAGGCTACACCTTTGGTTGCTATCTACCAGTGTTCTCAGGACGCTTACGATCTCTTCGACCATGTTGTGTTGTTGTACGAGGGTTACCAGATTTTCTCTGGTGACGCCAAGACCGCCAAGGATTACTTCCTTAAAATGGGTTACTTGTGTCCTCAGCGTCAAACTACCGCCGATTTCTTGACCTCCTTGACCAACCCAAGTGAGCGTGTGGTTGCTCCAGGCTTTGAGGGTAAGGTTCCTCAATCTCCAAAAGAGTTTTATGAGTACTGGCAGAACTCCCCAGAGCGCCAGGCTGTCTTGAAAGAAATTGACGGCATCATTTCTTCTGAAGGTGCTGCCAACAAGAAGGAAGAGTTCTTGCACCATCACCGTGCTCAGCAGGCCACCAAGTCTAGACCCCAGTCTTCGTTCACGGTGTCTTTTGGTATGCAAGTGAAATACGTTATGCAACGTAACATCTTGCGTACTAAGGGTGACCCATCCATCACCTTGTCGTCGATTCTTGGTAACGTGTTCATGTCGATCTGTGTTTCCACCATGTTCTTGAACATGAAGGCTAATACAGGAGAATTCTACTCCAGAACGGCCGTTTTGTTTTTCGCTGTGTTGTTTAACGCTTTCGCCTCCTTGTTGGAGATTTTTTCCCTTTACGAGGCTCGTCCAATTGTCGAGAAACACAAGACTTACGCGTTGTACCATCCATCTGCCGACGCATTTGCTTCCATTGTCACCGAGTTGCCTTCTAAGCTTATCACCACAATTGCTTTCAATTTGATTTTGTACTTCATGGTCAATTTGAGAAGATCGGCGGGTCATTTCTTCTACTACATGTTGATGAACTTCACCGCCACCTTGGCCATGTCTCACTTGTTCAGAAGTATTGGTGCTGCTACTAAGTCTTTGTCCCAGGCTATGACTCCGGCCTCCGTTTTGTTGTTGGCTTTGACCATTTTCACTGGTTTCATTATCCCTCCCAACAAGATGCACGGTTGGTGCAGATGGATCAACTACATTGACCCAATTGCATACTCTTTCGAAGGTTTGATTGCCAACGAGTTCCACGACAGAGACTTCAAATGTTCTGAATTCGTTCCATCTGGTCCTGATTACTCTGACGCTACCGGTATCCACAGAATCTGTTCCGTTGTTGGTAGTGTTGCTGGTGAATCGACTGTGAATGGTGACCGTTACATTGAGCTTTCCTTCCAGTACTACAACAAGCACAAGTGGAGAAACTGGGGTATCTTGGTTGCTTACGTCGTGTTCTTCTTTGTGGTTTATATTATTTTGGTTGAGTACAACAAGGGTGCTATGCAAAAGGGTGAGATTTTGGTTTTCCAGCGTTCGGCTTTGAAAAAGCAACACAAGCAAAAGGAGGATATCGAGGCTCATGGAGGCGAAGATGTCGTTGTCACCGAGAAGGACACCGGTGTTGACAGAGACGACGGATTGCCGACCTCTACTAGCATCTTCCACTGGAGAAACTTGCGTTACCAAGTCAAAATCAAATCGGAAGACAGAGTTATTTTGGATGGTATTGACGGTTGGGTGAAACCAGGACAGGTCACTGCCTTGATGGGTGCTTCCGGTGCTGGTAAGACCACTTTGTTGAACGCGTTGTCCGAGAGATTGACTTCGGGAGTTATCACTGACGGAACCAGAATGGTGAACGGTAAGCACTTGGACTCTTCTTTCCAAAGATCCATCGGTTATGTCCAGCAGCAGGATTTGCACTTGCAGACCTCTACCGTTCGTGAAGCTTTGCGTTTTTCTGCTTACTTGAGACAGCCTGATACCGTTTCCAAGGAGGAGAAGGATGCCTACGTTGAATATATCATTGACTTGTTGGGAATGACCAAATACTCCGAGGCTGTTGTTGGTGTCTCTGGTGAAGGTTTGAACGTCGAGCAAAGAAAGAGATTGACCATTGGTGTGGAATTGGCCGCCAAGCCCAAATTATTGGTGTTTTTGGATGAGCCAACTTCCGGTTTGGACTCCCAGACTGCTTGGTCTATCTGTAAGTTGATCAGAAAATTGGCTGACCATGGACAAGCTATCTTGTGTACCATTCACCAGCCTTCTGCCATTTTGATGAAAGAGTTTGACCGCTTGCTTTTCTTGCAAAAGGGAGGTAAGACCGTTTACTTCGGTGACCTTGGTGAGAATTCTGCTACTTTGATTGATTATTTCGAGAAATACGGTGCTCCAAAATGTCCACCAGAGGCCAACCCAGCCGAATGGATGTTGGAGGTTATTGGTGCAGCTCCAGGATCCCATGCTAACCAAGACTACCATGAGGTCTGGTTGAACTCTGATGAGTTCAAGGCCGTGAACGCTGAGTTGGACGAAATGGAAAGAGAATTGGTCAAGATTCCTGAACCTGAAGACCCTGAGAGATTCAAGAGTTACGCTGCTAGCTTCCCCAAGCAGTACGGTCTTGTCCTCAAGAGAGTTATGGAACAGAACTGGAGAACTCCATCTTACACCTACTCGAAAGTTCTTATGACCATCTTTGCCTCTTTGTTCAACGGTTTTGCTTTCTACAACTCTGACAAGAGTAAGCAGGGCTTACAGAACCAGATGTTCTCTGTGTTTATGTTCATGGTCATTTTTAACACCTTGATTCAGCAATATCTCCCTCACTTTGTGGCACAAAGATCGTTATATGAGGTTAGAGAAAGACCATCCAAGACATTCTCTTGGTTTGCTTTCATTACAGCTCAGATCACCTCGGAGATTCCATGGAACATTTTGTGTGGTACCCTTGCCTACTTCTGCTGGTACTACCCAATTGGATTGTACAACAATGCTTCGCCTACCGACGCCGTTGCTGAGAGAGGAGCTCACATGTGGTTCATCATTGTGCTTTTCTACATTTACTGTTCGACCTTCGGACAAATGTGCATTTCCTTCATTGAACTTGCTGACAACGCTGCTAACCTTTCGAATGTGACCTTCTCGTTCTGCTTGAACTTCTGTGGTGTGCTTGTCTCTTGGAGCAGTTTCCCTAAGTTCTGGACTTTCATGTACAGAGTGAACCCATTCACTTACTTGGTGTCTGTGATGATGTCGGTTGGGCTTGCCAACACGGATGTTGTCTGCTCCTCCACCGAATTGTTGGACGTTATTCCTACTGACAGTACCATGAAGTGTGGAGAATACTTGGCTTCGTACATCTCAGCGTTCGGTGGTTACGTCGTTGACTCGAATGCCACCGGTACTTGTAAGTACTGCAGCATGGCTAGCACCAATGTGTTCTTGGGTGCTTTCAACATCAAATACTCGGACAGATGGGCCAACACAGGCTACTTTATTGTCTTCCTTGTGTTCAACATGTTCGCTACCGTCTTCTTCTACTGGTTGGCCAGAGTCCCCAAGGGTTCTCGCAAGGAGTAAGTCAAGCCTACAAGGCTTCACCGAATAGTTATTTATAATCAAGAGTGAAAAAAAAACACGATATATATGGCTTTAAATTAATACCTAGATTTTATCCAGACATCGTAGAATTAGAAAAATGCAACTTGTACTATTGATATATATATATAATCAAGAGTGAAAAAACTCCCGACATATGACTTTAAGTGAATATCCATATCTTATCCAGTCATCGGAGAATTGAAAAATATGCAACCTGTCATGACAGTCCTTTGACAATCTGACACCATCTGTAAGGGAGAAACAGACTACTTCTCGGATCTGGGAAACAGCCGGAAACTCGTGTTAAAGTACCTTGCCCCATACAAATGGTCCATGAGCGCAGACTTCGGCTGGGACCTGGAGGCAATGCTTGATGATGCTTTTGTGGATCTTGAGGCAATAAAGTCGGCGGCAACGATAAACACGGGGCCCAACACGAAAAGAGTCCCGTTAGGCAAAAACTTCATGGCGATGCAAGTGGGATTGGTCGTAGGGTATTGGATGTGAGGACCTGTTCGGAACAGAGTAATGAAAATGCGGAGGAAAAGACAAAGTTGCAAACGAGAAAGGATTCCGTTGGAAAGGAAAGCAAGCTAGTCCATTGATGTGGAAGACCGGTAGTTGCTGCGAATGATGGCGAGCTCATTTCTTTTACTAGCCTCCGCAACTAGGGCATGTGTAATCTACAGGACATGCGCAACGGCAGATCCGGGTCCGGGTGCGGGATTGCAAATAATCAATTCACTCGTATCGGGAAATTATGTGAGCTCACCAGTCGGGGCAAGGTCAGAAGAAACCGGAATGCTCAACTGTACAAGTCATCATCCTCGGCCTCCTCGGCAAAAGCGGCCTGGCCAGCACTGCCTTCGGCACCTTCGTTCTCAGAGAATCTAAAGTTGGTGAACTGGCCCCTAGACGCCTGTAGTTGCTGGGCGTAAGCCTCGTAACGACGCAAGTCCGCATCGGAGACAGAGCGCTTGGCGGTCTTCATGGCCTCTTCGAAGTGGGCGCGAGTGATGTAAGGAACTGGGTCCTCTTCTTCAGCCTCCTCTTCCTCGTCAGCCTTCGACTTGTCTTCCATCTCGACGTCATCGGAACCTTCCTGCTTGACAGCCTCTTCGGCCTCCTTGGCCTTAGAGATCTTGATCTGGGCTTCAATAGAGTCCTTGATAGCGAACTTGGCAGATCTTTGAACAATGTAGGACAAATCGGCACCGGAGAACCCATTGGTGATCTTGGCGATCTCCTTCAAGTCCAAACCTGGCTCCAATGGTGTGTTTCTCAACTGGGCCTCCAAGATAGACAATCTGGCCACCTCGTCTGGCAATGGGACGTAGATCAACTGGTCCAATCTTCCTGGTCTCAACAAAGCTGGATCTATCTGGTCTGGTCTATTCGTGGCACCAATGACGAAGACATTCTTCTTGGCATTCATACCATCCATCTCCGTCAACAATTGGTTAACAACTCTGTCGGAGGCCCCGCCAGCATCACCGTGCGAACCACCTCTGGCCTTGGCAATGGAGTCCAATTCATCCAAGAACACAACAGTTGGAGCAGCGGCTCTAGCCTTGTCGAAAATGTCACGAATGTTGGACTCGGACTCACCGTACCACATACTCAACAACTCTGGCCCCTTCACCGAAATGAAGTTAGCAGAGACTTCGGTGGCAACGGCCTTGGCCAACAAGGTCTTACCAGTACCTGGAGGACCATAGAACAAGACACCCTTTGATGGCGCCAAACCAAATTTGTGGTATTGGTCTGGGTGCAACACTGGGTACTCAACGGTCTCCTTCAACTCGTTCTTGATCTCGTCCAATCCTCCAATGTCATCCCAAGTAACATTGACATTCTCCACAACAGTCTCACGCAAGGCTGATGGGTTGGAGTTACCCAAAGCGAATCTGAAGTTCTCCATCGTAACGCCCAAGGAGTCCAAGATCTCGGCATCAATAGTCTCCTCCTCCAAGTCGATGAGATCCATCTTCTCACGAATTTGTTGCATAGCAGCCTCAGAACACAAAGAAGCGACATCGGCACCAACGAAACCGTGGGTCTCGGAGGCAATAGCTTCCAAATCGACATCGTCAGCCAACTTCATGTTCTTAGTGTGAATTCTCAAAATTTCCAACCGACCCGCAGCATCAGGAACACCAATGTCAACCTCTCTGTCGAATCTACCGAATCTTCTCAAGGCAGGATCAATCGAGTTTGGTCTGTTGGTGGCAGCAATGACAACAACGTTGGATCTGGCCTTCATGCCATCCATCAACGTCAACAATTGCGACACCACTCTTCTCTCAACCTCACCATTGGTCTTGTCTCTCTTTGGAGCAATAGAGTCGATCTCATCGATAAAGATGATCGATGGCGAGTTCTTCTCGGCCTCCTCGAAGGCCTTTCTCAAGTTGGACTCGGACTCACCGGCCATCTTGGACATGATTTCGGGACCGTTGATCAAGAAGAAGAAAGCACCGGTCTCATTGGCCACAGCTCTGGCCATGATTGTCTTACCAGTACCTGGGGGACCGTACATCAAGATACCCTTAGGAGGCTTGATACCAATGGACTTGAACAATTGTGGGTGTCTCAAAGGCAACTCGACCAACTCTCTAATTTGAGCCATCTGCTTCTTGCAGCCTCCGATGTCGTCATAGCCGACCTCGTTCAAGTTGTTCTCCTCGTCCTCACGGTTGATAGGCTCGCCCTCACAATGGATGATCGTGTCCTGGGCAACAATGGCAAACTCTTCTGGGTCCACGTCAACGACCTTGAACTCCACCTGTCTCATACCACCCCTCACCGTGAACAAGTCGCCCTTGCGCACGGGTCTGTATGCTTCGACAAAGTATGGCTTCAAGTACACGTCGAACAAGGAGCCGGTGATACCTTCGACGGTGTCGGCGATAGGCAACACAGAGATTCTGCTGGCGTACTTGATGTCAGGGCATGGGTGCACCGTGACGATGTCGCCCAATCTGACTCTCAAGTTGTTTCTGACACAACGGTTGATTCTAGCCACGCCATCCTCCATGTCGTCGTCCGCCAACACAATCAACACGGTGTCCTTCCGCTTCTTACCCTTGACCAAAACTGTGTCACCCCTGAACAACTCCAAGAGTTCCATAGTGGCCAGCGACATGGTGATGACGGAATTGTCGTCGTTCGTGGCGTCGTCGACAAGCAAGGCATTGTCCTTCTTTTTTCTTCTCAAGATGGCGGTCGCGGTCTTGTCCTCCTTGGTGTCCGCGCCGGATGCATCCAACAAGGGCTTCTTGTGTTCTGTCATGGCAATCTTGTGTTCAACAGAGCAATTGGATGTTGGGAAGAAAGTAGTTGCCACTCAAGTTGCAGGTTAGTGCTGGCGGGTGGGCGCCGGTGTGGGAACGTGGTGTACGGGTGTGCGACCCAGGGGAGATTTCGAAGTTCATGGAACATTGGCGAGTTGCCACTGGGGAAGGAGAGCATGGGGGCGAAAAAGAAAGAAGTGCATTTTGAATGGCAAAATGTGGGGTGCACTGATTTGGCATTATATGGTTTTGTTTCCTAAACTGCTAGCTTGACCCGTTGCCAGTGGGTCTTAATCAAATGGACGGTTCCACATGCTGCAGGAACGCCTGTGGAGGTTGTGAATCCGAGCGGGCACCAAATTAGATTTTCCCACCATATGAATTTGAGGCGATTAGATCTTGCGGTCCAGTAGGCAATTCCGGACTGGTTTTAGAAATTCCAACCCTACTATTTTTCCGTCTCTGAATTGGCTGACACTAATCCATCATTATTCTTTACAATGCCGCACCCGGGCACCCCAGATCCACCACAAAGGTAGAACAAATGCATTCGTTATCGCTAAAGATCAACACCAATAGCTTGCCATAACACTATTCGTTGTATTCTGTTCGTTGTTCTCCACCGTGTGATCCCCCACTTTTGGTCCAGCTACACCATTTTCATTGCAGCTCTCCACAGTGCCTCTCCACATTTTCCTGATCCAGACCCGTACACCAAACTCCCATCCTCGCCAAACTCACCTGTTGAGCTTCCTCCACCTTTACTTACCCAGCCATGGCTTCCAACGCATCTTGTATCTTCTGCAAAATTATCAAGGGTGAAATCCCTTCGTTCAAGCTCATTGAGACAAACCTCACCTACTCTTTCTTGGACATCCAACCCACTGCCGAGGGCCATGTTCTCATCATTCCAAAGCACCACGGCGCGAAGTTGCACAACATCCCTGACGAGTCGCTTGCCGACTTGTTGCCAGTGGTGAAGAAATTGACCAAGGTGTTGAACCTTGACCAGAACGACACTCCCGAGGGCGAAGGATACAACGTGTTGCAGAACAATGGCAGAATTGCCCACCAGGAGGTTGACCACGTTCACTTCCACTTGATTCCTAAGAAGGACGAGGCTACTGGTTTAGGAGTTGGCTGGCCCGCGCAGCCCACCGATTTTGAAAAATTGGGCAAATTCCACGAGTCCTTGAAGGCAGCATTGGAGGCTGCCGAGGAGAAGTTGTGAGCAATTCAGATAGGAGAGAAGCTGGAGGCGACAACAGGACGGTGGAATTATGGAGTTGTTGACATTGGAGCAAGGGATGAAGGCGTTTGGGAAGAGAGAGAAGCTCGCAATTAAATAGTACCAAGTCAATATTAAATTATTGGTAACTTACAAATCTGACTCAATTGACGCTGTCGAGCACGGGCAACTTATTCATGAAGACATTGATGGAGGATTTAGAGCAGAGTATCAAGTCCTCAGCGTTCCCATGAATCGAATTATATTGCATCCCATTTGTTGCAGTAAGTAAGCAGTAGCAAAATTGTGGCATGGCGCTTTCCGAGAAGGAATTCCGTAGAGCCCAAAGAAGATAAAAATAGAAAAAAAAAGGCGAGTCAAATCCCCCCTAGCTCTAACAGAATCTGCTTCTAACGGTTTTTGCCAGTTCCCGCAATCCCAATATACTAACACCTTATCTTGACTATTTTGCACCCATTCGCGCCATAAGACACCCGTGCACCACACATTGTATTGCCTTCAGCGGTCATCAAAAATAGCCATTATACGCTAATGTCACAACCAGAATCTGACTTCAGGGCCCAGTTTGGCAACTGGGCAAATCGAAACAACCCTTCTTCCCGCCCGTCCGTGCCTGCTTTTTCACAATGGTCCGACTACGTGCGATCTGGCGCCAACAACTTATACGACTCCTTACCTTCTTACAACACTAGTTCCAGCGCCACACAAGAGCCTTCATGGTTCCAAATGAGTCGATTTGAGAGAGTAGTTGGGTTTGGCTGCTGCTTGGGCGCGTCTTTGCTCTGCTTTTTCATGAGTTTCTTCCTTTTACCCGTGCTTGCCCTCAAGCCCACCAAGTTTGCTTTCCTTTGGCTGATGGGGTCATTTTTGTTTGTCATTTCGTTTGGACTCCTCCAAGGTCCCAACGCATACGTGAAACACCTTTTCAGCAAAGACAGGGTCTTGTTCACCGGGGTGTTTTTCGGCTCGGTGTTGACCACCATGTACTGCGCGGCCATACTTAAGAGCACAATCTTAACCATATTGGCCAGTGTCATCGAGATGTTTGCCATTCTCTACTATATATTCTCCTATTTCCCCTTCGGAGCCACCACCGTCACGTGGTTCACCAGCTATATCGTTGGATACGTGGGCGGGTTCTTCACCAGCATGCTCTGACCTAATTACTTAATGAAGGCTATGATTACACTAACCAACTGTACCTATATATGCACCTGGACCTCAAACTCATCCTCAAGTTCGGTGTCGCCGACCGTTCCGTCCAAATCGAGAACCTCGTCGTCGAATATTAGCTTGGCGTTTTGCACGGTGCTCTCGTCGACACCTTTCACCTTCACGTAGTAGGCAAGTAGATCCCGGATCTTGGTGTGCGGCCCGACTTCACATTCGATCCGCTTATTGTCTTTGCCCTTGAGACCAATGCGGAAGTACTCCGACAGAGGTTTTGCAGGGGAATTGGGGGACTTGGCTGGCACTTCTTCCACTTCCACAATGGAAGTATCTTGATCAACAATCGACACCTCATCTAAGTCAATTGGCTGCTCGTACTGCTCACTGAGTGCCAAAAGGTCGTCGTTGCGGTATCGCAATGTATGGAATACCGTCACCCGCGTGGGTTCCCCCCTGGCTGGGGGAGGTATTCGAAGGGTGCTTGGTTTGAAGAAGCCTTTGAGTTCGGACCTTCCCTCAACCCAGAACAACACGTTGTCCTCTTGCATGTTGTAGTGCCAGTGCTGGGACATTAGCACCTGCCTGACCATAGACTCAAACGTGATGTCGCCAGATACTTGGAGCTCGTCTGTTATCTCGCTGTGCAACGAGATGATCTTCACCAGGTACACTCTGGCGGTATCTTCGGTAGCGTGGCTAGGGTCAGTCTTGCCAGACGAAATGCCTTTAAAAAACTTGCTCAATGCACTGTCTGGGTCGTCGCTTAGACCGTCAGACACTTCTTCCACCTCTACTGGTTCCATTGTTTGGACTTCATGACTGCTCTCATTTTGCGCGGGCGGTAGGTCGGCGTCGTCGGAAAAAGCATCTTTGGCAGAATGGAATGACTGTAGTAGGTCGTCTGAGTCGACTTGCTCGCCTGGAATTTCGGGTTGGACAGGGGTGTCGGTAGCCTTTCTTGGGCTCTCCTTGGTTATTTCACCGGCTGACTTGGGAGGAGCTGGGGACTTTGTCTTTTTATTTTTCTTGATGACAAAGAAGTCGTCGTCCTCAAAGAACGAGCGTTTCTTTTTCTTGTCCTTGGCAGGCAGCGGCGCTGTACTTGTTCCGCCCATTGGGATGTAGTAGTTTTCGCAGTGAGATTGTGGAGTGGACAAGAGGTCGACCAGATGGAAAGTAGACACCGGTAAAAAAAAATAATAAAAGGGACTCAGAAAACGCTTCTTTGACGAATGAACAATGGCTTCCAACAACCATACTTCTCGACTATCCATGATATTTTCCCATCAGACTTATCGTGCCCTAGTCTCGTTTCTACTTCTCGGGCTCTGCACAATCAACTGCGCATCCAAACAATCACCACCAAATAATACCCACCATGGCATCCGAAACAACCAAGGCCGTGCTCAAGGCCAATTTGCCGCGGACACGGGACCTCAGCTTTGTCGGGCGGTTCCACCACAATTTTGGCTTCGAAGATGGCTTGTTCGAGTACCTCCTAGACCAGAAGGATATGTGGGGAGATAAGCTCTTCTACTTCGACGAGAACACCTTCGCTCGCTGGGTCGAGGGAGGGAAACAAAAGATCCGTGAGGTGGCCATAAGGAACGACGACTTTTCCTTTGCAGACATTGAAGGCGATCTCCTTCTGGAGGCGGAATTCACAACGGCTTTTGGCGCTTCGAGTGGGCTCGATCTCAAGGTGTCCAAAGGTAAACATACCGTGAATGTTCCTTTGAAACCACGAGAGCAAGCTAATTTGAAGGATTCTGTGGGTAGAAACGGCTTGGCCCTTAACGTGGGAGGGTCGATAACGTCGATGCGCTGGCTACCTTATGGAGAAGTGCCGCTTTTGGCAGTGGCCGTGATAAACAACGAAGAAGGGCTCTCGAGCATGATCTCGGACTCCTCACTAAGCGTGTTCCCACATGGAGATGCCAGCGGTAAAACAAAATCGGCCATTCAGATCTGGACGTACAGTACTGAACTCATGAAGTTGAAGCTCATCCAGGTCCTCGACACCTCCAAATTTGGTGCCACCGCGGCACTCAATTGGCTCCCGTTGAAGTTTTCCGGCAAGGAGACTTTGGGTGTTTTGGCAGGGAATTTCTCTGACGGCCAATTGCACTTGTTCAAGTTCAAATCTCTCACTGTGGAGTCTACTACACACTTCAAAGTCACCAAACCGTCATGGACGGTCAGCCTCAAAGACGAAAGAGTCGGGTCTTCTTCGGGCATCCTTCCAATCACATGCTACGACTTCATTGACGATAAGAAAGTCATTGTTGGTACCTTGGATGGTGCCATTGCTGAGTACATTCTACCCAGCCAGACCAGTGAGGACTGGAGTGAGCCGTCGTTCGTGGAGTACATTGCGGATTCGTGTATCAATTCCGTCAGCATTGGCGAGTCCAATGGCTCAAAAATCATTCTTGTCAACACGGCCACCACACAAGCTTTTGCACTTCAGTACGACAATCTCCGGCAAGGACGAGTTGAAAGCAACTACACAATCTCTCCGCTTACGCCTCTATATCATCGAGGCTACCGGATTTACGTCTACCCAGATAGCGCAGAGAGCATCGGCTACACATTTGCCAGACACCCCCACCAGAAACATAGCTTGCTTCTCAAATCGGAAATGATCTCGAGCTTTCACATCAGCGAGTACCTCAACCATCCGTTAGCAATTGTGGGCAATACGCTTGGAGACGTTCACGTGTTGAATATCGGGAGAAAGATCTTTGGCGTGCCAAAAGCGCACAACAAACTCGTGATCCCATTGAAGTTGTGGTCGTTGAGCCTTGCATCGGACAGGTCACTCAATTTATGTGGAGACTACGTTAAGACTGCCGTCGACAGGAACGACATATTGTGGAGCTTCACTCCACCTGAGGTTGTCATTTCCGCCTCAGCTTGGAACGAGAATTTCGATGGGAGCTCAACTTATGCATTCGGTTCCTATACTGGTCTACTCGTGCTCGAGCGCCTTGATCCCAAGCTAACCTAATAGATCGGCACATTTGGGTCCACGTCAGTGCTCCATCTGTTGATTCCCCCCTTCACATCTTTGACATTTTTGAAACCTAGTTCATTCATTAGCTTGTGTGCAGCAAGTTGGGAGTCGTTGCCGTATCGACAGAGCATGAATACCTCGCCAATGTCTTTGTCGAACGCAGGAGGGAGGAATTTGTCGATGGAGTCCATGTTGGCGAGATTGTGTTCCCACGGTATGCTTATTGAGTTGGGAAGCAGAACAATCTCAAATTGCTCCTTTGGCCGGACATCTATAAGCACTGCCGATGGGTTGTTGGTCAATACCTGTTGGAACTCTTTTGGAGTAACTCTTGAGGATGCAGGTAAGACATTGGAGTTCAATAGGCCGCAGAATGCCGCATAGTCGATCTCGTTGGACTCTATTGTGCTTCTGGAGATTGAAGCATTGGGGCTGCAAACTGGGCACTGGGGCTGGCGACCTCTCATCTTGAAGAATCTCATACTTTGCTGCGGATACGCAGAGTACATGGCCAAAAACGGCTTGAATGAGTCGCCGTAGTATCCTGTGAGAACCTTGATTGTCTCCACGGCCAAAGCTGTTCCTGTGAGTCCAATGGCTGGACCCAAAACTCCAGCATCTCCACATGTGGACACAGTCTCTGGCTTGGGAGGTTTTGGATAGAAGCACCGATAGCAGGGCCCTGTCTGGTTGTAATTTAGCACCGTGAGTTGTCCGTCGGCTTTCACGCCAGAACCGCTAACTATAGTCTTTCCACACAATACACTCACGTCGTTGATCAAGTAACGCGTGGCTGGAGTGTCCGTGCAATCCACCACCAAATCGTACTGCGAGATGACACCGAAGGCGTTTGCGTTGGTTAGCCTTTCTGGATGCGTCACGATACTCACATAAGGGTTCAACTTGCTCAAATACATTTTTGCCGACTCACACTTGAGCATCCCCACCTTGTCGGTGGTGTGGAGAACCTGTCGGTGGAGATTACTCATGTCCACTGTATCGTTGTCCACTATGCCGATCGTGCCGATTCCTGAACCACAGAGGTATAGTAGAGCTGGACAGCCTAAGCCTCCAGCTCCCACGACGAGGATTTTTGAGCGTTTGAGTTTGAGCTGGCCTTCCAACGAGCCAAATCCGGGGACGATCATCTGACGGCCGTACCTGCGGTATTCTTCCAACGAGAGGTCATGTTTGGGCGTAGTTTCCAATGGAGTGTGAGAATTCCGGAGAGCGGCGTTTTCTGCCTCGAGGCGTCGTATTTTTTCAAGGAGTTGTTCTGTCAGCATGGGTTATGGCATGCGCATCGAGATGAGATGGAAATTGTCCTACACATCCCAGTGGTCTACACAACCCGGTGGGCTACACATCCAAGCGGTCCACACAAATCAGTGTCTGCTGAAGGAGAGATGTGTATAGAGCATTTACTGAGTTTGGGTAGAAAGTGAATGTCATTTAGGCGAAGTAAGACTGATTCTTCAAGTGCCCCCCTCAAGTGTCAGCGTCATAGTAACTGTCCGTAGAATATATGGCCCCTGGGCCCATCCGAGGCAATATTTGCCGTCAACCGTATCAATAATTTCCCTTTAAAGCGCAATCACGCCGCTGGCAACAACGATCACCGCCACCGTCAAGACCCACGACTTCTTGCTCTCGATATCAAACCTCTCGGTTGGGTCAAACAGGAAATGGAGCGGGCCGTCTTTGAAAGATTCCACGGGGGTTTTCTGCTGTAGAGCATACCAGCATGCCACACCCACGAGCGCCAAAAGAACAACCACTTTTGTCAGTCTGCCCATGTTGTGTTTCCAATCGTTTCCAGCGAGTTTTTCCGCGTGTGTAGGTGAACGCTCGGTAATACCGAAGTCCGGGGTAATCGCGCCTCTCAACCTACCACTATTCTTCACCACATGGAGCGGGCGGCGAAAAGGCAGAAAATTGCCGCGTGTTTGTCGCCGCAAGCAGTGCAGTTGGTGGATTTGCCGTGTGATATACTCGACCACATCTGTCTGCACTTGTCCACGGTTGACTTGTGCAATGTTTCCATGGTGAGTCACCAGTTGCGTGACAAGCTACTTCCGAGCGTATTTGCCAGTGTCAAGGGAACATGGGAGCAGATAATCGACTTGCAAACCAAAGCAGAGTCCACGTTTACCAGCAAGGAGTACGTGAGGTCGCTACGCATCACCTCGTGCAACTCCTTCAACGAGTACAAGCAGAACACGTTTGGTCTACTACTTTCGCCACAGATGTTCCCCAATTTGGTGAACGTGTCGGTGAACTCGATCAACCTGTCGTACTGGCTCAAGTACAACCGGTGCTCACACGTGAGAGCACTTACTTTGTACTGTAACAATGTGTTCAGAGGCGTCAAGATCTTCCAGCTCTCGCATGTGGATGATTTTGCCCACCTCCGGCTGCTTTGCCTCCACAACTACCATTTTAACTGGGAGACCGAGGATTTCCAGCCTAAAGTTGGTCTCAAAGAGTTGGTGTTGCACGATTGCACTTGGGAGTACCCGTTTGATCTTGCTAACTTCAACCTCGATGACACTTTGCAAGAGCTCACCATCACGTACTCCAACAATAACTCATTCACGCTTCTGGAGCGGTTCATCAGTTTTGTCAACGATCCGTTTCGCGGGCACTCAGACTCGCTCCTACTAGTGAATGTTTCGTTTGTCGACATCACCGAAAACAAGAAGCTCCTATCGCCCACCGTCCTTCAAGCATTCATAGACTGTTTCACGGGGATCGAGAGTCTCACCTTTTGTGGCTGGACCACGAACTTGAACTACTTGAAGTCCGTTTTGGTGCATCACCACTTCGAATACCCGGTGGTGCTTACGTTGAACGTGGAGAGTGTGGAGGAAGTCAACTTGAACTCCTTCTTGGAAACTATGGGCGGCATTCCCAACTTGAAACTAAGAGTCACTCAAACGTGAGGTAAACGAATGTGTGGGGGCCATAATGGCATGGTAATAGACGATAGCAGCGGGGAATAACCAGATCGAGTTGGACTGAGTGACCCCGGTAGCATATAATACGGTAAAGGAAAAAAAAGACAAGCTTGAAGGTTGAAGAGCACAGCCCTATCAATTTCACTCGTAACTTATAGCTGATTCTTAGTGAATCTCTAGTGGTACTTTCGGTCAGTATGTGTGCACAGAAATTTTCAACCTGAGGCTGCGAAATCCATACAACAACCACTTCACCTTACGAAGTTTTCACACAACGCACACGCACACACGCTGAAAATGCTCACATTTTCGCAAATTTTCATACCCATCGGAATTCTCCTATCGTTTGTTGCTGCAAACACCGAAACATTTGTCCTCCTGATACCAAACTACTACGACATTCCCATCGACCAGCGGGACCACACTGATCCACATTTAGCCGCCATTAACGCCTCCACATCCGTGCTTACCAACCACCCAATACTTAATGCCAACAATTACAACGTTCTGGAGACATTGGTGAGCTTGCCGTACGACTATCTGCGGAAGCCTCGCCAGAGACTTTTCGTGAAGCTCACCAACTACAACAACAACACATTCGATGCGAACGACCTCATAAACGTCAAGCTTTGCTGGCCAGCGACAATGCCCTTCAATTTCGATCTCAATTACCGATTTGTGAGAGCCCACGAATTGGGCGCTGCTGAAAAGTCTCTGACGGGAGACACCTTGGACATCTACATAGTGGTCGACTACGAGGCTGATTTTTATGCTGTGAGGGAGGTTGACTCCACAATGATTGACTTCAATTTGGTGATCTCCAAACTCCCCAACAGAGTGCCCATACCAATCGAGCTCTACGATGTCATTGTCTACGTTGTGGATGTGTGCATCGTGCTCGCCGGAGTGTTCCCTTACATTTTGGGCTTCCTCGAAAAACAATTAACGGGAGTGAGAAAAAGAGACTAAAGACACACCCTTTGTTAACAGGTTCACTGTTAGTTGCTCTTAAAGATTCAACTTCACACTGTGGGGCAGCCCTAGTGGTCCCCCCCAATGGGTCCCTGGACTACCACCTGCACACAGACCAAGGGAACATAAGTCACTAAATTACCAGCCTCGCCTTCTCCTTCCACTAATTCCCCACCATGTCCTCAGACGAAGACCCATTGGGCCCACCTAAAAACGAACAAGGGCTTGACTTGTCCAAATTGTCGCCTCAGGAGCTAAGGATTTACAAAATGTACGGCAAGCTCCCCACCACTCAGCAGATTCTTTCTTCGAAACTCCAAGATAAGAAGTACTTTGACAGTGGCGACTACGCAATGCAGAAACAACTTGGCGGCCCCAAATCAGGGGTCAGCGGCGTTTCGATGAAACACCCAAACGCAGAGAAAGTGAAGGAGATATATAACCGGAACTCCATCAGTGCTGGAAACTCGGGTATTATGTTCAACGGCAAGTCGAACTTGTTGAGTGAGTCGACTTTGGACGAGGAGCCCGACAAGACCAAATGAAACAGAAAAGATAAACGATGACGTGACGACTCATAGGCGAGTGCTACTATTGCAATAAATGCTGTACTGGACAAACCGTAGATTTAGACAAGCTGTAGCTTAGGTTGAGATTCCCTAGGCATGGAGGGCTTTGATGTCTGGCCCACTACCTGCTTATTGTGGAACTCAGTTGAACATCAGGCTAAATTGCAAAAGAAAGAACAACTGGGTGTTAACTTTTTCTTTTTTCATGTCTGACTGGAAATATGGGCGGCCCGTGGTGGAGAATATGCAGACATTTTAAGTGATTATCGTGACTTGAATATCCCCCAACATACGATGCCACCTTGGACCTACGCATATGAAGCTGCTTGATTTTGACGCATATAACGCAGCGTTGCCGAATTTCAATGTGCTTTTGGTGAATCACATCAATGTGCACATAAATAACAATTACGTGAGGGAATTCCATGATGGGAAGTACATCTTCGGCAATGTCACCACAGACGAGGGAGACTTGACATTCACGATCTCCTATGATAAGTTTTACCAGGTCCCCGTATTGCACTTTGTCAAAAACGGCCAATTGAAGCAAAGTGGCAACAGTGTGGTGGACATTCACCCAATCATGCAAACTCCGTACCAGATGGTACATCCGTGCGAGACACAGAGCACTATGGGTGAAATTGATTGTCCTTCTTCGCTTCAGTACCTTGTGTGTTGGTTTGGGATCCATATAGAGCAGACAAACACAGGAGTTCAGCTCCGAGTGCCGACTATGGAGGGAGACGACAAGCATCAACACCAGTGACACGAACAGCAACGCTCGAACAACCAGTGACGATGCAAATACATTTTCTAGAAGGAACACCACAATTCCACTTTCATTTTCTCAGTGCCCAGATTCCTACAGCCAAGTTCGTAGTGTATAATTTAGATGCTATGTAACCTCATATGAAGTCTAGGAAGAAGCTGGCTTCTCCCCCTTGAAGATACGGCATGGGTAGTCGTCGGTATACATGCCGTGTTGGGGCTCCTCCAAGATGGTCCACTTGAACTTGTTCAAGGAAGGCGCCACAATGGGTTCGCCAGAAACACCCAAAACCTCACCCTTGAGAACCTTAGGGTCAATGGAGGTCAAGGTAGTGGACAAACTCACGGTTTGACCAGCACCAAATGCTGCGAGCTCTTTCGAACCCTTGTCGCCGATGGAGATTCTGGGCTTCTCGGCCGAACCTAACGTCAACAATCCAGACACTTTGGTCTGGTCGTATGCATGCACTTGTGGGTAGTTTCTTCTGTAGTCACGCTTGAAGTAGGCGTTGTCCTTAATGTCGCCAGCTGGAAGTGTCACTGGGTCCTTGTAGTTCTTGGCGTCCTGGATTCTGGCTCCTGGAGGGAGAACTCTGAAGAGGGCAGGGATTGGGTTACCCGACGATCTGTTTGGCACAAGCACTAAGATCTGTCTCAACTTTTCCCAGATTCCGAGAGGTCTGGATGTGTATTTCTTCCACACGGGGACGGCACCGCCAGACATGGTTGTTTCTGTTGGATGTAGTGGTGAGTAGGCGCTTTTTTCTATTTAATTTGACGAGGTTTTCATTGGTTGCACTGTGTGCAGTACTCAAGACCGCGAGTATGTAATGGATGTACATACTTACTGCTGCGAAAGAGGACGTCTACATAAGCGCATTGGTTCGCTATCAATTTATGCTTTGGCCCTTGTAAGTTCTTGTTGGTCAAGTTCTATGTCCTCACGTGCGACTGTTGGAAATATGTCAAAGGATGGGCGTCACCCGAATTAGTGTCCTGGCGCATGTCTCTCGAATCATCGGCTCAATCTCAAGCGTTCTTGCCAAACAAGATTCTACCCAACTTCCCGAAAATGATCACCCCACAAAAGAAGAAGCTGGCAATGAACAAGAAAGTTGTCAATGTAGTCTCCTGATCATCCAAGTAGTCCACACCATTCTTGATGTACACAATTGCAGACCCGCCGCCTGCAACCACGGTGGAGGCAACGAATCCGTTAACCGTGCCGTCCAATAGCAACCATAATGCAGGGTTGATGAGCGACCACATCATGGCCATCTGAAGGGAGGACTTCCATTCAATGTGTCTGATTGCGTACGAAATCCCCAAGAAGGCAATCACCGATCTGACAATGTCGTTGGCGAGATTCGATCTATGGTATGGGTCTGGGCTGGAGGACAAAAGTCTCTTGGTCCATGCGGAGGGCATCAAGATATCCAAGGTTGGGAGAATGAAGCTCAATAGTAAACCTTCCAGCACCAATGCCAGAAAGTGGTCGGCAGTCTTATAAGTACCGACAAACCATTGGAACGGCTTCCATCCGTTGATGAAGCGCATCAAGTATGCATTGATTTTGGCCCCGTTGCCGTCGGAATGCGTGGCATGGATATTCCTCGTCACTTCATTGTAGGCAAAAGCGGCAGCCGCCACCACAACCAAACGACCCAGCAACCACGCAAATGTTTGGATCGGCGAGGTCTTTGCAGGTGGCAAGGGCTCATCTTTCACCGAGCCGAACGAGCCTCTATGCTTTTCCTTCACGTTGATGTGCAATTCGGTGCCATCAATGTATTCTTCCACCTCTTCGTTTTCCTTGTTCAAGCTAGCGGAAGACGTGTTGTAAATGCCGTACAACGAGGGCTTTAGCAAGTTGAGCACCGAGTCTGTCTTTTCCATTGTTGGAGAGTTGCGACCTGATGAGATTGGCAGGTTTTTATATTTCGGTTTCAAGTATGCCATGTCAGTAATGCGATCAAGTGGTGATTAGTTCATGATCGGTGGGGATGGAAAACACGGGAGCTGCACGTGATCTCACATGTTGGCGAACGATCTAGAATTCCCCTCCTTGGCGGGAAAAACCGCCCAGCGCCCCTATGCAAAAGGCAGCAGCACACATTTGTATTTTTTGTCGGCCCCTTATTTGAAATTTTTAGATCCGATTTATTTGGTGTATTCGTGCCAACTTGAGTTTCTGACCCGAGGGTACATGCTTTTCTGTGTGCAGAGCCGTGACCTGGAGGCGACTCTCGTATGCGCTTCACTTTTTGGATAGGTGCAGATAACTTTCTCCAGGCTGTTCGACCTGCGAACAAAATAGCCTGATGAAACGAGAGGTTCGATGGCTATTAGCCGTGGATGATCATGCACAATGGCGACTCAAGTGCCAGTATCCGTAATCTTTGTTACATGTACCTGGCCAGATCAGGAAATGGGCTTAGTAAATCCCGACCTTGATAACACACATCCACACCTCACGGGGGCAAGTACTACCAATCACACTGACCCAAAATCAGCATGTAGAGATAGCTGACATCTAATCAGCAGCTACTTGATTCCCCTTTTGTTAACTTGTTCCCTCAATGACAGCTTTGCGTCTCATCTTACCTCCGGGTGCTGGCAGACGCATGCATCCACTTCGATAACCTCAACTGGCTCCTCGTCTTTTGCCCCTTCCTTTTTCTCTCCAAGTGTCAAATCAATAACCTCCTTGTACTCCTTGATTTTCTCGGTCTGCAGCGTCTCGCCTGCCGAGTCCGTAAGGTCCACTTCTTGCACATCACTCACGTCCACACCACCTGCCTCACCCAGCGGACACCACTTTGAGTCCTTGATGCGCTGTTCTGCCGCCTTTAGCATCGCCTCACGCATTGCAGCAGGCAGAGCTTTGGACCCGCCTAGCCTTCTTGCCTCAGCCTTGAATTTACCTCTCGAGAGAGCCTCAAGCCGTTTTTGCCTCACTGTCTTGGAATTTTCCCACGGAGCCACGTATCCTGACCCAAGCTGGTTTTCTTCACAGACATAGTCCTTCACTGCAAAGTTTCCTGACTCAAACTTCGTACGAAGCTCTTCAAGAAGCGCGTAGAACTTCGCGTCATGAGGTCCGTGGACATTGTGGGTGAGTTCATGGAGAAGCGTGCCTATGAGATCCGACATGGGATAGAAAGTATGTTCCGCAAATGGTGGTCTTAGCCTGATCAAAATCTTCTGTCCTTTGTTGACATTTAGCCCTAGTAACAGCGGGTTCTTCGGGTACATTTCGCATAACATGCCGATTTTGAAGTTGTATTGGTGCATCAACGGCCCGACTGCTCGAGCCAAATCATGAAGAAGGTCCAACGCGTAGTCTTTGTTGTCGTAACGCTTCAAACAAGCGATTTTCAGGATACTGGCCACTGGCGATGGGCGGTTAGGTTGTGCGCCCTTCTTTGTGGGAGGCGCCTGGATGACCATGTGGAGAATTGGTGGGAATTGTAATTTTCAAGGAGAAATGAAACGAAAAATATCCGAGAGTCAGGAAGCTAAAGAAGAATAAAGGCGGGAAGCCAATATTATGATGGTGGCGACTTGGATTGGTGCTTACTATCGAGAGGCGAGAAATGCGCAGCCCGATCTGGAAGGCAGGTTGTGCAGGCTGGAGCAGCGGGATATAGAGACGGAAAATTGCCTCGAGAGGTTCCTCTTTATCTTACTTGCTACACTTTTCTCTGATAAGTTTGGCCAACTTGTGTTTTTCTCGCCTATATTAAACTAAGTTTCGCCTTGTCCGTGCTGACTCAACTCGTCCAAGAACCGAATCATGAAGCTGCCGGACCCACTGACATCTTTCGCAGCCAATTCACCAGCTTGATTGTAGATAGTCACCGCCTCTTCCACCGCACTGAGCAAATCACTCTTTTGGTGTTTGGCAAGGGCAATTTTGGCTGCAATCACACTTCCTAGCGAGCAGCCAGTACCTGTGATCAGGCCCATGTGGACGCTGCCTCCCTTGATTATGGTGGGCTCACAATCGTGAACTTTGGTCCCGTCGTAAATGTAATTGAGCTGGCCCGTGACAACAACAATAGCGCGGAATTCTTTTGCAACACGAACACAAAGGGCTTTAATTGCGTTCTCGTCAGCTGCTGCGAGCAGGTCTACCCCTTGCATCAAAGTCTCTGCCAGGTCCGTGGGATTTGTGCTCACCAACTTGTCTAACGCCATGATCTCGCCAAGATTGCCCTTGATGACGGAAAAATAGCCGGCGTTAAGCAACACGCGACATGCCTCGAGTCTCGCTTTGGAAGCTCCAGCAGCAACGGGGTCAAACACGATTGGGCGGCCGTGATTGTTGTATGCTTTGACTCCACTGAGAAACACGTCCATAATCTGCGAAGAAGGCGTGCCCAAGTTGACCACCAAACTCACCGGGGTAGGAAGAGCTGCAAATTCGTCGAACTCCTCGGCCAACTCGGACATGATCGGTGAAGCATCAATGGCAAGGGTCACGTTGGCGCTGAAATTCTTCACGACGTTATTGGTGATGTGGTGCACCAACGGTTTGGACTTGGCCGAGGACAAACTACCCGAAGCTTGCCAGACCCATGGGTTTGGACTTTTTATCGCTTTTAAAAGCTCGGAAGTGGCCGCTGCAGAGTGTTCGGATGCCATTATATCGGAAACTACGGCAACCCCATCGACCAGGTACCCGGGAACTTGGCACTGGAACATGACCTTGGTTGCGTTGGTGCGATTGATTCCACCAATAGCCACCGACTTGATGTGCTTGCCTTGTTGCTTGTACTTGCTCAACACCTTTAGCATCGTGCGGATTCCAATGGGTCCACACACATTCTTGACGTTCTTGGTGTTGGTAGGGTACAACGTTCCGAGCCCCACGTAATCGGCCACGCTTTCCTCACAAACCTGGCTGATTTCCTTTTCATTGGTGCAAGAAACGCCCAAAATCTTGTCATTACCGATCAACTGCCTCACCAACTTCGCTGGCATGTCGTCCTGGCCCACATGAACACCATCTGCATCGACCGCTAGGGCCACATCGACTCTATCATTGATGATAAGGGGAATTCCTTTAGGGCGGGTAATTTCGAGCACTTTCTGAGCTTTAATGATGAAGTCCAACGTCAGGATGTCTTTCTCTCGAAGTTGCACAATAGTTGCTCCATTGTCCACGGCGTTCTTCACTTGATCCAAGAATGTTGTGGAGTCCGGGACCATGGTTGAGTCGGTCACCAAATAAAGCGAGTAGTCTGGGTTACTGATCGTCATGACTGGAGAAAAGAAACGAGTACGGACAGCATTTGGCACCGATTTCGTCGCCAAGTGTTATATGGGGATTATCTCTCAATTGTGTGCCTCGTACGCGCATATGCACTTAGACGGGCAAGAGGGGCCAGTAGGATGAAAAACTCAGAGAAGAGAAAGCAAATGCGATAGTAACATGATTGACGCGAGAAGTCGTAAAATCTTTGCTAAGGCCACCTTCAAGGTTTTTCCCCCAAAACCTCATGAGAATCATTTATCGCAAAGGACTTCTCGTTCGAGCGAGATCCTCGCCCCCACAGACATATCGATCCGGCCCCGAAACATTCCATTATTCATCAAAGTTGACTAACACAATTTCTTGCAAATACTTATCCAGATTAGTCTCTCACAACTGATGGAAAGCCTTCGGTTTTGCCTGCTTATCGATCATGAGCAGCTTATCGCAACTTCCCTTTTTGGGAACGCGCTAAGGTGACTAATCAGGTCGCCAAAATGCCAAACTTTCGCTATCCTGTGGCATAAACCACCCATGATTCTTCCCAATCACCGGCGGAAACCAGCATTCACGGAAAGCTACTTCATCTGTCGGAATGTCGAAGGCTTCTACACCAATTTCAATGTTGTTGGCCAGTACAATAAGCGATTCTCAAAGGCGGCGTTATCGCACACCTTGAAGTCGATGATTGCAGCAAACCCATGGCTCACCTACAATTTCTTCCCGACCACAGACACGCCAACCAAGAATTATCATGATGACTTCGAATTGAGGTCCGTGGACACAATCACTTTCGATAAGGTTGTGGAATACAGAGCAATTGAAACATTTGACGAGCTGACGTTCGAGACCATCAACGGCTTCAAAAACGAAATCGGTCAGCCCGACGCTCCATTGTGGCAGCTCTGTGTTTTCGAGACGGCCGAAAGTCAGTACGTCTGCGGTTATTTCTGCCATTCGTTGGCTGATGGCGGCACGGCGTTGCAATTCCAGCGAGATCTAGTGAAAGGGCTCGCCACATTTGAGAACGAAGAGGACACAATTGAGTTGTTGTTTGACTACGAGAAGGCTCGCAATGACTTGCCCGATATCTTGCCGGCCAGAGAACTCTTGACAGACTTATACATACCTGGGATTTTTGCCAAAGTTAGGATGTGGATGGAGATGCGGATCCCGCGCTTTATTCAGTGGATCACTCGGGCATACCTGTCATTGAAGGCGCTTTTTTGCTCTTCGAGTAAGGAACCTTCCTTTTTTTCGCTGGAACCCGTCACAAAGGATCTCTCATGCAAGTTCAAGGTAATGAATTTCTCGCCGCGTGAGTTGAGCTCAATCAAAGAGTATTGCAGAAACAACTCGATCACAGTGACTCCGTTCTTGTCGATTGTTGCTTTAGATTGCTTGGAGAAGATCATATTCCCCAACTATCCGAGAGCAGATGGCAGTACTGATTACTCCACCTCTCACTACATGGCCATAAGTGGCCGTAGGTACTTCCCGCAGTTTTCCAATCCGTTCTTATATGGAGTGTATGTTTGTGGAGCACCAATAGGCATGTCACCACTAAAAGCGACTTCGAATGATGACTTGCTCCTTGGAATGAAGAAATTCCATAAACTGATTCAAGACGAGGTCGAAACTCGCCGAAGCTTCAAATTATTATGGATGTGGAAAGTTGCTGACATCTCCAAGACCTTGCATAGCAAAGTTGGTAAATTGGAGCGTTACACCACTACTATTTCCAACTTGGGTCAGGTTAAGGACGATCCAGCTTCGACATGGAAGCTTGTGAATGCCTGGTTTAGTCTGAACACTTCTATTGGATACCACTTCATACTAGACATGGTAAGCACCGAGACAGGAGGGCTCAACTTGGTGGTTCCGTACTTGGACATATATGACGAACTCACCATCGAGGTTAACGGCAAGGAGGTGCCAGCCATGGAGCACTTCGAGGCACAATTTAAGAGCACATGTCAGCTGCTTGTGGGATGATTTAAGAATATATATTTCAGAGTCGAGAGTCTATCTCTGCTCCCGCGTATGTACTAAATGGCAGCACATTTACTCCTTTGGACCAATCATGGTCTCTGGTCTGACCCATTGGTCGAACTCCTCCTCGGACAAGACACCCAACTCCAAGGTGGACTCCTTCAAAGTCAAGCCCTTCTTGTGAGCGTTCTTGGCCACCTTGGAGGCAGCGTCGTAACCGATCTTAGGGTTCAATGCAGTGACCAACATCAAGGACTCATGCAACACCTTCTCGATCTTGTCGCTGTTGGCAACGATACCTTCAACACAGTGGATTCTGAACGATCTGGAGCCGTCGGCAATCAATCTGATGGAGCTCAACAAGTTAGCGATCATCACTGGCTTGAAAACGTTCAACTCGAACTGGCCGGAGGCACCAGCAAAAGTGATGGCGGTGTTGTTACCGAAAACCTGGGCAGCGACCATGGTCAAGGCCTCGTTCTGGGTAGGGTTGACCTTACCAGGCATGATGGACGAGCCTGGCTCATTCTCTGGCAAGGACAACTCACCGTAGCCACATCTTGGGCCGGAACCCAAGTATCTAATGTCGTTGGCGATCTTGAACAAAGAAGCAGCAATGGTGTTCAAAGAACCAGAAGCCTCAACAATGGCGTCGTGGGCAGCCAAGGCCTCGAACTTGTTTGGGGCAGTGGTGAACTTGTAGCCGGTCAATTTGGAGACTTCATCGGCAATCTTGACGTCCCAGCCCTTTCTGGTGTTCAACCCAGTACCAACAGCGGTACCACCCTGGGCCAAGTTGGACAAGTGAGGCAAGCTGCCCTGGATTCTCTCGATACCGTAGGTGACCTGCTGGGCGTAACCAGAGAACTCCTGGCCCAAAGTCAATGGGGTGGCATCCTGCAAGTGAGTTCTACCAATCTTGATGATGTCCTTGAACTCCTCGGCCTTGGCGGCCAAAGCGTCACGCAAAGCGGTCAATTCAGGGATCAACTCCTTGTTAATCTCGGTGACGGCGGCAATGTGCATCACGGTGGGGAAAGTGTCGTTGGACGACTGAGACATGTTACAGTGGTCGTTAGGGTGCACTGGCTTCTTGGAGCCCAACTCGCCGCCCAAGATCTCAATGGCTCTGTTGGAAATCACCTCGTTGGCGTTCATGTTGGACTGGGTACCTGAGCCAGTCTGGTACACCACCAAGGGGAAGTGGTCGTCCAACTTACCCTCGGCAACCTCAGTGGCAGCCTGCTTGATGGCATCGGCGATTTTTGGGTCCAAAGTGCCGTAGCTCTCGTTGACGATAGCAGCGGCCTTCTTCAAAACACCAAAAGCTCTAACCACAGGGATTGGCATGCGGGCGGCTGGCCCCCCGATTTTGAAGTTCAGCTTGGATCTGGCGGTCTGAGCACCGTAGTATTTCAGGGCATCAACCTCGATTTCGCCAAAGGCATCGGATTCGATTCTGGTTCCGGACATGTTGGAAAGACTTCTGGCGAGTCTGGCAGTTGCTGGGGATTTGGTGAGTCTCAACATTTTTTCCCTCTATCAATTTTTCCACAGGTGAGCTTTTAAAAAATCCTCCACCTGGTCCGCTTCCTTTATATGGCGGACCCGGCGGTTTTCGGAACTTTATTGGTTCCCCAGAATTCACTCGATCACGGCGTGTATGCAGCGTGTTCCTCGGCAGAGGACTCCGGATCGGGGCTGCTGGTTAGGCGCCATAGTAGCCGCTTTAGCGGTTATCCGGATTTCTGTGTTTTGGAATGCAACGAGATTCAGCTATTCAAGGTGGCAGACTGTGCGCGGATTGGTGGATTGGAAGTGCGAAACGATTGGCATGTGTGGAGGCACTTATCAATTGAGTCAAGTGCAGAAGAGTTTTGATTTTTTTTTTTTTTTTTTGACAACATTGAAATAGTCCTACGACTAGACCCCGACCGATCAGCTATACTAGAGCGTGAAGTTGATATCACTGACAATGCCCCCGGTTATTCGCACTGTAATCTCTTACATCTGTCCATTATGCTCTATCGATGAAATTATATAAATAAGACGAGGACAGCCACCTAATCACTCTAGCGACTTGTGGAAGTCTTCAAGTGTGGGCCACGGCCATTCCAGAACAGTGCTCGTGTTTTGAGGCACCGCATTGGCATGCTTGATGTGCCGTTCCGCAAATTCTCGAGGTAACGCCTTCAAAAGCTTAAGAAGCGTGCTTGAAGATGGCACAAACTGCAACTGCTCCCACCATCTCATCACCTCTGCCAATTCTGCTAGGTAGTCTGAGGTGGAAAGCACGTGGATGTACGCTTTCCATAGTTTGTTGGAAGGAATCAATCCACCTTCAGATGCCGACACATAGGGCACCTTCTTAGCAACGTGGGTCTTGAACTCGTGCACGGCAACTTGAGGAGCGTAAAGCTGACCCCACGTCATCACTTGACCATTAGCTTTCCTCGTGCAGGCCCCCAAAAGGGCCATGATGCAATGCTCATCGGCTAGTCTGCCTTGGAGCTCTTTTATGTACATGTTGTAGACTTCCTGTGACTGGAGTTTTGACTCGCCAATGAGCATCACCCCTACCATTGCTGGAGTCTTTCTGTCAAGATTGCGATACAAATATCTGGCACAGTCGATATTGGATGTGCTCTGCACAAGCTTATCAAGATAGGGTTTGCGGACATTCTTGTCACGGCTGAAACGGTAGAGCAACACCAAGTATTTGCTGCACACCGTGTTCTTGAACGCTTGCAAAAGATCAGCGTCCTCCAAAATTTTGATGAACGCTTCAATGCCGTTGATACTGTCGATTTGTTGTAAAAGTGTGAGCACCAAGTCTTTGGAGATGATAAGTTGGTCCTTTCTGGCCACCATCTCGGCAAGCAATTTCTGGGCCCTCTGTTCTGTGAGGAGTTCAAGCGACTGCAATTTCTTGACGAATATTAGCCATAATGCAGTTGATTTCGGGTACTGTGCCACTGCACTGTTGAATGTATGCAATAATTGTTCTGGTGAAGTAGAAAGGTAGATCTTTCCCATGTGAAAGAATGTAGAATGCTCATGGAAATGTGTTTGGCAGATTTCGAACAACTTTTGTGCTTTTGTTTCTGAAATCTGTCCGATGGCCAACGTTACCCCAATGTAGCCTTTTTGAGACAAGTTCGAATGGCCAATCTGCTGCACAAGTACCTCTTGAGCCTTGATGATTGCCAATGCTGCTGTGCTGTTGTTCAGCAAGCTCTGGATGTAGTAGAATGCCAAAGCATAGACTAGCTCATTGACAAATTGCTGATCGACCAATTTGTGACTGAACCCCGATTTAGTTGAAGTGAAGTACTGCAAAGTTGACGAGACGAACTCCGGTAGCGTTTGCAGATCAAAATGGACGCTGTAGTATGCTAAGTTGTGGATGATGCTGGAGGTGTGTGAGGTTTTTTCGTGGTAAGCCTGGCCAATGGAGTTCATGAACGTTTTCCACACATCTAGCTGGAGGTAAAGCTCCTCTTTGGACATGGGAGTCCTCAAAAGTATATCCGAAGTGACAAATGCCGGGATATTCGATACGTTGGTCAAGTTTCGGCACGCTTGGGTGACGTTGGCAGACGTGAGCGACTGAATCCATGCAATGACGTTAAGTTCGGTGGCCGAAGGTTCAAACTCAAGACACTGGAGCGCCTTGGAAAGCACAGAATGCTGAAGAGTGTCTTGGCTAACGTGGATTTCGAGCCTGTCTGTGATGTCATCAAGTATAAGCGTGTTTCCTGCTTGGAATTTGCGGTTCTTCTTCATTCGAGCGAGCAACGCATCCAAATGCTGGTTCAGCTTTTCGAGCCACAGCTCTTCGCATTCTGGACGGAGTGCTGTAAGTAAATGGAACATGGCAATCTCCGTGACCGCCTGGATCTTGAACGGCACCGGTAGTACTGGATTCCCTAGTTGGGCATCGAGCCCGACCTGTTTGGTGTTGACATGGACCCACACTAGGTAGTCGCGTATTGACGGGCGGAGAGTTATAGTTGACGTGCGGTTATCCCTTTTGAACTTGCGTGCCTCGGACTCCAAGTTCCTGAAATGGCTCCGATGGTGTTTGTCTGCTAACCGCAGATCCACGGTAGATGGAGTTTTTGGTGCAGAACAGAGACGGATCTGGCTATGGAATTGTGACAGTCGTAGTCGTAGTCGTGATATGGCATTGCGGAGCATCTCGTGGTGCTCTCAGTATGGGTTTAGTTTTGGTTTTCGTAGTTTGGTGGACGTTGGAAGTAGTACGGCCTGTGCACAACTAGTCTCACTAGCGAGAAGATGAGTAGGTAGAGATGGGCCCAAATTGGAGGGGGAAAGCACGACCAAAATAGCCAATTGGGAGAGTGTTTACGTTTGCACAAGTTGCCTGGACTGAAAATCTCCTTCACACCTAGTGCTTCTCTGCTACAATGTGGTTTCTTTCCCAAGTGTCTTAGTATGTACACTACTGGCCGTTGTCGCCAGTATTCTCGACATCGCTACCCTGTCTGAACTCCCGCTGCCGCCGAAGCGCCTTCAGCTTTGCATTCTCAAGCTTCTCTCTGATCTTCTGCCGCCTTTTCTCCTCTCGGAGGATCTTCTTGTCGTACCATTTCATCATGTGCACGGGCTTGACTCCGAAAAACGCCTCGTACTGGCAGAACAAGCAGCACGCATCATCTGCGGGCTCTGTCTGGCTTACAGCTGCCTTCTTTTTCTTCTTTTTCAGACTTTTCTTCTTCTTTGCCGTCTGTGCCGCGGTCTCCTCTCCATCTCGCAGCTGTAGGCACATGAGTCGGAGCTTCTCCTCGATATTGTTGTCCGTCGACACCAACGTACCGTTTCGGTCGTACTCAAATGTAAACTCGCACGAAGGCTCGTTCGGGTCAGCTCCGTCAGGACCTGGTGGGCCGTTGTTCACCTCCACCTCGATATGATGGGGCCCATAGTCATACGAGAAGTTCCCCGCATCTTCTAGCTCGTCAAGGTCGTAGTCCTCATCGTCGTCGTCATATCCCTCCGCGTTGCCATCATGTAGTCCTTCCTCGTCGTTGGTCCCGTAGAGCGAAAATCCTTCTTTCTCCTCACGGGGTCTTCTGTTCCCAGGACTGCTCCCTGGGTACGATTTGCTCCACGGCAAGCTCATAAACTCCGAGATCTTCGATTTGAGATACCCTATTTCTTTGTCGTTGAGACCTGGCACCCCGCTGGTGGCGATGCTTTGGTCTATGCTATCGTTGGCGTGTGCTGCGACAAACTCGTTGAAGTTGTCGTCTGGCTGCCGATTCGTGTCATCTCCTAGCTTAGATAGCCAGTCGTCTTCCCCCGGGAACGGCAGATACGACTCATTGTCCGGGTTGCGCTTGGTAGCGATGCTTTTCCAGAACTCGTAGATTTTCTTCATCTCCACCATCCGCTGGAGATGCTGATCCTTGTTGGTGGCCGAGTCCACAGGCACGCTCGGCAGCACGAACTTGACTCGTTCGTTCGTCTTGGGTAGTTCCATTATCTTGGTATGCTGAACTGGTTGCCTATGTGCATTGACTATGTTAGCGCTTGCCTAAGCTTAGAAATTTGGTCACTAATGTACAGGAGTGCGAGCTGGGTGCAAAATAGTGAGCAGCGGAAACGCATGAGAAAATGGGCATTTCCATCACTGAATTAAATTGTGCATTTCCATTGGTTAATTTATTTTTCCCATCTCGCTTAGTCCTTCTTCAACGTCCTCTGCTTTTCGGCGTTCTTGACCACCTTCTCGTCGACAAACAAACCCTTGCGTCTTCTGATGGTGTTCATGTACTTTCTGGCGATGTTCTCGCGCTCAGCAAATGTACCGAGATCCTCCAACTCCTCCACAGTGTGGGGGACCCAGAACGGATCAATGTCCAACATGTCAAACCCGTCAAACAATAACTGGGGACTTGCCGCTCCAGAAGTCCGTTTTCTGATTTCTTCAGAGAATCCAAACGCTTCAATCACTGGGATACGGGCATTGATGATGAAAAATGGCGTTCCCTCATTCATCTCCTCGGAGATGATGGTCCCGCCTCTTTTTTGCACAACGGCGTAAACTTTGCCCAAAACTTCCGGGTACGTCTGGATCTCACACGTGTACATGGCAAGAAACAACCGCGGAGCATTCTTCAAGAACTCAGTGTGAATAAGTTGCTGGGTACGCTTGAGCAATCTCCCAGATAAGTTGAGAAGAAGCTCCTCGCTTTCTGGCTTGAAGGATTTGCGCAAGATGGTCAACGTCCCCTGTATAGGTTCTGAGGCAAGCGGCCCATTGTTCATGGCTAGCTGGTAACCGTTGAGGACGTTCGCCTCGAACTCGAACTTCTCCTCTTTCTCTTCCGCAAACACTCTTCTGAACTGTTGGTTGTTCACAGGGTCCTCAAGGAACATGTTGGGCCCAACTCTTTTGGGTCCGAAGCTGATGATGCTGTCGATGAAAGTGTCAATTGACCCGAAAATGGCCAAAACCCTGGCGTCTAAGCTCTCCTCTAGGACCTCGGTCAATTTTGGCCTGAACTCCTGAGACAACTTGTTGGCTTCCTCTGCCGAATTCTTTAGACGAAGCGCAACGAACGAGCTGATCTCCTCTTCGTTGTCTATCAAAAACTTGGTCACTTCTGGCTTCAACGGGAAAACGCTGATCTCCAACTCGACCTCATCTTGGCCAACTTCGGCCTCCTCGTCATTCGCAAGTGCTTCACTCAAGTCTGGAGATGGTTGAGCGCCAAATGCCAACCCTTCCCTGAACGGAATAACGGGCTCTTTCACCTGGACGTCGCATCCTGGAGCAAATCTCTTCTCCAAGTCCTGTAAGCATCGTTCGAGGTGTAATTCACCGGCAACACAAACAATGAGCTCACCAGAGTCGTCGTCAATGTACCATTCTAACACAGGATCCGCTTTCGACAACAGTTCCAAACCTTTCTCCAACTTGTACAATTTGAGAGGATTTTGAGGCTCAATGGCCACCTTCATGATCGGCTTGTTATGGATCAACGTTGATGTGGATGCAAGATTGAGGTACGGCTTGTCCTCGGGCACCTCCGACATTATGGTTGCGTTTTTGAGAATGATGTCTCCCAAGCCAACAACACCAACAATGTTTCCAGCAGGAACCGAGTCGACTCTCACAAACTCTCTGCCCATGATAAGCAAAAGATCTTCAATCTCAATGTCTTCCACGAGCTGCTCAATATTGTTTGGGTGGGTCTTAGGCAAGGATGGATCGTATTTGGGACCGACAACACACACTAGCTGACCACGAGATAACTCGCCAGAGAACACCCTGGTGAACGCAACCAATGTTTCCTTTTCAAGGGGCTGATCGTCTTCGTCGTCTTCGTCTTCCTCAAACTCCCACTGGAACTGGTCCGGTTTGGTCTCCAAGTAGATCTCGTCGTCATCCTGCGACACTTTCAAGTCAGCTAATGCTGCAGCAGCCTCCGAAGCTTTCTTGGCTTGTTCTCTTGCCCTTTTATGACGCTCTTCCAACTCCTCTTGTGTTGGTGCAGCAACAACCTCTTTCGGAAGTTCGCTGTCTGGAATGGAGAGCATCTTGGATACATAAGCCAAAGTGTGTTCCTCGGGCGAGGAAGCGTCACAGTTTGAAATTGCGCTTTCAAAAGCAGGCTCAATAAGTGCTGTCTTGTCCACTGAGCTGTCAACAGCACTGTACAAACACTCGTCCAAGATTTTGCCAATTCTATCATGCTGAGCAACCTGTGGACTGGGCAAGTACTCGATGACCGCCCCAAGCAACGCATGACTGAGCGGGATCCACTGTGACATAATCTGATTTAGCAAGTTCCTGTAGTCTTTAGAGCGTAAGTCTCGGGGCGAGATTTTTGCGCCCAACTTGGAGACGATTTTCTCGAGTTTCTCGTCGTCTCGCTCAAGCACACATGCATCGTAGATATTCCAGATCTGCTCCAAGATGAGTGAAACAAACAACGGCTTGAGGTTCGACTGCGTCAGCTTTAGTTTGGACCCCGGGATGATTTTCTTGTTCTTCATGTCCAAGTAGAATTCTCCCCAAAGGGTCTTTGCAAGTACCTTATGAGAAAACCCAAGTTTGGCCAGGTAAATGCGAGCAAACGTGTTGATGGAAAATGCCCATCCGTCGACGGCCGAGGCAAAAATGACATTGTTTTTCTCCGGCGTGAAATAAAGATCCAGGTCGGATTTCTCCACGAACTCGCCGGTGGCACCAGCCTCTCTCCACTTCAAGTCCTCCTCCATTCTGTCTCCAGCGAAAAAGGACCCGATCACCGAGTTCACCAGCTCGATGATTCGAGAAATGTGCTGGTACGCCTCGAGGGGCAGAAGCTTCCACTCGGAGATCAAGCGGTCGATCTTATTGACCACCAAGATTGGCTTCAAGTTGTCCACCCAGCACTGTCTCAACACGTTGACTGTTTGCGAGCATACACCCTCCACCACGTCGACCAAGACCACTGCTCCATCACAGAGTCTGGAGGCGCTTGAAACCTCCGAAGAAAAATCAATGTGGCCCGGCGAATCGATCAAGTTGATCAAGTGCTCTTTCGTTTCAGTCTCCTCGGTCCCCTCCTTTCTTCTCATCACACGGAAATACAACGAGATTGCCGACGACTCCATCGTGATTCCCCGAAGCTGCTCGTCCTCTCGAGAATCCAAGTAGCGGACTTTACCCGCCATTCGCTGGGAGATGATTCCGTTGGTGGCCAATAGCGAGTCACTGAGCGAGGTTTTCCCGTGGTCCACATGGGCCAAAATGCAGATGTTCCGTACATTGCCGGTGTTTTGCTGGAGCTGCTTGACTGTCTCGGGAGCAAGCTTCATTGTTTTTTTTGGGAAAGGCCTGTAAATGAAGAAATGACTGAGTGAGGGACGCTATATAGGCAAGTGCATGGTGAGCCTCTATATGGGCTGGTATAGAGGCGAGATGGTCGCGATGGGCCATTTGGAATATACTGTTTAGTTCCAAAAAAGACATTAGATAAAGCTGGCAATGCATTGCCCATTGTGTGGGCTGGACCTCCGGCAGAACCTTCTCCTGACCTCGCTCGCAATTCTCGTTTGCACTCATGAAAGTTGCATATACCCATTCAACATGTCGATGGAGGAGATCCAGCAGAAGCGGTTGATGGTGAGGACCAGTGAGCGAGAGATCGTGGCGAAAATGGCGCCAAAGTTGGTAAGTGCGGGCGTCGATGGGAGGGTGGCGTCCTTTATTGTGAAAGAGGACGATTCCATGGAATGCTAATAGGCATTTGGCCATGCACTATGGGCACTTGAACTTGCACTGCTTGAACTTGCACTATCGGCACAAGCACTATTATGGAGAATGGTACTGGAATTAATATAGAACGGAATAGAAAACAATGGCTAGGTGAATTACAGTGTTAGAGTAGTTTCTGATTAAAGGGGGAAAAAATGCCTCGACTTCGACCCCAAAGTTAAGTTCTGCAGTGACATTTCACACTCAGCGCCCAGGTAGCCTCGAATTGCGCACAATGTGAAAACCCCTCAGAAATTCGAAAACCCAAGGACAGGCAACCTAATTGAAGAAATCCAGAGAAATCACAAACAACGACGGCATATGAAACTTCGAACCCTTTTGCTTGTGATATTTCGGCCCCATTAATCCTCGACATGGAGTGGCCAGAATCGGGTAACTACCGACGACGGCGTGCATCTACCATCGAAAAACGATGAAGTTTCGCCCACTAGAATTATCCCACCCTCCACTTCGAAAGAGAAACTTCAATACTGCCACCAATTCCCCAGTCACATCTGCAGACAGATTCACACTTTAAAATATCACAAGCTACTTTTTTCGTCAACACCCACACAAAAAACACACACTTGCAATGTCAGAACAGTCCTGGAAAGATTCGTTGAACATTCCAGTCAAGGACACCAGAGTCCAAACGGATGATGTGTTGAACACACAAGGGAAAACATTCGAGGACTTCAACTTGAAGAGAGAGTTGTTGATGGGCATTTTCGAGGCAGGATTCGAAAAGCCTTCCCCTATTCAAGAAGAATCGATCCCAATGGCTCTTGCAGGTAGAGACATCTTGGCCAGAGCCAAAAACGGAACAGGAAAGACCGCTTCATTCATTATTCCTTCTTTGCAACTGGTAAAGCCAAAGCTCAATAAGACCCAGGTTTTGATTTTGGTGCCAACAAGAGAATTGGCCTTGCAAACCTCTCAAGTGGTGAGAACCTTGGGTAAACACTTGGGAATCCAGTGTATGGTGACCACCGGTGGTACCAGCTTGAAAGACGATATCTTGAGATTGCATGACCCAGTGCATGTCTTGGTGGGAACTCCAGGCCGTGTTTTGGACTTGGCTTCGAGACAGATTGCTGACTTCTCCGAATGTCCTCTTTTTGTCATGGACGAGGCAGACAAGATGTTGTCGCGTGAATTCAAGGGTGTCATTGAGCAAATCTTGAGTTTCTTCCCTCCAGACAGACAATCGCTTCTCTTCTCTGCCACTTTCCCTTACGCTGTCAAGTCTTTCATGGACAAGCACTTGACAAAGCCCTACGAGATCAATTTGATGGACGAGTTGACCTTGAGAGGTATCTCTCAGTTTTATGCCTTCGTTGAAGAGAAACAGAAGTTGCACTGCTTGAACACTTTGTTTTCCAAGTTGCAAATTAATCAGTCCATCATTTTCTGCAACTCCACCAACCGTGTGGAGTTGTTGGCCAAGAAAATTACCGAGTTGGGCTACTCTTGTTATTACTCGCATGCTAAAATGCCTCAGCAGGCCAGAAACAAGGTTTTCCACGAGTTTAGACAGGGTAAAGTGAGAAACTTGGTGTGCTCTGACTTATTGACCAGAGGTATCGATGTGCAAGCTGTCAATGTGGTGATCAACTTTGATTTCCCAAAGACCGCAGAGACTTACTTGCATAGAATCGGTAGATCCGGAAGATTCGGTCACTTGGGTTTGGCCATCAACTTGATGAGCTGGAACGACAGATACAACTTGTACAAGATTGAGCAGGAGTTGGGCACCGAGATCAAACCGATCCCTGCAGTCATTGACAAGTCTTTGTACGTGAACGAGAACGAGGAGAGTATTCCGCGTCCTTTCAAGCTCGAAGAATTACCTAGAGGCAAAGAAAGAACCAACAACGGCTACACCTACCAGGGTCAGCCAGAACTTCAGCCCCAGGGCCAACAGTTGCCTACTCAGGTGCCACCTCAGGCAGCTCAGCAACCTCCTCAAACGCTACAACAGCCAAATGCCGGTGGTCCTGTTCAAGGAGGACAATATCCTCAATATCCACAAGGAGCCCCACCACAATTTGGCTATCCTGGCCAGTATCAGGCTGCCCCACAATACAATGGATATCCTCCTCAGTACAACGGGCAGTATACTGTGCCTCAACAGCAATAAAGCGACGGCGAGATGAGTGATGTTTCCAAATTCCAAATCCACAAAAAATTAAAAAAAAACAAAAAAAAAAAAGTTCAAACCAGCATACGCATGAGTTGCACATCAAGGCTATTTGCTTGAACCAAGCGACCATCTACTTGAGAGATACAGTGCGGGCATAATCTTCAAAGAGATATGTCGATGGACTTGACCTCCATCATCTCCCTCCACAGTATCCCTGCACTCCTAATGATTTATGATTCAACTTTTGCTTTGCACTGATGCCTGTTTGGTTTCCACTATAGAATTCTTGGTTTCTTGATTGTATTTATATGATATTTCCTTCTTCCTTTTTTCATTTTTTTTTTTTTTTTTTTTTTTTTTTAGAAAATAAATCTACCTAGTTATCAAGCCTGTAATCAATACTTTTAATTAGCTTTATCGTCCTGCACAAACAACACCTGACTCCACCTACCAAGCACTACCCGATCCACATCCGCTGCCCGGTAGTCTAAAAAAAATTTTCCACAATAAATCCAAACTCACAGATATCCACTCTGTACTAATATTTTGCCCCGCCGCTGGAGCGTTACGAGTTTGTGCCCTGTCACTCATCCCCGGGTGCATCTAAAAATTTTCGACTCCGACCGCGAAATACCCTGTATGGCATCTTGTATTAGCACGCTCTTCTCTTCTTTTTTCTTCTTAATACAAAGTATTCATCGGACCCGCAGGGACCGCATTTCTTCCATACTCAGTGCTATTCTAGACCAGCCAGTTACAAACCATGTGTGGTATTCTTGGTGTTGTTTTAGCCAACCAAAA
Organism: Sungouiella blattae; assembly: GCA_003706955.3. Lineage (NCBI taxonomy): Eukaryota > Fungi > Ascomycota > Pichiomycetes > Serinales > Metschnikowiaceae > Sungouiella > Sungouiella blattae. The sequence goes on along the minus strand of PPMS03000001.1, from coordinate 901,414 downwards.
GGCCAATGTGGCCCCCGAGCTTTTTGAAGGCGCCATGTTCTTGCAACATCGAGGCCAAGACGCCGCCGGCATAGTCACTTGTGGCTCCAGAGGCAGATTTTACCAGTGCAAGGGCAACGGAATGGCCAGAGACGTTTTCACGCAGTCGAGAATGGCCAACTTGGTGGGAAACATGGGCATTACCCATTTGAGGTACCCAACCGCCGGATCTTCCGCAGGGAGCGAGGCCCAGCCATTCTATGTGAACTCTCCTTACGGAATCACCATGTCGCATAACGGAAACTTGGTCAACTCGTTGGAGTTGCGCGAGTATTTGGACGAGACAGTGCACCGTCACATCAACACGGACTCTGACTCGGAGCTTTTGCTCAACATCTTCGCGTCTGAGTTGGACAAGTTCAACAAGTCGCGGGTGAACAATCAGGACGTGTTTTCTGCGTTGAAAAACACCATGGACACCATCCGTGGTGCCTATGCCGTTGTTGCTATGCTCGCTGGCTACGGGTTGATTGGGTTCAGAGACCCCAACGGCATTAGACCATTGTTGTTTGGAAAGAGAGTCAACAGTGATGGCACAAAGGACTACATGCTTGCGTCCGAGTCTGTTGTGTTGAAAGCGCACGGCTACCACACATTTAGAGACATTGGACCTGGTGAGGCTGTCATCATTCCAAAGGACTGTTTTGGTGAAACCACCAGCGAGCCCGAGTTCAGACAGGTCGTGGAACCAAAGATCTTCTCGCCGGACATTTTCGAGTACGTGTACTTTGCCAGACCTGACTCTGTGTTGGATGGAGTGTCTGTTTACCGTTCTCGTATTGAGATGGGTAACAGATTGGCCTCCAAGATTAGAAGGTCATTCCCCAACCACGATGTTTTGGGGGAGATTGATGTTGTGATTCCAGTTCCCGACACTTCCAGAACATCGGCGTTGCAGTGCTCTGTATCGTTGAATGTTCCATACAGAGAGGGATTCGTCAAGAATAGATACATCGGACGGACATTTATCATGCCTAACCAGCAAGAGAGACGCTCCAGTGTCAGAAGAAAGTTGAACGCTATGGAGTCTGAGTTCAAGGGCAGAAACGTGTTGTTGGTGGATGACTCTATTGTGCGTGGTACCACATCCAAGGAGATTGTTGCCATGGCCAGAGAGGCGGGAGCAAAGAAGGTGTTTTTCGCATCTTGTGCCCCACCAATTAGATTCAATCACATCTACGGTATTGACTTGGCCGACACCAAGGCACTTGTTGGCTTCAACAGAACTGAAGAGGAGATCGCTGAGGTGATTGGTGCAGACGAGGTGTACTACCAGGATTTGGAGGACTTAATCGACTGCTGCCGCGGTGAGAAGACCAACCAGTTTGAAGTTGGTGTTTTCACTGGTAAGTACATCACCGGGATTGAGGACAACTACATCCAGGAGTTGGAGAAGATCAGAGCGCAAAACCAACGCATCAAGGACATCAGTGCTAGAGGCATGAGTGTGGATGCGTGCATCGATGCTTCTGACTTCTTGGATGTGAAAGCCGAGGTTGACATTTCCATCCACAACGCCGGGGACTACAATCCTTAAACAATATGCATAGAAACTAATAGAGCGATCACTGGAATTAACATACGACCTTGTAAGGGCACAGTGGCGGTGGCCACGAATGACCACAAATCAAAAAGCTTCAAACCAGAGCCTCTTCGGTTATCTACATCTGTCATGTCATGCCATGGGTTCATTATGGTATACTTTATATACATTTGCCAAAACACCTACTCGACCTCGTCGAACTTCTCGCCAGAAACCAAGTCTGGGATGTCGTCATCACCAGCAGCGTCAGCGTTCAACTCAGTAGGAGCCTTACCAGCCTGGATCTGCTCGGCCAACACCTTCAAAGCGTTCAAGTTGTCAGCACCCAAGTGAGGCAAGATGTTTGGAATCAACTGGGTGATGTCCTTCTCCTGACCGTAACCAGTGAAGGCAAAGGTGTTGGACTGGTGGGCAGCCTGGACACCGACACGAGAGAAGTGGATGACCTTACCGTTGTCCTTGAAGAAGTTGGCCTCCTCGACGTTGTCAACCTTGACGGCCTTCAACTTGGCCAAGGACTCGATCAACTTGACGTCGTCAGCCTCGGACTTGACCTTCTTGGCCTTGACTCTGGCACCACCGACCTTCTTTGGGCCGGCCTTCTGCAACTTAGCTAACTTTTCTGGGTCAATTGGCATTGTTCTGTGGAGTAATAAAGTGGTGAGAATCGGCCGTGAAAAAAATGTCGACAAGTAGTATGCGCGCACGACCGCTTTTTGGAGGCGGGTCACGTGCGCGACCACTGCGATCACTTGGAGGTTGCAACGTGTGAAGCGCGAGATGTGAAGTCCAGGCTGCTGATTTGAATTTATTAATTTTGTTGATTTCATTGATTTTATTTTGTTTTGTTGGCCATTCTGGTGTCTGCTGGTAGAATACCGCTTTTTGTCTGAAATTTCTCACCGCCTAGTAACTGCACCAGGGGAGGTAATATTCGCACCTGGGTGTCGAAGAGAAAAGCCCAGACAGCTGAAATAGTGCCCTTCAAAAGCCCAAACATGCCATTTCACGAGAGCACCAAGTCGAAACTTTGTTGGTGTGTCTTCGTTCCAATTCTTCTCCAACTTTGGAATTTTACACCCTTAACGTGCCTTTCCAATAGATCTGTCAAGTATGCACCCCACAATGCGAAGCTCCGACTCGCTATACGTCACTTTCACCAGCACCAAATATCATCACTTTCAAATTTTTTGTCCCTTCGCTTAGCCCTAGCGGTCAGCCGCTGCTTTGTTCGCTCAAATCTTCTTTTACTTTTTTTTGCTACGGGTCCCACTCGGAACGTTGCAGCCACAGTTCCATTTTCCGCTCTCTGGTTCCTTATCCGCACGTCAATGTGGACGTTCCGAATTATCCCATTTCCAACCACATCTCCTTCTATGCTCGACCAATACCTCCCGCACACTGATAGGTGGCGGATTTTGGCGGCTACTGTGCCGGTGGCGCTTTCTAGCGGTACACTTTTCGTCTACTCCGTGTATGGCACTCAATTGGCCGATCAATGTGGCCTCGACTCGTCCCTGGCGGCCAATTTGAATATCAGTGCCACCGTTGGAACGTCCGTTGGTGGACTCCTTGGAGGTTTCATCACAGACCGCTACGGAACCCAAATCCCCGTGGGTTCGTCGCTTCTATTCATCACCACGGGGTACAGTTGGCTCCATTCGCTCTACGTCCGCGGTGAGGATGTCCAAACGTGGGAATTGATCACGGCGATGTTCCTCGTGGGGCTCGGTGCCACTCTGAGTTACTTTGCGTCAATTAAGGCCGTCACTGTGAGCTTTCCAAAATACAAGGGGTCTGCGCAGAGTGTGACGATCGCCTCGTTTGCGATTTCGAGCTTGCTCTACTCGTTTGTCTACTCGAAGGTGTTCGACGGCAACGTGAGCAAGTTTCTCTATTTTTTGGCGGTTTCTTCGGGAATCATGCAGTTTTTGGGTGTGCTTTTCATCAGGGTCGACGGCCACAAATCGGAGAAACCAGTGTCGCAAGAACTCGAGCTGGTAGAGCTGCTGCCGTTGATTCTGGCTTCATCAAGCACAGCAAACTTGGAGGCGCTTGCGGAATCAAAACCCGAGGCAATTCTGTTGAAGCTGCTCAACTTGAAGGACTCCTTGCACCACCCAGCTTTCTGGTTCCATTTTGCAATCATGGCAATCATGCAAGGTTTGGGCCAGATGTACATCTACTCGGTCGGTTTTGTGGTCAAAGCGATCCACTACGAGTTCACTCACGGTCCTGGTGACCACTCAGATGCTCCGCTGTTGCACTCGATTCAGGCACTCCATGTTTCGCTCATTGCAGTGTTTTCCTTTCTTGGCCGTCTCACTTCTGGGCCAATGGCAGACTCTATAGTCCACAAGTATAAGGGCCAAAGACAGTGGGTGACGATTTTCGGGGTGGCCGTGATGTTTCTCGGCCAGTTTGCCTTATCGTTCCCAATTGACAAATGGAGCAGCGAGTTGACCACGGTGAACATCTTGCTTTCGATAATATCTGGTTTGATTGGCTACGCGTACGGGTTGATCTTCACGTCGTTCCCAGGCATTGTTGCCGATTTGTTCTCGTTGAAGAACTACTCGGTGATCTGGGGCATATTGTACTCCAGTACCGTGCCAGGATTGACGTTTTTCACGAAAGTTTTCGGTTACATCTACGATAGAAACAGCGAGGTGGTGGGCAACGACTTTGTTTGCACCAAAGGTTCGCTTTGCTACATCGAGACGTTTGAGTTGACCTCCGGCTTGTGTTTGTTGGTGGCTGGCTCGCTTCTCCTCTACATTTATGTCACCAGGGCCAAACTGGCGGACTAACCTATTTATATGATCTGAAATCTTTGGGCGGAGTCTTGTACACTCATGGAGATTCCGTTCTCTTATCATTTTTTTTCTGTATTCTCCTTGTCAGTGTCTACCCCGGTATCTGGCACACAACATGCTGATGAGCATCTATAGATTCGCGACTAAAGTGTATACTCAGTACTGAGCTCAATCATCACAATCCATGTCCCGACCAGTGTCAGTAGAGGACTTGATACTGCAAAATTTGGTGGCCAGCAAACCAAAGTTCTTACGCAAAAAGCTCCGAAAGTCTCGCGAGGATCTGAATCCGCCAACCAAGCCAAGTGTATCCAAGCCTGCCAAAAGGCCCGTTCACGAAGAAAAAGTTCCCGAAACATCGTCAGAACCTCCGAAAAAAAGGCAACAGCACAAGTATGCGTTTGACTGGGACCTTGAAGATGACACGAGCTCATCTTACGCTCCTCTAGTCACCGTGGATGTGTTACGGCCACACGACGAACTCCTAACCACTGAATTGCACTGGAAGGACAAATCACTCGATCAGATGACTGCTCGAGACTGGAGAATCTTCAAGGATGACTACAACATCACTTCGAAAGGAGGAGACATCCCTAACCCGCTTCGGCTGTGGGCTGAGCAGGAATTGCTCTCGCCAAAAGTCGTTGACATCCTCACAAACACCCTACATTATGATGAGCCTACGCCGATTCAAAGAGCGGCCATCCCATTGGCTAGTCAACACCGAGACTTGGTTGGAATCGCAGAGACCGGATCTGGTAAAACATTGGCGTTCTTGCTTCCATTGCTCACGTACATACTCAACATTGAGCCCGAGTACTTGAAGTATGAGCACACACAAGAGGGCAATAACCACAAGACCCTCGGGCTCATTTTGGCGCCTACAAGAGAGTTAGCACTTCAAATCAGCACAGAGTGTCAGAAGTTCACTGACATATTGGGCCTTTCTGTGGTGACTATTATAGGTGGCCACCAATATGAAGAGACTGTTCATTCGCTACGAAACGGCGTTCATATTGTGGTGGCTACGCCTGGTCGTCTCATTGACTCTCTAGAAAGGGGCATTATCAGCTTGCAGAAGTGCTACTACTTGATTATAGATGAGGCGGACAAGATGATCGATATGGGGTTCGAGAAATCATTACAGCAAATTCTCGACTTTCTTCCCACGTCGGAGACTCTACAATCGTCGTTGGACTCCAGAATTCTCAGGATAAAAGAAAGAATAACTTTGATGTTCACAGCTACAATCTCACCTGCAATCGAGAAGATTACCAAGAACTACTTAGTCAACCCAGGCTATCTTTTCATCGGCAACGCCAACGAAGTGGTTGATAACATCGACCAGCGATTCGAGTACTTTGGCGATGCTCCAGGCGACAAGCAAATAATTGACCCCAAGAAATTCAATCGTTTGGTCAGCATTTTGGAACAACACAGGCGAGCCGGCGAGTTTTCTGTCATCATTTTCGCCAACTTCAAGCGTGTTGTGGAGCTGCTAGCCGACGACTTGGCTTCAAGAGGATTTGGCAAAATCGCTGTCATTCACGGGTCCAAGAATCAGGAATCGCGTGAAAAGGCAATCAACAGCTTCAGATCCGGAGAATGCAACGTGCTTATTGCAACAGACGTTGCTGCCAGAGGTATTGACGTGCCCCACGTGTCAATGGTGGTGAATTACCAGATGAGCAACAAATTCGAGGAATACATCCACCGGATTGGAAGAACAGGAAGAGCGGGCCAACATGGAGAGAGTTTCACATTTGTTGACGATGGAGACAGCGACACATTTCCAGGGCTCAAGAAGTTTTTGAGCCGCGGTGGGTACAAGATCCCAGACTGGTTGTATAGAGCCACCAGAATTAGCTAATCGTCGTCACTGACATACCCTGCTAGTATCGGCGTGGGATCTGAAGAATGGTAACTTTTGTGTAGAATTGAGGAAACGTCAGCAGGCAATTGAGCAGCTAGCTTAATCTTCTTGAGTGCCTCAACCTGGCGACCTTCTAGTATGCCTGACGAAGTTTCACTTTCTGGCGAAGTCTGTTCACTTTCAACCTCAAGCAGAGGGCCAAAGTCCTCGTCTCTGGTTCTCTTCAGAACCTTGTTTTCGTGGCCCTCCAATGCTCTGTCGCCCAACAACTTCTTGACGGTGTTTATCGCTGCCTCCTCCAATAGCCTTTTCGTGTCTTCTTGAGCAGTCGGGTTCGGGTCTTCATTTGCCCATCTGACACTGAGAACGTCATTTCCAGTCAACGACTGCGCATCCATAGCCTCTTTGGCAAACTGAGCCTCTGTCTCTAGCCTGTAGCTGACAAATGCACAACCTTTGCCGTAGAGCACCTTGATCTTGTCTATGGAGCCAAACTCGCCAAAGTTGGCGGACAAAACGTCCTCGATGTGGTCGCTCATGTGGATGCCGCTGACATATAACGTTCTGTTCGTTCGTCCCAACAGCCCCACCCCGCCCATGTCGTCTCTGTAGTCGGTGGTTTTGTCTCTTCCGAAACAATCCTGGGTCGGGATTCTGTGGTCGCGGTCAGTGGGCAACCTATGCAAATAGGGACACTTCTTGCCTCTGTAGCAACATCCCTTGGCGAAAAAGATACAGATGGGGCTCTTGTGCTCCACGCCCTTAGTGTAGCCCGCATCTCTGTTGATATCCACTCTGAACTTCAGCTTGGTGTAGTTCTGCGAGGAAGAGTCGCCGCCTGCCCATTTCAAGTACCAGATGTTGAAAGTGTGGCCTGTTTGGGGCGGTTTATCTGAATCATCTATCGTATCCGGGTCCACCTGGAGCCGGGCGGGTTTGCCTTTGGAAGACATGATGAAGAAGACTTGAGTGCGATGCAGGTCTAGCTTAGGATTTCGCAACCGCGCGGAGTAGGAAGAAGGAACCAGCAAGTGGGAAGCAGAGAAAAATGGAGAAACGAAAAAAAAAATAAAAATGGATTCGAACAGGCCGCCGTGGTGTGTGTGCGATCACATTCGAGGAAACTCAATTCTCTTTGTTCTCTCCCGTCTCATCTACCCGTTCGGGGTTTCCACCTCACTAGTAGCATCACCACTATTCAAGCTGGTGCCAGCAATTCTAAATTCTACAGCAAAGTCCCATAAATTCATCGATTATACATAACTTTTTTAGATTACAAAAGGTTGAAAACGAAAGACACACCAACCAAGCCGGCAACAGCAACTCCCTTCTTCCAGTTGGATGGACCAAGAGCAACAGCATCGGCACCAGACGATGGAGAAGAAGACGAAGAACCAGAGCTGGCAGAAGAGCCGCTGGTGGCAGAAGTCTTCGCCGACTTGGCAGCAGATGCACCGGACGACATCATCGACATCACCGAGCCCGAAGAACCACTGAGGGCACTCTTAGCAGCAGAAGTGGCCGATCCGCCACCGCTGGTCAAAGAACCGGCAACAGAAGATGCACCACTGCCAGCAGCAGCAGTAGCCTGCGAAAGCAAGCTGTTAGCACCACCGCCAATGGCGGAAGTTGCACCTCCTTCGACAGACGACACCACGTCAGACACAGCGTACTTGATAGCGTTGATACCCATTTTTAGCGAATTTGTTATTTTATTGTTGGATTGTTGGTGGAGAAACAATTGATAGCGGCGGGACCCTGCCAGCTTTTTATAATTTTCGCCGGGTGGTTGCTCCAATTGTTGCTTGCATGTTGACACCTCCGATACTATGTGCACCGGCCGCAGCCAGCGTCTTGTGATGGGGGAATGCTTTCGAAACGTCAAGATCGAGGACCACCAGCCACCCGATTTCCCGATCCGGCACTCTAATTGATTTTCCCCTTATTTTTGAGGTGGAAGTTTGTCGCTAGTGGTCGAACTAACGCTGGTTGGGGATGCTTTATGGCCAACTTCCCCGACGATCCCCACCTTTGCACCGTCGCACCGCAAGCTATTAATGATGTCGCCGATCCTCCATGTAAGCCAGCCAACCACCTGTCGAAAAGGGGTTCCGGCCGATCTCGTGACTTGACAGGGCACTTAAGCTATGACATCGTGGGGAACACGATTCACCAATTGGGCGCGCCGGCTCACTTGCTGGGTTATATGAGGGTGCCTGCCGATCTATAATTAACTTGTGAGGTGATGTTCAACGGGCAAGCTGTGCGCCACGATTGCCGACAATTCCAGTGGTGAATTATTTTTTGCCGAATATCTAATCACCTCCACGTTTGTTGACGGCACTTGGCGTGGATCGTTGGCTGTGTCGTGACGTTGAGTGGAGCTGGCTTGACATTCCGCAACCTCCACAGCCTCTGGCCGTGCGCGGCGCTCGCAACCGACGATTGCTAAAAAAAAACCACCGGTGAGTTTCACCACCGAAAAAGGCACTGCCTCGACGCTTGCGGAGCAGCGATCTAGATTCGAATTCGGGGTGCAGAGAGAATGTCGAGGCAGTGGTTTCTACAGTCAGGTCCGAAAGCAATCTTAATTTTTCTAATGTACAATTATACCCGAGGATCCCAAGGTGGTGCTGCACGCGTGCAGGACGGTGGTTGCAAATTCCTTACACAAGGTTCAACACGAAAGTGGCCCCCATGAGCGACGCAACCAACACGCTCGTCTTCCACGACGAACTAGAGTATGCGTGTGAAGCACCCGACGATTCTGTGGCGGAGGCGCTCGCAGAAGCAGAACTTTTACTCGACAGACTGCCGGAAGTAGTGGAGGTGACCAAAGTGGTGGCAGCGGAAGAAACACCAGCGTCGGTGACCGCAGAAACACCAGCGTCGGCGACCGAAGAAAACCCAATGGCATCGGCGCTTCCAGACAAAGTGGCCATGGCGTTGTCGGTGGCAATGCTGGTGACGCCGCTGGCCAACTCGTCGAAGTGGCTCTGGGCGGCAGTGGTAGCGTGGTCAAACTCAGACGCCAATTTGCTCTCGGCGGCAACACCGTAAGAAGCAGCAGACAAAGTGGCGTGGTTCGCGTAAGAGACAACGGCAGTGGCGACGTTAACTGCAGAGTGGGCACCGGCGGTAACGGTCTCGGCGGCCCCTTCAAGCTCGGAAGTGGCGGCCCTGATCCCTTCAGCGGCACCAGAGGTAGCTTCTTCTTTTCCGGCAACAGCCGCAGACGTAGCAGCCTTGAAAGCATCCGCAAGGGCTGAAGTGGCGGTCTCGTGGACGCCAGCGAGCAAAGCAGTAGTAGTAGCAGAGATTTGGGCCATTATGAGTGGTTTGTTAGGTGTATGAGGAAGATGAGGAAGTTGAAGATGATGATGGATGCAACGGAGGGGAATTGGCACGCCTATTTATATGGCGTCAAGGTGGCTGTTGTGGAATGTCCGTGGGTCTTTTGCTCATCATCCAAGTCGGCGCAGGGTGGTGGTGACCAGCATAGGTGGCTGAAAACCAGAGGTGGTTGTCAGCCTTGTCGCGTACCTGAGAGGGCGATGCATTCGCGAATCCTCATCATAGCGCGTGGATTGAGGGTTTACAAGTTGGACTCTAATGTCGAACAGTAGAACCAAGACTAAATGGTGCTTCGGCAATCCGGCGACTGAATGCTTGTCTTGCCTGTCTGGAAGACGTGTCACATAGTGGAGATGTTTGCTCGGCGTCAAGATCATCACTTTCGGACGAGGCTTGTGCCTGCATGAAGGCGGCTTTCGAATTATCTGATTTCGCCACAAACGCTCCTAGGGCCCAGACGAGGTAGCATTGGATTTTCTTGATTACTGCTCGAAAGCCTTTGACCCAAATCTGCCTGTGCTCTCGAGAATTTTTGAAGTTTTCGCGTGTCGTATTGGTCGAGTCCCTGAACCTGTCAGTTAGTTTCTAGAACGTCGTCGCTGCACCAGGTCAGTGTTGTATCAACACACCGCTGGTTGTACTGCACAGTGCCCACTTCGCCATCGAGTCGCCAGATGACAAGTTCATGACTGAAAAGGTATGGTGCCGGATAAATTGAACTGAGAACTCAGAGAAAATAGAACGACGATAGAGCGACACTTGACAAACGTCCAGCTTTCCTTGCTCATCTGTCAATATCTGGCTTGATCTCTGCTCGCGAAAATCCAGATCAAACTCAATGTACTCCGCCTTTCGCGACCAGCACCTTGTTGATCTCGAGATCAATGCAGAACCTTGGATGCAATTCGAGAAGCCTCCGAAATTCTCCACCACATCCGATCAGGGTCTCGGTGGAATGCCGATGTAGTTCATAGCCGAACATTCCCGACCTGATAGGGGCACCTGGAAAGGGGTCCTCGAAGTCAAAATATTAGGGGTGTTGCTTAATCCATGAGTGCCTGATTGCTTCACTACTGGCTGGCCCAATAAAAACCGCTGTTGTGCTCCTAGAGCAGAAACAAAACTTCACACTCGAGCAGTTTGGACACTGTTATAACCTACTAGCTGGAGACGAACTACAGGATGCCATGAAACGACCTAAATTCGAGCACAAAAGCAAACCGGCCGCGGAGTATGGTTCTGACTTATTATGATTCTCAGTTTTTTTGGCCCTACTTGTTGCTTAATAAGTAGAGCGATGGCGCCATGGAAATTTTGTCCCCGCTTTTTTTTTTTTTTTTTCGCAGCACTACATTATCCATCGCTATCGCGCCAGTCTCCACTGGCGTCGGCACGCCCAATTGGGAACCGAACCTCTGCGCATGAACTTGCCCTTTTCGGCAAGCCGATCCGGGCGACTTCGTTTTATATAAGTAGCGACCGCACCCTTGGCCACAACCGCTGCAAATTTCTCACTTCTTCCATACAATGTCTTGTTGCTCCAAAAAACAAACGCCTGCGCCAGTTGTTCCAAACCCAACCGCGGCCAAGTCGACCAAGACCTCCTCGTGCTGTCTGTCCGGAAACGTGTGCAAGTGTGGTTCTGCCTGTGAGTGCCCATCTTGCAACACCACCAAGCTTTAGGGCGGCAAGGATTCCTTGCTTTTATATCAGCTTTAATTATGGTACCTGGGGAATAAATGTATAAAATCCGAGAAGCATGTAGCTTGGGACAGCGGTGAACGGAAACGCCGGTGAACGCAAGCGTTATCTGCCTTTTTTGTAGTCTTTGTGCGACGTTTAACTGGTCAGTTGAAAGATACATCGAATGAACTAGCCGTTAGGCAAGACTTCAGACACCCACACACGCTGCCTACTTCGACTTACTCACTCCCATAGTTCGTCACCTCCTACTTCCTGATTTCTCTTTTCTGACATTTCATTAATGATCCATGGTGGATGGGCATACACACTACTTACGTGGAGACAACTGCAAAGTCTCCTTCTTGATGGCATCTCCCAACTCGGTGCTGACCTTGGAGAAGTACTTGAACACTCTGTCCTGGATGTCTGGGTTGGCAGCCTGGACGTGCACAGCGACATTGTGAGCCAAGTTCTTCTGCTGGTTAGGGTATCTAGCCAAAACCTTGTATAAGTCAGAAGCCTGCTTGAAGTCGGCATCGGTGGCCTTCCAGTGGAAAGGACATGCAGCACCAGTCCACACCTCCTGCTCTTCTTGAAGCTTGAACTCCTTGAACTCCAATGGCTGCGAGGTGGCCAAGTAGTTTGGAGCAGAGCCCAAGTTGCCGTTGACGGCCATCGAACCGTCTCTCATGTGAGGGTTGTACACAGCACCAGTAACTGGGCAGTTGACTGGGATCTGGGTGTAGTTAACACCCAATCTGTATCTGTGGGTGTCAGCGTAAGAGAACAATCTCGACTGCAACACTGGGTCTGCAGATGGCTCCATGTATGGCACGGTGTGGGCAGGAGAGAAAGCAGCCTGCTCAACCTCGGCAAAGTAGTTCTTTGGGTTCTCGTTCAAGGTGAACTTACCAAATCTTCTCATTGGGTACTCCTTGTGGGACCAGACCTTGGTCAAGTCAAACACAGAGAAGTCAGCCTTCTTGGCCTGCTCCTGGGTCATCGTCTGGATGTAACAGGTCCACGATGGGAAGTTACCCTTGGCGATGTTCTTGAACAAGTCCTCCTGGGCGTGGTCGGGGTTCGATCCGGCCAATTCGCCAGCCTCCTCGTTGGTGAAGGTCTTGTTGCCCTGGTCGGAGATGAAGTGCACCTGGACGTATCTCCAGGAGCCGTCCTTGGTGGACCACTTGTAAGTGTGGCCAGAGTAACCGTTCATTTCTCTGTAGGAGGCTGGGGTACCACGGTCAGAGAACAAGATCATCACCTGGTGGATCGACTCCTCGTTCGAGGTCAAGTAGTCCCAGAACATGTTGGCGTCCTTCAAGTGGGTCTCTGGGTTTCTCTTTTGGGTGTGGATGAAGTGAGGGAACTTAGATGGGTCTCTGATGAAGAAAACCGGCGTGTTGTTGTACACAAGGTCCAAGTTACCTTCCTCGGTGTAGAACTTGGTGGAGAAACCTCTTGGGTCTCTGGCGGTGTCGGCGGAACCGGACTCACCACCGACAGTGGAGAATCTGGTGAAAATCTTGGTCTTCTTGCCAATGGTGTCCAAGAACTTGGCCGAACACACATCGGTGATGTCGTCGGTCACCTCGAACACACCGTAGGCACCAGAGCCCTTGGCGTGGACAACTCTCTCAGGAATTCTCTCTCTGTCAAAGTGAGACAAGGAGTCAATCAAGTTGAAATCCTGCAAGAGAAGAGGACCGTGCTGGCCGACTCTCTGAGTGGCGAAAGGTTCCGGAATAGGACATCCGTTAGAGTTTGTGAAAGTTGGAGCCATTGTTAGGAAAAAATAATGTAATTTAATGACAACTGCGGGGGGTTTGGCCCATATATATAAGGCCCCGGCAAGCCGCTGATGTGTACATTGCGGGGACCCAGACTTGCCCCAGTTAGTAATCCGCGGCCTGGCCAATGGCGGCCACTTTTTTACTCAGAAATCTTTTACACACACCACGGGTCCGCAACGTTGCTGTTTGCTTGCATTAATAATTTTTCACAATGTTGGCAGCGCCACGACGACCTCGAGGCGGTGTCAAATTCGATGTTTCTCCTCGGAAATCGTTGCAATTGAATTGCCCCGTTGCCTGTTTTCTATCTTCAGGTGCGCACCATCTGTCAACGGATTCTCCACATGCGTGCACAACCATGACCGAGGTCAAGGATCGATAAGTGCGGGCACGGGGCTCCAACTCAAGGCTGCGGAGAATTTGGCCAGCCCATGAATCCTGGCCAATGCTGACAATTGCATTAGTGGACAGTGGCGACGCGGCTGAACACTAGGTTGACATGGTCATTATGGAACGTGCCAGCAAAGGAATGGCGCTGCGCGCGCTTCTGCTTGCCTAGTTGGGAGTGGGGATGCAGAGGATGGGCGCAATCAGTGGAACGGTGATTTTATGTGGCGCATCCGCGGTGTCCATTTGGTCCAGTCTGAAGAAAAGCCTTGCGAAGGGGTAGATTTCTGAAATCGATAAGCTGTAGATTGTTAGACTACCACGGCTAAATCTGCCATGGCTAAGTTACTGAGAGGGAGTGTTGTTATTCCTATTCTGCATACGTACCTTGTTCTAGCTTCTGCTTTATAATCGTCACGGGTCTGGCCGCAGAAGAGTTCCGCGCCTAATGAATTTTTCATGCATTCTGGACCGATTTTGCATCCACCGGCCACGGTAACGAGAAAGCCAGTTGACAAATTACTCACACAAAACCTTGTGTTTAGCGACAAACCTTTCAATTTGCCCACCCCTAACAGTCTTCTTCTCTCGCGGAAATTCAGAACATCCTCCTCCCCACATCGACGCGTGGCCCCCCCTAAGATCCTAAGACTGGAGCTGCTTCCTCCAAACTTTAAACTCCTCAGTTAAGAGTTGGCCCCCGCGAAGCTCCTTGTTGATGTCCCCCACACATTCTGCTAGCAGAAACGTTCTTGACCCTGGATCGTACGAGATCTTGTAAGCTTTCAGCTCGTCAGTAAGGTCAATGCTCTTGTGAATCCACTCCAACACCGCGCCGTACCATTTCAACGCGTTCACACATACAATCTTAGGACCCTTGCTGGGAAGTGTGTTATCCTTGATAAGCAATGGCACCTCTTCGGTGTCGTAGACCTCCACGTCTTTCAATATGTGGTTTTCGTCACGGAATCCATACACAATGCGCTTGATTCCTAGCAAGAAACACTGGGCCCACGTCTTGAACAATTTTTTCTCGAAGTTGCCGGCGTGGTTGGGGTTTGCTATCGTTCGACTGGTTTTGAGCTCCACGTAGTGCTGGAGCACATCGTCTTCCTTGTCGCTAGGAAGGTAGTCCCAGACGCAATCAACCTCGCCTGCCAACAACGTGCGCACTTTACCGATGCCCGTTCTCACCACGCTGATGTACTGCTCATAATTGTTGACGACCTTCTTGGATCTTTTCTCGATGGTGTTTCTCGAGCACTGGGCCCACGGTTTTGGGAGCGTCACCACCGTCTCGAACTTGTAGCCACCATACTCGCACAAATCCATGTAGCGGGACTTTTCTGCATCGACCCCAGCGTCTTCTTGTGCTCTGCGCTTCATTTTCGCCTCGTCGTCGTTCTTGATGAACAACTGCCCATCAAACGGGATCGCATACAACTCAATATGGTCGTTCAAGTTGTACGGGAGCGCGAGCAACAGTGTCATGATGCCACGGAACGTGATGATATCGGCCTTGACTTTCTTGCCGGTCTTCTGTTCATGTTTCTGGATCGCCTCCAAATAGGGCCCAAACTGAGCCACATTCTCAAGCTCGGGGATCTTCTGGAATGTTTTGAACCCGCCTTGAAGGTCGATGTGGCGGTCGACAAACGAGTCTGGCAAGTAGAAATAGCTTAGCGCCTCGTCCTTCAGGTATTGCTCATCGGTGCTCCATTCGCCGTCGATTTTCCGGCTGAACGAGAAAACCTCTTTCGGCTGCTTCAACGCAGTGGTTTCTGCGCGCGACAGAATCGGGAACGTTTTGAGCATGTGTGGGTGGTGTGTTTTTCAACGTATTCAGTAGTTCTGGCGCTGACCTCCAAGTGCGATGTATGTAGCCTTCACATACACAGGCCAACCCTCCGCAGATCCATATATCGTTAAAGACTCAACCACATAAAACCAGTGAAATGCTTCTACGCCACAGCTGGATCCTCTTGGCACTTCATTATGCTCGGGCAAATTCCATATCGTCGCTGCTAGACGCTCAGAGCTCATTGGTCAAGTCTTCTGACACTCCGGTTCTTGACGTCTCAGGTACTCCACTTAGTCAGGAACCGCTTCAATTCACACTTCAACCGTCACAAAAGCCGCACGACGACGCTGATCTGACGTCAAAGAAGGAAACCAAGGCAGCCTCATCATTCTTGCTGTCCCCGTTGTCCTCCTCCTCGAAATCCTCGTTCCTGTCAATTTCGTCGGTCGAGTCTCCACTACCGTCCACTGATCTCGATTGCCTGAATGGGTCATGCAATAAAGAACAGCTGGAGCTAGCGTTTGATGCCGTTAAGACTGCCAGCCAGAGTCCAGCACTCATTCCCACAGACATATCTGGTTTGAATTTGCCAGACGGAGAGGTGAACGACTCGGCTCTGGCCGAAGCGAACAAGATCGCTTTGGAGTCGGCAAAGTACATCAACTTGTCAAATATCACAAACATCGATCTCAGTGAGGCGGTCGACGACCAGAACTCAGACAACCTGACCGAAGACTGTCGGTTCATGTCGTTTGAAGAGTGGAAACAGCAGAAGAAACTCGAGGAGCAGAAAAAATCGGAGCAGGAGGCTAAAGCAATCTCGGACGTGGCCGCTAGACACAAGGAAGAGACTACTAGAGCAGCTCAGAATAATTCTCTCGACGTCATTGTCGCCAAAGAGAACAAGACCGATATTAAAAAGGAGCAGGTGGAAGATCAGGGCCGCACTTACAAGGACAAGTTCAACTACGCGTCAGCGGACTGTGCAGCCACTGTTGTTAGTACTAACAGCGATGCCAAGGGAGCATCGGCCATATTGAAAGAAGTGAAGGACTCCTACTTGCTCAACAAGTGCTCAACTCCAAACAAATTTGTGGTGATTGAGCTCTGCCAGGATATCTTGGTGGATCGGGTAGTAATGGGTAACTTCGAATTGTTTAGTTCGATGTTCAAGTCCGTGAAGTTTTCCGTGTCCGACAGATTCCCCGTGACGTCTGAGTGGAAAGAGCTTGGAGTGTTCGAAGCAGACAATATTCGTGACTTGCAAACGTTCGACATCGAGAACCCTCTCATTTGGGCTCGCTACCTAAGAATCGATATTGTCAGTCATTACGGCAACGAATTCTACTGCCCAATATCGATTGTTCGAGTACACGGCACTACGATGATGGAGGAGTTCAAGAGCTCTGACCAAGTCGTGTCCACTGCGGTATCTCAAATACCAGAAGAATCAGCAATTGCAAATAGCGCTAAATTGCTAAACTACTCATCGAACTTCGACGAGGAAGACGAGTGCAGAGTCGTTTTGCCATATCTTGCTCTCAATGAGTTTCTCAAGGACATCAACTCGACCGAGAAGTATTGTGAGGTTCGGCCCGCTTCAGAGGAGCCGACAATACTGTCTACGGAATCAGCAACAGTCAAAGCCACAACACAGGAGTCCATCTTGAAAAACATCGTTAACAGGTTGTCACTTTTGGAGTCAAATGCGTCGCTTTCGCTCTTATATGTCGAGGAGCAAAGCAAGCTTCTCTCCGATGCTTTCACCAAATTGGAGAAGAGACACGCTTTCAAATTCGAGACCCTAATCCAGAAACTTAACCATACTGTGACTGCTCAAGTGTCATTTTTGGAAGCAGCATTGAACAACATCAAGCAAGAATCCAAGCTGCTCTTTGACAGTCGAGACGGTTGGACTTCCAGCGTTCTTGCAACTGTTGGAGAAGAAAACCGATTTCTTTCCCGAGAGTTGAGCTTTCAGCGAAAGATAGTTGTCATCGACACTCTCTTGATCTTGGCTTTACTTGCGTATGTCATCATCACAAGGGAATTCTCTCTCAATGAGGAACCAGCTGTCGTTGAGCGCATAATTCCAAGGCATACAAGTGCGCCCATAAAACCATTTCCCATCCACTCGAAAAGATCAAAGGGACAGAAACGGAGGAAGAAGAAATTTTAGCCATGATAGAGAATCTTCCCATTCTATTTACAAGTATAACTGGTATATACACTAATATCTGTTGGAACTCCGCGAGTTGTCAAACGAACGTTTGGATTTCCTGTCATTCAGTCTTTTGAAGTTGTCCCCATCTCTTTCTTCTCTTCCACGGAATCCGTCATTAGAGTAACTAGATCTGTTGAAACGCTTGTTGTCACTGAAATTTTGTCTTGACGAGTATCTGTCGTTGCTGTAGCCACCGTTGCGGTCAAAATTTCTCAGCCTGTCATTTCTGTAGTTGCCGTTGTTGTTGTTGTTGCCCCTGTATCCGTTTCTTGACTTGTTCCCGTTTCCAGAAGGAAATCTAGGTTTGACATTGCTTCTAATGTAGTCTGGAACAAGACTGAAAGGAACTCTCAATGTCTGGAACATCTTATCGGAGAGGAAAAGTGATGCGGTAGGGTCGGCAAGGAAGGATCTGTAAACAATGATCAAGTCTCTCAACACCGTCTCCAAATCGAGGCGATAGGTGCTGACAACAGCCTTGTAGAATCCAAACGCCGACTTCACGTAGTCCTCAACTTCCTCAGCTGGCAATTCAAGCTCCTCGAACTTCTTGTTGTCCTCCTCGAAAGTCTCGTATCTAACTTCCTTTGAGAAAACAATACCACGCTCGTTTTCCAAGGTTCTCTTGTACTTGAACTCTCCATCCGACAAGTACAAAGTAGCGTTTCCTGAGGTTCCAGCTCTGGCGGTTCTGCCAACTTTGTGCACGTAGTCAGCCACTTGCATACTTGGCGAGATTTGGATGACGTCCGTGACGTTTTTGAAGTCCAAACCTCTAGCAGCCACATCAGTGCAGACCAACAATCCGCTCAGGCAGCTTCTGAAACGTTGAGTGACCACGTCTCTTTTCCTTTGAGTCATTTCTCCGTTCAACTTGTAGATCCAGTTGCTTCTGGTGTTCAAGAAGGAAGTACTCAATTCGGAGATCACGTCGTATAGGAAGTTACTGCCACTCACGGTCGGAATAAACAAGATCGCCTTGTAAGCCTTATCCTCCGACTTATTGCGCAAAATGTCACTAATGGCAGCAACATGAGATTCGTAAGCACTTCTTGTCTTCACAATTGTCTGGTGGATGTTCTCGTGAGACTCTGGCTCATCTGCGTTGACACAGTTGATGTATGTGTAGTTTTCACCAATTGCCTTCTTGGCAAACGAGTCCATTCTGTCATCGACGGTAGCACTGAACAAGACATTTTTGGTCTTGATGGTAGGGTCCTCGGCATACTGTTCACGAGCAGCCACAAGCAGCTCCTCGATGTTGAGCAAAGTGTCCTCGAAACCCTGGTCCAAAAGACGGTCAGCCTCATCGTACACCTGGTACTTTAAGTCGGAGAACTGCTCGGCGTAACGTGGGTTTCTGAGGTTAGCTTCCAATCTGCCTGGAGTGGCAATAATGATGGAGGGTGCCCCCCTGAAACGAGCCTCGGCTTTCCCGCCAACCGAGAGTTGCACCAGCACTTTCTTCGCGATCGCCTTGTCCTTTGTGAGCTTGTCAAATTCAGTCTTGATCTGCATGGCCAAATCTCTAGTAGGCGCCACAACCAACGCATGGGTTTTCGATGGGCGCCCGCTTGGGTCATACCAGTCAAGACACGCCTGTACAATTGGGATGGCAAAAGCCATGGTCTTCCCTGTACCTGTTTTGGCCCGACATACCACACCATCTTCCACGAGCATCGGGAGTAACGATCTGGACTGAACTGGCGTGAGAGAGTCGTAGTTGAGCTTCGTGATCGACTGCTTGAGCTTTTTATCTATGAGACTAAGCCCCTGGAGGTCTTGCAAGCTGATTTCGCCCTTTTCGATGGCGGCTACCACGTCTGGTTTGGTGAAGCGGTCTGGGTTTGGTGCGTGCGAACCAAATTTGGCTGCTGCCGGGTGAAAGGTGCAGAAACCTCTATTGAGGGCAAGCGGCCGACTTGGAAGTCGAGCACAGCTTCGCACGAGGTTTTGAAGCATTTGTGGAGGAGTGAAGCGGATTAGTGGTGTTGAAATTTTAGATGGTCTGAGTGCGATGCGCTTGGATTATATGAGCATCGCACTGTGAAGTTGAAAGATGGTCACCTGTCTGCACCATGATTATTTGCGTGAGAGAGAAAGGAGGCATGAGCTTTTTTATTGATTTTCAGACTACCCTTCTTCAACTTTTCTTTTCCTTTTCTGTCTTTTGTTTTTATCTTTTGTGTCCTCTTGGTGCTAGTACAACCTGGAGTCTTTCCTGCACTGACACATGGTGGCTACTGCCAAGTAGACCAAGAACGACCTTCATACACTGGAAGTAACCAGGATTAAAACAACAAACCGTCGATGGAGTTGAAAGAAATATCCGAAATATCATCAAAGATCGATTTTCTATCGCCTTACTTGCCTGAGTTACCCTCCACCTACTGATACGTAGTGCCACCCGTGCCTCCTTGGCTTCCGCACTGAGTCGCACTCACCGTATTTATCTTAACCGACTTCAGTTCCTAGTCACATCTGGGCATTTTCTCACATCACAACACTATGAGTCAGTTCCAACCCAACGCTGCGCCCGGCCGCTCGTTTATTTCCAAGATCAACCTGAAGTTTTCGAACTTGTCCCTCCTGGCGTCGCAAGCCACCTTCTCCGAGAAAGACGGCAATTCTGAAACCGATACCTTGATTCACAATGCATTTGTCCGTTTTTTCGACCAAAGAGGAGAGCCGTACCCAGAATGGCTAGGTGTTGAGGTGCCAGCAAGGTCAGCTGGTCGCCAAAAACAACAAAGTGCCACTTCCAGCTTCCAGCCTTCGCAAAGCGGTCTGTCTCTGCAATATCAACCAGTGAGAGCCAGCTACAACTCCACCCATCTGCAGCAACATCTGCAGCAGTCTTTCTCACCGCAACAAACAGCAAGTCACAGCCGTCAAGGCTCGCAAGGCTCTGAAAACGAAACGGGAGGTTACACGAGAAGATCGTCGTCCAGGTTGCAAGAAATGTACAACAAGTCAAGACAGCAGAGTGTGCCTGGAGCTGGGTACAACGCACTGCAGTCGACCTCGAGACATAATCTGACAGGAACTGTGGGGAGCCTGAGACTTCGAGACCGGATCATGAACAGCTCTCCAACGCAAAACGGGACCAAGTATGATTCACCCACTAACGGATCGAGAGCTACCTGGGGACGGAATTAACCTTCTGAACGTTGGAGATTCCAAGCTTGTGTGATTATACTTACAGGTGGCTCTTTGTCTGGAACAGGAGCCGAGTTGAAATCATCAGACGTTGAACGAGACGTCGAGCTAAGTTTGTCCATCGCTGCCTACCGCAAATACAATTTACCTAGCTAATATGTTGGTTGGTTATACCGATTGAAAGACTGACGGAGTCTATAAAGTGGCAATGGTCTTCTCCCAGTAGTTTCTTCCATTGATGAACCAGTCAGGAAGATTATGCTCGGGTGGAAGACGAAGCTTGATCACATCCAACCCTTGCATGTGCACGCCGATTGGACTGGGTTTGTAGTACCGATAATTGTACTTTTCCCTCAACTTCAGAAGCTCCTCCGGAACAATTCTTTCCTTGTCGAGTCGGAACATGCGTAGGCTTGACTCGAACAGCGCTCTTTGACCCGGGGATACCGGTATTGAGAAGCTCGGGTTGCGGAACCTGGTGTTGTTCTTTTGGATGTACCGGGAATCCACCGAAGATTTCCGCCGCTGGTGCAAGGACGAAACGGTGTCGACACTTCCGTTGCGGCTAAGCGGGATTCCACGCCGGAAGTCCGGCGAAGTGCCCGGCGACACCTTGTCGTCGGATTTTCGCTGCTCCACCAATTTCAATAAATTAGCAGGAATCTGCGGAGACGCAGACAAAATGTCGTCGTCCATGTCTTCCTCGTAGTCCTCGAAAGAGACGGTATCCTCTTCATCTCCGGTGAATGGCCCTTCGTCGAAAGAAGTTCGGCTTTGCTGCAGTTGACGATGGCACTTGTTTACTAGCGATTCCTGGCTGATGTCGTCTCGTCTTTTCAACATCAGCTCCACCTCGTAAGGTAGTAGCTCAGTTTGGATGAGCTCAAGGAACACCTCGACACTATAATTGTTCTTGCTGGCGTTGCCCGTGTAGATTCTGTACTCGTTGATGATGGAGTTGAAGTTCCACTTCTGGATCTTGCGTAGGATCCCGACTAACGTCAGCGACAGGTCCACCAACAAGATGTTATGCTTGGATTTGTCAAAAAGAATGTCAAACGCGGCCACAATGAGGTTCCGCTCGATGATCATCCACAGATCGTTGCGTTTCTTGTTGTCCAACAGCACAACCTCGATCTCATCTCGACTCAAGCGTGGGGTGACATTCCCCAGCGATTCTGACTGATCAGATGTGGAGTCCTTCGACGAGCCTTCTGTGTTTTGATGGTTGGAGATTTTCATGGCGCCCAAGTTGAAGATTTCCACGTTGTTGGAGTCGAGAAACGTCTTGAGTGTTCTTGGAGGTTTCGCCGCGTCCAAAACCACCAACGACTTGAGCTGGAGCGTTTCGAGGAACGGGAAGTGACCCGCCTCGAGCTTGGAGCACCGGTAAATCCCGGGTTCGACCAATCCAAAGTTGTCGGGAGGAACTAGCATGGGGTTTGGTGAAATGGGTGAAGTGCGTGGAGTTCAAATGTTTACGCACTAATTAGTGTGCATCAGGTTGCACGAGGTGGACTAATTGATGTACACTCATAGGACTGTAACGGATTTGGAAAATAGGGAAAGGAAATCAAACAGACCTCCAAACGAACAAATAAATATTTTTCTACCTTTTGTTTCATTTTTCTACCTCTTGTTTCGGAGCATCCTATCCCTCCTTCGGGTCTACTTCTCTACACCATTAGCACACTGGAAGTTTTCGCACTCTAACCTCTAATAACCAAATCGTCTGGAATACCGTCGTACTCGCCGTAGCCCAAGGCCAAGTTGATGTTCTGCAAACACTGCGTGGCGGCACCCTTAAGCAAGTTGTCGATGGTGGCCACCACCACAACTCTGTCCTGGTTGGAGTTCACAGCGAACCCACCAACAACCACTCCGTGCTTCCCGCTAATATCCTTCACAACTGGCGCTTCTCCGCTCACGTTGATCAACTGCTCTCCCTGGTATCTGTCCTGGTAGATGTTACGGATGTCTCTGGCGGTCAACGACTTGGGCTTGAGTGGGATCGACACGGTGTTGTTGATTCCCTGGAACCACTGGGCCACGTGAGGAATGAATGCAATGTCCAAGCCAAGCTGCTTGCTCACCTCCTTCTCGTGGATGTGGTCGGTCAAAGAGTAAGGCACCAAGTTGTTGGACAAGTACTCGACATCGTTCTTCAACGAAGGCTTGGTTCCAGCACCAGAGTATCCAGACACACCGAAAACAGTAGGGGTGCCCGAGATGTACTCCTTCAATGGGGCAATGGCAACCTGAGCAGCAGTGGCATAGCAGCCTGGGTTCGAGATCTTCTTGGCGTTGGCAATGGCGGCACGGTCAACCAACTCAGGCAATCCGTAGACCCACTCACCGGTGGTGTCGAATCTGTAGTCGGCAGACAAGTCGATTATCTTGGACTGCGAGCCTTCAACAGACTCAATGGCGTCCACAAATGGCTTGCACACTCCGTTAGGCAAAGCCATCACCCATACGTCGACCTCGTTGTTCTTCTCCAACTCCAAGATGTCCTCAGTCTGCAAGTTCGAGTAGACGATGTTGTCCTTGTTGTAGCCGGCCAATTTCTGACCCTTCAACTCACGAGAAGACACGAGCGACAACTGCAAGTGAGGGTGCTTGTCGATCAAGCTGATCAAGTTCTGGCCAACGTAACCTCTGGCACCAATCAAGGCCACCTTAGATTTCTTGGTGGTTTTACCCTCACGCAATGGTGGGTTAGGGTTGGTTTTGTGCTTGGAGCGTGGAGCTGAGGTATGGAATCCTCTCTTTTGGTTGGAAGAAGAGAAAACACCAGACTCGGTGGCAGAAGACAACGACGAGCCAGCATTGGCAGCATCAAATTGCTTGATCAAACCAGAAGCTTCCTCGGTGTTCAAGCCGTACCAGAACAAAATTTCACCGTTCTTTGCAAAAGAGCCGTCGGACTTGGAAAAGTACCATGCCACGTTAGCGTCGTTTTCGTTCACGACCCAGTACAACGACTGGTAGTCCTTTTTGATTGCGCTGAAAATGTTGTCGGTGACGTTGTTCAACCAGCCGGTTCTCGAGGACAAAAACTTGTCCAACTTAGGGATGGTGGTGTTGCTCTTAGAGTTCTCCTCAACAACGATAGCCAACACTTCCAAAGGAGCATCGCCGTAAGACTTGAACTGCACAGTCTCCAAGTGTTTCAAGTAAGATGCCACAGACAACTTACCGCTCTTGATGCTTGGGTCTCTCAACAATGCTGCTCTCAACAAGTCAGGGTTCGAGAATTCACTCAACGAGTTCCGGTTGATCAACTTGTAGCCTCTTCTGATCAAGGTACCAGCACCGGAGTCGGTAAACAACTCCTTTTGCAAGTCGTCGACGTCGATGATGGCCACCGATGACGATCTGGGCAAGTGCTGCAACAAGTCGTGAATCTCCTTGATCTTCAACTTGGTTCCGTATTTGACCCATGGCTCCTTCATCAAGTCGTCGTATTCTTCATCCAAGTTGATGGCGCTGATCTTCTCGCCGGTCTGACCGTTGATAAGTCCACCCTTCTCGTTAAGGTAAACGATCTTCAAAGGTTCGAACTCTCTGGCTAGTTCGGAGGCAGCAACGTCGGCGTTCACGTTCAACAACTGACCTGATGGGGTCTCGGCCAACGAAGTCAAGATTGGCAAGTAGCCAGCGTCGATAGCAGCCTCCACTGGAGACTTGTTGACGCTGTTGATTTTTCCAACCAACTGGTACTTGTCCTTGTCCAAGTACTCTGCACCGAAAACACCAGCAGTGATGGGTCTGGCGTGCACGCCCATCTGCTCAAGAGCAGTAACGAGTCTCAAGTTCTGCTCCAAAAAGCACTTTCTCACCACCTCCATCGTCTTGGCGTTGGTGACTCTGATTCCGTCGATATATTCAGGCTCAACTCCCTCGACCTCCAACAACTCATTGATCTGAGGCCCCGTACCATGCAAAACAATTGGATACAATCCAACGTGGTACAAGAATGCCAAGCATGAAGCCAACTCAGGGAGCTGTTGTGTAATAATGGCTCCACCAACTTTAATCACAGCAAACTGTTGGGAAGAAACAGAGGTGAAGTACTTGAGGTATTGCTCAACTTCTCTCTTAGAGCCGATGTTGTTCAAAAGTTGAACCACAGTAGATCTGGTGGAGAGGTTTGCAGCGGAAGAATTGAAATTTCTGGAGATTGGGAAAGATAACGCCAGGCTGGATCTAGACGCCAGTGACAACACTCTCGAGGTGCGTACAGCTCTTCTGGAGAGACTGCGAGCAGATTGTCTGAGCGCCAACATGTTGAACAGTGTCAAAGAAAAAACGGAAATTGACGAAGAAACTACCTTGGGCGAGGCGAAAATTTTTAAGATGGGTCAAGACTGTGGATATTAGTGTGTAGGGATGTCCGGGTGTTCTCCGCTTTTGACCAATTAAAGTAAGAGCTGGATTAAGCGCGGTTCAAGATCAGCTCGACTCTTGGCCGCGGTGCAGGCACAATAGTGACTCATTGCAGCCACCAGAAACACATTTTTTAGTTTATTTAGAACAATGTCGATAAGTCGACGTGGAATTAAACCGCTGCTTCTACCAGGCGAAACACAAATCAATTTCCTTCTTCTCATCCCCGAAATTAGCGGACTGAACTACACCTCCAGCAGATTCTCGATGTGTAGATGGCTATACAGCAAATGTGGGCCTGCCCAAGTCCATGTGAATCCAGTTCAAGACAGGGTGGTACAAGACGTAAAACGCTTTGCAAAATTCAACTAATTCCCCGTACAAGCTCACCCACTCGCTATTGTAGTGCAGAAAGTTGCCATTCAATTTTTCACTGGGGCCGTTTATGTGGAGGAACGCATCGAGTAGTTTTTCTGCAAATAGGTCTAGAAGCTCCCAGTCTCCGTCCATCAAGTGCGAGACGGATTGTAGCAAATAATTCCACTGGAAGCTCGAGAGTGATTTTTCCATGGCAGTAAGCATTTGCGGATAGTCGCTTAGACTTTCACTGTCACTTATGAGTTGCAAGAGTTCGGTAGACTTGCACTTGTTGAGGTTCAAGGTGGATGCCAATGTTGACAGAATTAGCAAGTTCTGCACTCTCCTGCTGAAGTTCTCCAACACTTGCACGAAAAGTGACAACATTTTCGTCTCAGCAATCTTATGCTGTCTCATTTTCTCATCCACTGGCGATTGAACGGCAGAGGTGAGGAACGCTAGAACAATGCCAGTAAAATAATCCAGTGCACTGTCACTGAGCCCTTCCTTGTCGAAATCAGGCTCCATCTGAGTGCCGCATACCATAGACAAGGCAACACCTTGAATATCCGAGGTACATCTCGAATTCTTGAAGATGAACTGGTAGAATGACGAAAACCGTAGTTGAGGGGCGTTCGTGCCCAAGTTGTCTCTCAAGTTGTTAGCGCCAGCCATCTGGTACATGTTCTCAAAGCGAATAAAGCTGGTCACCGATCGAAGGGCACAGTGAGAAGCCCACTTTGCTGCTAGGGCAGACTCAAGATCTCTGCAAAGGCACTCGAGACTGAATTGCACATTCTCCGATGTGTTTTCAATGTCCACCACAAACGACAACGCGGCAGAATTGTCCACAGACGCCGTCAGTAGCAACTGCATGAGTAGGAGCATGAATAACTTGAGATACGTTCTGGCGTTCGGGGCATCCACACATTTCACCTCGCTCAAATTGTAGAGGGAGCTCAACCGGTAGAGGCTCTGCAATGTGTCCTCAAGTTCGTCGTGGTCGCCGATAAATTTGCAGTACGAGTAGTATCTGTCGAACAAGCTGCGCAATTTCCTATCGCATGAGGTAAAAAACTGATCACCTTGAAGCAAAATGGAAGTGGTGTCTTCGGGATGCATCATCTTCACTATCTCTTGCAAATCCACAGCCAGCAGGTCTTGGGTGTTCAACTTCCGTGATCCCGTATGAAGAGTAAGCGGACTTTGTTTAAGGGCGAGTGTGGCCAAGTCCTTCGAGTATAACCTCAAAAAGTAACTTCTCCAGTTGAGAATGCCAATATCCGGCGGAACGGCGTACGTGTCTCCACCTCTGCTGAATGTGAGCACTGAGTGTTGATGATGGTCGTCCGCGAGAAGAAATGGGTCATATAGTAGCTCTGTGCTGCTTCTGTTTTTCTCCTTCACTTTCTGGAGCACCCTATGGGCCCGTATTATCTCTCTGCAAAGAACTTCCTTGTCGACGCCGATTGAGGCCCAATGGGCGTCATCAGGAAGTCTCCACGTACGAAGGTACCTGTTTGACTGGTCGAAAAATGTAACTTTCTGTCTAAAACCACGCTCTTGATTCTGGCCCAATGTTCGTATGATGCGCTCGTGCGTGGTTGCAATGTCAAGAGCCTGCTCGGCGATTTCTCTCAATGCTTGCCTGTGATTGAGCTTAAACAAAATGAAATAGTAGTGGTACTGCCGCCAGCAGCGCACCAAAGTGAGTCTTGCTGTACCAAAGGGCAGAACCACTTTCTCGAACTGCGAGTCCGTGAGTTTCTTGATCTCGCAGAAAATTCTTGTGGCAAGTCGGTACAAGATGATCGGGAGATGGATTGTTAAGGCGTTCTTGCTGGAACCGCTAACGTTGACGTTGAATCCTGGGTGCCCACTGGCGCTCATCTGAGAGAATTCCTTGAAGTCACTGATAAGTGCCACCGAGTAGAGAAACCACGAGTACCCATTGACCAGGCCCGCTGCAGGTAGCCCCAACGCTCTGAGGAGACTTGAAAGCAACGTTGCAGAAGTGCCCGCCAAGAGCGTGACCGATTTCTCGTATGGGATACTCGAATCAAGCACGCCATTGACAAACTCCACAATCTGCGGGTTCGAGAGGGCCAGCCTCAAGAGTTGCCGCCGCATGGCCCGTTGGATCACCTTAGCGCTGTTAAGCTCTTGTTGTGTGTATGTTCTGTGCTCGAATTCCTGGGCCAATTGGCCAGGAGGTGGCGCTGGCCACTCAAGCTGGGTGTGTGCATCCAGAACCACACTTGTCGCCAAACCCGACGCCAGTTTCTGCTTCTTTTGGGTGCTCCGCAGTGTCCGGGCCCGCTCTTGCACCCGTTCCAAGTGTCTCTGCCTTCTTTCGTTGGCCTGGGCCCATTGCACTAGCATGTTGCTGGAGGCCATCGACTCCATGAGTTCCTGGCGCTGTTTCACCTGCTGCACTTTGTGCTTGATGTCGGCGTTTTTCCGGCGCAAGAACTCGGTGCGTTCGCGGATCTGGGCCTGTTTCCGGAGCTGGTTCGGACTGGGAGGGCTGTTGCGGATCGCCAGATGGAGCATGTTCATCGAGTATGTGGATGTTTGCTCGGTGTCTTGTGGGGAAGAAGGAACGCTTTCATCGTCGTCGGGAAACTCAGGCATGGCTGGGAAAGCGCCGAGGTCAGCAAGTTGAAAGCAAAACTGCTAGCCAGTGGCAATTGGTGGGTAATTTCAAGCAAGTACTTGAGATGGGAGGGAGGATTGGCGTGCATTTGTGGCTCTGCATGCCATTAGGCCCGATTAGGAAACTGTGATGATAAGGCTGCGGAAGGGGTGGAGCAGGTGAGACAGACGGAAAATAGAATATAATGAAATATAGAGAATGTAATGGAATGCAGTGAATGGAGCTTCCGAGAATTTTTGTTCCGAAATTTCTTTCTCGTCTTCTTCGGCTTTACTCGTTATCGCCTTTTCGGTCCCTTCTCACTCTTTAAGCGGGTCTTGTTATATGTCCTGTGGAATGATTGCTCCAATCGCACCCAACCTTGCTAGTTGCACAACTATGCATTGAGGCACCGAGTACTACGTTTCTGTGCATCTCCAACCAAAGGTAATCGGTACAATTATGGGTTACCTTCTATTCTCAGTATGACTGTGATTCGGGTAGTTCTTTAATCTATCTATGCATTTCTATATGTGGCGGTGTGGATGTTCTATAAGCTCATTTTTTTCTTTTTCCACAATTTGTTCAATATTGACGGACTGCCGTCGTAAACTGTTGACGAGGGCCGCTCGATATCCAGCACTGGCGAGTGGGGTTTTGTGCTGACGGCCAGATGTGGCACCGACGACGTTAGACGGGTGCCTCCATTGCCCGAATGAGTCTTGAAATGATGCATGAAACTCGAGAACGAAGACCCCGAGCTCGAACTTTCCGAGTTGGTCGACAAGTGCGAGAGCAATTTGCTTTTGAATTTCGACAGCGGCAGAGGCGTCGTGAGCGACAACTTCGACGGGGTGTTCATGCAGATCTCTCGGTCTGTAGGCATGCAAAGCGGAGACGACTGCCTCACTCTGTACAGCGAG
This sequence comes from Sungouiella blattae, assembly GCA_003706955.3. Taxonomy (NCBI): domain Eukaryota; kingdom Fungi; phylum Ascomycota; class Pichiomycetes; order Serinales; family Metschnikowiaceae; genus Sungouiella; species Sungouiella blattae. The sequence continues at coordinate 872,435 of PPMS03000001.1, read as the reverse complement.
CTTTTTCTTGACACACCGTCATCAACAGGAGTTTCGAGCTCACACCTGTCTTTGCATGAGCAGGTCCCTTGTTTCTTTGTGCGGATGAATGGCGAGTATGCATTTTCTTCGAGCAATTGCATCACCTCTGTTTTGACTTTCAATAACACAATTGGGTTTGGCGTCCCAGTGTCCTCTGCCTTGAGCTCTCTTACCGTATCATTACACAAATTAACCTGTTGTGGCGAGTTCTCATCGATGAACTCGCGCATGATCATGTTCCATTGATCTGCGAGTAATGTTTTGGCATCGAAGGACGGGCTGGAGGCACCGGAGACCAGCGACGTGTCGTCATCATCAGAAGAGACGGTATTATCTTTTAACACGTCCCATGCGTCTGACGAGCTTGGCGGGATGTCATCGAAATCAAACCCCAATTGTACGCTCAGTAACAGCGACGATGATCGGCTCCGTGTGTTTCGGTTTAACTTCCGCTGCATTGAAGAAGTCGGGTATGGCATGCTGTCGATGAAGTGCTCGAGTGACTGGTTCAAAAAGTTTGCCGTCAAGGTGGACCCGGATGATGTGGTGGTCCTCTGGAGCTCGATGTTCTCTGGATGGATCTTGTCGTAGAAATACTCGTAGCGGAAGATCTCAATGACGAAAAGCAAGTTTTCGTGGGCATGGCGGCTAGTGAGAAATCGATGGAAGCTCTGAACGTACTCTGCTCGGCTCGGACTTAACCATTTCGGGTCGATCAGGTAATGGAAGCAGTCGTCTAGGAGTTCCTCCAACAGCGACGGTAGGTCTGCGTTGCGCTTGCCCAAGGGCGAATTTTGAGATGGATCCGGCGAGAATGCGGGAGATGAAGCGCGAGACCTGGCGGGCGAGCCCAAGTCTGAGTCCCTGAGGACAGAAGCTATCACCTTTCTCGGTATGGGAGCAGCCACGGGGTCCGACATCTAATCATGAACTGTGGATTCGAATTCGGGGTGGGAGAATAGTTCCAGGGGGAAGGAGTGGTGATAAGGAACGTGAAACCGTTGGAAATGGTGGGGCTGGTCGGTTATATGGTCGATGGAGCCGTTAGCAACCTATAGTGACACTCCTGCAGAAATGTGGTCAGCGGAGGATGCAAAAATGGGCTCAGCTGGTAGAACAAAGCAAACTCGGGTGGAAACGAGGAGGGGAAAAAAAGTCAGCGGGATCAAATAATGCTTTGCAAGGTTGCCTGACTTTTTACTCGAGATGGCGAATGGGTTATATGGACACCAGCAACAAGGGTCTCGAAAAAGAAATTGACGTGGGTTTTGCACTGTCTACCTGAACGGGCGGGAAAAAAAAAGAAATTTCGAGAAATGCTGGTCATCCCAACGGCGCCAGCGCGTATCGCACCATCACCCACATCATTTTTGGCCAAGACACTTGCACGCCAAATGACCTTCAATGGCCAACCTACAGAATACCTCCGGACCATTTCATTTTCGCTTGAAATAGGACGTGCATCTTTTGCACATCATGGAATGTTCCGTGCGGCATACCTGGAACGAGGCGCGATGGAACCCGTATTTCTGCCACAGGACTTCGCGGGCATGTGGTGCTCGCTAAATTTAACCGCATGGTTGGTAGCGACGGGCGCATTCTAAAAATTTAGAACGACTTTTAAGCAAGGGACAACTGCGGCTTCATGTGCTGGAGAAATTGCACCTGGGATATTGTTCAGCTGGAGTCCAGTTGCAGTTGAAGTATAGTTGCACTGTATGAAATCGCCTATGCATATCGTACCGCAGCGTAATCTCGAACATAAGGCAAACAGTCATTGAACGATGTGGAAGTTCGAGGACGAACAGGACAGGTTTTGCAGTATTGGCGGATGCGCTGACTAACTGTAGAATCGCCTCTCTTCTGAAAGCCGGGATGGCCCATTTCTAGAAGATGGGGCGTGTCCTGGCCATGCTATTAGCGACCCCACAATGGCAAGGACAACAACTACTTAAGCATCACTGGGACAACTAGCGCGACCGTAATCGACGTTCTGGTCTACATCTCAGAGGCAGCGGGTCCTAAGTACATAGCAACGCCCAAAAGAACCAAAATTAGCCGATGTACAGAGATTTTTCCGCGTTCCGGAACGAATCCAGATTTGAATCACCCTGAGCCCTTGCGACAACAATACAGCGGCTAATATGAGTAGGCCGAATGAGAACGATACAACGTGATTCTCTGGGTACACTCCTATCTTACTGTCACGGCGTTCGGTGCATTAACTTCAAGAAGCGAATCTTTTTCTGTAAGATCCAAATCAAACTCTTTTGACCGAAGATGATCTGGCCAGCTTAAGCAATCAGATTAAGGTTTGGGTTATACTAGTGCGAGGTCGGAGAACGCACAGAAAGTAGCCTTACGCAATAAACGAGACAAGCACGTGTCAACAAACCCACAGACAACCAAACCCCGAGATGCCTGGCGAAAACAAACCGAATCGATGACAATGAAAATCACTCGTTGCCAGTTTTATTCAATCTTACTCAGTAGTGAAACCGGGGTCCTCATCCCTTGAATGCACTCCAACTGGGTCTGCGGTGGCGCGCACCCGTACACCACGCGCGCATCTCCCCTTAGTGTGATAAGGGATCCACATCCGTATTGCCTAAGTGCTACTCCACCTGAACTCCATTTGATCTCGAATTTTCTTGCGTTACTATGGTCTGTCGAGGAATTCAACACCACGTGATCCGTCTGTGGTTCCGGCTGGCCCGGGGCCGCCAGTACCGACCACGCGTGTATCCCCATCACTACTATACCCCGCGAATGGTGTCTCACTACTTCTATGCTACCTTCAGTGGCAAGACTAGCGACGAATTCGAGAAAATCACCCTTCGAAGACGCTCCTCTGCCCAAGGGAATCTGACGGCAGATGTTTCTTTCCGTACCTCGTTAGACGCCTCCAGCTCGTTGAATGGATTATATGATCCCTCTTTAGTTGAACGCGCATTGGCATCCCTGTCGGTGAATTCGGTGCCGGGGTCGGACAATGCAGCACAGCTTGGCCAGATTGCAGAGTTTGTGAGGAAATTCAATGGCGAATTAGTGACGTTCTCCGATTTTGTGCGGGCGTCGTACTCGAGCAAGATCAGAAAGATCTCCCAATTGAACCCGGTGGAAGTGACCAATGTTCTTTACATATTCCGCGACTTATACCTGAAGGGGAAGATCGCCATGGTTGACCCTCATGCAAGGGCCTCTTTCGACGCAATGGTGTCTTCCTTTTTGGCATTGCTCGACCAAGTTCCAGACCCAGCAAGCGTGCCACTGGCTGTGTGTGCCTTAGTGGAGTCCTCAAAGCTGAGACTGTGCTATGTGGATTTGTTCAGTTCTGGAATTGGCAACTTTCTTCCTGAGCTCCGGGTATTGGCAACTGAATTCGACTTCTCAAACCTCCCCTCTATCACTCCAGTGGCCGAAAAGATCTCCGCGCTTGTCTCGGAGTTCTCCCGGTTTTTGAAGGAGCACGATGCGTCTCATGACTATGATGCTGAGTTTTTCCGTGTGGTCATCTACGTGCTGCGCTACAAGAAGTTGCAAGACATTTTGATGGCAGTGGGGCAGAAGAACATCTCGCCACGCGACCTTATTGCTCTAACGAAGGATTCGGGGACTGGAATGATTCAGGAATCACTCAGCAATCAATCTGGGGAGCCCAAGAAAATTGACGATTTGATCTTCGTGCAATATCGCAACTTTCTAAACGTCGTTTATTCTGCAGAGGGTCTTGCGCAATTGGACACTGTTTTTGCCAGACTCTACCTGGAAGCTCAGAAAGAAGTGTACACTGAAAAAGAGAGAATAATGATTGACAATTTCATGCAAAGCTTTTTACCTTTGGTCTGCGGTGGACTTTTGCCAATCGATGCATTTCAAAATGCGAAGTATGCATGTCTTCCAGTAAGGCACAATGGTCATGTTCTTGCGCCATACAAGATTTCGGACAACATATTCGACAACTACGACTTCTCATTGGTGATGCTCTTCGAAATTCCATCATACTTCCACTTACTTTCAGCGGCTTCCTCAAAGCTCAACAAACCATTCGCCAAATGTTCCGTGGAAGAATTGACGAGGGCGGTGGTTCAAATTGGGGAAGGCACTCAGCTTTTGGAGTCAGACGCTACAAAATTGGTATCTTCTTTGAAAGAAATGAGCGCCTATACTGTTAACGGTTTCAATATTTTTGACATTTTGGCCAACGATGCAAAGCTACTTGCGGTAGCTCTGAATTATGACCTGCAACATGTGTATGTGGCAGCAACTAATCCCGAGGTTTTTGATCTTACCTCCAGATTGACCGGCGCTTTCGAAGAGAAGAAACTCTCCAGTACCTCAATTCGTGTCAACTGCCACGAATTATCAGATTTTGGAGCTGAACTTGCCAAATTCAAGTCTATTGATTTGGCTAATCTTCCTTACTCAAGCATGAGCGATAAGACCATCTTGAGATACTTCAGCTCCAGAGTTACAGATGCGCTCTCAGACGATATTCCATTCAAAGGAACGTCCGCAGTCGACACAAACAATGTATCCAGCTACGCAAATCTTCTTGAGTTATTAACTGCGAGATTTGATATCAATGGGGGAGCTACCAACTTCCTTGATGACATAGCACTTACTGCAACTCCTGATGAGCTAGTTTCTTCATCAGTGGAGCAGTCTAAACTTGCCGGAGAGTCATCAACTGATTACTATCAGATTCCTGAATACCTTAAGATTCACGATTTTTGGCCAGAGATTGAGATTCTCAAGAATGATGAGCTTCGTTCTCCGTTCAAGAATTTTAGTTCCTCAGAAGTGATTGAATTGATGGAGAGCCGCATCAATGAATTCAATCAGGGCCGCCCCAACTCCAATGTGACCTCCAGATTAGGACCTGGGAATCTAGCGAGATTCATGAAATTGTTGGGTCGCTTGAAGCAGTTGTTTGTCATAAACAACGGCAACACTGAAATCTTGGATGCTGTTCTAGGATCTCAATCTGAATTACAAAAGTTGGAGTTCAAGCTTGCCGAGAAACGAGTAATTCAAGAGAAGGAACAGGCGCAGCAGAAGCAAACGAGGTCAGAGAAGAGTTCAGAAGCCATCCAGAATGTTTATGCTCCAGGACCATACGTCCAGATTCCAGAGAAAATGGGGTTACATGAATTTGTAAAAGAGTTGGAGATCTTCAGGCACGATGACTTGAGATCTTCGTACAAAAACTTCACAGCAGAAAAGGTGTTGGGATTGATGCAAAAAAGGATCAAGGAAATTTACAGTGACCTTCCATGTACCAATCTCGCTCTGAGAATGTCGAAGGATAATTTGGTTGCATTCATTAAGTTGCATGCGAAATTGGAGAAGCTCTTAGCGTGGAACGGAGGCAATACTGCCATCTTGGATACACTCATTCACTCACAATCTGTTTTTGATGACTTTGAGACAAAAGTCAACAACAAGAAGCTGTCAAAGAGTGTCACAAGCTCACCTGCCAAAGAATACAGACAGATTTTGGATGACATGGTTCTTGAGGAATTTGCTCAGGAATTGACCACAGTCAAAGAGAAGCTTGGTAAGAAGTTTGAATTTTCAAGTCCAGAGGAAATTTTCGCCGCCCTTGATCAAATTATCAATGCCGAGCCCTCGCCCGAAATGAAATTGGTTTATGGCAAGCTTGTTCGCAACTTGAAAGTTCTTTTCAAGCATAATAACGATCAGTCATTCATTTTGGATAATGTCTTGTTGAACGCTGATGCCTTCAATAAATTTGAAAAAGGTCTTGAGGGAAGCAAAGCTGCGGAAAACAAATTTGTGATGTCTGAATTCTTGGATATTGGAAAAGCTGCTGGCAAACCCGTCGAGTACCATGACGAGGACTATATCTTATCATTGATCAACTCAAACAGCACGCCTGCTGATATCGATGCCCAATTTTTGGAAGCGGAAGCTTCAATTAAAGAGGCAGTTTCAAATGCGTTAAGCAAGGAGGAAAACAAACTTCTTGAGGAAGATCCTGAGGAGTTTGCGGCTATCAACAATTTGACAGCCCAGAAAATTAGAGAGTCTTATGTGACTAAGAAAGCGTCCGGAAGAGCTGGTCAACGTCTTGACAAAGACTCGTTGGAAAAGTTCTTGAAGAGCACCAAGAAGGAAAGCGACAAGCAAGCCGAGCGCAAATGGCGCGAGCAGAAGGCCTACGAATGGAGCAGCACGATGGTTAATGGCCACCGGTCTTTGGAATCTGGGAACTTTTTCAGCCCCATGTCTCTTATGAGCAGATCAAGCAATTTCCCTATGTTCCCCAGCCCTGAGAGCAAGGAGTATATGGTTCTCACGACGACGGGACAAGAGTTCGTTTCCGAAGATAACCCATTAGGGGCTAAGCACATGGATGAAGACATGTTTGCTATTCTCAATAGATTCGATGACAGCGGGCTTGAGAAATTCTCAAGGAATGTCAAGAGGTTGCAGAAGAAGAACTGGAAACTCATTGGAGGTGGTGGTGGCCATGACAGAATGCTTGTGTTGAGCCGTGAAAGGACTGGCCGCAAGGCGAAGTATTTGACGAGACTCAAGACTGTATTGGCCACTACAGGATTTGTGTTTTTGACATTGATTGGGCTCAACATTTGGCTCGATGATGCTCAGCCAGAAGTCGTCGCCGCCCCTATGCAGCTGCTTGCTGTCGATGAAGTAATTGAGCAAGAGAGCTCGTTGCCCGTTCAGAAGGATGCAGTGCTTAAGGAGGAGACCACTTCGTCACCTGCCAAATCACCTTCTCTCTGGAAGAGATTGTTATGGAGACCTTGAGCTGCGTGAGGGCAGCCTTACCGGATATTGAGTACATTGCTTGCATTTGTATGATTTCTAGAGTTGAATTTGTGTATTCCCTATTCCATCATGGCTTCCTCCGATGATGGCTTCGAAGTAACCATGGTAAACTTCCACGACGAAAGCGACCCACTGGTCCCGTTCCAGCCTCTCAATCTCTCCACGGTCTGCTTGTCCGAAATGTCGGGAAGATTGAACCCCGTTTCAAAAACATGCTGGTCGTGTTTCCTCTTCTCGATCTGTAACTGTTGCTTGCTACTTAGAGGTCTTCCTGGTCTTCTTTCCCTTTCCGCTTGAGCCAACTCCTCGTCATTTCTGCCAATGTACTCCTTGACAAATTCCCTCATGTCACCCTGGGTGAACGTCTCCTTATCTTGGTGCTCGTTGATTTTCTCCTGGATGTGCAAGTAGAAAAGGAGCTCGTGGTTCTTCTGCTCTGCGTGTTGGAGTTTCTTGCGCTGAAGCTTGTTCTCGCGCTCCGTTGCTCGGTTGAGCTGTTTGAATTTGCGTCCTTTCACATGGAGCGACCCAGCCAGCTGTTTGGAGAGTTTTTTCGACACCTTATGGAGGGATTTTATGAGGGGCATCGTTGGGTGGAGTGAGCGATGAGATGACTTTGATTCTCAATTTCTGCACACATGCCACAAGGGAGATGCTTCTGATACGGGGACAAATTTCAGACCTGGAAAGAAGGGGTTGAGGTTGAGGAGGAGTTGAATTTGAAACTCAAGAAGGGATAATAATTTTTTTTCCTATTATGCTGCTCTTAAATTTATACGGTTTACTGGTCATATATGGAAGCCGTCACCAATTTACATTTTGTCTCTATTTCGCAGCATTACTGGTGCTCTCGAAACAGAAATCTCAGTGAGTATAGAACCACACTGAAGATTAAAATTTAGGTAAGAGAAGCATTGAATGAGAACTTATTAAAGACAACCATTCAATTGCGCTCATGATCGTCACGCTCTTTACACGAGCTTCATGTTCTATTCGTGCTAGTCGGGCCCCGGGCCCCGATTATCTGTCTTTCACCTTAAGTTGCAAGTGGAACTCAACAATCCACTACACCTCAACGTAAAAATCAGAACGGAACAACAAAAGCAGCATTCGGGGTCGTCCGCCAGCAATCCCCACCACCGAATATCACAATCCCACCGACTGCACAGTCTGCTACCCCAGTCGTCTCGCACCCAAAACCAGCCCAAGTATGCCAGAAAAAATCGGCGAAAAAAATCACAACCACAATTCAACAGCGCACACAATGGTCAAATACACGGAGGAAGAGTTGTTCGAGAAACAGGAACAGGCACACAACCCTAAGCCCGACGTGTTGGAGGCGTTCAACAAGTTGGTGGAGTCCGTCAGAGAGCATGTGGCCAACGAGAAGAAGAACCTGAAGACCAACGGAGACACCTACATAGACGAGCACGGCAACGAGAGATCCTACCACCACTTGAACAGAAGAAGATTGTCTCGCACGGGCAACAAACCCAACTTGAGAAAGAAGACGGTGGAGACCACCGTTGACGAGGATGGATGGGCCACTTTGTCCAAGGCCAAGAAGTCTTTCGGTGCCGAGGAGGGAGTTGACGAGAGAACCAAGTTCAGAGAGAGCTTGAAAGAGACCGCGGTGAGAGTGAAGCCCAACAACAAGAATTTGGGCTCGTCGAAGGCTGTGGACCCCAGGGATGCAATTGCAGACAAGCAGACCAACACATTCAATGCATTCGAGGCGTTGGGTGACGACGACAGCGACGAAGAGTAATGACAGTCTATAGTACAAACGAGTGCGATTACGCTCCACGAAGGGACTAATGTAGAATTGTCCGCTTGGGCAAGTTCGTGCATTTTGCGACAAGGTATTTATACAACAATTTCGGCGTCGTCCTCGCTGGTGAGCCCATTGAGAATCGAAGACACGTCCGTAGTGTGGATCTGTCTTTGGAGAACAGATCTGGGGGTGCCGTTGGCGCGGTCGTTCGTGAAAGAAAACAGATCATCTTGCACTTGAGCTCCACTCACGCTCTGCTTCAAATCCGACACCCGAGGCATCAATGAGTGTTTGTAGTTGTTCGTCTCAATCACAAAGTTTGACCCGATACTGGGGAGCGTGTCGGATGTAATGTGAGTGGCATCTGGAGAAGAGTAGCCATTCAATTTGGTGCCATTAACCAAACCGGAGTGAATCGACGAGATGTCGTTAGCAGATCCCAATCCAAATCCGCCAGTTGGAACCGGGTGCTGGGTGGACCTGCTGTCTTCAAATTGTTCATCAGATGAGTGGGACCCCGGACCGCCCAAAAGCTCAGCCAAATGTCCATTACTCGGACTGCCATTGAGGTGGTTGGACTTCGAGGTAGCTGCCCATTTCTGCAAATTTGTTTGCGAGAAAAACTCATGCATTGTCTTTTTGTTGGTGTGATTGGCGAGAGGCTCTCCCGAGGACAACGCGCCTTGAATTTTGGTGCTGTCCAACTCATCAACCCAAACGGCGTGCTTTCTGCGGTCTTCAACATCTTCGTCGATGTACCGAGATAAGTCCAGCTTGTCAATATCAATATGGGAGTTCTCTTGATACTTTTCGCCAATCATTCGAAGCAGCGCTTTCAAAAGAATGTAAGCGCTAGTGTCTCTTGAGCATAGTGGGAGCGATTTGGTGGATTCTGCCAATTGCCAGTGTTGGAAGAATGGGATGAAATTATGGACAAAATTGAGTCCAGTAATACCAAGTAAGGTCTGTAATGTATCGACAAGCAATCGATTCACATATAAGTTCACGGAACTATCTGCGAAAAACTCGTCACAGTGAATAAGTAAATGTGCTAACGGGTTTTCGGCGTTTTCGATATACCCATTGTAGTTCGGTGTCAAGAATTTACCGTGATTTTCTCCTGTAGCAGGCTCAGTTATATTCTCCTCCGACTTTTCGTCTCCTTTAATCAACTCCGTGCTCAAGAATTCGTTGAATACAGCCAAGTATTTGGACTGGATGCTTGCTACTTGATCCGGTGTTGCGTCTGCCAAAAACTCTTTGTAAGATTTTGAGAAAGAGAGCAACAGGAAACTCGATTCCCAGTTCTCCAATGTAGCATGGTTTCTGGTGATTGTGCTCATCTTCCTGGCCAAAAGATTCAAGATTGTCGAAATAGTATCAAGAAATGTTAATACTAGAGCGTGCACACGGCCCACTTTCAATGCCGTGGAGGTAATCAAAGCAGAGTCAATCTGAAATAAAATGGCCACGATGGAGTCCAGCACTTGGTCAAAGTAGTATATGTGACTGGACAAACTGCAAATACACTGGGAGAAGATCCCACTCAAATGCTCGACCTGGTCGGCAGTGAGACTATCTGCTTGCACAAGGTATAAGTTCGTCTGTAAGCCAAGCAACAGCTGGATTATATCGGTGATCGACAATCCAATCATGTTGAAATCGGAGGAGACAAGCCCTAAGATGCTCTTACCGTAATGAACTAATTGAGGGTAGTTGTTTTCCTTGCTTGTCAGGTGATCGGAAATGCTTGTGATTCTGGACAACAATGTCAGCAAAGCGACGAATCTCAACTGCACTGGGATCCAAGATGCACACATTTCCAAGAATGTGATAGCCCACAACTGCTCGTCCTCCTGTGTGTTTCTGAAGTTGAACTCAACCACAGCAACCGTAGCTTCCGTAATTTGGTTGGAGAGACTGGTGTTGAACAAGGTCCTCAACCCGTGAAGTGCCTCCTCGTTCAAGTCGGTCTGAGTCAACGAATCCTCTTCCAAATGCTCTTTGATATAAGGAGTAGGCGCTGCGCTTATCGCACGACTGATTTTGTGATCGTCCTTCTCCACGTTCAAGTAGCTGTTAAGTCTTGTCAAGAGGGTGTCATACGAAGTGGTATCTTTGACCGTCTGGGATAAGAGCGGGACACAGGTGCCAATAAAGCGGTGACTCACGACTGTGTTGAAGTTCAAGCAGTGGAAAACAAATCTGGATGTCATCAATGCTATCATGGCCCAGTCATTCAGATTTGGGCCCGGCGTCTTCAGCTTCTCAACACCACTTTTGATCAAGTTATCGGTGAGCTCTGTGAAAGAGTTGACGAAAACCTTGTCACCGGAGAAAAGCCCGCCATCTAACTTCGAGCAGAGCACGCCGTAAGTGGCCACAACAGATTTGCCAAGGGGCAACTCGCCCGTGTTCAACACGGACGTCAAGATTGAGCACACCTGGAATGCAAACACATTCAAGTTGTCACTGCACTTCTCAATGAGCGCCGAGATAATGGAGAGGGTCACTTGCAAGTTGCCAGACTTGTTGCCGTGAGCATCCGACCTGGTTTTGCGGTCCAAGAAGTCAATGACTTTCTCCAACTTGACCCGCCGGGTGGACGCGTAGTACAAAAGGTAGCTTAGCTCCAGCGGATTGGGCTTCTTGTCCGCGGACTTCCCCGGTGGGTAGCACTGCAAGATGAGCTTCTGGTGTTTCGAGTGGAGCACCCTCATTGGCAGAAAGAAGTGGATGTTGGGGAAAGGGTCCTGTTTCGAGTTGGAGTATCGATGGGTGAGTGTTCCGCGCACGTGACCTACCCGAATGCCATGTGCTTGAGATGTTTATACCCCACAGGGAAATTCCCAAAAGTTACGCCAGCGGCTCGAGAATGTTGGCCCGAGTCAAGAGCGAGAGCCCTCGGTGTTCTGGAAGCTTCCCAGACGGTTTATCTTGTAACTAAGTTGAAAGTTAACTTCATTAAAATTCCATGGTCGCATTGACTGCTATATACAACGGGCCCGTTGCCAGTGGCACTTGGTCTATTATTTGCACACACGCGTTGTCTAGGGCCCGCTAGTTTCCGCTCCCGATGTTATCGATATGCCACCGGAGTTCCTATCACCAGAAAAACCACGGGGAATCCACGGGTGCACCGCCTCATCAAGCCCTGTTGCACTGCACAGTAGCTGCCGGGACCGCCAGACCGGGGCAGTTTCCAGCTCTTGCAGAGGTTGGGCCAAACGGCCGTATTGGCGGTCGTATTTTTTTTTGCCGTAGTGGTGGTGAAAAAAAAAACACCTCCAGGTATTGCGCGGAGCCCTGACCCGGGTCGCCGATCGCCTCGATGTCCCATGTGATCCTCCGCATCATTTGAGGTCCTGGTAGCGCACCTTGAGGCAGTAGGGGCACATCATGTGTCGGCACCGCAGGCACGTGAAGCGGGTAGCAGGCTCCACCACCACCGTCTCAAGGGGCAGAACAGCAGGCTCCTGGTTCGGGGTGCGGAGAGTGCCAAAAGACTTCCCGCAGTCGCAGCAATACCACTGGCAGATGCGATTGTCGCCGGGAGACGAAATCTTCGCGGGCGGATCGGGATGGACTTGGGCAACGAAATTCACGATGCGAGGAGCAAGCTGCCACGCCTGCCACTGTTGCAATAATTCACGCCGTTAAGTTAACCAGCGCAAACGGGAAGGCAAAGTGCTAAGGAAAGATTGTCGAAACGAGGGTAGACGTGACGTGGGCAGTGGGTGTGGTTGCGGTCTATATATGCCATGGCGGCATCCCAGGTCCAGGGCCCAGGCCCCAGGCCCCAGGCTTGTTAGCCGTTGATGCAGGGCCTTCGTCCAATGTCCTGTGCCGACGTGCGAATTGCAACCAGGCCCAATTGCATCCAGATCGTTGGCCGATATATAACCGCCGGCCCTCCTGCACCACCGCGTGCAAGCCCCCCCGTCTATGTATTTCACTAGCGATCCGCCATGCGAACGGGGCGTTGGAGGTCAGGGTGCGAGGTTCCATACATGGCATGCGGGCGCTGATATGGACCCGGGCCGCGCAATTTGGTGCACAAAGCGACCTTCTCTGGGCAAGTCGCGTCGGTTGCTTGTTTGCGAAAGTTTCCTTGTTCGCTTACTTTTTTTTTTTTTTGCCTTCCCGCCCAACACCTTCTCATAACCTGGATAAATTTATCCCCGTTGTGAGCGCGCATCCATGGAATACCACCGCCAGTACACATTTTACGGGGTTTCGCCGGTGTCTGAGTTACGTGTGGTAATGCGTGAAAAGTAGGAACACGGAATGATCCCTTCATCGTTTCCCGCGCATAATATCACCCCGTTTCGGCTGCGGTACAACCGGTACCCATCGCGCAAGAGCTTTGCCGTGTCGATGTAAATGAGCACAGTACAGCTTTGACGGATCCCCAGCTTGCTCCACTCGGCATCGGACGTGAAATGGATGTGGTTCCTGTTCATTCTCGAAAGTCCCACCGACTCTATGAGCGGGAGTTTCTGTTTGAACGTGCCATGGTACACGTTGGCAGGCATTGTGTCAGTAGTGAGTAGCTCCAAGTCAGGAGTGACCGACGCGAGCGTGTGGCCCTGGTTAGCACAAATGAAAACGGTCCCGTCAACGGTTTTTAGTGAAAACCGCTGTTTGGCGTTGTCGGCCACTACCCGTTCAATGTCTTGTACCGTTGCCTTGTGGGTCTTGAGGCGGTTGTGGTTGAGCAACTTGCCGAGCTCGATCCACCCCTGGGCATCAATCGGAAGGTTTTCTTTAACGGCGCCGTGTCGGAGTAGATACGAGAGTGTCTTGGAGATTTGCACGTCGCGCTTGTCCATCGTGGAGAAAGTGGCCACTAAGTCTAGCCGTCGCGAAGTCATCGCCTGTAGTGCGCTCAATGCACGACCGGTCTGTGGGGCAACGGTCTGGACTAGCGAAAATTGTAATGGCGGGCAGAAAGTTGAGAATCTAGCCGTTTTTGATGCCAGAAACACACCTCAGCTTTACGAGAGGAATCGACGAGGAATGTGTCACACAACTGAATGGCCAGACTGTGATAGCCAAGTGCAACCCGAGATGGGCCGACTCGGAACGAGATAAGCTGGAAAATAGTGTCGTAAAACGGATACGAGCTGCTCCATAGTGATCTAGATTGGTTGGTGTCAACCTCTCACCTGGAGTATTGCTCTCTCCTAATACAAATTTTGCTGCGCTAGTGCAAACCATGCCCCCCCCCTCACAACTCACCTACACCATTCACCACATCTAACTAAATCTGTTCATTTCCGTCCGATGCTATGTACATTAATTGTCGGAACATTTTCTCACCTTGACGCCAGCCAAACTGCCCATGTTGGCCCGGTTGTCTTGCTTGATGGTCTCGTTGCTTCCAAGCTCGGTTTTCTCGTGGAACTTCAAGAAGTATCTTCCATCCTCCTTGGGCTCGCCCTGAACGATGTTTTTCACAAGAAACAGCGCAACTTCGTTAAGATCCTTCACCGCTTTCTCGATCTCTTGCCCATCGGATAGCGTTCTGTTAGACTCGAACCCCTCTCTGATTCTCAGCCTTGCCGAGTTCAAGACAGTATTATCGCCGTTGAATGCTATTCTGGTGGCCCGGAGAGCAGTTCTGTACGCCTGCAACGCTGGATTTTGGCTCATTGGTATGTTGGTTGGAAAGAAATGGGTTAGTGGAATGTGCAGGTTGGAGTTTTCCACTCGCTATTACTCGCGAAATCAGTGATTCGCCATGATGAGCCCAACTTAATGCGTATTTTCTGTCTACGACTTAAACATGCAGAGCGTATTTTTCTTCTTATAAAACCAACTTCTCTCTCGAGTAAGTGGGGATTTGCTTGGCCAACTCAATACCTTCATCTGCCAAGAGTTTCTTGTTCGTTGTGTTGTTGCTGATGGTCAAGATTGCATCCAACTGAGATCTTTGATTAGTGATCTCGTGAATATTGTCCACAACCTTGAGTGCGGGTGTTTTCTTGCCCTTCTTGTTGACTTGCTCAGTTCCAAGGATTGCCTGGTTTGTCAAAGTCAAGATGTAGCTGTTTTGCGTCAATGCATCCACTTTGGAAGTGGTGATCTCACTAAGTTTGCTAATTGTTGGGATGTTCCAGTTGAAAAGTCCTCCAACATCGATGACTGCCTGAACCAATGTCCACGAGTTGTTGGTGTTGATGCTAATGAGCACTGACAACATGCGATCTAATTTCTTGTTGGCGGTCTCAAACTCGAAATTCATGATCTCTTGAAGTTTGGAAGTGATTTGAGCAACGGAGAAATCCTTGACCAAACGGTCAACAGTGGCTTTCAAGAAGGACAAGATATACTGTGCCTCGTCCTGCTCATCCAAACTCATCTCATCGGTCAACTCAATCAAGTTGATCAACTCGGCAGTAAGCTCATCGATTGAGAGAGCACTGCAATGGTCGATTGCTTGCTTTAAGAGTTCTGGTTGATTCAACTGAGACAACACGACTAGCACACCAGATGCATAAGCAGCAGGATACAATGGGTGTGTAAGGAGGTATCTCATTGAGTTTTCGGGCAAGAACGACTCGTCGATTATCTGAACGTTAGAATCCTCATCAATTTGGAAGATTAACGATAGGATCAGCGTGATGTACTTCTGGTCAACCACTCTGTCTGTGACAGATGAAAACTTGTACGATTTGAACTTGTCGCTTCCATTTTTAAGGAATTTGATCATTTGTCTATCAAATTCCTGAGCTTTTCCTTTGGATTTAAGCTTGGTCAAACTCTTGAGTACTGAGTTCATTTCAGCGACAGAGTCTGAGTTGGCCTTCTGTAAGTCACTTTCGTTCAAGTGAGGTAAACCACTCCATGCGGCATCGGATACGTCGCTGTGGAATGATTTGCCGAGAGATTCGCTCAAAGTGTTGAGACCCACGTCGACCAGAATCAACTTCAACTTGCAAGTTTTAGTTTTGTCTTCGAAGTTGAGATATAATGCAAAAGAGGCTCTAGACTCTGATGTTGAGCCGGCGATAGGGAGTCCAAAGGCCAAGTAGACCTCATTCCCCGAGTGGTTGGTGTGATCTCCCAACAAACTCTCAAATTTGAAATTGATCAAGAGAACCAGCGATTTGAACGACAAAAGAATTCTCTCAGGTGCAACAGCAATGACCGAGAACAATGTTTTGTCAGTTGTTTCGCCAACCAAACTTGATAACGATATGGATTTTAAACTCTCCTGTGGTTTCATGAGAGATCTCGATGAGAGCTGTTTTGAGACGGTGTCAAATGCATAAATAAGACCGTCAGCATACGTGAAAATAAGATTTTGATGCAATGAGCTTTCGACTGACGTCTCGTAAATCTCAAACGATTTGGCGCCGTCCAATGCAAATAAGTGGAATCTTACCTTTTTCATGGACTTGTTGGCCTCCACGTAAAAGAGTAGGTCGTTCTTGTTTTTGAAGTTGTGATTGGAAATGAATGTGTGATACACCACAGAGAACGCTTTGGACAGTGATCCCTTGGCGTTGATGAGTTCTGGCCCTTTCGATAATGAGATTTCGTCCTCCGTCTGGTATTGGAAAAGCTGGACCTGTCCCGTCTTCAAAAGCACATAGACGTATTTAGACAGTGAGAACTTCACCGTGGATGCCGGTGCCAGTAACTGAATCTCACTGGTGGTAGCAGACTCGTTGTCTCCTCTTTGAATCAAGAGGAGCTTGTGCTTCAGTCTCTCGGTCAATCCAACAATGTAAAGGTTGTCATCAGCGTCCATGCAGTCGACGACAGTATTAGGAGACAAAGGATATGACCAGACCAATTTGGGAGTTGGTTTCAATACATAGCTGGCGATGATCAGCTTTGAGATCCCCAAGTCGATGGTGTCAGTATTCAGGCGGTTATTTGACTTCTGCGATTCGGGTATCGCCACACGAGCAGAGAGCAGCAAGTCGGGGATTCGAGGCAACTCAGCTAGCGAGTAGGACTCGCCCAATCCAGGAATGGTGAGTGACATCAACGAAGTTGGATGGGTTATCAAGATGAGGTTGGTATATTTTCAGATGGCGGAGTGTGTAGTGGGAAAAAATCTGCGATGGGGAGGTGTGGGTTTAGCGTTGCGAACTTAATGGGACGAGAGAAGAACGTAGCACAAGAGAAAAATGAACTGACTTGGCAGGAGAAACTGGAAACGGGGACAGCACGATCAAAAGTGTCGGTCTTTTGGAAATCTGATTGCTTGCTGACTCAATGCCTCGAGGAAGTGCTATCAATACATGGTAAACCACTAGAAGTGCACCCAAAACTTGACTTGTTAATAACTGAGGGGTGCTAACAAAAGAACTCATCTTCCATTAACAAGCTGCTCCTCCAAGTCCATTATTCGTTTGTATGAACAGAAAGAGCTGAATTCTTACCATCCTGTATTGTGGTGTACGGGTGTTGGGCCAGCCTGCCATACTCAAAGCACCCGCTATACTAGACCGTCCAATTCTGGCCACCAATGTCTCTACCTTCAACCTGGCGCCAATTCCAGCTCTTCGATTTCCTCCCGATACGAGATCCGAAGTTCAAATCTGAAGACCCGCTTTTCTCCGACCCCACACTTTCGGATATCACCAGCACGAAATCTTACATAGCGTTTGCCCTGCAAAATGCCTACATCAAGATTCTCTCCAAGGACAACTTGAGCTTGCTCAAAGTGTTTTGTGCATATGACTTGGACTACCGCATCAGCTATATGCGGCCATTGATGCACTCAAACATCTTGGTTACTTTGGCAGAGAAACAAGGCTCTCCCGCCCTCATCAAAGTGTTGGACTTGACTAAAATCATGCAATTGGATGACTCTGTCATCGAGTCTGATGATGCAATGAAGCACAAGTACGTGACGCAAGTCGCAGTCCACGATGGCGATAATTCATACCCAATCAGTTGCTTTGCTTTCAATGAGTTTCTCACGTGTATTGGGGTGGGTTACACGAACGGACGAGTCATTTTGGTAAGGGGAGATATGCTCAAGGATAGAGGCTCCAAACAAAGAGTCGTTTACGAGAGCACCGATCCGATCACGGGGATTCAATTCAATCGCATGGAAGAATTTTTGTTTCTTACAACAACATCGAAGATCCTTACGCTATTGACCACCGGTCGCAACCAGGGGAAGCCGCTTCGGGTATTGTCAAACAGCCAAGGTGCAGACTTGGACTGCTCGGATTTGGAGTTCAAAAGTTCCCGATTAATCGTTGCTAACCGAGAAGGGTTCAGCTTCTACAACAACGTGAGCAAGGCGCAAGTGATCAACTTCGACGTGGCGAAAAGAAGAATACTCAGGGTTTTTAAGGACTACCTCCTTGTTATCTGTCCTTTTGAAGATACTGGGCTGTCTGGGAAGACATCCTTGACTAGATTGCTCATGTTGGACTTGCACAATATGCATGTTTCCTTCAGCTTGACCATTCCGAACCTGACATTATCGCACGTGTTTGCATCGCCATCTGACAACACCATTTACCTTCTTTCTACGGATGGAATATTGTACAAGCTTCACGAAAAGCCTATCAACCAGCAAGTCGAGATAATCTTGCAAAGAGACTTGTTTACCATCGCCTTGAACCTTGCCAATCAGCATCATCTCGACAGTGAGACCCTATTACGGATAAACAGATTACATGGCGACTACCTTTATGAGAAGCTGGACTTCGATGGAGCTATTGCCAAGTTTATCGATTGTTTGCCTCTCTTTGGTGTTAAAGACGAGAAGTTGACCTCCTCGGAAAACCTTGACGACTTCGTGATTAATGTTATCACTTACTTCAAAGATGTTTCGAACATAAGCAACATGACCAAGTTCCTCGCCAAGTTGCACGAATTGAATTTCGCTGACGCTGATCATGTGACGTTATTGTTGTGCTGCTATTGCAAATTGAAATTATCCACTGACTTGGACAAGTTTGTGGATGATCTTGACCTTGAGAAGGATGTGTCTTCCGCCACCCCTGTAAGGCTTGACCTTTCACAGTTGAATTTCACACTCATCATCAACTTGTTGAAGGAGTGTGGATTCTACTCTCAGGTAGTTAAACTCTTGATCAAACTTAATCGGCCACTTCTCATTGTGGATATCCAATTGAACGAGTTGCACCAGCACCAGCAATGCCTTGACTTCATTAAGTCATTGCCAGTGGATGAATTGCTCAGGGTCCTCATTGATTATCTGAAGCACCTTTTGGATTGCATGCCATTGGAAACCACAGAGCTTCTCATTAATGTCTTCACTGGTAAATACAAACCCGACGAATCGTTTTCATTGCTTTCCAAGGACCAAGTGCAAGAAGAGGCACCGGAAGAGCACATCACAGACGAGAAGACAGAACATATTGCCGTGTCGTCTTACAGTGCATTTGTGAGTTATCTATCGGGAAGAACAACCCAAGAAGAGGAGAAAGAGGAGCCGAAACAAGAGCCACAAGAACCTACATATTTACCTCCTCGGCCAAGCTTGGTATTTCCCGGATTTTTGAATCATCCAGCAGAGTTTGTTGTCTTTTTGGAAGCTTGCATTGAGGCATTTGACCGATATCAGGGAAATATCAACAACAAAAAAGTATTGTTGATGACATTGTTTGAGATGTATCTCTCTAGAGCGGCAGATCAGCCCGAGAGAAAACAGGACTGGTTGGCAAAAGCGAGAACTCTTCTTGAGGAAAATGTGGGTCTTTTGGATAGCTCTAACGTTTTGCTCATTTCCCACCTTTACAATTTCAAAGACGGAGAAAGAATTGTGACTGAGAAGTCAGACAACTTTGACGAGGGATTATTCAGGGCTGCACAAATCGCTGGCGACCTCCAAGAGGCATTACTGATAACCAAACGCCGCGGAGACCAAAGACCGCTTTTGTATAAGCTCTTGCTCAAGTTTTTAGTGTCTTCAGAGGCGATCTACAACCAGGCAACCACCAAAGATTTCCGCTTTGTTTTGGAAAAAGTCAAGGAACACAGAGTGTGCTCCCCGTTGGAAGTGATCAAAATCTTGAGCTCGAACGACTTTGCCACGATTGGCGTTGTTAAGGACTACTTGATTGATTTCGTTGGCCAGACTAAGAAGGATATCACCAACAACGAGCGGCTAATACAATCATACGAAAGCGAGGCATCAAAGAACGCCGACAAACTCACTGAGCTCACCACGGCACCAATGGTGATGCAGAACAACAAGTGCTCGAACTGTGAGTTGAGGCTTGAGTATCCGATGATCCACTTCCGGTGCAAGCATTCTTACCATCAGAAATGCTTGAATGAGAACACGTACATTCCCGGAGCCGACAGTTTCTCGCATTCGCAGCCCAGATGTCCACTCTGCATTAAGGAGTTGAAGTTACTGGAGCAGCTCCGAGACACTCAACTCCGCGCCAAGGAAGACTATGCCACGTTTGAGATGAACCTTAATGAGTCAGATGACCGTTTCAAAGTGATGAGCGAGTACTTGGGCAAGGGCGTAATGGAAGGGGTCTAGCGCGTGTTTCAGATTTGTGACGCGCCCAAATTTTCAAAAGTTGTTGATATAGAGCCTGCAAATTTTAAATAACTTTTCTCCATCTGCAGCAATGACTGGCTTGTACTCGCCGGTGGGTTCGTATCTCGAGACCCTCCGAAACCTTCTCGACCACCAGGGCGAATTTCTCGCTGAGCTAGCATTAAACCTAGAATTTGAAATCGATCCGAAGCTCTACAGCGAGCACGAATACTACCGGCATTTATGGACCGCTGTGGGCAAGTTTCACAAATTTGCGAGCCAGAATTTGACGCTAGCGAATTTGGCACCTGCGCTGGCCAAAGTGCGTGTTTGTATGATGCTCAACCAGTATGTGCTCAGCAACGAAAAAGTGAGAGACGCCATTGGGTTGGCCCGCCAGCGTTGCCTTATTTCAAGTAACCAGACATTAAGCTCGGCGGTGATCCACCGAATGGTACAATTGAAATGCGATTTGGTGGCGGTGAAGGCGGTGCTTGCCAATGCTGATGACTTTGAGCATTTCGCAACCGGGATGGCACTCATTAAGGTCAACCACCTCTTGACCACCGACATCGAAAGCTTGCAAACGCACGATGACCTGTTCCACTACAGCGACATAGCACTTGCCAGCCCGAATGAGACTCGAATCACCGCGACAAAATTAAGAAAACCCACAGACTTGCTGGTGAATATTCAACTGTTCAGTTGGTGGCAGTCCCAGATCACACGCTATCTGTGCGCGCTCGAACTGCTCCACTCGGCAGTATCCACACTCGACCACCACCAGCAGGAAATTGCGCTTTTGTGGTGGCAAGTGCTCGGCAACAACGACTACGACTACGGAGTCCGGTGCTACTTGCATAAGTGTGAGGAGTGGCACAAGCGGTTTGGCATTATGCGCCATAAATTGGAACGCTCCATTCACCGCTGGCAACAAATGGAGCGCGCGGTGGGGAAATTGGACCGCCAATTGCGCAGGCGTTTGGGCCGCAGCAACACCGGGCGGATATTTTCGCCCCATTTGTCCAATGGTGCAATCAATCGCAACCTCGCCATTAGCAAGCACAGCGGTGTGGACGACGCCGAAACTTTCGCTAGCGACGACACCAACGTCACACCCATACCTCCCGTCCAATACATCGGCGGTGTAGCACGGGCAATCGACCAGTTTCGCAACCTCTTGCTCAGGTATGCACAGATGGAGTTGCAAGCGTGCGTCAGAGCGGTGTGCGAGTTGCTTGCCGAAGTGGCCACTGCATCTGGCGGAAGTCCATCCGAGCGGCGGTTTTCGTTTGCAGAATACGACGGAAACAGACCGAGACAAAAGGGGTTCGCAGATATCGTCCGCGAATATAACGCCACCATGGACTTCACCACTCGGTTGATGGAGGCGCCACCAGGTTGTGATTAGCCAGTCCTGCAGTTGGGAAAGTCAGATAAGCCGGTGCCCCTCCCCTTGCTGAAGTAACATACGGGCAGATGGCGAGAGGTGGCAAAGTACGTGGCATTTAGATGGAAAGGAGTTGCTGGCAAAGCCAAAGAAAAGAAATAAACGACTTGTGGCGCTTCCGTAGACCAGGATCGCCAGCCAATTGTGGGCCGGTGAGACATTTTAACCGAGGCGAAACTACCGATCACCGGAATGCTGGACTCAATTGATCCAAGCTGATTCAAGTCCAACGAGCAAGATCAAGCAATCAAATCACGTAGGTGTAAAGAAAACTATTGCAAAAACTGGAAATTTAAAAATAGCAAATCAAGCGGCGCTCGGGTTTGCTGTCCCTAGCAATGTGTGGGTCTTGTGACAGATGCGAAATTTTCGCCAATTTAAGGAGTCTTTCTCAAACTCACCCTGGCCACCACTTTTTTCTCGACTACCCGTCAACAACCAAGGTTTCAACAACAGGTTTTTCAAGTGCCCATCTCAACAATGTCTGCCGAATATTCGACTTCGACTCCTTCCGGCTCTGCCGCCACTCCTGCTTCCTCCCTCGAGTCTTCCACTCCCGATGCTAGTTCTTTATGCTACGTTCTTGGCTGGCACGACCCAGTGGCCACCGGGAAATTGTTTTTCTCCATCATTGCCGGTCTCATCTTGGTCAAGGTCAATGTCGTCTCGATTGGCTTCCACGCTTTGTACATTGCCCTCTTGCTCTCTGCCGCCGCTGAGTACATTGGCAAATTGGTCACCGGTCAAGGTTTTGTCACGAAATACCTCGGCACCAAGCCTAAGTCCCAGGCCCAGACCTTCAGAAAGACTGTTTTGCCTGCCATCGGCGACTTTGCCGGTGCCGCTGAGACCGAGATCTACAAGGTTGTGTTCGCCCAGGACATCGAGTCCACTTTGAAAGCTGCCGGTGTCTCTTACATCTTGTACAAGTTGACCTCGTGGTTCTCCGTGTACACTCTTGTGTTTGCAACTGTTTTGTTGGCGTTCTCGTTCCCTCCATTCTACCAGAGAAACAAGAAGGAGATTGATGCTGCTGTGGCTCAGTACACCAAGCTTGCCAAGGACAAGGCTTCCGAGGCCTACGCCGTTGCTCACAAGAAGGCTGCTCCTCACCTCGAGACGCTCTCCAAGAAGTCTGGTCCAGTTGGTTCGTTCCTCCAATCGAAGTTCCCAACCAGAACTGCTGGCTCCACTGTCAACTCCAAGCCAACTGCTCCTGTCGCTGAGAAGACCACTGGTGTGTCTACCGGTGCTTCTCAGTTCCCACTGGTTCCACAATCTGCTCCATCTGGTGTGTCCGAGGTGGAGGAGATCAAGACCACTGTTGCAGACTCGACTTTATAATCGCTTGTTGGGGTGTATATCTGCGGGGTCTCGTTGTGAGATTCCTCTGTAATGTATTATCTGCTATTTACTTAAAGCTCCGGTGTGGGAAGCCTCTCGAAACATGCAATGAACTTGTCTCCCTTGTTGCGCTCGACTTTCTGGCCTTCCTCGGTAGAGTTCCACATGAGCTCCACACATTTGTCGGAGTCTTCCCATTCTTTCGACTTCCTCTCGAAAAGTGGGTGTTCCTCCAAATGCTTGACCATCCACTCGTGCAAATCCTTGACGTCGGTGATCGTGTAGACAATACCACCTTCTTTCAAAACGTAGGCGTACTCTGAGAGCAAAGTGTTGGTGATGATTCTAGCCTTGTGCTTTCTCTGCTTGAAGTGAGGATCTGGGAAACAGAAAAACATCTTCGACAATTGGCCCTTGTGGAAGAAGTTGGGCGTGAACTTCATGGCATTACCTCTAAGCACGGCAACGTTCTGGTACAGTTCCTGATCCTTGTTGTGTTCTCTCAAGGCGATGATTCTGTCCTCGACATACTGGGTCACTTGCACCCGAATCTCCATACCCAAGCTCAACTTATCGGGGAACTCCGTGGCCAATTTGATAAGCAAACCGCCGTAGCCACATCCAATATCGGCGAAATCAACCTGGCGGGTCATTTGCTGTGATTGTTCGTCGTAGAAATGTGGGTACAATTTCTGCCAGTCCATGCTGTCTGGATCTCTAGGGTAATCTAGTCTGTGGTCCGAGAACGGATTCAGGTGTGCTCTCTGTCTGTAGAAACGTTTCCTGGGCAAATCAACTGCATCTGGCTCGGGTGTTGGCGTCTCGATTCTGGCATGCTTGAGCTGTTTTCTGGTGCTCTCCTTCACGGCTCTGTAAGCCTTTCTTTTCGATTCTGCCTCACGCTGTTCTCTCAACTGAGTTTCTTTGTCCTTGACAGGGCCAGGGTTGATCGGTTTGGCCATTATTTCGTGGAGTTGTGGTGGTGGTTATTTCCCGGTGTCGAGAGTACGGTAAATTTCTTTCCGGCATGAGATGAGCATCACCGTAGGCAGACACCTTAGCGAGATCGAATGTCGAACTAATATGCAAAAACGGAAGGACAAGCTTTGAGCTTCTCTTATATCAGTGTGGCAGACTGTGGTCTTCAACTTTTGCTTTATTTCTTGTCTATTTACATGAATGCAGTTATTCGTCCGCGTTAGGGTCGAGATCCTTCCGTCTCTGGTCCAACGTCAAGTAGAGGAGCGTACCGTTCGATTCCAAGGTTCTCACCAAACCGGCTCCGCCCAACACAGTCAACAACCCGGCTAACTGTGATTGTAATTGCTCCTTGTTGGGCAAGTTCTTGAACTCGTTCACCTGGTCAATGTTGTACACCGAGGTTTCAATACGGGCGCCAACCAAGAAGAGCTTTTCTCCAGCCTGTTTTAAAGTCTTCAACACTTGCTCAACCACTGCGGGCTCGCACTTTGGGATCGTGATGACGGCGGTGGGGCCGTTCAACAATGGCGACAACGGATGCACAACCTTCTTGTTCTTAAGGGTGTTCTTGTGCAAAGCTGGGTCGGCCTCATGGGCAGAGCGCAAGTACACGTTGTAAAGACTGTTTCTCAAGTAGGTCAACTTGACCCCCAACTTCTGGAACTCACTTCTGACTTTCAAGTTGTCGTTCTTCACCAAGTTGTTGTGGTGCACGTACAAGACAATATCGTTGGTGTCGTTCAAGTGCTTGTAGTAGTCGACCAAAAACGTCTTTCTTGACAAGACATGCTTGGTGGTTTTGCGTGGTTCGGCGGCTGCCTGGCTCGACACCGAACTGGTGGAGAAAAACTTTGTCAAAGCAGGAAATCCTGGCCCGATTTGTGACGTGAGGGACAATCTGGCCACAGCGGGACGCAACACCGTGGCTAGCGGAGCAAACATAATCCTCATGATGGTTGTGATTTGGCAGTGGAGAGTTGAATTTTTGTCGCTTTTTTTTGATCGCAGCCATTCGCACTAGCACGACTACACAGTGGGATTCGAGTATTGGGGCTGTATTGGGATTGAAGAAAGCAACGAATCGGGTTAATGTGTTTGCGACCGCTTAAAAGCTTTCAGATGACCGAATATATTTTTGGAAGGATATTGGATTTTTTTATCACATTCACTCGTTGTTGTAGTTGTGTCTACATTTCCCCTAATAATATGAGTTCACACATTTTGCCTGGGCAGGGCGCAAACTGCTAAAACCAAACTTTTCATACACTTTGAGGATCAGCTTTATTTTGATGACACCGACGAGTTCAAACTGATTACAAACATTAATAAAGTATTGATCGACCTTCCAAACTGGTTCAATTTACCCACTGGCCCTTGGCTCGACGTTTATCCTGTAGATCAATAATGCCCGCACGTGACTATATATGCATCCTTGAACAATTCTACTGAACTCCACAGACAGATCTTAACTAGAAGGTAACCTAGATCTTCAGAAGGAGCATTATTGATTTCGTGGCGGAAACAGCTCCATCACATTATATAACCGGATCCCTTCTCCGCTTCGATTGGACCCTTCTTTGGCCACAGAAAGGTCCTCCATTTTGCACTCTAGAATTCTATCAGCAACTATTAAATTGCATTAGTGATATTGTTTCCTAACGTCCGACGGGCCAGGAGCCATGATTCAAACAGGGATTTTTGGAAACCAAACGTCACATCTCTGTTGGTGAAGATGCACATCCTGCACACGTCCAGTAAAATGTGCACCCCATCTTCAGGCGATCCCACCTTTTTCCTGGGCGACTATCCGATGTCAGGGGCTGGCTTTGATGACTTTCTTGTTTCTTTGAAGGAAGCAGCTCATATCGAGTCGCAGGGTCCATCGAAAAAACGGAAGCCTTCCCCAGCTCCAGAACAGGAGAATGCAGCCAAATTGGGGTATGCTGACATTAACAAGCTAGAGCATTGCACACGACTGCTCCAGAAAAACATACGACAGATCATTGAAGAAGCCCCAAGTGTTGAGAAGCTCAATAATATCATCCAAGACTCGTCTCTAGGGACGTTCACGCGCCAGGAGATCCAGGGCAACTCCCTTTTGCATTTGCTGGCGAAACTCAAGACGTTGTATGACAAGAAACAATTGCCTATTTTTGATGAAATCGTCGACAACAACTTGGAGGTTGATGTCCATCGGAAGCCAGCAGACAAGACGAAAATCGCCGTGGTGGACCGGAAACAGCATGACCTGGACACTGCATTTGTCTCATCCTCGCTTCCACCACTTCCGAAGATCAAGGACGCTGGACTAAGAAATCGCGTATTCCAACATAAATCAACTTCTGCCAACAAGACGTATCTTGATGAGCGAGAGATCGCGCTTGCCCATAACGAAAGACTTGAGTTTTTGGGTGACTCGGTGCTCAACACATTGGTGACGATGATCTTGTACGAGGAGTTCCCTTACGCCAATGAAGGATTTCTTTCTCAAACACGTTCCCTGCTTGTCAACAACAAGACCTTGGCAGAATTCTCGACGCAATACGGCTTTGACCAGAGCTTGCGCTGCAACGTGGATGAAGACTCGCTCCGGAGTGGGAAACAAAAGGTTTACGCCGATGTTTTCGAGGCGTACCTTGGAGCTTTGGCTATGGAGAAAGGTTTCGATTTGGCAGGCATAAAACAGTGGCTCAAGGAGCTTATGAGACATAAGATCGATGAGGCAGCAATTGAAATGAAGAAGCTGGTTCCTATTAATAAGGATGCCAAAACCGAACTTTACTCTCTTGTGGGCACCGCATCGTTCCATCCAACTTATCAAGTTGTTGAGGACGGAAACGGCGTGAATATTCCCTACAAGGTGCACTGTCTTATGGGCGACGACATCTTGGGCGAAGGTGCAGCCCCAGGTCTCAAGGATGCGGGACTTCGAGCTGCAATGGCGGCATTGAAGAACCGCCCATTACTAGAGAAATACGGACGCCAAAGGTTGGAGACAGACCGGTCTATTTCGGTGATCAAATCCGCAGGTGACGAAGACTCGTTGTCGGAGCAGAAATCAGACTTCCCATTTTTGGCCGACAAGTCCATCATAGCGAACAAGTTTGCTAAGAACGAGCTCTACGCCTACTTTGGCAAACAGTTAGGGTTGACCCCAGAATACTCTGTCACTGCAGACCCAGAGAACAAGCGGTACAAAGTGGAGTTGCGCGTTAAGGCGACGGTGATTGCCATTGCGTATGATGCATCCAAGAAGAATGGAATGAGCCGTGCAGCAACGATAGTGTTGGAGAACAAGAACAAGATGAACGAGATCTTGAACTACATCGGGTAACAAATGCATAGGTGTCGCCCCAGTAGGTGAAAAATGGTTTAATTTGCAGCAAGGACTCTTCAACAGGCCCGTAATTTTTACTCTCACATTGACTGTGATATTGTCCAGTAAACCATGGCTATACTGGCTCTTTCTCTGTTTGGCCGTTTCTCTGTTTGGCCGTCCGGCTGTATTGTGCCTGCGCGAATTGATTTTGCAGCTATTAGGTGCCAATGACCCAATTTGCCATAATGTTCACTCAATTTACACAAAATTTATATGGCCGGCCAACAAGACCAAAGGAGACTTTTCAACTACAAAACCGCCCATAGACAATGAAATGCTGCCCTTATGTATCCTCTGCCTCACTGGCCAAATATCGGTCGCAGTGCGAAAATAAAATTTTGACCTCTATACCGGTGCGCATCGCATCTCTGCTCCATACTCAGAATTTTTCCCATCTTCAACTAGCTATAGCCACCACACCATGCAATTAGCGGTTAACCAGGAAGACACCAACGTCTTACTCACGGAGAGAAACACGCTAAGTGAACCGGTGTTGGACAAGTACAGAACTGCGGGCCAAATCACCCAGACCACATTGAAATATGTCACCCAGCTCATAAATGACTCCTACCATTTGGGCAAGACAGACAGGCCGTACACTATCCAGGAGCTCTGTGTGTTGGGAGACTCCATGCTTGTGAAGTTGCTCAGCACCGTCTACACCAACTCCGAGAAGGTCAGAGAGAAAGGCATTGCTCATCCCGTGTCGATCGATGTCAACGAGTATGTCAACAATGTGTCTCCAGAGTTGGATGCCAACAGCGCCCAATACACTTTCCAGCAAGGTGATGTCGTTACCATCACGGCAGGTGCCCAGGTTGACGGTTACACCGCTTTGCTCTCGCATACCGTCGTGATCTACCCTCCTGGAGTGGTCATCGACAACGAGTTGAAGCCCGCCGGCCCATTATTGGGAGCCAAAGCCGATGCCATCGCCGCCACCTACATAGCCACCGAGGCCGTGGTTGCCCTTTTGGGACTTGCATTGACCCCCGAGAAAATCGCCTCGGTGCCAGGTTTGGAGAACACCAGTGTTATCTCAGGTTCCCTCATCAGATCGGTCGCCGACAGCATCGCCGAGTCGTTTGGGTGTGTGGTCATCCCAGGCTCGAAAGTCAGACGTGTGAGAAGATTCTTGGCCGGCCAGGCGGAAGGTATTGTTGCCGAGCGTGACTTCAAAGGTGTTGTGTGGGATGAGAGCAGCCAGGAAGCCAGTCTTCTCAAAAAATCCACTGGGAGCGACTTGATCCTCCACGACAAGAAGCAAGCTGAGAGCACAAACAACGGCTCTGCGATTCCAAGCGACGACTTCATCGTCGAGTCCGGCGAGGTCTACAACATCGACTTGAAAATGTGCTCGACCGCGGACTTTGAAGATAAAGGTTTGATCACGTTGGAGGACCTCGACGACCCACAAATGAAGCCAACTGTGTTCATTCGTGACGTTTCGATCACCCACCACTTGAAGTTGAAGAGTGCCAGAAGATTGTTGGGCATTGTCGACAGACTGTTCTCCGTTTACCCATTTAAATTGACTCACACATGTGACTCGTTCCCAGTGAAATTCGAGGAAGGAGACGTTGCCGACCAGCTTGAGCAAATCAGAAAGGAGATCAAGCAGCACAAGTTGGGGTTGAGTGAGTTGGCCAACAGATACTTGGCCAGACCAAAACCTATCCAAATCGTCAAGCATGTTCCCTTCTCTAAGATCTTGACTACTTCCAATCCTACAGGAAGACACGGCGTTGATGCAGCCAAGTTGACGTTGCCAGGCAAGGAAATTCCTTTGCCAGCTTTGGGCATCAGTGCGGTCAAGTTGAAGTCTTTGTTGAAGTTTGGCCAGTTTGCTCCTGCCGTTGCCAGAGAGTCAACCACTATTGTGTTGAACAACCTTAATAGCGAGGTTGTCAGATTGACCGGAGGCAACAAGGCGGTTAGACCATCTTGGGTGCACTCCAAGTACCAACTTTCTGGCGGATACGTCACGTTGGTGCAGGCATTGAGCCAGTTGGTTCAAGACCAGAGATTTGGTATCAAGGTCAAGGAAGTGCAGCCGTTCAAGTTGAACGCAGACGTGTTGAACTTGCAAGAGACTATGCAGCTCGACTAAATGTACAATAGAGAAATCATACGGGTTAACATCCTGGCATGGCCAAACTGTGTAGGGGACCAAATGCCAAGTTCTGGCATATGATAATTTCCGCTGAGATTCGGACCAGAAATTCGCCCTGATGCTTTGGACACTGAGTGGGCGGTAAATTAGATTTGCCGATTCCCAGATTGAGCAACTAGTGCGACAGTTTAGACCCCACAGCAATAAAGCAAAGTTGCATCGCCGATGACCTCGTCCTGCCTGCCACAGGACCATCCGAAATGGCCGCCACCCATTGCGTCATGTGACGGCAAGCAAGATTCGGACAACAAAGTGGTGGGGCCACCTTATTTGTGGCGAAAACATCAGAAAAAAAATCGCCCTCGCCACCAGGTTTCCCAACTCTTGAAAATCAATGCGCAATCAGCTCGAACCGGGCGAATCAAAGGCACGAATATTCCCTCAGTTACGTGTGTTAACGGTGACGTTTTAGCGCACCCCCTCCCCCCTCTTGGAGAGAAAATGTCGCAGGCGTGCGAATGTCGCGTGGCGAGCTCTCTTAGTACCAGACTCTTGTTGTTAGGCGGCCCGGCTTACATAAGCGAACCAGCCCCCGTCACCCGAATCAGCATACATTTTTTTTTTTGGCCCTTTCTCACACTCTTTATTCGTCCCCAAAGAACGAACCCCAACTCCAATTTCCAATTGCAAGTACGTATTCGTTCTGTTCCACTTTCCCCCGATTAATTGACGTATTGTGAACATCTGGTTTCAAGAGCGCCAGGAGATTGATCGACAATGTTGTTTCCTCACCTGAAACTCGACGTGTTGTTGCGCAAGTGTTGATTCTCCTGTCAAGTTTCTTGCCTGTTCCAGCAGTAATTATACTCCGACTATGGGCAGCTGTTACCCTCGACTTGCCCGTTAATTTCAATGCTCCATTTGATTTTGTGGTGACCGTGATTATCTTCCAAGGGATGAAGTTGTTTTAGCCGCGGCGTGTTCCTAGTGGGTGAATTTCGCGTTTCAAACCGAATAATCCGTCTTACTAGCTGCTACATCTCGCGGCATTATAACTTACAATTGCAATTAGATAATCCTTTCCAGCACTTGGTCACTGGCAGCAAAGGCGGCCGTGTTTCCATGTTTTGAAACTGCACGCCCACTTGCTGTATAGTGGCAGGCGCACACCCGTGCACCCGACACCGCAACACAGGGACACGACCCAGACACCGCTCCGTTTATTGTCGACATTTTTTCGGTCACATTCCGCCACTTACTCTCCGTCAATCAATCGATCGTCATTCGAGTGCAACAATACTAACTCAATTGTCCAGAAATGCCTGCCTCCCGTGAAGACTCTGTATATCTCGCCAAGTTGGCCGAACAGGCCGAGCGTTACGAAGAAATGGTCGAGAACATGAAAGCCGTCGCCTCCTCCGGTCAGGAATTGTCTGTCGAGGAGCGTAACTTGTTGTCCGTTGCCTACAAGAACGTCATCGGTGCCCGCCGTGCGTCCTGGAGAATAGTTTCATCTATCGAGCAGAAGGAGGAAGTCAAGGGCAACGAACAGCAAGTTGCTTTGATCAGAGAGTACCGTGCCAAGATCGAGGCCGAGTTGACCAAGATCTGTGAAGACATCTTGTCCGTGTTGACCGACCACTTGATCTCTTCTGCTCAGACCGGTGAGTCTAAGGTGTTCTACTACAAAATGAAGGGTGACTACCACCGTTATTTGGCTGAGTTCGCCATTGCTGAGAAGAGAAAGGAGGCTGCTGATTTGTCTTTGGAGGCTTACAAGTCTGCCTCTGACGTTGCCATCACTGAGTTGCCACCAACCCACCCAATCAGATTGGGCTTAGCATTGAACTTCTCCGTTTTCTACTACGAGATCTTGAACTCCCCAGACAGAGCTTGCCATTTGGCCAAGCAGGCTTTCGACGATGCCGTTGCTGACTTGGAGACCTTGTCCGAAGACTCCTACAAGGACTCCACGTTGATTATGCAATTGTTGAGAGATAACTTGACCTTATGGACTGACTTGTCTGAGGCCCCAGCACAGCAAGAGGAACAAGAAGCACAGACGTCAGAGGCCAAGCCAGAGGAAGAATAGATAACCTACAGGTGTTAACTATCAGTTTGTTGTCCTTCTTCAGTTCTACTTGTCTTTTGTAACTTATACGTCCTATATCTCTCCACTCCAGAACCTCGGCCTTTTTCTGTCCCATCGAAACTTCCATGAATTGACCCTTTTGACAGGCGATAAAATGAAACGAAGCTCGATGAAGATTGTGAATATGAGCAAATGCTAAGAAAATTGAAATAATAAGAAATTCGAGTCTTTAGAAAATTGTTGTTAAATCAAAATCGGCGTAATGGGTTGCAGTTGTTGGTTGTCAAATCTCAGAACGTTTCTAGGTGCTGTTTGAGATAGCTGTTTATTATCTAAACAATTCCGATGTTGTTTTCGTAACTCAATCGATTTAGCTTAGCGACATAGCCTTCCGAAACAGGATGATCCTCAACGAAGCACACAGGCGGTGACCGTTCAGGCTACTTCCGATCAATGCTTACAAATTCAATATACCAATCCTCGACGTGACACAGACAATATTCCAATTTTTTCCTATCTTTTTTTCACCAGTTTCACCCTCGACTCTGCAAATCAATTTAGAGTGATCCCAGACGCGTTCTCCGGTAGCGCCAACCAAGCCTGCACGCAGCCAGTCACATTCGCACGTACATTTTTCGAGGTTGTTGACACCGTTCTTTCTTCAACAAAATGCCCGAACCAGTCGGAATTGCCAACTTGCCTAATCAGAGATACAAGATCGTGTCTAACCAGGGCGCCACGTTCACCTTGATGGTGGCTGGTGAGTCCGGGTTGGGCAAGACCACTTTTGTGAACACGTTGTTCCAGTCGACTTTGAAACAACACGACGATGTCACAGAGAGACACAACAAGTTCACCAGTGCTCACCAAACAGTGGACATTTCCATTGTACGTGCCATCTTGGAGGAGAAGAACTTCAAGATCCGTTTGAACATCATCGACACCCCTGGTTTCGGCAATAACGTCAGCAACTTGGACCTGTGGACCCCCATCATCGACTTCATTGACGACCAGCACGAGGCGTTTATGAAACAGGAGAAACAGCCTTCCAGAAAGGAGAAGAAGGACTTGCGCGTGCACGCGTGCTTGTACTTCATCCGCCCCACCGGTCACTCGTTGAAGCCATTGGACATTGAGATCATGAAGCGCTTGTCAACGCGAGTGAACTTGATCCCTGTGATCGCCAAGCTGGACACATTATCGCCCGCCGAGTTGGACTTGTTCAAGAGCAGAATTCGCGATGTGATCGAAGCGCAAGACATTAACATATACACGCCACCTTTGGACCTCGAAGACCCAGCCAGCGCCGAGCACTCCAAGCAGCTCATCGAGTCGATGCCATTTGCCATCATTGGCTCTGAAGAGGAAGTGGAGCTTTCGCCTGGCAACTTTGTCAGAGGAAGAAAATACCCATGGGGTGTTGTTGAGGTTGAGAACGAGAGACACTGCGACTTCAAGAAGTTGCGCTCGCTTTTGTTGCGCACCAACATGTTGGACTTGGTGTTGCTGACCAACGATATTCACTTTGAGACGTTCCGCTCGTTGAAGTTGGGCAACTTGGGCGATAAGGGGGAAGAAGACACTACCATCAAGAAGCCAAGAAGATTGCACAACCCAAAGTTCAAGGAGGAGGAAGATGCATTGAAGAAGTTCTTCACAGAGCAAGTGAAGGCTGAAGAGCAGAGATTCAGACAGTGGGAGACCAATATCGTTACTGAGAGAAACAGATTGAACCAGGACTTGGAGGAGATGCAAGCCAAGTTGAAGACGTTGGAGGAGCAGGTGAAGAAGTTGCAATTATATAAGAAGTAGTAGTTCTGGGATTATAATGAGAGAAATATTGAGACCACCTTGCATAAACAATACTCTTTGTTCAATGGTACGGCCCATGGATATTCGAGTGTGGAAACCCCAGCATGTCTGCATATAACATCACCAGACCAGGTACTTACCGACTAAAGTTACAACCAACAATACCCCAGAAACCGTCATTGGATGCGATGAGCCAGAGCGTTTCCGAGACCTTCAGCCCGTCTGACGATGATAACTCGAGAAACAAAAAATTCAAGCGCACCTACATCGCGTGTCTCAATTGCAGAGTCAGGAAAGTCAAATGTGATTTGGGCAACTTAGATCTGCCCAAGGAGCGGTGCGCCCGGTGTGAGCGAGAACGGAGGGACTGTGTTTTCGTTGACCTGAAGAAACGTACCGTGATGAAAGTCCGCCAGAACAAAACAGACGAGTCCGCCAGTCCAGAGCGAGATCAGCAGAAACAAGAGCCAGAAGAACAGTCCAAGCACTTCTCCACAATGGAAGGCGCCCTTGTGTTTTTGGCCAACGCCGCGGGAAAAATTGCATCGACAGATGAGCGAGACAAGATCGACGCAAGGGCCAAACATGACCAGCTCGAGCTGCGACCCCCCATTGGAGATCCCGAAAGCTCCCACAATCTGGACAGAGAGTTCCCAACCCACCGCTCGAGCATGGCAGCAACATCCTCATACACCAGCATGGCAAATCTGGCCACCTCCACGCCGCAGGACTCGAACCCGCCTCTTTCGATGGTGTCGCTGATCCCACCGTACATCAACAGACCTATTGACCGCAATACGCGGTTGGCAATGCCTCCAGCAGAGAATGCGTATGCCGTGCGGCCCAAGGGGTCCAATGCGTTGGCCCAGATCGAGTACATTGGCGAGAACGGCATCTTGACCGAGGCCGAGGCCGAGTATTTGATCAACATGTTTTTTTCAACCATGCACCCGTTCTTCCCACACATCCCAAAGTTTTTGCACCTGCCCAAGGTGCTTTCGGGCTACCCGATCTTGATCTGTGCCATTCTCACCATTTCGTCTCGGTACCACTCTCTCAGTGCTAACAATGCCGAGGGAGTGGCTAAGAACATCGAGATCCACGACCGGCTCTGGCTCTACGTGCAAAGATTGATTTCTCAAACCGTTTGGGCCGAGGCATCCACGCGGTCGATTGGAACGGTTTTTGCATTCTTGCTCTTCACAGAGTGGAACCCGAGAGCCATTCATTGGAGGTGGTCAGACTACGCAAACAGAGCAGATGACTCAACCGAGACCCGTGCAGCAGACACCTCTGACTCGAGAGCTGATGAGTCGCTCAACGGTGAAGTAATTCCGGGTCTGACTGATGAGCCTGCTGGATTGGGCGCAATGAGAAGATCTTACCGGATGGCTTGGATGCTCATAGGATCTGCAGTGAGACTAGCTCAGGACACAGGGTTCATGGAGTTGAGTCTGAAAACATTTTTGGCCACACATATAGCAGAGATCAACAGTGTGATGAACATGAGCAGGCGCAGTATGTTGAGTCACTCGCTCGCCGAGGTTGATTTGGACCACTCAGACATCTCAGAAGAAGACATGGAGAAAAGAGAGGACAACGAGTACCTGGTGCTCAACATGCTGGAAGACCAGCAGAAACAGATTCCCGGGGAGTACCAGCTCCATTTCACCGATGCACAGCGTGCTCAGATTGAGCTTTTACAGATCATGTCGTTGGGCCACGAGTCCTTGTATGGCTACAAAGCCCAGCTTGGTTCGCTCAGCCAGCGGCAAAACTTGTCGGTATTGAACATCATGAGCCCTATGATCAATAACTGGGGCCGCAAATTCAAGAAGTTTTTGGTGCCTTCCAACACCAAATTGGCACGGAAGTTCTCGATGGAGCTTCTCGTTGACCCGGAATCCAGACCTTCAACGGAGTTGGCGGCTGCCATTCAGAACGAATCTTTCATTTTTGAGTTCAACTACGCGAAGCTATACATCTACTCGTTGGCTTTGAGTCCGTCGCCCAAAACACGCAAGAATTTTGAGGATGGTAAGGTGACACTAAAGCTAGACGAGATCTCGAAAAGTGCGAAATACATCGAGCAGGCGTTCAATGCAGCTAACGAGATCTTGCTAGTTGCTCACCGTGTCCATAAGCTCAAGGCATTGAGATTCATGCCAGTACGTTGGGTCACCCGGATAGTTCGAGCTGTTGCGTTTGTGGTTAAATGCTACTTGACTATCACAGCGCACAAGTCATCGTCGGGAGATAGTGCCTCTGGCCTGAGCGTTGACAGTTTCGACTCTACAATCTTGTCGCTCTCGCTTATTTCCGTCGAGGAAATTGTTCAGAGTATCCAGAAAGCTGCCATCACTTTGCGAGACTGTTCGCCGGACGAACTTCACCTCTGCACGCGGTATTCAAATGTGCTCATGTATTTATACTCAGAGATGAAAACAAAGCTTAAGAGCAACAATCAGCTGGCGAACGCAGATGAGAATGAGGACAACGTCACCAATAATGAGGCAGAATACGGCCAGCTGTACCAGACCAACACATTTGAGAAAACTGCTAATATGGACGCTTTTGATGAATTGTCGATGGCGAGTGGTAATCGCATCATGGGTGATAGCGAGGTCATGGACTGGTTCGCGAATAATAGAAACATTGGTCTTGACTTCGTGGGCCCTTGGACAGAGTTAATAGAGCAGCACTTGGAGGGCCAGCTGTTTTCGTTCAACGATGGGCTTATGTGATAATATATGCTGGTTTATTAAATTAGGTTATTGATTCTGAATCTGTCGCCCGATGACGAGTTCTGATTGCTGGATGCTAAATTGTGGTGCTCAACTCTTCCTGTCCCGTAAACATGAATCGGTAGTCCTCTAAAATTGTCCCAACTTTGCATCGTCATTGCCATGGCCGTCAATGTCACTTGTGACTGCTCAGAGAATGCAGAAAAGCCACAAATATCATATAACGAGCCAGTGCTTTTGGGGGTAACATTCTGGAACAACTTTAACTGCTCCAACAGATCATCGGAAAACGGATTGTAAAATTCGCTCAGGGCAGCAGTACCACCAATAGGAGGTGTCCTCTTGATCACATAGCGTGAAATTTCTGCAGTTAAGTCTAACTTCACCTGAATCTCAGGAACCTGCTTAATGAACTCTCGCACCTGCTCCAATTTTTCCATTGCATTTTGCGCATTGATGTTGCCGCTGTCAGCCATGTACTTGAGGAGAGCAATGGCACAGTTATAGTCGCCACTAAGTCCCGTATTGCCCGAGATATCAGCACCAATTAAAACAAGCGTCGCCGTAAAGAGGTGCTGACTGTCCCAAAAACCAAGCACAAATAGTTTGTTGTGTTCGTAAATCTTCATGAGAATCTTCACTGTTCTTGCTGCAGCCAATACTCCTTTCGAGATGGAATTGGCCACCAGCATATTGTCCTCGATATTGGCAGCGGTGGATTTCTTATAGACAAGGGAAAGGAGCGGTTCCACCACTAAGATAACGAGTTGATTGTATCGCAAACACAAGTTCGCGAGGTTCCTGTTCGTCAGCAGCACAATACTAACTTTTTGGTATGGCAAGATAATCGACGTTTCAAACTGTTCAATGATGTCGCTTAGCGAAGCCAAAATGTTCTTCACAAGAAGTGCCTGGTTAAACTTTTCCGTGTTGATATAGTTTATCGAAAACGTCCTTATGTTGGGCCCATAAATGAGCGAGTTGAACTTTGCCACATACTTGATCAATTGCACGTTGCTGGCCAACATTTCAGTGCCAAACCCATCACCTAGATCCAAAATTGGGCTCTCGTTGGGGAGCGCAACATCAGTGTCAGTGTAGTCAATGTGTACTGGCATGTTCATTTTCGCAGCCCATACAACGTCAATCACATATATGGACCACCATAAGCGTTTTGTTTTTTCCTCATTCACTCTGTATGCGGCCAATTCTGATTCTGTTAGAGAAGCTGGAATTTCCATTTGGCGGTGGAACCCACTCGCGACTGCCAGTCGGAGCGCAACACCAAAGTAATTGTACACCGTGTTGTACCTGTTCAAGTTGCACGCGAAAAGGCCCAAGAGCATAGCACTCTGAATGAAACGCACATCGAATTCTTCATGGGCCAAATTGAAAAGCTGGGTGGCAGTAGTATAGAATTCAAGTCCCGGAACGCGAGCGGTTCTGGAGTTTGTGGCTTCCGCAATTGCCCGCGGGATCCTTTCGACGGTGTTGTTAACCAACTGCTCGCCGAATGCAAGCATGACGAAAAAGTAGCAAAGCTGCACCGGAGGGACCGCATTCAGCATAGTCCCCATGTCGGCATGCTGTATACCAGTTGTTCGGAAATACATGTATATTCCCTTCACGAGTTGGGGCAACAGATCAGCATCCACCAAATAAAACTCCGACGAGTACGTTTTGCACACCATGTCGAGGAGTTGCCAGGCGTAGTGCTCCTCGGGCAACTGATCCTCACAAAGCAACAAAAGCCGGTATGGGATGTACTCGTTTTCTGTGTCTGGCAATAAATAGGATTCGTGGGCACGCAGATTAAGCACACGGCGCTGAACCATGGACTCTGTTCTTGCTGCAGCCACCGGGGTCGTCGGGCCCTGGGTACGTATCAACTCCTCCAAGTGCTTCACGCGGTCATGGAGCGTGTTCAAGTCCAGCTCCATGATCATGATCTTGCGGTCACGTTCCGGGTACAGACACAGCGAACCTTTGTTGACGGCCTTGCAGTTGCCGCATGCGGGTCTCTCGCCCGAGCACTTGATCTTGGAGACCTTGCATCGGGTGCATGCGTAGTGGGAGCGGCCGAACACCTTTAGAGGTATTGGCCTGTGGGACATGCTATAAGTTATAGGAGTAGATGGGGGGACCGAGAAGGTGGACAAAGAAGTCCGTAAGCTTGAGGTGTGAGCGGGACGATCCGGTGAGATGAAAGTGGTCGGAGCGTGGCGACTGAATGGGGCTTAGAAGGGTGGAAGATTGGCGTTGAGGCTTTTCGGCGCGGAGTGGTGGATTTTCGGCGAGATGGCGCTGAACGCTCAATATAAACGGACGCCAGTGCGACTCACGGGCTTGCATGCTTGAAAGCTTTGCCCCAGATCTGGCGGGCGGGCGAGCGCCTCCTCGTAACCACGCCCTGCGTGTGCACTCCGCTGCTTGGTTGCGATGAAAGTCTGGGGCATGTGGGGCCGAAATTCACGTGCGGACGCGGCCAAGTGTTACTCGATCAAGATCGAGCGGGAGTGATCATGGTGGAAGTTAGAAATTGTTGAGGTGACTGAAGGGTTCATCGGTCATCGCCCGATTCCGTTCGTGGGGTGAGTGGCGGTGAAGATTCCGTGAGGAGAAAGGAAGGGCACTATGGGACGAGCGGGCAGCGCGGCCCTAAATAGAAGCGAGTGTTGACGCCTCGCCGCGAACTTCGGTCACCGCCGCCGCGAACGACAAACTGCCGCGAATGCTTGTGTCAACTGCCAGAATCTCCGAGTTTCGTGGACGGCGATCTCCTCATTTAATTTTCGTGAATGCCATTTCCCCTTGAGCACAGTTCGTATGGCGGTTACGGCGGCTTTTCCACATACCCGTATTACTCGTTGACGCAGGCCGAAGTTCGACACATAGTGGGTGCAGTTTGTTCGTAGCCAGGCCATGGTTTTTTGGCTATTTTTGACAGCGACAGCGACAGTCGGCCGACCCAGTCCTGTGGAGAAGCAACAGCATAGCCGAGGTCGATTGCCAGCAACGATTTGAGCATTTTCACGAAAATCGAGTGGTGGAATTGCAAGTGGTCGGAGCGGGCTAGCACTTCTCCTGAGAAAAATGCTACCCGCGCGCGCGTAAACCCGGGGCGAGACCCTCTACTAGGAGGGTTGTGTTTTTGCACCGAAAGCCCAAGAAACAAATCTTTTTTTCGGAGAACATTACAGAAATGGCCCCGATTGTGGAGACCAAGTCGTCCCCGAGGCTTTATTGTGATTTTTCCGAGCGACGGTCGAGAAGTGTGTGGAGATTGACCAAATGTGACGTATCCCAGTGCCCACGGAGCAATCGCAAGTTTGCCGCGCCGCTCGAGGTTCGCGGCCAACACCCGAGTGGGGAACGCCAATTACGGGGAACGCCAATTACGGGGACCATACATGCCAGGTCGGGGTGGCTGTGTGGCATTAGAGCAACTGATTTTTTTTTGCCGAATTGGAATACGATGGAGTGGGAGGAGCAAGGAGATAAACGTGGGGTTAAGGAGGGAGCTGAACGACTGAACGGCTGTGCAGTATTTGGCCCATTGTCCCATTCAGGCGCGCGGAGGCCACTTCGTACCTGATTGGGAGGTGAACTCGAAGTGGTCACCGTGCTTCGACCATCAGCCGTGCGCACTTCGACCATCAGCCGTGCGCACTTCTTTCAACTACGAGCTCTTCAAAAAATAACTTCTAATTCACAAAAATCTATCATAAAATCCGAACCGTCTCTAAACAGAGAAAACCTCAATCTTGGCAGTGGCCTTGTTGGTGGCAGTAACCACACAGTACGAGGCCCCGTCGGCTTTATCGGTACCGTCACCGCTCACACCGTTC
Source organism: Sungouiella blattae (assembly GCA_003706955.3). NCBI lineage: Eukaryota > Fungi > Ascomycota > Pichiomycetes > Serinales > Metschnikowiaceae > Sungouiella > Sungouiella blattae. The sequence goes on along the minus strand of PPMS03000001.1, from coordinate 832,561 downwards.
AAGCCATCTTTCGAAGGGTCAATTTCACAGCTCAACCCGTTGCAGTCGTTGCCGTCGCACGTGATACGGATACCAAACGATGGCAAGTCGCTGAAGTCATCGATGTACTTTGGGTTCCACCCGATCTTGACAAAAGTGTCGCCGTTGTCGTCCATGTTGGCTCCAGCAACGTATGGCGACCAGTTTCCCTGAGGGGTGTCCTTGGACCCCCACACACATCCGTCATCGGTGGAAACACCCAATGGGTTGATGTAGTAGTGGGCGGCAGTGGAAGCCCAGTAGCTGGTGTCGGGCACAGCCAACGTTTGCGAGTCACCGCCGTCAACGTTGGTGGGGATCAACATGGACTCGTCGCCTGGCAACACCGTTTGGCAAAACGCAACGTTCTTGGACGCCTTGTTGTCGACCTCCACGGTTCCAGCGCCGTCCACACAGTAATCCTTGTTGGAGAATGGCTTGGACACACTGCCGTCGTCGTTGCAGTACAATCCGCCGTACTGCGACTCAGGGTATGAGTAGGAGGTGGCAGACTTGTCCCACTGGGCCATCAACTTGCCTGGAGGACAAGCGTATGGGCAGTAGGAGCCAGCGGTACAAGACAGGTCGGGACTCATGGCCCAGCCGGCGTTGCTGGATTTTGGCGTGATTTCAACCAAGCCCTTGTCCGTTGGGAACTTGCAGGTTGAGGATCTTTTGGTTGGGGCAGCAGCAGCGAGCGCGATGCAGAGAATGGGTGCAAAAAGCATCTGCAGGAGGGTGATTTGTTAATGAAGGAGGGACTGACCTGGAAGGTAAGCTTCAAAGAGTGTGGTCAATGTAGTAACGATTGTTGGAAGTCGGAACAAAAGAGTGAGTTCGACTAAGGCTGGCTTCGTGAAAGAGCGACGGAAGCTCGGCAAGTTCAATCAAAAGAGTGTGCTGAACTGGGAGGGGATCTAAGCCGTAAAGGAGTGAGGTCTTAGAAAGCTGCTGGATCGATTCGATGACGACTGAAAAATTCCGCGGACATCTGCGGTTTTATATACTTTTCGACGAAGGCGATTTTTTTTTTCACAAGGTGTTGCATCGGGTTTCGAGATCAGAAAACTTTCCTCTGCCAATGCTTCAAACATCTCACGTCGCCTGCACACGCCGTGTGGTCTAGATCTGCGACGTGGAAAACTCAACTCAGGCGGCCACCGCCTATTATCGGGCTTCCGACAGAAATTTTTTTTTCGATTCAGCCACGATGATCCAATTAGCGTGCCTGGGGGAGATTCTTGCCACCTTCAAGTTCTGTGCCTCGGATGGTGGCTTCTCACCTCAGCCTCCTCATCGCAAATAGCGCAACCTCACACGACCGCACCCAAACTGTCACATGAAGGGATCGTCGGGCATTCAGGGTTTTGACAATGTTTCCATTGTCAGCCCCTAACATTGACTTGAGACATCGGGAATTTGTCCGAGATGGCGGGGCGCCGTTGGCGAAAAAGAAACCCCCATGCAAGACTAACTGAGGCCATGCCGGAGCATCTCCCAGTCGCATGCAAATCACATTTCCTCATCGGTGCAAATTACCACCTTGCAGAATGGTTTTAACTTTTGCTGTTCTGGTCTAGACCTTCAGCACGTACAGATTTCCTCCGATTGGCTGACTCATGGCACAAAATCTTCATCTATAGGGGAAACGTCGACGTTGCCGGTGGGGGTCTACATGTCGGAAAATGTACGGGTGTACCTGCGGGCCTCGCTAACCAAGTCAACTTTTCACACTTCTCCTACACCAAAACCATGGACTTGGCGACCCAGGTGAAGACAAACTTGGTCCACTACAATCTCTGGAACAACGTGAGCATCCATGAGGTCGAAGGCGCCTACATCTTGAGCGGAACACCTCCAAATCGCCTCGTTGAGCATGATGTGGAAAATCAGGTGGAGTGGGTCGTGCCCCAGTCCGTGGAGCGACCCGAGGTGTCGGTCGACGACATGAGCCGTTGGTTCGACCTCGTGTCTAGACTCTCAGCGCGTCCGAGACGCGTCACCATTGCTATTGCCAACGACGACGGAACATTCGTCTACTATTTTGTGCACGACGGGGCGGTGAAGCCCCGCCAGAACTGAGATCATGAACTTCCTAATCTGGTATGCAAATGCGCTGGTTTGAGTCGGCCGATCGAATATCCGGGGCTCACTTTGGCGGTGCTACTGGCCATCGTACATACGGGAAGGTTAGGCTGTGGTGGTCCTTCACATATGGTGGCCTTCTATACAAGCTAACAAAGCGCCACCGAGAGTTTTGCCCTAATTTTCAAAAGTTTATGTCCGGGGCCAGAACACTGCTATGGATGTACCCGAGAAGGGCAAATTTCATAAGACCAGGGGTGATTGAAACTTACTCGGTAGGAAAGCCTGTTATATGTTTGTGTACAGGCCATCCGATCCTCCTGTGATCTAGATCGTGGAGGACGTTGAAATTTACTGCCTGATTTCAGCGGACCGACGTGAAAATAGGAGTTAGGCATACTCGCCCGTTGGCTGTCATATGTGTTTCCTACACAGTGGTCTATATTCGACCCATCGATGGCTGTGTGGGTAGTGCGTTTACTCGTTGCTACGGCCTCTTCATGCATGTCGTGACACCTGTTGCCACCGGTCTATTAATGTATTTGGTCCATTTGGAAGCTCAGCCTCCATGCAACCAGTTCTAGGTTGCAATTGTGTCGTGGTCGTCCTCTGAATCCGTCAAGTATCCACTGTATGCCCGCAACGAAGTCTCCTCGCTTTCCCCTATCGGGTAGTATGCACCCTGGTTACGCCTGTACTCTAAGCGGCCCTTAATCACCGACCCGGTTGTGCTTGCACTTGACCGTCGCCTGTGATTGACGTCGGAGTTGTTGCTGTTGACGGAACTGCCCGTTGACATTCCTGTTAGCCGGCTGCTGGTCCGCGAAACAGCCTGTGATGGAATGTACGGAGCAACCTCGCTGTCCACGTCTGCACGGTACTCATCATCGAACACTCTGCTTCGGCTGTGCATTAGAGATGCGGGGAAAAGCGGGTCACCAGTAAGTAGCGAGCTTTGGCGACGACGTAGGTTGACCTCGGGTCTATGCTCAAGAAAGTGCAACGAAAAAGTCTCCATGGCCAGCAAGAATACAACCAATTCGTTCTCGGTGATGAGATTGGGGCCGAACCTGAACTTTTCGTAGAGCTCTACCACCGTCTGCACGTTGGCAATGGTCTCTGGCAGGTTCTGTTGTGCGGAGCTCATTCTGTGGAAAATGGAGATGATCGCCTCTCGGAATGTGAAGCTAGGTGGGATGCAGAAGTTTGTCACCAACGCTCCGTCGAAGCGGATCCGCAACGCCAAACTGTCAATTATGTCCTCATAAACACAATTTGGCGGGAGTAACGTGCCCTTGCCGAGGCCCATACCCTTGTTGCGCTCTTGAATATATTGTGGCGGAGACATTCCTGGGTAGTTGAAGCAGGCATCCTTGTTGTGCAAAGGTCCCGCCCGCACTTTGATATCACCCACGCACTCTTCGAGATGGTCGTGGATGTATTTAAGGACTTCTTGTGGCAAGTCGTGCTCTTCCAATGGGATGTACACAGACTTGGATGGAATCTGGTTGACAGCCTCCCTGCTGTGGTATAGTCTCGACAAGTAGAAGAGAATCAGCATGACAAAAAACAAGGCGCACGCAGCTATGATGATGAACATCTTGATTCCTGTTGATGGCGCCCCGTATGTTTGCACCACTATATCTAGTGGTGTCACCACGATGAATGCCGAGGTGAGAATGATAAATATGATTAATGAGAAGGAATATAGCCATTGGAAAATGCGTTTCGGTAGACTTGTAGCAAAATACTCGGAGTATTCTTTGATCCGTGCATCTCGGGCGGGTTCCCGGTATGAAGATATATCGACACTATAAGTGTCTGAATGGTGCATGGTCATTGGAGGAGCATGGGTGGTGCTATGCTGGGTATTGTTTTAAGTGAGAACACTTTGGGTATTTGTGGAATGAGCACAAGGGTACGGTAAAGTGGCAGTATGTTTTGGTGATATTTCACTTGCGTTGTGTGTGATCCTGAGGTTTTGGTCTGCACATAGAACAACTATAGAGATGCAGTGGGCTCCGGCTATTTATACCAATATCAATAGGTTCAGCAGGTATGGGATATTTTGCTCGGGGGGATTTGAAGATATCTGGAGCGTAACCCCAATCTTGTTAATTTCATATCACTAGCTCAAAATATTTTGTGGTTGCGATATGCTGTCCATTTGCCTATATTCACTACTATAGGAAGCTAGTTAGCCTCTTCGTCGTACAGAATGCCCTTCCAGTTCAGTATGGACCGAGGATTCTTATATTTAGTTGCTCTCACTGCCGCTGCCTTGTTGTCGACTTGGAGCATTCCGGGTGTTGCCTCCGCTTGCCGGTCTGCCCACATTGGGTTGCGGCGACATGTTGGCGTTGCCCAAGTTTGGACTCACGCCTGCAAATGCTGGAGACGATGCTCCAGACGCTGAATACAGCGAGACAGGCAGCTGAGTTCCTTGCATAATCAACTTCTTACTCTCCTCGTACTGAAGTTTCGACAACGACTGAGTCTCACCCTCTTTTCCTTGCGCCATTCTCAGTCTCTGCAATTGGGCTTGTCGGGCCAGCAAGGTTTGTTGCAGAGCCTGAAGCCCCTGAGCACGAGTTTGCTGCTGTTGCTGTTGTTGCTGCTCCAACCGATTTTGCTGCTGTTGCTGAAGGTTCGCCAAGTACGATGCAGCAAGCTTGGTCACCTGCTCCTTAGTCAACTTTGGGTTTTTCTGCTGAATCGAGTTGATGATAGCAGAAACTTGCCCGGGAGCGAACTGAAGCCGCCCTTTGACTGGAGGTGCACCAGCTCTTTTCGGTTGACCCGCGGTTTGCGGAACAGTCGCAGAGGAGGACGATCCAGTCGCCACAGCTCCACCTGAGAAGTTTTGGCCCAATCCAAGTTGGGTAGTACCAGTGAGTTTCCGAGCTCCTTGCAATGGGAGATTTGCCGTGGATGGTGTAGGTGAAATGCTCGACTTGCCCTCTTGGTTCTGCTGCTGCATAAGTCTTCTCTGCTTTTGAATTTGAAGAAGTTGCTGGATTTGCTCAACGGTATACGGCGTGCCGTTGGGTGTTGTGGGTCTCTTGATGTTTCCGATAAGCAGCTTACCCTGCTGAGTCGATTGCTGTTGCTGTCCTCCAGGTAACAGAGATTGTTGGAGGTTTGTAACCGCAGTGCCAGTAAGTTGAGTTCGTCCCGGAATATTTGCAGTTCTTCTCTGAATTCCTTCTGTCGTCCCTGGACCCGCGTCTGTAACCCCACCTGCTCCCTGAGGACCAGCAGCAGTATTCTGCTTCAGCTGAGAAACGGCAGCAACCATACGAGAGCGCGTGGACTGCTGATTCAAATATGCCTCCTGAATGGTTTTGTCTCTGTCAAACTTCAACTTTGAGAGCTCACCTGGTGTTGGGATTCTGTCGTTCGGACGCTTGAAAGGTGTACTTCCGTTCACGAAGTTGGAGTTATTAGCTTGGGAAGATATGTCGCTCGACAGAGAAGTGGTGCCCCTGCGAGTATTGGCCTTAGCAGCGGTTGTCTCCCGCTTTCTCATGGTTTTCCTCATTGCATCAAACATGGACGCCCACCGTAATCTTCTATGACCTCTTTGAATAGACTCGTTACCAACACCAAGTGGAGAAATTCTTCTTTTGGTGGTCAGCTGGGCCTTATGTGCTTGCTCGAGCCACTGCTGGGCCAGATATGCATTGTGTCCCTTCATATCAGCGAATTGGAATTTCTCGTTGAGTTGAATATATCTTTCGAAGCACTGCCAAGGAGTTCTCCGCTCAATGTTGGATTCGTACCTCTTTAAAGTGGAAGCATGAGCCATGAGGTTTTCAGCGATCAAGTCCCAGTTGAAGCAGTATTCTGCTACATAATGGATCAAGTACTTGTCGTCCTGAGGAAGCCAAATGGTTGGAGAGCGAAACTCGATGTTTTTGACCAAAGGAGGTTTTGGTGGCTTCAAGTAGTTGAAGCGACGCAGCGACTGAACACCAAAGAGCCCCTTTTGAAACTCTGGAGGGCCCTCCGTGTCTTGTGAAGTAGTCTGCTCGTCAACTGTGTCCTTGAGCACGATCTTATACCAGTTATCGTCTTGTTCGAATGGATAAAGCATTCGAGAAACAGGGATAATTGAGGTCTCGCCCGGTTTAAGTGGTGGATGCTGCATGTTGCTTACCAAGTCATCATCGAAAGCTGTGAACTTTGGTAAGTTGCGAATAATCGACTGGTCAATTTTCTTGATATCGTTGACGTTCACGTGTAACTTGAATGGACTGTTAGACGAAGCGGAAACTTTGAGCTTGGCCAAATCTTCCGCAGTGTATTGTGGGAGAGTTGGCGCCACGATTTCAGCATTTGGATCGGGTCTTTCCAAGAGCTTGCTAATGTCAATGGAATCGGGTTCGTCAAGCTCCTCAGTAAGTTCATGTTCCTGAACTTCTGAAGGATCAACTTTCTCTTCCAGGTTCATCTCAGCTTCTGGTTGTAGAGCTTCTGGTTCAGGAATGACCAACGCTTCGGTAGTAGCAGCAGGGGAGTTTGAAACTTCGAGGTCGGCCTCGTTCTTAACCTCCGCCAGCTCGTCAATTTCCATGTCAGCTGTTCCTTCAGTCTCAGGTTGAACACTCTCCTCGATTTTGACGCTCTGAACACCTTCGCCAAGGTTCAATGTACCCTCACCTGCGGATTCAGCATTATCCAAGTTCAAGAATTCGTCACCCGCGTTTATGTTGGCCTCTGCAGTGTCAACTTGCGCTTTCTCGCTCTCCTCGTCGACATCTCCGATATATCTGATAGGCTTTCTCTTGATGCACATGATCTTTCCATACGACCAATAGTCTTGTACGGCTTGAGCCATTTCAAAGCAGCAAGCTTTCTTGAACTTACTTGACTCCTTGAAATCAGCTGCGAGCCATCTTGCTTCCTTAAGGAGGGAGTCCCATTGATAGCTTTTGGCCTTCTTGTTCCGTTTTGAGTAGAGAAAAGGGTCGTAGTATCGTATTGGCTGTCGAAGCGACCACTTCTTTTGTCGTTTCAATTCCTCAATTCGCGAGTAGAGCACTGCTATTTTCCCTTCTAGAAGGGCCAGCTCGAAGTCTTCGGTCATAAGCGTCTTGTGCGAGCCTGGCAAAAGCTTGATGAGCGGGAGTGTTTGCGTTAAGTAGTATAGCTCAGCCAACGACGACACATTGTGTACTTCCGTAGGGTAGTGTTCCGGTAGCGACAAGATATCCAAGTCGTTGATATTCTTGTTGAGAAACCCGTTCGTCTCCAACTCAAGCACATCCACATGTGACATGAGTGACGTGACACCTGATTCCTTGCGTTTATGGCCCACTCCAGCAGGCATTAATCGGCTCGGGTAGTCTGTGATCGCCGATTTGTGTGCTTTCGTAGATCTACCATCAGACCCATCGCGGGCCCGCTTTGAACCAGCCGGAGAGAGCTCAGACTGCACCGTGTTGGTGATCTCCCTTTTCAAACTCTCGTAGTCATGCACGCGAGGCAAGGCCAGAATCAGAAGATGGTTACCGACGGAGATATCATTGGCTCGAAAGAACTGGCGGGCAGTAGGGGACAGGAGGGACTTTTTGAAGGTATCCAAGGACTGAAGAGGGTTGGAGAAGAGAAAGAAGAGCTCTTTCAACTTCCTTGACCTCTGCTCCTCGATAGATGCTGGATCAGTCGCCATGGGTAACAGCTTAGTGGTATTTCAGGCTCCGAAGTAGATGTTTATGGTGGTGAGAACGTGACTTTCGCGTGACTTTCACGTGCCGCGAGGCAGTTAGGCTGGAATTGTGTAGCGGTGGACTTGACGTGAAAGTGGACTGTATTGAATTGAAGAATGGGGGGTTGTTTGCTTAAATCGTTATTTTGGAAGTTTCCTTGTCCACTGGGATGGGTTTTTGTGGACAATTCCCGTCTCAGTTGAGTACATCATCTGGGTGCGAAAAGTCGGATTTCCACATAATCCAAGCGAGCAGTTGAAACACGCCGCGGAACCTCTCTTCTCTAATGTGAATGATATCTCCGACCCAGAAAATCGTCTACATCTGCAATTTGATATAAAGATTATTCTAAATAATCCTGATTAGGTGTTATGGCACATCGTAGGTGAAGAGTGGCCACACACAATAAATCAATGATGCAGTTAATCTAATGTACATGCAATAATCCGCTCCTATCGCACCCAACTGACAGGAAGCCCCAAGGTATGCAACCGATTTTACAATTCGGTGTTGTCCAAGAAGAAGTAGTTCCCGGAAGCTTTCTGCTCCTTGTCCATCTGGGATTCCTTCTTGTTGATTCTTGGTCTGAAGGAGTTTGGATCTCTTCTGAACGTCACGTTCAAGTTCTTCAAGAATCGGTTACATCCGGTCAACAAAGACTCGGGTGCTTTGGCCAAAGCATTCTTGGATGGTTCACCCTCAAACACAATGACTCTGTCGGCCAAGTACGTGGCCATCATGAAGTCGTGCTCCACAATAAAAGCGGTCTTCTTGGCGTGCAAAATGAATCTTCTGATCACCTTCGAACACACAATACGCTGCTCGGAGTCCAAGTAAGCAGAAGGCTCATCAATCAAGTAGATGTCAGCTGGAACACCCAACGCCAACACAAGAGCAACTCTTTGCAACTCACCACCAGACAACACCTGCACCTCCTGGTCGATGATGTTGTCGATCTTCAAAGGCTTGACAACATCGGTCTGGAACTGTGGGTTCAAGAACGCAGCTCTGATCTTCTTAAAGAACAACTGTCTCACGGTACCCGGGAACTTTGGTGCGATCTTCTGTGGCTTCATGGAGATGTTCATCTTGGGGAGGTTCACCTTGGTGTCGGTCTCCAAAGCGCCAGCCAAAATCTTACAGAAAGTGGTCTTACCCGTTCCGTTCTCACCGAACATCACCAAGATCTCGGAGTTGGTAAAGTCACCCTTCTCGACCTTCAAGTGGAAGTCACCTTGGGTCTTTTCCAACTCTGGGTACTCCAACGCGCTCGAGTGGTCCAAGATCAACCCGTCAGCAGCATCGGCCAATCTGAACTGCAAAGACTCGTCTCTGAATCTCATGTTCTCAGTTGGGATGAAACCGTCCAAGAAGATGTTGATACCTTCTCTCACCGAGGCAGGCAACGTCACCACACCGTACACGGAAGGAGCACCGTACAAAATGCAGACAAAGTCCGACAAGTAGTCCAACACGGACAAATCGTGCTCCACACAGATGACGTAAGTGGTTGGGTCCAACAAAGATCTGATCATCTCGGCCGCTCTCAATCTCTGCTTGACGTCCAAGTACGATGAAGGTTCATCAAACATGTACACGTTGGCAGCCTGGATGCACGTCATGGCCAAGGCGAATCTCTGCAACTCTCCACCAGACAATTGGGCCACATCACGCTTCATCACGGGCTTCAACTCCAACGTCTTGGCCACGTACTCCCAGTCGTCTTTTCTCTCCAACTTGGCCTTCAAGATTCCAGCCACATCCTTGACCGCAGAACGCGCCAAGGCTCTTGGGATGTTGTCGACGTACTGTGGCTTGATGATAGCCTTGATGTCGTCCTCCAAAACCTTGGTGAAGAAGTTCTGCAACTCGGATCCTCTGAAGTACTTCAAGATGTCTTCCCAGTCAGGTGGGTCGTCATAACGGCCCAAGTTGGGCTTCTGCTTTCCAGCCAAGATCTTCAAAGCGGTCGACTTACCAATACCGTTGGTACCGACCAATCCCAAAACCTGACCCGGTCTAGGGGTTGGCAATCTGTGCAACTTGAACGAATTGGCCGAGTATCTGTGGGTGGTCTGGTCTTCCAAGTTGGTGGGCAAATTGATGATGTTGATCGCGTCGAAGGGACACTTCTTGACACAGATACCACAACCCACACACAAAGTCTCGGAGATGAAGGCGATCTTGGACGCTGGCGTAACCTCAATACACAATTTCCCGGTTTTCACCACGGGACACGCTTTACGACACTCCTGTCTGCATTTTTTGGGCTTACACTTGTCGGTGCTCACGATAGCAATTCTCGTACCCTTGGAGGCCGGGGCGTTTTTATTTGCTCCCTTTCCACTCATGTTTGCGTTGTTGTAGTGGGCAATCAAGTGTTGGTTTGGCTTCTTTTTTTTTTTCCACCGGTACTACATATAAACCGTTTTTAATGTTAGATGCCACTCCACTGTTAGTGCTGGCGTTTACTCCATCGCGCTCGCTACGCGCGTTTATTGTGGTCCATTACTAAGTGACGGGCCATGATTGGCCAGGACGCAATCTGGAATCATGCTGACTTGGCACCTCCCTGACTCCATGCGTTCTCCTATTGATACACTCCTCCTAGATCTTGCGTTTGTTTCCTAGAATCACTGAAAATTGTGCACTTTGTGTGGCCCTGGAAACATAACATGAAACAAACCTTTACCTCCAGAACCCTGGTAGTGTACAGCCCAAATACACCATAGAATGAACGTTGATGTGGATAATAATTCGGTTATTTATTTCTCTTGGAATATTTTTCACCTACGTCACTGAGATCAAACTCCCCATCTTCCTACTTTATGCTCCATTACTTCCTTCAATCGAGAACGTCAACCTTGGGCATCAAGAGGAATCTATTGGCTGCGGATGCACCTGGGTCGTGTGTTGACCAATATTGCCGGGATCTCGACCTCGCTTCCACCCCCTACTAATCTCTTCGTACATTAGCTTCTTCTTGACTAAAGTTCTTCCGAGATTCACAAAACATGTCTAACATGTGTTTTTCTCACTTGTCAAAAACTGGTTGATTACCTGTTGACGCTCGTTACTTCTGTTGTCACCCCCCCTGGCCCCAAACCACGGATTGTTTAGTTCTCTTTACCCATTCATGTTGTCGATCTGGGAAGAGAATGTTGTCAAACTAAAAGTGGCTAAGTGGATTGGAAGTGGAGGCTACTGATTTCGCTGCTTGTGATGGAGCACTGCCGGCCCTTGTCATACCCTGAAAATATACCAGGTTTTCTCTAGGGCGTCTTACAAGGCCAAGGAAATTTCCATGCTTTGGAAAGTTCAAGTGGAACTTGATTGTAAGGCAAAATGCCTGTTTATGAACATTCTCTGTCTCAAATTACATCGACAGTTGAGGAAGCCGTGAGATTTACCCCTGAATTAGTTCTCCGCTCAGAAGTGAAGTACTGGAGATGGGCATCTCCTTGGCCTTAACAAATGTCAGTTATTCGAAATCACGAGTTCAATTTCCGTGATAACGTTCATTGCTCAATGCCCGAACCCTCCATATGGTCATTCCGGCGGATAGTACTGGACTTACTCGGATTCGAAAGTCAAGGGCTTACAGAGAGCTCCGATACGGGAAACGCGTCTTGCTGTCCGATGCTGGAAGATAATTGAGTTCGAATTGTCTTCTTGTGAGAGCGTCTGATCGCGAGAGATCTACGGCCGAAGTTCGGCCGGTCCATACAGCTTTCTTACAACACCAGTAAGAGGTGACGATGGGAAAGATCAGGTTGAAAATTTCAGAAATATCATCCTCAATAGATTCAATATCACAAGCACATTCCTTTAATAATCAAATGTAGTAACTGGAGTAGGGGTTGTTCGGCCTGTGGCTAACGTGTTATACTCAAAAGTTTGTCTTGACGTTGTCGGCGCATTAATTTTGCCCAATTTTTTCCCTGGTCCCATTCTTTCTCCAGACCACATAACCAAATATTGTCTTTGTTTACCGGTCTGCTACTTTCATTCCGAGAGAGAAAAGCACCGAGCAAGACTTGATAACGTGAATTACTTGCCACCCTTCGTGAATCAATTGGTGTTTTTTATTTTTCAACTGCCAAGGTCGAGCATCCACTGTTGGCATCAACATTCAAGACAGCGTGACTTCACCAGCCTCACACGCTTTCAGCTGAAAACACTTACACTCTGACGAATTGCAACACCTAATTCGCCACTTGGCCACTACCAAGAACTACTCTTCACAACAAAAACACGCAAATGGCCAGATTGGACCAGGAAATAGAAGCCAACCCGGAACTCTACGGACTTAGGCGGTCCAACAGAGAACGGAGAATCGTCGACACTGCCGAGGACAGCGAAGAAGATGAGGCAGTCGCCAGAAAGCGGAAAGTCACCTACGAGGAGTACGAGGACGAGTCGGAAGAAAACGAGTCGGATGACTTTGACGATGACGATTTCGGAGCTTCTAAGAAGCAGAGAACTACTGTTCAGCGAGCCAAGCCAACAAAGAAGAGAGGATCGCGTCCCGGTTCCCGAAGCAAATCAGCTTCGGCCAAGGCTACGCCGACACCTTCCGAGATCCGGTTTCTGACCAGAAACAACGGTGCAGTGAACTACGCGGTGGACTACGACGACGACGATGACTTGCTTGAGAGCGAGGAGGAGGGAGCCAATGACTACTACTACTATGAGCAGGCAATGCAGGAAGAGCCCCTGAAGGGAATCGATATAGTTTTGGACCACAAGCTCAATGAGGACAATGCTGAGGTGACCAACGAGCCCAAGTTGGACTACTTGTTTAAAGTCAAGTGGACGGGTGAGTCGCACTTGCACAACACGTGGGAGCTGTATCAAACGCTCAAAGAGTTCAAGGGGTTCCGCAGGGTGGACAACTACATCAAGCAGTTCATCTTGTTGGACCAGGAAATAAGAAGCGATCCCATGACCACCAAAGAAGATATCGAGGCCATGGATATCGAACGTGAGAGGAAACGTGACGAGCACGATGAGTTCACTCATGTGGAGCGGATTGTTGATAGTACTAGAGTGGAACTCGATGATGGTACCTCGCAGCTACAATACTTGGTGAAATGGAAGCGACTCTATTACGACGAGAGTCTGTGGGAAAATGCCGAGGTCATTGCTGACCTTGCACCTGATCTGGTGACAAAGTACCAACTGAGACTTCAGCTGAAGATTCTCCCCAACTTGTCTGCCAACTACCCTACTAACCAGAGGCCTCGGTTTGAAAAGTTGAACAAGCAGCCGCTTTTCATTAAAAACGGAGAGTTGCGTGATTTCCAGCTTACAGGGTTGAATTGGATGGCTTTTCTTTGGTCGAGAAACGAAAATGGTATTCTCGCAGACGAGATGGGTTTGGGTAAAACCGTGCAAACAGTTGCATTTTTGTCGTGGTTGATTTATGCCAGAAGACAAAACGGTCCTCACTTGGTGGTCGTACCATTGAGTACGGTTCCAGCATGGCAGGAGACCTTTGAGAAGTGGGCACCAGATGTCAATTGCATATACTACTTGGGCAACACCGAATCTAGGAGGAAGATCAGAGACTACGAGTTCTTCAACTCCAACAACAAGCCAAAGTTCAATGTGCTCTTGACCACTTATGAGTACATTTTGAAGGACAGAAGCGAGTTGGGTGCCCTCAAGTGGCAGTTTCTCGCTGTGGATGAGGCTCACAGATTGAAGAATGCAGAGTCGTCGCTATATGAGGCCTTGAAGCTGTTCAAAGTTGGCAACAGACTTTTGATTACAGGTACTCCACTTCAAAACAACATCAAAGAGTTGGCTGCGTTGTGTGACTTCTTGATGCCCGGAAGATTCAACATTGACCAGGAGATCAACTTCGATACCCCAGACGATGACCAGGAGGACTACATCAAGCACTTACAACTGAGTATCAAGCCTTTCATTTTGAGAAGATTGAAGAAGGACGTCGAGAAGTCCCTTCCCTCAAAGACGGAGCGGATTTTGAGAGTCGAATTGTCTGACATTCAGACAGAATACTACAGAAACATCATCACCAAGAACTATGCCGCATTGAATGCCGGAGTGAAAGGCTCGCAAATCTCGTTGTTGAACGTCATGAGTGAGTTGAAAAAAGCTTCGAATCACCCCTATTTGTTTGATGGAGCAGAAGAACGTGTTTTGGCCAAAGCGGGTTCAACTTCCAGAGATAATATCTTGAAGGGTATCATCATGTCCTCTGGTAAAATGGTGCTTCTCGAACAACTTTTAACGCGGTTGAAGAAAGAAGGTCACCGTGTTTTGATTTTCTCTCAGATGGTCAGAATTTTGGATATCCTCGGAGATTATCTCTCTATCAAGGGATACCAGTTCCAGAGATTAGACGGAGGTGTGCCCTCGGCTCAAAGAAAGATTTCCATTGATCATTTCAATGCCGAGGATTCCAAAGATTTCGTCTTTTTGCTTTCAACAAGAGCTGGTGGATTGGGTATCAACTTGATGACCGCAGACACCGTTATCATTTTTGATTCTGATTGGAACCCTCAGGCTGATTTGCAAGCCATGGCCAGAGCTCACAGAATTGGACAGAAGAAACATGTTTCTGTGTACCGTTTTGTCAGTAAAGACACTGTGGAAGAGGAGATTCTTGAGAGGGCTAGAAAAAAGATGATTTTGGAATATGCCATCATCTCTTTGGGAATGTCTGATCCAAGCACATCACAGAAAAACAAGAACGAACCTTCATCGAGTGAATTATCGCAGATCTTGAAGTTTGGTGCAGCTAACATGTTCGCAGCCACTGACAACCAAAAGAAGTTGGAAGAGTTGAACTTGGACGATGTGTTGAGTCGCGCTGAGGACCACGTCACAACCCCTGAGTTAGGCGAGTCGAATCTTGGATCTGAAGAGTTCTTGAAACAGTTCGAGGTGACTGACTATAAGGCAGACGTGGAGTGGGACGACATCATTCCACAAGAAGAGCTCAGCAAGTTGAAAGACGAGGAAAAGAAACGTGCTGAGGAAGATTACCTCAATGAGCAAATCGCCATGTATTCGAGGAGAAGAGCAGCAGTCAAGCAACTCCAAGGTGGGACTCCAGACACCTCTGGAGTGGACGACGAGGAGGACGAAGAGGGTGGGAGAAGACGTGCGGCCAGAAAGAAGGTCGAGGAGAACCACGAATTGTCTGAGAAAGAAATCAGAGGAATCTACAGATCCATTCTCAGAGTGGGAGATTTGTCTGGGAAATGGAGCCAGCTTGTTGAAGACGGCAGCATTTCAAATAAGAACCCGGTGTTAATCAAGCACGCCTACAATGAGATCATCAACATTTCCAAGAAGTTGGTCAAAGAGGAGGACGCACGGAGAACGGAGGCTCTTGCCGAGTTGGAGAAGAAGGCGAAGGACCAAAACGGGAACGTTGTTGCCAATGATGGCGAGAGTCCTATGGCGCTCTGGATTGCTAAGAAGAAGGAGAAGAAGGCAGTTCTTTTCGAGTACCAGGGTGTCAAGAACATCAATGCCGAGTTGGTGTTGTCTCGTCCACCAGACATGAAGTTGCTTCAGTCACTCATTCCAGAAGGTAAACCAACCACATTCGAACTTCCGAGACCTCCCAAGCAGGTGCAGAGTTGGAACTGCGAGTGGGATGCCAAAGATGACGCCATGCTTCTAGTTGGTGTTCACAAGTTTGGTTACGGATCGTGGATTCAAATTAGAGACGATCCTCTCCTTGGCTTGCAGAATAAGCTCTATCTCGACGGAGCCTCGAAAGCAACAGACAAGAAAGATGCGAGCGCGGAGGGGGATGCCAAAGCCAAGGAGGGTGGGAAAGGTGCAAACAAGAAAGTTCCAGGGGCTGTTCACTTGGGCAGGAGAGTCGATTACCTCTTCACTCTTTTGAGAGGAGAAGAGGAATCCACACTTTCAAGTGCTGGATCTAACGGCACAACCAAAAAGAAGGCGCGGAAGGTGAAAGCAGAGCCAGGCGTTGCCAAGACCAAGAAAAACGGCAAGTCCCAATCTCCAGAAGTTTTGGCCAAGAAGCTGAAGGTGAAAAAGCCTGTGTCGTCTAATGTCAGCTCGCCAAAGTTGGAGCAAGGGACCATGAAGATCAAGAATGAAGAACAGAGCGAAGAACACAACGGTGGAGACTTCTTGGAGTATACCAGCATGGACGAAGGGGACTGTAAGCGTTCCTTGGATCCTGTTAAGAAATCGTTGATGAGATTGAGAAAAGGAAACAAGGGATTGACCAAACACGAGTGGGCCACGCTTTTGAGAAGTGAGTTGGTGACTGTGGGTGATTACATCGAGTCGCTCAAAAGAGAAGACCATCCAAAGTTTTCCAAGCATCTTTGGTCGTACGCTAGTCTTTACTGGCCAGCAAAGGTCCCAAGCTCGAAGATTACTGCTATGTACAATAGAATTAAGACCACGGCCAATGCTGCGTGAGGCGGGGCCAGTCTTTTAGTTACCAAATTAATACAAGTTATTTTGCAAATAGCCAAGGTTCTGTAGTATTTGACTTCTTGTGAGTCGATTATTCAGGTGATAGAAAATGCAAAAAATAAATTCTCCCGGGGGTGAGTCGAACACCCGATCTCAAGATTACAATTCAATTACAGTCTCGCGCCTTAGCCAGCTTGGCCACCGAGAGGATTTACAATCAAAACCCGGAATGTCTTCCATATACATAGAAGTGTGAAGAAAACATATTTGCATTTATAGAGTTTGAAGGGCTCAGGCATATTTCTCAATAGGAAAGATATATCGAATTGAATTTTCTCAGAGAAGCTTGTGCATTTGAGGTCAAAATTCGGTTCATCAGTTTTTACGGAATATCGCGGGGGCGTAGGGAATAACTCCACTCATTGGCCACTCATTGGCCACTCAAAGCCATCCCCAACTAGGGAGTTTCATGATTTCTTTTCATCATCCGTCGGTCAGGCCACAAATTCGCATCACCAGAAGTGAGCCAGACAATAGATCTCCATTGGGCTTAGCTAGCCTGCATGTCTCCAGAACGTGCAAGAGTATCAACCAGACGTACTTATGGCGAAAACATACAGTCGAAAAGGATGCAGAAACTGTAAAACGAAGAAAAAGAAATGCGACGAGAAAAGGCCCTTTTGCAACAGCTGTGTTCGGTCTGGAATCGAATGCAAATACGACAATTCAGTGTTCGTGTATCAGCCGCTCGTGAACCCAAAGAAGGGTAAGAATTTCAAGAAAATTGCAGTGGCGCCAAAGGCTGGGATACCTCTGGAAGGCTATGAAACGATCCAATTGAGTATTGAAGAATTTCGGAAGGCCATGGACGAGACTCGGGAAAGTCTGCATGGGCCTGAGTTGGAGCAGTTCAAAGCTAGTGATCAACTGGCGGAATATAAGCCAGGCGCGGTCAACTCGTTCGAATTCGGGAAGTACTTTGGGGTGGCAGACTACGTCCAGTTTTGGGAACCGTACAACAGGAAACGACTCGAAGTGCTCACTAAGCGGCTTGATCCTTTCGGAACAGAACCAAAAGACAATCTACTGTATCACGAAAACAACAAGGAGGTTCAGGAACTTATCTGGCTCCTGTTCTGCCAATCGAAAGCCTGCAACAACTACATACTTGTCATTGACCCGGAGAACTACTGCATCATCAAGTGGTTTCTCCATTTCTGCAGAAGGTACCCTTTAATAGGGTACATGGTCAATGGTGTTGCGTCCAACCTATTAGCAGTGAGATGTGGTGATACAAGGTGGCACCTGATCAGGGAACGGTCTATGGAAGCCGCATTACAAAGACTTGCCTTGGTGGTGCAGAACGGGAACTCGTTCACCGAGATGGCCATTTGTCTTCTTTGCATCATGTTCCTCTTCTCGGAACGCTCGGCTGCACGGTCCAATGCATGGAGAATCCATCTTAAAGGAGCATTGGTGATACTCAGGAAGTGTGACGAGCTTTATTACCTGATGTCAAATGAGAAGCTTCAGCCAGACCAGGACTTGAAGTATGCGTTGGAGATTTACGCTTTTAGTAAGAACTGGTTTGTTACTGCCGAAGCGATTGCATGCTTATCTGCTCCCAATGGTGGCGCTATCACCAACACCGAGGAACTACATCGGATACTTCAGTATAGCAACACCGATGTCGGTGCCGGCTTCTACGTTGGGGGCTTCAACTTGATGAAGGGCTACTCACAGAGTCTATCTCCTGTGTTCATCGCACTAAGTGAATTTGCCATCAGTATACGCAAGAAAAAGGGGATTAATCTCAGTGGGTGTGCGGGCATACTTCAAAGCGGACTATTCAAAGAGGAAGAGGAACAGGCGACCAGGCTCGGAATCCGTCTTTTGGGTGTGATTGATTTGGTGGAGACAGAGAACTTTGACCTAGCCAGTGTTGCCAACCCAAAGCTCCGCGCTTGTATTCGAGCATGCCACCTCTGTTACTGTGCATCGCTTCGTATCTTCATTCTTTCAGTCCTCCTCGACAAACCGATATACGGCCCGGAAATCCAGGCCCACGTGAGCATGATCGAGGAGTTGTTGGTGACCACATCTTGTATTGAGCTCAGTGGGCTCTGTGTACACTGGCCTGTTTTCATTGCCGCAATTTGCTCCCCTCTAGGTCCCCATCGTACGGTTTTTATGGAAGAGCTCAAGTCCATTCGCAGCAAGGGCACGTATGTGGCTAGAAACTCGATCGATCGCATTGAAGCAGCATGGAGATGTATAGACTCGGTCGAGCTACCCAACGAGGACAGCTTCGACTGCATTGTACTCTAAAAAATATATTACGCACACTGAAATTAATTATAATCCGTCACTGCTCACCTTTGGTGACTGGATTGTGTTTACCAAAACATCGTTCTTGCCGAGTGAGTTATCCTCATCGTCACCAAACTCATCTTGCAGCTTATTGAGCCGCTCAACGTCTGTAAGCTGAGAGTAAGGCGTGATGTTGAGCTTAAGGCACTCTTCCTCCGTGTAAGAGTCGAAGTAGTCCGCAGTATCGGACTTGCGAGGGTCCTTGTATGGGAAAACATACGACAGCGCAATGTTCAAGCAGAACGCAATAGAAAATTCGAAAATGGCGCTTCCCTTGTAGAATTTTTGGATCCCACTGCTCACTTTGATCGACGAGTTGGCTCCGTTAATGAGGCCAGGCAACCCAGGAGCAAATGCTATGAACCACACGGCGATAGACCGATAGTTGACTCCGTTCAGGTACCAGTACGTTCCGTTTGGATCGTCGGTGTACAATTGAGAGAGCTGGATGTTCTTCCTGCGGATCACCCAGAAGTCCGAGGTGATGATTCCAATGATGGGCGACATGAACACGGAAAACGACGACATCACCACGACAAACGTCGACGAGGTGTTGTAGAAGTCCCAAGGCTGCACCACCCACGAAAGCAACGCGGTAAGAATTGACCCTCTGCGGATATTGATGTACTTGGGCAACATGCCAGACATGTCCATACCTCCAGCATACCCATTGCCCATCGTGTTGAACACTAGCTGGGACATTGTGAAAACCGACCCACAGAAAAATGCTGCGGCTCTGGCACCTGCCGAGTAGTCCTCTTGCATCCATTTATTAATGATGGCGTTGGGCATCCAGAACTCCTCGCCGTAGTACTCTTTCAACGCAGACGCAGTGGTGAGACCCATCAACGGAATCATTGTACCCACAAGCACCATTGCAAACCAGGTGCCCCAAAACGAGTCCCAAGGTCTCCTCGAGAAACGCGTGAAGTCCGACTGGTTAGCCACGCCGGAACTCAAGGAGCCGAACCACGAGCAAATACCGTAAATCCACGCCCAGGCCCTCACACTCAGCGACATGGGCTCAGAGGTGCTCATCAATGGCCCGTTCCCGCCATTAACCTTGACGGCCCAAGACGTGATGCCCAACATGCCGCAGAATGTGATCATGGTGGCGGCGATGATGGCCTTGTTGAACCGTTCGGGCTTGATGAAGAGCAACGGAATTGACAAGATCTGGAAACACAAAAACCCAATCAAGTCCTGGGTGGTCATGTGCACGGAGTCCGGGAGCGTGTTCTTCATGTTCAAGTAGCTTTTGCTCCACGACGAGAAAACACAGTTCAAGCACTCAGACCCCAAGTACGCCTGGGACCCAAACCACACGATCGACAAGATGGTTCTCATGGCAATACCAAGAAACGACCCGCGAATGCCAAACACAACACGCTGGCAGATGGTGTAGCCAATGTGGAAATACCCTCCTGGGGCAGCGTTAAGCAAGGCAAGACCGGCAATGATAATGTTCCCAATGAGAATGATTCCCATGGTTTCTCCCACGGATAGTCCAAGCGATAACAACGAAGAAGCACCCGACCAGGTACTGATGATCACATTGTTGATGGACCAATAGAACAAGAAAGACCACTTCCCCCAGATGCGCCGTTTGGGGCCCATGGGGATAATGTCCTTGTTACTCAAGTACGTCACATGCTCGACTGAGTCATCGCCGTGCTTGACTTTCAAGAAATCTAAGAACGTAGACACCGACATAGCTGGTGAGCTGCAAGTAAAGGCCAAGGAATTGTTCGGCGATTTATATACCAATGAGAGATAAGAAAGTGGGCATATCTGAATGGCGCTAATTATTTCCCATAGTGAACAATCAAATTTGCATATTCATGGACTTGACACATCGATACAGGCTGGAAATGTCGGTGTCAATCCGATCGC
Organism: Sungouiella blattae; assembly: GCA_003706955.3. Lineage (NCBI taxonomy): Eukaryota > Fungi > Ascomycota > Pichiomycetes > Serinales > Metschnikowiaceae > Sungouiella > Sungouiella blattae. The sequence goes on along the minus strand of PPMS03000001.1, from coordinate 812,045 downwards.
GAGCGCGATAATTGCCCGATACGGCTGCAATCTGCATGTTACCCATGCACCATGCCGGCGGTTGCATTCCTGAACCGGCCCCAGCCGTTGCGCACCGCATCAGTTACTAAGTTGGGGAATTTGGTGCGGAATAGTCACCTCATACATCCTCAGTTATCTGGCCGCATGTGTTTCCAATCCTGGCGGTTCGGAGTCTTGACCTAAAAAAATATGTCTCCCTGGGTCCAGGTCCCATAAATTGACTCGGTCCCGCTGCGTCACCGCCTGAGCACATTCACTTACAATGACCGCAGACAATCTCTTGATCGGCATCGATGTGGGAGGCACAAACACCGACTCGGTTCTTCTCGACCCCACCACGTTTGGAGACGAAAACAGAGGCGTGATCGCGTTCCACAAAACAGCAACCACCCCCGATGTCAGCGACGGAATCTCCAGCGCATTGGACCAGTTGTTCACCGACTCGCATTCGTACAAGAAGGAAGACGTACTCGCCATCACCATCGGCACCACCCATTTCATCAACGCCGTGATCGAGCAGGATACGGCGCGGTTGCAGCGGGTGGCGATATTGAGGCTCTGTGGGCCGTACTCGCGCGGGTCGTACCCGTTTTCCGACTTCCCTGCGTCTTTGACCAACATCCTCAAAGGGTACGTGGGATACATCGACGGAGGCCACCGCGTGGACGCGTCGCAGATCCAGCCGTTGGACGAGGCGGCGGTGTTGGACCACGCATACAAGATCAAGGCGTTGGGACTCAAAGCGGTCGCCATTGTCGGGATCTTCTCCATGATTGACAAGCGGCACGAGAACCGGGCGGTGGAGTTGGTCAAGCTGGTCATCCCGGACGCAAACGTGGTGGCATCGCACCAGGTGTCGGGCATTGGGTACTTGGCGCGTGAAAACGCCGCCATCTTGAACGCAGCGATCATGGCGTTCGCAGGTAACATCATCCGCTCGTTCACCACCTCCGTGCGCAAGCTGGGGTTCCACTGTCCGGTTCTCTTGACCCAGAACGACGGCACTGTGCTCACGGTCGACGAGGCGAGAAAGGCGCCTATCAGGACGTTTTCGTCGGGCGCAACCAACTCGATGCGGGGGGCGTCGTTCCTCTGCTCGAAAGAAGAGGCCACCAAGGGGAAAAGCATCATGGTGGTGGACGTGGGAGGCACCACCACCGATGTTGGTCTTCTTCTTCCCTCCGGGTTCCCCAGACAGGTTTCGTCGCACTCGGTGGTCGGAGGTGTCCGCATGAATTTTTCTATGCCGCATGTGGAGAGTATTGGCTTGGGCGGAGGGTCGATTGTGCGCTCAACAGATGGACAGGTGACGATTGGCCCAGACTCGGTCGGGTCCGACATCATCACGAAGGGGCTTGTTTTCGGCGGAGATGTCACCACTGCTACCGATGTGACGCTTGTTGCGGGCAGCCGCAGTGACGACCTGAAGTTCCAGCTTGGAACTGTTCCCGTGAGCACCTTCTCACACAAGTTCACCGAGGCGTTTGTCGGGCTGTTTTCTGCGGCGTTGAAGCTCAAGTTGGAGAAGGTGATTGACCGCATGCGCACCAGTCCAGAGCCGCTCCCCGTGTTGTTGGTTGGTGGAGGCTCCTTCATTGCACCTTTGGAATTGGAAGGGGCCTCGGTGGTGTTGCGGCCCCCATACTACCAGGTGGCCAACGCCATCGGTGCAGCCATGGGCAAATTGTCGGCACTGATCCAGAGAATCGAGAACCTCGGCCATTTGAGCGAAAAGGACGCTGTCATCGAGAAACTCACCAAGCAGGTCACCGACGACATCGTGGCCAAAGGTGCCCTCATGGAGTCCGTGAAAGTGGTGGACTTGATGTACGACCCGGTGCCGTACGTGGACGGGGCATACTCGTTCGAGATCAAGGTTGTTGGTGATGTTGACTACGATAGAGTGAGAGCAGCGTTCCACAGTGTTAGTGGCGATTCCGAAGAGGAAAGCGCCGATGTGGAAGGCAGCACGTCGTTCTACAAGCAGTTGAAAGACCTGAAGGAAATCGCTGACGATGCACCCAACGTCGACCACGAAACGTACGTCCCCGAGATCAACAGCGAAAGAGAGTGGATCATCTCTGAGACCGACTTGGACTACATCCGCATTGGCACCTACATTCTTGGCTGCGGCGGAGGAGGTACCCCGTACCCTATTTTCCTTGAGATGCGCAACATGATCAGAGATGGAGCCATTGTGCGTGTGATCAACTTGCACGATGTCCACAAGAAATTGGAAGGGAAAGGTAACTTTGTTTCTGTGGGCTTTGCAGGGTCTCCAACTGTGGCAGATGAGCAATTGACAGGTAACGAGCTTGTGGACGCCAGTGAGGCTTTGTTCAAGTTCATCAATGAAGAGCCCGATGGAGTGCTTGCGCTAGAGATTGGTGGCGGAAACGGATTCAAAGGCATGTACTGCGGAGCGTCTTCCAAAATGGACGTGCCAGTGATCGACGCAGACTTGATGGGCAGAGCGTACCCCACTCACAACCAGATCATCCCATGTGCTCTTAGTGAGGAGCCTTTCTTGAAAATGACGTCGGTCTCCGATGGAAACGGGAACAAGTTCTTGATCACCGACGCGCAGGACGATAGCTATGTGGAGAAAATGATGAGAGCCGCGTTGTCGCAGATTGGGTGCCACGTCGGAGTCGTCAACACGCCCATGACGTCAGACGACTTGGTTTCCATGACCGTCCACCACTCGATCTCCACCGCATGGAGAATCGGTAAAGCGGTGTCGATTGCACGCCAGAGAACCCACTTTGACCAGTTGCCAAAGTACATCTTGGACAGTGTTGGAGGAGAGGACACTGGTCGCCAGATCTTCGAGGGTAAGATCATTGGCGTCGAGAAGAAATTGTTCATGGGCCACGTCTACGGCGAGGTGCTCATTGAGAACGAGGCCAAGGACAGAATGCGGATTCCTTTCAAGAACGAGAACATCGTGGCAGAGTTGAAGAAGGCAGGCTCGTCGGAGTGGGAGACGGTTTGTTCGGTACCAGATTTGATTTCTGTGTCTTACGCCGACACCGGAGAGGCATGTGGAACCCCAGACTACAGGTACGGCATTATGGTTTTTGTCATTGCGTTTGCGCCGAGCGAGCTCTGGGTGAGTTCGGAGCGTGCTTTGGCTTTGGGAGGGCCCAAAGGTTTTGGACCTGCTTTTGAACATATCGAGTACAAGCCTGTGGGGAAGTACTTCAAGCCACGGTCTGTCATTGACGAATACGATGTTGCTAAATAGAGAGTGGAACACGGGATGGGCTCATACTTGCGATGTATGAAAAAGTACAAAACACAATAAAGATCAGTAGACATTTTGAATTATGCGGTTCAGCTATTTATACTTCCTCTCGCTTGAATCAGCGTTTATGCGGCGCTATTCCACCTGTGTGCACACTCCACTAATATACCCCAATGAATAACAGAAGTAGAATGGTATAGACGGATTTGAAAAATTCGTTCTATGATCTCTTTAGCAGGCTCCTCTAGGTCACGTCACCTGACTTTTCATCCCAACTTTGTGCTCCCTTGCTTATTGTTCGTGATGTTTGCGGGACAAGAAAAGCCTCCACGCACAGCCTTTCAGTTATGCACACAAGTCACGGCTGCTTGGCACCTGTAGAAACCAGTCAGCCTACCCTAAACGTTTTGCATTGCTGTTTCTTCTCGTTAGCACTAGCCAAAGCATCGCATCGATACCTGATTTGGCAAGTAAACATCGGAACGCTATTCTCTAAGACTGCCAACAGTCAAAGTTCACGCTTCCACACGAAAAGTTCACTCCCATACGAAAAGTTCACTCCCATACGAAAAGTTCACACCCGCTCCAAAAGGTCACACTCCCGCACCCAAAACTCACTCGCATCCCCGAATTGCAGCATGTCCAACATATTGCGCCACATCGCTTTGCCCTGGTTTGCCACGTTTGTTGGGTTCGTCATGTTGATTCTCGTCAACCTCAGTGGGGCCAGCTCGTCGCTGCTGTTCTTACAGCAGCTCTACCTCTCGGAGGTGCTGATGTCCCGAGATTACTTCTGGACCCTTTACAACTTCTGCTCGAAAACGTCGGCGGGCGTAATCTCTTGCACGCCCAACTTTAGCGCATACCCTTACCTTCCGTACGAGTTGAGTAACCAGATCCGCACTTCTCGGGTTTACTTCTATGGTCTGCGAGCAGCGTACGGCCTCTTCATTGCCGCCGTGGCGTCGGCCTTCTTGGCCAATGTTATGGCTGTGGTTTCGTTGTTCTGGAAACGGAGCAGACCGTACACCTGGTTTCGGTGGACAATGTGGCTCGCATACGTGACCGCGGCGGTTGCAGCGGCACTAGAGACCTCTCTTCATACTTCGGGCTGCAACGCTTTCCAAAGCTTGGGATATACTGCGCGGTTGGGTGTCCGCATGATGGTATTCATGTGGGTCGCCGTGGGGTTCCTCTTTTTGGCGTGCTTATTCTTGTGCTACTCGACGCCGCCGATTTTCGCCGACACGTACAAGAACGGACGGTACGACGAGCCTGTCAATGCTCCTCCAATGATGTATGCGCCTCCTGCTCAGCCCCAGGGTTACCAGTCACGACCCTACCAACAAGGATACCAACCTCAAGGGTACCCTCCACAGGGATACAACCAGCAAACCGTGACAGACGAGGGTAACGGGTACCAGCAGTATCCATACCAGCGGTACTAGCTTTCGGACATAGTAATGAAGTTCACAAGCACCAAAGTGAAGTAAGCGGTAGAAGAGATCGCAATCAGAACTGAGTATAAATACGGAGTCATCAATGGCACAAAATAATTTGTCCCTCTTCCGTAAAGCAGACCTTCGAGTGTGCAAGCGAGTGCAGTTTGGTTAAGGGAAATTGCCATCATTCATTAGTGGCTGCGAAATGCGAGACATGGGCAAAAAGTGAGCGAGTTGTTGCACGATTTGGGACCATCAGATGTATTTAGGTAGTTGGAGTAATTATCAGATAAAGCGTGCAATGTTGAGAGTTTGTTCATATCGGCGTCGGTTTAAGAACGGTGATTTTGAATTCTATCGCTTAGATCAGGCTGAGCATCATTTTATAATTTTAGTGCGCCAGTGCCAAAGACACGCAAATTTCCCATACAATTCACCTTCAAAAATTCCAGTTCACTGACGAGATGCAAGTTTGCGAAGATAATCAACCAGCCAGAATGCCTTCGAAATGGTACTATTTACATGGCCTCTTGAATGTTTGTTTGATAATTTTTGTAATAAGTTGTTGGGCAGGCACCATCGAGCGATCTAATCCGGCATATGGTTCTGGACTCTACCTCTTTTAGAGAGCACATAGTTGCGTGCAGTTCCGTAAACAAACAAGAAAAGGTCGTGTGGTCTAGTTGGTTACGACGTCTGCTTCACACGCAGAAGGTCCCCAGTTCGAGCCTGGGCATGATCATTTTTTTTCACGAGTTCGAAGTAACCAAAAAAAACCACACTGTGTGATTGTAGCATTGATCAACCGGCCAGCGGGATCCAATACTTGAGTTATTCCCGTGAAAAATAACTCCATTTTTTTTTTCGCGAAATGAGTGCGGCAAATTCACAATAGGTGACGATCAAACCAAAATGGTGATCAGATCAGTGGTCGAGCAGTTGAAGGGTTACTACGATAATATACAAGAAAAGTCCGTAAGTCCCAATTTATTGAGTTCTAATAAAGACTAAAATCATGATAAATGTTCCACACAACAAAAAGGTTTAGTCCTCCTCGTCACTGGTGATCTCTTCATCACTGTCTTCATTAACACTCTCGGCTCCGTCTTCCTTGTCATCATCGTCTTCAATGTCATCTTCCTCATCGTCTTCGTCCTCATCTTCATTTTCATCGTCTTCATGACTGGCGCTGTCCTCATCGTCTTCATCTTCGTTACTTGGGTTCACCTCTTTCCATTCCACATAGTTGGTGCTGATGAGCTTCTTGCAGTTGGGTAACACCAATGGGTCGAATGGGAAGTATGCTTCGAGATCCAAAAACTCCTGCTTGTGTCTGAAATTGCCAACTGACGAGGGAAGGTTAGAGTTGCCCTGCATCATGGTCTCTCTTTTGTTGTGTTCGATAATGGAGTAACAGTAGCACACATTAAGCTTTGTTGCAATCTTGGCGAAAATGTAAACCACGGTCTCGTCACAGTACTTCAAAGGATTGAACTTGGCAATAATCACGCGCTGGAAGAACTTGTCCAAGTCACATTCCCATTCGCTGCCATTGTTTTCAATGTCCTCTGGAGCCTTGGTCAAATGCTTGTGTCTGAAACAGAAGATGTAGATCAACGTCTGAATTGTAGCGTAGAACAATTTGAAACGCTCCATACCACCAGCAGATGACACATCAGAGAACTCGAAAACCTCATGTTCTCTCTCAGCAATGTATTTGTTGATCCAGCCTGTGAGATAGCTGACAATGAAAACCACTTGATGCTTGGTCAATCCTTTAGCCCTAGCAATATATGACGAAAGGTATTGCAATGCCTTGAGACGTTTCTCGGTGATTTCAGTTGGACTGAATGCAATATCAATAAGCAAAACCAAGTAAGCATCGGACAACTCAGTCTGATACTGAGAGATGTGGAACATCAAGAACTGGATGGACTTCGTGAAGTGGGTGGGCAAGATATGTGTCTTGAACAATGACATGAGTGTGTTGAAAAGATTGACACCAGTGCCAGCTTCCATTTCCTCTGTGGTGAATGATGATACAGTGTTCTGTAACAATAACTCCAAGGTGGAGTCGAGTTTGGATACCAATTTCTTAATGTTGATCGTCGAAGTAACGGCGTAAACCTCAGTGTCATTCTCATCGCCGGCAATATCTGCGTCGTCGATTTCTTCGTCGTCGCCATTAATCAACTCCTCAATGCTATCATCATCCAAGTCATCCAACTCGTTCTGCAAGTCCACATCGAGCTTGATGCAGCATTCCACCACCATTTGCCAGATGCTGAATTGTAAGTCTGGGCAGTATGCGATGATTGCCACGGAGTTCCTGACGTAATTTGTGATTTCGTCAACGTTGGATGAAAGATGATGCGGAAAATTTTTTGCCAATACGGGCGTAATGGTATTAATGCAAGTAGGGATGTATGTGACCAAGCGCTTGAGCACACGGTGATGTGGGTATGTGTCGTCTGCGACGTCAGCGAAGTCCTTGACGAGTTTCTTTATCACTTCATGAAGGAATTTGGGGATCGACGACACGAGCACGCTGAGGAACTGCGAGTAGAGGTCCAAAAATGTGGCGAATGCAGGTGATTGTTTTGAAGTGTCCGAAAGCTCCAACCAGGGGTAGCGCAACACGGCGGAAATGAGCCCATTTGAGGATGCATTATCGAGTTTCGATACATTCACTATGAGACTCTTCAACACAATATTGAAGTTGGGGAGTGTGAGAGCTTCGCCATGAGCAAGGGGCATGTTGATTTTGGCGGTCAATGCATTGATTTTAAGGGGATCATTCTGAAGTTAGTATTTCACTGACCACAAGGGGTATTCAAGAATCCAAACGCTGCGATCTGGATAAAATCAAGGTGATATATCAGCAGTCTCTGGTAAATCTATGAACATGGATTCCCGAAAACATTTCAAAATTCAAACATACCTTCTCCACTGCGTCTATGGCAGACTTGACGTAGACCGAGTACATCTTGTCAGAAAAAGTGTCAGAGTCTCGCTCCGGCCGCTGTCTTTTCAGGTCCGGGAGATTCTCCGGCATATCTCGCTTTCTACTAAGGGGGTCATGCACGGACATGATCATGTTTTTGCAGAAGTTGAGAGGCGGTAGAAATCGAGGAGAAGGAGATGAGGCAAAGAATTTGAAGTGATTTTTTGTCATGCAGTCTGTGCAGGACGTTAGCGATGCCACATTCGGGTTTAGGTTTCGCGGAGGAGAATCCACAGGTGAGTTGTGAGGAGGAACTTTTCATGAACAGCACGGATTTTGACTAGATCGTATACTCTTTCCAACTTAATCGCTCTTAGTATCATTCGACAGAAAGGTAGAAATCTCTTGTTTGTGGGAATGGAACTGGTGAAACAGGCAATGCGTAATTGGGGCCACTCACTGTCGGTAACAGCCACTCCAAATAATCCACCCGAGTATAGTCTCCCATTCGAATTTCGGATCTTGCTTACTCCGGAAGCCGTTTCTATTTCTCAAAAATCGTATGGTTGGCTTCCTGTCTCCAGATGCTACTCCTCTGATACTTCTCTGATACTGCTCTGATACTGCTGTGATACTCCTCCTCTGACAGTCTCCTGCATCTCCAGCCTCCACAATCAATCACCCACCATTTCAAATATGACCGCCAAGGTTATCTACATGAAGGCAGTGGCCTTATTCTCAATCTCAGACACATTCGCAAGGAACACTGATTCCAAGTTTGGCGCTCTAGTTGGCACGGCGTCTAATGACGAACTCACCGTGACTACCACGGTAGACATCAAACACAACAGCAACGGACATGTGGACTTCGCCTATCTCCAGAAGAGGCTCGCGATGATCTCGGCGGTTTCGGCCTCTGCGCAGTTGTTGGGACTTTTTTCCACCGAGGACGCAGATTTTGATGATATTCTTCTCCAGTTCCAGCACGAGCAGTCGCCGCCATCGTTCTATCTCATTGCAAACAAGGAGCTCACCCAGCTCAAATGCTACGATGCCAGAACGAAAGAGCCGCTCACAATGACTATCAGGCCGGGAGAGGCCGAAGAAATCGCAACTGCAACGTTGCACAACCATGCGAACTACTCCAACGGGGCTACCGAGCTAGCACAAAGCAACGAGGAGTCGCTACTGCTCTCTTTGCTTCAGTTGGAGACGCTCATGAAGAGCCTTTTGGAACAGCAAGCTACCAACCCGGAGACAGACCGGAAAATCGTGTACTTGGCCAATCTATTGGCGGGGTACAGGCAAACAACGGATGCAACTAACTACGAACTCTTGACGTCAAAAATCAGTCTTTTGACAAACGAAACCTCGGTTATCACGGGGCTAGAAAACCAGCTTGCACGCCGCCTTTTCGGCCAGCAGGCAAAGCCATACTTTGGACATCCACAGAGGGAAACAACACTCCTCAAACATTTTCTGCTCACTTGAGTTAATTTCATGAAGAAGGGTGGCGTTACTGCCGTGGGTGCCATGTGAATTTTAAAATCCGACCATCCGTGTGCTGAGCAGAATATCGCAGCTTTTTTTTGCCGTCAAGATTAATTTTTTATTATGTGGTTCTAGCTAGGACTATATCACCTTGCTGCTCCAGCCTGGTCCTTGTCGGTAACAAGCGAGCAAAACCACTGTTTTTGCCGTGCAGACGGCACCATGCGGTCGTCAACTTCGTCGTGGATTTTTTTGTAAAGGAAAACCAACCCGGCGTCGGTGGTGCCAACCTTCTTGACCAACTTCAGGAAGTAGAGCCCACACGCATTGCAAAGAGTCCGTACGCCTTCCGGACCCCTTCTCCACTCGGGTGTTTGTGTCAGTCCGCACTGGCTGCAGACGGAATTGGCCTTCTTTTTCCGGCCCCGGCGTCGGGGAGTGGCCATTTGCGTTGGAGAGCTTGCGAACGAGTTTGGGGACGTTGTTTGGTGTGGCGAGTCACTTTGGTGTCGAAGCCGAGTATGCGACTGCGGAGGCGTTTCATTATGGGGGGTTGCTGGGACCCTCTCACCGGTAGCGGGGGTATCCGAGCGGATCACTGGGGGCACCTCGTTGTGGTGGCTGTTTCGGAGATTTCGGTCGGGAAAATTTTGCAGAGCAGACGGAGCAGAGTGATCTTGCACAACAAAGTCAGTTTGATCCGACTGAATTTGCAGAACAGAGTGGGAATGCTCACGTGGGTGAACGAGTTGACCCTGATTGTATTCAACGTGGGTGTATTGTCCGCTTTCCGGGCGGTGTTCATAAAGACTGTGGAGTCCACTGCCGTGTGTGTTTAGCGTTCCATTTGTTGCGTGGAAACTTGCAGGGCGCGGCGGAAGCACCCTGTGGTTCATAAGCCCATTGGCAACAGGGGAAGACGAATACTCCGGTCTGTATCCACTTGGTTGTCCATTGTGATAGTCTGGCAGCCACCGAACGTCCAATGGCGGGCGGCTACCTCCAATTGGCGACAATTGCGTGGGCACGCTCGACTCTCTGAAGATTTTGAGGAGTATTTCATTGACCGAGGGCAACTTGACTGGAGGGTTCTGCCCTGACGATGTGTCTGTTTGGGTGACGGGTGGTTTCCATAGCTCTGGATGCGCTGAGGCACTCTTATATTCCCAGCGTGAAGTGTACATGATGATGAAGGGGGCAACGTCTAGCAGATGGGACGGGAGGAATTTATATGAGAGCATCGTTTTCTAAATGGCAGAACACAAACGTGGATTAACTATTTCGCTCGGCCCTTACAAACATTGAATTTTGAGGTATGCGACAATAGTCAAAAAAGTGGTGACAAAATTGGTTGCCGCCGTGGGGGAAACATAGAAGTTAAATAATGTGCATTGTTTGTTAAGCGAGGGCAGTTACGACATGGTTTTTCCGAGAGAAGGATCTGGGCGTCCCCAAGCAAAAGTTGTCATGTTAGAGCGCAAAGCATGTGGAAGTGGGCACATAGTTCACAACAGGCGGAACGGTGCCAAAATTTTCAGTGCTCGCTTTTCGCTAATTTTGATTTCCTTTTTTTTGCAGGGCGACTGATCAGGACCTTTCGAATAGACCAGAATTAATATATTGTCTGAGACCCCAACACCCTCCATGTATTATTCTAATAATCTTATTATGCCGACTAAATCCATGGCGCCTAAAAATTTATGCGGGCTATCTAACTTGGGGTGCACGGTATGTGCAGGCAGTTACCGAGGCACCGAAGCACAACGAAGCAGTCCTGTTTCGGCAACCAAATACGGGCCATTGGCGTTCTCGTAATTGAGTAGGGCAGACTAACCCTGCCAATGCGCAGGGCAGCGTCTATATGATAACGGTGAGGCATGTCTATGCGGCACATGTGTGGTCCCATGGCAGGTGGAGGAATGCAATTCTGAAACAGCGCCACTGCAAGAATAAAATTGCAACTCCACCCGCTTCGACGTCTGTATCTTGAAACATGCCCCTAGTGTGGCCATGTCCGTCCTGCACCGCTTCAGGGGTTCGCGGGTTACCCAAGTTGGCCGAGAGCGCAGCCATCCCCGCCGAACAACAACAATTCTGGAATTTCACCAACAGGAGTTCAAGGAGCACAACGAGCAAAAAGCAATCTCCCCTGTCAAGATACACCCAGATTGATAAACGTCACGACATTCCCGGCGGCTACAAACTAACGGCGGGCTGGTTGCTGGCGGGTTGCCAGGGCTGAGCCTGCACACAGCCAGGGTGCAGGGAGCAATTTGCACAGGAAGTCTAGACTGTGTGTCGCGGAAGTGTTTCAGAAATCTCCATCTGAAACAAGATCGGGAATTTTCTATTTAGACCTTTGTTTTGGCTTGGATTTGGCCGCCAGCCTCTGCGTTTCGATTCTTGCATCAATAGTTTTTGTTTCACAGTGCTTTAACCGCTTCCCGCTGGTAGTTTGCACTGTTGATGTCCACAACTTGAAACACCATCCGCTTCGTCACTTCCCTTCGCGCAACCTCAACCAACACATGTCATGTCAGAAATCTCTGGCGAAACAAAGGAGTCACTCCGTCTCATAGAGGACCTCAAGTTCTTTTTGGCCACTGCTCCCGCCAATTGGCAAGACCACCAGGTGATCCGCCGCTATTACTTGAACAACGACGAAGGATTCGTCAGTTGTGTGTTCTGGAACAACCTCTACTTCATCACCGGCACCGACATCGTTCGGTGCATTCTTTACAAGTTCCAGCATTTCGGGCGAACCATCACCGACCGCAAAAAGTTCGAGGAAGGCATTTTCTCCGACCTTCGTAACTTGAAATCAGGCGAAGACGCGGTGTTGGAGAACCCGAAGCTGGACTTCTTGGAGTTTTTGTACAAGAACTCGTGTCTCCGCACCCAGAAAAAACAGAAGGTGTTCTACTGGTTCAATGTGCCTCACGACAAGCTCATGGCCGATGCGTTGGAAAGAGATATCAAGAAGGAAAAACTGAACCAGGTGCCCACGCTGATTGCCCTGCGAGAACCAGCGCTACTGTTCCAATATGTGGAGGATAAGTCTCGCTCGTTGTACGAGCAACTCTCCGATCATCTCACCCTACCGCGGTTTGACGCCGACGTGAAATATGAAGGCGACGATCACGTCAACTCGCCAGAATACGCCCAGAAACTGCCCGTGGACAAGTTGGACGACCTCGACGACAACATCGACGACGATGACTTCCCGCTCGACTACTTGGACAAGGGGCCCGAACACTCAGACTACATCACCCTCGACTCCAACTACCAGACGGGGTCGTTCATCAACAGCTACGACAGCAACTTCGACTCCATCGACCCCATCATGTTCCAGGCGCCCGTCAACGTCGCCAACACAGAGGACTACTTGATCGAGCAGACGGTCCCGCTTCGACCCGCGGCACTGTCAACACTGATGGTGTTCCCGAGACTGGCGCGCATTGTTGACGACCAGCAGTTTCTACAGGTGCAAACCGCTTTTGTGCCCACAACAGCAAGCGGACAAATGCCCCGGTCGGCGCTGATGGGCCAGTTCCCGCCGCTGGCGTTGGTGGCGCAGTTCCCGCCCTCGGTATATGAGCCAGGGTATTTTTTGCACGAGACGCCTGTGATGGGCCACTCGGAGCAAGACTACTACCAGCAAGTGCCTGCGATGGCGCCAGTGGCGCCTGTAATGCATTTTGAGCCGGCTTCTGCCAGCCAGTACTATGGATACTTCGACGAGTACGACTACAACATGAGGTTGGCGGGGCCCTCGCAACGCCAACAAGAGATCAGCGCCTCTATGATGAGAAAGAGGCAGCAGCTCCAACGACGCGGGGTTCTCAAACCTGAGCGGCGTCGCCGGGCCGCCGAGTACGAGGCTCGCTTGCAAGACCACTTGAAATCAAAGGGCGGAAACAAACTGGACGAAAACCTTATCCTCACACCCGAGCTGTCGGTGGTGACGGACGCGCATAATTCCCACGCCTAGTGAGACTTTGCAGCGCACTTCGACAATCACATTCCTTATTGCCAGAATAAACACACTCTTTTCGCTGTCCAACTCCTTGTATCTATTGGCTGAAAAACTCAATGAGCTTCTTCTGCGGGCCGGTCACCAGCACCAACAATTCGTCAATGCATCTTGTCTCGGTTTTCTCCAACAGCGTGGACCGGTTGCTTCCTGAAGCATCATTCACCCTGGCTGCCCTCACCAACTTCCCGTAAGATTGGAGTACATGCTTGCGCACAAGGGTGTCCCTGTGGTCCAAAAGCCCGTGTAACACATCGTCCGCTTTGCAGATTAAGTCGTCATTGATGATAAGAGCAAGCGTCCGCACGGACATGAGCTTGAACAACGACTCGACATTGAAACGTAACGTCCTCACCTCCATCATCTGAGCGTCTTTCAACGACTTGGAGACAACATGAAACAACTCGGCGCTAGAGTAGACACCGCAGAGCGCCTCATCGAAAGTTTCACTGATGGCAACCTCAAGTTCGTATGCCGAAGTTGCCGACTCGCTGCACAAGTCAAGAAGAGTGTGCCACAAGTGAACCAAGCTGATGCTGTCGCGGTTTATCAAGAGCTGCTTGGCAATTATCAATCCACTCAATTTGTCGTACGCTTTGCTCGAGAGGAAAAACATCCACAACGACAGCTCGATTAACAGATGTCCTTCCTTGCTGTAGAATTGGTTGAATTCAGGGGCTTGCTCGTTTTGCAAGAATTCGAGTAATGCAGCAAACTCAGTCCCTGAAATCGTGCATGCGGCCAAGTTCTTGCAGAGGAGCTTGAACTCGTCAATGGTATGAGCTTCACCTTCGTCAGTCTCGCGGTCCAACGTAAGTCGAGCCACCAGAAAGTTGAACCAGTTGAAATCTGTGTAACTGTATTCGCGAAGCTTTTGTGGTGATCCTGCTTTGGAATCCTCGAAAATCGTAATTGGACGATTTTTGTTTGAAATCGAGTTCAATGGATCCACTTTATCAATAAACAGCTGGATAGAGTTGGACTTGGCTGATAGCTTAACCTGGGCAAAATCGTCCGCCAACTCATGAGATGAATCAGGACTGCTTAACTTCGTAAAAAATGCAGTAGGTTTGACAGCCTCCTCATTGGTTGAGAAAATGTTCAGTCCATCATGCTTGTCAAACGAGCCGGACTTTCTGCCTTGCAAAATCTCCGCTTCTGGCTCTGGGCTATGTTCCGTTGTTGCAACTCCACTCTCCACATCAGTATCGCCAGATTCTTTCATAGGTGAGTCTTCGACCCCCTGAGCAGAGCCGAATTCGTCCTCGTTTGTATCCATTTCGGTTTCTTGTGTAAACTCGGCCAATTTTGGCTCCTCCCTTGCCTTGGAAATTGTCAAATTGGGGTTCGGCATGAGCATTGTGAAGTCTGATGGTTCCTTCAAGGGAGACAAGGTAACCGGGGGTCTTCCTGGCGAGATCTTGGTGAGATCTGTCATATTGTAAATGGTCCCATCCCCAACATACTGAAGAGTATGGTCGATGCCCACAGTTTGTTCAACTTCGGATTTGGTGCTAGACACAACCAGAGACAATTGTGCAGCAAACAATACCTTATTGATCGAGTGGAGATTTTGTAAAAGGAGTTGGAAATCTGAGTATCCAGACGAAGAATGAACAATCGGGACAAGGTCGAATAAATTCGCTGTGAGCTGAGCGAATTTCACATCACCAATAGGCATTTTTGATGTAACATTGATCAAAATGCTCACCAACGTGTTAATAATCTTCGACTTAAACTTGATGATCTGCATCACGAGCATCCGCTCATCAACAATATTGTCCAAATCCGCAACGTATGAAAGGAGGGTAATAATAGAATCGTAAACTTTCTCAATATCGTAGAGAGAGAGAATGACATCAACGTTCTTCTCAGTGGCTGGGAGAAGAATGGCACAAACTCTGATAAAATCCTCAATTTGGAATAGACGGCTCGATTTCTTAAGCAATCCGTCGTTTTCTTCAAACAAGGGTTTGAGATGCTCGGGATGGGAAATTGAAACTTTGCGTGTTGCCAGTATGATCTCCGTCGAAATTTCCTCGTCTCCAATCACAGCATACCGCAACAAACTGACACCCTCACGGACGAATTCTTCCTGGGAAGAAGAAAGAAATTTAATGATAGGATCATTTCTCCCTTCGAACGAAGCAGACAAGTTCAGTAACGATTCTGAAGTAACGACATCCATTCTGGAATCGTGAGAGTTATGCTTGGATTCCGTTGCCGGCGGAGAGAAACCACTGGTAGACACCGACGACACACTTTCCACTGGAGGAGCGGAGGACGCTTTTGGTGATTCATGAGATAACTTGACGGTGGTTCGATGTGAAAAAGTCGATTGAGCATAATGAGGTTCACTTGAATGCCCGAGCTGAGAAGCTGGTGTGCTCCTAAGAGGGTCAGAGGTGATTCGACTTGATGTGAGGCGGCTGCGCTCAGCTTCATATTCGCTAGGGCGACGAGGAAGAAAACTGGAGTTTGATCTTATCTCGGTGGGTTTAGCACGTAACTGCTTGTTCTTCACTGCGATCACCTCTTTAATAGATGGTCGAGACTTCTTGGGTAATAACGGAGAGGCAAATCTATCGCTGACAGGGCGTGATCTCTCAAGTGCTCTGACGACATTAGTGTCGAGTTTTGCAAGAAGACCCTCGCCAAGTTCTGGTGAGTACTTCCTGAATCTCCAGTATGAATCTTTGGCAGCCTGGCGTACCTGCGAGTTTGGATCACCAAGAAGCTTTGGAAGAAGCCTCTCTACAATATCCGAACTTCCAGGCTGCGAATGAGTTCTGACCATGTAGATTTCTAACCAGAACGCAGCATATGCCTTTGTGGAAGCGCTCTTGTCTGTTGCTGCCGATGCAATCTTCTGAATGATTCTTGAATGGAGAGTGCAATTGATGAGGATAGCGGACACAGCTATGTTAGCATTCGTGTTCGCCAAATGCTTGGTAGCGGAGCTTAGCTTGATAAGGGTAGCAAGAAAAACCTCCGCTAGAGTGTCGAAGTCATTGCCGAGTAAGATTGCCATTTCCTTGATCATTTGGCACGAATGAACGCCTAGAGTTGTTCTCAAGGAAAGAAGTGCTTTTTGAATACCTTCAGATATGGCCCTGATTGCCAGTAACAAGTCATGGAGATAATCGTGTCGAGCATTCCCTCTTATAAGACTTCTCAATTGCTGTATGCTCTTCTCCCGTCTTGCCCAGTTTCTCTCGGTTTCCTTGCCTTCAAAGAATGGAGTCATATCCAGAATCATCTTGTGGATTGCCTCGTAACTGTCAACATCTTGGGAAGGGATCGTGGGGTCGATTTTGTAACTCGGGAGACGTTCTGTCAACTGCATTAATTCGGCGGAGGTACCATTTGGTGAGTCAGCTGAGTGATTTGGCTGGTCTTCTTCAGTAGCGCTCCTGGGAGCAGATTCGCGTGGTGTCTTGAGCGTCGGCTTGACTTCTCGAGCCTTAATTCCGGTGTCTCGTATCTTGTGGTCATTTGAGTTCTGAGAAGACGAGAAGTTGGCTCTTGCTTGTTGTGGGTGCGAGAGCACAGAGTCTGTGCCCATTATCGAGTTTCTTAGCGAGGCAGAAACCCCGTTTGCCTCGAGAACCTTGTGGAGTTCGAACTTGCGGAGACTGTTTTGTCTTAGGTCGTAATAGTTGGCTAGCAAGATCTTGATGTTCTCCACGAGTGCTTCGTGTGACGCGTACTTGCTTAGTGTAGCCGCCAACACATCGAAGAACGCATCGAGCTTGAACTGTGGGTTGATCAGTGTCAAGATATGATTTAACCACACCACACACTCGTTGATGACAAGGACGCTGCGGTGGCGCAAGCCGACATCCACAAGCGAATGCTCAACCTTCTCAGGGGCCGAGAGCCAATAGGCCTCCAAAGCTCGGCGGGCGGGGGCACTTATGGAGGATTTTGGGTCGGCAATCTTTGGTATCACAATCGGGAGCACGAGGTAGCTGTGGTCGCCCAAAATATTGCCTGTGTGGTCCTGGATGCTCACACGCTTCACTAGGTGACATATGAGACTGAACGCAACCGATTGGACCGCTCGATCGGGGGAGTCCATGACTATCGAGAGCGACTCGAAGTACTTGGGCACGTAGGACAAATTGACATTATCTTTTTTGACGTGGGTCTTCAAGTCTCCGAGGAGGGTCTGTATTGTCTTAGTGTCACCCGCTAGCACCGTTTTATATAGGTCGTCGCCGGAAACTGCCATTATGAATAGAGTAAGTGTAGCAGTTGTTTATTTGTATGTAGGGACGCGAACATCAACAAAACGCATGGAGGAGCAGGAAGTGCGCACAGGTGAGAAGAAAGAGCATCATTTTTCAAAGGCACTCTTTTTCTTTGTTTTTTTTTTTTCTTTTTTTTTTTTTTTCTTTGCTTTCTTTTTCTTTTACTTCATTTTCACAGCTGTTCACTTGCTCGTAAACCTTACATATACACCACTGGATACGTCATTAGCAGTGTATTGTGTAATACCTATCCTCTTGCTCACTTGGCAAACGTCCAAATGAGACCAAGAGCCGCCACCAGGATGCCAGCAATTAGCTTCAGCTCTTTCGATGTAACACGATGCAATGCATTCGACTTATACGCGTCAGTCGAGTACCCAACGCGAGTTAGCGCCACAGGACCAGACAGGGAGTGGAAACTCGTGCCGTTGCTGGTCTCACCAACTGCAGAAACAAGCCCATCTTCCACCTCGTCCACAATCACATCCTGCACGTTTCCGAAGAAGTCAGTCAACCGCACGCTCGAGACGTCCCTCTGGTATAAGTCTGTTCTGATGCCTGGGTTGGAGTGAACATTCTCGTAAGTGTATTCGTCAAACAACTTGTCCAAGGTCTCCATAGAGTTCTTCTCGATCTTCTCCAAGAAATCAAGAGTGTAGTATGTGAACCGGTCGATGACAGCAACACCCACGTCCATGTCGGAGTGATGCGAGTACGACGATTCGTCAAGTTTCGAAGAACCCACCGCCAAGATGTTGGGCGAGTAGAATCGCTCATACATGGTGTTGGCCTGGCACGTGTCGATCATGAAGAAGATCTCGTTGTACCTCTTCTTCTCATGCATCTGGGCAAAAGCGTCTGCCAAGTCGTACAGCCCGATCTCCTCGGCGTCCTGGAACTTAAGAAACTCGTTTCCTCCGTGTCCCGTCAAGTATATGAAGATATTTGAGTTTTCGTCAGTGAGAAGACGCTTGCTTCTTGGGTGGTTTTCGTCCCACCTGTCGGTGAGCAACCTTATGAAACTTTCCACTGTAACCTCGTAGCCGCGGTAGTCGACTTCGACGTCGTCACCGTATAGATCGATCGCCTGGTCCATGTTATTGAACACGGTGCCTGGGAACGCATTCCGAGGGTTACATGCGATGTCGTCGGCCAACATCAAGATGATCTGGGAGTCGGGGATTCCGAGCCGTTTGACGGTTCTGTATAAGCTTAGCGTGTTGGCCATGTGTCTGTAGTTGAACCAGAACCGCGACGTGGACACTAGGACTGCCCAGTTGTTTGTGTGGCCCGAGGAGGATATGATTTTCTGAGCCTCCTCAGTATTGATTTCAGAGGCAAGGGCCCAGGATGCCCATAGTGTTAGCACCCACAAGAAGGAGAATCGCATTGGCTAGTGGAAATGTGTCGTTGTATTTGTCATTACTAAGGGAAGTGAAATGCGAGGGTGTATATCTATATACAGGAATGAATACTTTCGTTTGGCTGCGAAAACCAGACCGAGCAGTCTTCTAGATTCCAGTGACGGGGATGGCAAGTTTCTCCGGAGCTTTACTCAATTTCAGCTTAATGAGTTCTTTCTCAAGTGCTTGCTTTTTCCGCTCAGCGCGTGCCTGGAGCGTGGGTGGAGGTCCGTACATCTTGTTGAGCTCCCACTTGACCCACAAGCTGTTTACCGAGTACTTGACGGCGAAAATGAGCGACGATGCTCGTGCCAGGTTGAATTTCGAGACTTCATCTTCAAGTTTCAGTGAGGCGCTTTCGCCATAAATCTGCTTCACTTTTGAGCTGAGTCCGCGAACAAGCGTGTCTTTTTGCTTCTTGGTGATGGGCTTCAGGTCAGCAATGCCATACTGTCTACCTGCTCCCAGTAAGTTTTCTGCCATCGAAAGAATGTATGGTAGCGTGCCTTTCTCTAGTCTCTTCTCGTATGTCCGAGGGCTTTTGTAGTTGCTCGCGATGATTACATGCCGAGGCACTTCGTCTCTCCTGATGAGCGTGAATTCCACTTCACCGTCTTCATTTAGACTGCGCTCAACAACAAAGTAGGTGCCATTCTTTTTGGTCTGGGCTCCCCATATATCGTACTCCAAGCGCACCCAGGGTAATTTGCTGTCTCGGAACAGAGTATTGACAAGCAGATTATCCTTGTACTGGCCAATGTTTGTCTTTTCAAATGAGGCAAATCCATCGAGGGAGGTGAATTGAAGGTTGAGATCTGCAAGCTCCTGCTGCACTTGCAAGAGTCGCTGAATCTCCTGCTGACGCTGTTGTGCCTCAAGTTGCTCCTTGGCGAGGTCCTGCTCAACCATCTCTTTCTCTAACTCCAATAGCGATTTGTTCTTGAAGTTGACTCCATCTGAAAGGCCAAAAAGCGTGGGAACAGACAGAACCCCTAACTTGCCCGCTCCCACCATGTCAATCACATGACAAAAATCTTTGCTCTGGTGCAATCGAAGCCCTCTGCCGATCATTTGTATTAGAAGTGGGCGTGACTTTGTAGGCCGAGCTAGAATCATCGAGTCTATGTTTGGGATATCAGTGCCTTCGGTGAACACAAGAACGTTGCATAGCACCTGGATTTTTCCCTCCTTGAAGTCCTGGAGTATTGCTTGCCGTTCGTGTCTGACGGTATCCCCGGTCACATATTGTGCGTTGACCCCATTGCTTTGGAGAACGCCACACAACGTCTTGCAATGCTCGATATCTACGCAAAAGACCAACGTTGACTTGAAGTTGTGCTCTTTCTGGAGTTGCAAGTATGCTTTCGCGACTTGCCAGTTGATGGACTCTCGATTCACCGCTCCTGACAATTTTGAAGCCACGTAATCTCCGTACCGCACGGGCACATCATCCAAGTCCATGTTCACCTTGATAGCCGAGAATTTCACGTCGCAAAGCTCCTTGTTCTCCACCATGGTAAGCAAGCTGCGCCGGTACACGATCTCATCGAACACCTTACCTAGCGAGTCTCCGTCTGCTCTTTCCAAGGTGGCGGTAAACCCAACCACGTGGACTTCCAGATCAGCTGCCAATGCCCCAAAATAGTTCAAAATCTTCATCCACGAGCTGGCGGTGGCGTGATGGCACTCATCTAGCACAATCAACTTGAACTCCAGCGGATCGTACTTCTCGAGACGAGACATGCGGACTAACGTAGGTACAGACCCAACCACGATATCTGCGGCCTGATCGGGGATCTTCTTCAGCATATCGATCTGAACGTTTAGCTCGGGGTTGATCTTCGAGATGGTGAGTGCGGCCTGCTTGACCAACTCTTCCTTGTGGGCCAAAACCAACGTTTTCTTGCGGCTGCGCTCCAACGCCTGAAGCTGTGGTATCACGCACGCCATAACAACCGTCTTGCCGCCTCCTGTTGCAAGAACAACTGCCGATCTAGTAACTCCTCGGGCGGCTGATAGTAGAACACTGTTCACGGCGTCTTCCTGGTAATCTCGTAGGTGAAACCCTGGCGGTAATTTGAAAGTGGACTTCAGGGGTAGCGGTCGAGGCACTTTTGTGGTGACCCGTCGCAATTGAACGAGGAGAGTCATGTTTGTAGGTAAATGTGGAGATGTAGTGCGTTGGTAACTGTCAGATCGAGAAAGTAGCTAAGGCGCGCTTTAGGCTCCATGGCAATAAATACCAAGTGAGCTAGGTATCTGGAATCGAAAGCACAATTTATAATTCTTCTTTAAGACACTGTTACGACTTCACACTACCCCTCTAATACTTTCCACGTTGCTACGGTGGCTGCTATACTGTGTTGATCCCAGTGAATTATTTCCCTTAGCTTCTATGTATGTCAATGCGGCTCCGCTTGTACACATTGTGGTAGAAAAGATCAGTGCCGTCAACTGGCTCAATGTTGTTTTCGTCATCAGCATTAGCACCTCTCGTAGTAAGCACCACGTAACTGCCGTCTTCCTTAGAAGCATCTCTGTGTGGCCGGATAAACTGGCCGGGGTTGACCACAATCACACCCTTGATCACTTTGGCAAAGTATTTGAGTTCCGAGGGCACCACCAACACGTCGGGCAACGAGTCGCTGAGTTCGGTCACTCCCAAGTAAGGAACCTCCAAACTGGAACCACCAACCTCAGTTTCAACCAACTCGTCTGCCATCATTCCATCTGTAAGGTTTGCAAGCTTTTCACCTTCGTCCTTAGGCAATGCAACCCGTTTCACGCTTCCGGGAAATATTGGGTAGAATCTTCTCTGCTCGAAGACATGGTTGGCGATTCTCTCGAAACGATTTGAAAATAGCTTGCTCTTCTCAGGAGAGACACTGCTCTTGTAAACGTCCTTCAAGTCTTTGAACACATCTGCGTTCGAAGCACTCACGAGAATCTCGTTGATCGAGAAATTGGAAGGATTGGGGAAACACTTGAAGTTCTTGGGCAACCCCAACCGTTTCCTATCCAACGAAGATTGAGGATATGACGCGTGCTTGCTGGCTGCGTCCTTCAACGAGGGCACCAACACCACCTGGATGTTTGCGTCGATCTTCTTGAGGATTGGAGTGACAACAGCCCTGAACAACTCGTCCAAGTTCCGAGGCTGCAGATTGGCGGGCAACTTGGGAAGCTCGATGTTACCAGATTCAACCGATTTGTTGGTTATATCGAGAAATGGTCCGAATAGCACGACCACTTGTGGCTTGATCTCTGTGTTGATGTGATTGACGAGTCCATCAAGCTTCTCGTAATTCAAGCTATGCTGATTTGAGAAGGGCCCTGCCGCAATCAAGACTTTTGAACCTTCTGAGCCATACTGAGCAAGTTCTTGCTGGGTTGATGCCGTGGTCCCCAACTCGGGCAACTTCAACACCTCGTGTGCAACAAAAGTGCGTCCAGTAGGGTTTCTGCCCCTCAAGCCAACCACCTGGCCTTGGAAAAATGAATACTCGTCCAAATTAGACAAGTCGAGCGGGATACGCTGGCCGATACCCCCTAGTCTGGATGTTTCCAAGAACAACGATTTATCGTTCAAATTCAGCAAAATCATACTGTCGTAGAATGGGGAGTCAGGCACAATTCTCCCACAGCACACAATGTCAAATTGTGAGCTCATGCACGGGTTGCCGAGGTGGATATCTTTATCCTTGTACTGGGCCAGCAACTGTTGACTGAACAAGTCGATCTGGTCATCCAACACGTCGGCACTTTCGAGAAGCTTCATAGCCATGGTTCTGAACCTGAACTTTTCGGGATCGAAGTTCGCCGTCAATTGCACGTTTGTTGATAATTCACCAACCTCCACATCTGGGTTGAGGGTTTCCAACACCGTGTTGGATGCTTCATTGCCGGTTCTTGCTGGACTCGAAACCAAATCCTTTTTCGATGGCGATGAATCGGGTTCACTGGTCAACGTTGGTTTTCTTCTCTTCAAAGTTGGGGTGCTGGGAACATTCACGCCTGGACTAGAAGAAAAGTCGAGCGGCTTCCTTTTCGAGGTGAGATCTCGGACTTTTTTCACGGCGGGGGTTCTCTTTTGCGTGGTGTTTGTAAGCAGATTCTGTAGGTACAGCTGGAACTTGTCGACGTTCTCGGAGTTGAGGTCCAAATCGCCATTTTCGTGGGTGACGACGAATGCCTCCCATTGAATGAAGATGTCGTCATTGGAGAAGTTGAAGAGCAGCTGAACTTGCACGAGCTTGGCCAAAGTGTCGTCATCAGACGGACCAAACTTCTTGATGAGCCAGTCTTTAGTAGGACCGTCGACTGTCATTGATATAGTGTGCTGGTCCTGAGTAGAGGTGGATATGAGTAGAGGTGATGCGCGACGCGTCAGAGTGTCAATAATGGGGATGCAGGTAAGATCTGGACTGGGAGATACCAGACTAGGGAATCGGATGTAAAATAAATTTTAAAATAAAATTTGAAGAAGGCTTTGCAGTCAGACGGTGTGCTTGATTATCTGTTTGAATTCTTTTCGAGTGAGTTTTACGTTCACGCCAAAATATCTGGACTGACCTGTGCTTACCAATACAGGCCCCATTACTGAGTATAGTGAGCATTCCTGATGCTCTACCTGGACAATCGTGATCTCTTACATTAACTTTATACAAACTGGGTCATTCTATGCTTGCCGCGCTCAGTTTTCCTTGTCGGCCTCTTCTTTCTGCTCCTCCTCTTTCTTAGTCTCCTCCTTCTCCTCGTTCTCTTCCTTAATTTCCTCCTTCTCTTCCTTGGTGTCGTCGTCGTCCTTCTTCTCCTTTCTAAACTTCTTTCTCTGGTTGTCCTTGAACGAGTTACGTCTCTTGGTCACCTCGTTCACGCCAAACCTCTTGCCAGACTCTCTCATTGCTCTGAATGTCAAGAGCGACATCTTCTTCAAGTGGTCCTTCTCGTCCACCTCGCCTTCCTTCACAATACCTTGAGGGTACGCGATGGAAACACCCAAGAAGTGCTCGGCGTCCTCGAGAGTCTTGAACTCGACATCGACAACACCAAAGAATTCCTTGTTGGCTCTGGATCTGATTCTGCGGATCGAGAAAACGCCCTTCTCTTTGGGCAAATTGGGAGAGATCTTGGTAGAAAACCACTCCTCGACATCGTCTTGTGTGAGGGTAGTTGGGAAACCTTCGATGTGCACGGAGTTTCTCTTTCTGGTGTTCTTCAACTCGCTGAAGTCCTTCAATGGTGCTGCTCTTCTGATCATGTCCTCGTTGGCAGACAAAGTCAACTTGTCAGAGGTCTTCAATGCCTCAATGACCTTTTCCTCTGGTCTAAATTGCCTCATACGGCCGAAAGTCAAGATGGTCTTCAACTCGACCCATCCATCGTTAGCCTCATAGATTCTCCACAAGAAACGGTCAGTTTGGAGGTTTGAGTCGGAGAAATAGAACTCCACCTGCTTCTTGACCTTGTCGGCAAAATCTTCGCCAGTATAAACGGACTCAGTCATGTTAGTTTCGTTGATTCGTAACAGCGGTTAACTATGGAGAGCTATGGGCATCAGCGTCGGGCACTACCTGCAGGAGATATGAGGTTTTTTTCCTCAGCCGTTAGGGCTCATCGGGGCCTACAGTGACTCCACGCTCAAGAGGTACTGAGGTTTTGCTGCTCACTCTAACAGCCTTATCTCTCCAGTGCATGATCAGGTCGACACTTCGGCACGGGCGTGTTTCTCTAAATTTCATTGCTAGAAAGTCAACAATGTCAGCTGTTCAACCTACCGCCGCAAGACAAGCTGAGCTCATAGAAAATTATGAGCATGTGTTGAAGGAGGTGAAATCCCACGAAAAGTCCACTTCAGTGACGCTAGTTGCCGTTTCCAAGTTGAAACCGTCCTCAGATATCTTGGCATTGTACAACCATGGGGTACGCCACTTTGGTGAAAACTATGTGCAAGAGCTCGTGGCCAAATCTCAGGAACTTCCCAAAGACATTAAGTGGCATTTCATTGGCTCGTTGCAGTCAGGCAAATGCAAGGACTTGGCCAAGAACATCGACAACTTGTATGCTGTCGAAACGATTGACGCCTTGAAGAAGTGTAAGAAGTTGGACTCTGCAAGAAAGGCCACCGGGCTTCCCAAGATCAACGTCTACTTGCAAGTGAACACTTCTGCTGAGGAGCAGAAAGCAGGTTATCGTTTAGACAACATGGACGAGGTGTTCGAGACCGTCGACTACCTTCAGAGCGACGAGTGCGAGACATTAACGTTGCAAGGCTTGATGACGATTGGCTCTTTTGACCAGTCTACATCTGATGGAGAGGTGAACGAGGATTTTGCAAGGTTGGTTGAGTTGAAAGACATCCTCGACAAGAAATACGGCCTGTACTTAAAATTGAGCATGGGAATGAGCAACGACTTCACAACGGCGATCTCGCAGGGATCGACCAGCGTGAGAGTTGGTAGCTCCATTTTCGGAACAAGACCTCCCAACAATGGACACTGACCTTGTCACATCTACTAGAAACGCAGTTTATATCACAATCTTTTCTATCCAATAACAAACCCTCTCGAATCATGAGAATCTCAATGGCGTCTCTCTTCCTTTACTTTCTCTTCAACAACTTCTTCAAGCTCTTCTTCTTCGAAGCCTTTTTGGTGGGGCTCGAGGAGCTTTCGGCATCGCCAGTATCTGGAGTGGACTCTTCAGAGTATTTCGAGCTCGAATTGTCATCGTGCTCTGGTTTGGAGATTGTCGAAGACACATTCTCAGTGGTCTTGGGTGACTTTCCAGCTAATGTGTCCTCAATTTCCTTCTGATCCTTCTCAGAAATGTGGCTGTTATCGTCAATGATTGCAAGTGTTGGTTTTCCACCGTCATCAACAGTGTTGATGATCGAGTCACTCTTCTCCTTGTGCTCCTCCAACTGCTTTCTCAAGTTGAGCTGTTCTTCCTTCTCAGCAAGCACCTTCTTCTTCTGCTCGAGCAACGCGGCCTTGTCCAGTCTGTTCAGCAAGGTGGAATCTTCGCCAGACTTGCTGTAAGAGCTCAGAGTACCCTGAGGTTGAGACTTAGAAACTGGTACCAAATCAATACCTTGGGCTTGTTTAAGAGTTGCATCCGGAGATGACTTCCATTCGTCTTCAGAACC
The DNA here is from genome assembly GCA_003706955.3 of Sungouiella blattae. Lineage (NCBI taxonomy): Eukaryota > Fungi > Ascomycota > Pichiomycetes > Serinales > Metschnikowiaceae > Sungouiella > Sungouiella blattae. The sequence continues at coordinate 786,064 of PPMS03000001.1, read as the reverse complement.
GACCCCACGAGACTTCACCTCGGAACTGTAGTAGTCTCTTCTCAACTTGATATCGTTGTCGACGAAATCGTTTTGCACCTCCACATCTGATTTCAAAAAAGACGAAACCTTCGTACCAATGAAGTACAACGCAAAGAACAAGTGCTCCGAGGCAAACAAAACGATGATTAAGACGGTAGCAGACGAAACATTGACACTGGCTTTGTCCAACGCAAATGGGCCCAAAGGCTTAGGTGGCTTTGTGCCATGACGGTAAAAGGCAGTCACCAAAGGAGAAATCACAGAGCCAATCCAAGTCAACAACAAGAAAGCATAATCCCAAGGGTGGATGGAGTCCACTCTAGTCGACACAGGTGGGCGGAAGTACTGACCACTGGCCAACTTAAACTCGTCCAACTTGAAAGTAATCACATTGAAAATCAACGAGAAAAGTGGAGCCAACGTCCACACTGGACCAAAGAGGATGAGGTAGCCATATTGCATGGCCAAACCTCTGTAGTCGTCGTTGAGATTATACTCGGGCAACAAAACGGCAGCACGGACTTTCTCCAACCACTCCTTTTCTTCAGGGTCATCCTTGGCGGTCACTTCCTCGACTTTTCCAAGAATCTTCTCATTGACAATCTTGAGGACAGGCTTCAAAACCAAAGGCAAAGCGTACTTCATACCGAACTGAATGACCTGGCTGATGACAATGAAAAAGAAGAACTGACCACTCAATCTATCTTGGTTGATGACAAATTCTTGCTGGGACTTCAATTTGGTCAAGTACTTGTACACGTATCTGTTGCTGTTGATGTTGTTGGCAATCGTTGCCTGGATCTCAGGCAAGTTGGGCTGGATCAAGTGAGCAAATGGGAGGTAGATGAACGAGGTGATGAGCAAAGGAACATATCCTGTCAAGAAGTTCAACACAAAAGTCTTCACGACGAACGAGTCGCCACGAGAGTAGGTGTTGTCGTGACTTTCCCATGCCAAAAACTTGTCCACGACAATGTTGTACACGATGGTCAAAACAGGAACGAAAACAGAAATCATCACTGTCGGCAACAACGTCAACACGATTTTGCCTGGCCCGTCATAGATCTCAGACAAGAAAATCTCCACGACAAAACAGCCCAATTGGTACGACACCAACACAGCAACAAACACCAACGCAACGGGAGCAAACAAGATCTGCTTGACAAATCTGAGGCCGTCGTGTCTATCTCTGTGCTTGTACGAAGACACACGCTCGAAATCCTTGTTCAAGCTGGTGAGTTCAGCATTGTACTCGTCAATCTTGTGAGCGTTCTGCACGCTCCAGAAATTGGCCAAGTATCTCTCTCTTCTCTTCCACAAGAGCCAAAAAGAGGTACCCCAGATCAAGTTCACGAACGCGTACGTCAAGGAGAGCTTCTTGGACCGGAAAGACGCCACAAGTCCCAATACGGCCAAGATCGCCAAAGACCCCGCGTAGAACTTCAGGAACTCAAAGAAAAACGCAACCTGGGTGCCGTAAACCTTTTTGAGTGCTCTGGTATTCAAATCGGGCGAGAGAATGGACTTCTTAGCTTTGTCAAAAAAAGTGTCGTCAGCCAAGTAGCCCGAGATCGGAGTGATCGAGGTGACAGATTCCCACTCACCTTTACCTGGAGTTATCGCGCAGCCACCGTACTCTTCTGGGTTTGTCAAGTACGAGTAGATCACACGTGGTCTGTCCGAAGGCGAGTCGTCTTTCGAGGTGATGCCAAACTCGTAATTCTTGATCAAATCCTTCTCGACCAATTCCAGGTACAGAGATGCAGAAAGCTTCAAGAATACGAGCAAAGACTTGGCCGCATCTGGCCCTGGTCTGGCCTGAGTGCTGAAGCCTTTCTTGTCCAAAGTTGCAAGGAGTTTTTTCAAGGCGGCATCGCTTTCCGAGGATTTTTCGGAGTTTAAAGCAGGATACTCCACGTTCAACACGTAGTCGGACTCGAGAAGTTGAATTGGCATTGTTAGCGAGTAATTGAACCAACGACAGCTAAGAAAAATCAGTGCAGTATTCCAAGTCGGTGCAACAGCAACTCAATTGAAATTCACAAGCACTAAATTCTGGGTCGTCCACAGCAACTGGAACACGTTATGAGATTTGCTTTGCGGTATGTACCTGCCGGCTCCCGTGGTGTACGGGTGTATCCCCGGTTGCGTCATCACAACCGTCAGCAAGTGCAATTACCTATTAAATTCGCTGTTTGGGATGTATATTCGTCTAGCGTAGTGGCTCGCTGTGCGTCTAATTATATTGTATTGTTCTTTCCTGGGCACTGTAGGTATTATCTGTCATTCCCCACATATGCACATGGGGCTTCCAAATGCGCGGGCGAAGCTTTCCTATGCTTGATGTGCAATGCAAGATCTCGCAACAAGAAGCTTGCTGATTTTTTAGGACAAACCACGGAAACTCTTAACTTTACTACTGATGATTCTTAGATTTCAGTTTCCTTGGCGGAACTTTCGGATTCTGCAATTATGCAACCAGTCACACGGGGCCAGTCACCTCTGAATTGTATATGCAGGACGTCACTGCCGCCATATATATGCGGCTGACCTCAATGCCGCAGTTCCCATTCGCAACCACCTTTTCCTTTCCAAAATTGCAAATTGACATATGGCTCCTCCAGTCCAGTGTAAGAGAATAGTTGGAACCCCAGTGGCCCACTGGGTAGGTCTCTCCGTGCTGTCCACATTTTAAACTTGCTGTTATATTCCAGTTCCCGTCCCTCTTTTACCAGATGCCAATATCAGGAAATTAGTTCTCATGACCTCCAGCTCAAATAGAGATGTTCTCGACCTATCTTTCGAACCCTCTGAGTATCTTACACAAACGCTATGTGCTACCACCACCGTTATTTATCCCCACCACAATCGAACCTCGATGCCTCCAGTTCCCTTAGTATGCCGTTATTGCCCCTTTCTACCACTAATGTATCCAGTGGCTATTAGTTGCTTCTTTTCGTTGCGTATGATGGCTACAGTGCGGCAGAGCAGGTTCCCCTATACTGGTCTAGTGGTGTCATGTGTCAATTTGTCATTTTATCATCCAAGTAAATAGAACTCTACCATCCAACAAATGCGCGATCCACGAAACGGAACACTCTAATTCTTCCGCTCTTCAAGTCGCCAATCTTATAGCTCTCCTTCTTGACGACACCGCTCCGGTCGCTTTCAAGCACGCGAAGTTTTTCCTTCTTGGGATCAAACTCAGCCACGATGGCAGAGTAAATCTCGTTGCCATCACCCACGGTAATGCTTTTGTTGCCGAGGCCACCCAATCCCTTGTGGCTGGAGAACTTAGCATTCTTCATGCACAAAATGTCCCCCGGTCTGATATCGTCGTACTTTTGAACACTGTGGTTAAAGTTCTTGTAAATGGTAGCACCAAACGATTTCTCTCCAACTGGTAACAATAAGTTGGGGAATTTCTGATGAAGATGGTTGAACACACTGATCACTAACCCTGTTGGGACTTTCGATCCGACAAGGCCAAGAGCAAGACCAACGACGTCGTTGCCGTAAGTTGCATTATAGCTGTGAAGAATATCTTTGCGGTTGCTCGAAGTGTTTGGCACTGAAATATCAAGCACCTTGATCGATGATCTTGGATCATTCGACTCATACAGAAGCTCAATCACAATCTGGGACAAGTCAACGAACAATATGTAGTAATCCTTGTAGATAACAGTCTTGTCACCCCTCTTTGTGATCAGATTTGAGTCGACCTCGCAAATCAAGTCGCTCCCTAACTTCGACTCCAAACTATCAGGCACCTCATTCTTGATCCACCATCCAGATGATTCTTGTAAACTGTTGAATTCATCTTGTAACACAGGGAGGTATGCATCAGCTTGCAACTGCTCAGCTTTGCTGTCTTTCAATGATCTTGATCTACTCAAATCCGCCGACCTCCGTCCGCTATCAATCGAACTCCGTCCGATTGAACTCGAAGTTGAGACTCTAGCTGGAGCTCTTGGGGCTTGGCTCGACAGTGGTGGTGGATACGAGAAAGTGTGGGCCTTCAGTGGAGCGCTGAAACTCTGATTCATGTTGACATCGTCAAGATCGGCATCAGAGGATTCCTCAACGACATCTTGGAAGTCATCATCCGAGCTCTGGAATTGGTCAGCATCTTGCTGAGGCGCTGGGATGGGCACAGATGTGGGCACTGGGGGAGGAGGAGGCAAGTCGTGAGCCCGAGGGGGTGCAGTGGGTGGTACCTGAGGCACTTCTGGACGGCTTGGAGTGACAGGGGCTTGTGGAGGTGCAGGAGGAAATGGAGGTGCAACAAAGCCCGTTGGGACTGGAGGAATTGCTCTGGTAGGAGGACCTTGCGAACCGGTCTCTTGAGGTACCGATGGTCTCGACACTGGGACTGGTGGGATAGCTGTCACTGATGGTGGAGGTGGCGGAACTTTCGAACCGGTCTCTTGAGGTACCGATGGTCTCGAGACTGGAACTGGTGGGACTGCTGTTGTTGAAGGTGGAGGTGGCGGAACTTTGGTGGATAATGGTGACAGAGGTGCTGTGGTCACTTGTTGTTCTGCAGTAGTTCCAACGTCAGCCACCGCTCCACGGTCTGAGATATCCTCATCTGCCTCGTAACCCGTCACTTCGCCGTCGTTTCCAGTCTGGCCAATTGCCAAATCAATTTCTTGTTGTCCCTCTCCCTCGCTCTCCGACAGCTTCAATGGAGGGGAGCGTGGATAACTATCGACAACCTCATAGTTCTTTGCCTTGTGATCCAGCACGACATTGTCATCCTCTGGTGAATCTGATTCGGCAATGACTTCCTCTTTAGGACGTGCACTGATAGATCCAGGTATCGTTGCATGGGCGTCGGGCGAGACTTTTGGTTCTTCTTCTTCTTTGTCTTCAGCAGTAGGTGCGGATAACGCACCAGGTACAATTGTGCTGTGAGCCAAGCCAGGAATAGGCACTGGTGCTGGTGCTGGTGCCGGGTGCGTTTCGGCCTTGGAGGCTTCCTTGGTCTTTGGCTTAGACTCAGACTTCTTGTTGGCCTTCAGTGGTGCGGGAGCACCAAACGGTGTAGGCATACCCATCATGCCAAACATGTTCCTGCCACCGGATATCTTGGCCATTCTCTCGACCAATTTGCGCCTCCTGAGATCTTCATCTTCTTCATCCTCCTCGCCAGTCTCCTCCTCGACATCTTCGTCGGCACTGTTTTCCTCGACATTCTCTGGAACATCAGGTACTTCATTCTCGGAGTCCTCTTCGGCATATTCGTCAACCACATCCTCCTGATAATCTTTCTCAGCTGGCTCTTCTGCAATTGTGTTCCCGGTAGCAGGTTCAGTAGCGTGAGCCAGCTCAGCTGTTCCAAACTCCGTGTGATGATCGTCCTCAGAGCCGATTTCTGCCGTGTGGACCAGTGAATTGCCCGTGGTATTTCTCAGAACCGCCTCGCGCTTTTCTTTCTTGCGCTCCTCTCTTCTTTTGAGTGCAGCAGCTTCTCTCTCTGCCTCCTCTTGTTGTCTTTGTTGAAGCATAGCAATTCGCTCCTTCAATGACATCTTTGGTTCCTCGACTTCCTCTTCCTCACTCTTGTTGTCATGCTCGCGTGTGATTTCAGAGTCTTGGGCCACGTCGTGGTAGGAATGAGCAATCACATTCGACTGGTCACGCGGCTTGACTTGGGGGATGTATGAAGACTTTCCAGCACCAAAAAACAGCTTCTTAACGGCATACGGATCGTCCCGCTGCAGTGGCACCATTCCCGGCATAGGCACCTTATTTGTATTTGTGGATTGCTTGAAGATTCCTGTGTTCGTTTGGGCTGCCGGCTTCTCCAGCTTTGGAGCCGCATGTTCCACTGTTGGCTCTGACTTCGTCGCTGGAGTCAGTGCAACGCCGGCATTCGGGTCCAATGTCTGCACCACATCATGGTCGGCATGAGTTGTTTTGTTTGAAGTTTCCGCTTGTGGCTCCTCGGCGTGATCTTCCACTTCCGTGGCGGCGGCTATGCTAGTCAGGGGTTGGTGAGGAACCGCATCCGCTTTTGCCGATTCGAATTTCAAGGCCTCCACAAAGTTCTTTGGAAACATCCCCAGCTTACCGTCGTAACCGCCAGAATACCACTCGCTGTCCTCGATCTCGGTAACGGTGATAATCTGGCCGGCAGCAAACGACAAGTCGTCGTCGTAATCGGACTTGTACTCAAAAAGCGCCTTAACTTTGAATGGCGTACTCATTTCAATTGGATGTGCTCGGTTTGTTACGAGCAGATTTCGGTTGGCTAATTGGGAGATAAGAATGTGGGTGCAAGATAGGAGTTGGCGGTTGTTTGGTGGAGAGATCATAGGAGAGCACACATTGTACAGTGCCTCCGTGTCACGTGCGCGAGTGACTCTGGGGTTAGAGGACCATTCCGGCCAATAACAGCAACAGCATTGAATGAGAGTTTAACTTGGCCAGTTTGCAGTGGCGATTTCTTCTTTCCTGATTTTGGCGAGTATGCTTGAGTGGTTTGCGGCAATCGATTGTGGCTCATGGCTGATAATACGTCGCGTGCTAAAAGTAAGTAGAAGAGGGCCATAAGAAATGAGCGAAGTGAAGGCTGAAACGTGAAAGTTAACTTTCAAACCCGTATCTCTTTTCGTAAATGACACCGAAGCCGAATCTCCTGCTTTCTCCCATTCTGTCGTTGCCTATGTTTCCCATACGTATTCTCACACTGATTCGCAGCCAGTGCGACCACGAAATTCTCACCAAACCTACAACAATCCACGCGTTAACCGCAAATCTTCCACAGCCATAGTACCCGCCCTCACATCAACTTTTCCATTCACCCTTGGCATTTCTTCATTGCTGGCATTCACTCGTGACAATCTATAATCCAGTCCCGGTGGGCTCCCTCAAGTTTACCTCATCTTATTACCATCCAATGTCAAAGAAATCCGGCTCGAGTCTACCCATCTCAGACCGTGCACTAGCGTCGTTCCGACCAGCAAAGATACTCAGCTATCATGAAGGAGCATCAGTTACTAGTCTAGACTTCGACACCTCTGGCCAGTACCTTATTTCGTCGGGTGTTGACAAGTCGATCCAGCTCTACGACTGCCACAAGGGTATTCGATACAAGGACATCCAATCGCAGAAATACGGCGCCCACTTGGCCAAATTCACCCACACAGATCTCAATTGCTTGTATGCATCCACGCCCCCTGTTCTGGGCGACGACGCCGACCATTCTGTGCGGTATCTCTCGCTCACTACTAAGAGCTACTTGCGCTACTTCAAAGGTCACAAAGACCAGGTCACGGGCCTCGAGGTGAATCCTGTCACGGACACATTTCTCACGGCGTCTGCCGACCACACGGTAAAGCACTGGGACTTGCGTACGCCCTCGTGTGTGGGCAGTATTGGCGTTGGTCAAACGTCAGTGGTGGCATTTGATCCTCAGGGCATAATCTTCGCGGTGGGGATAGACGGCAAGGACAGTTCAGGGTCCGAGCTGGGAAAGGGATCTGTTTCCCTATATGATGTTGCCTCTCTAGAGCGTGGGCCGTTTTTGACTGTCGCTGTAGCTGGTGGGGCCGGAGAGAAGTGGACCAAGCTAGAATTCGCCAACAACGGGAAGTACTTGCTTGTGGGCACAGACTCGTCGCAGCACTACCTACTAGACGCTATTCTGGGCAAGGTTTTGGCCCAGTTGGTGCTCACTCAGGAGCATCACAAGGGATGGCTCGATTTCGACTACTCGAGTGCTGGGTCGGTGTGTTTTACTCCCGACGGGAAATTCGTGGTTGCTGGGTCGCCGCACGGCACGCTAGCCATCTTCGACCTTTCCAAGCTCGACGGGACTACTAAACAATTGTACCCTTTCAAGGTTATTGACGGGAAGCAGGGCATCACGAAGGTGTTGGCGTTCGACCCGAAATTATACACTTTGGCGACCGCAGACGACAGAGTGGTATTGTGGGCACCCACGGTAGAGGACTTCAACTAATAGAAAATAGAGCCGTCGGAAAATAAAGACTTCGCTGGAGGTGGTTCTCCGTATATTAGTGCCATATACTGTACATATGTTTGACGCATCTCGCAACTACTCACATCTTCTAATATATGCTACGAAAGCTATCGACCACCGTTAAATGCACACCGCCAACTCCCATCTCCAACGTGGTCTACCGAGCAACCTTTTCTGGCTTGCCATTTCAATGTTCGAAAAGAGTTGAAGCATTCACGCATAATGCAGACTGGAAATCACTTCCCCATATAACCGACAAAGCGCTACCCCAGAAACCCACCGACATCAAAGGTGTGGATGCTGCTGCCTATACACACATGCAGAGAAAGCAGCTCCTTCGAAATATCCCTGTGTTGATGCAGAATAAGTTCTTTGTGTTGAAATTCGTCGATGCCCTGCACCATCTCTCTCTGGTAAGGAAGTCCAACATTGCCTACACGTTCAGCAACTTTGGAACGCCAGTTTTGAACGACAAAACTCTTGAGGCAGCCTTTAAGAAGTACAAGGGAAAGTACAGACAACTGAACTTCTTCCAGAGCCTGCCACTGGCCACTGATACTGCAACAGAGAGAATCTTGTATCGGAAACGAGTAAAGCGCGGGCTTTTCCAGGCGCTACACAAGAATCTACCGGATGCAGCAGCCGGTGATATCAGGAAGGTAAGTGGCATTTTCCTATTTAGGTTTGTGACGTGTCCAGCGACCCACGAAGACTACCTGGTGTTGGAACGAGACTTGGACCTGGCTGTCAACAAGATTCTTACTCACAAGGCATATGTGACGAACCTCGCCAACATCACGGACCAGCAGAACAAGGCGTTCAAGAACGGGAAGTTCTTGAAACAGGACGTTACAGTGGAAAATACCTTGGGTGCGGAAAATGTGCCTGGGTACTTCCCCAAGTTACCATTCTACACGAGCTAGATACGAATGAAACGGAAAATGCAATGAGATATTTATCATTCGAGAGGGAGCACGTTTTGCTGGCTCTGCCCAACAACATTGCCCACGGGATTGTATTCGCAGACAATGTACTTGCCCCACCCAGTAGAGCTGCAGTCTTTGTAAGCACAACCAACCTGGGTCGACGCCTTCCACACCACCTGGGTGAAGTGATCATAGGTGTTGTGGACGTTGTAGTTGTATGTTTCTCCTTCGTCGTACCATGCTTGAACGGCAGAGGGCCCACTCGAGTATCCAGCAGCCAAATTCTCTCCGTACTGACCGTGTGTGTGGGTAAGAATGCCCGAACAATCGTAGTTGTCGGCGTTGTTTTTAGCGTACTTGTATGGTCCACTGGCCCACGATAATTCCCCGGAGCCGTGGAGTGCTCTGTACTTGTTGTGGCTGTCTAAGATGGCCTTGGCAAAGGCCTCGTCGATCTCCTCTGACGAATCATAAATGGCGCTGTAGATGTCGCCCGAGGAAGACAGTGACAGAGACAGCAGCTCGGCCGAGGTGGACGTGGATGTGCCAGCTAAAGCAGCAAGAAGATTTTGGCCCGTCGACGTAGAAGTCGCTGCAGTTGACGAAGATGTGGCCACAAGAAGAACAGACGCAGAAGCAGCAGTCGTAGGTGCAGCAGAAGCGGCGGACGCAGTAGATTCGCTGGACGAATCGCCAAAAAGTTTGAGCAAAAGTGACTTCCAGCCGCCCAGCGAGCTGGAGTCAGTGGTGGAATCGGAACTTTCGTCTGCAAGCAGAGTAAGGGCCTCCTTGACTTTTGTCCAAAGCGAACCTGAAGTTGTAGTCGCCTCAGCAGTTTCAGCAGATGTGGCGGTGGTGGCAGCGGTTGCTATGGCAGTTGCCGCAGTGGCAGTCAGACTTGGATCATAGAACGAACCGTCTGCGTTCGTTACCGCTGTGACAGTTTGAATCACGGTAACTGGAGCAGCCACAGTGATGTGGATGGTGGCAAGAGCCATGAGAATCGCAGATTTCCGCATAATGAGAGATGGAAACGTAGCACACAACACTGAAAGTAACTTTTGACCTGGGGACAGCGGCCTTATAAACCAGCAGCAAATTCACTGCCGGTATTGCCTCACTGGGCAACTTCGAAACGAATGGTTGCAAAAAGTGCCTGCAGGTAGCGACGGCAGTCGTTCTTCCCTTGCCTGATTAGGAAGTGCTACAAAATTTCATACCCGCATTAGGCAAAACGAGAAATCAACCTCACCCAGCAACCGGCCGTTGAACCTGGCGGAGTTACCTAATATGTGGGATAAGAAATTCGAGGCGACCGGAACTCAGTCTGGCTCCATTGTTCCCCACATTCTAAAGCCTCTCCGTCATGTTGGACACGGGTGCGAATTTGCAATTTCACATTCATAACTATTTCGTCTCAAACACCTCCTTCAACGTGTCGTGAATTACCTCCGAAACCCCTCCTCCTGTGCTTCTGACCACGAGATCAAACAGCTTCCCCGATTGGTCCATGCTTTTCATGGTCAACAACACTCCGTAATTTGATTTCATTGTGTGCAATATTCCCGCACCCATCACCAACACTCCATCATCTGCATCCAGAGTGCTATGAACAATGGCAAACCCCATTCTTTGGAGCGTCCTGACAATGTTGGATGAATTGTATTTGTATTGCGCCGTGAACATCCCTCTTTTTTCTCCGTCCACGCTACCGAGTAGTTCTCCAATTTGCAACCATCTTCTTTTGAAATCTTCTAATGAGCTCATCGAAGTACCAGTCAATGTCTTGATTAGCACAATAGGTATTTTCAAGTTGAGAGTGTTGAATGACCCGCTGCATTTGTAGGTCAAGGAGATTATTGGACCCTCGTTATTTTCAACAATATCGCGCACCTTCACCTCGACATCCATGGTGGTCTTTTGGTGAATCGTCAGTTCAGGAATTTCTGTGAGATTGATAACATAGTTTGGATTCTCTCTTTTGCTCGTGTTATGGATGTCACGTACTGTGAATGCGGTAATCGAGGCGTTGGCTGTCTTGGCAGCATTGTTGATGACAGTGAATTTGATGTGGATGTTGAAACCTTCTTTCATTGTTCTGTAGGTGATTTTGACAAGCTGATCCTCATAAAAGATTCCAGCGTCGAACTGAAGCATGCGGTGGTACCCTGCGTACCAATTAGGAGACAACTGTGGAATTTCCAGTTGCACGCCATCGCCGAAGGGATCATCATTTGGGTTGTCATACAAATCGTCATCGCTCAACCCGCTGTTAGGAGAAGATGATCTCTCTCCTATTGGTTGTGGCCTTTTGAATGCGGTCTCCAGAACTGAGTGATTCGGTATCTTCAGAACGTTGACCTTCGACGACGATCTGCCACTCACCAATTTGACGCTCCCGAGTTGGTTCATCAAAGCATTCTTCTTGCTCTCAAATGGTGGCATAACTTGTACCAAACTCTCAGCAAATCTTTTTTGCTCGTTGTCTCCGCTGACTAAGAAGCTTGCAACCTTCAAATATTCGTGGGCCCTTGTTTGAATTTCCAAGTCGAGAGATTGGGTCTCGGCCTCAAACAAGTCCAAGATATCGGGAACGAATTCTTCAGATGGGAATCTGTAGATAAACTTAAGGAATGTGGTGAGTAATAGTGAACGTGTGGGCAATGGCACACGGAAGTATGCTTCGTAAAGAGCTTGGAACTGCTTCGAAGCATTGAATTGAGAATTTGCATCTTCCTTTTCGACCAACTTGTGTCCAAACTCGCCCAAAACAAAGGCGGCCGCTTTCACCAAATTCTCGGGAAGCGACCGATTCTCAGTCTTGCGAAGCAAATTAATCACATACTTGGACGCTTGAGTATGTAAATCCTCGTTATTGACCACAATTTGCGTGATTCGCTCCCACACTTCGCCATTGGTGCTGTTCGCCACACCAGTTGTTTTCGTCGACAGTCCACCCAACGCCAATAGACGAAGCATGGTCGAAACATACCAGATAGAATCGGTAGCGAATTGTTCAGACAACACTGCGATTTTCACCGCCACGTCGGCTTTCAAGGATGATTCAGCAACTGGATAATAGTCGAGCAATTTTGATATGACTTGGGTGAATGTTGTCGGGTCACAGAGAGTGAAAAGCAAGTCGATGGTCTTTTTGCGCACAGAGCTGTCCTTGTCATGGAGGTACCTGAACAATTTCTCCAAGTTGTCCTTGAAGTACAGGGTATACTTTGTTCTCGCCGAAAGCTTCACCAACGCGTCCAACACCAAGTATCGAGTGTTGGTTTCTGAGGAATCTAGAAGTGCAAGAAGTGCATGTATGGCGCCGTCAATTGCCTCAGGCGATGCATCGAGGAAAGTTGCTAGCGATACCGCCTGAAATAGAATTGCAGACTGGGAGTTGCGATTAGGCTGACCCTTAATGGGCTTAGATGCAATCTGGATTGAATGAGACACCACTTGTCGGAGTTTCGCAATTGTCAGATTGTCTAGCAGTGCGGTTGACAAATAAGGAGTAGACAGCTGCTCAGATGGGAGGAAAAACTGCTCAACTAGCTGCATCAAGTTGGTGATGAGCCAAGGCGCAGGAACCTCGTAGTAGAAGTATTCTTGTGGGCAATCTTGGTCGACGACCAACGTGTACAATCTATTGGTGATAGACGGCACAGTCGACTTCGAGAACTGGGGCGAAATATCCGTGAGTGTTCTCACCAACGGCACAGCAGTGACGACAACACCTAGGTCAATTTCGTCGATGAGTGTCAACAACCGGGGTACCCAGTTGTCGTTAGCCAAGATCACTTGTGGATATAGTCTGATCATGACGTTCAAGGCCGCTATAGCTCTTTTTTTTGTGTTTGACCGAGCAATTGGCGACACACAGAGACTGTAGACCATGTCAATGAGTTCTCGCCAGAGCAATGCGTCCGGATGTCCGTCGGTAATCACCGGTTCCGAGCTGGAAACATCATTCGCAGGCATGACGTTGAAGTTGGATGCAATGAACTGCAACGCTAAGCAGTTCACGTCCTCGGAGTTGGAACGGAGGTCCAGCATCAACTCCAACTGGATCTGGTCCAATAAATCGCTGAAGAACTGGCTGAGCGTCCCTGATTCTCTGGTGAAGAGCACCAGTACCAGAAGGTACCCCAACTGCTTCTCCAGGTAGTCTTGCAGCCTCACCAACTCAAGCGATTGATCAAGACCGAACTTGACTTCCTGTGTGAATCCTAGCAAGTGGATGTAGATGAGTTTGCACACGTATTTCTTCTTCTGGTACGAGTTCAAGCCGCTGGTGAACTTCGACTGGATATTATCGATTTCCACGTTGATCCGCTTGCGTTCCTCGTCGACATCGTGCGAATTGCGCAAATCCACGATGAACTGCGTCAACCCTTTCATTTGGGGCGCCATGGTGGAGGAGATCGGATGGTGGAGTTGTCGGTAACTGGAGGGTCTAAGTTGCACCTGTACACCTCGGATACTGATCTGGTTCCGGAGATAGCAGATCGGATCGGTGCCACCGGCGAGTGATTTACGTTTTGCGATTTATAAGCCTGAAAACTTGGGGGTGCTGAACTTCGAACGGAGTTTTCTTGTTGAACTATTCTTTTCCGTTAGTCCCCTGTTGATGGCAGATGAGGCAAGATCAGAGATAGGCACACATCGAGGTATCAAAACACAGGATGACCTCCGGATACTTCCGGCAGTACAGTTGCAGATCTCGAAAGGGAGATATATTCTCGCTGCAGATTATATTCCCCAGCCACAGCGTTTTTGATGACAAGCCACTTCTGTTGTTGTACAAAGCAATATGAGTCACGTGCGCAGCCACCCAGAGAGTGCAGCAGATCTGTGGCGATTGCAACCGAGTCGAAATAAATTAGCAAATTTCTTCACGCTCCCTCAATTCGTATAATCCCCGCCTATAGTCTCCTGCTCATTCTCTTCCCAATTTATCTTGACCGTTTGCTTCCCCAGATCGTGGTCCGAATACTCGCTGCGATTGGCCAATTGGAAGCCGAACCATGGTTTTGGTGCGCGCACGCCGCTGTCGCTACCCACGAAAAACTAACGAACCGACGCTAACCTCACCAACCAATTCACACCATGTCTTCTGTCGCCAAGAGTGCTGCCACCAAGTTGAACTGGGCCCAGGTGATCTCCAAATTGGGATTGACCGGCTCCACTTCGTCGGCCTTGACCGCTTTCAAAAAGAGAAACGACGAGGCCAAGAAGGAGTTCCAGGACTTGACCTCCCAGTCCACCGAGGTCGACTTTGCCTTCTACAAGAGCGTGTTGAAGAACCAGAAGGTTGTTGAGGAGGTCGAGAAGGCCGTGTCTTCTTTCAAGCCTGTGAGCTACGATGTGTCCAAGACCTTGAAGACCATTGACATCTTCGAGGAGAAGGCCGTTGAGAACGCCAAGTTGACGGAGAAGTCTGTGTTGGGCGAGATCGAGCAGTTACAGGCCACCTTGAAGGACATTGAGGGTGCCAGACCATTCGACCAGTTGACCGTTGACGACGTGGCCAAGGCTAGACCAGACTTGGACGAGAAGGTCAACTACATGATCAACCACGGCAAGTGGGAGGTTCCTGGTTACAAGGAGAAGTTCGGTGACTTGACCGTCATGTAAGCTTCGCAAAACGAGCATGTTACATCAATAAAGACAAAAATATTCGACGTGGTGTTGTAGAAGTACGAGTCATGATTCGTTGAGAAAGGTGTTTGAGATCGGACGCATTCGAGCCAGAAATGACAGTCACATTCCTGACTCACCTTATCAATTTCCATTCATTATTTACGAATTGCAAGCTCTCTTCGAGGTAGTGGATGATAAGCGTAGAACCTTGGAATAGTTCCAGTGGGAGGTAAGTCAAATCATTCAAAGATTTCGGGTTTGCCTCCAAGATCTTGCGACTGTTGAATCCTCGATCATACTGGATATCCCAGCCTGTCACGATCACATTGCACCCATACATGTTTTTGAGGCGTAGTAGCAACGCGTTCACTTTCCTATACCACGCAAACTTCTCCTGTGACGGAAGAATGCTGACATTCCAAAAAAATGCTGAGATGTTCTCAATGATGAGCGTGTTGAGATGCCTCGAGCTGACGTCGTCGTAGGCATCCTCGGGGATTTCTTGGAGGATCTTTATTAGATGCATATGATGCAGACATGACATGATCAAACTCGATGAAAAGTCGGCAAAAGCACTGATGGTGGGCACTCCACACTCAATGATCGTCAAGTCGGTACTTTTGGAGCATAGCGCCTGGTAGAAATTCCGTTTACGCTCGATATCGTGGAATAAGCATACCCCATATTCATTCGAAAGGTTAAGTTGTGGGCATTGCGGAGAGAGAGTTGGAAGGCCAATGTTCTGCTTTGGGATGTGGATAAACTGCAATTAGTTATAGCCGGATTGGTGTATAATTGGAAGGTGTACGTACCTCTGATAAGGGAGTAGAATTCATGCATTCATTTGGTGATATTTACAGTTCAGACTATTTCTCAGTTTCGCAGTCTCACATACATTTTGCAGTCTCGAGCATTTGTCAGTCTCAATTCTCATTCTCACGTTTTTATTCTCACATATGTTCCTCACTCAGTCCTCATCGGTTCCGTCGTAAGAATTCATGAAGAAAATCGTGCCGTTGATCTCGTGGTCAAAGTTGTAGTCAATGCCGTTCATCAACATCTTATTGATCTGCAAAGTGGTGTAGCCGTCGTTTTCGTCGTTGACCAGGCCAATGTTCACATCCTCAGCATCTCCACGGCTCAAGTTGATCATTTTCCGCACAAGATCGTTGAGAAAATGCGAAACCAAAATCAGGTAGTTCGGGAAGAACTTCTCTTGCTTCAAGAATTTGCACTTGGCTCTTTCCACTTCCGGGTCGAAGTTAAACTTGGTCTCCAACTTGTCGTCTTCAAACTCGCCAATCTCGTACGTTTTCACCGGTAAACACAAGAATGGGTGTTGGGACGCCTTGTTGGCGTGGAAATCCCACGATTTGTTTCGCAACGGCCCTGTGAGTTGGAATAAGTCGCCCAAGTTGGTGTCGTATGGACTTCTGTCAGCCAAAACCTCACTCAACGACCGCATCAATTGGGTGGTGAGCACGTCTTTGTACACTTGTTTTTGAGGGTGGAAGTATCTGTGATGGAGAAGATAGTCATCCAATTTGTCCAAGTACTTCGCGCAGTGGACGCACTTACACCCGTTCCATAGAAAGGTATTCATGGGTTGCTCGTAGCACGCCAAACTCGCAACTAAATTGGGAAGCACTAGGTTCACCACGTGTCTCTGAATGGTGGCCAACAAGTTCGGCAAGAGGATCGTGTAGAGTTTCACTTTCCGCAAGTAGTTGCCTTCGTACCCATCGTCAATGTTCCCATCTAGTGGTGCGTTATGGCGAATTGAGAGGTAGAAAAGTGAATTGGAGCTCTCGACAATGTTCTTTACAAACTGGAAAATCGTGAGGTCCCACTTCTCGCAGTAGCGGTGGGAGTTGAGTTGAGCGTCGCTGGTTTGTATAATTGCAAGTCGTTTGAGCTTTGCAAACTCAAACCTGTCCAAGCTGGGAGCTAGACATTCCTGGTCGCATTCTTTCGGAGAGTTGCACCCGAGAGAGATCTGGAAATTTTCGATCTCGTCGAACTTGATGTAGGGGAATCCGTTCCGCGAGGTGTCGTGGGTGTGGACCACGTTGAACGTGGTGAGTTTGTCCATTGTGAATGGAGTTTTCTGGTACAATTGCCAGAGTTGCTTGGTGACAGTTTGAGCCACCGCAGGGTCGTCCTTGACCAAGAGCGTTTTAAGTTTCTTGAGTGTTGGGATGGCCAGGGCGTCCAATTTTTGCTCGGAGTCAGCTCCTGCAATGATGACTTCCTCCAAGTAAGGTAACTTCTCCACCAACCCATTGAGCTCGCTGAGGTTGTCCAAACACACGGATGTCCACTTGAATTTGGTTGAAATGCCGTGGCCGTATCCCTTGGAGCTGCATAGCAAGTCTTGCACCAAGGTGTGGCGAAGCTGGTGGCCCTCCACATAAAGCTTCTGTACCGAGTTGGGTACTGAGGCTAACGCCAACACAAACTCCGTGAGTGCATCCTCCAACAGCTCAGACGGCTCTAGATCAGTAATGGTGATCATTTCGATGTAATTGGCCAAGTTCGGGTTGACCTCGATCGACTGAGTGAGCGTTCTGAGTCTAGCTTCCAACATTTTGGCATGTGCCTCTGGAGATTTCTCCACGGAGCTAAATCCACATATGGTCGTGCAGCACAGTTCCAAGTGGTCAAGTCGTTGTCTGATGTTCGCTTCTGCTGTGTTTTTCAAAACAGGGTCTTCCTGGATCACTAGGTTTCTGTAGAGTTTGCGTAGACATGGCTCGTAGAAGTGGAAGTTGGTAAGGGCCAAGTTGAAAAGCGAATTCTGAGGAAGAAAGTATAAGAGGTTGTCGAGAACGTCCGACGGGAATTCTAGTAAACTTTTCATGGAGAAATGACTTTTGGCTGATCAGGCCAGAGTGACAGACATGTGGAGAATATGTTGGGTGCAAGTTGCACCTGCACAGGGCTTAGTTTGGGGTACTAGCGTCTGGAGATGCCAGAGGGAAAAGGCAGAATGGGAATGGTGGAATTGACGACCGCGGTGGCTTGATGAAGGTCCGTCATTCGGATGTCAGATCATGTTTCTTAGTCAAGAAATTGCGGCGTCTGTGTGTTTCTGAGGATACAACTTTCACATGGCAGATACCGAGAGTCGGATAGGGCAAAATCGTCTGGAACGAAGAAGTGATGAAACTTGGAGCGGTTCCTATAGATTCCTCCAATCTCGTTGACACTTTGTGAAATTGAAATGAACATCCGTCTCTCCAGCCTTCATCGACATCCAAGCCCCGAACAATCCCATTCTCTCGTCCTCAACAGAACACTTCATCTTCGGCCGAGAACAGGTCCATGTTTTAAATTTCTCTTTTAACTCCCGACGATCATCCGCTGTTCACTTCACACTCACGTCACGCTCACGTCACGCTCACGTCACTTTCATGTCATATCTCCAACAAGTTTTCATCTACAATAATCTTTCAATCGATGCATTCAGGTGTCTATGGACAGCGGCTAAGGAGACTAAACATAACAGGCTGTTTACTCCTCCTTGAGGCCCACGATGGCTCTGCCAGTGTAGTACAAACTGAAAGCAGTGGACACGGCGAACAACCCGTAGAATGGGTACACCAAAGCCTTAGAGCGAGGTCCTCTCAACCACAACTCCTTGTTGGAATGCTGGTACAACTTTTGCAATTTGATAACTCTTTGTGGGTCCATGGTGTGGGAATAGATTGGAGTATTGACTTGGATGGTATCAAACGATAAAACATCAGCGCACTTTCTAGCCAATTAGAAAGGGCACGAATGTTGCGGTGCGCGCACGACCTGCTACCTCTCTAGCCAACTGTGCTGGAGTGGGGGGTGGTGACTCGCAGAAAAAAGGCGAAACAGTAAAATAGAATCGATACCTCAGCGTTCATAGTTATCGCTTGATTTGTCTGAGTTCCCTAAAGGTGCTGGGGTGCTACATTGGCTTGGGGAGCATTGAAACATCCGTACACCACGGTTCATGGCCTACGATTCCATTTCAGCCCATCGTATCGTCGTCAATTCTGGCTCAGGTAGCGTTGGTGTCCCTCTTCTGTAGAATATTATGTCAATTGAGCGATGTTTGTCTTTGTCGACTCGCCAATAAGTTCAAGGTCGAAAGTGACCCACCCATTCCTCCTCAACCACGCTAGTCAGAGTCCAGATCAAGCACAACAGTCGTTCTTCTGTGGCTAGTAACTGCCTCTTCGTCAGAGTCTAGGATCTCAATTTCCGATGCCGACAAGTCCGCCTCATCAGCGCTGAGATCAATGTAGTGACTCACGTCTCGCCTGTGGATGCTGTCTATAGCATTCTCCACGCTAAGGCCGTCTGAGTTGCTTCCGTTGTCTGAATGGCTATCTGAGTTGCCGGAATTCTGCAAGTCCAGAAACTCGCGCTCGTAGTTCGCCGGACTGCCACGAAATCCTCGCCACAGTTCTCCCTCCACACTTTCTCCAGACGATAGTAGCTCATCATCGGTGGCATCATACCGATCGCCGTGGATTTCCCGCGCGTCCCTGTTGTCGAGAAAACTGTCTTGTGAGTCGTAGGCGTCGTTGGCATCGGCCACGCCATAGAGTTCCACTTCTTCTTCATCCTCATTGTATGCCTCTCCATCGTCAGAGTCAAAGTACAGATCAGACCTTGGGATCCGGAACCTGGCCCCACAATGTAGACACACGCTTCCGTGTGCCTCCCAGTGGCAATTGCCGCACCGAGGCACGCCATCAGATTTGTCAACTAATGTAAGCGCATTATCGAAGGCTTCGCCAAAGAGACTTCCCTTACGCATATCCTGGTCGTACTCATCAACGACAGAAGCACGAGCTTTGCTGAGTTCGTCCTTGTGCAAATTATCCTCCAAAGATTCGATGATAACGTCGGTTATGTTCTTGCTCACCTCTCGGAGCTGAATGTTCAAGATCGGCGGCTCCTCCATATCCTTCCGACAGGTCGGGCAGTTGACTTTGGTCTCGAACCACGAATTTAGACACCTGTAGCAGAATGAATGGCCGCATTGCGCTAGAAACGGCACATGCATCACCTCGGAGCAGATCAGACACTCGAGATGAGATATCACGCTCACGAGAAGCTCGTCTTTCAAGTCGGCGTCGATATTTTTCCACACACGCCTGTCATCGTATGAGACGACCATTTCCGTCAATGCAATATGGGTTTCGGATGGAACTCGCCACGTTTCTATCGAAGTAGCAGAGGGATGTTGTGATGACTGTGTGTTTATGTGCACGCCACTGTCTGTCAGATAGAGTGGGATATCAGCGAGTGGCACTCGGCGGAATTTGGAGATTTCTTTATTGGATGTAGACTTTTACAGCAATTACAGCAATGCTTCTGTTTGAATTGACAAGCCAACGGGGAAAGTCGGGTCCCGTTGTTGATACTGCTTTGAACGGTATTGATGCGTGACCCCACAACCCTCGTCACTCGGCTCCTTTTCTTAGCATCCCTCGCAATATACAAGCGCATTCAGCAGCTCAACTTCTTGTTATGACAATCCCAGATCTCTCCAGTCCTTCTTGGTGGTAAAACCCCGACACTCATCAGAACATAGCTGAACTTCCAATCCAAGGAATTGAAATGTTAACTCGAGTACCTGCGCCGGCACCAAACTCAAACCTTTTTCAATAGGTCGCTGGCCCTTTTGGCCTCGTCCAGAATGCTCTGCTGGTTGGTGATGGCCGTCTCTATATCCTTGGAGATCTTCTCGGTGGATTCCCTCACGATCTCCAACGTTGCCCTTAGCCTCTGCAAGTTTGCAATCTCATCTTCCGTTGACTAATGTTAGTGCTGAAGTTTATTGACAGTAATTGGGACATACCATTTCTTGAGGACAACAGTGGCAGGTTCGATCTGGAGTATGCTAAATACCGACTGTGTGCAGGAATATATATAGCCACCTCTGGAGCAACACCTAGCAAACAGGGTGGGAAAAAACAAGTGACAAAAGGTGGTTGTCGCTGTTTCTCTGCATGGTCTGGTTTTAAGATTTTCCAAAGTAATCTCGTTTTGTGTGTTCCATAGGTGTTTTCTTCTCCCCTCCATGACATCACTCACTCGCTCGAGGGTAGTGCATACTCTGCATGGTGCACCAAATACACCACTTACCTTTCATACTATAAGGCAATCATGTCGAACGAACCCACGTTGAAACGGAAGTTGGAATCCGAAAAGATTGATGAGACCAAGAAATTGAAGCTGGTTGACCAAAATGCTAGCAACCCAGACCTGGAGGAGGCAACCCAGCCAGATAGCAAACTGGCGGATATTCCGACCACAACTGACAATAAAGAGAGCACTGGTGAGCAGAAAGAGGTTGCCAAATCTAAGGAAACGACCTCGTCACCAAAACCTGTGTTTGGCGCTACCAGTACTTTCGGAAATGCTTCCATTTTCGACAAGTTGAAGAACAAACCCAATGTTTTCGATAGCTTGCCGCTGAAGGCCGAGGAGAAAACTGCTGCAACATCATCTTTTGGGAGCTCTTTTGGTAGTTCATTTGGCCTGTTTGGTGCCAACTCCAAGTTTGCCAATGCCCTTCAAAGAGCCACCGAGAAGAAGTCGTTCCTTGATGAATCAGCGGACCAAAAAACGGAGTCGAAGTCTCCAGAATTGCCAAAGCCCACGCAGCAATACAAACAGGTTGAGTTGGTGGCACAGGAGGTGAAAACAGGAGAGGAAGGCGAAGGAAGTTTGTACTCGGCCACCGCCAAACTTTTCGAGTTAGACTTGACTAAGATTTCCGAAGGTTGGAAAGAGAGAGGTTTGGGCCCACTACATTTGAACCAGTCGCTCTCGGACCCTTCACAAGTGAGAATTGTGATGCGGTCACAAGGCCTATTGCGAGTTATCTTAAACTACCGCATTACACCAACTACAGTTCTCATCAAGGGCTTGGAGGCCAGTTTGTCGCCTGGCAAGTATTTGAGATTTAACTCTGTCTCGGGCGAAGGAAAGCCCGTGCAATATCTCATAAAATTCGCCAACGAAACCCTCAGAGACGGGTTAGTGGAGAAAGTGCAAGATGTCAGAGCTAAGATCAAAAGTAACGGAACGACCAATGAGACTACGCCTTCTACTCAAGAAGCAACCGATGAGGATACAGAGGACGAGAAGCACGTATAGTATAATAGAGCTAACTTTTACGGAATGCTATGCTACTGATTGTAGAGCCTTTAACACCCCCAAACTGGAAGGAGGGATACTCGATCTTCTTCCAAACAGAGAGACTGTTAGAGCCATTCTCCGTGATGACTTTGATAAGCTCCTCTTCGGTGAAATTGCACGAGGTGATAATTAAAAGTGAACCCTGGTGCATTAGTTTTGACACTTGGATAGGGTACACCTCCGTGCCAATTTTTCCGTTAAACCCCTCCACCGCTTCGTTATTCAATGCGATGGCATCGAGAGTACCTTTGTCGAAAATTATGTCAAATTTCCCTTCGTTATCAGTGAGGTATTGGCACTCTTCCTTGATGAAGTCCACCTCTTCGAACGTAAATTTCTCGTTCGGGTATTTCCGCGTAGCGATCAGTTGCGCAAATTGTATGGACTCGGGAGAGTAGTCAATGCCATGATACTCCAATTTCGCCTCGGGCACTTCTTCTTCGGTGGTGTCGAGAAGCTCAAATAGGAAATGACCATTCCCCGTGCCTAGATCGACGATTTGCAAGGTGTTATCAATCTCGCCATCTTCTATAGCTCTGCAGAAAAACTCTACCACCTTTCTCTCGGCATCTGAATCGTCAAACCAGCATTCACCGGTGTCGTTCTCGTTCCCTTCGAAATTCTCGATTTCCTTCTTGTAGAAGTTGTTCCAGCTGTAAGGTTAGCAACTTTCTGACAAACACTCACTCGAATTCACATACTATTCCTGGGTGCCCAACTTCGAGTCGTTGAGTCTAATTTCTTCGGCCATGGCGTCTATAGAGAAGAAGACTAGGGTCTTGATGGATCTCGGGGTCACGTGCGCATCGGTGTCACTAGCAACAATTGATCCACATATCACCAACCGGCAACACACACCACCGAAAATGTCCAAGGAGAAATCACCCATGCCTGTTCTCTCCTACAGAAAGCCTCTGCTGAAACCACCGACCAATACACTTGCCCGTGATTCTCCTACTCCCCAACTGCCGCTGCTAAATAGTGAGGTGTCTAGTCCCATAGTATCGGCGCCAGGAACGCCAACCTTGGGCGGAACAAGGAAGGTTTCATCGCGACGGAAAGCCTTGCAGGAATTCTACAAGTTGCAAGAGGCAGAGAGCAAAAAAGCGGATGGAAATAACCAAGATGGAGAGAATGCAGCCGAGAGCCAAACTACAACAGATGTGGGCATAGGCATAGGCATTGGCGTTGGAGAGGCACGAGCAGATGCGAAAGATGGTGAGGGCAAGGAGGGTGCCCCTAGTTCAGAGATTGATGTGCAAAGTCTATCGGACCCTGCCCAATTGGAGAAGTACATCAACTCGGCAACCATTGAGGAGATGTTGAAACTACGCAACAAGGCCGCGGGCCGGCTCAACCACCACGACATCGAGAAGAAGTCGATCATCTATGACAACTACTACGAGCTAATCAAGCTCAGCCAGGTGTTGAGTAACTTGGGTGCCGAAAAGACAGCAAAAAGCAGTGTGTTTGACGAAACCGACAATGGCCCGAAAGTCTCGGACAAGTATGTCCACGATGTCTTGAGCGAGTTCAAGAGCTTCTTGGCCGGCGAGGGAGCGGTTTTCAACAAGGACTTTGTGCTGGTGGTGGACACCATTCGTGCAAGCGTTGATGACGCTGACTCCGTAGCCAGCGTCCAAGGGATATCCGGTAAGGACTGAGAAAGGAACTGAACCTAATTGGAATTGGGAATATATGCATGTCTCGCTAGCGATTCGAATGCCGTTGTCCCAGTTAAGTCTGCTCCATTGTCTATTGGCGAGTGCTTGCGTAATTCTATTGACGAGTGCTTGCGTAATTAATGTTGGGGACAAAATTAATAAACGACGCTTTTCCTACTGCTATTAGTTCTTGCTTGCATTGCTCCCTCCACTTGCAATATTAATTTTCTGCTTGTGCTTGACGCTCAAAAACCCTCTATTCTTTACTCCACACTCTTTTCCATTTCGCGCTTATAGGCAAACTACGCGACGCGATCAACCATCAACCAAATCATCATAGTCCAACTTTCCGCAATGGCAGAAATAGACACGATGCCCGACGACGTCACCGAGATAAGCAGCCATATCGTGCAAGACAATGACCCAGACGTGCAATTTCTGGAGGCCATCGACAAGGACACCCAGCACCGGTACCGGGTATTCAAGAAAAACTCCCCTTACCTCTACGACTACGTGTCGACCAACTCGCTTCTCTGGCCGTCCTTGACCGTCCAATTTTTCCCCGACTTGGAGCAGGAACTCAAAACAGACGCGAAGCTGGCAGAAAACGCCGCAAATGCTACAACGCAGCTAGCGTACCAGAGGCTACTTCTAGGCACATTCACGTTGGGCCAGGCGGTCGACACGGTGTCGATCTACCAGTTTCCTTACTACCGCAACCTCAACAAGTGTATCAACATGGATCAGTGGAACTATAACCCGGACAAAGAGGAGTTTGAGTTACTGACGGTGCTGAAGACGAAGCTCAGGTCGGTGCAGACCATCAACCACTTTGGCGACGTCAACAAGCTCCGGTACATGCCACAGAACCCTGACATTATCGCCAGCAGCAACAATATGGGCGAGTTACTGGTGTACAACCGGACAAAGCACCTGAGCATCAAGAAGTTGAATGATGAGACAGAGATCAACGAGCCCCAGCTACGATTGGTGGATCAGGCCACCGACAGCTCCACAGACATCTTCGCTTTCGACTGGAACAGACAAAAGGAAGGCACCATGGTAAGCGGGTCCATGAGCGGCGCGATCAACGTCTACGATGTTCAGCTGAGCACAGTGACCAGAGACGATAATACCGTGAACCACCACTGGACTCACCACCAAAACTGCGGGGTTAACGACTTGGAGTGGGTTCCGGGCCATGACTCTGTCTTCATCTCGGGCGAGGACAACGGTTGCTTGAGTGTTTACGATACTCGTGACCGCAACCAACTAATGCTGCGCTACCAAACTGCTCATCCAGCCAACAGCGTGTCTGTCAACCCTGGGAACAACTTCTGTATTGCCAGTGGCCACAGTGATGGCACTCTTGGCATCTACGATATAAGGGCGCTTTCAGCAAGCGTCTTCGAAAATGCCATACATGGGGATTCCATCACCCAGGTGAAATGGCATCCGAAGTTCCATGGGGTTTTGGGTTCTTCGTCCGCAGATAAGCTGGTCAAGTTGCATGATATGAGCCGCGAAAACACGCTTTTGTTTGACCATCAGGGCCACATGCTTGGCGTGAACGACTTTGACTGGTCGCTACATGAAGACTGGATGGTCGCCAGTGTGGCCGATGACAACTCGTTGCATGTGTGGAAGCCTGCCGCTAAGTTGGTCTCAAACTTCAAGTAATGAAACTCTACTGAACAGTTCTACATGCTTGAAATCCGCTATGCATGGGAATATATTATTTCCTGAATTTATTTCGTAGCTCGTTCTACCATCTAGGCCTTGGAGAAAAGTTTCTCAACCTCGGCGACAGACTCGGCCAAAACCTTCTCCTGGAACTTAGGGTTGCCGATCTCCTTGTTGACCTTGTCCAAAACAGATTTGATCAACTGCTCCTGCTCCTGTGCTCTCTGCTGCTGCTCAAATCTGACCCAAGAGTCCAAGGTGGCCTTGGCCTCGTGAGCGACGGCGATCTGCTGCTTCAAAGCGAAAGACTCGGCCTCCAACTTGGCGGTCTCTCTGGACACATCGAACAACTGCTTGGTGGTGGCAACAACATCCTTCAACTGGGAGACAGACTCAATTCTCTCCTTAACAGCAGACACGTGCTTGTTTCTGGAGTCGTTCAAAAGGTCGTTGACCTTCTTCACCTCACCGTCAGCCCACTCAGTGTACAATGGAGCGACGAACTTAGCAGCCAAAGCGGTGAAAGTAGCAAAGGTGACGACCAAGATGGTCTCGTCGTGGAGAACAAGCAACTCGTTAGAAATACCGTAGATGGCGGCAGCGGCGGACGAGGCCAAAATACCGGTCTTGGAAATGAGGTTGTTACCTGGCAAGGCATCGATGATGGAGTTAGCCTTCTGCTTTGGCTCCACTGGGGTAGACAAGAAACGAACACCGATTCTGGAGGTTAGTATGGGAATGAAAAGAAAAAAATTGTGGCTGGCGATTGGAAGGGGCTAAGAGATTGAAATCTCGCATGGAAACTTGCCTGAGTTGACAATGGGTGAGGGAACGTGGAAGTTGAAGGATGATTTCGAGGTTGGGTGATATATGCTCTCAGTGTAGGGCAATGGTGCGAGCAATTCGGAAGTTTCTCGGTTCGTAGACGTTGGAATTGGACAAAAAATGCTCTCAAATGGCATGCAACTTTTCTGACTTGAACTTGATCCATTCGGGCCACGGTTTAGCTGCCTTCAAGAGTCAATGGGCGGGAAATCATTCGTGATAGGTCTGAAACGCCAGGTCGATGGGAAAACGCCACAATGTGAATTTTTTTTGATGCAACATACGGAGAGCGAGCAGCCAAAAGGGCTGGACGGGCGGCTCTGGTGACAATTCTGTTAACGATAGCCATTGTGTGGTGAAGAGTGGGTACAGTTTTTCTGTGAAAATCGGTTTCAATGTTCGCACCAGGTTCGGCACCCATACTGCGATTTTATTGGAGGACGCTCGACTTCCTGATCGGGAAGTGCGCGGTATGCGCCTGGTGCGCGAGGTAATCTTCGAGAGGGAGAAAGTGAAGAGACGTAAGGATTACCAAAAAGTGAATCCAGACTTCGAATGTGATTACTTGATGCCTTTTCTGTATTGTCTCGTCGGTTAAACGCTGAATTTCGTCGGTCTTCCTACTTGTCATATGGTTATCTGGGGTTCGTAAACATATATATAGCTCGTTACTCTCTTTGGCCATTCAGCGGCTCATATGTTAAGCATATTACTCCTACTTCCAAGACGATTCCTTCAACTCTCTTCTGCGTTCTCCGTTAGGCTCTCTTGGTATTTCCGCTGGATTATCGAGTTGATGGCTCGCTCGGTGCCGTGCTGTGCTCGGTCATGTAGCTGCTTGAGATCGGCCCTGAGATCGCTATTGTACGTGATCCTGGTCTCTGATACTGCTTTTGGAAGACCAGCGTTGCTCACGCTGTCACTCGGGCTCTGAGGCTTGTCATCCACGTTCGAGGTTTGACCTTGATTCCCAACATCAGAGATGTCGCCTTTAGAGGAGTCCACGCTTTCATTGAGAGCTTCAGTCTCCTGTGAATCCAGCACGGGATCCTGCTGACGGATTTCCTGAGTGACATTTTCATGGCTGGCCAACTTGTCATACTGTTCGCCCTCCTCCACTTTCAAGTGATCCTCCAGCTTCAATTGATCCGACTTCACTCTGAGTTCTTCATTTGCCTCGGTTGCCTCATTTCCTGTTTGATCTCGCCTCTGCCGGATTTGCGCTAGACGAGAAACCCTCGACATTGAAGAAGATGACTTGATGGGAGTGCACCCGTACCGCACTTCTAGAGGCCGTCGCCAAAATACCGACTAACGATGTCAACGAAAAAAACATCCAGAAACCGCATGTGCTCGTCATCCACGCTGTAGAAATCCACTTTATTCTCAAGTAAGAGCGATCTGAGTCCAATCAAGTCTTCCTTGTAAGTTCTTGTTTGCTCAATTGGCACCACCAGACCAGTTGCACTTAACTCCTGAAAGTAGGCACTCTCCTTCGGCACGAGCGTGGTATCCTGATCAAACTTGATGAGCACTAACTTGTCGAGCTTGCTGAACCGGTCTTTGGCATCCTCGCTGAAAGTCGCCTCCTTCTCATTGTTCACGTCGCACAAGAAATTCGAGTGTTTCAAGTAATTGCCATACTGCAATGGGTCTCTGAAGTATTGAGCGGGCACAACCGATTTTTGTACGGGCGAGTTCCAAACTTGCCTTTTCAAAAGCGCATTACGTCGCTGGCATACCCAGTCGTCTTCTCGCTCACAGAGTGGGAGTTCCAGCACGCCCATATGTGGAGAACCGAACGTGACCAACGTCGACACGGTCACGTTTGGGCATCTTTCTATGAGCGCACGGAGAAACAAGCCGCCCTGAGAAAATCCAATGGCACCAAATCCGTTGTCCAACTCGGGAATCAGTGCAAGCTGCTCGCATACAATGTCTACCTCCACGTTGGCGTCTCCAAACAACGACCTTCTTTCATCAATCAGAGGGTCGTCATCGATGTGTACAGAGTGCACATAGACTGTTGGCATTAGCTGGTTCAAAATGGCCGCCATCCGCCGCATCCCGGTTGAGTTGTAGTTGTCCCCCAACCCGTGCCAGATTACTATGGCGCTAGGCTTCGAGAAGTTGACAGGGGGTCCCCACTCTGCTTTTGCGTCCTGATCAGGAAGCTGGAAGCGAGAGGAAGAGATACTTCCCAAAGAAGCAAGCGTAAGCGCCAACAGCTGAAGTATTTGCATTGGCGACTGAAAAGGAAGCTGGAGATTCACCCTCAGTGGAGAGAGAGCTCGCATCCGGGGTAATACTGAGTGCGCGCTGGGGCTGCTCGACCACGTGACTCGATATCACGTGCGAATCTTCCTATGAGCTGAGATGGGATGCAAATTCACTACCCTAGAAAACAATGACATTTCTCTTGGGAGACGACGCCAGAGAGCAGGCGAAAAAGTCTATCAAAGGACTTATAAGCCACGTGCGCAGCACTGCTGCCGAATCTTCCCGTGGCCGGGAGCCCATCTTCTTGGTGCTCAACACGAAAACCTTTCTAGTGAAGGACAAAGACTACACGCCGAGGATTATTCCGGTCACCCATAAATTGCATAAGATTGATGAAAAATCGATTCTCCTTATCCTGCGGGACCTGTCCTTCCGGGAGAAATTCACAAAGAAAGACCTGCCCACCGAGGATCTCATCCATCAGATCATACCGTTCCAGAAAATCAAGCTGATAGCCCACAGCCCCAAAGCTTTACTCCGGCTATTCAAAGAGAACGATATCGTGCTTGCTGATACAAGAATTCACAGCAAGCTTCCTGAGATCTTGGGAGCTCAGTTCTATGCGAAGAATAAAAAAGTGCCTTTCAAAGTTCAAATGGCCAAACCACAGCCAGGACATAAGACCGCGGGCAAGATTGACCAGCTGTGTGACCCAAAGTACGTCCGTGGGCAAATCAAGGCTATCTTGGGCAATGCATACTTCATTCCGCCGGCCAACGGCAACTGCATGCATATCATGGTTGGCTATCTGGACTGGAAAGTGTCTGAACTCTTGACCAACATCAACGACGTCATCAACTATCTTATAGACGACAAATATCTTCCTGTGGGCGGTTTACTCCACAAGGTTGAGAACTTGCACAGTGTGCTCATCAAGACAAGCAACAGCGTTGCGTTGCCCATCAAGGAGAAGGAGGAAAAGGCGGAAGAAAGCGACTTGAGCGATCTAGACTTTTAGGATATGAGTATTCCGGACCATAAGGGTGCTCGAGCCGGAAACGTCGACTTGCTACCTTGGAAATTCTGGGGCTAGCAGATCGCGTTTCGAGCTCTGTCGTGTGACATTTTATGTACATATCATACTGCCATCTCTCGGTAGCAGAGGAGCTCCTCGGGCATTAATAATGTTCCCTCGCCGCCCAGAATCAACATTTGCCTCCTAATCCCCTAAGACACCGTAGTGAAAAGTGCATAAAATGACCCGCCGGTTCCATGTCTAAAAATCTAATAATACTGCGGAGCGCGGGACAGGGCCGAAAAATACCCTAGTCACTTCACGCTAAAAGTTACAGCTTCTCATCCCACCACGGCTCCGAACCAACGCCTTTATGTCCCTGAATCCAATTCCAGACGATTTCGGGGCATCGTATATGGCTAGTGGCCTCAATCGGATCCGAGATCTGGCGCCCGCTACATACCTAACTCACATCTTACACGATGCCGAAGACGACGAGATCGAGCATGTGGAACACTTCAAGTACAAGCAGGACTTGGACCGTAAATTAACGGTGCTGTCGATTATTGGCTTGGGCTTCACGTTGATGGGGGTCCCATTTGGGCTTTCGACCACATTGTGGATCTCGTTGGTCGATGGCGGCAATGTCACCATGCTCTACGGGTGGCTCATAGTTGGATTCTTCAGCATATGTGTTGTGCTCAGTCTATGTGAGATCATTGCCAAATATCCTACTGCCGGTGGTGTCTACCATTTCAGTGCCATTCTCAGCAACCAGAAGTACTCAATGGTGAGCTCGTGGTTCACTGGGTGGTTCTTGCTTATGGGCAACTGGATCTACGCCGTCAGCATCATCTTTCTGGGCTCGCAGTTCATTCTTTCCATCTTTGGATTGAAGGACGTCTACTACAAGGAAGACATCTTGTTGGTGTTGGGGGTATACTTCATCCTATTGACGTTTGTCGGGTTCATCAACTTCAAGTTCTCAAAGCACTTGGAGAAAATCAACAAGGTGTGCATTTTCTGGTCGATCGGATCGGTCATAGTCATTGGTATTCTTTTGATCATTTTCGCCAAGAGGACAAATTCCATCGGACACATCTTTACCGGTTTTGATAATTCGAGATCGGGGTGGCCGGACCCATTGGCTTTCATGGTCGGTCTCCAAAGTCTGTCGTTCACGTTGACAGGCTACGGGATGTTGTTCTCGATGACAGACGAGGTTAAAAACCCGGAGCGGAATATGCCCAAAGGTGCCATCAGTGCAGTGTTGATGACTGTCTTCCAAGGGCTCTTCTTCATTCTTCCCATTCTTGTCATTCTTCCAGAACTCTCAATTTTGCTAGATGAAAATCCGGAGATTATGCCCATTGACATTGTCTTCAAGACCGCTACGCAGTCATACATTGTTTCTTTCCTCTTGGTGTTGCTTTTGATTGGAACGGTGGTTTTCCTGGCCATAGGAGCTCTAACAACTGCATCAAGAAGCACTTACGTTTTTGCTCGTG
This sequence comes from Sungouiella blattae, assembly GCA_003706955.3. NCBI lineage: Eukaryota > Fungi > Ascomycota > Pichiomycetes > Serinales > Metschnikowiaceae > Sungouiella > Sungouiella blattae. The sequence continues at coordinate 755,378 of PPMS03000001.1, read as the reverse complement.
ACGGTGGGTTACCATTCAAGGAAGTGTGGACTGAGGTTGACTCGGTGGAAGAATCTACATTGCCTAAGAACGCCTTATTCTTGTCAATGGGTGTATGTGGAGCCGTTTCCTTGTTGGCGCTCATTTCTCCCTCGGCGTTCAATGCGTTCATGGGCGCCTCTGTGATTTCGTTGGCGCTTGCCAATGGTATTCCGATTTTCAGCTTGATGTTGAACAAGAGAAGGAAAATCAAGGGATCGGCATTTCGTCTCCGACACTTCGGGTGGGTCATCAACGGGATTTCCGTCCTTTGGGTGTTCATTTCATTTTTCGTCTTGTGTCTGCCGCCTGTGATCAAGGGCATCTCCTGGCGGACGATGAACTACGCCAGTGTTGTATTTTTCTTCATGGTTCTTTTGGCTGCGGTCGGATACAAGACTTGGGGAGCCAATGTGTTTACGGGCCCACCTATCGATACCGATTACCTTGAACTTCACAACTTGGAGGCATCCACGAGGGTGAACACAGCGTTTATTGTTGAAGAAGAAGAAGAGGAGCCAACAAAAACCAGAAAGGGATATCAAGGCGTGAGCACCGGCGAAAATGACAGTGGAATACACGACACAGAGGAGGTTGACATTCCAGATGATTTAAACGATGATGTTGATAATGACGATGGTGAGAATAAGGAGGAGATAGAGCATTTCCAAACACACCGCGCGACTGAGAAGGAGACCGTTGAGGGCTTAAAGAAAGAAGTGGGCAATGATTCGTTTGGAAGAAATGCGGAGAATCTCGCAACCATAGACCAGCCAGGCAATCCCACCAACCAAGACCAGACTGACCCAGAGGAGAACGATGGGTGGGATGAACTCGACGATTTTGATGACTTTGATGATTTTAGTGGGTCGGATGCTGTCACATACGACGAACATCCGAAGCTGATGGGATCTGAGACGAACGCTTCGAGTCCGAGTGCTTCTGAAAATTCCGGCGAAGTTGTGTTCGATCAGAGTGACTACAAGTAGCACAATCTATTCGGCAAATGTAACGAGGGGACTGGAGGCCCGAGAAAGGAAATTGTGTCGACTTGGCAGTAAATGATTTTTTGGGTGCATCCGGCGATGGGGAGATTTGTATGAGATTTTAATGTTCATAGATAAAGAAAACTTAAATTTGATATTGTTGCGGATTGTGTGTGAGATGGTTGCGAAATGAGAAAATCTTGTGAAATCTTCCGGAGTGGTCCATGAAAAATATTTTTTTACCAAAGAAAAAAATTCTCAAACAGATCAAGTCCAGAAAACAAAGCACTCCTTTTGACATAGATGCCATCCGAGTACTTTTTCCAGCACTCATACCTACGCATCTGGCCATCAGCTACTTTTCCACCTTTGCAACTGGTTGCAATCACTACTGCGTGCACACAGGTCAGAACAGACGAAAAAGAGCGAAAAAAAAACCACTGGCACACTATAGCTTTTCATCATGTCTGCTGACCACACAAGAGACCCTTGCCCCATCGTCATCTTGAGTGACTTCGGTGGAGCGTTCTCCATGGGTGTTATTGGAGGCTGCTTCTGGCACGGAATCAAAGGATACCGTAACTCGCCATACGGAGAAAGAGGAATCGGCAGTCTTGCCGCCATTAAGGCCAGAGCCCCTGTGGTCGGAGGTAACTTCGGTGTTTGGGGAGGCTTGTTTTCGACGTTCGACTGTTCCGTGAAGGCCATCAGAAAAAGAGAGGACGCCTGGAACGCCATCATTGCTGGTTTTTTCACCGGTGGATCATTGGCCATTAGAGGAGGGTGGAAGCACACCAGAAACTCGGCAATCACATGTGCATGTTTCTTGGGTATCATCGAAGGTGTTGGTATGATGATGCAGAGAATGATGGCACAGCCCACCGTTGGGCCTGTGTTCCCTGAGGAGCCCTTGAAGGCTTGATTACGATCGACATGAACGCCAGGCGAGCCTGGTCTTGTACATAATTGCTAATGTGAAGAAAGCAGTGTGGGAATTTGTAGGAGCTTACCCCAAGTGACAACAGTGTGTTGGCGGTGAGGAGAACTAGTCAGTCTGTCGCAACCATCTGGCAGAGGTTGACTCGAGCAAGCAGCTTGAAGATAAACCGACCAAATTCATGAATGAAATAGTGCTGAATAAAATGTTTCACTCGTAGTACAAAGAGCGTTCTGATGGATGGGAGAGTACGCTCGAAAGAGGACAGTGATGTCCATCTATGTTCACATAGGATGGAGTGGCCATCATCGTCCGAGTCTCACTCCGAAAGTTAAAGTCTCTGATATATGCCCCTTCTTCTCGGCGTCAGCACGCCCAGAAGGTCACTTGTAATTCAGAATTGCGTTGATTTAGCTGGTTCGGTCGGCCCTAAATGCGTTAAATGCACTTTGTTCCGCCTAAAACCAGCTTATGTGGCAAGATAATACTTATAGAAGAGGCAATCAACGTGGCAAGATAGTGCTCATAGGAGAGGTAATCAACATGTGGCGGACCGATGTATACAACTTATCAAGGGTCCACCGAAGGCAAAAAGTAGTCCAGATCCCCCGATCCAAATCGAGACAGCCTCACCTACATTTACGAGCATTGCGTCCGTGACCTGAACCCTCGCCTTCAAACAATGGTCGCCGAAACCGTCCCAATTAGGCATGCGGCGACAACTGGCTCCAACGACAATAAGGGGTAGAAAAAACCATCTCGCCACCGTGACCGAATTTGACCCACGTTGCTGCTTCGCACGGCACTAGCCAAATCGTTGGCAAATAGTTACTAGCATGAAAATTTAGTGATGGAACTACAAAATGAGTCGAAACGCGGACCACTTGCCCCATTGGGCGGTGAGGTGGAACTTCTTGCGGCTGGTTCATCGTGACTGATGGGCCAAAGAATTTTCACGCACGGCTAAACCGTATGGAACTGGTGGCAATGACTCATGCTGATTCGGGGTAGTCCCGATTGAGAAGTGCGACCGGTGGGTACTGCAGGGCTCGCAACGCAGCACCGCGTTTTGCCTGTCAATCTCTCCAATTTGGACACTAGCAACATGAGCCAGGGCGGGGCACAAGTGACTTCACGGCCAATGACTAAAATTCCATCTCATCACATTTGCCACCGACCGCGAGAAGAACCAAATATAAATATCTGGTGATGCGGCCGTGTTTCTGTAGAATCTCATCAATAACAATGAAGACCTCCATACTATTGGCCACGGCCTGCGCTACCACCTCCTCAGCAGCATACATTGCTGTTGGGTCGAAATACGCCCACAATTACCAGATTGAGCTGAGATCTTTGAAGCAAGACCTTCAAAACCCTTCGAACAACAACCAGAATCCTCCTAGTGACAACCCCCACAGCCCGCTTGCCCACGACGGTGGAAGCGCGGCCAACGCTGGAAATGGCACTGCAGCAACGAATTCTACTAGTGGTGCCCCACAACTACACGCCAGCTATATGCTAGCTCTCGTGTGTGTTGCCGGGCTTCTCTAAACATATAGAAAATACATTGCATTGAGGAGATTTATTGTAGAATTCGAGTAGTCAGAAACGAAAAGACAGTGGAAAGGACAGTGAAAAGGATCTCCGGAGAAGGTCGTGTAGAGGTTTTCGCTGGCTCCTAAGTTTTCTGCGTGTTTAAGTACATGCCCGTTTCCGAGACATCCCGCTTTGTGCGCTCGGAGCAGTCGGAGCGAGCGAATCAATTGCTTGGTTTACAAAGTCACAATGGTATTTCTCGAATGCGACTTATTTCTCTCGCTCTATTTCAACTCACTTTCGCTAGCTTTTGCGCCCTCTGTTTTACATCCGGCCCGCTCGTCCGTTGGCAGTTTTCGCAGCCATGGTAGCACACCCGTGCACCACAACGACAACCGCTTATCCGGCGTAGTGCGACCACCTGAAAAAGATGAATCATTCTCCCCATCTGCTACTTCGTCACCACACCAACAATGAAAGCTGCGCTTCGCCAAAGCGGCAGAATCAGCCAAGTCAGACACAAGGTATCGTCGAGCTCCACCTCGGCGTTGGCCTACAAGACCTTGCACAGAAACCAGAAGAGACCTCCTTTACCCACTTTTGACACTCCAAACTGGTCCGCAGATGCCGCCGTGTCGTCGATTTTGTACGAAACCCCTTTCCCTTCGAAAGCGCCCAGAAAGCAGCACGTGTTGAACTGCTTGGTGCAAAACGAGCCCGGTGTGTTGTCGCTGGTGTCGGGAACTTTGGCTGCCAGAGGCTTCAACATTGACTCTCTCGTTGTGTGCAACACAGAGGTCAAGGACTTGTCGAGAATGACGATTGTGTTGGGTGGACAAGATGCGGTTGTCGAGCAGGCAAGAAGACAGATTGAGGACTTGGTGCCCGTCTACGCCGTATTGGACTACACCAACGCCGAGATCGTCAAGAGAGAATTGTTGTTGGCAAGAATCTCGTTGTTGGGCCCAGAGTACTTCCAGGAGTTGATTGCCGCCCACAACTTGCACACGAGTGACAGCTCCTCCGTGCCAGACTTGAGTGCTCCTGAGTCGCAGTTCCACCCAAGCAACTTGGCTCCTTCGGAGGCGTTGAGACAGAAGCACTCGCACTTGCAGCACATCTCCACCATCACGGAGAAGTTTGGCGGTAAGGTCGTGGACATCTCCGACCGCAACGTTGTGGTTGAGTTGAGCGCCAAGCCTTCGAGAATCTCGTCGTTCATCCAGTTGTTGCAGCCATTTGGTATCTTGGAGATTGCCAGGTCGGGAATGATGGCCTTGCCAAGAACGCCCTTGGACCACGCCGCAGTGGAAGAGGAGGCTGTTGACGCCAGCGACATTGTCGATGCCTCCCAGTTGCCTCCTGGTTAAGCGACAATCGCAATACACAACTAATTGGAACTACTGTAGAGCCAGGTAGTAATGCAGTCAGGTGGAATGGAGCCCGTACTAATGTGGTCAATTGTCTGGCACATTCAGATCCGGTTGCCGAGGTGCCGACCACCTCGGGCCGGTTACTCCAGGGTGCATTGCTGCCTCCGGCAATATGCTTCTCCTCTCCGCTGCCCAATGGCAATGTTCGCATGCCTCATGCACAGTTCACGGTGGTCTGGTACACTCGAGATGGGTCTGCATGGAAGAGGTGCGCCGACGCAAAAATCAACCCTGGTGATTGGGGGTCACCGCATTGATTCTGGTTCGTTGCATGGTCAACACGACAATGGAAGCCCGGTGTTCCTGAATGGAGTTTTTCTTAACTCCAGCGAAATGTGGGCCCTGCAAGTATCTCCGGTGCATTTGGAGCGGGAATGTTCTTGTGCGCACGCCCGCCCACGCAGATCCCATTCAGAACCTAAAATCTGGTAGCGGTAAATCGACACCCCAGGTGGGTTCTTTGCACAAATTACGACCGCCATTAAGGTTTGTCTTGTATAATTGCCCCTTTATGCAATTTCGCCTATCGTGTGCTCACAACGCCCTACACCTCGTAAGTGCGAAATTGTGGCAGGAATGGAAGCCAGTCAACCCTGCCCAAGAAGCAAACAAATAGCCGAACCACAGCAAGCCAAACATAGAAAGTGATTTTCCTAAGTAAAAGGTAGGGCCCAGGCGCCAGACTCACCTCGCTAAACCTTTCCACCACATTCGTATTATTTGATCCGCCATAGAATCGTGGCCAGCGGTTACAACCGGGCTTTTTTTAGTTTTCGAGTGGGTGCGTCACTTTTTACATCCTCCATTTCCAACACAAGCTCAACTTTCCACCCACGCACAGCATCCTCTTTCTTCTGCATCACATCATCTTTGCTACACTCGGGCCGCCCATTCCACTCGCCATTAATTGCGGCCAATCCCCCGCTCGTTCCCTCTTTGGTATCTCCGCCAGTCACCACAAGCAGTGCTCCACACGCCCGTATGGCCATCCACAACAACGTGAAACATGAACAGGGCGACGGCACCGTACAAGACCCAAGACTGGGTGCCCACCGAGATGCTAACTCGCGTCAATCCGGTGTCCCGCAAGACCTGCGACAAATGCCTCCGTCAACCCCAATGCCACCGGGTCCCTACGATCAATACCAGTACTACCCCAATGTGCAAATGCAGCAGGCAGCATACTACCCGGTCATGAGACCAGGAATGCTTCCGCCCGGGGTCCAGCAGGTGGTTCCGCCCCAGGGCATGTCGTCGAACATGCCGCAAAACATCTCCCAAAACATCGGCCAGAACATGGGCCAGATCCCGCCCATCGAGATGCAGCCCCTCCAAAATGCGGGCCAAGTTCTCCCGACAGCACCTGGGGGCTCCCACAAGCCGGCGAACGGTCCATATGACGAGAAATTCAAACTGCTATATGGGTATAAGCAGCGGTCGCCGGCGCAGCTCATGTCGCTGAACAGCCCGCCGTCCAGCTCACTGGGGCAGGACATGGGCCACAATGTGGGAAACTCCAACATCCCCACCGTCTCGGGCGAGCCTGTCCCGATGGCGCAATTGGGCCCCATGGGTGTGATCCATGGCCCCGGCCCGGTAAACGGCGGTGGTCTCCAATCCCGCGAAGAATCCGAATCCAACTCGATTACCGGCACCTATCCGGGCCCTGGTGGCATGCCACCTAACGGCATGGGTGCTCATTCGGGCCCATCTATCGCTCAGCCGGCCATGGCGTCAGATTTGGCCAATTCACGCACACTGAATGCTGCCGGTGTCGTCAAGCTGCTCCGGTCATCGTCTTACCCTCGCAAGCGGTCGCACACCGCTTGTGACACATGCCGGCAAAAGAAAGTCAAGTGTGACAACGTCAGGCCGCAGTGTGGGGCATGCAAGCGCAACAATAACGCCAACTGCCGCTACCGCACCGACGAGCCGGGCTCCGACTACTCAGGATACGACCCAGCATCCATTAACATCTTGGCCAAGCTAGATGTGATTTTGCGTGAGTTGAGAAATGACGACGAGGCCAACACGCCAGAGGCGCACTTGCCGAAACGGCGCCGCAAAGGGAAGAGGGTGCAATACTTCCAGCATTGTTTGTGGGACATGTCGCTCACTTCGGTGATGCGGTGGTCGTATCTCCAGAAAGTGTTGGGTACGACCCCAGATGACGCTGCAGTGCATCAGGGCAGGCTCATCAGGGACTACGAAGTGTCTGACCGCCAGTTCCCATTCTCGAGCTCACCTGTGGCCCGCTCCGAGCTGTGCCAGGCTATTGAGCGGCTTTTGCAGCACGAATTCTCCACATTCACTAACTCATTCTTGATCAACTGCCACACTAAAGTGCCATGCATCGATATTATTACTCTCGTGGAGTCGGTGGAGATTTACACATTGATGAAGCGAGCGGACGACAATTTCTCGTTTGTATCCCTTCTCGAGGACTACAATAACCTCAAACCAACTGAGCAAGTGTCGAAATCCTACGAGGCGGCAATAGCAAAGCTTCAAATCGAGGATTCTCGTATCAGACAAAGGCTGTACCGTAATCTCTGCGAGTCAGTTCCGCTTCTCCTTATTATCTGTGCTATTGGAGCCCTTGCGACTCCAATACGCTTGGACAACATTGGCACATTCAGTCTGTCGCTCGAAGAGCGGGCTGCAGTGAGCATTGGCTGTTACGATATGGCAGATGCCGAAAAGGGAATCACCCGAAACAGATTCCAGTTAAGTCAGATGCTTGTGTCATACGCATTGATTATTTCATCGGTGTATCCTCAATCGCTTCGACCAAACTCGCTTGTTTCTGTGGAGTACCACATTCTTTGCAGCCAGTACTATCAGTACATCATGAATCCTTTGAAAGCACACCGCGAGATTCTGCTTGCAAGTACTGAAATGATGTACTTTCTCCAAAAGGAATCCGCCACGGGTGATAGCTCGAGGCTGCCGGAGTACGTTTTGAATGGGAAACGACTGGTGGTCGACAGACTATTCTGGACTTGTCTCAAATTGGAGTGCGAGTTGCGGTCCGAATTGAGTCCCCATGTGCCACTTTCGGGGATTACCCAAATGAATCCACCTTCTTCATTCATGAAAATTCCAGACCCGTTACTGGAGGATGATCATTTGGGTGAATGCATTCGACTCGCTAACAAATATGATGATCAATACTCGTGGTTCTTTTTCTTGACAGAGATTGCGGTGCGGAAGGTTGACAATAAGCTCTTTGACGAGATTTATTCTGTGGAAGGAGCAAAAGATATGCTTTGGGATCAGCCCAAATTTGCAGAGACCACAGTGTGGAACATCTTGATTAAGTACTTGAACCAGTACAACGGCATCATTAGTTCTCTCTCGCCTAATATCCGGAAGTTTGTGCTTCTGGAAGTGAACGTCGAGCAGATCTACGGCATTATCAAAAAGAGGGCTGACAAGAAGAACAAAAACAACACCGAGGAGGACATTTTTGAGAACTTGGATGAGTTTTTGATTGATGACGACTTATTGCTTCGTGCGCAATCTGAGTCTGTAATGTTCATCAAGACTCGAATTGTGACTTCCAAACTTGCTTTGTTTCGTCCGCTTATCTATTTATTCCTTGAAGACAAGATCCTGTTTATGGAAATCGTGGAGGCTGCAGCGGATGTGCTTCCTAGGATACAAATGTCTCAGACTGACCAGGCGGTTTTGCAGGACCAGGCAGAGTCGCCAATGACAGGATCGTCGTCTACCAACAATGACTCGACTGATGGGTCTTCAAATTACAACTCCAACTTCGCCAATTTCTTGGGCGAGGAGACTTCGTATTTTGACATCACCAACGCCTCGCACGTGTACCTGAAACGGTACCCTGATGACGACTTCAGTGACCTCATTGAGTACACTGATGGTGCTGATGAATTTGACAAGGATTTCATCCAGATAAAGGACACTGCTGCTGCCCGGAAGCGGCTTCTCCGAGTGCTTATCAGGAACTTTATCACTTTACCAAAACTCAACATACCAAAGATTGGGCTGCACAGACATGCCGGCTCATGGTATTACATTCGCAACCTTTTTCTCGGTGTCACCATCCAATTTTTGCTTTTCAAGAAAGTGCAAGAGTCTGTTATTGCGTTGATGTCAGAAGCTACTGAGGCACAACTGAAACAACAGCCGGAACTTTTCGATGCGCTCAACGCGGTGTTCAGTCGGGAGACTGTGAAGGCTTCGTTAGACCATGCGTTGCTTATTATCAATTATTGGAAAGATGAGCGCAAGGATTGTGCGCTTTACGGGGAATATATCCTGAGGTGTCTCAAAAACCTTTGAGACCTGCACTGATCAAAGTCCGAGGGTCGCATTTTGCAACTTGACATAAGTAGCGAGCAAATGCCAGACGATTTTCACCCATGCGCAGCCTATGAAAAAAGAAGACCCTGCCGATTCGCACTTGCGAAACTGCGACTACGAGATTAAGGAGCAAGACCGGTACTTGCCAATTGCCAATGTTGCCCGTGTTATGAAACTGGCGCTCCCACCCCAGGCAAAATTGTCCAAAGAATCCAAGGAATGCGTGCAAGAGTGCGTGTCCGAGTTCATTTCGTTTGTCACGTCACAGGCGGTCGATCGATGTACGCTTGAGAAGCGTAAGACCCTTAATGGAGAAGATGTGCTCTGGGCAATGTTCACCCTTGGTTTCGAGCACTATGCAGAGACGTTGAAAATATACCTTGCCAAATATCGACAGTTTGAGCAGATGGAGGCCGAACGAAGATTATCCTCGCGGAAAAGGCGTCCGCGTGCAAAAGAATTGTACGATTCTGAGAGCGACAGCGAGGTATTGAGCCCCGGAAATTTCGAGTTCGAGGAGCTGCCAGAAGAGCCGTACGTGAACTTTGAAGGGTTTGACTTTGCCAGCTCCGCGTGAGCAAAAGCCGCATAGGAAGGACGCGAAAAATCACCAAATATATGTGGCAATTTTTCACAGCGTCTTCTCTGCCTGACGTGTGCCTCATGCACATTGGGAGAAACATCGCTGGTCGGAATGTACACCCAAGCTCGGGCGCACCCGCAAATCGGAGTGCATAAACACGGCCTCAATTCACGGTACAACCTTCACGACATGGGTTTCATGTGATGATCCGACCTTAATCTCGAGAGTTTTGGGTCAGCTTATCTGAAACACGCGCTCAAGGCAATAAGTGCCACTTTTGGAACGTCGCAGCGAGGCTGAATTGCACTCCCAGTCGGCATATGGGCCCGTGCGCTTATGCAGATCTGCTTTGAAGCAGCAACACTGGAGAGTTACACTCGAGAACCCACGGGATTGTTTAGGAATGTGAAAAACCACCAGGATTTGCGAAAAGTAAACAATATATAACCACGTATGGAGTCGTTTTGCGTAAACTCCCCACTCAGTGTGGAGCCCACCCAGCCAAACCTTTTTTTTTCATGGTGTACGGGTGCGAAGTCCCACCCGTTCAGTGCCTGCGTCTTCTTCAAATTTCCCAGGAGTCGCTTACATCAGTCATTGTACCACTAGCAGGAATTGCACTAACTTACTGAATCAACAAGGGCTGTCTTCACCATCGCCAGCACAGACCCGCACACCATCACAGCCCAGTCATCAACTGCACCGGCAATTTCAACCTTCACACAGGCACCACACCATGATGAAGCCATTCCGCAAGAGTAAGCGCCTGTCAAATTCGCTGAACTCATCAAAGCATTCCATTTCGCGGGTGACATCCACTCAATACACCACGGACGAGTTAGACTCCGTGTTGAAATCGCCCAAAAAAGTGATCAAGGCGCTATATGATTATCAGCCACAGGGACCGGGCGAACTCAGGTTCAACAAGGGCGATTTCTTCCATGTGCTTGGCGACGTTAACGCAGAGTCCGATGGGAACGGCTGGTATGATGCCACTAATCCTGTGACCAACCAGCGTGGGATGGTGCCGATGTCTCACTTCGAAGTGTTCAACAGGACCAGACCAGGGCTGAATCAGGATAACGGCCATAGCATCGAGCAAAGCAACCCGATCAACGCCAAGTTGCAGCACGTAGCTGCGGGCCAGAATAAGGCCGCCAACCAGACGCTTTATGGTGTCACTTTGTACGATTTCAAAGCAGAAAGACCCGACGAGTTGGACATTGTTCCGGGTGAGAATTTGGTCATCTGCGCCCACCACGACTACGAGTGGTTCATTGCCAAGCCGATTACTCGTCTTGGTGGACCGGGCCTCGTTCCAGCACTGTACGTGAAGATTATTGATATGTTGCTGTCGGCGAAGAACCTACAGCCGGACGACGACGTGGTGGCGGTGATCAACCATTTCAAGATCCCCACCGTCGAGCAGTGGAAGGACCAGACAGCCAAGTATCAGGCGCTGACGATCCCATTGGGCCACATCTCAAACCCAAGCTCAGGACCAGTGGTTTCGTCCAACTCGCAATATTTCCAGAAAGAAAGCACCGGGTCTAACCGGTCGCTGTTGACGCTGACGAAAACAACGATTGTGGAGGCGTCCGTCGACTCGTACCACTTGGAAGGTGGACGCTACCAGTACTTGGTGACTGCACGTCTCTCCAATGGTAAGACCAGGTACTTGTACCGTTACTACCAGGACTTTTACGACTTGCAAGTGAAACTTCTTGAGCTCTTTCCTTATGAAGCAGGCAAGATCGAGAACTCACGACGTATCATTCCTTCTATCCCGGGTCCTTTGATCAACGTGAATGACTCCATCTCCAAATTGCGTCGTGAGAAGTTGGACTACTACTTGCGTAACTTGATTGCCTTGCCGCTGCACATCTCGCGGTGCGAGGATGTTCTAGGTTTGTTTGAAGTGACTAACAACGGCGTAGACAAGGAGACGGTTGACACCAAGGGAGACCGCTCGTCTAAACCAATCAAGCAACAGTCCAACTACCAACAGGACAGACTCTCGCAGTATCTGAATTTCCAGCCTCGCCAGGGTAATTCGACGTCGCCCCAACTGGAATCTCCCTTGCAAAGGTCCACATCGTCTTCTTCGACGAATTTGCTCACACAGAACCCCGTGGTGGAGAAACTGGCGAAAGTGAAGGTGAAGTTCTATTACGAGGACGACATCTTCGTCTTGTTGCTTCCTGTGAACTTGCGTCTCCAGGACTTAAAAACGAAGTTGGTTCGCCGACTCGGGCTTGAGTCCGAAGACGGCGACGGATCGGCGTTTTTGTTTCTCAAAAACGACTACGACGAGTTCATGGATTCGAACAACGTGGCCACTGATGTGCTTACGCCAGAGTTGAGAGAGAGTTTGTTTGCTTTGGAGGTGGACGACGACACGAAGTTCCACGGCATTTTGTACGATAAGTGCAAGGTAGTAATCTTGTCAGGGTAAAAGGGTCAACGAAAATTGATAAGGCTGAAAGGATGACCAAGCAATGGCTACAATCATTGGGACAGGTCGCTAAAATATTTTTCTATTTTCATCCGAGCACGCCGCCAATACTCGGGCAGCCTTTATGTACTATATAGTTTGGGCAGGAGCTAATAGACCTGATCATCATGTGCGCGCGATCTCCTTGATAACCATAATTCGAACTCGTCTGGCCTACAAAAAAGAGAAACGGCGGATCCACCAATCCTAATGCCTGGAAGAAAACGTCTGGGATCATCCAACAAAGGCAAAACCAAAGCACTTTGGCAATTGGTGGATGCGGTATCGCAAAGAAGCGCAGCATCGCGAGAAACAACACCATCAGCACAACCCACAACAGAGGCCAACAATGTGAAACCGAAGGTCGGAAGGAGGAGGAAAGTGGCACAAAACGCCAAATCACCCAAGAGGGAGAAGCCAAAACGACCACGTGTGAAACTGAAAGATCGCCAACCTTTGGCGAAGAAGTCCGACCGGAGGGAACAACCAAGGGAGAAAATCACACTCTCGAAGCTTTTCGAGCATGCTATAACGCTACCGAAGGCCGAAATTGGCAAAAGTGCCCACGAGGATAAGTCCATCAATGCTCAAGCGCCGAGGTACCGCTCAACTATGAGGAAGTTAGGCAGACGCGGTATCATCCTACTGCATACCCCAACAACCACGCTGGGCGTAATTCTACCGCCGAAACGATGGAGAGGGACCATCAAGAAAGACACCATCGAGATTGTGAAGACGAAACCTGCGAAAAGCCCGAGAAAGAAAAGCGAAGTCATAAGCGAAACTCCCTCGAGGAGAGCTGCTCGCACCCCTCAGCGAAAAACCCTTGGGATGGGGAGAATCAGGCAGAAGCGAACTCCAGTGGCACGAAGGGTGGTTGATTTGTCCGGCGCTGATGGTGTGGCTGGCAGAACACGGAAGAAAGTGGTTGCACCTGAAATTCCTTACGATCTGCCAGTCTTGAAAGGGCGTGTCAGGAAGCCAAAATTGGCAATCTCGTCCTCGACAAGTGCAGAGGTAACTACTGGTGAAGTCACACCAGGAATCACGGCTAAGCTGAAACGAAAGAAGAAAGAATCTGTGCCTGCCAAAGTTACCAAAGCAAGAAAAGTTGGCAGGGTCAGTAGGTTCAAGCAAGGAATCACTTTGCCATCCGTGCCTAGTGTGTTGATGAAACTACAGGCCCAGACAAACAACCCGAAAGATGTGGAGAGCGCAAAGTATGCGGAATCGCCTGTGAAACGCAATTTGGAGTCTTCGCGCATTCCCATCAGTCGCTTATTGACCAGTGATCTTGATGTGTCATCACCGAATACTCAGGAAGTCCAGCTGATTAAACTGGTACACCGAGATGAACATGATTCTGGAAAAGAGCTTCCAATTACTGAGCAATCAGAAATGGACACCGCCAATTCCACGAAACATGATAATGGTGAAATACTCATTTCTAATAACGACGCTAAGAGCCAACTGTTAGCAAACGGAAGTGAACCGACTGGTGAGTTAGAAAAGTCTGGAGACAACGAGTCTAGTGTGAAGACAACCGAGGTGAATGAGATAGCTCCTAACAAAGATCTGAGACTGAGAAGTGCCAGGAACAGAAAGAATACTCCTAGGGCCACTGAACAGGGCAAGTCCACCAAGATCAAGGAGTCTTTGCGAAGGGGTGAACCTGGAACAGCTCCTGAAGTAATCGCAGAAGCTGAAGTACTCACTGAGCCAGAGGAGGGTTTAGAAGCAGGTCAAAGGTCCAAAACTGAGAAGAGCCTAATCTCTGAAGTGAGCGATGAGCGAGAAAAGGTTACGGGTCCCAATGAATCCACGCCAGTGGATTCTGTAGATGCGCAACCGTCCCAAGAAAGTGCAGCAGTTCCTCAACAGAGACGGAGGAGAAGATTCAAACATTATGAGAGATCAAGAAACCGGGTTATTATCAACCCTTCATCGGAGTCCGAGGACACCAGCCAGGTGTCCATGTCTCTGCTGGATGAGGATGTCGCCTCGCAGCAAGTTGAGGTTGTGCCCAATGGGAGTGTTGATTATACGAACCTTGAGACGCTGATGCTTGAAGAACTTCTCAGAGACAAGGAACTGCTTGAGGCTCAGCGGCCCATCGTCATTGAAGATGACGTATCTCTGAGAGGCTCTCGAGGGCGAAACGGGGGAAGGAATTCTGACCCATACGTCACTGCTACGAGCGAGCCGGAGTCAACTGCCACCTCAGTTGGTGAGCCGGACCCGAAGAGCCAAACGGAAACAGTGAACTCTCAGCCCCCTTTGCCTCTAGTCTCAGAATCACACACGACAAATGAGAAAGCCAACGCAATGGATTCGGACTCGGACCTAATTGAGATCGATGGACTGAATTTCGACTTCCCGACTGATGAGAATAGACGGAAGAAGAGGGTCAGATTAAATCAGAAGAGGAGAAGCTTGACGAGGAAAGCGTACCGTGAGCATATCCGAAATCCTACTACGCACGACGATGACCTTGTACAGCAAGAATCCCTGACATTGCCAACTACGCAACTTGCAGGCGCTGCAACTGAGCCACCTGAAGCTTCTGATAAACAAGTCGCTCTCGTGGAGCCTGTGGAGGATGTCGAGAACTCTCGCAGAGCCTCCGAGAAATCCACCAAGGGATTCGATTTTCAAGGTGATGAACTATTCGTTCCTTTGTCGCTGTCGTCAGATAATATCCGGCCGCTTAGTTCAGGAGACCAGCGAGTTGTCGGTCCTTACATTCCAATCGCGAACTCACAAGACCTCCAAGTGTGGGCATCTCAAATCACAGAGTCGCCTTTATTTAAAAGGCATGCGACTGTTGTTTCGTCTGATGCCGCCATCCGCTCGAGCCAATCGTCGCCTCCGCCCAAAACCTCACAATTGTCACAGTCTACCCAGACACACTCACCAGCATCTAACCGGGCCACTGACTCTTCCGGAGCCCACATTGTGATCCCGAACTCGTCATTCTCCGGGGCAGAAATATCGCAGAGCATTTCCGATACTGGTATGGTTGTTAACAGCTCGCAGAACAGCAGATTCGGTAAAGCACCAAGTCCACCTCGCAAATCACAAGGCACGCAAACTCCGCTGCGTGTTCTGACCACTCAAATTTTCCCGCAGACTGAGATTCTGCCTATTGTGCTGCCCACCGTTCAAGTTAGTGTGAAGCCAAAACGACGCAAGATCATGCTAATTCCGTTCACGAACGTACCGAAAAGTCGCAAAGAGCCAGCGAAGAGCATTGCTCAGCAACTTCGAGAGAAATTTCGGGCGGCAGGCAACGAGTTCAAGGGTTTCGGAGCAGATTCGTTCTACGACTGAGGCGTTCATTATGTATTATAGTATTATTGTATTATCCCAGCATTCTCGTGAGAAATGATTAAATTATTCCAAAGATCCGACACAGTAAGAAATCTATGGCTTGTTTCTCTTTTATTGAATCAAAATTGTGTACTGATTTCAATTTTCCCCATCCGTCCCCTTGATTCCCGAGCAAAGTGCTCAACCTGAATAGTGCGCATTTCATCCACAGTTGTCCCCACAGTTAAGCGAGCAATCGACCACCCCTAGACAAAGAAGTGAACTTCGACTGAAAAAATCCTCACACAACCTCCACCATGATCTCGCCAAAGTACTCGTTGTCACATTACTATTTCACCGTGAAAACCCTCACCGCCAAGCTGACAAAGTCCCCCCACATTGTCAACTTGTACTTGGACTACAATTGTCCCTTCTCCGCCAAGATCTTCTTCAAGTTGGAGAAAGTGATTCCAGCCTTGCAGTCCAAGTACCCTGGTGCCTTCCAGTTTGTGTTTGTGAACGTGATCCAGCCATGGCACCCGAACTCGGTGTTACTCCACGAATACTCCTTGGTAGTTGCCCAATTGTTGCGTGAGGAGGACGCCGACACTTCCAACCAGTTGTTCTGGAAAGTTTCTGGGGCTTTGTTTGCCAACAAGGAGCAGTTCTACGACTCATCTACTGTCAGCTTGGGCAGAAACGACATCTACAAGAAAATCAATGACGTTGTGTTTGGGTCGGTTGAACTCCCCTTGCAAAAGGAGAAAGTGTTGAAGGGATTGCAAATTACTGAGGAAACAGACGCGGCAAAAGCGTATAATGGCGGTAATGACGCCACCGTCGATGTGAAATACTTCACTCGTTACTTAAGGGGTGTGGGCGTCCATGTTACCCCGACCGTCAGTGTTGACGGCATCGTCAACGACTCTGTCTCCAGTGGTTCTGAGGTTGAGAAGTTGGTTGAGGTGTTTGAGAGCTACTTGTAATTAGGGCCACTTGTGATGAGTGCGTTGGGCCGTCTTTGCAGCCAAATCATTTTCACGCGATGTACATGTACCGGAAAGAAGTGATTGGCAACAAGGGAAACTGAGCTTCTATTTGACACCTGTATTAACCAACTTATAAGGTCGCAAACTTCAGGGACTGAGTATTGTCGAAGATAGTGGGCCACTCAGCCAAAAATATCCTCTACAATCTTCCCATATCAGGAGACGGGATCTCTTGACGTACGAGTGGGCTAATAACACTGACACGTTTCTAAATTGAGATTATTTTCTGAGTAAATTGAGCATGAGAGGTTGAATTGGCCAGACGTACGTGCCCTTTGTGTGTACTGAAATATACAAAAAAAAAAAAAAAAATCAAACAATTCGCTTTCCAATCCAGTTTAGTGCAGACATTGAAAGCTCTCAATCACAGTAAGCCCCTGAAAAAAAACGAGCTCATCAATTGCGGCTATTGACGGCAATTTTGAAACTCGTGTCTATTGCACCAAATGTGCGCGGTGCATTTTCCTTCACAGATTCGCCGGCCTAGTATAGTGGTTAGTACAGTTCGTTGTGGCCGAACAAACCCAGGTTCGATTCCTGGGACCGGCAGATTTTTTTGTGCATTTGAACAATTTCCTTTTTACTGCCAAACTGCGATTGTTTTCTCAATTCAGCTTGTGGGCATTTTTCACGGGTTTTGGTGGACCTGCCCTGAAGGGTTACCCGCACTGCAACTTGACTGCAGTTCGCATCAAGATCTAAGTTGGAAAAAAAAAAGACAGCTACTATTCTTTTTCTAACAATTCGTATGTAATTACAATTACTGTTTTGGGATGATAATCTGATTCGTGTTGCTTGAAGATTCTTCGATGTAAGCCACAAATAGACTACAACGGTATCTGAAGAGACAGTTTGAAGTTTTTTTTCATAACACAAACTAACCGCCCTAGACCTCAATGGAAAAACGAAAAAACAGGTCGCTTGCGTCCATCTACCGTAAACCCCTTCACATAGCCTTGTCTGTTGATCAGGAAGGACAGCTTCTGTCGGGAATAGCCCACAATCCGCTTTCATGGGTGTACATCCTTTATCAGATGGCCAGTATATATCTACGAACGCCTCCTCAGGCGCACGTTCCAAAGATACCAGTGGAAGCACTGACGTCAGGAGGTGCGGTGGTGTTCCAAGTACGCCATGAAACCGACATGGAGAAGCTTTGGAACGACGGCTTCTTCGGGAAGGGAACCTTATCTAGATCTGACCCTTCGTGGAGGCAGCGGATTCTGCGTAGGCTTAGACTAGACACAGGCACAATCTCAGAGGTCAGCAACGAGGAGGTCACTCGAGTAAGGAGAGAAGAACGGAAAAAGTTCAAGGAGCTTCGGAGCCAGGCCCAGAAGTACGAGACTTTGGACAGACAGAACAAGTTGACGGAGACAGACAAATTGGCTTGGAAACAATTGAAAGTGCAATTGGAGAATACCAAAAACTGGAAACAAGACTTCAAAGTTCTAAACGAAGATGGCGGAGATGAACATATGACATTGAGGAAAGAGGATGAAGAGCTCATAGATCCAGCTACTGGCCAATTAAAGGACAATTTGGAGACTTTGCAACTTCAAAAAGTCGAACTATTCTTCCTTGCGTTTGCGCTTGACGTCGTGACAGTTTCTGCGCCAAAAGAGCAAGATGTCTCGAGCATACTGCCCCTCACAGTTCCAAATGTGTTGTCGTTGTCAGAGTCATTCCGTTTGTGCTGTGGAAACGCCGTAACCCCACGAAACAAGTTCATTCTTGACTATGTCGTATACCATCATTTCCGAAGCCTCGGCTGGTGCGTACGGAGTGGTATTAAGTTTGGTTGTGATTTCCTCCTCTACAAGAGGGGCCCACCATTCATGCATGCCGAGTACTCGATCTTAATAATTCCTAACTCGGGCGAGGAATGGAAAACATGGGAAGATTTCATGTCTGTGAGCAGGGTAGTTGGAGGTGTGCGCAAGACATTGGTTTTGGTTTTCGTGGACATTCCTTCTACCGTGGACTTTGATCACGCTTACTGCAATAACATGGACAAGGAGAAGTTTATCGAGTTACTCCAGCTCTACAAGGTGACAGAGGTGATCAGCAAGCGGTGGCTGCCTAGCCGGACTAGGGATTAAATGAAAAAAGGGTTACTTGAAGATTATTATTTCGTTCATGCACTTCGAGTTGCAATGGGCTCCTATTTTCCTGGAGCCATCTTGGAGCATGCTCTTCAGGTAGTGCAGGTGAGTTGTTGATACCTGTACACAACGCAGTCACCGGCGGCGATGACCAGGGGAACATGATCGCCCCGGGCCAAATCTGGCACTTTTTGGAGATTTCCTGGACTGTTTTCTGGTGGATCTTTCTGAAACTCCGCAATATCTGAAAGGCATCTATCCTTAGGCAGTTTCCATCCAAAGTGATAGAATTCACACAGGCGATGGATGGGAACGTCACGGTCAATCGCTCCCTGTGTGCAGGCGGAGCCGCAAAAAAAAAGGAACTCGCTGGCAGGAGGAGAATTATATAAAGACTGGCCAAAGCCCGCGGTGCTCTCCTCCTCTATGCAGAACAATATTTGATGGCCGATATCAGCACACTAATTAATCCACCAGACGAGGTGGATCAAAAACCAATTGTGGCAGACCTCCCGGTTGAGAGCAATGCTACAATAAAACCGGAGGAGGATGACGCCAAAGTGAGCCAGGACTCCATACTACTGTCTTTCGACAAGATCAAGACACATTTTCCTGCTGCTAGAATTAAGAAGATCATGCAATCGGACGAGGATATCGGGAAAGTCGCCCAGGCAACGCCTGTGGTAGTGGGTCGTGCACTCGAGATATTCATGGCCAACTTGGTGGAGGCCGGCATCATCGAGGCCAAGAAGGCTGGTGTTCGCCGAATCTCAGCGCAGCATATCCGGACGGCGGTGGAGAACACAGAGCAGTTTGATTTTTTGGTGGATGTGGTTTCGAAGTACCTGTCGGCGAAGTGAAGGGGCCAGGCAGCGTGTAAATTAGTTGTACAATAGCATACGCAAAGGTAATCAAGTCAGTAAGATTATGTGACATCCCGGATGTACGGGTTTGGGCACTTGGGCCTCATCGAGATTGTTATAGGCACCACACGTGACGCTCAATATGTATAATGACGTGGTCCACTTTATTGGTGGTATGTCAGCTAGAATGCAATGGAAGTGTCAGCAATGGTCTCCTAAATGGACCGGAATGTCCTATTGGGCATTTGAGCGGGAAATACAGAGAAAAAAATAAAACCGCAGAATCTCTGACGATTATGCGGGGGCAATCTCCAGCCGAAATCACCCTACATTGTTCCGATAATCGTCCCCGTGACCGCTTCAGAACACAAACTGGGCGGAACAGAAAACGCTCAACTCTCGCAAATAAACCCGCCCTGGCCCCCAACCCACTTATGTAAGCTGTAAAACGGTCTGGATAATTGGAGTAAGGCACTTTCCTGCTACCGCCGACCAATTTAATCTTGCCCCACGTCCTGCACAATGTACAGACAGCAATAAGGCACCCGATACTCCCATCGGTTGGCGCCAATATAAATAGCAACCAACTCCAACTTCATCTTGACTAAGGTAAATTTCTGGCAAAAATGGTTCTCAACAAATCGCACACAAGCTTGGGATCGAGAAAATCGTCGTTCTTCAACTCCTACCAATTGGCTCACCCTCCACAGCCCGACGTGTATTTCGTGGGGGTGGATGTCGGTACCGGCTCCGCAAGAGCTTGTGTCATTGACACCAACGGAATTATTTTGGGGCTCGCTGAAAGACCCATCACGCGCCACCAGTTGAAGCCCAACTACATCACCCAGAACTCCACGGAGATCTGGAACGCCATCTGTTTCTGTGTGAAACTGTGCTTGAGAGACTCTGGAGTGGACAACAGCGATGTCTTCGGGATTGGGTTTGACGCCACGTGCTCGTTGGTGGCGATCTCAGAGTCCACGGACCAGCCTGTGGGCGTGGGTCCGGACTTTTTGGACCTGAAGGAGAACATTGTGTTGTGGATGGATCACCGTGCTGACGATGAGACCAACGAGATTAACGCCACGGGCGATAAGGCGTTGAAGTACGTGGGCGGCCAGATGTCGATTGAGATGGAGTTGCCCAAGATCAAATGGTTGAAACACCACAGACCAGGCGGTTTGGACGACTTGAAGTTCTACGACTTGGCCGACTACTTGACCCACAAGGCCACCGGGTCTGAGGCCCGCTCATACTGCTCAACAGTTTGTAAGCAAGGTTTCGTGCCCATTGGCGTGGACGGGTCCACCACCGGGTGGTCCAAGGAGTTCTTGGAGGAGGTTGGGTTGCCTGAGTTGGTGGCCAACGACTTTGAGAAGTTGGGAGGTATCCCGGGCAAGAACGGCACGTTCCTCAGCGCGGGTGACGTGGTGGGCAAGCTCACTGCCAAGTCTGCTGAAGACTTGGGCTTGACCACCGAGTGTGTGGTGGGAAGTGGAGTCATTGACGCATACGCTGGGTGGATCGGTACCGTGGCAGGCAAAGTCGATGTTCCCTCGCACCCAGAGTTGGCCGAGGAGTCCACTGGATCGATGAACTCTGCATGTGGCCGTTTGGCTGCCGTGGCAGGAACGTCTACTTGCCACATTGCCATGACTGAAGACCCATGTTTTGTGAAAGGTGTTTGGGGCCCATACAAGGACGTTTTGGGTCCAGGATACTGGTTAGCAGAAGGTGGACAGTCTTGCACGGGAGCGCTTTTGGCACATGTGTTGTCGATCCACCCTGCGCACGGCGAGTTGGTGTCGTTGTCTGAGGCATCCAACTTGTCTAAGTTCGACTACTTGAACTTGGTGTTGGAGAACTTGGTTTCCGAAACTAACAGCAGATCTGTGGTTGCGTTGGCTAAGCACATTTTCTTCTACGGTGACTTCCACGGCAACAGATCTCCAATCGCAGACCCTAGAATGAAGGCGTCCATCATCGGCCAGTCCATGGATTCTTCGGTTAAAGATTTGGCGTTGCAGTACTTTGGAGCTTGTGAGTTTATTGCCCAGCAGACTAGACAGATCATTGAGCATATGGAGAAAGGTGGACACAAGATCAAGTGTGTGTACATGAGTGGGGGGCAGTGCCGTAACGGGTTGTTGATGCGTTTGCTCGCCGATTGCACTGGATTGCCCGTGATCATCCCTAGATACATCGACGCGGCCGTTGTTTTCGGTAGTGCCTTGTTAGGTGCTGTGGCCGCGCTGGACCTGGTGGATGAGCATATCAGCACCAAGGGCCGTTCCAGAAGAGCGTCGTTGTTGAAGTCGCAAACCGACTTGAACTCGTTGTCGGCATCCAAGGCTGGTACCGCCTCGCCTCCACACTCACCATACACTGCGCCATCTGCAACGGCTTCCTCGACCAACATGAGCGCATTTGTGTATGCCAATGCCACTCACCACCAGCCAGCAATGACTCCAGTGGGAGAAGAAGGTCATGACTACTTCAACCAGCCCACCTTAGGACGCAGCAAGTCTATCAAGTCCGATACCACTGACAGTGACTCTGAAGACGACCAGACCTTATCGTTTGGCTCGAAACAGAACACGTCGCAGAACGTGCAGAAGGATTTGTCTCACAAGATGCACAAGTTGAACCTCAAGCCATTGACCAGTATCTCTGGCAGTGTCAAGAGAAAGAACAAGAACAAACACGTTGGTGACAGATTGTGGGAGACCATGGAGAAGTTCACCGGGCCAGGGAAGGCGATCTTACCCCGTGGCGACGATGACCATGACCGCAAGTTGTTGGCTGTGAAGTACAAGATCTTCCTCGAGCAGTGCTACAAGCAGCAAGAGTACAGAAACATGGTTGACGAGCTTGAGGCAGTCTAAATGATACAAATGAATGAAAAGAATTTAAAAATGCAACAGTAGAGATTGTGGATGCTCATGAACTCTGCGGGATGGTTGTCATTAGCGCCGCACCACATGTCACAATTCGCAATGAGGCGTCCTGATTGGAAATAAGCCGCCAGCGTAATGTTAGGAGCTGCTGCATTGCAATTACGGCGTAGCGGGCCCCGTAATCCTAATTTCTTTAGTCCATTTGGCGTGGGGAAATTATCTCCTTTGGTGCTGCCTGCATCTCCCACAGGGCGGTGTGGCCGACGTTATTCTTTGTGTCTTGCCCAATATGCTACAAGCTGGAGTCGCCGATTCGCTTCAGTTCCACCATCTTTGGCCATCATTTCTTTTTCTGAAGTCTGCTGAGATCACTAGGGTGAACTTATCTTGGCCCTCGTCGTCAAAAGCGAGCTTGAATGCCTGCACTTGCATTATGCAACGAACACCCACAAGCAGGGGCCCCTGCATGTAGTTAATCATCTCTGGGGCCCATTGCAACACAACACGTGACTTTGGCCCATTTTTCGCAGCAATTGAGTCGACTCAGCTGTCTTGTCGGCGAATCGGTTCCTCAAACACATTCACCTAAAGACATCAAACTCCGTTATGAGAAAAGCGAAAGATTTACTTAAAACCCACGTATGCATTGCCCAGCTTTTCCGGGAAAGATATGTCAAGTTGCCACCATTTCAAGCAAGCCAGTGGCGCGCACGTGACCCGGTGCAAAGTGTGGAGCCAGGTCCGAATTTGCAATTTGTAAGACAAGTCACTACATAATCGGAGCCACAATCTGTTTTTCTTTGTGATTTAGCCTAACAAACTTTACTGTGTCGTTCGCACTGATCCACTTGCATATCTCAGCCGTGTGAAAAGGATCGACGCCTCGGACAAGCTTTTTTTTATTATAAAAGGTTAGCGTTCGCCAACATTTGAGCGGTGCATTTTTGCTAATAACTTTCTCATCACATGTCTTCCCTGAGAAGAGGCTCTGCTTCGTCAGCAGTGTCATTGGTTCCTGAACCTCAAGAATACGACCCTCAACGCATTGATAGAGTGCTCAGTCATGACTTTCAAAGAGAACACCAACCACAAGACGACGGATTCCACAAAAATGTGGTGATCCCAGAGTACGTGCAGCCCGAGCCCAGTGTGTTGGACTGGGGCAAGGGCTTGGTATCCAACCCGGCGCAAAAAGCAGGCAACTACGTGAGTTCGTTGTTCCCCATCGCCAAATGGATATTGCACTACAACGGTAGATGGTTGTATGGAGACTTGGTTGCCGGTATCACGGTGGGAGTTGTGTTGGTGCCCCAGTCGATGTCATACGCCACGTTGGCCGGGTTGTCTGCCGAGTATGGTTTGTACTCGTCCTTTGTCGGTGTGTTCATCTATTCCTTTTTCGCCACCTCCAAAGATGTGTCTATTGGTCCTGTTGCTGTGATGTCGTTGCAGGTTGGTAAAGTCGTTGCTCACGTCCAGGGTAAATTCGGCGACAAGTACGCTGCGCCCGAAATTGCCACTTTCTTGTCATTGATCTGTGGTGGTATTTCCGCTGCCATTGGGTTGTTGCGAATCGGTTTCATTTTGGAGTTCATCTCCATGCCTGCGGTGATGGGTTTCATGTCTGGATCGGCCTTCAACATTATTACGGGTCAGGTGCCCGCGTTGTTGGGCTACAACTCGGCGGTCAACACCAGAAACGCCTCGTACTACACTGTCATTCACACCTTGAAGAACCTTGGGAAAACGAACGTCAATGCCGCTTTCGGTCTTGTGCCTTTGTTCATTCTTTACACTTGGAAGTTCTCGTGTGACTTCTTCGGCAAGAGATACCCTAGAACTTACAAGATCTTCTTCTATCTCCAGACGTTGAGAAATGCCGTGGTTATCATTGTGGCCACCGCCATTTCTTACGGTATTGTGCATCCAGAGCTCAAGAAATGGAAGGGTTCGAAGTCCAAGTTCAAGAGTGACATTAAGACTATTGGTGTTGTGCCTTCTGGCTTGAGACACGTTGGTGTGATGGAAATCCCCGACGGAATCATCGGTGCCATGGCGTCGGAAATCCCCGTGTCGACCATTATCTTGCTCTTGGAGCACATTGCCATCTCCAAGTCCTTTGGAAGAATTAACGACTACAAGATCGTCCCCGACCAGGAGTTGGTGGCCATTGGTGTCAACAACTTGATTGGTACTTTCTTCAACGCATACCCAGCCACCGGTTCGTTCTCTAGATCGGCTTTGAAGGCTAAGTGTGGTGTCAGAACCCCGTTGGCCGGTATCTTCACCGGAGCTGTTGTGTTGTTGGCATTGTACGCTTTGACCGACACGTTTTTCTACATCCCCAAGGCTACTTTGTCTGCCGTCATCATCCACGCTGTTTCTGACTTGATCACCCCATGGAGAGCCAGTTGGAACTTGTACCAGGTGCACCCATTGGACGGGGGCATTTTCATTGTGTGTGTCATCATCACGGTGTTTTCGTCCATCGAAAACGGTATTTACTTCGCCATTGCCGCTTCTGCTGCGGTGCTTTTGTTCAGAAACGCAAAGCCTGAGGGCCAGTTCTTGGGCAGAGTTCGTGTGGCCGAGGTGATCAACCCCTCCATCAAATTTTCCGACGATAGCTCTTACACTTCCTCCGACAATGATGTTGAGATCCAGCAAGTGTTGACTCGCGACACTTACAACGCCACAAGTGCCAACAAGTTCAAGGTCAAGGACACTTTTGAGAAGAGAGTCCCCACCACCGCCGAACTTGTCGACAGCAATCCAAACGTTGTGTTCCGCACCCAGTGGGTTCCCCTTGGTAAGAGCAACTTCAACCAGGACGTGCAAGTTTCGCCTCCACCTCCTGGTGTGCTTGTGTTCAGACCTTTGGAGGCATTCGTGTACCCCAACGCATCTGGGCAAGTGGACAGAATCAGTGACGAGGCCAAGCGACTCACTAGACGTGGTAAGCCATATGCCAAATCGGCAGGCAGCAGGCCGTGGAACGACCCTGGTCCATTGAGGTGGAACTTGCCCTTCTGGAAGGACAAGTTTTCCAAGGAAGAGGACAATGATGTTGAAGACACCAGGCCGTTCTTGAGAATTGTCCACATTGACTTCTCGTGTGCTCCTTCCATCGATGCTACCTCCATTCAGGCGTTGGTCGATGTCCGTAGAGCGTTGAACATTTACGCTGACCGTGAAGTTGAATACCACTTTAGTGGAATTCACTCCGGATGGATCAGAAGAGCCTTGATCAGAGCTGGCTTTGGCACATACGGTGAGAAGGACTTGGTGAGTGAGACCAACTATGTCAACATTGCATCGAGCGATGACGACTTGGAAGGTAACACCTACCACGCAGCTGTGTCCACCAACACTCCATTTTTCCACTTGGATATTCCAGACTACCAGTAGTGGATCAGCTGCTTGTATATTAGACGTTTTTATGAGACTTAATGGAACAACTAGAAAAAACGAAGAAGTGTAAGAAGAGGGTACAGTTACTGGTTGATGAAATCAGAAATACGACCAGCTAGGGTGCGTAGCCACATTCGATACGATAGGGACTTCGCCGTTTTCGCCTCTTTAGCCATTTGCTGTGGCGTGTTAATCTACAGCCAAATTCAAGCGATTTGTACATTAGGAAGAAAAATGAATTGCAGATGCAAATTCAGCTAATAACAAAGAAACAAAGGTGCAGGGGATGCTTAACTGAACAAAGCGCCAATGTCGGCTGGCATCTCGTCAATCTGGGTGGAGTAGAACTTCTCAATCTCTCTCATCATGCCAACGTCCTGGCTGGTGACAAAGTTGATGGCAACACCCTTTCTACCGAAACGACCACCTCTACCGATTCTGTGGATGTAGTTCTCCTTGTTAGCTGGCAAGTCGTAGTTGATAACCAAGGAAACTTGCTGGACATCGATACCTCTGGCCAACAAGTCAGTAGAGATCAAGATTCTCGAAGAACCGGATCTGAACTCGTTCATGATGGTGTCTCTGTCGGACTGAGGCAAGTCGGCGTGGATAGCAGACACAGTGAAGTTGTTGGCCTTCAACTTGGCGGTCAAAGTCTCGACCTTAGATCTGGTGTTACAGAAGATAACAGCCTGGGTGACGGAAATAGAGTCGTACAAGTCGCACAAACAGTCGAACTTGTAAGCCTCCTCCTCGACGTTGATGTAGTACTGCTTGATACCTTCCAAAGTCAACTCGTCCTTCTTGACCAAGATACGGACAGGGTTGTTCATGAACTTGGTGGTGACTTCCAACACGTCCTGAGGCATGGTGGCAGACAAAAGAACAACCTGGGTGGTCTCTGGCAACAACTTGAAGATGTTGTAGATCTGCTCCTTGAAACCAGACGACAACATCTCATCGGCCTCATCCAAGATGAACATCTTGATTCTGTGGGTCTTGAAGTATCTTCTGTCGATCATGTCGAAAACTCTACCTGGAGTACCAACAACAATCTGGACACCGGACTTGAAGGCCTCAATGTCCTCGGACATAGAGGTACCACCAATGGAGGCGTGGACGGTGACGTTCAAGTACAAACCAATGTGGGAGATGACGTTTTGGATTTGCAAAGCCAATTCTCTGGTTGGAGCCAAGATCAAAGCCTGGGTGGCCTTCTCGTTCACGTCAATGTTCTGCAAAGCAGAGATGGTGAAAGTGGCAGTCTTACCGGTACCAGACTGGGCCTGGGCCAACACGTCTCTGCCTTCAGTGATTGGCAAAATGGCTCTCTGCTGAATAGCAGAAGGGGATTCGTAACCGTAACCAAAGATACCTCTGACGATCTCTGGCTTCAAGTTCAAGTCATCGAACGAGTACACGACATTGTCGTAGTTCGACTCGATCAAGTTAGCGTCAACTTCTTGGATCCCGTTGGACATGTTGTCTGGTTGCTGATGGGGAGAATAGGTGTAGTAAGCAGTCTTTTTTTTTTCCTTTCTAACTAGTGAGGGATCCTGCGTAAGATCACAGCGCAAAAATTTTTCATAGCCGGGTAACCCTAGCACGGTGGCAACCATCGAGCCATTTGGTCACTCCTACGCGTATTAATAATAGTGAGCGGTGTTAGACTTCTGGTAATGGTCACGACAAGTTTCAAACGTGTGCTTGAAGCAGTCAATTCGACGGCAGGTCACGGAGGCGAATCGAGATCACGTGCCGACTGATCTCGAGGCTTGAGTTAAGTGTAGGAGGGGTATTTGTCGCGCCTGCTGCGAATTACTCGGGTGGATCTCGTGTGGAATGCCCTAAACTAGATGAGGCTAAAGTTAAGGGTATGAAAGTGTGAAATCTGTGTAGGGGTGGAGCCGGTGTAAACCACTTTGTGGTAATATTGTTTTATAATTTTTGCTTTGCAATTATTCTTGCCCGCTTTTCCAACCAGCTTCTTGATATCTCGCAGTTTGCCTACTCAGACCGACAAACTAAACCCAAAGCGCACGCTTACACTGGTTTGAAAAATGGTAAAACGCAATCAATGCAATTTTGTATGTAATGACAATGACAATGGAAAATTGAAATAACAAAATATTGGTGAACGAGCGGCTGGCAGCATCACCAGCAGCAGCTCTAGAACTCTCGTTCAGGCTTGTACGCGTCATCACGAAACTCCCAAGGAAACAACTTGGGAACCCCCGTGTTCACGGCCTGGTCGGTTTCCTCGTCACTCTCGGCGTCGTCAAATGCAAGCGGTTCTTCCACCTCTGCAATTTCATCGCCATCGATATCCGAGATACTAAGACCGTCTAACTCTTCCGCGAGCTCCGAAGGTTGGCTAGGCTCCGGTTCAGGCTCTGAGACCAGCTCAGACTTCAACAAGAGATAATGCAGGGGCGTGTAGTCCAGCGAGTCTGAGAACACCCGCTCGGCTATCTGGTTTGGGTGGAACCCGTACTCGAAATTCTCAACGGCGTGCTCCACCTCAGACTGCTGCGCTGGCCCGAGGAGTTCAGCCAATTCGTCGTTTTCCTCTTTGATTTCGGCCTCGATGAACTTTTCCTCGAGAACCTCTTCCGCAACCTCGGTCTCCACATCCTCCTCAAACCCGTCCCACTGGTTCGCGTACGCTTTCAAATCGTCGTTGAAATCGATGAAATTTGGCTGCTCGCTGGGAGGTTCCTCCACTGTGGCGTCCCAAGACACCAGCGCATTTGGTGGCTGTGCCGCGTACTGCTGGTAATTAGAAGGATCGCATAGATCTGCTGGGGTGAACTCTTTTGGTGGTTGGTACACCTGCGCATGAGAAGAAACAGCGGACTCGGCGTGAGACACAGAAGACTCGACGAAGTCTTGATCATTGTCGCTTCCAGACGGAATCTTTAATTGCCTCACCGAGATCGGATACACCTGCCGATGCAAAGTGTCTGCGATCAGCTTGCCCTGGGAATACTCGTACCACACATCCCACCACCGGCCAAACAACCCGGAGTTCGAGCCTTTCCATGGCTTGAGGGGCCCGATGTAATGCAAGAGCTTCACCAGCGCTCTAGTCTTGCCGCTGGCGAAGAAAGCAGACGCTGCCGAGTAGTAAGACAGCACAGTGTCTAGAGCAGGGCCATACTCATCGTGCGGGCCGAGACTGTCGTCTGAGTCCGAGCGCTTTTCACCAATCGAGTCAAATCCTGGACGTTTACCACCGGGAGGTGGTGGTCCAAAGTGGTTGAACGCAGGCAAGTACTGGTACTGCGCTGATGGAGTGGTGTTGTACAAAAACGGCACCGGCACCCAATTGGACGTTCTTACAACGGCAGCAGAAACATTTGTGGAGCCCGAACCAAGCGTCTGCGACACCCAGTCCGGGTCACTGTTGAAGTACTGGTTGAGTAAGCCCTGGTCTGCGCCGTCGAAAGATACATCGAGGTTGCTGGCTGCAAGGGCCACCAAGTTGGCGTAGTCATCTTCGTTGGGCCTCAATGCAAACATGCCCGAGTTGAAGATGTCGGGAAACCCCGAGTCGGGCGCAGCGAGGATCTTGTTCTCGGGGAAGTCCAACTTCAACAAGTCGGTGACTGCCCCGCTCCCCGCTAGTGGGAGGGTGTCTGCATCCAAATACAACACTTTCTCGTAAGGGAGCGACCACAATTGCACCTTCAGGTACGTCTTTGCCAACTCGGGCCGCTTCAAGTGGAGGGCCAACTTTGTGTGGAGGCGAGACTCCAAAACGTGCACATCGACCAACACATCCCACAAGTCCTGCAAGAGCAGGAGCTGGAGGTGGGAGAAGTTATCCTGGTCGATCAAGATGACCAATTTTGTGTTTGCATCGACGATTTTCCGCAACGAGTAGCCCAACACCAAGGCGCCAGGCAAGTAGTCCGGGTGGTAGAGCAAAGTGGCCACTGCGTTCATTTAGCGAGCAACAAGTGTGGGGCAGAAGTGCGCAACAGCAGGGTGGAAGAAAAACAATCTGAGGCGGGAGTTTGGGACGGCAAACTGACGAAACAATCTTGAAATGGAAAACAAGACAAACAAGTAAAACGGACCCCAATCCAGAAAAAAAAATATTATGCCCCGGGCCACTGGAATGGTTTTCTTGACAGGGAACCAGCGGAGCCGAATTAGGGCGGTGGGGCCCATTAGCCAGGACCTAAAAATATTGTTGCGCGCAGGGCGGCACCGGGAACAAAAGTTGGCCAGTGGGTTTTTGGGTCGCGGTGTTGGTTGGGGAAGGGTAAGCCGAGCCGACGGATAGCAAATTCGTTGCGGAGAAGGTCAAATAGCCGCTGGAGTATGGTGGCCTGAATAATTGGTTTGAGAACCCAAAGTTCCCATTCTAACCTAATTAATTGGGGGTGGCTATCCTTGCATGGAGCACTTAGGGCCGGTCCCACCCCAGTCCTGTAGGCAGCGGAGAACAACAAGCGGGTCCACAAAACTGGGCTGATCCCATGCGTCTTGGGCCAATACAAGGGGAATAGTGCATTAGCACCGGGCAGGGTGATAAGCACTACGTTTCCCCGGATTCTGGTACCAGAGCGTTCTAACAGAAGGAAACAGAACAACGACGGATACAGAACACCGAAACACAGAACACCGTAGTAAACAAAACAATAGAATGGAGCAGATGCGACAGTGTGCACTTTCTCCCTACTGAATATTTGGGCCAACACCAGGAACTGGAGGGAGTCGCACCGGAAATTGGATATACAAAATTCCGTGCACTGAGCACTGGACAAACTCAAAGAGTCCGGATACTGAACCTCGTACCTTGAAACCTGCTAAATTTCTATCTCCTTCTTCATTCATTTCTCTTCCCTTTCTTCTTTTTCCTCTTCCTTATTCTACTTCTCTTCAACGATTATATGACATTATAGATATACATATCCTTAACGGGAGTAAGACCAGACGTTCTTCAACAAGCCATCCTGTTGAGCCAATCTGTTCAAGGAGTCGTCAGCCTCACCTCTAGCTCTGATGTAACCGGACAAAGCGTAGGTGGTGTTGCTGCCAGCAATAGCGTGACCCTCAGCATCGACGTTGGCGATGTTGATCTGGACAGAAGCGTGGTCCTTGGACTTGATGATTCTGTTGGAAGCAGAGCACTTTCTTGGCACGTACAATTCGACCTGGAGTTGTTAGTATTGGCTTGAGTAAGCGATTCGAGCGGCCCCGAGCGGAGGCTGGTGGAGGTTTGGATCGTCATGTTCAAATTTGGGCCCACCGGTAATTATTCGATTATGTTGGAAGCATGGTGTGTTGATCAGTCTGGTGAGTTGGGGAGTTTTTACCCGCTCGTTGAACTTTCTTTCATGGGATCTCCTGGCGAAGGTGGAATCGGACGAAGACGATGTAACCGCCGATTCTAGTCATCTGCTCGTGGACGGGAAGCTCGTGGATGCGAAGCTGTACATACTAATTGACCCTTATCGTTCTCCATTTTGTATGATGTCTGAGATAGTTGAGAAAAGATTTCTTGAATGTTCAAATTTTTTTCCACCGGTGAGACTGCGCGCAGCTGGCGTACATGCAGGCCACATGTTGCTTCTGCTTTGAGGGCTAGAGCCCTAAGGTGTTTATATGCAATATCACCGCCATGCGCGAAATTGGTGGAGCTGATGGCTGCAATAAATATATGGCTTCTGTCTTACACCAATACAACACTCCTGTCAATGCCCAAATATGCTTATCTATTTCAAACTCAACACAGCCACCGACTCCACGTGGTGCGTCTGTGGGAAAAAATCAAACCCTTTGACACTTTCCACCTTGTAGTCCTGTCCGCTCTTTGTGTTGTTAATAAACCACTCCACGTCTCTTGCCTGCGAGTGAACATTGCAACTGATGTATACAATCTTCGCAGGGTGGTACTCACTGAGCTGGTTCAAAAACACGTCATCACATCCCTTCCGAGGAGGGTCCAAGATGACCGACGTGCGATTGGCTGGGGTGTCGATGTTCTTGAAGATCTCCTCTGCTTTGCCCACAATGAATTTTGCGTTTTCGATCTTGTTCGTTTTCGCATTTCTCTCAGCGAACTTCACACTGTCAGCACTCACTTCAACGCCAATAACCCGCGAGACTCCACTCAGACATGTTATGGAGAAAAGTCCTGACCCACAGTAAGCATCCACGAGGAAGTTCTCGTCCTTTTCGCCCGATCCTGGGATCTGCAAATTGCTCTTCACGTAGTCAGTCACAATGGGCAAGATCAGGTTGTTGTTCTGGAAAAACTCGCCTGCGCTGAACTCGAACGTGTACCCATTGACGTATTCTGTCACCACGGTTCTGGGCTCTGTAACGCACGTCTTCAAAAGCTTCGTGTCGTCGCTTTCAACCTCGAGTGTCGAAATCTCACCTTTCTCATCAGTGGACCCGAGCGTGACGTTGTATTCTCCGTCTGTCGGTAAAATTGTGTTTTCTCTCAAGAGAATAGTGGCACCTCTCTTGTACTTGGTGAAATCCTTTTCGAACCTCAGGCGCTCATTCTTCATCCCCTGGATGACAATAGGCGTGCCAATTGCGCAGTCCTCAATGTCTAAAATCAGATAGTCTCCTCCTTCGGTGTGTCTCCAAGTTGGTCTGCCTTTAGCGCCGAACCCCAACGAGGGACGGGTGTAATCTTGCGGGATCCTGTTGGGCACATTGAAGTGAGGCGTGAGTTTCGTTCTGTAGCTGTACTGCAAGGGTGACCGCTGGGTCTTGTCAACTTCCGGCAAGCTATCTTGCGTCAACTTTGGTGCAAAGTGCTTGTATGCGTTGATGATGGTCTGTCTTTTGAACTCGAGCTGTGTTTCGTAGTCCACGTTCTGGTACTGGCACCCAGAGCACTTGCCGAAGTACCGGCAGTTGATTAGACTGTCATCTCTGTCCTTGGATGGCTGCTTGACTGTGAGCAAATCAGACTCCACGTAGAGTGGGTGTGACTTGAAAACCCGGATATCCACCACGTCTCCGGGTAGTCCAAAGGGAATAACCACTATTTGCTTGCCGTCAGAATTGACCGGGTGTGGAATAACCGCTAGTCCGTCTCCGTTGGACGAGAGTTTCAACACTTGCACATCCTCCACTGTGCGGTGGTATATTTTCTCCACCTCGCCATCGTTGAGCAATTCCTTCATGTCATTGGAGATTTGGTCTTCGGCAAGGTTGTGTTCTTCAAGGATTTGCTTGATTTCATATTGCAAAACGCCCATAGGCGCCGTAGGGTCCACATCCTTGGCTTTATACTTGCGCTTGTACTTTTTCACCTGTTTCACTCTTTTCACGGTTTCCAATTTTGGAGCACGCTCCTCTGTCTGTTCAGGAGCATCCCTTTTCGAGGAATCGGCAGCAGGCGTCATTTGTCTCTGGTTTGGCGTGTTTTGGTCGATATATTTTTTTTAGTTCTTGACCTCATCGCGATAGGCCTGTGTACTTACGTAACCTCGACTCAGACTGTATCTATTGGCTATTAGGTCCCACCAACACCGGGTGCAATTAATTGGGGGCGGGAAAATTGAATATATCATAAGAGCTCATGCCAAACCCAACACCAGGGTCACAAGCGCAAAACCCCACACGGAGGTGACGGCGATGCCTGCGTACACAATGGTCCGCCCAATGATCTCCACATCGTATCTGGGGCGGAAAACACCGCTGATCTTCACCGACTGATCATGGTGCTCTGGATGCTTCAGCTGGTAATCGAGAAGCTCGTAAGCGTCAATGTCGTCCATGGGCCCAATGACGTCCTTGTCGATATCTCGCGCCACTTTCAACATGTCGTTTAAATGGATCATGGGCTCGTTCTTCATGTTGGAAAGCGATTGCGATCTGATCTGACGAGAGGTGGTCTTCGTGTGTGCTGCGGAAATAAAGTTGCTCCTAGGCAAGTGGACACCAAGTAGCTTGTAGAGTGGAGGCAACACCGTGAAAAGCACCGGTTTCAGGATCGACTTCCAGATCACCACAAGCACCATGCCCACCACAACTCGGGCAAACGACACAAACCAGCCCTTTTCGGGCGAGTAAGGCACAGTTATCGCATCGTGGAAGCTGTTGGCGCTGGTGAATGCGTTGGTGAGCACGCACACGTAGTGGGCCAAGTCCAAGCCGATGAGCACACCAACAAACGCAACGGAGTCGTCGAAACAAGGGCAGTCGTCAACAGGCTCAGGATAAATGTGGATGAGGTACAAGTGGCCCAAGATGATGAACCACACGGTGGCGAAAATGCCGGCCCACGAGCTGTTCCTGGTGGAGTACAAGAGCCAATCGTCGTAGCTGTGGCCGAGGTAACGGCGGAACAAAAACATCGAGAGCCCGATACCCGACCCGGACAAAATGTCGAAAAAGCCGTGCATGCCGCAGTACAAGCGCCCCACGATCAATGAGAAGTAATACACGGTTAACAACGTCAAGAGCAGCACGAACAGCGAGATCGAGTACGAGGTGCGCAACTCAAACAACTTCGCAATCAACACCAAAGTGACGGCGGTGGCGTTGGCCGCATGTGACGATGGCCATCCGTACTCCTGAGCCGTGTAGCTCAGCATGGTGATTCTGTGCAATGGGGGCGATCTTGGCCGGGGCAAGCAGAGAAAGTCCTTGCAGAACCCGGTGACGTAGATCCCCATCCCCAACACAAACACAAGGTCACGCACCATTTGCGACGCGCCGAACCAGATGGGCAAGGGTAGCATCAAGACGTAGAAGGTGTGGGACGCCATGTTGGCCGTCCATGCAAAGTAGAAATCGAGGGCTGGGTGTCTGACCTGGCCCTGCAACAGGGCCAAAATCTCGGTTTCTTTCCTCACCAACGGCAAGCACATCTGCCTTATCTTGAACCGCAACGGCGATAGACGCTCCTTGTAGTGGTTGCTGGGCTTGTTACCGGCATCCTTGAGGTTTTTATCCGACACGTCCTCACTTCTTTGAGGCTGGAGTGGAGTTGCTTCTTCAACTATGGGATCCTGGCCTGCCGTTGGTGAATCTGACGCTTCACTGGCTCGAGACATGGCGTGCTGGGTTAGGAAACGTGGAAGATGGATGAATATGTGGAACAAGCAAGCTAATGATGTGGCTAACAAGGATGAAGGTTGAGCGGTGTTTTTAGTTTTTATCCAGTAATAGTGCGACTCTTGGCCTCACATCTTAGTTGAGATTATAGGGGGAACCTTCACGCAATTACATCCGGACGGACTACACAGTTTCGTTCCGTCCAGCTTTCCAAATAAATTCGAATCTCCGTAAGATCCAACCTGTCCCGGAATTTTTCCGTCGGCTTTCGCAATTTCTCCATTTGTCTACTTATGTTGTCGAAGCTAACCCCGGAACCGTGTTTCCAGAACGGGGAAGGTGCGCACTCTCTAAGTCCGCCGTTCCGAGGAAAACTACCCTTGCAGAAAGATTCACTTCACCATTGAACAATGAAATTTTCGCATCACGAAGGTTCCACAATTTAAATCCGGACACACTTCGACATGTCAACTGATTCAAATCTTTATATCCGTCAAATTTTGTCTATCTGGAAAGTTTTGCATCTGGAGAGCACCGGTACCAGGAGAATAATACCTGTCGATCGGGTGATCTCTCGAACTCGAATGTCACCGGTGTCTTTACAAGATTGCACACTTTCTCGAAGACAGCTTCTTCCGTGTAAATGCGAACTCCTCCTCGTTATAGCGTCCTTGTGGCTTGTAGCTACCTTGGTACGGGTTGGGCTGGTAATCGTCCTCGCCCAACGGGGTGTCAAGAAGCACACTCGATCCAACCGAACTTTTGTTTGGGAAATGCCCTCTTTTGAAGCTTTTCGAGCTCTCGTTCCTCTTGTGTCCTTGTCCCATGACACGCGAGAGTCTGTTTCGCAGCTTGTCGACTTGTTCCTCAAACTCTTTGCCTTTCTGGAAGTGGTTTAAGGCGAAATTGAACACGGTCTTCACGTTAAACATCGTCTTTGCAGAGCACTGAATGTACCCAATAGCATTGATTTCTGTGGCCAATTGGATGGGCAAATCCGGATCGATCTCCAGTGTGAGGTCTGCTTTTGTTCCAACTAATAGCACCGGCACTCCTGGGCAGAAATGATTGACTTCCGGGTACCACATGTCCTTAATGTTCTGCAATGACACTAGATTGTCGATGGCAAAGCAAATGACAATTA
Source organism: Sungouiella blattae (assembly GCA_003706955.3). Classification (NCBI taxonomy): domain Eukaryota; kingdom Fungi; phylum Ascomycota; class Pichiomycetes; order Serinales; family Metschnikowiaceae; genus Sungouiella; species Sungouiella blattae. The sequence continues at coordinate 719,242 of PPMS03000001.1, read as the reverse complement.
AATCGGCATCTGGGTACGACAATGGACGCAAGCGATCATACTCTTCCTGTCCGGCGGTATCCCAGAGCGCCAACTCAATGATCTTCCCGTTGGGCGCCTGGACACTCGACACGTAGTTTTCGAAGATGGTGGGGACGTAAATCTCGGGGAATTTACCCTGGGCGTAACTAACAAGCATACACGTTTTGCCGCAGCCACCATCACCAACAACAACAAGCTTCATGTTGTATGTCGACTTCTTTGTCACCTGCGATAGCATAGGGTAGTCGGGAACGGTTGGGTTATCATTGATGACCGTTTTGACTGCGGTACGGGTAGGCGACTGCTTGGTTTCGTAAGGGTTGTAGTAACCATGAGTGAGATCCGGCAGTCGGGCATTCATTGAGGTTCGCTTGGACATTTTGGTTTGCGGAGGTCAAGTGAGGATTTTCAGTAGCGAATGTGAACGGCGTGGATGCAAATGGCAGATAAGAGAAATAAAGCCAAAATTCCCCCAAGAAAAAAGCGAGCAGTAGTGGTTGAATTCCGGCGGCTGAATCCACACTAGCAAGATAAAAGGATGCTTGGGACTGCACACACTCCAGGAACTGCTAGTGACGTTGAAATTCCAGATTTGGTGGCTGAGCTTGACGATAGCAGGAAACTTGGATATCAGGTAGGCGCAAAGAATATTGTGGTGTTCGATTTTCTGATTTTTCCCACTTGAAATTGACTGGTTTGTTTGCCAGTGGCTTATGGTGAAAGAGGCTGTAGCAGATAGAGAAGGTGACACTCCGTGCAGGACATAAACAAGTCACCTAGAATAGCAACTGCAATAGGGTGGTGAAGTCTCGAACGAATACAATTTGACATGAAAAAAATCAAAAAAGAAATTTGGTAAACATTCAAGGTATCGTTGACTACTACCAGCATATTTCCTCTAATTTTGACCATTTTAGTCGCCCGGCACAGAATATGTCTGACTTTTGTACAGAGTTGGCTCGGTCTTGATCTCACACCCGTACCTCTCGCAAGGTGCGGGATCGAGTTTGGTGAGCTCCATACCTACCGATCTCTGTGAAGGAAAGTATGAGACAAAAATTAAGCGCAGAGATAGCCAGATCTCGATGGCGGTTTTTACGACCCGAACAGTACTATGCAACGGTTGGGACCAATCTGCACACCCGCCGTGCGTAGGAGCAGATCGGATCTTGGACCGATGGTGGATCAGGAATTGTCGAGAAAAACCGTTGGATACTATGTCGGAGCGTGTGTACAGAGCAAGAGTTTTGCACGTTGTGCTGGAGAACGCAGTGACAACAGAAAGTTGCAAAGGATGTAGGGAGGCGAAAGACGAGTTTTTCATCAGAAAAAAACAAAGCAATAGAAAAACAAGGAGAAAGTAAACAAGTTGATAATTAGAAAATGAAAGCAACGGTTCAGTGATCAATCCTAAACACGATCTCAGACAAATTCGGAAAAAAAAAAGTTTATGACGAGCGTCGATCTGCAGGCAAGATGAGGGAATTTGGCAAGATATACGGAGGATAAGATCGGAAAAAAATAATAAAAAAGAAACAAGCAGTACCGTTGTCTGCTTGAGGTGGAGGTTGCATTAGCCGCGTAGCCTAGACCACCGGCCGATGCCGATGACGGATTTCGGAAATATACCTCCAAAGTGGACTACCACTGGTGCGAAACACCTAGTAGTGCAAGGAACGACAACAGCCTGATGGAATACCGACCAGATTATTCAACAACGTGGGAAACACCCAGACAAAAAACATCCACCCCGGGAAACACCCATACCTCTGTGGATCTGCTGATCCCCAAGGTGGCCGTAGTTCATCAATCATTTCATGCACCAGGGCCAGAATGCTGTTTGGCGTACATCAAGACTGTGATTGTGTGCAGGTGGCGATCCCGATGTAGCCAATCAGTGTGCTCCGGCAACTAAGCCCCAGGTAGCACACCGAGACAAGAACGGAATTGGATCTAGACCGTCAACTAGTCCCGGAATGCTGATCGGTTCCCACACCTTGACATCCCTTCTGCTTCCCAATACGATAAACCGCAAAATTATCGAGATCGGAGTTGCAACCAGTTCAGGGTGCGGCGAACCCCCCGCGCAAAGAAATCCCGGCCGGATTAAGGCGGGCATTGGCCGCATTGGGAAAAATTTCAAAGGCCGGCAGAAGCGAGGGGTGTGTGCACCCCATTCCTGTAGCGCCTTGGGAGTGGGATGCGCGAAGCCTCTACGCGAGGTTTCAGAACAACATGGCAACCAATGCAGGTGACCAGGCGGCATTTGGGGATTTTTATTATCGGAGATTGACAAGCGGGTGCGAATCCACGAGATTCTGCAATTTCTACCCGACTTCTCTATTTTGTAGGTGGTTTGGCGGTGGCTTATGGAGATTTGACCCACTCCTGCGTGGGGCGAGCAGCGCGTGTTTTGCTGGCTCCAGCAAATCTGGGCCCCGGATGCTGGCCCCACGATCGCACCAATATCGCCCCATTCGCAGCAATTGTTTTCGCAGCAAGGTGAATTTTCGCACCTGGGAAAGAACTCGTCTGTCTGTTTGTCCATCTCTTTCTCTGTCTCTGAATGTCCGTCGCTTTTTCTGACTCTGTTTGTCTGTCACATTGTACTGACCGGCTCCTCGGTCCTCGCGGCCGTCTCCTTTCACCGTCTCCTTCTGAGCCTCTGTTTTGTATCATCGCCCCCGGGCTTTTCCCTCGCACTGCCTGGCCAATGTTTCGCACTCGAAAGCCTGCGCACCAAGCCTAGAAACCCCTTTCCGCGCCTTGGGCCAGCACTTTGTGACAACCTGGCAACACATCTGACACACCATGGTCCACCGGTGAGTTTGCAATTTATGATTTTTTATTACCCCCTCCACAGCTAGTAACACCTCCAACCAACCCAGATCCTCACGGCCACTCACTTCTCCTGCTTACTGTTTGCCGCTGCACTGGCGCACGAGGAGCCTTGTTGACTGTACCTGCTGGTTATGAGTGTTTTGGTTTTTCGCGTGCGGCTCGAAATTTTCCTGCTTGGCTAATTCCACGCTGGCCCCGTCAAGACCTCCTGCACTGCCCAGTGTTTTTCCCACTTGCTTTAATTCCTAGTCGGCATCCGCCTTTTCTACTGGTTTTTTTTTTTCTTTTCCTTCCCCACGCTCCTTACCTCTAACCTTAGTCATTCCTTTCCCATGAAGTTTTCAGCGTTATTGGCTATGGCCTCCGCCGTCGCGTCGGCGTCGGCTGCCTGTGATTACATTAGCGGCAACTACTACTGCTCCGAGACCACCAAAGTCATCTACGAGAACATCGGCTACTCCGGCTCCTACCAGGATGTCACCAACATGAACGAGGACACCGGAAAGTGTACCCAAGAGACCAAGTCGTTCTCCGGTAACTTGTCGCCTTTGGACGAGGAGTTGTCGCTCCACTTCCGTGGCCCCTTGAAGTTGTTGCAGTTTGGTGTCTACTACCAATCCTCCGGCTCCAACGCAAAGAGAGAAGACACCGAGGACTGCTCCACCACCAGACATGCCCACCACAAACACGTGAAGCGTGCCACTGACATTGTTACACAGACTGTTTACGTTGACCAGAACGGCAACACCGTCACTGTGCTGGACTCGTCTTCCACCGCTACTACACCTGCCACCGCTGGCGCTGCTGACGATGAGGACACCACCTCCACCGCCACCGCCACTACCTCCACCTCGACTTCCTCCTCCTCCACTGCCACCTACTCCGACTCCGAGTCTTCCAGCTCGTCGAGTGCTTCCGCTGGCGACTGGGTGAGAGCCTCCTACTTCACTCCAGGCTCGGCCGACAACTGTACCTTCTTGAACTACTACGGTGGCCTGGGCTCCGGTGTGTGGTCCTCTGCTTTCGGTAACTCGCTTTCCTACGCCAACGACGACAACTCTGGTGCCTCCTCTTCGGCCGTTGCCTTGGGCGAGGTGACCGTGGGCTCTGACTCCGAGTACGTTGTTATGTCTGGTCTTGAGTGTGGTTCTGACTCCGAGACCGGCGACTGTGGCTACTACAGAAGCGGAATCCCAGCTTACCACGGCTGGGGCGGAAACTCCAAGGTGTTCGTGTTTGAGTTCGAGATGCCTTCTGCTTCGTCCTCCGGTAACAACGGTGACATGCCAGCTGTCTGGATGTTGAACGCTAAGATCCCAAGAACTTTGCAGTACGGTGATGCCTCGTGCTCTTGTTGGTCGACTGGTTGCGGTGAGTTGGACTTGTTTGAGATTCTCTCTGGTGGTTCCGACAAATGTATCTCCCACTTGCACGACCAGCAAGGTGCTAACGGCTCCGGCTACGGTGGTGGTGGATCTTCTGACTACTTTGCCAGACCAACCTCTGGCTCCATGAAGGCTGCTGTTGTTTTCACCGAGAAGGAGGTTCACATCTTGGAGGTTGACGAGAGCTTCGACTCTGTGTTGTCTTCCAGCACCGTCCAGGCCTGGATCGACCAGTCTGGTTCGATTGCAAGCATTTCCAGCTAGATGCACCCCCTGTACACTTAAATTGTTTAACACGCTTGACATTTGATGAATAAATAAGTAGCAGTAGTGACCAACCGATTCGAAGCATTCCGGTGCTTTTAGTTTTTGCATGCTTCCCTTTCCTCGATTGCCTGTATGGAATGTTGCAAGATTAACAACTTTCTTATCGTATGGTACACATTGGCGTGGACGTCGGCACCGACTCAGTGCGGCTTTGTGTTTTGAGTGAGAGGTCGCCACATACACTAGAGCGGCCGCTAATACGGACTGTGCTGGGCCCATCATGTACCATGTCTGGCGAGCACTTATGGAGCCAGATCACTGCGATGATGGACGAAGCATGCGACAGGATAGAAGAGGATATGATAGAGAAGAAGGGAGCAGAGGATGGAAAGGGAGCAGAGGATGGAAAGGGAGCGGAGGATGGAAAAGGAAGCGAGTTAATGAACAGTGAATCGAAATTGCCGGCCACAACTCGTCCACACACTGTTTGTGTTGCAGCAACATGCTCAATGGTGGTGATGCAGAAAGTCACCCAAAACAGCCAACACTGGTACCGCCCACTAGACCCGGGTCATGAGGTGATTGTGTGGATGGACCGACGTGCACAAAAAGAGGCAGCTCTACTTTCGGGCCAACTACCGACCGATGCATTGGCCCAAATCGGCGGCAGCGTGACGCCAGAAATGGGCATTGCTAAGCTCTTGTGGGCAAGCAAGCAGTGGCCCAAAAACGTGGTGGTGTTCGAGTTGTACGACTGGGTGTCGTATTTGTTTGCAGCAGGTGGCTATGTCCTGGGGCTCGTGAAATGCTTGGAAAACGATACTCCGCAATTTCCACCAGGACTGGCCGCCATGGACGGGTCTGTCAAAGGGTGGAGCCACGAACTATTGCAAAATCTTGGTATTACTGCGCAGGTGGGGTGTGTCCCGAAAACGTTAGGCTTGGTTTTGCCAAAATCGGATCCTTCTACTGTGCCAACAACGGATCCTTCTTCTGTGCCGACAGCTGATTCTACTGTGCCAAAACCGCGGCATTCCATTGAACCAAACCTGGTGAACACAGAGCAATCCCTGGGCTTCGAGTACGTGGGCACGCCGCTTGCAATTTGCCTGTTGTATTCCAGACTTCCAGCGCTTGTGGTGACCCATGGATGCATAGACTGCTACAGCGGGTGGTTTGGCCAAACGGTGCTCGGTGGTGGCACCGACAACCAGAGGGTGGGTGCAAAAAGCGCGCCCAATCCGCCCGCGCCAACTTCGGGCCTCTCGATGGTGGCAGGCACTCTGACCTGCTTCATCGCCGACGTTTTGGCGCTGCACCCTGCACCGATCCCCGGACTCTGGGGTCCCTTCACCCAACTATCGCGTCGCGCGGTCTACTCCTTCGGGCAGCCGGCCACTGGCGAGTTGTTTGCCCATTTGTTTGCCCAGCATGCCGACATCATAGCAGGTGCAGACCCCTTCCAGTTGGTCGAAACGCGCGCGCTCGCCCTAGAGACACAGCACCAAACCCTGGTTTGTGAGCTTGCGCGCCACCACCTATATTATGGCGACCGCCATGGCAACCGCAGTCCGTATGGGGATTTTACCATGGGCGAGATTTGTGTTGACGGCGGCAACGGCTCGCCCAACGTGCTTGGATCGAGCTCGGATCACCGACTCGACACTTTGGTGCTCAAGTACTACTTGACGCTTGAGTTCTTGGTGTTCCAAACCCGCCAGCTTGTAGACTTGTTGCAGGGTGCAACGGCGCCGTTGGTTGTAACCATAGGCGGATCTCAGGCGCAGAACGAGCGGTTTGTTCAGCTACTCGCGAATTTTGCGTTTGCGGGCAAGAAATTAGTGCGGGCGCCCGAGGGGAAATTCGCTGGGGTGCAAGGAGCGGCAGCGGCTGGAGCTTCGACCTTGCCAGCAGAAACGTTGCATTTGATTGATGCTCCGGCGTTGGCTGTTGCAGAAGTTGAAACTAAAAAAATTCTGCAACGCCAGTTGAAGGTGTTGAACGTGAAGTACCAACACTGGCTTGCGCTCGCGCAGTGGCAGGCCCAATTTCGCAGCGCCATGGGGCAGGTCTAAACTCGCAATTTGCGGCCCAATAGAGATAAACTCGCAGCCGGTTTCGCGCGAGGCATGGGACATGCTGAGATTGGATGAACGTAACAGTTGCATGTCGAAGAGAAAGAAAGAAGCCCAGCGTACTGAGAAAGCAACATTAAGTGATACGTTCGACCCGAATTGCCGAATTCGTCAAAAAAAACAAAAAAACCACTCGTTGACATTTCGAATTTCACTTGGCCCGTGTGGAGAACCGCACTGTATCTGTGCCGTTTTCCTGCCCTGGACCCCGCCCTAGATTGATCGTGCCCCATATTTCATGAGTTGTCGCTCACTCATTGGCCAGAAAAACCTGTCTACCCATGGCTGATTCACTCAAAAATCCATAATCCCGACCCTCCTGTGAATTTTCCCGTCCAGCTCCGTCCGCTACCACGCCTGTCTAGAATCCCCAACGTCTTTCGCTTAGGCTGGTGCCGCCTGTTGCCCCGCATTCCCGCCGCGACCACATCTCTAATTTCGAACCACCAGATCTTTCTTCCGCCATGGCGTCGAACCTCTACTTCGCCTACTCGATCAAGCGGGAGTTCGATGGACTGGTGTCGCTGCTGCCGACGGTGCTCCCACCCATCCTTGAAAAAAAGAAAAAGAAAACAAGAGCTTGTGACGCCTGCTCGGTGAGAAAGACAAAATGTGACGAGTCACGGCCGTGCTCCCACTGCGTCAACAACAACTTGGAATGCACCGAGCTCCGCCAGCGCAAGAAGCTGGGGCCTAAAAACCTCCGCAAGAAAACAATCGACTCCATCCACCTGATCCTGAAGGATTCCCATACCCAGAGCCCAGAACACTACGACGGAGGTAACATCTCAGACTTCAGCGTGCCCGTGTTGGCGAACCTGGCGGATTTTGCCGGGGTGGCCGACTACGTTAAGCATCTTTCTCCTGAGTTGTTGCTGGTGCTTGCTCCGTTCACTGTGGCCGGATTCCATGGGTCGGTTCCAGACATTCTACTCAGCGTTTCTTCGCCAGTGGGTGGCTCGAGCTTGGCAGACTATGCAAAGCGACTAGCAGCGTGTTCTTATGTGCTGGTTGTCATAGCGATGAGCTCGTTTTCTGCTTCCAAAGTTGACGAGTCCAGTCCAGTTTCGGCAACGATGGTCCAGTCTCGGGTCCTGCTGCTTTACAGCGACTGTGCCCGTCTTCTGGTTTTCCGGACCTCCCATGAGCTGGACTTCGACTGCATCTTCTACCTTTCCCTCGCTGAGCTCCACTTGTATGCGTTCTCCAGGTTGAGTCTGATGCCTTCCAGAGAACTAATCCACTTGAAATCAGCGATCAGCCAATACCAACTCCTCGCAGCACTCCATGGGAAAGACAATTCGCAAGTACGTGAGTTGTACCAGCTCCTCTACGTTTGGGAGCGCCATGCATATCTCTTTTCCGTTGAGCAGGCATTTAGAATATCCGGAGTTCAGCTCAACGCAACTCCTCCTAAAGTCCCAGCTGGATCCTACTCCTACCAAACGATCACTGAAGTTTACCGCCAGATGCTTCATGCGCTTGACGAGTTGCGTGAGCTGCAGCTTGTTGTACCCGAACCCAGCGCGTGGACTTATCAAGGTAGCATTTCTGAAGAACTGCTGTCGTATTCTGCAACCAAGCTGGAATTGCGAGAGATCTTGGAGCATCTCAGCTGCACTGAAGCGCACTTGACAGCTGAAGCCCTGGCCTTGAAGTTTGCGGTTGGGCTCAAGGCGATCCAGATGAGCCTGAACGAAATGAGCCAGCAGCGAACCGCACTCGAGTTGTTGGAATTGATCCAACTGCTTAACGCTGCGCTCGACCCAAACGGCCCGGATTTACGCCTTTTCATCCACGCTTTCGGGATAATCCCCCAGATGCTAGAGGCTCTCCGCTCGTACCTACTTGTCACTACAGGCGAGCAATTGGCCCCCCACTCCATTGACGTGCTCCTCCAGATTTCGAGCTACATTTCGTTCTACTCGGGACACACGTTTAAACTAAACGATCCGATACTCACAGACTGGTTTTCCCGGCTCATTGGGCCGCAGACTGGCCTGTTTCTAGAAGGGGTGCTCAATGAGTAATGCATGGAAGACAAGAAACCCTTTTGGGAAATGTTACAAAAGATTCGGACAGCGGCACCTGGTACTACCGCGTACGGACGATTAGAATTCAAATTAGATTTATTGGCGAAATATCCTTTTTTTTTCAAGCCGCCACAGTTGTTTTTACTTCATACGCTTATAGAACTAATATACGGTCACGGGACTGTCTCACCATCTACAACCAGGAGAGACATCCGGACACCACCTCCCAGCGAACGACACAAGCCAACAAAAAAAAGCGTCTCCCAGAATAACCCCGTCGAAACCCCGACAACAATACATTGCCGCTTGAATTCAATCACAGATTGCCATACCGTGCAGCGCCGATCGAAGTTGTGTTTGTGTTTCCCGATAAAAACCGCTGTTGTGCTCGCCGTCTCGTCCGATCCCTGAATCGCTCATTAAACGGCTAAAGGTACCGATTGCTGTCGAAGAAACATCCAATCTAGTCAATTCTTCACGACGTTCTGCTTGTTTAGAACCGTCTCTCTGCTCACGCCGAGCAAATTCAGTTGCCTGCTATTGTGTGCCCATTGTTAGTGTCGGCCACCAACCATTGAACCCACCGAAAAAAGGGCCCACCCGAAACTAATCAACAGCCATGGATTTGGATACAGACGTGCCCATGGAGGACGTGGAGGACGTGCAAACCAAGGCGCCCCGTCAGGAGCTAAGTAAAAGAAGCGACATCACCACTTCGTCCATAAACCAATTGGACCAGTGGATCGCCAAGTTGGCCAAATGTGAGCCCCTCTCAGAGGCCGACGTCAAAAAACTCTGCGACATGGCCATCGACGTTTTGCAATTCGAAGAGAATGTCCAGCCGGTCCAAGTTCCCGTGACTATCTGCGGTGACGTGCATGGTCAGTTCCACGACTTGATGGAACTTTTCGAAATTGGCGGCCCATGTCCAGACACAAACTACTTGTTCATGGGTGACTACGTGGACAGAGGTTACTACTCAGTGGAAACCGTTTCATATCTAGTGTGCATGAAGGTGAGGTTCCCGAACAGAATCACCATCTTGCGGGGCAACCACGAGTCTCGCCAAATCACCCAGGTTTATGGATTCTACGACGAATGTTTGCGGAAGTACGGATCGGCCACGGTGTGGAAGTTGTTCACGGATCTCTTTGACTACTTCCCGATCACCGCGTTGGTTGACAACAAGATCTTCTGTTTGCACGGCGGATTGCTGCCAATGATCGAGACCATAGACCAGGTGCGGGAGTTGAACCGCATTCAAGAGGTTCCCCACGAAGGTCCTATGTGCGACTTGTTGTGGTCGGATCCCGATGACAGAGGCGGATGGGGAATCTCGCCACGAGGTGCGGGTTTCACTTTTGGGCAAGATATCTCCGAGCAGTTCAACCATACCAACGACTTGAGTCTCATTGCCCGTGCGCACCAGCTTGTCATGGAAGGTTACCTGTGGTCGCATCAGGAGAGTGTGGTGACCATCTTTAGTGCACCCAACTACTGTTACCGTTGCGGTAACCAAGCTGCCATCATGGAGGTGGACGAGGCCCACCAGAGACAATTCTTGCAGTACGATCCTTCTGTGCGGCCTGGCGAGCCCACCGTCACCCGAAAGACACCTGACTACTTCTTGTAGATGGCCGATGTTTGTCGAGGCATGAACCGGACATGGGAAGAGTATGGATGCATAGAGTTGACGACTAGCTGTGGCTTCAATAAACATCATTGTCAATTGAGTGGGTAAGAGTCTTCGAAGAGCGCCCCTTTTCAGAAAAAAAAAAAAAAAACTTCCCTACACTCTGAAAAGTACGGATGGCCTAATCAATTAGTAATTATCACTCAATCTATGTCTAATGCTCTGAACCATTGATTGATCTGTTCTTCAAGCTCACTCCTACTGCATTTAGCGCAAACCTTGAACACCAAGTGCTCCACTTTTCTGACCCCACAATTACAAATCGCAGCATTTGCTGAGATGGTCAATTCAATTCTTTCCGAAACGTGAATTTCAGCTGCTCAATTGACCCATGTGCGTTTTTGTTGTCTTCATCTCTCTGCCCGCTTCTACAGTGTGCACGGTCGTGCGGCAACCAGGGTCTCAACCAACCAGAGCCGACTTTTTGTCACACCGTAATGTGAAGGATATTAACAGAAACCTAGTCAAACTCTTTTACATCACAATATCATGTTGAGAGCCGCCGCCAGAACCTCTGTGAACGCATCCTCGCGGCTTCTGGCCAGGTCCATCTACACCTCGGTGTTGGACTCCGACGTGAACATCACCAGAAACGGAAAGGTCAACATGACCGTGGGTCCAGGTGGCAGATCGTCCAGAACTGGTTACACCGCCACTGTTTTCGGTGCTGCCGGTTTCTTGGGCCGTTATGTCACCTCCAAATTGGCCAGACATGGTACCAATGTGGTTGTTCCATTCAGAGACGACTTGAAGAAGAGATTTTTGAAGGTCACCGGAGACTTGGGAGTGGTGAACTTTGTTGAGTTCGACCCAAGAAACTTGGACTCCATTGCCGAGTCTGTGGCCCACTCCGACATTGTTTTCAACTGTATTGGTGCCGACTACTGGACCAAGAACTTCTCGATTGCCGATGTGAACATTGGTATTACCGAGAGAATCACCAACGCCGTTAAGGACGCAGGCAACCCAAGATACGTCTACGTGTCGTCATACAACGCCGACCCAACCTCTGACTCCATCTACTATGCCACCAAGGGTATCTCTGAGCAGGTTGTGCGTGACATCTTGCCAGACTCCACCATTGTGAGACCCGCCCCAATGTACGGCCGTGAGGACAACTTGTTGAACTACTTGGGCCCCAAGTTGAAGATGTGGACGCCCAACAGAAACGCCAAGGAGATCTACCCTGTGCACGTGCTCGACGTTGCCAACGCGTTGGAGAAGATTGGATACGATGACTCCACTGTGGGCCAGACATTTGAGTTGTACGGTCCTGAGAAGTTGACGTTCCACGAGATCAGAAAAATGGTTCACGGCATCACCCAGGACTTCTCGCAAATCGGCCCTATTTCATACAACTTCGCCGACTACGAGATCCCATTGCAGTTGGCCAAGCTCGTGGCCCAGGTGAAGCAGTACTTGTACTGGAAGCAGACCAACCCCGACCAGGTGCAAAGACACTTGATCAACCAGACGATCGACCCTTCTGCAAAGACTTTTGCCGACTTGGGCATCACAGACGTGGACCGGTTGGCCGATGTGTTGTTCACGTACGTCAAGCACTGGAGACATCCATTGATTGCCCAGCAAGGTGCTCCATCCAAGAAGGAGTTGGCCAGATTGCGTGAGCAGCAGCACTTCACCTAGACCCTTCTTTCTGCATTTGTAGATTAATTGCATTGTTATTGGAAAGCTAGTGTAGACAACCTTCACCAGGTAGCGACACATCCGTACCCCATCGGGTTTACCCGATCTGATAAGGCACCATCTAGCAAGAAGCCAACCGTCCGTTTTTTTTCTTTTCTCCTATTGCATTCCATTTCCAGCATCTCATGTTTCAGCTCCCAGCTCCAGACTCCCTTGCATCCCTTCAGCAATCTCAGAAAGTCGAGGTGTTGGATCACCTATTCGAGCCTTGTCTGGCATTGGCAGAGATCGTCACTACGAGGGTCATGAACAAGCGCTTTTCTTCATACAAGGAATTCATCGAGGCCAGCAGAAGCGAGTTGCTCTTGTTTCTTTCTGAGGAAGGCAACCACCCTGCCAACGCCGCCAAAATCTCGAAGATCGTGTCTGCACATCCTCGGCTTGGGCCATCTAAAGATAAGCTATCCTCGCACTCGTCATCGGAGCAGAAATCGCTTGCTGGGTCTGAGGAAGAGGCCCGCAAATTGGCTGAGCTCAATCTGCTCTACGAAAAGGCGTTCCCTGGGCTTCGCTACGTGGTGTTTGTGAATGGCAGGTCCAGAGAGTCTGTCATGGAGAATATGATGCAAAGAATTGAAAGGGGCGACATCCAGAAGGAGAAGGCGGAGGCGTTTGAGGCCATGTGTGACATTGCGCTCGATAGAGCACGGAAATTGGGGGCCAAGTTGTAGGGTGAGTTGTATGAGGAGACCATGTAAGTACGAAAGAAGACAGCGTGTATTGCGACAATTCGAATCTGTAGTGTCTAGGCTTTTACTTCTTGGTGGGATGTTTTACTTCCTATGTCGAATAATTGAAGTGGGTTCTATATAGTGAATTCGATTTGAATCTGCAATTTTCTGCTAGACGCAAATATTTGTGCATCCGACTAAACTGTCCAAGAAATTAATTTTCGCAACCAGGATTGCAATTTACTCATATTTCGTAAACACCACAACAAATCAAAATCGATCCCAGGTCGAGTTTAAAGTTTATATATAAATAGATCAGACCTTCCTATTCCGTAATAGTGAGTTTCACGACCATGAAAACACAAATACTCCATGACTGCTAGCTGGCTACTTAGAAGCAGTATATGTGGATCTCCACCTGCGATTACAACTAGTCATGGATTCCGATTGATAAACAAATATCGAGAGAGGGATTTCATATGCATTTATTCAAATCCAAAGTCCTTAATTAGTCGTTATATGCTTTTGATTTGAAGGGGGGAGTCGGTGGCAACCGCCACAACCGCAAGAACAAACGAAAACTACGGGAATCAATTGTTATCCTGGGAATAAGGTCGCCGCTACACCCATTTTTGTCAAAATTTGAACCCTCTAACTCATTTTGTTTTGTGTGGACTCTAGTCATTTTTGCGGTCTCAATTGCCTCGTTCGGATTAATTAGCAGCAATGCTCACTCAAGCCTGGGGACCTAAGCACTGTAAGTATCAGCAGTTACACCGCACATCCGGGAAAGGAGAAAAAATATCAGCGATAGACATTATTTCTCCCACAATGACCAGCGACTCGTCATGAAATCCTAACCTGCCAAAAGTCCGTCAATCAAAACGTATCTAGCCGTGGTTCGGGTAACGCCGCCAGGGATAATTTTGCATCCACACGACTATGTCCATTTGGTGAAGTGCACTCGAGAGATTGTCCAACCACTCAATCTAACACTATCGAACATGGTATGTACGCCAATTGATAACCCATTGCGCACGGCAAACTAACAATTCAGGCGGGTGCTTTAGATAATGCACGCAAGGAGATCAAGCGTCTCTCTCTCGAGGACCACTCGGAGTCCCAGTATGGACAAATCTTTTCGGTGTCGGGACCCGTGGTGGTGGCAGAGAACATGATTGGCTGTGCCATGTACGAGTTGGTCAAGGTTGGCCACGACAACTTGGTTGGTGAGGTCATTCGTATCAACGGTGACAAGGCCACCATCCAGGTTTACGAGGAGACTGCTGGTGTCACTGTGGGTGACCCAGTGTTGAGAACCGGTAAGCCATTGTCGGTGGAATTGGGACCAGGTTTGATGGAGAACATTTACGATGGTATTCAGAGACCTTTGAAGGCCATTAGGGAAGAATCGCAGTCGATCTACATTCCTAGAGGTATTGACGTTCCTTGCTTGAACAGAGAGACCAAGTACGATTTCTCGCCAGCATCGTTGAAGGTGGGTGACCACATCACTGGCGGTGACATCTTTGGCTCGATCTTCGAGAACTCGTTGTTGGATGACCATAAGATCTTGTTGCCTCCCCGTGCCAGAGGTACCATTACTTCGATCGCTGAGGCTGGCTCCTACACGGTCACGGACCCTGTTTTGGAGGTGGAGTTCGACGGTAAGAAGCACTCGTACTCCATGATGCACTCGTGGCCGGTGAGAGTGCCTAGACCAGTTGCCGAGAAGTTGACCGCAGACTACCCATTGTTGACTGGCCAGCGTGTGTTGGACTCTTTGTTCCCATGTGTGCAAGGTGGTACCACCTGTATTCCAGGTGCTTTCGGCTGTGGTAAGACCGTCATCTCCCAAGCTTTGTCCAAGTTCTCCAACTCCGACATCATCACCTACGTTGGATGCGGTGAGAGAGGTAACGAGATGTCCGAGGTGTTGATGGAGTTCCCTGAGCTTTTCACCGAGATCAACGGACGTAAGGAGCCAATCATGAAGCGTACCACGTTGGTGGCCAACACCTCCAACATGCCTGTCGCCGCCAGAGAGGCCTCCATCTATACCGGTATCACCATCGCCGAGTACTTCCGTGACCAGGGTAAGCATGTGTCGATGATTGCTGACTCGTCTTCTCGTTGGGCCGAGGCATTGAGAGAAATTTCCGGTCGTTTGGGTGAGATGCCTGCTGACCAAGGTTTCCCTGCTTACTTGGGTGCCAAGTTGGCCTCGTTCTACGAGCGTGCTGGTAGAGCTGTTGCATTGGGTTCGCCAGACAGAACCGGTTCCGTTTCCATTGTTGCTGCCGTGTCGCCAGCCGGTGGTGACTTCTCGGACCCTGTCACCACTGCCACTTTGGGTATCACCCAGGTTTTCTGGGGTTTGGACAAGAAGTTGGCCCAGCGTAAGCATTTCCCTTCGGTGAACACGTCCATTTCTTACTCCAAGTACACCAACGTTTTGGACGGCTACTACGAGAAGAACTTCCCCGAGTTTTCTGCTTTGAGAAACAAGATCAAGGAGATCTTGTCCAACGCCGAGGAGTTGGAGCAGGTTGTGCAGTTGGTCGGTAAGTCTGCCTTGTCCGACTCGGACAAGATCGTTTTGGACGTGGCCACGTTGCTCAAGGAGGACTTCTTGCAACAGAACGGTTACTCCACCTACGACCAGTTCTGCCCAATCTGGAAGACGTTCGACATGATGCGTGCGTTCATTGCGTACCACGACGAGGCCCAGAAGGCCATTGCCAACGGTGCTTCGTGGCACAAGTTGGCTGAGGCCACCAGCGACGTCAAGCACGATGTGTCGAGTGCCAAGTTCGTCGAGCCACTGGAAGGCGAAGACGCTGGCCGCAAGCACTTCAACGAGTTGTTGACCAAGATCGCCGAGCGTTTCGCCGAGGCTGCCGAGTAGGCGACATCCTTTTTATTCTTGCAAAATCATTGGCAAGCGCCACTTCAATTTGTTTTTAGATCGTGAATCGAACTACACAGTATCTAGTTGTAGACGTCAGAATGACCAGATGCATACCGGTGCAAGCCAATGAACTGGTTCCATACAAAGCCAACTAAGCATCATTCGCAAGACTTCTAGGTCTACCAGAGGCAAGACACACATGTTGCGCTTACTCCTGCTGACGGAGGCTGTTTCGCGTCCGCAAGTGGCAATGCCTGCGGAGTATACTCCATGTGTTGCGTCTGGAGCTCCGTATTGAGAGCCCCGCTATTCCGAGAAGGAAACGACCTGGAGCTTTGCGGGTCTGCCCCATTCTCTAATGATTCATCATTCTCTGAATTCGGCGGCACTATTGATGTGGCCCCTGGCCCAGCGGTGTTGAACCACAAGTACCACAGGGTGTTCCTCGACACCAGCGGCCCATCTCTGGAAAGTGACACGTCTGGCTGCCGCTGGTACGGGTGGCTGTCGTTGAAAGAGCAGTCCACGTTGTTTTGCGACGACGCTGGCCGAAACGAGATCATCCGCTCCTCCATGTACCCAGTCAATGGGTCGGGGAAAAACGACGGCTCAATCCAGTTGCGTGTAGGTTCTGGCTCAACTGGGAAAGGAGGCTGATGGGGCCCCACAGACAATCCAGCAAATGGGTCGACTGTAGGTGCTGCAGACGGCTCTTGGTCCAGGTGGTTCGAGCCACCAGTGACTGGGTGTTGCATAGAGTCTCCACTGCTTTTAATGTGGAGTTGCTCGCTCCAACTGTGGATCCGCCGCCGGTCTTGGACAGTCAGAGAGACCGGTATAGGTACTGTGTTTGCTCGTTCAAGCGGGCTGAACTTCTCTGTTTTGCTACTGGGCACATTTGCTACTCTCAATGGCGGTGAAGGCAGATAGGAGATTGTGTGGGTGGAATTTTCTGATGACGGGGCCAATTCTGCCAAAGGCGCCAGGCTCGGATGTTTGGGCAGATGGTGCGGCTGCGTACGTGGGAAAGTATGGTTTCGCCTTCTCAAAGTCAAGGAAGTGTCCATCAGTCCGTGCAATAAGTGAAGCCCTAATTTTTTTTTGCACCCAAGAGCACAAGAAGCGGCACTACCCACACGCACCCGTACCTCCGACGTTGGGGTGACGAGGTCGAACACCCTTGCACCATAGATGACCTTGCTCTCGAGTGGACAACGGACACCAGGCACCGACCGACCTGACCATCGAGCGAACGCACCAATCAAACTCAATTTCCTAAATTTTCTAGCTCTACTGCTACAGCTTCTTTGATCACACCGAAGGTATGCATTGCTATGTACGAACGGCCAGTAGATTAGGCTGTGGACCCACTATCATGGACAGCAGAACCAAGCTTCATTCAACCATAGAGTCCGATTACTTAGATCTGGCTCTAACCTTCCGTCTCTTTCTTTTGAGTCTTCTAACTCTCTTTTTTCTCCACTTGTTTCTCATAGTGACTAGTGTAGGATGAAGAAGAAAGTGGAAAAAATGTGCGACCGGTCGCACTATATATGGCGGTCTGATGGCGTGCCGTGCCGAAAAAAATCGCACTGTGACTGCTGTTTTCACGTGACCCACTGTCACTCCGCGCCCGCTGCCCCTACTCCTCCAACGTCGACGCACGGTGTTCCTTGCACGTGACTATGGATCACGCGACTCACTCCACTGGGTCTCTGGCCAATTCTCTCTCCAACCGGGCAGTTTCTTGTGATAAGGCTCGGTGCAAGTCCTCACGGAGATGTGGCAACCCTATGGACCCCACGAGCTTGTCGATTGTTTCGCCAGTGATGAGGATCTGCTCATTCTCATCGCTGTCTTGAGCCTTGACTTTCGAGAAGGTGGCATTGGCCAAGAACGGCACATCAAGCTCGGGACAAGCCTTGAATGTGAGGTGGGTCGTGTCCTCGACCGAGGGACCTGACGGGTCGTCTTTCCCGCTTTCAAGCAAGTACCCCAAGTTGCGAACGCCCATGAGAGCCTTCATATGGCAGTAGAATCGGTACGCCACGTAGAATCCGGGCACATTGGGCACCACCGGCACAATGGCAAACGGTAACGTCAACGGCACGCCAATTGCGCAGATCACCGCCCATTTGCGGTGGAATGCACCCAAATTGTCTCTGAAACCGTGCAATTGGTCCAAGATTGCTTGTGGCTCCTGAAACCGCGGGTGGAACACGGGGATGGGCTTCAATTGGTCCAACGAGTAATTTCCCAGCTCGATCTCCGAGGTGATCACCGTTTTCGGGAGCTCAGAGAAGTGTTCCTGGTTGATCTCGCGGATCATGGCACGTTTGCTGGGGAAACTGCGGAGACAGTTCTCGTTGTACGGAATCGTGTTAAGGAGCTTTCGCACGAGCGCCACGATCTGCTTGTTGATGGAGTTTTCCGATGCGGTGAGCTTGTTCCATGCTTTCGTGGCCAACCCCACCACTTTGTTCTCCGCCCGTACAATTTGCGGTACTGTTTTCAGCTGGCTGTCGTCGAGCAAGCTGGACCTGTGGTTGCAGTAGATGTATGACTTGTGGGTTGTGATGGGAACGCTCAACACGTATAGTGAGTTCTGGGTGAACGGGCTCTTTTCGGTCGGGGAGTTGGTGGCCACCTGCGCTGTTTCATCGGTGGAGTAGAAGCTGCATTGGAAACGGGCCAAAGAGCGGGATTTGCAGGCTGGAAATGCCCACATCACACTTGCACTGGTGAAAGTGGCAACAGACGCATTTCTTCGTATCAACACGGACATTCTGTGGGTGGCTAATTTGTGGAGGCAATCAACCGAAGTCACTATGGAGCAACCGGGCTCAGCACTAGCTGCAGGAGCGGAACAACGATGGCCTGGAGAATAGCTACGAGGGTGAAATTAGCTAGTGGGATGTGAGTTAGGATAAAAGAGAGTTGATGCAGCTCGTGCAGTTGGTTTCCACACAAAGATCGTCGAACTCCAGAAAAATCTTCCAGGATCCGCTGTTGTTCTCGGGATTGTTTCTCCCCATAATAGCGAGGATTGTGCAGAATCGAAGCGAATACAAAAAGGGACCGTCCTGGTAGTTTTCTGACGGGAAAAAGCGCCAAGGAGTTCACCAACGTCAAAATCAGCATCATTGCAGCCACCGCCTTCCCCTTTCAGTTTTCTACTTCCCTGTTTCCTTCCTATTGGCTTCCCATTGGCTTCTCCGGATAGTGGTCGCATTGAGAGCCCGCAATGCATGGTAATCTGTCCTATGCACTCTAATTGCTATCCAACCCCAACACAACCACAAACTCTTCCATCGCAGACACTTCCCCATTGCACAACTTTTGCACCGTCGACAAACTCAGCGCAAAACTCAATGCTGGCTTCTCAAGGGTCGCCGTCTGGCCGCAAGGACAACAGACCCAATGGGTCCAGTACACCGCCAAACGACACCCACCCGCACAATCCATTCCAAAACACCCTGGTGAAATACTACCCGCAAACAGCGACGGTGGTGCCCGTGTACGTTTTGGATCGGCTTCTGGAGGCCCACTACCGCGAGCAGCTCCAAAACACAAACGTCAACAACAACCAGGCCGACACAACACCTATAGTGAGAACACACTCCACCAAGAAAGACGACGACCAACAGTACCTGCTGTTTGCCAACGATACCTTCATCAAGGCAGTCAACCACAATTGGCACGACTTTTTGATCACCGTCAAGGACCCCTGTCTGTATACCCCTGACGACGTGGAGAAAACCGACCTACCCAAAGACATCCAATATTACCGGCCGTGGGGCGGTGACGAGAGACTACGACTGGCGCTTGTGGGACCGCAGGCAACAGAAGTAGCGTCCGACGTGGAGCACGTGCCCGGGTTTTGGCTGAAGATGCTTTCTCGCCGGCTGAAGCCAGTAGATGACCTGCCCAGACACCGAAGCAAGGCTGGCTACTGGATGCTGGACGAAAAACGGAAGGACTTGGTGCCCACGCTCCGGCGGATATTGTTGCAGAGCCCCTTGTTCCCTCTCCTTATGCGGATCTTGATCCTCATGTTCAGTCTGTGTGCGTTGGCGTTGGCGGTGTCGATCTACATATACTCGAGGCGCAAGTACGACGACGCCAACGTGGACCAGCAGCCGTCGACGATTTTCGCCATTGTCGTGCAGTGCTTCGCCATCGTGTACGTGATCTACATTGCCTACGACGAGTACTCGGGGAAACCACTAGGGTTGCGCAACCCGCTCGGGAAAATGAAGCTCATCATGTTAGACTTGCTCTTCATCATATGCATGTCGGCCAACTTGTCGCTAACTTTCTACTCGTTGTACGATGACGAGTGGGTCTGTCAGAGCGACAACACCCCGACGTTACAAGCATTGGGGATATACTACCCCACAGTGAACTTTTTGTGCCGGCGACAACGGGCGTTAGCGTCGTTTCTTTTCTTGGTGCTCTGTCTCTGGGTGCTTGTGTTCACTGTTTCGCTCATTCGCGTTGTCGATAGGGTCAGTGTGAGTCCACGCACAGACTAGTGAGGACCATGACTGTGGACAAAGGATTAATTAGAAAAAGAAAGCAAAAAGGTACAGGAAACATATGACACTTACGAATAAATTAGCCGGCTCTACCGTCAAATTTAGCATCTAGGTCTAGCGTCCTTACTTCTCCTGGTAGCCTCTGTCGATATCGGTGTGCACATTAGCGGATCCAACCTCCCAAACTCGCAGCATTGATTCAACCACACTGGTCGCAACAATCCCTGCCACTCATCTGTAACAGGGCCCAATTTGGCAATCCAGCATACCTCCGCATCAAGAAAAGTCCGTGCGCATAGAAGTTGCCCCCGAAAAACATCCCCTCAACCGCTAATTTCCCCAACCACAAACCACACGAAATTCCCCAAATGTCAGCACCACAAACGCTCCCCATAGCAGGCGATTTGGAGGCGACGTGGAATTTCATCGAGCCAGGGTTGGAGTTCATCTTGGGCGCTCAGGGTGACCAGGGCGTCACCTCGAAAATGTACATGAACTGTTACACTGCCGTGTACAACTACTGCACCAACAAGTCTCGAAATAGCAACGCCGTCCAAACGTCCACGCGCTCGGGGTTGGAAAAATCCACTTACTCGCTCACAGGGTCCGAGATCTACTCGAAGCTTGAGGAATACTTGGTCAATTTCATCAAGCTGTTGGAGGCAAACCCGAGCGAGCTGTTTTTGGAGTTCTACGTGAGAAAGTGGAAGCGCTTCACCATTGGCGCGGGCTACTTGAACAACGTGTTCGACTACATGAATAGATACTGGGTACAGAAGGAAAGGTCCGACGGGCGCAGAGACATCTACGACGTGAACACGTTGGCGTTGCTCCAGTGGAAGCACCACATGTTCAACAACAACGTGGAAAAGATTATGACAGAGATCTTGGACCTCATCGAACGCCAGCGGAACAACGAGATCGTCGACACCAGCGTGATCTCTGTTGCAGTTAAATCGATGGTCTTTTTGGGCATCGACACCAATGATTTGAAGAAGCCCAACTTGATGGTGTACGCCAAATGCTTCGAAAACGAGTACATCGAGAGGACTGCGGAATACTACCGCAAGGAGAGCGACTTGTTTCTCTCGCAGCACTCTGTGGTTGACTACATGATCAAGTGTGAGAACAGATTAGCCGAGGAGATCTCAAGATCCAACAACTATTTGGAGGAGCGCAGCAAGCGTTACTTGCTAGATACCTTGCACAACGTTTTGATCAAGGACCACGCGCAGGAGATGTACGACCGGTTCTTGAAGTTGTTGGAGCAGAATCAGACCGAGCACATTCTGCGAATGTACAAGTTGTTGTCGAAGGTGCCCTCCACTTTGCAGTCGTTGGCCGACAGTTTAGAAAGTTACATCAAAGTTGAGGCTGCCAAAGCAATTGAGGAGTTGAAGGCTACGAGCGAGTCCCTTGAGGCTAGAGGTACCGATGAGAAACCAGCACGAAGATCTGCCCAAGGTGCCGTGACCCCCAAGGCGTACGTGCATACATTGATCCTGATCTACACGAAGTTCAACGAGGTGGTGTTTAATGCCTTCAAAAAGGACCCGCTTTTCATCAAGGCGTTGGATACAGCGTGTCGTAACTTTGTCAATGTGAACGTCATTGCTACTCCTACTGCCAAGTCGTCGAGCAAGACACCGGAATTGTTGGCACGGTACGCTGACGGATTCTTGAAGGCAACCAGCAAGGAAGCAGACATCACCAACATGACCACCGACAACTTGATTCTCGTCTTGAAGTACATTGAGAACAAGGATGTGTTTGAGAATAACTATCGCCGGTTGTTGGCCAAGAGATTGATTAACGGCAACACCAAGTCTGACGAGTTAGAGGAGAGCATTTTGCAGAGATTGCAGGAAGACAACTCTCTTGAGTTCACGTCCAAGATCACCAAGATGTTCCAGGATATGAAGTCGTCGGAGGACTTAAAGGTCAGAGTGCGCGAGATCATTGGTCCCAGCGGCATAGTGAGCGACTTTACGCCTTTGATCTTGGCCCAGAGTATGTGGCCGTTTGCAAGTCTCCCAGATTACAACTTGAAAATTGCGCCCGAGTTGACAAAGACTATTGACATTGTCGAGTCCGAATATACCAAGAAACACAATGGGAGAGATTTACAGTGGTTGTGGAACCACGGCAAGAGCGAGGTGAAGGCAAATCTCGCGAGGAAAGGAAAGCCCCCTTTCATTTTCACTGTCACCAATGTTCAATTGATGATCTTATTAGCATTCAACAAGTCCGCCACATACAGTTACGAGGAGCTCCATGAGGTGGTTGGCGTTGCCAAACATGTCTTCGATGCGCATTTGACGCCGTTCGTGAAGTTCAAATTGCTTGAGCAGCTGCCACCAACACCAGCAAGCTTCAGTGACCCAGCCACGAAGTTCACTATAGTGACCGAGTACAAGTCCAAGAAGTTGAAGGTGAATTTTGTCAGCACAATCAAGAGCGAGCAGAAGCAGGAGGAGGACGACACCAACCGTGAAATTGACGAGTCTAGAAAGAATTTCCTCACTGCAAGCATTGTGCGTATCATGAAGGCGAGAAAAACCATGAAGCATAACGACTTGGTGAACGAGGTGTTGCTCCAGGCCCACTCACGGTTCAAGGCCAAACTCATAGACCTCAAGCGGGCCATAGAGTACTTGCTAGATAAGGAGTACATTGCTCGTTGCGAAGGCGAGTCCTACGAGTACTTAGCGTGAGGTGCATAATTCTAATGAACGAACCCATACATAGCTGCGCGGCGCATCAACTAGTGAGGTATATGCCACTATCGCACCCGTACACCCACTCATCACTACTATACCACTCTTAATCAAGAAGACAAAGTGCCATGTCTGTGGTGCAAAGACGGAACTCTGCGTCTGGAAAGCTATCCAAGAGCAAACGAACGCGACTCTATGACTCTGCAGTTGTGCTAGCGGGCCACGAGGGCCCGGTTTACACTGCCAAATTTAGCCCAAATGGACTGGCCATAGCGTCTGGAGGGCACGACAAACAGATCCTCCTATGGCTCCTACCGACGGACTCTAATGAGGAGAATGCTAACTACGGCATGATAAGTGGCCACAAGAGTGCTGTGACATCGCTCCAGTGGGTTCTGGGCACGTGCTTGTTCTCGACTTCTGCTGACAGTAACATTTCGTTTTGGGACGCCGAGTCAGGACAAAGAACGCGGAGAGGCGTGGGACATGAGCTGGTGGTGAACGACTGTGCAGCCACTAGTAATGGCACGTGCGTGAGTGTTGGTGATGACGGCACAATTCGAGTCTGGGACGAGAGAGAGAAACACGAGGTCAAGACAATCAGGACCAAGTACCCATTGCTATGTTGCGATGTGACCAGCGACGGGTCCACAGTGTTCACCAGTGGTATTGACCCTGCAATCCAAGCGTACGACCTTCGCTCGGAGAAACAGTTGTGGACGTGTTCCGGCATGGTCGATTCTGTCAGTGGGCTTGACCTCAGTTCAGATGGGGCCATGCTCGTTGCCAGAAGCATGGACGGCCAAATTCGGACATTGAGCGCCAAATCGAGCACACCTCCTGGAATGTCCCGCATGGGACAGCACAGTTATGCCGGTGCCATGGGCGGCCTGCTGCAGATGTTGACTAGGGCAACATTTACGAGCGACGACGTCTACATAGTGCTGGGATCCGACGATTCTTCAACTATAATATGGGGCACGGCATCGAGGAGAATGGTGAACAAGTTTCCTGGTCACGAAGGTGTTGTCATCGATGTGGACACTCACCCTTCTGAGAAGATTCTTCTTTCGAGCAGCAACGACGGCACCGTCATAGTTCGAGAGTTTTAGTGGCATCAAAACCGCACTGTCTTTCTCTTTTTTGGCAGATGTCCCACAGCCATTGACGTTTGAGGCTTCCCCTCCACTAGCTCGGAGTTGAGTTGGTCGATATTGGCCTTCTGCCGCTTGGTGGCGTTCAACTTCTCGAGATTGTCGGGGTTGAACAAGTGCATGGTCCAGGTTCTGTACCAGTGCTGTTGTCTGAGTTGGCAGCGGCTCTCGTGACTAAGCAACGAGTCTGAAATATCATCCAGCTGTTTACTCGAGGTTTCGGTGCCGTTGCTCAAATCAAGAGCAGAGAAGTCGCTGTACTCGACCTCAGACTCGTGTGTCGGCAAAAACTCATGCTTCAAGATGAACTGCTGCATCCCAGTGTCGTCAATGACGTACTGTCTTGATGAATCCGACTTCTCCTGCTGCACATCATCCTGCTCGCGTCGCCTGTAAATCTCCTCCTCCAAGGTACCTCGCAACACCAAGGTTTCAACGAAAACCTCGCGAGTCTGTCCAATTCTGTGGGCCCTCTTTATTGCCTGGGCTTCCACAGACCGCTGCCATACCGGACTCATGAAGTACACTCTAGTGGCAGAAATGATGGTCAACCCATGAGAGGCTAGCCTCAAATCCATAATTAAGGTCATACCTCCGGTGTTCGAGTCGTGGCTGTCAAAATCAGCCAAATTGTTGGACCGCTGCCCTGCACCAATGAAGGTGGCATATAGAATATAATGGACGCCTAGAATGTCCAAAAGCTCGGTCAAGTAGTAGGCGCTGTCTTCGAACTCAAAGAACACTATTGATTTGATTCCTTCCTTCTGGTGGTCCTCTAGTCTGCTCGACAAGTATGCAAGTTTTGCGCTGGCACAGCCCAAGATTTCAGCTTCTTTCACTTGAAGATTAGGACGCTGACTGCCATTCCCAACCACGCGGTCATCGAGGCGAAATTCTCCGTGATTTTCTCGCCTAAGAGAGTCTTTGGTCGAAGTCCAATCTTGTGAGGCAGATGACAATCTCCTCGAAGGGGAAATGGTGAAACTCGTTTCGACAACGTCATCGTTGAGACTCTGCTTCAAGCCATGAACGTCAAAGTCGTGGGACGACTCTTGCTTTTTAAATTTTGTATTTGCCTTTCGAGTGGAGTCGTTCCAATAAGTTTCCCAGAACTGGCGCGATGCGTTCTCGAGCCTAGAATCTAGTTTCTCGACGTCACCGAAATCAAGAAACCGGTTTTTGTAGTAGAAGTCCTGGATAGCAGCCAACTGTGGTGCACCAAAGACCCCCAAGTCGGAGTTCTGCAAAACCCCGATTCCAAAGTGCTTGGCGAAACCGGGAGGGAGTCCGTCGACAAAATATTGCATCTCATGGATCAAACTGGCTGTGCGCCACCTGCGGTTATTGACGGCCTCATGAGCTGCAGCAAGTGATCTTCTCAATAGTGCTTGGTCGTGTTCGCCATGGTACGGTTCGCCGGAGGTATTTTTCTTCTCCATACAGTGCTTAGCAATGCTGATCAAGGTGTTCACATCCTCGTGCTGGAATCCAGTCCAGTAGAACGTGGCCAACTGGAGATTGTTGACTAGTCTGCGTAGCTGCTGCCTGTTGGAAGGATCAAACATGTAGTCCGACCCTTCTCTCTCGGAAGACACCGCATTTACAGCCAACACCGCTGCAAATAGATTGACAGAGAGCTTATTGTGGTAGGAAGGAGAAAGGAAAATAGCCTCGTGATGCAACTGCGGAAGCCGGAGGTCTCCCTCCACGTCCGACAAGTTGTGTCTCACAATTAGCGAGTCAAGCAACGATTTCAAGTTATCCTCGGTGCTGAAAGTACTGTCACACAAGTTTCTGACGATGGCCGAGTTCCATAGCTTCGGCTGTGAATGAAACGGTTCGATTTTAAAGAAGGTGCCCACCAAGTTCCCGAGCTTGACCAAATCGTCTCGGACGTTAAACTTGCTTTTCACCACATACTTGCGCTTTTTCTTCGAGGGGCTTTCTTCAACGCTTGTTGTTTGTGTTTGCTCCTCTTCGTCCATGTGCAAGTTGGTCAACCCGGATGTAGGTGTACCTGTCACTGCCCACCGGCGCTCAGCATACAACGCGCTACACAATACACTTAGATTCGACGATTTGGAGTTCATGGAGTGTCCCTCATCGATAATCAAGCGCTTCCAGTAAATCTCCTTGAGGTTGTTCGCCATTTCCGTCTTGAACAATTTGGCCAACAGAGGGCCCGTGATAAGTACAAGATCGTACGCCAAAAGCTCTCTGGGGCTTTCAGGAAGCTTGTCGATGTACGTGGAGTAGTTCGTGTGAATAGGTCTTTTGAATCTGTCCGACACGAAGAGCTTGTTCAAGTACGACGGATCGATGTGTTTCGCCAACTCATGGTTCCATTGGTGGAATAAGTTCTCAGGAACAATGAGCAACGTTGTGTTGCAGAGATAAAGAGTCTGATACATCTGCTCTGGCCGCCTTTTATCACCGGCCCGCAAGCCCAACTGGCTCGTTGAGTTCTCGAGACTAATTCGGAAGTAGCCAGGACTAGCCGAGAGCAAGTCGACGACCGACTCGGGCAAGTCTTCCTCGTAGAATTTCCAAGGCAAAGAATTCTGGTTGATTGTGTCTCGGCATATATCCTTGAGCGATCTTCGTGCATGTGGGGCGGTTGTTAGGTCGATGGGCCCACCTATGTCCATGCTCTGATCGTGGTAGAGTATCAAATCATGCGGAACTGTCGACACGTCGAATTTTGTGAGGCAAAGGAGACTTAGGCAAATGAGAGTTTTGCCCAAACCCATATTCTCGGCGAGAATGCCTCCTCGGGGCGTTGTGTATAGTTGAGCATTCTCATAGAATCCAGGGTCCAACATGTCGAAGTAGTACGTTCTTCCCGTGGGAGAGGTGAGTTTTTTGAAGTAAGGAACAGGCACGTTCCGGACCACCGTTTCTTTTTCAAACATCTTGCACAACGATTTGAGTTGGAATGGGTACAACGTTGACACCACGCCAGGTAGTAGACCGCGGTTCATTGGGTATTCTTTCACGAGAGATGCAATCACCTCCTCGGGGGTGGGGATTTGCGCCCGCTTAGGCGTGCTGATCGTCTCATACCGAGCCAAGTCGGGAACATCGACGGTATTGTAGATTCTTTTGAGCACCACTTCTAGCGACTCTTCATGCATGCCCAGCAGCGGGATATGGTACGGCAGTTGGTCCAGCCAGCGGCCAAAGTGGAACGACGACCTCGATTGGAAACCGTCATGAAAACTCTCCGTGCCCGCAAACGGTAGGAGAAGCACAGGGTTTGAAGAGACAAATTGTAGTAATGAGCAATGAAGACCCGGAGGCCCCAGCCAACTTTGCAGCGAGAAGTCCACGACTTTGAGCAAGGCGGTCCACTCGCTTCTGAAGCGTCTGCTCAAGAACTGAGCCAGCCATTGAGTCCGCCACAGCTTGAGAAATCGAGATCCGTCAACGTCTAGTGGGATGCCATAGAGCCTGATCTTGCACACGGGGAATGGCGGCTGAAGCTCGGAAACAAACACCTGGAACACCTTGAAAGTAGCCGAAAAGTATCTGTGGCGCACCAAGAAGACCACTGCTTTGAACACGGGGTGAACGCTTCCCTGGTGGCCCTGGAGGAGGAAGTCTATGTCGAGCCATTTCCACCCATCGTCATCTGCTGGTATGCCTTGTAGGGCGAGAAATTGCGTGGGTAAAGAGTGGAAGTTCAATGTGCCGACCTCAATGAGGCTGTTGAGATCATTGGAGACTGCCACCACTCTGTGGAACCCCAGGTCGGACGGGCTCATGGAACTGGGATGGAGGTGAAAGATGCAGGAGAGACTGTTATCGGTGGGGCGATGGGGAAAGGCGGTTATATGCAGTACACAATCGAAGGGAGCGTCTCCGGCACACATAATGGAAGGTGTGTGGGAGTGAGCAGGATACGCCATTGACCCTGAGGCAAACACATAGGGGTTAATAATAGTAACTATGAAAATAAATCACGTCCCAGCCAATCATATCGATCACGTATATCGACGCGTCCAGTTTGCCTCGTGCCTCTCGACTGTGGGGCTCGCTTTTTTTTACGGGCTTTCCTACCTATGCATGTATGCTAAATTCTGGTGGCGAATCCACTGGTACATTATTGGGTGGGCCACATCTCAAGTTTGTGCAAAAGTGCGAACACTCGCACTGCCAAGCTCGGGGTAGTGGCGGAAATTCCAGTTGAGATCGTAGGCAATCAGGTGCACGCCAGAAACCGAACGCCTCAGTCATGTTTCCCCCATATCGAAATTGCAATCCTCAAATGGGCATCCCCGTGCCACGCGAGCCTCACCTATGCCGTTTTCCACATTATGACTCAAACGCGCTTCTCCATTCGGCTGTATGTCCGCATGACACATTGTCTGTGCGCCGTACCTACATGCGGCATAAGATAACGCACTTGCTCAAGGCAAAAGAGGGTGCTCCTGTATCGACTATATTTAACATCGTGGTTCCCCCAACCAGAAGTGAATTTCATCCATTTTGCATCTGATGTCAATCCCATATGACGTGCAAATGCCCATGGTGGCGGACCTCGCTGCGCTGAGTCCATTAAAAGCGCCGCCTCCCGCCTTCATGTGCCAATTTCCCGATGCTTTGAAATACCCGCTCTACGACCCGACCAAGAACGCATTGAACGCGTGTTTCGTGGCCTCGTTGATCATACTAGCCCACGCGTTGCCGGGAGTTCTTGCCTTGTGGCAAATGACCAAGCTTTTGGTGAGCAATTCGTTCGGGCCCTACAGAATCAAGTACTCGTTCGGCAACCCGTGGAATACCAGGAGCGTGTCGATTTTCCACTTTCTCCGGCTTAATGCCGCCGTGTTGCAAGGCGTCCTTTTTGCCGCATTATCCTTCTTCAACTACAAGGGCACCTCGGGCGTGATTGTCTCGAGCTCGGTGGTGCTGTTTGTTGTGACGGTGTTTGCCATCCTCCCGTTGCAATATCTCGAAACCACGCGGTCTGCAGTGGGCCACGCCTCCGTCATCGTTTACTGGTTTGCTTCTTTTGTGTTTTTCATCGTTGTGCTTATACTGGACCTGTTCTCTGAGCACAAAATTTATGTTCCAGACCACGACAGGGACATCGGCGCCTTGACCTTCTCCATTGAGATTGCCATCGTCGTGAACTCCTTCTTCGCATACACCTTGGAAACTTACTACTACCGTCCATCCGTGGAGCTCCAAGAATACTTCGACTTGAATGGATGGGACATCACCACTGTGAGAAACCTTGTCTCGACGTTGACTTTCAACTGGTTGCAGCCAACTTTGGACCAGGTGTACGAGACTGACAACATCACCGTTGCTGAGATTCCAAACACTATCATCGAGTTGAAAAGTGAGGTCGTCATTGAAAAGTTCCGTAAAGGTTGGGAAAAGGAAATGGCCAGAGCCAGGTGGTGGAGAGACAGAAGAGTGAGAAGAGCCAAAAACCCAACGGAAAAAGACTACGAGCTTAGACCCTCCGTGTTTATCGTGTTGATCAAAGCCTACTACAAGGTCATTTTCTTGGGTATTTTCTTTGAGATCATGGATATGGCCTGTGTTACCCTTGCTCCATTTATTTTGCAGAAGTTCATTCTCTACTTTACCGAGATTTCATCTTTGGAGGACAAGACACAGGGTCCTCCAATCATCAATGGTGTTGCCTACGCCTTAGGTATCTACTTGACGTCAGTTGTGAGATATTTCTCGTTCAACCAGTACTTCATCATCTTCTTCTTGTGCTCATTCAGTATCAAGTCGTCGTTGACCTCCTTGCTTTACGAGAAGACCATGAATTTGTCACCCAAGTCCAGAAGAGAGAAGTCGTCTGGCGATATTGTCAATCACGTCTCCGTCGATGTGAATGATGTCTCACAGAGTATCGAAACCTCCTCTGATGCAATCACAATTCCATTGAGATTGTTATTGTGTTTGGGTGCCTTGTACAAGCTTCTTGGTTCTGCAATGTGGGCTGGTTTGGCTACTGCGTTGGTGCTTGTGCCTATCAGTTCTGTGGTCAGTACCTCGATTTACTCGCTTTTCAAAGTCCAGATGGAGTACAAGGATGAAAGAGTCAGACTCACCAGTGAAATTCTTAATGCCATCAAGAGTGTGAAATTGTACTCGTGGGAACAGCCCATGTTAAAGAAACTTGATGTCGTGAGAAACCAAAAGGAATTGATCAACGCCAAAAAGATGGGTATCTTTAATGCTGCATCGACTTTCTTGTGGGGATGCATTCCATTTTTCATTTCGGCTGCCGTTTACACAAGTTACACCGTTTTCTCCAAGAAGGCTATGGTTCCATCGGTCATTTTTCCAGCATTGTCATTATTCAATCTTTTGGCACAGCCTATCTTGATGCTCCCTCATATCTTCTCGAGCATCGCCGAGGCAAAGGTTGCTCTCGAGAGATTGAGCAAATTCTTCGTCTTGGAAGAGATGGAGCAGGACATCGTTCAACGTACAAATAAGCCGTTGAAACCCGGTGATGTATCTGTGCAAATCACGGATGCTTCTTTCTTGTGGACTACCGAAAACGAAGGAGTTCCCCTGCCAGAATCGGCGGAAGACGAAGCAGCCAAATACGCTTTGAAAAACATCAATTTTATTGCCAAAAAGGGACAATTGACCTGTGTTGTTGGCAGAGTTGGATCCGGAAAGACTACTCTTCTCAAGTCGATCATTGGAGAGATTCCAAAAGTGAAAGACGGTAAACTGTCGATCAGCGTGAATGGTTCTATTGCCTACTGTGCACAAAATCCATGGATTTTGAACTCGTCAATTAGAGAGAACATCTTGTTCGGCAAGAGGTACAACAAGGAATACTACAATCGTACAGTTGAAGCATGTCAATTGTCGAGTGACTTCGATGTGTTGCCCAACGGTGATGCCACTTTGGTTGGAGAGAAGGGAATCTCCCTTTCCGGTGGACAAAAGGCTAGAGTCTCGTTGGCGCGTGCTATATACTCTAGAGCTGATGTTTACTTGTTGGATGACGTTTTGTCGGCAGTTGATGCTCACGTCGGTAAGAAAATTACTAACTCTGTTTTGGCTCCTGGTGGAATGTTGTCTTCCAAGACGTTGGTTCTTGCTACAAACTCAGTGAAGATTTTAAGAATTGCTCATGAGACTGTTTTTATGAAAGGTGGTGAATGCATTGAGCATGGCACTTTTGAGGAGCTCATGAACGCTAAGGGAGAAGTGTCCAAGCTCATGACTGAGTTCGCCAAAGAGGAGGAGACAGAAGAGCAAGAAGAAGCCACCCCAGAACCAGAACCTTCTGCTCCTCAGATCCCAACTGAGACTAGCTCAGAAGAAATTAACCCTCAACCCTTTGAGCCGGAATTATCTCTTCTTCACGAAGCCGAGGACTTGAGAAGTGACTTGCAATTGGTTAAAGTTGACACCCATAGGACAACCGGACAGATCTCTGCTGTTTCTTTCGATCACGTCTACGAATTTGACGACGATGATGAGCACAAGAAGCAAACGGAAGAAGAGGAGAACAAGCAAAAAGGAAAAGTGAAAATGAGTGTTTACTTGGAATACTTCAAGGCATGTAAGTGGATCTACGTGGTTGTGTGGTGTTTGATTAACTGGTGTGTTATTGGTTCGGGAATCTTGGGCAACTACCTTCTCGAGTATTGGTCCAAAAAGAATCTTGCTGTCGGCCACAACGTGTATCCTGCTTTCTACTTGGCAGTTTACACTTCGACAGGTGTTGCTTCTGGTTTCTTGACTTTCCTTGCTGCTTACATTGTGTGGACTTACAGTGCTGTCAGCAGCTCCAAGTATTTCCATGACAATATGGCGAAGAGTGTTTTGAGATCCCCAATGTCGTTCTTCGACACTACACCAATTGGAAGAATTTTGAACCGTTTCTCGGACGATATTTCGGTCTTGGACCAACAGGTTTTGTGGACGCTTATGATGTTCTTTGAGTTTACTCTCGAAACATTGACCAGACTTATCATTGTCATCTACAACTTGCCTTTCATGTTGGCGATCGTGTTTGTGCTCGTTTTCCTTTACAACTACTACAGAAACCGATTTATCCCAGCTTCTAGAGAGCTCAAGAGACTTAGATCTGCTTTGAGAAGTCCAGTGTTCTCTCATTTGCAAGAGTCCATTAGCGGTGTTGAGACCTTGAGAGCATATGGAGAAAATGAGAGATTCATCCACGCCAACAGAAGAAAGGTTGATGACGTGACAAAAGTGGACTGGGCCACGCAATGTGCTAACAGATGGTTATCCATGAGATTGCAGTCCATTGCAGCCATCGTTGTGCTTTCGTCCACCTTGTTGATCTTGTTGTCCGTGAATTACAAGAGGGGACTCAATCCTGCTTTAGTCGGTTTCCTTATGACCAACGTTTTCACTTCGACAAGTGCTTTGAACGCGATCATTAGAATGTGGGCCGAAACAGAGACGAAATCGGTCACTATCGAGAGATTGATTGAGTACTGCAACTTGAAGTCAGAGGCTCCGACTGTGATCGAAGACCACAGACCCGCCAAGAGCTGGCCTAGTACCGGTGCGATCAAGTTCAACGACTACACAACTAGATACAGAGAGGGATTGGACCCTGTGTTGAAGAATATCACACTTGACATCAAGCCATCGGAGAAGATTGGTATTGTTGGAAGAACAGGAGCGGGAAAGAGTTCGCTTACATTGGCTCTTTTCAGAATCATTGAGGCTACAGGAGGAAATATTGACATTGATGATCTTGACACGAGTTCCATCGGGCTCTTTGATTTGAGAAGTCAGCTCAATATTATTCCTCAGGATGCAGCTGCGTTCGAGGGCACAGTTCGTGAAAACTTAGATCCATTCGACAACCATACCGATGAAGAATTATGGAAAGTGCTTGAACTTGCACACTTGAAGGAGCATGTGGAACTGATGAAGACTGAACCCAAGAAGGACGATCTGAAGAAGTCGAGCACAGAAGGTGAGGATTTATCGAAGCCACAGGTTGGACTCAAAGCCAAAGTGTTAGAAGGAGGGTCTAATCTCTCTTCTGGTCAGAAGCAGCTTCTTTGTCTCGCAAGAGCTTTGTTGAAGTCGTCGAAGGTGTTGGTTCTTGACGAAGCTACCGCTGCCGTGGACGTTCAGACCGACAAGATTATCCAGGAGACAATCAGATCGGAGTTCAAAGATAAGACGATCTTGACCATCGCTCACAGACTCGACACGATTATGGACAGTGACAGAGTTTTGGTCTTGGAGAGAGGCCAGGTGAAGGAGTTCGACACCCCAGAGAACTTGCTCAACAACCAAGATGGAGAGTTCTACTCGCTATGCAAGGAGGGTGGATATCTCAACAATGAAAGCAGCCAGTAGCCACTCTGAAGCCTGCTTGAAAATTTGCTTATTTACATTATTTACATTATTTATCGGATTTCTAGTACAACCACGATGGAGAGTTCTACTTGCTATGCAAGAGGGCTGACATCTCAACAACGAAAGCAGCTAGTAGCCACTCGGGAGCTACCTGCTTGAAGATTTGCTTTTTAACATTATTTACATGATTTATCGGATTTCTAGTACAACCAAGATGGTGAGTTTTCTTTTCGCTATGCAAGGAGGGCGGCTTCCTCAACAATGAAAGCAGCTAGTAACCGCACTGATGCTACCTGTTTGAAGACTTGCTTATATACATTATTCACGTTATTTATCTGATTTCTAGTTCTGGACGTCAAGTGTAGTTGGAGAGTGTGGCAAACGTTAATGGCTGCGAAAATGGTGCGAGTTCATGTAGAAAGTATACATACGATGAGAGTAGATAGTTCCGGTACTTCCACTTGTGAAGTGCAAAAACGAGTACTTCCAGACAAGGTTTGATCCGAAGTAATCTGTGTGAGCTCGAAATCGCTCAGATTCCCACAATTTCCCTCGCTTGTGTTTGTCCATATTAACCACCGGAAGCCCCGGCGTGCACACAACACAGGGGTTAATCTCCAGTTAATCATGATCGCTTAACTACTCAAGCAAACAGCCATGAAGAGCGCACTCCTACTTATCCCCCTGAAGAAAACCGACGAGATCAATTGGATAAAGCCATTGAACAATTACCTTCTATCGATTTACGGCAACACCTCGGACTTCCAGAAAGATTTGGAGGATTTCAATAAGCTTCGACTGGATATCAGAGGAGCCTCGGCAGACCTCACGGGCATCAAGCTTCATCTTCGTTACTTCAGCCAATTGGAGCTCTTGGATTTGAGGGTGCCCGTGGCGACGATCAACAAAAACAAGAAGATCACATTCAACTGGTACGATGCGTTTCTGCCCTCCTCACTGCACAAACAGCACGCATTGCCATTTGAAAAGGCCAGTGTGTTGTTCAACTTGAGTTCGTTGATGTCCAAGGCTGCCTCTATCAAGTACAACGAGTCGCAGAGGTCGAGCTCGGGCGATGACGGCAGCTTCAAAGAAGCAGTCCAGCACTTGCAGCAGGCAGCGGGAGTCTTGCAATTTGTTTCGGAGAACTTCTTGCATGCGCCGTCAACTGACTTGCAACCACCGACGGTCAAGTTCCTCATCAACTTGTGCTTGTCGCAGAGCCAGGAAATCTTCACTTTGAAAGTGATCGATGGCGACTTAGAACAGAAGAAGAACTCGTTGATCTCAAAGCTCTGCAAGAGTACTGCCAACCACTACCACGAGTGCTACAATGTGTGTGCGCATTTGCTGACCGCGGAAGGGGCGGCATCAGTGAAGGACCATTCCACGTTTTCAATTGTGGAGGCCGGTTTGGACGACGATGAAGCTGCACTTGAAAGTGGTGATGACGACGAGCCTAACACGGATGACTACAATCCTGACAAACAGGGGATTCCCGAGTCTCAAGTGAGTGCGAAATTGGACCACTTTTGGATCTCGGTCATTCAGTTCAAGCAAATCTATTACGAGTCCTTGTCGTACTACTTCCAAGGCTTGCACCTCGAGGCGACAAACAAATACGGAGATGCGATTGCATATCTCACCAAGTCGTTAGATCTCATCAATGAGATAACTAGTGCAAGTTTGAAAGTGATCGCAAAAGCTGGCGGGGAGGAAGCATATGATTTGTTGGACAACTACAAGTACCAAAAAGATGCTTTGGGAATCAAGTTGAAAGATTTGACCAAAGACAATGACCTCATTTATCATGACATCGTGCCCTCTGTGGTGACTATCGCTGAACCGAAAGCAATGGATAGTGCTAAGGTGATTCCTTTGAACAAAATTGAGCTCTTCTCGCAGATCAATGAGTACAACTACGACAACTTCTTGAAGAATGTTGTGCCAATCAATATTCACGAATTGTTAAGTTACTATTCAGAAGAGAAATCACAGCTCTTGAGAAATGAGCTCGATGAGTTGGATGTTTCCAACAAGGAATTATCCACATTTTTGGAACATTTAAAGCTTCCCAAAGCTTTGGTGAATATTAAGGAAATAATCCAGAGCAACAAAGAGTTAGAATCTGAGGATCATGGCGAAGAATCTATTGGCGCTGAAATTCTTGCCAAGGCCGACGAAATTTCCTCCCGGTTCTCGATCGACCTGGAAAACAGAAGAACTATTGCCGAGGTCAGAGACCGAATTTTCAAAACTATTTCCGAAAGCGAAAGTTTGTTGGCTGGTCAATATTCCGTTACTTCGGCTCGTTATCGGGACGACTTGATCAAGTTGAAGAAATCCTTGTATGATGCCGCCGCCTCAGATTCAAAGCTTTTTTCTCTAGTCGATCTCGAAAACAGTGAGCTTTATCAGATACTTGGTAAAGGACCATTGTCCCCAGAGTTCAAAAATTTGTTCAATGTTCCAGATGGCAAATCTCAAGTCCCTCAGGCTCCAACTGAAGAGATTAGTTTGTTGGATATTGATGATTCACAATTGAAGCCTAAAGCTGATCCTATTGACTCTCAGATAGTCAGGATCGAGGACATCCTTTATGAACTTAACAGTATTAAGAACAAGAAAGTGAATCTTGTCGATGACTTGAAGAAAGAGATCCACAATGATGACATTGCAGACATTTTGATGCTTAACAGCAAGGTGAAATCTACGAATGAGATCAAAACGGTGATCTTTCCCAAGGAGCTCAAGAAATTTGAGGCTTATGGTCACGAGTTAGACAAGTTGATCTCACGGCAGCTGGACTTATCCTCTGAGCTCAAAGACAGATGGACTCAATTGACGGCCAATCCAAAAGTGAAGGAGGTACAAAAATCCAAAACTTTCAGCGATGAGTTGCTCAAGCAGCAAAGTGGAAGAATTGATAAGTTCTACTCCGAAAACTGGAGGAAATATACCACAGGTTTGGGCAAGGGAGCAGCCTTCTACATGCAGCTTTTGAAGTTTGCCGAGAACTTGAAAAGAACCGTGCTGGCCGAGCATCAGCAAGGTTCAATCAGCGAGTCTGTGGGTGGGTTGAGATTGTCGGATAATGCAACCGGTGGTTCTCAAACTAGGGGCCAAAGTGGACATTCATTTTTCCAACCGAGTCAAAGCTACGGCCAAAATCCCTCACATGTTTCCCAGCAGTACAGTGGCTCCGGATATCATCAGCAAGCCACCCATTCTGCACACCCACAAACGGGCACCTACCAACAGGGACAGTACGCACAGGGCCAGTACGCACAGGGCCAGCCACAGGCACAATACTCCTCGAGACACGGCAGCTTCCAAGGACAGCCTATTCAGCCGCAATTTCTGGGATTTCACTCTGAGCCTTCAAGTCATGCTCCGGCGCTCCCACCGAAGGCGCCTTCACAAGAGCATCAGCCACCTTTCGCGCCTTCTGGTCGACAAAATACCGCTGGCAGCGTGAATTCGCCGAGCAACACGCTGAAAACCTCGCAAAGTTCAACGGGGCTTATCTACGACCAACCGTCCGCGTACCAGCCCAACATGTATAGCTACTTTCTGAATCAGGGCGGTGCTTAAGTGCGAGTTCGATTATGTGTTTTGGGCGCAAAAAGCGGGATGAAAAATTCGGTGAGTGTGTTCAAGAATTTCTCATGATGGTGTTGGTGAATTAAGTGAGGCCGAGACGCTTGGCAGCGAGACCCTGCACAAGTTGGTCCGCGCCAAGGTGACATTGTCGCGAGTTTACCCGATTGGGATAAATGAAAATACGTGAGGAAGGAGCGCACACGCTATTCTCCTGCGTATATGGGCAATCTATAAAAAGCGCTTCAGCCCAGTTAAAAAAGTTTCAAGATCCAGGAAGTTATTTAAGCTCCGCTGCACGTCATTCTCTTTTACTACCGGCACCAACGAATTTGGAAAGCCTGCCTCCCCGAGCTTCATACACAATAGTTGTTTTCTCATGAGAAGCCTCCATTTGCTCACTTTCGTGGGGCTTTACGTTTCACTCGTCTCGGCCATGATCGCGTGTAACTCCACCGATCACTGCCCCAAAGACCTGCCTTGCTGTTCCCAGTACGGTTACTGTGGTACCGGCTCATACTGTTTGGGAGGCTGTGACATCAGATACTCTTACAATTTGACCGCGTGCATGCCCCAGCCTAGAATGTCCACTTTCGAAGAAAGCTTCTCCAATCTCGACCTGATAGAGAAGCAAACTTCGTATTTGGGTAACGCCAGTGAAGCAGACTGGGTCTACACCGGATACATTGACTCGCATGATGATGCTCTTTTGTTGCAGATGCCTAATCAGTCTACAGGTACTGTTGTTTCATCTACAAAGTATCTTTGGTACGGTAAGATCGGAGTCACAATGAAGTCCTCCCACGACAGAGGTGTCATTACTGCGTTTATCACTTTCTCGGACGTTCAGGATGAAATTGATTTCGAGTTTGTCGGTTACAACTTGACAAATGCCCAGTCGAATTACTATGCGCAGGGTATCACTAACTATACCAACGTGAGAGACACTATCACAACGAACACCTTTACGAACTGGCACTATTACGAGATTGACTGGCAAGAGGACGAGATCCAGTGGCTGATTGACGGAGAACTTCATCGTACCTTGAAGAGAGAGGACACCTGGAACGAAACTTTAAATCGATACAACTTCCCACAAACACCTTCAAGAATTCAATTCTCGTTGTGGCCTGGTGGATCGGATTTGAACGGATTGGGTACTATCGAATGGGCTGGTGGTGCGATTAACTGGGACTCTGATGATATAAAGGAGTACGGTTACTACTACGCGTACGTCAAGAACGTGACTGTGGAGGCTTATGACTTGCCGGACTTTGTCACGTATCTGGGCAACAGTTCAGATAACTACCATGCATTTTTGTACAACTCCACAGACGGTGACGAGGAAAACATCTACTTGACCAAAAAGAAGACATGGTTGGGCAATGAAGATGCAACTGGCTTTGATCCTGACAACGAAAACGACAACGACACGCATACAACAGTTGTTGTCAGTCTGTCTGGATCATCTGCCGTTACCAAAACAAAAGTGGTGACCAATTCTGCTACCGGTACCACGGTGAATGTTCCTGCTGATGATGCCGACACAACAACCTCCACTGCTGAGTACACGGGAGGATTTGTGCAGAACTCCAAGCAGTCCTCGACGTCCGCCAGTGGCAATTCATCGTCGGGTTCAGGATCGCTGTCGGGCGCCTACAGAGCGTACCAAATCGAGAGCGTAATCGCACTGTTCGTTGCGATCGGTGCTGGCATGTTCGCATTTGGGTTGTGAGTAATGCACAACAATAAGAAAAGATTGAAAGGAAATAGAGGATTAATGAAAAAGTTATACCGTGAATAGTGTGTTCTGAAGGCACTCGTAACTTGACCAAAAGCAACGGCGATAACTCAGATCAGTACATGTGTTCGCACTAATATACTGCAGCCTCGCGTTCCAAGTGTCCAATCCAAAACACCCTAGACAAACACCCCCGTAAAGACAAATAAAAAAGAGACAAGAAACCAGTACCGAAAATTTTAACCGCTCATTTCAAAAATGCAACCAAAACTTGAAAATAAAACAACCCCATCCTTCCACTGCCCATCCGAGCCATTCCTGCCGCCAGCCTGCACGAGCACCCCTAGACTGGTGTACGGGTGTCGTCGCGCCCAGTTGACACCGAATCGACTTTTCAACAACGAACACTCTCCCAAAAGCTAACCTTGCAACTTGCCCCGCATCAAACATGAAGATGCTCACCAAGTTCGAGTCCAAGTCTTCCAGGGCGAAAGGAGTGGCATTCCACCCCAAACGGCCCTGGGTGCTTGTCGCGTTGCACTCGCTGACCATCCAGTTGTGGGACTACCGCATGGGTACCCTTATTGACCGGTTTGAAGACCATGACGGCCCAGTGAGATGTGTGGATTTCCATCCTACCCAACCATTGTTTGTGTCTGGGTCGGATGACTACACCGTGAAGGTTTGGTCGTTGAACACCCGCAAGTGTATCTTCACCTTGACCGGCCACTTGGACTACCTCAGAACGGTGCAATTCCACCACGATTTGCCCTGGATCTTGTCTTGTTCCGATGATCAGACCATCCGGATCTGGAATTGGCAGAACAGACAGGAGATTGCCTGCTTGACGGGCCATAACCACTACGTGATGCTGGCGCAGTTCCACCCAAGCGAGGACTTGATTGTTTCGGCGTCTTTGGACCAGACAGTGCGGGTTTGGGATATTAGCGGCTTGCGTAAGAAGCACCTGGCCCCTACTTCACAGGCGCGCCTGTTTGAAGACCAATTGCAGCGGAAACAGTTGCCCCAGCAGGACATCTTTGGGAATGTCAATGCTGTCGTGAAATACGTGTTGGAAGGACACGATAAAGGTGTCAACTGGGCTGCTTTCCACCCAACGTTACCTTTGATTGTGTCAGCGGGTGATGACCGCTTAGTCAAATTGTGGCGTATGAGCGACACCAAGGCGTGGGAGGTGGACACCTGCCGTGGACACACCGGGAATGTGCTCAGTGCAGTGTTCCACCCTCACCAGGATTTGATCGTGTCCGTTTCGGACGACAAGACAATCCGTGTGTGGGACTTGAACAAGCGCACTCCCGTTAAGCAGTTCCGCAGAGAAAACGACCGGTTCTGGTTGATTGCGTCGCATCCAAACATCAACTTGTTCGCGACCTGCCACGACTCTGGTGTTATGGTATTCAAGCTAGAACGCGAAAGATCTGCCCATGCCATCTTCCAGAACAAGTTGTTCTACGTGAACTCCGAGAAGCAGATCCAGTCGTATGACTTCCAGCGCAATGAGTCGTCGTTACCTATGTTATCGTTGAAAAAGATTGGCAAGACGTGGTCGTTCATGAGAACATTGTCGTACAACCAATCGGACAACTCGGTGTTGGTAACACATGGTGAAGGTGACAGCGGCATGTACGCCTTGGTTGCCCTCCCTAAGCACGTTACTGGTGCCATCGAGCCCACAGATGTGAGACTGGGTGAGGGTAACTTCGCTTGCTTCATCTCGCGTAACAGATTTGTTACTTTCATCAAGTCGTCCAAGATCTTGTATGTGAAGGACATGAACAACAACGTCACCAAAACCATCCAGTTAGATTCGTCGGTGGTGGACGTGTTGTATGGTGGCCCTGGGCGTGTCTTGCTTGTCAAGAGCCACTCCGTCGTGAACTATGATGTTCAGCAGAGGAAGGAGTTGGGTGAGTTGAGCGTGAACAGCGTCAAGTACGCGTCCTGGTCTACAGACGGTCAATACTTGGCCTTGTTGTCTAAGCACACAATCACCATCGCCACGAAAGACTTGGAATTGGTCACTTCTATGCATGAGACCATCAGGATCAAGAGTGCTGCCTGGGATGACTCTGGTGTCTTGTTGTATTCCACCTTGAACCATATCAAGTACACTTTGTTGAATGGTGATAACGGAATCATCAAGACTTTGGAGAATACCTTGTACATTTCAAAGGTTGCCCAGACGACTGTGTACTGCTTGAACCGTTCAGGAGAGGTTGAGACTGTAACTATCGACCCAACTGAATACAGATTCAAGATATCATTGGTCAACAAGAACTTCAACGAGGTTTTGAGAATCATCAAGAACTC
This sequence comes from Sungouiella blattae, assembly GCA_003706955.3. NCBI lineage: Eukaryota > Fungi > Ascomycota > Pichiomycetes > Serinales > Metschnikowiaceae > Sungouiella > Sungouiella blattae. The sequence goes on along the minus strand of PPMS03000001.1, from coordinate 678,152 downwards.
CAACTTGGTGGGTCAGAACATCATTGCATACTTGCAAAAGAAGGGATACCCAGAGGTTGCTTTGCAGTTTGTGCAAGATCCAGAGACCAGATTTGACTTGGCCTTGGAGTGCGGTGACTTGGTCATTGCCGAGACAGAGGCTAACAAATTGAAGGACAAGGCAACCTGGGAGAAGTTGGGCCGTGAGGCCTTGAGCCAGGGTAATGTTGAGGTTGTCGAAAGAGTCTACCAGCAATTAGAATTGTTCGAGAAGCTTTCCTTCCTTTACTTGTGCAAGGGTGACCTGGAGAGATTGAGCAAGATGTCCTTGATTGCAAATGCTCGTGGCAACATTTCGGCACTTGTACAGAACACGTTGTACAACAATGATGTGGAGACAAGAATTGACGCTTTGATTAAGGGTGGCTTGTATCCAATGGCTTACACATTGGCTGCGTCCAACGGCTTGAACAATAGAGCCAACCAGATCTTGGCTGTTGCTGGTGTTGGTGTGGAGGATGTTCAATTGCCAGATATTCAAGCTCCAACCCCATTGCCTAAGCCTTCGAATGTTTCTAACAACTGGCCACTCAAGGAGAGCCGCATGTCGTTTTTCGAGACTGCATTGGTTACGGGTCAAGTTGAAAACTTGAGCATTGAAGAGGAGATCCAGAAGCCCTCTGAAAACGGCAACGGTATTGATTTCAATGATGTCGCTTTGGACGATGAGGGCGAGGAGGAGGAAGGTGGCTGGGACTTGGAAGACGACGACCTCAATATTGGAGACGAGTTTGATGACATTCCAGAGTTGCAAGACGATGAGGTTATCCCCACAAAGACAGAGGGTGCCGATGGAGAAATTGCTCACTGGCTCCGTAATAACAAGACCGCAGCCGGCTACGTCGCAGTTGGTGCTTTCGACCAGGCAGCTTCTTTGTTGAACAAGCAACTTGGCGTGACAAATTTCGAGCCATTGAGAAAGCGTTTCATGGAAGTCTACTCTTCGAACAAACTCTATTTGCCTGGTGTTGATGAGTTGCCAGCAATGAAGGACTACATTAGGGCAGACAACGACGAGGACGATCCTAAGAACTTCAAGCCATACATTCCAGGATTCGACTCCTTGGAAGAGAAGTTGAGCGTTGCATTCAAGTACTTCAGATCCAACAACTTGCCAGAGGCCATCGCCACCTTCAGAGAGATTGTCTACACCATTGCCGTGTTGACTGTGCAAGATGAGGACCAGGAAGCTAAGTGTGACGACGTCTTAACTCTTTGCAGAGAGTACATTCTCGGCTTGTCGATCGAGTTGGAGCGTCGTTCTCTCGACCCATCTGAAGTGAAGCGTAATTTGGAGTTGGCTGCATACTTTACCAGAGCCAAGCTCCAAAATGCCCACAAAGTGAACGCGCTCCAAGTGGCGATGCTGCAGTCGTTCAAGAACAAGAACTACTCGAGCGCTTCGTTCTTTGCGTCTGAATTGTTGGCGTTAGTACCTTCCGGTGCTAAAGCCGAGCAGGCACAAAAGATCAAGGCAAGAGCTGACACCATTTCGAGCGACGCAGTGGAGATCGATTTCGACCCATACGCAGACTTTGACATCTGCAGTGCGTCGTTCACGCCTATATACAAAGGCTCGGCATCCGTGTCTGAGGCTTTGGTGGGTGCCAAGTACAAGCCTGAGTTCGCCAATGAGATCTGCCGCATCACCGAGATCACCAGCATTGGAGCGCCTGCGTCAGGGTTGCGTATCCGCTGCTAAATCAACCCATAAACACTCAATCATTGCAACCAAGTACGAGAAAAAAAAAAGTTTTGCTCTCTTGAAATTGGCCAGTCGTTCATGCGGCCCTGTACCGTAAATCTACTCGCGGAGAACTGAGGCCTGACAGTAGTGCACAAGACCTCGCTAGACGAATCGCAGACCAAATTTCAACGACTTCCAGAAACAGAAATTGCCACTTCACATGTCGAAAGAGGAAGCGCTCAAGCTCAAAGACGAGGGCAATGCGTTCTTGAAAGAACACAAATATTCGCAGGCTATTGACAGCTACACCAAGGCCATTGAGTTGGACTCACAGAACCCCATTTTCTACTCCAACAGAGCTCAGGTTCACATCAAGTTGGAAGAATATGGCCTGGCCATAGCAGACTGTGGTGCTGCGTTGGCAGTTGACCCGGATTTCGTCAAGGCATACTACCGCAGAGGTGTGTCATTGATGGCGTTGTTGAACTACAAGGAGGCCCAGAATAACTTCAAGATCATCTTGAAAAAACTCCCCAACGATAAGTTGACGTTGGAAAACCACAAGCAGTGTGTGAACTACTTGAAGAAACAGGCGTTCGAGCGTGCTATTGCGGGCGACGAGAAAACCTCGATCATCGCCACCTTGGACTATAATGGGATGCTCTTGGAGAAGTCGTGGCAGGGCCCAGATCTAGATATCACCACCTCAAAACAGGGCCAGGAATTCTCGATTGATATCGGCGGATTGGACGAGAGCTACTTGAAGCAGATGATCCAGTTGTTCAAGGACGGCGGCAAGTTGCCCAAGCGGCATGTGTTTGCCATTATCGCCAAAGTGTACCAGCTACTTAGGGCCGAGAACACCATGGTGGAGTTGCAGATGCCCCACACGAAGATTGACACGAAGAGAACACCGCAAGAAATTGCGCTTTCGGGCAAGAAGGTCACCGTTGTCGGCGACACCCACGGCCAGTTCTTCGACTTGTTGAATCTTTTCAGCAAGTTCGGGCATGTGTCGGACGACCACGTGTATTTATTCAACGGTGACTTTGTCGACCGTGGCTCCTGGTCCTGCGAGGTGGCGTTGTACCTCTACGTGCTCAAGATCATCTACCCGCAGTCGATATTCATCAACCGTGGTAACCACGAGACTAACGACATGAACAAGACCTACGGGTTCACCGACGAGTGCGAGGCCAAGTACTCCAAGAAGGTGTTTGAGGCGTTTGCCGAGTCGTTTGGTGCGCTTCCGTTGGCCACCTTGATCAACGGGTCCTACTTGGTCATGCACGGCGGGTTGTTCTCGGACGACAAGGTCACTTTGGACGATATCCGCAAGATCAACCGATTCCCACTGTCGGGCCTGTCACAGCCTGCACGTGAAGGACTTGCCATGGAGCTCTTGTGGACAGACCCTCAACCGGAAAACGGGCGGTCGCCTTCCAAGAGAGGATTGGGTATTCAGTTTGGCCCCGACATCACCGAGCGGTTCTGTGTGGCCAACAAGATCCGCAAGGTGTTGCGCTCGCACGAGGTGAGAATGGATGGTGTTGAGGTTGAGCACAACGGGCGACTCATCACGGTGTTTAGTGCGCCCAACTACTGTGACGCCACGGGCAATATGGGTGGAGTGGTGCACATTGAGGAGAACCCGGACTACGACGCAGCCAACGATGACGGCGAGGGTTACAGACTGGCCACGGAGTCCAACTGCCCCTGGGTTCTCCAGGCGGAGACGTTTGAGGCGGTTGCACACCCGGACTTGAAGCCCATGGCGTACTCCAAGAGTGGGTTTGGCTTCTAAATAGACATTGTATTATAGTACGAAAAGTGACCTTTGAGGACCGGATGGGTAGGACGTGTGGTTGGAAGAGACGTTTAAGCGGAAGGAGAAACTTCCCATGTTCTTAGGATCTTCTCTATTCCTTTTTCGTGGTGATTGCTTGTTGGCATACGGGCAGATTCCGTGCAGGAACAAGTGGGTCAGTTGTTCTACAGATAATCACTTGATCCCACAAAAGGCTACCCCCCACGTTCTTTCCTAGCCTACATTACTAAAGTTTCGTGCAATGTCAGATATCGCCGACGACGAGCCCGATGAATGGGACCAGCGGATATTGAACACCGGCTGCTATGAAGAAAACCTCGCTTTGCAACTTTGCCACGCCGACAAGGGCGACTGGAGGCAATGCCTAGGGGAAATGGCGGCGTTCCGCAAGTGCTGGGACAAAAACAAAAACAACGAACGCACACTGACCGTGGAGAACCCGGATAAGAGTTTGTAGTGACAAACCACATGTACATATCGAGTCACATACATAGACCACACACATTGGGGCCAGTTGTAGAAGCACCACAATTGCGAGCCGGACGAACGCACATCTAGATTGGTCACATCATCTAGATACGTTATCGAAACTTTATATTCTCTTTTTCGCTTCTTGCTGAGCTCTCCCCGATTTGTAGAAGTAGACCCCCGTCACGTGCGCACACACGCTATGTTCTGGAGCCGATCCACAAGAAAACCTCCATGGATTTCCTGCCGACACATCAGAGATACGAGAAACTGATCTCTCTCGAGGATCACTCTGATGTGGAGACCTCTGAGGACGAAGTGAACGACGGTTGGAGCGATGCATTGGCCAATTCTGGCGGCCAGTTTGAGGCAGACATAAACAAGTTGAAGCACGAAAGCTCAGCGAAATTCCGCAGAAGATGGCACGAGATCATTGCCAGGTACTCCGAGGTGGATGACACCGTTGAAAGCGACGAGATCGACCTCCATACGGGCAAAGTCACCATAGATAATGGCCACCTCCGTTCGATGGCAGAAGACGGCCAAATGATCAACGGCGTGAAGATCCACGGCAGCATTTGGGCTGGAGACTACGATTTGGGCAAGATTGCGAGAGAGGAAGACAAAGTTCAACGACACAAACGCAAATCCAAGCACAAGATGCGCGAGATGCTCAAGAGTGAGGACCGGTTCCATACCACCTCACCATTCAACACATCTGACTCCGAGGTGTTGGAGGATAACTTACTGCTAATAGGACTGTCACCAAGCAAGAAAATTGAAACGTCGCCCTTAAAAAGAAAGGCCAGCATGCTACCGCGAGGATATTTGCTGTCGTCACCGATAAAGCGCTCCTCCAGCATATTGCACAGCTCGCCGATCAAAAGTGTTGGCTTCAATTCCAATGACAATCTGCCAACCAAGTTGGATCGCGCAAGAACGAAAGACTCGGCTAAAAGTGACCACGACGAGCTGTTTTCGGTGGTTTCGGACTTGACAGATTCCATCCAGGTTGCTCTTTTCAGTTGTGCGTTCCCAAATTGTGCGTTCAGCTCAGAGTCCAAATCCGCATACAGAAGCCACTTGCTTTCAAGGCATACGCCAGAGCTCCTGAGAATCGGTTACCCGGTTCCGTGTACTTCTCACGAACAGGATGATATCCATATCCCCGAATTGACTATACTAAAGTTGAATTTACACTTCCCTTTGCAATTGCACATCCCTGAGGGCCCACTTGAGTGCAACAAGAACATAAGTGCGGGAAAATGCAAAAGAACGTTCTTGAATCCTGAGCAGCTCACCGAACACCACAAACGATATCCAAAGGAATGCTCTACAAGAAGGCAGATCCTTCTATGTCCGTTACTCGGGTGTGCCTTCATGACGGATGACGGGTTTGAAGAGTGGAAAGCGCATGTCAATACTCACAACTCTGCCAGCAGCAATTTCAAGATCATCAAACCAACGCCATCTGGGCCGGCTGTCGACGTGATGGAAAACGTTGATGATCTCTTCAGCGATGATGTATCGAGTCTTGATTTCAGTGACGATGAAGGTTCGGAAAAAGCTGACGTCGAATCGTAGGCTATGAGACAAGCTTACTAAGTATATCCACGGCACTGGTTGGACTGCAAGTCCCGTGCTTCCTAGGCGGACGGCTTAAAGATGTATGGTTTTCTATGTACAAATATAAGATTGGGTGAAAGATTCGTGAAGAGTGAAGTTTGACATCTAAGTCAGAGGTTCAGGCTCGGGAGCGTCAATGCCCAGATCCTTCTTTGGCTTGGGTCTGTGTTTGAAGGCATCTTGACCTTCGAGGTACTTGTCGAAAGCGTCGTTTCTCTCAGGGAAAGGACGTGGACCGACGAGTCTGATCATATCCTCACGGGTCAAAACCTCCTTTTCGAACACCTCTTCAGCCACTTTGTCCACCAATTCGAGCTTCTCGGTCAACAATTGTTTGCAGGCGACGTAAGCCTCGTCGACAAGACGTTTCACTTCTTCGTCGATGGTCCTCGCGGTGCTCTCCGAGTAATTGTTGTAGACTCTCAATCCGTTGTTTTCGTCTCCAGAGTCAAAGTAGACATTGCCTAGCTTCTCAGACATTCCCAATTTCAACACCATAGACTGGGCCATTTGAGTAATTTTCTTGAAATCGTCGGAGGCACCACTAGACACGGACTCAAAGTGCAATTCCTCGCTGACTCTTCCTCCCAAAGCCATGATCATTCTGTGTTTGAATTGTTCGCTCGAAACCAAGTATTGATCCTTAGGCAAGTACTGCGCATATCCCAAAGCTCCTTGTCCTCTTGGGATGATAGAAACCTTCACAAGTGGGTCAGCATATTCCAAAAACCAACCACAGATGGCGTGGCCGGCTTCGTGGTAAGCCACAGTCTTCTTCTCGTCTGGACTCAAGATCCTCGACTTCTTCTCCAAACCAGCGATGACTCTCTCGATTGCCTGCTCGAAATGGCCAACATCAACAGAGGTGGCGTCTTCCCTAGCAGCGATCAAAGCACCTTCATTGCAGCAGTTGGCGATATCGGCACCAGCAAAACCAGGAGTCAAAGCACTCAAGCGGCCCGCCAATTTCTCGATAGCCAGATCAATTAATTGCTGGTACTTGTTGAAATCCACGTCGTTGTGGCTGGCCTTAATGTCCTCAACGCAAGTCAAGGTGAGCTTGCTCAAGTGCACCTTGAAAATAGCCTTTCTGCCCTCAACGTCTGGGATGTCGATCGAGATGTGTCTGTCGAATCTGCCCGGTCTCAACAACGCCTTGTCCAATATGTCCACACGGTTCGTACCGGCCAACACAACGACATGGTCGGAGGCCTCAAATCCGTCCATTTCCACGAGCAACTGATTCAACGTGTTCTCTCTTTCGTCATTTCCACCCATGCGGCCGTTGCCTCTTTCCTTACCGATAGCATCGATTTCGTCGACAAAGATGATTGAGGGTGCCATTTCTCTCGCAGTCTTGAACAAGTCACGCACACGAGACGCACCAACACCAACGAACATCTCCACAAACTCAGAACCAGAAACAGACAAAAAGGGGACGCCAGCTTCTCCAGCGGTGGCTTTAGCCAAAAGCGTCTTACCAGTACCTGGGGGGCCGGACAAGATAGCACCACGAGGGATTTTGGCGCCCAATTTTTCGTATTTCATGGGATCCTGTAAGAACTTGACAAACTCCATGATTTCCTCTTTGGACTCCTCGCAACCGGCGACATCCTTGAACTTGATCTTCACTTCGGTTTCCTGATTAAATAATTTTGCCTTGGACTTTCCGATCTTGAAAATGCCACCAGCTCCTCCACCAGCACCGCCTTGTGCACCAGCTCTTCTCACTGTAATGTACCAAAGACCACCGATAAGCAAAACAGTAGGCAAGATTGGAAGAATCATGTTCATCCAAGAGCCACGATCCTCGTACAGTATAGGTAATCTCTCCTCGGTGGGGATGCCCAATTTGTCTTGCACTGCGTTCATCTCCTCTTCGAAAACTTCAACAGATCCAATCGTGAATACAACCATAGGATGGCCATGGGCACCTTGCACGGTCTCGTCAGAGAATGCGCCTTGGATCAACTCGGCCTCAACGACAAATCTGTTGATCACCGTGAGTCGAGTTACAAGTCCCTTCTCTAGGTATCTGGTCTTAAAATCCTGGAACGACAACTCTTTCTGCTGTGGGCCGGAAAACATGAGCATGGTCATCAATAGCGTGAACAAGGCGAAGAGCGTTATGCCCTTCAGTAACTGTGCCGCGTCGACCTGGATGATCTTGAGGTTTTGGAGGTTTGAGTTTGGACTCTTCTTCTTCAACCTCTCGCGGACTTCCTCGCGGAGTTTCTCTTCCTCGGTCAACTTCTTTTGCTTTGCTGTTTTCTCCTCTGACTCCTCGTCCTTCTCTGGCTTTTCATCTTTCTTGTCGTCCTGTTTCTGCGTATTCTGGCTGTTGAATCTGAATGGCGTCTGCGAGAACTGGACTCTCTGGAACGACGAAAAACTCCTCTGATTTATCAACAACGGCACAATGATGCTCCGGCGGGACACACTTAGCATCGGCCGACACAGGCCTAGCGCGGCCATTAGTGGGCGTCTCATTAGCAATGAGGTCATGATTTGGAGATTGCTTAAACCGGTGATATTTTCTTTTGCCCTCGCTGATTCAGGTGCACACCACAGTTGTATGGGCAGTGAACTATCGACCGAGCAAATAAAAAAGCGAAGAGAAAATTAAAAGTGATTTTTGGCAAATTATAAATATTTAGGTCTCTGAAGCAACCACAGCCCCTTAGTTTTTTCATATGACTAATCTATTTCCAGCTGGGCATGCGGGTTGCGCAGCCCTCTGGTGAGGCTGCAGCCAAAGTTGCAACTTGACAACTTCCGTACTGCGCAGCTCTGGGAGTGAAAGCAAATGTGATCCAAGGGTATCAAGCGAGGTTCAGCAGTTGACAATGCGGCAAGAAAAAGCAGCTATAATGCGTGTGGTTGGAGAAAAAGATGCAGAGCGTATTGGGGCCACCTGATCATGCAGTGATAGGAAACTATCGCCACCTTCACAACTCATCGAGGTGTCCCAACGATGAAGGCATGCTGTCCTCATATCAGCTCAGACCCGCCACGTATTGTTCCCACGTCGTCTCACACATCTTCATGAATTTCTCCTTTGCATCCTGGTCACGGCCTGCAAAGATCTTAAAGTTGAACGCCGATTCATTGTTGAACGAGATGGTGCCTTGCACCGCGGAGTGGGCCTGTCTCTTCGATTCCATCTCTCTCATTTCCTCCTCGGTGGCATTCGAGCGGTCATCCTCGTGGCCCTCAAAGTACTCTCTCTGTGCCGATGGAGGCTGCGAGTGCATTGGCGCCTCTTTGGTCACGTCATTCAGAAACACGTCGAGAACAGGCTTGCGGCGCTCCTTGCCACGCGGTTTAGCCACGCGCCGCTCGTATACTATCGGGATCGTCCTCCTCAAGGGCGTCTGTACCACATGCACATTAGGGTACGACACCGGCTGCAAAAACGGACGCATTTGTACCCGCCGAGGCTGACCAAGCGGCCCAGTAGCAGGAATTGGGCCTTGCAATCGTGCAACGGCCCCCCCGGCCCCAATCGGCCCCACTAGTCCATGTCCAGCATGTCCGCCTCGTCCCGGGTACCCAGTGGGAATATTGTAGCCATTTGTGGTAGTGAAACCCGTATAGTACGTTCTGATGGGCGCCGAGTTGATCGCAGGCGAAATACCGCGTCCGTGGTTGGGAATTTGCAAGGGGCCCGGCGCCCGGTCCCGCTTCAACTTCTTACGGCCAAAGGACAACGCGAGCCGGTCGAAAGAAGCCAGCTCTTGCTCGGAAGCAGGCGAGCACAGCCTCGTGGGCGCTTGTTCGCTTGTCTCGCTCGAATTGGACTCTTTGGGTCCAGTAGCATCCTCACTGGTGGCAGGCGTCGGAGTGTTGCCACGATCCACGATTGGCGATGTTTCCGGGGTTTCGTTGGAACTCTCACCTTGGCGGTCTCCGTGCGGGTCTTGCTGGTGGTCGCTAGAGGTGTCTGATTCGGCGTTGGTGGCCAGATCGGAGGCGCTTTTCGCTGGCAGAAGCGACTCCTTGTTCTCCAAGTTCGACGCAGCAATAAGGTGAGTCTGCTGCTGGCGGATGGACTCGCTGATGCGGAGCGTGTTACGCATTTCCTCGGACATCTTCAGCGGTACGATCGGCGACACGATCTGGGCAATGGCCAGGGGTGTGTATGTGTCGGTGGATGCAAGTGGTAAAGGCCGGTGGTTCTCTTGGATCTCGGGCATTTTCGTGGGGACAGCGGGCGAATTCTCGACTAAAGTCGACAGGTTTTCCATTGGGATGCTATCGCAGGCGATGACACGGTAAACTCAGCGATTCGGGCGGCAAATCGCAACAACGGTCAACGGGATACACTCGAGGCACTCACGGGTGGTACAAGATGCAAGCAGATGCGCCTGAGTAGGATCTTGCAAGTTGGAAGCGGCGAGAATGAAATAAAAAAATGACCCTGGGTAAGAGAAAGATGAGTGACGGTATAGGCGTGGAAATGTGACAATGTGAAAATGTTTCAAAACCGTCTCTGTAGGAATGAAACCACCGTGTGGCAGGAGGGAATTTGAGCGCTACACTCCCCCATTAGGTTCAAACCGGAACTGCTTTTTACAAAAAAATGCTTGTATTTTCATCTCCACAGTGCACTTTTTGCGACGAAGACAGGCATCTTTTGTATTCGGGAGTCTTGGCTTAGTTAAGGTGTGTTTTCGTTTCGCAGCCGAGGCTGGGGAACGCAGAATCCACAATCTGCGCAATGTACGTCCGGTGTATTGGTGCGAGACCATTCTTCGCACGAGCGTGGAAATCCGGAAAGGGGTGGCCGGAATCACCGCAAAAATATCGGGAATCCTGTGAATATATGGAAATTCGTGGGTTTGGGAGAGGTGTGATGTCGAGGTGAACTTATTCTTTTTTTTTTTTCGATATTTGGCTTTGACTCGCGTTTATCCGCGTGTAATTAGCGTTGGTGAGGATGATCAATTAAGGTTTGCGAACAGCGCGCGAACTCGGCCTTTCCCTCCAGAACCCCACACTCCGCCATTTGTTCGTCCGATAAGCAATAAGATTCCTCTTGTTTTAACACTTCACGGAAAACAAACGAAAGAAAGAGGTGGCTACAGTTGTCAGCTGGATATTCGATCTTTTTGCCATATTTATATTTAACTGCTCCTCTCGTCGTACCCTACAACCATGGAGAGCATCCTGTATATAACCTGGACAGTGCGTCACGGTTGCGAACGTCGTTTCTCCATCTATGTTAAGACGCAGGGCGTGGAGGTTTTGCAATTTGCAGATCTATCAAGGATTGAATGTATTACTGGCCAAATTATATAAATGAGCTTACTGAGTGAAGTTCTCCCAGCCCTTAGGTCTCTTCAACCCGTGCTGGGTGAAGAACTTAGGCGTACACGAGTAGCCTCTCCAGGTGAAGTCATCCTTTGGCTCACACATACAACGCTTGGCTGTTCTGGTCTGCTCATCAACAGGACAGTTGTGGAATGGCACGTGGTAGTAGCCCACGTCGCCGAAGAAGTGGATCTTGTTTCTTGGAATGAAAAGAGAAGCAGCAATCGAGTGCACAGGTGCATCTCCCCATCTCTCGTAGAAGAATCCACCGGCCTTGTCAAGGTACTCGAAGTACTTCAAGTAGGCTTCCTGTCTCCACAACTTGAACGAGCCAACCTCAAAGTTGGACCAGAAGTGGCAACCGTTGTAAGACTTTCCGCCATCGTCGGAGATCCAGTCCATGTTGTTGTCCTCAGCAACGTACTTAGGGTTCTCCTCGATGAATTTCTTAGTGGTCTCCCACAACGTTGGAATGGTCTCTCTGTACTCGGGCAACGAGATGGTGAATCCGTACATCTTGTCGTTGTCCTTCATGAACTTGAAGACATCGTAGTCGATGTCACAGTAGATCTTGATGTCAGGCTCAACACGCCAGTAGTACTCGTACTGACTCAACAATGGGTGTCTAAAGAAGAACCCAGACTCGAATCTGCACATGTGTCTGTACGAAACAGAGCCACCGTAGATGACCTTCTTTTGAACCATGGCCTCTCTGGCCAACGCAGCCTTCTCCTGGTCAATCCAGTCGGGGTACGACCAGTGCTCCTTGGGGATGGTGCCAAACTGCGCCTTTCCGGAAACAAGCTTGCTGACAGCGCTCTTGAACTCCTCGTTGAAGTCCTCGTCGTTCAAGAACACCCAATCGTAGTGGTAGTTCTTGTTGAAACGGTCCTCGATCTGTCTGATCGACTTGGACATCGAGTTGATGTCGGAGTTTCTAGCCAACGACACGAAAACGGCGCTGACCTTTTCGCCGCTCACAGGGGCAGCAGCAGCTTCCTTGGCAGGCTCCTTGGCAGGCTCCTTAGCCGCCTCTGGAGTAGCTTCCTTAACAGGCTCTTTGGCGGCCTCCTTAACAGGTTCCTTAGCTGGTTCCTTAGCTGGTTCCTTAGCTGGTTCCTTAGCTGGTTCCTTAGCTGGTTCCTTGGCTGGCTCCTTAGCAGCCTCTTTGGCTGGCTCTGCAGGCTTGGAGTCGCCAGCAACAACGGCGTCTTTGGCAGCACCATCGGCACTGGGCACGACACCAGTGGTACCTTGCAAAGGTGGGTAGGTTGAGCCCTTTGTGAGGATGAACCCACAGAAGATCAACACAAGTGCGAAAATGGCAAACCGGATTAACCGGGCGTTTGATCTGGACGACGCCATTCTGCAATGAAGTAGAAGAACTAGAGTGAAATTGTGTGCGAAGTAGGCGTGGTTTTTGTTAGCACGCGCCCTACCGCGAGAGGCCAGCACACCGCCGGGAATACCTGCAGGACGAAAGATAATGTTTCACTTACTGATTGCAGGTAACGCTAAGGGAGAGAGGCAGAAATCTTGGCCCTGCGAGGAATTTGGCCATGTGTGTATGCCACGGGAATTTCATGTTGTCTGAACTTGTGGGTTTCTGACGGTTTCTCTGTGGCCCGTAAGGGATGGTGCAGGATTCCACGCAGCCAGGGAAAGGAGAACACTACAGGAATTGCGCTCAGGCGACGACGATCAAGGGGTGTCTGTGGATGAAGTGCAAACTGACAGCAGTAACAAGAGAAAAGAAGTGAATGGATTTGGGAAATTGGCAATCGAGGCAAGCCTCTTCTTTGACAGTTCCTTCCTTCTCGTACTCCATCTATGCTCACTCCTGCCTGCTTGGCGCCCGGACTGCCTGAAGCTATTTTTAAAATTTCAGTCCGGGGCAAGAACTGTGGTTCGATCGAAGTATCAGGTCACAAACTTGCAATTGGCGTCTAGATGACGTAGCGTATTAGCTTAGGAGGTCGGTGTAACCGATTTCGTGGCACCTTTAGCGGGGTGCGCCTCAGCCACAAAATTAGATGAAATTTCACCCTCTAGCGCAATCGATTGAACAGACCGTCTTGTGGATCGTGTCATATTGACTCGTCTGACTTTCCTTGCCTTGGTACTCTACAACGTCTAGTCGAATTGCCGTGCCCGACAAAATTATTCAATTGTTCCCTCTAGGGTTATTGGTAGTCGACCCACTCCTTGGGCTTCTCCAAGTTCATCTTCTCAAAGTACTTCTTGCCGCAACTGTATCCTCTGAACGTGAAGTCCGACGATGGCTGACACGTGCACCCGTGCTCCATCCGGAATTCTTTGTTCAACGGACACTGCGTGTACACTCCGTGGTTGTAACCAACATCGGAAAAGTAGTGGATCTTGTCCTTGGGCAAGAAAAGAGCCGCTGCAATCGAGTGCACTGGTGCGTCTCCCCATCTCTCGTAGAAAAATCCACCTTGCTGGTCAAGATATTCAAAGTAGTCGCTGTAAGCCTTGTCTCTGAAGAATTTCAACGAAGCCACCTCGAAGTTCGACCAAAAGTGGCACAAGTTGTAGGTCTCGCCGCCGTCATCACTAACAAAGTCCATGAAGTTGTCCTTGGCCACATACTCCGGGTGCGCCGTGATGAAGTCCTTGGTGTGCTTCCACAAAGTTGGGATTGTCTTTTCGAACTCGTGGATAGAAATGGTGAATCCGTAAACCTTGTTGTTCTCCTCCATGTAGCGGAACAAGTCGTAGTCCAAGTCACAGTGGATCTGGATGCCCGGCTCGACTCTCCAGTACCAGTCGTACTCCTGCATTAACTCGTGACGATAGAAGAAGCCTGACTCGAATCTGCACATGTGTCTGTACGACTCGGACTCGCCGTAAATAATCTTGGCCTTCTTCATTTCCTCTCTGGACTTGGCTGCCTTCTCCTGGTCAATGAAGAGTGGGTATGACCAGTGCTCCTTGGGCACACGGCCATACTTCGCTGTACCAGAAACAATGGAGCTGGTCACGTCCTTGAACTCCTGGGTGAAGTCCTCGTCGTTCAAGAACACCCAGTCGTAGTGGAATTTCCTGTTGAAGCGGTCCTCGACGTTTCTGATGGCTTTCACCAAATCGTAAAGCTCGCTGTTTCTCGCCAAAGTGACAAAAGTGGCCTTCGATCGAGGGCCAGGAATGGCTCCGTCGCCTGGTTTGGATAGTCCTCCTTGCTTCGACTGAATTTGCTGTAACGCAGCAGCCTCCTCCTTGGCGTCGTCTTTGATTGGGGGTTCCATGGCTTTCTGAGCGTCCCCACTGGCATCACTGGCAGCAGCGGCCGGAGGCACGAAGTTGTCCACCACTTTGCCAGTTTTCAGGTCGACATACACCACTTTTGGTGACGCAGTCAACAGAGACAAGTTCGAGCCCAGCGAGGCATACAACAAGAACAAGATGACCACCGTCGCCAAACCGATGAAGGTTAGTCTCGTTTGCGGCGCTCTGGGGATCATGTCGATGCAAACACAAATGTTAGTGGCGGTAGAACTTTGCCACGTACGTAGTTCGAGAAGCGCGAAGTGCAGCTACATTGAGTGTCATAATCACCGGAGCAGTGTGCACGTCAGGTTAGCCAACGTTGCAGGGTGCCTTAGGGCCCTGACTGCAGGCCAAGTCTAGGGGGTTATTTAACTGTGTGTGTACAAAATCGAATTACAAAATTTGGGGTGACGTACTCGAAGTTTCGGAAAAGTGGCCGGTGGAAATCAAGGTTTGAATCGTCGGCGACCGCGCGGAGTGACCGAAATTACTCCCATCGAAACCCCTCTGCAAGGATGAAATTGTGTGTACACAGTCCCGAGGGACCGGTTGGGTGATTGCTGGCGAGAGAGCCGAGACGGAGCAAGTAGAGTCGTTGGTTTCTTTGACTGTACTCTGAAAAAGGTTATTTTTCGTCTCGCTCATAACACCCTGTTTATCGTTCGCTTCGGGTGTGCCCTTGAGCTAAAGTAAGAAAGGGACCGCTGCAGAACGGAGCGCACATGCAGGACACAGCATGGTTGCGAACACCGCAAGAATTGCTTACAGTGAGAAGCGACATTAATGGTCGTTTCTTCGACAAAGTAAGAACAACTGCATTTTTTTTTCTATTCTATTTCTCCAGGCCCTGTCTGAAGCCTGCCAACTCTGACGCGCTCATGGCCCGCTCAAAATCGTTGTTCGCTGCTATCAAGTCGTTGAACCTCATATTGGTCTGATTGAACTGCGCCAGCCGTAGATTGCTCATGAGTTTGTAGATATCTTCTGCGTTAGTCAACTCCAAAAGTGTTTTCTCGTGGAGCTTGAAGAAAGAAAGACTGATGCTGACGAATTTCACGTCGACGTTCTCGGTAATCAAGATGCTGTCGAGCAACTTGAACCAGAGCTCAACCGAGGCAAAGTTGTCGGTGAAAACGCCGACCCACCACCCAAGCAAGATCACCAGCACTTCAACGCCAAGGTCTTGCAAGTGACGATGGAGCGTCGGCACGTATTTCGGGAAGTACCGCAGCTGGACAATCTCAACGTCTTGCTGGATTTGCGCAAGAGAGTCTCGGTGGAAGTAGTCGAGGTCGCCGTACCTGGGGAGACAATCTTCCGTGAACGAGACAAAAATCCAAAAGACGTCCTCCTCGGTGAGCCGTCGCGACCCATTGTGGTTGCCCTCACTCACCCCGAGCAAGAGGTTGCCAACGATCTTGTTCATGCCTTGTGAGTAGCCAACATGTGGCTTATATGCGACAAACGCATACAAGATGCTTTGGAGCTTGTAGAAATGCGGGCCCGGCTGCGACGTGGCCATGTCGTTGAAGTACATGTTCGATGGTAGTGTTCGGTGGAGGTCCAAGTTGATCTGGTCGATCTGGGTTTGGAGTTGTGGGTCTTTCGAAGAACGGCTCACCCCGACCAACCGCGTGTACTCTCCGGGCACCTCTTTGTTTTTCGCTCCCGACAACTCAAACCAGAGCTCGTTGCGGTATTTCCGCGGGATTCCCCCTCCGCTGACCAAGCGACGCAATGTCTTAAACTGTCTGGATTGCTCGTTCCTCTCCTCTTCGCTGGAGATGAAGAATTTCGCCAACCCCGGGTCTTGTCGCCGCATGTTCATTGCTTTCATGCCAAACGTCTCGTGGCCGCCACCTTGTTGCTGTGCAATGCCCCTGTTGATGTCTCTCATGAAAGTGTCCCACCGCCTCACATGCTCCTCGCTTTTGGCGTCGTGAAGCTCTCCCAAATGCTTCAATGCATCGATGCTCTTCGAGTTTTTGAACGTGGAGATTGTTGCTTCGGCGAAGGTCAGCTCGGTGCTCCTCGCCAAATCTGGAGTCCGCAGAGGCGGTCTGGCCACCGATGTATCATTGTAGAACCCGTGGCTGTCGATGTTGAGGTCTGGAGATGCAACTATTCTGTCTTTCTCGAGAACCATGCTTTCCAACTCGACAGGCGCCCTGTGCGGTTTCATTTCTGTCGAATTGCTGAGACTTGGTGACCTGTACCGATTGTCTAGACTGGCCGATGATTCCGAAGGTAGAGTGTCTTCCGATGGGCTGAGCCACCGGTACCAGTGGGAGCTCCGTTTGTCGATCCTCTCAGAGTCAGTCTCGTATGGCTTCAGCAGATCTCCCACCATTATGCTGGGCACTTTTGGCGAGTCAGACCGCCGCAGATGGCGGGTTTTTCTTTCCACTTGGTGGGTTTCAGGCGGTGGGTTTGGTCGTTGCGCCAGGTCGTTGATCGCCGTGTCAATCAATTCCGATACAACTTTCTGGACGTTGCCCTCGATTCGAAGCGCATTGAGCTTCTTATCGATCTCCATCCGCGAGAGGTTGCCATACTCAGTGCAGAGCCGATAGAGTTCCTGTTCTCGCTGGAATTTCTCTTTCCGGAGCAAGATGAGCTCTGACTCTTTTGCCGAGAGATCCTCTGAGAGCTGCCGGATAAGGAGGATCGGGCTGTTATGGAATTTTAGCTGCAAAAGCTTGGTGATTTGCTTGTCGGTGAGCTCGTGGAGGTTGTCTCCAATCGGAGAGCCCAACTCCGCTGGGTGGGAAGTTTTCGGTCGGAGAGAAAACAGAGTTGGCGTCTCGTCTCCGAAAAGCCCGTTTCGGTCATTGGCTTCTTCTCTGCCCCTGTCATTGTGCTCTGACTTGGACATGTAGTGGTTCAAGTCGTAAGTAGAAGTTTATATGCAGACATAGATATACAGCATAGGGTAGGATAACGTGGTAGACTTCCGGCAAACGTAGAAACGTGAATAGTGGATAGTGAATGTTCAGCTAGGGGCCACTAAAATCCCTAGCACTGAGCCCTTGACTAGGTAATACATACTTAGAGTTGTCATTGTTCAAGTATTGCACTGGCAGAAGTGTTCGTATAAACTGACCAAGAATGCATTTGAAATGCCAGAGAGCGATATTAGCGTAAAGTCCTGATACATAATACACTCACGCACTTTCTGT
This sequence comes from Sungouiella blattae, assembly GCA_003706955.3. Taxonomy (NCBI): domain Eukaryota; kingdom Fungi; phylum Ascomycota; class Pichiomycetes; order Serinales; family Metschnikowiaceae; genus Sungouiella; species Sungouiella blattae. The sequence continues at coordinate 660,724 of PPMS03000001.1, read as the reverse complement.
TTGCTCTCGTTACTGTTCCCCTTCTGTATTTCCTTCGTCTGCCTGCCAAACCAATCACCGTCCTGCATGCACCTCACCACTTGGTGGCACATCAGACCGATTCCCAACTCCACACTCCAGCGGCAAAACTACTCACCATGATTCTCCGTTTCCGATCGAAAGACGGCATGATCCGTGTCACCACAAACAATACAGACCAGTTTCTAAAGGCGCTCGAGGAGGCCGTGCACAAGTTTTCCATCGCCGATCCGCAGCAACTCTATGTGAGTAACAACCAAGGCGAAAAGGGCACCCTAGCCGCCGATCTCGCAGGGAAGACCGTCGCCGATTTGAATCTCAAGAATGGCGATATGCTCTACTTGAGCTACGAGCTGGCACCAGCGGATCCAGCGTCTAAACCAGCAGCAACCTCGCAGTCAGTCAGCGGCAACGTAACTGTCGATTTGGGAGGCGACGGAGTGCCAATCTTGCTGGATATCCCAATCAAGCAGCCTCAATTGCCCGTGGACGACTTGTTGGACACGCAAGAAGGTCTTATCCCACGGCCCAAGTCACACTTTTGCCGCCATGGAGACAAGGGCATGTGTGAGTACTGCTCGCTGTTGCCTCCATGGGACAAAGAGTATTTGAAAGCGCAGGGAATCAAGCACAAGTCATTCCACGCACATGTCAACGAATTGAACGAGCACCGCAACAATAAAAACAAGGCGTCGTCGTACATTGCCCCCTTGGAGGAGCCAGACTACTCCATCAAGCTCAACTGTGGCGGTGGCCACGCGCCGTACCCAAAGGGAATCTGTTCCAAGTGCCAGCCAGCGCCCATTACGCTTAGCCAGCAGCAATTCCGTATGGTGGACCATGTGGAGTTTGCCGATCACTCATTGCTTAACGCATTTATTGACACATGGAGACAGGCTGGCACCCAGCGGTACGGCGTGCTTTACGGACGCTACGAGCCGTTTGAAAAGGTGCCACTTGGCATTAAGGCAGTGGTGGAAGTCATTTATGAGCCACCTCAGGCTGGCGAGCTGGACGGCATCACCTTACTCGATTGGGAAAACGAAAATGAAGTCAACGATGTGGCCGCAGCCGTGGGGCTATACCAAGTGGGAGTCGTGTTTACCGATTTGACCGACGCTGGCATGCGTGATGGTTCCGTTCTTTGCAAAAGACACAAGGATCTGTACTTCATGTCGTGCCTCGAAGTGCTCATGGCGGCCCGCAACCAAAGCGCACACCCAAATATCACCAAGCACGCTGCAAGTGGGATGTTCCTGTCGAAATTTGTCACCTGCATTGTCACTGGCAATCTTAAGGGAGAGATCGAGCCGCGTGCGTACCAGGTGTCGGCAAGTGCTGAGGCGTTGGTGAAGGCAGATGACATCAGTGGGTCTACCCAGCCTAATATGCTCTACATCAACTCGACAACGGGCACTCGGTACGTGCCGGACGTGTTCTACTCCAAGATCAACGAATATGGGCTTGAGGTGAAAGCACATGCCAAACCGGCATTCCCGGTTGACTATTTGCTTGTCACATTGCTGGACTCGTTCCCTCTAGATCCTACACCAGCGTTCAAGCTGACATTCCCAATCGAAAACCGAGACTTTTTGGGCGATTTGCAGGACTTGAGGGCCGTGAGCAGACAGTTGCAACTGGGTGCTGGCGACGGCAGCCAACTCTTTGATTTCCACTTTTTGGCGTATCTATACCGCATGCAAGTGTTGAGCCAGGATGAGTACGCATTGCTCGCTCGCTACGTTAAGGACAGAAACTACGAAGACTACTTGCACCTTGTGGAGACCGGCGGCTGGATGACGCTTCTCACCATTTTAGAGCAGAGTCTTTAGGTGTTGATCGCCTCCATTATTGGGATATAAATATCATTTACTGGCGGCCATACTAAACGATTGTCGGTTGCCTGCAGGCCGCAGCCTTTAGAAGAGCCTCTAAATTATCATATACCTCCGCTGATATTTTATGTAATTTTGAAGAGGTTCACGAACCAACAGCGACCGCCAAATGCATTGGTTGCTTCAATTTTTCAATGACGGCACATTGTAGTTCACAAAGGGCCAATAATGTGGGAGGCATTCTCGAACTTTCTAGATGAGTCGTGCGCACACCACAGCGACTTTTAAGTGGAAATTGCCACGACCAGTGAAGATTCTTTCCTCCTCCAACAGAAAATCATGTCCATTCCATTCGGCGTTGACTTGGGTAACGACAACACCGTCATTGCGTGTGCAAGAAACAGAGGCATCGACATCATCGTCAATGAGGTGTCGAACCGTTCCACCCCTTCTTTGGTGGGATTCGGTCCTAAAAACAGATTTATCGGAGAGTCCGCCAAGAACCAGCAGACTTCCAACATCAAGAACACCGTCGACAACTTGAAGAGAATCGTTGGCTTGAACTTCAACGACCCAGACTTCCAGAAGGAAAAGGAGTACTTCACGACTTCCTTGACCGAGAACGCGGCTGGTCAGATCAACGCTCAGGTGAGATTCTTGGGTGAGCAGCACGAGTTCACCTCGACCCAGTTGGTGGCCATGTACTTGAACAAGATCAAGGAGATCACCCAGAAGGAGACCAAAGGTACCATCACCGACATCTGTCTCTCGGTGCCAGTTTGGTTTACCGAGAAGCAAAGAAGAGCTGCTTCTGACGCTTGCAAGATCGCTGGCTTGAACCCAGTTAGAATCGTCAACGAGGTCACTGCCGCTGCCGTCGGGTACGGTGTTTTCAAGCAAAACGACTTGCCTGAGGACGAGCCAAAGAAGGTTGCTTTCCTCGATATTGGTCACTCTTCTTTGCAGATTTCTATTGCTGCCGTCAAGAGAGGTGAGTTGAAGGTGTTGGGCTCTGCTTACGACAAGCACTTTGGAGGTAGAGACTTTGACTACGCCATCGCCAACCACTTTGCTGACCAATTCAAGGACAAGTACAAGATCGACGTGAGAAGCAACCCTAAGGCTTTCTACAGAGTGCTTACTGCTTCTGAGAAGGTTAAGAAGGTGTTGTCTGCCAACACCTCTGCACCAATCAACATCGAGTCTCTTATGAACGATGTTGACGTGTCTTCCTCCTTGACCAGAGAGGAGTTGGAGGAGTACGTCAAGCCATTGTTGGAGAGAGTTCACGTTCCTATCGAGGTTGCCTTGAAGGACGCTGGTCTCACTGCTGCTGACATCGACTCCATCGAGGTGATTGGTGGCTGTACCAGAGTTCCATCTTTGAAGAACAGATTGACCGAGATCTTCGGCAAGCAGATGTCCACCACTTTGAACCAGGACGAGGCCATTGCTAGAGGTAACGCTTTCATCTGCGCCATGCACTCGCCAACCTTGAGAGTCAGACCATTCAAGTTCGAGGACTTCAACCCTTACTCGGTCTCTTACTTCTGGGACAAGGAAGAGGAGGACGACGACCACTTGGAGGTTTTCCCAAGAGGCGGCACTTTCCCGTCGACCAAGATCATCACCTTGTTTAGAAAGGGTGACTTCGAGGTTGAGGCCAGATACACCAACAAGGCCGAGTTGCCTGCTGGCGTTGAGCCATTGATTGCCAAGTGGACCATCAAGGGTGTTGTTCCAAACGAAGGTGAGACCTCTATTGCCACCAAGTTGAAGTTGAGAAACGACCCATCCGGCTTCTACACGATTGAGTCTGCCTACACTGTTGAGGAGAAGATCGTCAAGGAGTTGGTCGAGAAGGAGACCAAGGAGGGCGAGGAAGAAGACGCCGAGCCAGAGTACAAGGAGGTCAAGAAGTTGGTGAAGAAGGCCGACTTGACCATCGAGATGGAGTCTGCTGCTCTTTCCGAGAACGAGAGACAGTCCTTGTTCGAGAAGGAGGCCTCTTTGGTTGTTGCTGACAAGTTGGTGTCGGACACCGAGGACAGAAAGAACGCCTTGGAGGAGTACATCTACGAGTTGAGAGGTAAGTTGGAGGACCAGTACAGCAAGTTTGCCTCCGACGCCGAGAAGGAGAAGTTGACCGCCTTGTTGCTCAAGACCGAGGACTGGTTGTACGACGACGGATACGACTCGACCAAGGCTAAGTACATTGCCAAATACGAGGAGTTGGCGTCGATCGGCAACCTCATCAAGGGCCGTTACTTGGCCGACCAGGAGGAGAAGAAACAGGCCATCAGACAGAAGCAGGAGGCTGCTCAGATGGCTGCCATGGCTGAGAAAATGAAGGCTGCCAGAGAGGCATCCAAGGGTACCGAGGAGCCCGAGGCCACCACCGAGGAGATGCAGCTTGACTAAGCAAGCCATAGTTGAAGTTGGGATAGATTACATAGCAATTTATACTGTCTTACGAGCAGAATGTAGAACAAGCAGGATGTGTAGTCTCAAGAGAGCAAACAACCGAGGTTAAGGGGCCGGGTTTTCCGGGACCAGCAGAGTCCGTGGTAATTCCTTCCAAGATCGGAACCAAGGGAGATTTGGGGGCCGATCCTGGTCACGTGCGCGCCCGCGGAAGGTGAAAACAGGGTAAAAAAAATCCATGCTGGTAGTAATAGGGAAAAAAAATATCTACATACAAAACTTCTCACCACCACAACCTCCTGCTATTCTAAATGCCCTTGCACCACAAGTCCAACTTGTCCCTTGCAATCCAGAAAGCAGATGCCAACCAGGAAAGCCAACCCCATACTCATCACAACTACAAGCCAGATAAGCTGAGACAGCCCAGTACCGCTAGCGATGTCTCGGGTTCTCTCAACTTCCTCCCACTAGTTGGGCTGGCCACCAGTGTTACGCTGATGCCGCTGGTGAAAAGCTTCCGTCCAGAATTGGCGCCCATCACGACCACATTTGAGGATCGCTCCGAGGAACATTTGGCCAGCTTGAAAGACCGCATGGAACCCAAACGGAGTGACGGCGGCGATGATTCGGAGATTGATTCGGAATTAGCTGATTCCGTGAGAGGCTCCGAGCCATGCACGGGTGCATCGAGCGATCAAAATGAAGACGACGACGACGACGATGACGACGACGACTTCACGGACGTCAACCCAGAAAACGAAGAGGATCTCAAGGACTACGTGCCTGGCGGGTACCACACGTGCTACATTGGCGAGACTTACAAAAACAACAAGTACACATTGGTCCGCAAGCTCGGGTGGGGCCATTTCTCGACGGTGTGGTTGGCAAGAGACAACGATAAACAGTGCCATGTGGCGATGAAGATCGTGCGCAGCGCCAAACACTACACAGATACCGCCGTGGACGAGATCAAATTGTTGGACCGCGTCACCACATCGGACCTCCACCATCCTGGCCATGAGCATGTAATTCAATTACTAGACACTTTCACCCACAGAGGTCCCAACGGTGTCCATGTGTGCATGGTTTTCGAGGTTTTGGGCGAGAACTTACTTGGCCTCATTCGTCGTTATAAGCACCGCGGTATCCCCGTTGTGTTCGTCAAGCAAATCGCCAAGCAGCTCTTGTCTGCGCTCGACTTCTTGCATCGCATGTGTGGAGTCATCCACACGGACTTGAAACCCGAGAACGTGTTGATCGAGATCGGTGACGTCGAACAAATTGTGCGCTTAGTCGGCGAAGAGGAGCACCAAGCGAAGAAACAGCGCAAGTTGGTGCGGACATTGTCCAAGTCAGAGAAGCATACTACTTCCGGCTCAAGCACCCCCAATGCCGCTGACAAAGACGCTAGTTCGAGCTCACTCAGCAGCCCACCGGGCCAAACAACAGGCGCCCTTATGCAGAAAGTACGTTCGTCGGGCAGCTTTGTCAACTCGCCTTCAATTGGGCGTAACGGCCGCAGATCCAGAAGACAAACCTTGATCACAGGATCGCAGCCGCTCCCATCCCCACTCCGCTCATTTAACAAGTCATTTACCAGCATTTCGGGTCTCTCACAGACTACGAACAACACTCCTGTGAAGACAGTGATTGGCCTGGCGTCATTTGTGAACAATACAACAATTAGGCCCGTCAACAGCCAAGGCTCGATTCCAGAAAATCACATAAAGCCTGTCAACAGCCAGTCGTCCTTCACTAATAACTCTGACCAAGAGTACAATGACACCATGGATAAGAGTTTGAATAACTCGCTATCCTCGATGTCGATCTCAAATACCTATAGTGGTTCGGCCGCTTATATGCATCACAGCGGCGAGATTCAGCACGATGTATCGATGGTGATCAACGAGGATGAATTAATCTCGGTGAAGATCGCCGATTTGGGCAACGCATGCTGGGTCCACCATCACTTCACTGACGAAATTCAAACCAGGCAGTACAGATCACCTGAAGTTCTTCTTGGATATCATTGGGGAGCTTCCGCTGACTTGTGGTCTTTTGCATGTTTAATTTTTGAGCTTTTGACCGGCGACTACTTGTTTGATCCCCGCAATGGCAAGTCCTACACCAAAGACGATGATCACATCGCGCAGATCATCGAGTTGATTGGACCATTCCCCAGATCGATGTTGAAAGAAAGTTGCTACGCCAGAGAGTTTTTCAACAGCAAGGGTGAACTCCTGCGGATCGCCAAACTCAAGCCATGGAGCTTGAAGGATGTCTTGAGCGAAAAGTATAAGTTCAGCGTGAGTGATGCCATTGAGATTGCCGACTTCTTAATGCCCATGTTGTCATTGCAACCCGAAAATCGTGCCGACGCCGGCGGCATGATTAATCATCCATGGTTAAGTGATGCTCTCGGATTGGAGAATGTCGTTCTCGAAAGACCGGTGGGTGGATCAGGAGAGGACATTCCAGGTTGGTCTCGTGAGTATGATGTCCAGGCCCAAAACCACAACAAATACTTCCGCCATCATTGATGATTTCAACAAAGGCGATTTCACTATCATTTACTCCTTGCATATTCTACCACCATTCTCGATGTTCACCATAGGACATTGGGTTGTGTGCTGCATTTATCGGTTGCCATCATAACACTGAGGTTCAGTGTGTTTAGTGTATTATAAAAATGGAAAAAGGTTTCGTCATGCCCTGTACCGTGCAATAATAAAAGGTGTTTATTTCTTCCTTCCTAAAGCGCCTTGGACATGAATGGACCATCCAATTCGTATCCCAACTTGGCGTAGTAGTTACGTACTCCGACTCCCGAAATCACACTGATCTTCTTCGAGCCATGCTCCTCTTTGGCGATTCTGGCAGCTTCTTCCATAAGCAACGTACCGAATCCCTGATGCTGGAATTTTCTAGGATCCCTCGAGTGCAAAGGCACCACCGAACCGTAGACATGCAATTCACGCACAATTGACGTGGGCTGAGAGGTGAACTCTTTTCTGTAGGTGTACTTCTTCGAGGCCTTTCTCAATCGAAGAAGACCAATCAAAATGTCCTGTTTGGGGTCCTCGTATGACAAAAACGTCTCCCAGCCACCGTTGGCATAGTAATCTCTCCTGATAAGCTCAACTTGGTCCGGAGACACCTTGTGATGGACTTCCTGGATCCCCACCTCTCTGGTCCGCACATCCCTACAGGTTGTGCCAAAATCCTTCATTCTGGCCAACGCCAACTCACGCAAGTTGCCGTTCTCCACACCCGAGGTGACCAACGGCATAGGGATATCCCTCTGCACTCTGTAGATACGAGTCCATGGGGGAACCAACGCCATGATACGCGCCACCAAGTCGATCAATGCGTTCGCGTTGTACGAGGTGTACAAGCCTTTTTTCCACAACTCGTACAACCCAGTTCCTCTGATGACCAAAGTAGGATAGATCTTGAGTCCATCTGTCCGGAAGTCTGGGTTCTCAAAGTACTCGATGAACTGCTGGAGATCTCGCTCCATACCCACATTGGGTAAGTCGGGCATCATGTGACTCACCACCTTGTACCCGGCATCCTTGGCCACTGCAAATGTTTCACAAACTGCCTTGACAGTGTGGCCACGGTTTGTGTCTCTAGCCACATCCTCGTACACAGACTGCACTCCGACCTCGAGCCTGGTGCACCCGTATTTCAACATATCGCTGAGATGCGTTTCCGTACAGTAGTCAGGTCTTGTTTCTATGGTGATACCAACACATTTGGTTTGTGACTGCTGCGAGTACCGAATGGCTTCATCGATGTCCTTACCGTTATATCCAGATAACGCGTTGTGCAACTGGGTGATGAACCCTTCACGATAGTCGATGGGCAACGACATGAAGGTGCCGCCCATAATGATATACTCAACTTTATCGATCAGGTGTCCCAACAGACGTAGTTGCTCCACTCTTCCTCTGGCCTGTTCGTATGGATCGTATCTGGCTCTGATGGCTCTCATGGAGGTGGGTTCATATCCGGTGTAAGACTGCGTGGAGTACTCGAAATCGGAGTCCGGACCGCCAGGACAGTACACACAAATGTTACCCGTGTAGGCGATATGGGGGCATCTATGGGGTTTGCACATGACGGCCACAACAGCAATGCCCGATGCTGTTCTCACAGGCTTGGCCTTAAGTTTTGGGATGAGGTACTTCTTGTGCTGGTCTGGGATCGACGAGATGATGTCGGTCAATCTCGGCTGGTTCTTCAATTTGTGCTTTTTAGCATACCTGGTGATGAGGCCGTTCAAGTTGATGTCCCTGGAGTTTTTGAGCGACGCCACCAACTCGAGCGAGATGTCACCACAGCACTGGATGAAACGCTCTTTCTCGGGCGCTAGCTTCTTGTTTTTCTGGTGGACCGAGGGCATGGCGGTTAGTGGTTAGTGATTTTATGGAAATGTTCTCTGGATCTCATCTCTGCTGGTGCACGGGTGTAAAGTGCAGGGTGGTTACCGACGACTGCAAAATACCAGCCAGAGGTGGGAAAGATGGCAAACCGGCGATGTGGGTGAGGAAAATCATTGTAGAAACAAAATATCCCCCGTTTGAGTGGCGATCGCTTGCTTTTACGAATCAAATTGCCCTCCTTCCTATTGGCTGTGGAGAGCCTCAAGCACTTGTCCCACGAATGGTCGAAATTCTACATGAATTCGGAGATTTTGGAGAAAAAGCTCCAGCGTCGCAATAAATTCAGCCGTAAGAGTTCCGCATTCTTTCTTCCCATTTTCATGCTATTGGATGTCTTCGTGCTGGGGTTTCCGTTCTGCTCTAACACCCGTGCACCGCACACTCCAGATTATCCAGAACACAGATTTTCTCCAGCCTCACAAATTTTCGGCTCACCAGGTCTCCTCCAAAATTGTCAATGTTTGCATTCAAAACAGTGGCGCCTGTGAAAGGTGCCTCTCATACATTATTGTCGCTTCGTCCTCAGGTTGCAAGCCGATTTGCAGTGACTCCAGCGTGTACCACGCTAATCAGAGCATACTCGACTGAAAAACCGAAAAAGAAGAAACCAAAGGCACCAGACATGTCGTTGGTGCCGCTCAAGTCGATCGGCGTATTGGCCGACTTCTACATTCCTCCCAAGTTCCTCAACAGCCCAGTTACATCGTGGCACAGACTTGTTCTCAGGAGAATTGGAGCGTTTGGCTTGAACACCTTCAGCATTTCCAAGTTCAAGTCTGACACAAAGTTGAAGTTGAGACTCAACGACTGGAAAGAGTTGGCGGTTGATAAGTACGTCAAGACCAACAAGATCTTTGCGGCAGCATGCTCTCTTCCTAGAGCCCAAAGACAGTCATATTTGCAATCCCAGTTGGATGGCATTGCCGGAATTGAAGTGATCAAGTCGTTGGCAACGAGGGCGGTGACTTTCCCTGTCCGGTCCAAGTTGGAATGGAACTTGAAGAACATCGAGAGCAACCCTAGATTGGTGAGCTTCACGCCGATCCCAGACAACAATGACGTGTCGACCATTGTGCAATTTGTGGTGAGAGTGCAAACGAAGCAAGAAATGGTCATTTCTGGCGACTCGCAGGACCCCAAGAAAACAGAGAGACTGGTCACCGACTACATCGTCTTGACCCTCAACCCATACACCGACGAGATGGCATTTGTTGGCACGTTATTTGAAAGTGACCACGTCAGAGGTGTCAAGCCTGAGTTGGAGATGGAGAACGTGAGAGCGTTGGAAAACTTCCAGAAGGTGTGTGCCGACATCTACAGAGCTGCTGTTCCAGCTCTGACCAACGTGAAAGCATGAGCTTGGCTGTAATCTACTGTACATATCTAAAACATCAAGTCCATTTTTCTCTAACATGAACAACAGGGAGTGTTCTTCTTGCAAAAAGTAGTCTTTTTTTTTCTTTTTTCTTCTTTTCTAATCTTTTCCGTGTATCTGTAGTCTCTCGCCCCGACTTTTGTGCTCCATAGGACTATCCAGTAGTCCATCGCTCCGTACCTAAATTTCCACCCACCGGAACTTTTATCACACCCACGCTGAAAAAAACAACCAAAATAATCCGTACGCAAAATAAAAACCATGGTGCACTACTCCATTAAAAAGACATAGTCTCCGCCAGGGAGCTTCTTGTCTGTGCGCTTTTCAAATGACCCATTCGGCATGAGATTCGGTCTCACAAGTAAGGTCCCCGATTGAGACCTGGAATCGCGTCTTTGGCGTTCCTGTGGCGTCAAGATCAAGTTCCCCAACGATGCGGGAACGAAGTCCTCCAAAAACGCATTGTCGTCATTATCGTAATTGCCCTCGCTGTCGTCATCCACCACTGCTGAGTCATTTGCACTGCCCAGATACTCGTACTGAGGAGAGGTCGATATTCCAGACTGATACCTCGAGAACTTAGAGTAGGGAGTACTGTACTGTGTTTGGGGCGAATGGAACGCCGAAGCCCCACTCGAAAAATCGCTGGTTGCTGAACGGTTAAACTCCCCAGAAACCGGCGATGCCATGAAGTTCGGCGGAGAGTTTGACGAGAGCGACCTCATCATTGAGCTGTTGGTCAATTTCGGTCCTGACGTGCTGAATGGGTTCGTGATAGTATGGCTGCTCATCAGCCAGTCGTTCGCATTGTAGCCCGAAAATGACGATGCCAAAGTAATCGAGTTATTGCTGGACGACCCAAACCCAGAAGTGGCGGACGTGTGCGTGTTCATGTGCGACGACACCGACGACAGAACAGTGGCAGAGCCTGTAGGCGGGGCATTGTTAGCTGCACTGCCATAGCCACTGCTCAATCCATTGATAGACAGAGAGAGCGAATTTGCACTTATGTCGATCGGCTGAGCAACGGGCGTGGCGCTATTTGAGCTCGACGTGGATGCAGATTTGGAGTACAGCCGTTGCTGGGCCGAGGCAGCACCTGAATTGTTGGAAGGAGTAGCCGAGCTTGAGGTGTTTGCAGAATGGTTTCCATTCGCACCCGACCCTGATCCATTCAGATAGCCCGAAAAATAAGAACGGTCACCCCTGTCGTTATTTCTACGATACGACAGCAACCCTTTGGAGTTTACCCTGGTGCCGTCAGGCAAGAAATGGGCAAGCGCACATTTCAACCCGAACTTGCAGTTTCCCTTCTGGAAGTACTTGCAAGGCAACTTGTCTGCGGCCAAAGTGCCATCCAAGTTGTGGCTGAAGGGGCACAGGTTACCGGCCTGGCAGATCCCCTGGCGATAAAACTTGCATGGCACGTGGCTCAAGTTCTTGTTGGAGGTTGCCGACGAGTTTGAACCATTGACTGGCACCGTTCCTGGCGGTCCGGTGTTAGGAGGTAACTGATCTGAGATTGACAGCAAATCGAACGCGTGGAGCAGTTTGGATGATCTCGGTGCAGAGCTGCTGCTTACAGACGACGATGACGGCATTTGCTTAGGGAGTTTCTGTTCGGCGTGCGGGTAGGGAATATACTTGTTGTGGTTGACACTTAGGAACTGAACATCAATACGCCCACTCATGGCAGGGAGGGGAAGGGGCAGTTGGGTCACGTGCAGCAGTCGAATCGTCGATTACCACCACGCAACAGACTTTCGGGACAGCGACAACACAAGCAAGTTCACAGTTGAGCGCAGCTGTGACTCAGTGCGAAAGAAAACTGGGTAATACGTGATTAGATAAGAGGGCCCTCACCGCGGCGGTCTTCATTGATCGCGCCTGCACACAGCGCCAGATCCCTATCTATCAGTGGTCTCCACAGATAAGCACGTTAGGCAAGAATGTGGCTGTTTTCGTTAGAAGCGAGGAGATGTGGATTCAATGAGAGGACGCTGCGTGTGTTTCTTTCTACAAATTGGAGGGGTGCTGCTTTACGCCACAGCATACCTGGAACGCTATGGCCACAATTGGGATCCACACATTTGGCTCAGGTAGCCAGGTTAGCAAATGAGAGCATGGTCGTGCAAGGCGAAAACCTCTGCGGAAGAATGGAGCGTGAGTGATAACGCCCCGCAGTGTGCAGGAAAGAACAAAAGGGTTACGGCGATATGAGTCAATTGCGAACCACAACAGCAATGAAGCGCCAGGCAGCCAATCCATGCGCTTGTAGTAAATAGTCGTACTCCACTCTCTGATTCCTACACCAGTTCTCAATGTTGTAAATGAACCTAATACCCTAACGACGGTCCGCACCAAAACCTCTCTTTCCAGAGTACAAATGCTTGGGCATCGACGCAGCAATGTGCCTGTCGGCCTCTCCCTGTCTGGCCATTCTGTTTCTCTCTCTTCTCTGCAACTTGACCAATCTCTCCGTCTGCGAACGCTGGGAACCATCCACCACACCGTCGTTGAAACGGTCCAGCTGGCTGATTGGAGCCTTCTTCTTTTGGATCGTCTTTTTGATGCCCTGGTTTCTCTTCAAGATGTCCACGCCGCTCAACTCCTTGGTCACTGGGCCCTTCACCCGCGACCGCAATGCCTTCGTGTCGTGGCCCAACGACGACATGTGGTCCTCCATTTGGCCAAACGTCTTCTTGATGTGCTCACGTGGGATCAACGAGCGGTTCTTCAACGATTTACGGTTTCTGGCCTCCTCGACCATCACCTTGTGCTTGTTACGGATCCACTCGGCTTTCTCTCTGACGTCCTCGACATCCTCATCTTCAATGTCTGAGTCCGAGTCGTAGAAACCTTCCGCCTCCAATCTCTCTTCTTCATCCTCCAAAGCCTGCAACTTGGCGGCAATGTCGGCGTCCAAGAAGTCGTACACGTTCTTACCGTCCAAAACTTCGGGCATGGTGTCCTTCTTCCACTCGTCGTCATCTAACAAGTAGAAGTCCTTCAAGTTGATGTTGAAAACACCAGCTCCACCATTTTCGATCTCGATGTCCTTCGACAACACTCTTCTGTTTGGATCCTCTGGGTCGTACTTGGCCACGTTCTTGGCTGCATCAGGGATGTGTGCTGGTCTCTCAGTGTCGTCACGCTGCTGTGGTCTGGCCACGTGGATCTTGTTCAAAACATTCGACACTCTGGCCAGGCCCTTCAACTTCTGCTCGATACGGGCGGTCAACAACTTCTCGCAAGCCTGGTTTCTCACTTGCATGACGTTCTCCTCTTCATAACAAGAGGTGTGCATGACGTCAACACCGGGAGTGGCTTCGATGCCTCTCAAAAGCTCCTGCTTCTCAACGTCCAAGTCCTCGGCCTTGATGATGTCACTCTTGTTCATCACCACCATCACAGACTTGTTGGCAAACAAAGGCTTGATCAGGTGGAACAACTTGACCTGAGCTTCAATCGAGAAACCACACTGCTCGGACAAATCCATGAAGTACAACACACACGAACGCAAGTGAGCAATGGCATAAATCGACTGCATTTCGATGTTGTTCATCTCCTCGGTTGGTCTGTCCAAGATACCTGGGGTGTCAATGGCTTGGAATCTCAAGTACTTGTAGTCGAAATGACCCACGTACAACGATTTAGTGGTGAAAGCATATGGCTGCACTTCAACGTCAGCCTTGGTGATGCATCTCAAGAACGACGACTTACCCACGTTCGGGTAACCGCAAATAAGTAACGTTCTTGTGTTTGGGTCGATCGAAGGCAAACGACCCAAGTGCTGTCTGACCTGCTCCAAGTACACCAAGGGGTCCTTCAATTTCTTAACAATGGTGGCCATTCTACCCAACGCAGCTCTTTTCAACTGCTTGCACTGGTACAAAGACTGGCCAAACTTCAACAAACGAACGTAGTCACGCGCCACTTGCTCGATCAATGTTTTCGCTTTCAGAACCGCCGCAAGCGAGACTTTGTAGTGGTTCTTCTCATACAAAGTGTCCATCAAGTCTCTGTGGAATGGGTGCACGTCATTGATGTTGGGGAATCCGGCCAACATGTCGGTGAACTTTTCACCGAACCCTTCGGCGGTAAACTTGACCTTTCTCATGTAAAAAGCACGGATACGGGTTATCTTGAAACCTGGTCTGATCACGGTTGGTGTCTTTCTTTGGGTTCTGTTGAGCACGATATCCAACATGTCGTTGGACGTCGGTACCGACGGGATGTCTTTCCACGTGAGTTGCATGGTATATTTGTGGTTTTTGTGTGGAGATGACCGACGGTAAAAAAAAGTTGGAGATGGAGTAGAGTGCGATGAGAAAAACCCATCTCAATTTTTTTATTTGGTGCGGCGCACCGCCTGCCGGATCGGGACATTCTTAGTGCTTGTGATGGGGGTAGCAAAAACGTTGAAAATGGCGGGCAATGGCGGGCGATTCGGTTTGGTTAGTTCGAGCCAACTGACAGTATTGGGATTTTCTTTTTTTTTTCTTTTTTTTTTCGGAATCCAAGTGTTGAGGATGGGCGCACGTTGGAGTGACCATATTGTGCTTGAGGATGCGAGAGAAACGAAATTGAGAGAGAAAATTTGCTCCCAAAATTTGACAGACGGTTTCTGTCCGAGTAAATATGAGCAGTAAGAACATCCACTTGCATTTTGGGCACGCCTTCACTTCAACGATGTCTTTCACTGCGTATTATACCATGTCATTTACTTCGTCCCTCATTAGAGGCACACTCTACCACCAGAATACGCTAAAAGCATCCTGAATTCATAATCGTGGTGCAAAAGTTGTCTACGTATGCTCAGTTCACTGTAAGTGTAATTTCATTCGGCCGCTATGGACTTCCAAGTGGGTGGAGTCCCTCTCACTCCGCTTTCTACTCGTTGTAGTGATACACCAAGTAGTTGGGCAACCCAAACACCTCGTAACCCAATCTCTTGGCCATCTTGGCAAAACCCTCGGTCTCTATCAAGTGATAGAATGGGAAAGGTGGGAACATGGCGCCATCTCTGTGCACGTCGGCGTTCACCAACACGGCACCTCCTCCGACACCATCCAAGGGCATCTCAACGGTGGCATCGCCCTTGTCGTCATAAAAGTGCGCCATCAATGGTCTGAATGTGGCCAACTCCGCGTATCCCTCCACCACGATCTCGTCGTCTCTCAACCCAGACGCCAACTTCAACCCTTCCTCAGACTCGACCCAGTTGTTGAAGTCGTACGGTCTGATGCTGGGCTCGCCATCCTTCAAGTATCTCTGGTACACGTTAGCAGAGAGAACCGGTTTCTTGTGGGCGATCATGTCTTGGAGGATTGTTGATGGAGTCTCGACAATGTCGGAGTCCAACCAGAGAATCCACAGGGTGGTAGGGGCGATGGTCGAGAACAAAAGCGAGTTTCTCGCCAACGCCATCATCGACCGCCGCTCCTTCTGCACTTTCAACGCATGGCGGTCCTTCTCAAGCTGCGACTCCAATGACGCGGTGTCCTGTCTCAAGATTGTGATTTTCTTGAACTTGTCCTTGGTGGCCTGGGTCGCCTTCACCGCTTTCTCCAACTGCTTCAACGCCTGGTCACCCTGCGCAGTACGCGGGAAGATGAACCCCAAAGAGATGTAGTTGTGGTCGTAGGTCAACTTGCACAAGTTTTCCCAGTACTCCGGCAAGAACTTGCTCATGGGCGACAAGATCAAGATGTTGCCGTCATTGCCCTTGGCCTGCGCGTTGGCGTCCAACTTGTTCAAGTCGTAGTGGCTAATGTGGTTCTTCGGCAAGTTGCGCAAGATCACCGAGTCGTGGTTGGAGTTTTTGAACCACCCGTTGCTCTTCTTGGTGTACGAGTACTTGCTGGCGGAGGCCAGCGCTGACAGCGTGCCGAAAAAATAGAGGTATGCAAAGATGAAAAGCGAGATGCCCGCCACCACCGTGAGTGGTTTTCTTCGTATGTTACGCATCGCCTGCTGCCTGGACACCATGTTGGGAGAAAAAGGGTATTATTTTGGCTGGACGTTTTCGCGGTGCGGTTGATGTCCAGGAATAGACACGACAGGATGGAGGAACAGGTGCGGACACAAAATTGCAAGGGAATGTAGGTGGTTTGGGGATGTAGGAGGTGAGGAGGTTTCTGTTGCCGTTGTTGTTTTGTGGGTGCAATTTGTTTTGGTTAGTGTCGTTGGGCTGAGTTTGTTATGGTCCAGGGGTAGAGGATTTCTCCCGTAGTTAAGGTGCGACCGCGAGCGCGACTAATACTAGAAGTGCTACATTTTCAGGGGGAGGCCTAGAACGTTTTGTGATCTATCTTCATTTTTGTTTCCTTTTTTCTTCGAGCAAATGAGATTATTTGAATATTCTCCTCCAGGCTGTCACTTCTCCAACTCTAAACTCTAAAATTGCGCCCTGTGACGAACAGATGTGTACAGTACACTACCTTGTGATATACTGCGCATAGGCTTAGCGAGTGTTGGATCTACACTTGTTCTTCAGATAAGCGTCTGTCACTAAGTTTACTTGAAAACCTTACCGTCGGCAATCTCTCTCTTCTCACCGTTGACCTCAACTGGCTCGTCCCAAGCCAACATGTTGTTGATGAAGGTCTTGGTCGCGGCGTCGGAGCCGTCCAACTTGGTGTAAGAGTAAGACTCCCAGTCTGGAGCAACGTCAAAGGCTGGGGCGTACTCCTGGCCTCTGACCAAGAAGAAACCGGTGATACCGTTGTTGTTGTTCTCACCGTAGACAACCAAGGTACCGAACATGTACTTGGTGGAAGCAGACAATCTGTTGAAGAAACCACCAACCAAGTTGTTGGACATGAAGGTCAAGGTCAACTCGTCGTTGTACTTGTAGTCAACCTTCCACAAGGACCACTCCTTTGGGTCGTAGTGCTCCCAGAACCATGGAACGGCAACCTCTCTGGTCTCCTCGTTAGAGTAGACTCTCTTCCACTCGTCAAGTGGCTGAGATGGCTTGCCCAAAGCCTCCAATGGGTGCTTTGGCTTAGGAGCAGCAGCTGGCTCCTCGGCTGGGGCAACCTCCTTCTTGGCAGCTGGGGCCTTCTCCTTCTTTGGAGCAGCTGGGGCCTTCTCCTTCTTCTCCTTCTTGGCTGGAGTGTACTCAATTGGCTTAGCGATCAAGTCAACCTTGCCCACAACGTTCTTCAAGAATGGCTGGGACACAACGGTGGTGAACCATCTGGTGATGGCTGGGTGAGCCTTTCTCCACTCAGCACCGTAGAGGTAGTTGAAACCTCTCACAATGAGACAAGCAGAGAAGTAGTCGGCCAAAGTGATTCTCTCGCCAACCAAGTAGGTGTAGTTGGTCAATCTGGCTTCGAGCACAGAGTTAAGCTGCTCGAGGTACTCCTGAGCCTCATCGACCAGCTTCTTGTTGTAAGGAGCCTTGCCAGAAATTGGCTTGAACACCTTAGCGATGGTGGTCAACACCTCGGAGGTGGCAAACGAGAGCCATCTCAACACCTCGGCGTACTCGGTGGCGTTCTTGCCCAACAACTTGTTCTCTGGGGCGAGACCGGTCACTAATTGTTAGTAAATCATGATTCAAATAACGGCGGTTATTGCTTCTTCAGATCGTAAATCCTCGACATGATCTTTTAAGACAGGGATAACTGTATAATAATAAAAAATTTCTCATCAGTGAAGCGTGTGAAAGTGAAAAAAAAACATACAGTAAACAGCAATGGCGAGAGACTCGGTCAACTTGAGGCCCTTTGGACCAACGAAAGCTGGCACTCTTCCGGTTGGGAAGTACTTGTCAAAGTTAGCCTTGTCGTCAGCAGGAGCGACGATCTTGACGTCCAAGTCGAAGTGCTTGACAATTGCAGCAGCAGCAACAGATCTGATTCTCTGGTCAGCGTAAAGGGTACCTTGAGACATGGTTGATTGATGGGGGAGATGAACGAAGAGAAAAATTTTTTTTGCGTGGTGGTGGCATTCGCGGTCACGTGATGCGCGCCATAGTGCAATTTGTACTTGGTAGGGCTAGAAGTGAGCAGACAAGAGAAGAGGATCAAAGAATGTGAGCAGAACAATGAAGATCCTTTTGAATTTTGCAATTGTGCTTATTTAGATTGACACCAAAAACGAAAGGGGGGTCGTCAATTGTGGAGGATTCCCCCTGGTGGTGCATGTGCATGCCGACCCCGTGGCTTGTCGGTGGGGTTTCTGTTGTGTCCAAAAAATGACAAGGGAGGTCACAGCATAGAATCGAGCGGACACTCGGTGTTTAATGGATCTGCATCTTTTTCAAATTCGCCATAACATGAAATGGGCTGATCCTCCTTGCTCTGTTTGCTTCCCCGCCATTATTATTATCTGCCCCCCGCTGAAATTCGCCGCTCAATGTGGTAGCCACTTTGTCCAACACCCATAAATTTCGCGCATGGCCTGCAATAGCCGTGACTATCCGTTTGTCCCCCTCGGATCCGCATGATCTTCGGATCCGCTTCGCGACACCGCCGATCCAAAGTTTCTGTCCAAGTTTGCCTGTGATGTCGATTTTTCTGTCGGGCATGAACCCGGTGTGCACAGGCGAGTGATTGGGTCAAAAATACCACGACAATGCATTGACGAGCCAACATTCGGTCCCCTCACCCCACACGATCCCGCTAAACCCTAAATTAATTTACCGGGCAAAAAAATAGCTCGCCCCTATACTAGAAGATACGACGGTTGGCGTGGCATGCGTTTATTATCATGCACAGCCTGCTTGAAGTCGCCATGCATGCTGCGCAAGTGGCCTCCTGTCTTAGTATGAGATTTAGCCCGCTGTGCTTCAATCTACGAATAATCCTGGGGTGAAGTGTGTGATCCCCCTACTTGAGGCAGAGTGCACGGCGGCGAATTTCGGGAACAGCAACAGGTGAAAAATAAAGCATTTGGAAGAGGAACGATCGAAAAAAATCGGAGGAAAGTCAATCGCTGATTGTTTTTCCAACGGGGCAGATATGCAAGCACGGTGCGTTGAGAAAGGCGGGCACCTACATAATTCCGATCTTGAGGCTCGCAAGCGGATATTGACGGAATATCGGCATAGCGTCCCCACGCGCAGGAATGACGGACACTACTGTCGACAAATTTTCGATTAAGATCATGACGTGAATTAGATAATAATACAGCTTTTCATCCCGAATTCAGACCTCGGTGGTCCACTGGAAGTGGGAGGTCCATTTTGATTTTATGTCCTGGCCCATGGAGGACATGCTGATTTCGTGGAAAATCTCATGCAATTTTGTGTTGTTGACTGTGTCCGCATCAACTCCGCCGCCACCGCGTATCTTTTGGGCGTAGGCAGCAAGAAGGTTGAGTGCTATGCATTGTTCATTGGACCGCAACGCCTGAACTTTGCCGCCCAAGTGGAGGCTCTCCTCGGGCTCGGAATACGCGGCGTTTGGTTGGACGCCGTAATTGTCGAGAAGCACCAACGTCCAGAAATATTGCCGTAGCTTTCCGGCATCAGACGCATGGGCCATCTCGAACTCGCCAAGCTCCATGTCTTGGAATTGTGTGGCCAAATGCTCTTCTTCGAACGGCGTTAGAGTGAAAAATTCGCCCACATTGTGACTGGTGCTTAGGTCGTATGCAATGGCAGCGTCAAGGGCGTCGGCCTCGACGTATGGAGCTGCAGTGTAGTTTGAGTCGTAGTCCACGTCGATTTTTTTCAACTGCATCTTCAAGAAAAAACGGATAATCACGATGGCCTGGAACGACACAGACATGAATAGCGTTGTCGACACAGACTTCAACATCGCCGCTGGGATCCGCTGGAATCGCGTGACCACCTTGCGAAACATTCGGCCCTGGTTTGCAAGCACCATGTTAAACGTATCGGTGATGACAAATGCGGGCTTGGACGCTTGGAGAAGCATGCCAAGGAGAATGAGAACAATACTAAGCAGGATCTGTTCAAACGCCCGAAACGTCAGCACCGTCACGTCCTTGTGTTCGAATTCTTGCCATTGTATCTGCTGCTCTTTAGCATTGTGCAAGATTCGGTCCATTGAGGTGAATTCTTTGCAGTCCATCAAGCAATCGAGGAGAAACGTTGAGTTTCTGCGGCCACGCAGCTTCTCATCTGCCTCTACCGCCTGTACTATTCGGACACAGTAGTTCGGCACCATAGTTTTCCACACGTGCAAGTCATTAAATAAGTCCAAAAGCCAATAGTAGCGCTCATTTTGGATCAACTTCACAAACGCATGTGAATCTATCGGAGTGAGCATTAAGCCCACCTCGCCAAACGGTGACAGGCCAACTCGAGGTCTCTGTATCGCACCTGACAGACGCTCCTGCGACGGAAACTCGACCATGGGCGTGAACGTGGTGCTCATGGCCGAGTCGGGCTCTTTTTCGCCCGGCTTGATCTCGGGCATTTGCATGTGCGGGTTCATAAGCACGTTTTTAATGTCGAAGTTTTCCAAGATCGTGTCCTCGCTGAAGTTGTACATCATTTGGTCTGGCGGGGCCCCGACAAATTCCCACGGTTCTGGATCCGTGGCCATCATGGGAGCGCTGTCCATGCCATACTCGAGCCTGGAATTGTACGGCAACGAGTCCACATGGTGTAACGCCTGAGATTCGAGTGATTCCGGCACAGGCTGCTTGTTGCTGGTGACCTCCAAGTCGAAGAGATGCTCTGCCTCCTCCAAGTCCTGTTGCGTGTGCAAGTGGATGTAGTTGCGGTAAGAACGCCTGCCATTTCTGTACTGGGACAGAATGGCAATGGACTGATCCAAAAGCCGGAACAGCTTGGGCGCAGCCGGCAAGCGGATAGCAGAAGTTGCCTCATCTGGATCGTAAAAGGTGTACTGGGTAAAGTTTAAGCGGATGCCCCGGTAGCACTTGCGCTTGGAGTTGATACAGTTCTGGCATACCGGGAGCTGCTCGTCGCATTTCATATGGCGGTCTCGGCATGTGAAGCAGCCCGAACGTGTGCGGGAGCGCTTGATCTTGCGGGTCGTTTTCAGGGACTTTCGTCGACTCATTGGACGCTGGATTTGGGCCACCGAATTTGGGTCTTTTTGGGGGGGTAGATGGTCAGTATTTGGTGAGGACTGGCTGGGGCGGAGTCAGTCGGAATTAAGGGGGTGGGATGGCAAGAATACTAGTCAGAACACACCGGTCAACATTTCCGGGCATGAATTGATGCCGATGGAGGGTGTGGAGTGGGATTGATGCAAGATAGGCAAGATGTGGCTGGGGTGGGTTGGGGTGGTCAACAATGGTGGGTGGAACACGTTGAGTGGAAAGGGCCCCCCGGAATGGAAAACAGGTAGGAAAAGAAGTTGGTGATGGAATCGTAGCAACGGAGAAGTGTAGTTACAGGCACCATATAGTACCAGGGCGGAACCCATGGTATTGTCGTAACTCAGTGGTATATTCAGGACAGCGCCTAGCGAAAGCGGGGGGTCAGAATGGGAGCGAAATTCCGGTGTGCAAGGCGAGCACATAAAAAATTCTGCAAAGCCACGTCGCAGATCAGCGTGCAGCACTTGGCCAGATCAACGGCTCATGGCGGGCGGCAACCAGCGGCATGCGCTTGGCGAAAAGTTAATTTATGGTTTGAAGCAGCACCATACACCACCAGGTTATTAGTAACATGGAATTGGGAATCTTTATCATTGAAAACGGCGATTTTCCTCAATTTTTCAACAATGGCCGACGCACCGGGCATACCACGGTGACAGTCCCAACAAGCGCGCATGAAAATAGTGTGATCAGAACGACCTGTATACAGGATGGAGGACCTGCTTACTAACCGTTATTTTCGCGGTTTGACGCCGCACATGTCAACAAACGTTGGCCCACTGGTGAATGCCTCGTACATTTGCCGTTGCACAACGTCCTGGCGCAACGTGCAAGAACGACGTTGGCCTCGCTTGCTTCCATTCCGGCTCGTGCAGTAGAATCCCATGTCGGTTTTGACGCCACTAGCGGCGCTGGCGCATCAATTCCTGCGGTTTGTGTGCACTTGCATATGTCACCTGTGCAGCTTGCCTCCGTAACAACGATGGGAGAATGTATCGTGAACAAGAACAGAAATATTTGCGATTCTTCACTGCGGACCTCACTTATCTCCGAAACACTGGTGGGTCCGTGCGGCCCTGGTGGTTGTCACGCACGTGAATTTTGGGCCGTTAATGCCATTGCATTCCCCTCGTGCCCTGGAACGCTTGGAATGCTCGCATATTGTTGTCTAAAATCACCTCGGTTGCACTGGCAGTAGCAAGGTGAGGTCATCGGCGCACGCCTGTTTGGGGCATCTGGTTGCGAATTAGCGTTCGAGTTGCAGAAAATGCCCAGGTTCAACTTGCCTCTCAAGGGTCCCGCTTACACATGACAGTGTCGGTTTGAAACGCCCGGCGCCTCACGTCTGGACCCGCAACCAATTACTTTAGTATACTCAGCCAACCCTACGGCTTCGCCTGCTTTAGTGCGGCCGCCGCGTGATCACAGAACACGCCAATTAGTCGAGCCACGCAAGCGACGTGTCTAATAATGCAAGCGGGTCGTTACCAGATCCAGCGTCTCCATTAGGAGGCACTGAGACTTGCCCCTAAACTGGCGCATGTTGCTCCGGTCCGTGCGTGTGTACTGCAGTGGCCCTAGTAACACATGGAAAGGCAACCTAATTTTACCACCTTGTGCTAGCTGGCCACCAGGCCCGCGGAATTTTGTTTTTCGTGTTCCGGGCCCGGTGTTGGTGGCTGCTTGGGTCCTTCAAATGGTGGGTTTGGTGAAGTGGAGCCCCCTCCTAACCACTGCAACCTGAGTGGCGGCAACGGCCATGTCGGCCTCTGCAAGGGCTAAAAAGTCTGTGCCTACATTACGAAGGTGCATTCCCCAAACACTGCCGACCGGGCTCTCCAACCCCAGTCCCGCCCGTTGGCTCTTAACCCGCGGCTGGTATAGATATCACGCATGGCAGACACCAGCGGAGCACGGCACAGGACAAAATCGTTGGGGAAGCGTTTGCAGCTTTTGTGCAATGGAACGTCCTGACCTTGCGTACATTCGTAACCATGGGCTGGAAGCACAGAAGTTGCTGCAGTTGTGGGCACGGGCGCATTTTTTTTTTTTTTCGACGTTGCCAAGTGTCGCCTAGGTTCGTACGCTTCAGTGAGCGGAACATCCAGTTGCTCGTTTCAAGTCGCCATTTTCCGCTGGTGGAGGTCAACTGGAATTCCTCTTTTTTGACATTTTGTTGAATTATCTGTGGTTTAAAACGTTAGTCCCGCCCAGTTACCGCCCGCCGGTAACCAATTTACGCTCGAATGGGCCGCCCATTTGATGTTGTGATGCTTATTTGGATAGCGAGCAAAATTGCCTTTTTGGTCCCCTGGTCGTCGGGGTAACGACGGCGATCCGGTCGACGTGCGGATTGATGAGACCGATTTCAAAGAATCAAAGGGAAAGAGTAATGGTTTCTCGGTGGTTTCAATCCCACTGCCTGTGCTAACATATTGGTGACGCTTTATTGGTGGTACGAGAATTCCAGTTGAATTTCATGTGCAAAGTGCCCGAGAAAACTGGCGTCAAAAGCATCAAAAGAGTCGACAGCAAAGATATCGCTAGATGGTTGACACATACTCTCTCTCTGTGTTCCGGTGAGTTCGACATCATCCTCTAGAACATCTTCTGTTCTCTTGAAACTGGCCTCAGTTGTCATTTTTCTGTGTTGAACTCGCCGAACGGCAAGAGCTGACGACTACAAAATCAAAATCTGCAAAAGGACCGCAAATGCTCCCAATTGACACTCAATGTCATCTCCTGACATAAACAATGCTTCCTACTACAGCTGAATGGACTTGGAACTCTCCAACACCAAAGGTGGTTCCTCCGCCGCCGCCACCCGCAAATATGGCCGGGACAAATCGCAGGTTTCCTGGTTTATTCACCTACTCACCTTTACTAAGGGCCCCAGCTCTTCGAAAAAAAAAAAAAATTTTTTGATGGTGCCAATTCTAGTTCGCTCATTTAGTGGTGGTGACTACCAAGCCGGAAGCCCATATCCGGGGGCGCATGCGCGTGTCGCGAAACCACACACCCGTACCTCCGACATCCTCCAGTCCCGGCCACCCACGGAAAGCGCTGCGCGGCTATCGTCACGTGCTCCCACACGTGTGGCGCACCACAATCGCTTATCTTTTTATCTCCCAATGACTATCGCCTCCGTTGAGGCGGCCCACACTATGCACATTCGCTTGTGCCGGTTGGCGATTTGATGAAGGTTTATTTTGTGAGGCGAGTGCAGCTCGAAATGTAGCCGGCATCCACCGGCGGTTAGTGAGAAACAGAAATGGGTTTTTCCAGTCGGGCAATTGGCCCGTTTGACTGCAACAAAGTATCTTGCCGCGAGGCAGGGGCACCGTTCTTTTCTTTTTCTCCTATATCTCAGTTCTCGACTCACTAGTGATTTCTCGTTCGTCTCTTTTCCTACACAAACCGTTCAATCCATTTACCGGTGCTCGCCCGACTGGCGTGATTTTCTTTTCCTTCTTTGTTATCACCCTGCAAATCCCGTGTATACAAAGCGTCTCCGCCAAATCATTATCCCGATCTGGCGGTTCCTGGACCCAGTGTCAAGTCCTGCTTCTCGCTGTTCTCACTATCGGGCCCCATCTGGGAGGAAAAATTTTCTTGCTTGTGTCGATTCTCCTCTTGCCCCAAGCACGTTAAGCTGCTTTTGGCCCTTCGTTTCTGTTTCCCTCCTTGTTTTGTGCTGGCTACCCGCCGCTCCTTATTCTGGGCCCCGCCGTTTTTTTTGTTTCTGCGCAATTGCATTAAAATGTCCGAAAAACGTCACTCGAGCGTGCTGTTCAACAAAAACGCCAGCCCGTTTTTTCCCGCCGGGTATGCCTCGCCGCTGCCTTACTCGAACGTGGGTCCCCCAATGCTCGGAGGCGGGCCAATTCCCCACGGTGGGGTGCCGCCTTTAGAGGTGGAATTGTCGCACCTCCCACCGCAGGCGTCGCTCTCCGACTTGGAGGAATTCTTAGCCGCCCAATTGCCCGGCTGGGGGTTCACGGTGTTTCTGTTTGTGTCGGGCGATGCCACGGTGCTGTTTGCGTCCCCCTCTGCCGCGAGGTCGGCCGCCTCGACCCTTAATCAGCGCAAATGGCTAAACTCGGAGGTCCAGGCCACCCTTGCCACGCCAAGTAGTGGGCAGCTGCTAGCGCTGATGGAATCGGTTCCACCATCAGATGAGCTGGTTGCCTCGTCAAGCTCGCTGGCTCCGCATCTCCCAGCACAGGTTTCGGGACCCTCAAACCCCTACTACTATATGCCTCCGCCGTTCGCGTACCCTGTGAACGTTGATTACGGCTACTATGGCCCGAACCCACCAATGCCGTACCCGCCATTCGGGTATTACGGCGTCTCACCTTTGAACACACGCGCCCTGTCGCGGCGGTCGTCATCTCGCTCGATTTCTCGTCAAGGTAGCGTCAATGGGTCGTTCAAACCGAGCCCGCTGTTTTTGCTCAACATGGTGAAAAGCCCAGAGTCGAACTCGGGCGAATCCACACCACATGAAGATGCCGGTGAGTTTGTCGATGACCAAGGTCTAATCTCAATCGAGGACGACGAGGGAAACACAATCAGAGCGAACCCGCGACGTTTGTTTGTCGGAAACATCCCGTTCAACTCAACATGGCCCGCGCTCAAGAATTTCTTGATCTCGAAAGCCGAGGAGATCGAACCAGGGAACGACATTGAAATTCTTCGGGTCGAGATCCCAATGCAGCAACCACGCGATATGAACAGCGACATCTCGAAGCTCAATTCGTACCAGTTCTTGACGCTGCTATCGCAGCAACTCCTGGATAAGTCCCAGTCACCCACGCCGGAAATATCGCGGGCTAATTCTATGCCTGGGCCCGGCCCAACCCGAGGATTGAGTCGAGGGTTTGCCATCGTTACCACTGCCAACAAACTGTCTCTGGACAAGATCATCAAGTACTTTGACAATGTCGAGTTCGAGGGCCGCACTCTCACTGTGCGGTTCGACCGGTTCCCGGACTTCAACAACTACGTGCTACAGCAGCTCTACCCTTCCAACAGGAATGGCCAAGGAAGCAAGCCAGCGTTTCTTTCGAACCTTGCATTCGAGCGCAATTCTTTCCAGCAGAAGTTTTACTATGGCAACGTCCCGCTACCGCCATACAATCACCAGCGTGCGTCAGTGTCTTCGCGGCCGAAAACTCACCATGAGCTCAATTTGGATGGGCTCGCAGAATCTTTGGGCGAAATCGAGACCGGCGCTGGCAGCGGTATAGAAGCGGATTCGTCCCACGTGCAACATCTGTCTGACGAAGAAAAGGCTCGAGATTTGGTCAACTCATTCGCTTCCAGGGACTTGTCGATTTGAGCCCGTGGCTGGTGGTTGAGTGTAGTTCCAAGGGGGGAGATGTTCCTGCATAGTCCCAGGCGTTTGTGGGATAAACGCAGGCGAGCTCGGCACGAGCGAACTATTCCTTTTATTTTGCTTACTCGCTAATAGTTCCGTGAGTGCGACGGCAGTCCAGGATTATGAGTCCACAGTCCATAAGTGTGTGTCCGGGCTCAAAACGGCGCGAGTCTAGTTCCCAATGTGGAACATGCGAATTGCCTCATAAATCAATGTGGGAGCCACAACTCGATCTGATGCCCGCAGGCCATCGCTGAAATAATTGTGGATGGAACGGTTTATATATATTGGACGTCACCACCCACCCGGGAACGAACTGCACGGTGCTATAAGCCCAAACCCTGCCTCCTACGTTTCCGCCCTGTCCGCCCCGGTTCCGGATTGGGTAGGAAGCGTCGTTTGTACCGCAGGCCGGTATATTGGCAACCGGACCTGTCTTATCGATTTTGCAAACGGCTCCAAGTGCAGGTGCCCAACAGTGTAGGATGCATTTCCTTAATCAGCCAGTCACTGGGACTTTTTCAAAATTGAGTCATTTTTCTGTTACGGCCCATTAGCAAACCATGGCGACTGCTCAGACAGTGCTTCCCTTGATACGAACAAGGAAAAGACGGCTTGTTGCTCCCGACAAGCGAAAAAAGGCCACTTTCTCGTGCGACCGGTGCAAGTTAAGAAAGATCGCATGCCACCGCTCGTCACCAACCAACCCATGTGATGGATGCATGAAAGCCAGCAGCGCTTGCGAGACCACCATCAAGCGCAAAAAGAGAATCCGGGGCCCCATTGAAAACATTGGTCTCCACTACAAATGCCTACTTGTGCTCGTCAAGAACATGTTCCCGGATGTTGACGTCAACAACATCGATGCGATAATAGACTTGGGCGAGCGGCAGGGGATTCTGATGCCATCTCGGTATGGCGGTACCAACGAAGACGAGGCCAAGGAGTTGCGAGAATTGTCGATTGTCATCACTTCGGGTAAGCCACTCTCAGCACCTTCAAGTGCGCACAGCGAGTCTGGATCAGACAACAACACCGTGAAAAAAGAGGAGCTAGAAGGGGTCCACATGCCGGTGGTGCACGCAGAGAAGCCGTTTGTGCTCAACCAGCGGCTGGACATTCCTCATCGCGACTACATCATCATTGATCCCGGTGGAAACTCCCACTGCATCGGCCCGCTAGGTGCTCCCAGATTCTTGGACACCTACATGAAGATCATTGGGTTGAAAGCAGACATTGACCTCTCGAAGTGGTCGACGTTCCAGAAGATCGCCAAGGGCGAGATGATCATCTCGTCCAACCATGAGCCCATCCACCAAACGGACTTGCAGATCTTGCACTCGGAGAGGTTCCCGTATTTCGGTGCTGTTGGCAAAGAAGCAGCAGAGCACTACGTGGACGTATTTTTCAGCAAGGTCCACTCTCGGTGTCTCTGTTTTGACGAAGCGCTGTTCCGAAAATCTCACGATCGGTTCTGGAGTGCCATGAAGGCAGAGTGCCGTGATAAAGGCTTGTCCAACCACTTGATCTGCTCGATCTACATGGTGTGGATAATAGGCAGGCTCTACGACCCTACGGATCTCACGGTGACTGTGGAGGAGTCGGTGATCCAGCAGTACCTCCACGTTGTCAAGTTATGCCTCTCGGACATTCTTCTAACCGCAACGCTAGATGGAATCCGCACCGTGCTTCTCTTGTCGATGTATATGGACAACCGGAAGCGGCGTGAAACTGGATACATCTTGATTGAGTTGGCGGCGCGCCAGGCAGTGACATTGGGCCTCAGCAGAAGATCACTTACGTTGTGCACTAGCGATGAGGTGAGAAGAGAAGAGATCAAGCGTACGTGGTGGACAGTATTCATGATGGAGATTGGTTTTTCGGGGCAAATGGGCCGCTCGTCGTGCATCCAGATGGAGGACGTGACAGCAGATCTCCCGACATGCGAAGGACTTGCCGAGGGTCCCATCTACAGAGACGTATACAACGGCACGGTGGAGTTGACCAAGTACTTGTACGACGTGTTGCAATACCGCAAGTCGTTGTCGAAAACAAGCAACATTTTGGCTGACGACAACGCGTGCAAAGCGCTCGAAATCCAGCGAGACCTCACCGCTACCTATGAGAGCCTAAATCCAAGTCTTCACAACTTGGAGGATTTCCAGGCTTGCAAGCTAGTGCTTCATTACCGCTACCACTACTACTGCCTCCTGCTTACGCTCCCGTTCTTCTTGCACGTGGCGATCACCCCGCTGATCATCATGACGGATTCGATTTTGGCGCTCATCAACCAGTGCACCAGGCTGTCCATAGCGGTGGCTAACCTCATTGATTTGAGCGCAAAACGTAACGTGTTGAACGGCACGATTCTTCCGGACATATTCTATGCGTATCATGCGGTGATGGGGTTGGTGGTTGCGTGCTTAATGATAAAGGACAACGACTACGCAGACTGCTTTGAAGTTTCGTTGGACGAGCTCGAGGCAGCGTTGGGCAAGATCAAAGCGTTGCACTTGTCGCAGCTGAAACTCGTGGGCGGCACGCTCCACAAGATCAGCCGATACGTGGATGCGTTTGTGGCAGGTTACGAGTACTTCAAGTGCCGTCCTACCCGGCCGTTGCATGCTCGCCGCAATATCGACCACGATCGAGACGATCCGCTAGTGCTGAGCGTGGAATCTTCGCCGCACGTCTCCAAGGTCAGGACGGACGACGAGTTCGTCATGTCTGTATTGGACGAGTCCAACTTGGGCATGGATGATATGTTTCTCTTCCCGGGCCGCCACGGATTTGGTTTTGGTGGTGAGTTCAGCATAGGGTCACTAGAATTTGGAGACATGCTCCTGGCCGACTACGGAATGCTGCCGTTCGATGCGGGCATGGGCGAGGCACTCTTTAAAGTCGATGGGTTTTAGCCAGTGGTGGCTTCTAGTAATGATATGTTCTGTGTAATACTATGGGAGTAGAGGGTGCTCAACCGCACCCCGCGATGCGCGCACCTCCTTACCCGATTGGGAAGTCTACACCAGGCCCGCACCAAGGATCACTCCCAGACATCTCTCTCACATTTGCTCCTACACCATCAGGTAACACCACCTTTCTTTCCACCCAAACTTTCCCACTCACAACCCTGCTAACCGGCGTTGCCTATTCCGGTAAGCTTTCCAGCGTGACCAACCTCACTCGGATCTATTCATTGGGCTTTTTCGTGAATTCCCGTTGTTTCTGTTGTTCCGTGCTTATCAATCCGTTCGGGTCATTATTAAGCGCTGCAATCCCCGTTTTATTTCGTTTGTACACAAATGGGGGAACAAAAGGACAGAACTGCTTCACCTCTGCCACTGGCAACCGAGATTCCGCCCGCAGTACAGGCCATTCTGAACTTGCGGTGTCCCTCGCCGCCGCCCATCTTAAACAACTCCAGAATCCACACTCCAATCGCCTCCAAGTCTCCTGGAGTGAGTATCATTGGGCTCTCGACGCAAAAGTCGCCACCGGTTTCTGAAGCAAATCGTGTGACCGTGCCAGCCGGCGGAGCGTTGTTGCAAGATACCAACAAGGCAAGAAGCCCAGAGTCGTTGGCCTCTGTGAACTCGCTGCTGCCACAAACGAATAGTCCAACTGTTGTTCCTCCGCAGGCGCTGGACGCCATCGCCCTTGACCTGCAAACTTCTTTGGACTACACAAGCCGGCCACCTGATCAGAATAGTCACCACAAGGCGCCATCTGTGCATGCACATTTTTACGTTGACGAAGCTCAGCGGCCCGTGAAACCTGTCAACCGGTCTCGGAGCGGCTCAGGTTCGGCGAATCCCACGGAGTCGCCAGTCCTTTCCAAGGATGATCGGGAGCGGCTTACTCTGCCAACGTTGAGCAACTCCGAACAAAATGCAAACATTGACCCTCGTCTCCCTCAGGACGATGGCAAGTTGCATGTTTTGTTTGGTGTTTGCGGCGCTTCGCTGACCATGAAGACTAAGCTCATCATCGGCAAGTTGCTCGAGATTTACAAGCCAGACAAGATCGCCATCCAGCTCATCTTGACTCCTTCTGCAGAGAACTTTATCACTCCAGAAGCGTTGCAACATTTGGAAACTGTGAAGAATATTCGTGTGTGGAGAGATCTGGACGAGTGGGCCACATGGAATACCCGTACAGATCCAGTTCTCCATATTGAATTACGACGGTGGGCAGATGTTTTGGTTGTATCTCCATTGACTGCGAACACATTGGCTAAGATCTCATTGGGACTTTGTGACAACCTTCTTACAAATGTCATTCGTGCGTGGAACACAGCTTATCCAATCTTGCTTGCCCCAGCGATGGTGAGCAATGCCTACAACGCCATTACCACCAAGAGGCAATTGCGTCTCATTGCCGAGGAAATGCCGTGGATTGAGATCCTTAAGCCCGTTGAGAAGGTTGTGGGCTCGTATGGTGATATTGGCATGGGTGGCATGATGGACTGGAATGAGATTGTGAACAGGATCGTCATCAAGTTGGGAGGATATCCTGACGAGGAAGATGAAGATGACGATGACGATTCTAAGAGCAACGAGAATGCAATCATCGACGACGACGAAGAGAATAACGATGACGACGACGATGATGATGACGATGACGATGACGACGACGACGATGATGACGATGACGACGATGATGATGAAAGTGAGTCCAGTCAGAAGGTCACTACTGACGAGGTGGCTCGGGTCAAGAGAGAAGTGCTCCAAACTACCGGTGCACTAAGCCTGTTGAAAGTCGAGTAGTAGACCCAGGTTGAGGGGCCAATTTGCATTCAGTTCCTATCGTCAATTATTATTCCATTGAATGGTACAAGCCATTTACCCAATTCGGTCATCCATGATAGTCCATAGCATTAATACTTACACAAGCTTGCGGAACTACGACTGCCAGTTATCAGAGATACTCAGATTACATTAAAGTACTTAGTAGATTCTGAAAGATGGACCCATGGTGGACTTGATCACCAAAGAACCAACGTTTTGCCAGTTCTTCTTCAACAAGGACACCAAGAAGTTGGCAGCCATCAAAATCTGGTTGGCCAAAACATCCTCCTCCATCTCAACGTTACCGACGGCAACAGCCAAACACAAGACCTTCTTCAACTGGAACTTGATGGTGGACTTGACGTCAGTGACCTTGGAGTACAAGTCATCGTTGTGGGAGACTGGGGTTGGGAACTTACCAGCCTTGGACAACTGAGGACCCAACAATCTTGGGACCTGCTTGATCAAGACCTCGGAAGCGATGAAAGCGTTGTACTTCTTGGCCAACTTCTTGATCAACTTCTTGTTCTTGTTCAACTTCTTCAAGTCGTCAACGGACATGGCGTCAACACCAACAGACTTAGCTCTGTCAACGTCGAAAGCATCACCGAAGATACAGATGGTCATGTTTGGTCTTGGGACCTGAGGCAACTTCAAGGTACCAGAGAAACGCTTGTCTCTCTGAGGGTCGTAGTTCTTCAAGCCAACCTGGAGCTCGACGGTCTCCAAGAAGTTTCTCTTCTTGGTCTCGTTGGAGTACTCCAACAACTTCTGGACGTTCTCACGAACGTGGGCGGTGGTGATCTTAGACATGATTCGTCTCCCAAAGAATTTGGTAAATAAGTGATTCGACGAGGATGAAGAAGAAGAAGAAAAAGGTAAAAAATTTCAGCGATGGGTCGCGGCTTGTGGTGCGAAAAAGGGCGCGAGCCCTAGTCACGTGATGCAGTGCAGCTGTGGTGGCCAAACTGGTGTAGGTGGTAAATAGGCAGTTCCATTAATTCACCATTTTTAATTGGTGCTTACCTGCTTTGGGTGTTGGTGGGTAACATCTTGCTCTCTCTCTCCGGGGATTTTCGATTTTGTCTATTGGCGCAAGGAAGCTGTCTCTCATTTTTTTTTCTCACTCGAGAGCACCTTAGATGGCTCATTTCGAATCGATACTGTTGTGAAAGAAATTGATTTCTGAAGTTGTTTTTCTTTTTTATTGAACTAGAATTTGTAGTTGTAAATGTGTTGTCGTTGGTAGAGGTATGTAATGGCAAGCACATAGAATCTGTCAAGTCAGGTTGGTCTACATTTTGCAACTTTGACGCATTTCTCTTCTCAAATCGCGAATTGTCAGTGAATAATTAACACCAAAGGGCTCCACTAAAATACAGAAAACCTGAGCAAAAAAATCAATAAGTGTTCTACAATAAGTTCACTCATTACAGCTCTCGACTGTAACGCTAATTCCAAGCGACACACCTTCACTCAAGTTTCCTAACCTCACGTGTGCCTCACCTACACCTCTTCGATATGTTCCCCAGATATATCCACACTGTGTGCACACCAAATTCACCAACATCTACATACTCCCATGATTCTAGCGCCAGTGGCATTGCCTCTCCTACGGCAGTGGTCACGTGCGTACGCGTCAACATTCGCCAGGAAGCCGACCCGCAAGCAGAAAATCTTCGAGCAGAACCTACAATCGCAGTCTACACTCGCACAGATCGACCACCGCTTCAACATCCTCAATGAGCGCGTCACCAAAGTGGTGGACATCGGGTACGTACCGGGTACGTGGCTCCAGTACGCTAAGGAAAGGCTTCTGCAAATACACGAGGTGGAACTCGAGGCAGTGAGCTCCAAGTGCACCTTCATAGGCACTGATTTACTATGTGGAGACCCAATACCAGGAGTGGTCACCACCCAGGGCAACATCTATTCGCAGTCGGTGCATGATAACGTGGTTGCACTACTTAAAGAGTCGGCGTTCCGTCGCATGTACCCGGCAGCACCGCAAACTTCGCTGGCTTCAGAAACTTCATACTTGCTGAAAGAACTTCTCGAGACAAGCCTTGAATCGGAGCTCGACGGGCTTGCTGCTGCGTTCAACGAATTCACTGTTGATGACGGGAACGAAATGAAGAACCTTATTGGACCCAAGATGTACCAGGCGAACTTGGTTTTGTCCGATTTGGCTGCTCCCTTTCTACAGAACTCGGGGTTCTACAATAACACGTACGGCCGGCCGTACATTCGGTCCAGCAACAACCAGGTGCTCAGACACGCGTCAACAACCGCAGAGAAGGCCCCCATAGACTTGGCCGAGGCTGCGCTTCTTTTGTGCTTCGATGCTTTGGTGAAAGACGGCACGTTTGTTGCTCGGTTGGCCAAGGTGGATCTATCGGACCCAGAACTCACACTCTTCCAGTCGAGACTTGAGGCAGTGTTCCACAAAGTGTATAAATGGAATCCTCGAGGGAAAACGACGTCGGATCAGCCGCACGTGGACGATTTGTACTTCATTTGCAAATCCAAACGAGACTACTTCGTTGACAAGCACAAGGTATTTGGGGTTAACAAGGCTTGAGTACAAGGGCGGGTACAAACATGGTGTTTTATTTTGAAGTAAATGGTGCAATCCCGCGGGACGAATGCAATTTGTCTTTGTAGCAATCTATTAATCGCTGTTGAGATCCAACAAGGCCTCGTCATCAGAGGCAACCTCAGCTTCTGCCTCGAGGTCCTGTTCCGCAACGGGTTCGGTCTCCTCTTCAATTTTCTCCTCCTCCTCCAGTTCAGCTGCCACCTGAGGTTGCTGCTCCTCCACTGCTGGCACCTGAGATGGCACTGTTTCCTCCTCCTTAAGATCGATCAACGCATCGCCATTGCCCAAATTAAGGTCTCCGAAATCAGCAATCAACCTATCGGCTATTTTGCTCTTCCCATTGGTAGATAGTTGCTGCTTCCACAACTCAAATACCTTGGCGAGCTTTGGACCGGATACACCATAAGTGCGTGCCAAGAAAGCAGCCTCACTGTACCGTTCAGTCTTGATCAACAAGTCAACACATTGTTCGACTTCAGCGATCAACCACAAGGCCTGGAATGCAATGTTGTACCTGCCCTTGGACTCGGCCTCCTTAGCGAGACGCGTCAACAGCTCTTTATTGTTGCTCGATGAAAGCAATAACAACAAGGAAGCGTGGTCGTTTGCCAACCAGTAGCAGTTCTCAGCCAATTTGATTTGCCATTGCGACAAAGCCAAGTCACCCAACTTCTTCCATTTCTGAGCGTTGGCAAGAGCGGTGGAGGGGTTCGACTCCTGGCTACCAGCCAACAATTGATATGCTTGAGGCAA
Organism: Sungouiella blattae; assembly: GCA_003706955.3. Classification (NCBI taxonomy): domain Eukaryota; kingdom Fungi; phylum Ascomycota; class Pichiomycetes; order Serinales; family Metschnikowiaceae; genus Sungouiella; species Sungouiella blattae. Next base: position 626,050 of record PPMS03000001.1, on the reverse strand, counting down.
GTCGCCAGTGGACAAAGCAATCTGGAATTTGGAGTCGAAGTCTTGAGACAATACAAATGACAACTTCAAGTATCCCAACTTCTCGAAGAATCTGGACAACTGGTTCAATTCACCCTTAGACAAGTTGGCCAAGTAGCCGGAGTATTCTTCCGACAAGCCTTCAGTAGTAACGGTGCTGACATCTGGGATCTCCTCACCAGATTCCTCATCAATGACGTTACCAGTAGCAAACTGCTCCAAGTCTCCACGCATAACCAAAGTTTGCAACTCCAACACTTCGGAGTTCACGTACCAAGAAATGACATTGAACGACTTGTCGATCAAGTATAACTTACCCTCAGCAGCCTTGTAACCAATGAGATAATATTTGTGGTCAAAGTGACTCAAGTTGATGATCTCACCGCCCACAAAGTAGTTCAATCTGTTGGTGGTACCTGTGGTGTACATGAAAACATCACCAATGAATTTTCCAGACAAGATTGGCTCAGTGGTAGGTAAAGTGTACAAGACATCAAAGGCAGACTCGGCACCTTCAGACGAGCTTATGGATCCGTCAGCCACAGCTTCCTCGTATAAGCCGCGGTCGAAACTCAAGAAGTATGTTTCGTTGCTCTTCTTGATGTTCGACGAGGTGCCGGTGCTTGCTTCCGAACTAGCACTGAAAGTCAAGATCGCCAATAATTCACCATTGTCAGACCAAATCACGTCCTGAATGTCGTCGTCAATGTCCACTCTTCTAACGAGCGAACCGGTTTCCCAGTCGTAGAAACTCAATAATCCGATGGACTTCACACCAAGCAATGCACCGGGAAGAATCTTCTCTGCCTCGTAAACAAGGTCCACGGACAAGGTTTCCTGGAAGTTTTTGAACACCTTCACCGACATCTTCGACTCTCTGATGGCGTATGTGGTGGCATTGGAAAGATCGTGAGTGTTCCAAGCGAAGTCCAACGCTTTACCGTAAGCCTTTGATCTCCACGCCAAAGCTGTGTAGACGAGGTACTCTCCGTCACCGCAAACAGCAGCGTATCTACCGTTGGGGGAGTGTGCCAAAGTCTGAGGGTAAATTTCGACGGTACCGAGATCTCTTTGCTGAATAGGCAATGACTCTCCGTCCTTGACACCCTCTGCACTAGTTGGCTTGATGACTGATTGGTAAACCTCAGAGTTCTTAGCGTAGATCAACTTTCCGTTGTTATCCATAGAGAAGAGTGGCTCCTCGTTACCTAATTTGATAACCACGTATCCTGAGTCGCAACCGACAGAGACCAAGTTGGACTTGGCCAAAACACTGACACACCACACACGCTCCAAGCCATAGTTGACAGATTTCTCCAACTTGAAAGTGTTTGAGTTCCAGAAGCGCACGGTTCCATCCTCGGAACCAGACACAATCAAGGGCAATTCTGGGTGGAAAATGGCGAAAGACACGTTCGCCAAGTGGCCCTCGAGGACTGCCACGCACGACTTCGTCTGGTAGTCCCAGATCTTAATGGTCTTGTCGTCAGAAGACGTGATAAGGTAAGGCTTGTCGGTTTGTGGGTAGTAGTCCACGTAGTTAACGCCCTTAACATCGTGGGCGACCATCGTGTAGTTGGGGGTAGGCGAGCTCAAGGACCACACCTTGACGGTTCTGTCCAAACACGCGGAAGCGAATGTGTTTGGGTCCTTGGGGTTGAAGTTGACACACATGATATAGTGCTGGTGGCCCTCATAGGTCTGCTCCAACTTCCAGTTGTTGTCCCAGTTCCACAACTTGATGGTCAAGTCGTCTGACGAGGTCAAAATGTATGGCAAGGTGTTATGCACGGCGATGCTTCTGATGTAGTCTGGGTGAGCCTCAAACTGGGTGATTTTCTCACCCGTGTTGTAGTTGTACACTCTCACTTGGAAATCATCGGAGCCAACGACAATCCAGTTCTTCCTGGCGATGAACTTACCTGCTCTCACGGGCAAATCGGTGACCTGGATGGATTTCACGAGGGTATTCGTGGCGTAGGACCAGATTTCGATTTTTCCATTGTACAACGTGGTCAAGATCCAGGGCTCGGTCAGATGGAAGTCAATTCCCTTGACCCTTTCCGACCGCGTGGAAAACTGCTTGGTCACGTCCAATTTCATGTTCGGGAAATGGGTGGTGATGTAGATTAACAGCGGTGTTTGGAAGTTTTTAACACGAGTGTCGGATCATATTTGCGCGCGCACGACCGCGACGTGTTGGTAGGAGTGGCCGTTACTGGAGACGGGTGGTGCCGGGCGAGAAAAGGAAACGGGTTTAATTTCTGGGAGTTTTATTTTGGAGGCAATTTCAAGTCAGCTCTTAAGACTTGCCCACTTTGTAATCCATCAAATTTTCAGGTCTCCAACTCTACCACTTTTCACACCCTTTGTCTTCTATCTTCCAAGTGGATCAGCCACTCCACATGTAATGTGCGCGCACTTGCAACGTTTATGAGCTTCGCACGCAGTGGCGATACCGACCTCACCTCCACGGCCTTTGACCTCACCAAACGCTAATCCCACATCAAACCAGAATGGCGCTTCCAAAACTCGCTGGCGAATTGTACCAGTTGTTTGAGCAGGAGAAATACTCCGAGTGCCAGCAATTGCTCCCTGCAGTCAAGATCGAATTGATAAAACACAACCTTCTTGTCCCTGTTGGCGCCAACACCAACACCAACGACCAGCTAAACGACTTGAAGATTGCCGAGAGAATCTTGGAGATCGGGGCGTTCTCGTCGCTCTTGACATACGACTACACCGGCTTTGAGAATAATTTTGCCTCGTTGAGGCCGTTCTACGCTAGCACCAAGTTGCACGGCAAAAACGAGGTCGACACCGACTCCACCAAGATCATATCGTTGTACTTGATCTACTTGCTAACACAGGGAGACATCAGTAAGTTCCACGTTGAGTTGGAGGCTATCTACAATGCACCACAGTTCAACATTGAGAAGGACAAGTACTTGCTGTTCCCTATAAACTTGGAGAGAAATCTCATGGAGGGCAACTACATCAAGATCTGGAAGTTGTTGCAGAGTGAATCCAGTTTGCCGTGCAAGGAGTACCAGCATTTCACTTCCACCTTGATTAAGACGTTACGCGTGGAAATTGCCAAATCCATCGAGAAAACCAACGACTCGATCCCAGTCAGCAACTGCAAGACTTTGTTGTACTTCCCACAGGAACAGCCAGACCTGAAGCTTGAGGAGGTGTTGAAACTGGAATTGGAAGTCGAGGACTGGGTGTTCCAGAACGGCGTGATATATTTCAACCAGCAAAAGAACCAAGACACGTCGTTGGCCGACTCGGCACAGACCATCACCAACGTGTTGAATTACGCCGAGCAGATCGAGTCCATCGTTTAAACAACACGATTCCGAAGAATTACTCAAGAGAGTTGTAGAACCCTTTGTAGGCTGTGTCCAAGTCCTCCAAGAACTGGTCACATTCGGTCGCCAGAATCTCCTCGGTGTCTTGTAGATTGTTGAGCTTGATGAGCCAGTTAACAAGCTTTGATTTCCCTGGGAAGTCGATCGGCTTGCTGGTGTCGTTATCCTTTGTCACCAAGTCATTGAGGCTGATCACCAAATCACTTAGAAGTGGGTGAAGCTGAGCCTTGGTGTTGTAGTTCAACTTGAGCGCATCCATTATCGTGATGAAGTTGCCCGTAGACTCCGCAACCAATCTTGCACCGGCAGCCTGGGAAACTCCACCAGTATTTTGAACACTCACAGGTTGTTCTGGGTGGCTCGAGCTATTTACCACCGTGTGCATGTGCTCGATCGTGGCAGGAATCCCAGACGTGAGTCTATCTATTGCCAGCGATGCATGCGTGTTGAAGGTCTCCAGAAGCAACTTGAGTAAGTTTGAGTTGTCGTCTGCCACTCCAGGGAGAATGTCTTTTAGGACCGATCGGTGAGCTTCGCTCTTCCCAAGACTTTGCACCAAAATCTGGTACTGGTTAATGAGGCGCATCACGGTGCTGGTGTACTTCTCCTTATCTGTGATGTAGTCTTTCAAGAAGGCGTTTTCCACCAACTCGAGCACGGTGACTATGGAGTAGATCTCACATAGCGATTCGTACACGGCCTTATGTGTGTTTGTCGGGAGAATGGAAGCTCTGGTCACTTCTTGGTGATAATTGACTCCTGGATTGACTCCAGCGGGGGTGTATGATGTTGTTGACGTTGGGGCGTACGAAGGTGGAGCCGCCATAGTTGAGGAGAAGTGATTATGGTTTGTATGGACGGGTGTGGAGTTTGGCTATCTGCTACATGTAGGAGTGAGGTGTAGTGGAAGATAGGAGCTGCCACCAAGGGAAAGGAACTCCGCCACACACGCCTTTGCATTTTTTTTTTCTTCCTATTAATTTTTTCTCCTGGGCCGCTTGCCAATGTTTGCGACGTGTTGAGCGAGAAGGGTGAGAGTCAGTGATGGAGTCAGTGATGGAGTCAGCGATCGACTCAAGGGAAGCTGCGAAACGTCAAGGTGCACGACAGAGGATGGCGATCACAAACAATCTTTGCTTTTTTTTTTCCTTCTTCTTTTGCTTTCAGCGGGCTAATCCGATGCTTTGTATGTGAGGCCGAAAGGTGAATAGGTGGCAAGCTGCTGATTTTGGCCAAGTGCTCCAATCAGAACCGTCCATAGTGTGGCGCTACAATTTACAGCTATCTCCTGAACACTCACTTACAAGCCGACGTCGGCGCTTGGATCAGAGGTTTCCGTCCTCTCTATCTGTAACCGTTGATTATGTAATTCCTTTGAGGCAGCACTACCAGAGCAGCCAACCCCTCTCATTCTCAAGTATTACCAACAGTGTTTTGGTACGTTGACCAATGAATAGTTACCATCACGAACAACAAACTATTGGCGGACTGAACGTCGCCATCGGTACATATATATGAACTGCACCTGGTGCGCACACAATTGCCAGATTATGTGGTAACAAACCATGCACCCCACAGTCGCGGCGCATCTGCGACGCCTACTAAATGTCAAAATGGCCCAAAAGTTGGTCACGAGCGACTACCTTGGTTCAGCCATTCTGCCTGGGTCCGTAACGAGGTTGGGCTACCTCCATAATGTTTCAACAACAGCAATACAAAATAATTGTCACCTTGAAGACTGGCGCCGACTTGGTTGGCGTGAGACATAAAGCGATCAGCGGGACCTGCCCAGAATTTTTTTCTGGCGGGCGGTGCCAAGTCAAGCAACCGGTGCCTGCTTGAGCGAATACAACATTTCGCGTGTGTTCGTACCGTTGCAAACGACGTGTGGAACTGTGTGAACTGTGTGTCACAATGGCGTTACGAATCGGTCGGAAACCATGTCTTTTTCGTGTGTTGCGAAATTGGGCTTGTGTCCGCGCCTCGGCCCTAATATCAAAGCCCCGAAAATGGTGCAATGCAAGGAAAGGTACCGTCGGCGCTTGATGGCCGCCGACATTTTTCTGAAAAATAAACTACGTTGGCACGATCAGAGCGCCTGTTGCATCCTGCTGGCCCTATTGGTCGATTGTTTCCCTTTGGCGGGCGCCCATGCGTGCCGAATCGGGTTGAATCCCGAACACAATCGCTGGCGCGCAGATCGCGCAGACGCACCATGCGGGCCACTTTTGTTCAGTCCGACTCGGTCAGACAGGTAACTCATCTGGAAAAACGACCGTTGTCTCCGAGAGTTGCGGAAAGCGAGGGTGGTGAAGCTACGAGCACCAAGGTCTTTTCTGTTTGATGTTGTTTCCGAACCTAGAAGCCGCAAGCGCAAGGGTTCTCCACCTTAGACCACAGTGGACACGGGAGAACTCGCTGTCAGAGAGCTAAGCACTGCTGATGAAAAAGATAACCGAAAAGTCCGGTACCTTCTCTTGGCGCCAATGCGGGAATCGTAAACGCCAGCCTCGACCGGGCGGGACACCGATGTCGAAAGCCGATAACCTTAACACGAAACAATAATAACGAACGCAAGAAAAGCTTCCAAAGACGATTCGACTCAGGTGGACACCGTCTGTGGTGCAAATTAGTGTCGCAGTCGCGTTGATGGCACTCTCAACTGTAGGTCCGCACTTTGGGTGCAAAAACGTCGAGTCACAACCTTGTTGCCCACACCCCACCAATCTCGGAGCTGTCGCTTCACGTACAAACTATCCACCGATGTCGCCGAGACGTGCCGAATGCACGTTGCGTGAGTATCACCTCTTGGGAAACGATTTTCATGCAGAGCGTAAATTAGACGCAACGGTACCTCGTGCATCGGCCAAACAATGGTAAACACAAATCCACACCCTGGGGCGGTGAAATTCCCCGACCGCAGTATAAAAATTGCCATAGTCCCCGCCAGTATGATTTGATTTCCCAACAAAAACTGACACTTCTGTCGCGACATTCGTTTATCAATTAGAGTAAGCATGAGACTCTCGCTAGTGAGTGTGGCATCTGCACTCGCGTCAGTCGCTTACGGCTTCACTATAAGTGACGCGAGCGGTGCCGAAGAGCTCAAAACTAATTTTGCTGCCGGCCGTTACATCGTCGAGTTCGACGAGAGTCTGTCTGCGCAAGCTGAACTTTCGTCCATTTCTGCACTTGGATATGACGTCTCGCTCCAGCAGAACTACGACTCGACAATTTTCCAAGGTATGTCGTTCCAGGTGCTCAACAACAACGACACCACGCTTGAAGATATCCAACAATTGCAAAACATCAAGAATGTGTGGCGGTCCGAGATCATCACCCTCGACTTCGACCCCAAAACCGCTTCTGTCCCCGAATGGAGTCCACATAACGTCACTGGCGTCAACAAGTTGCACGACTTGGGCTACGCAGGTAAGGACATTGTCATTGGTGTGGTCGATACTGGTGTTGACTACACTCACGAGGCGTTCGGTGGAGGTTTGGGCGCTGGGTACAAAGTTATTGGCGGATGGGATTTTCTGGACGACCTAGAGAACCCAACGGCAGACCCCATGGACTGCTACGGCCACGGTACTTTTGTGAGTTCGGTCATTGTGGCCAACACCCAGTCGATGTTGGGAGTTGCTCCCGACGCCAAAATCAGGATGTACAAGGTGTTTGGGTGCTCGTCATCGACCACCGATGACTACATCATTGCTGGTTTGTTGAAAGCATACGAGGAGGGTCCCGATGTGATCTCGTTGTCGTTGGGATCCGACAGAGGGTTCAACAACGCGCCCGTGTCTGTTCTTGCCGACAAGATTGCCGAGAAGATCCCCATTGTGTTTGCCGCAGGTAACTCTGGCCAGAACGGAATCTTGCGTGCTTCTCCGGGAGCGTCTGCCAAAGGTGCAATTGCGGTTGCTGCCGTCGAGTCCAAAGAGCTTGTAGCGTGGCCCGCAGTGCTCACGTCGTCCAGCGGCGAAACGTACGACTTCTCGTACGTGAGCAACGACGGGTCTGTGTTTTCCATCAACGGCACCTACGACGTCGACTACCAGTCCAACGCGTGTTTTGTCTCGTACGACGCCTCCAACGTGGGCAAGTTCTTGTTTGCCAACAGAGGCACCTGCATTGGCCAGTACCTTATCGGGTACATGAACAGTGCCGGGTACACCGGTGGGGTTTTGTTTGCGTCCACCATCAGGTACATGGCGCTCGAAATCTTGCTGGGCTACACGTTCAAGTACGCTGCCGAGACCGATACCGATGTCAGAACGTGGGTGGCTGCTCAGATTGCCGCCGGCAACACGTTGAAAGTGTCGTTCAACTCCAATGCAGCCGTCACCAACCAGGACAAGAAATACTTGGAGGCAGGCCAGATCAACTACTACACCTCGTGGGGCCCCACTTTCCAGAACAACTTCTACCCTACGGTGGCAGCTCCCGGTGGGAAAGTTTTGGGTGCCAGAAGCGGCGGAGGGTACTACGTGGCCAGTGGCACTTCTTTTGCGTGCCCTTACATTTCTGGAGTGGTTGCGCTTTACTTGGCTGCGTACCCTGACGTGGACCCACAGGTATTGCGCAACAAGATTGTGGCGGCGACAACTTTATTGGACAAGTACGTTTACGGCAACACCAATGGAGATGACACCTCAACGTTGGACACCAGCGAGTATGCGCCTTTGATCCAGCAGGGTGCTGGGTTGATCGACGCATTGAGCTTGTTCGAGAGTAAAACAAGAGTGGTGTCGTCGCCGTACTTGGAGTTGAACGACACCCAGTACCGCGTGGACGAGTTCACCATCGAGTTTGTCAACGAGGACACCACCGAGGTCACGTACCAGATCCTCCACAACGGGTTGAAGACGGTGGTGGGCAGAGACACCTCGACCTGGTACCCGAGCGGATACTATCCAAGCTTGTTGGACGCGGTGCCTGATGCAGACATCTCCACCACTTCCATCACCCTTGGAGCTGGCGAGTCTGGCTCGTTCACCGTCAAGATCACTCCGCCTTCCGGTCTAGACTCCGCCCTGGCTCCTTACTTCCAGGGCTTCTTCAGTATCAGTGGGTCGAACGGCGATAGCATCAGAGTGCCCTACATTGGAGTTGAGGTCGAAACAAACTCGTGGACCCCATGGATCGACGAGCCTCTTCTCTTGAGATTAGACAACGAAGGATACCTCTATGATCTTGCCTACGAGAACTACACATATACTCCCAGTGGGTACGACTCGCCGTTGATCTACTGGAATATCAGATACGGCACCGAGCTCTACTCGTTCGATCTTGTGGACGCCAGCTTCGAGTTGCTGGACTACACCTACCCTGTTGTTGCTGGCCAGAATGGCTACCACGGTCCAGTGAGAACCACTCCCGATGTCTACGGCTCTGTGACCCCGTTCCCGATCGAGTACTCCCAGTACTTCACGTCTCTTAGTTACACGAGGTTCCAAGGTTTTGCCAACGGCACGAAGTTCAAGACGGGCAACTACAAGATCTTGTCGCGTGCCATTCCGATGTTTGGCGACAAGTCAGACCCCAGTGCGTGGCAGTTATACCTCTCGGGGGAATTTTACGTCGAGGAGGCCGAAGACGCTGCCTCGAGCACCGTGGAGACTTCCTCTACTGACTCGTCTGCTTCTGCATCTGCCTCCACCGCTGTTTCTCTTTCTTCTTCTGCTTCTACATCTACTTCTGTTTCTTCTTCTGCATCTGCTTCTGCTTCATCCTCTGTGTCTCAGTCCTCGACTTCATCCTCGACTTCAACAGAGGCCGCCAGCTCAGAGTCTCCAAGCGGTTCGCCAACTACTTCTGAGGCGAGCCAAACCTCCGAGGCTGCATTCAGAACTGGATCTCCAATCAAGAACGACGCCGTCCCTACGGGCCCCAACTTGATCGAAAACATCTGGGTCGTCGACTCCACGACTGGATCTACCGACGCATACAAGGAACACCTCTTCACTGTGCATGTGAGTGTTTTCAGCGCCGAGCGGATCACTTCGGGAACCACCACCCAGTTCACCATCCCAGGGATTTTCTACGACTTCATGAGCCCAATATCGTTGATGACCACCGACGGAACCAGCGTGGGAAGTGTCACGGGAGATTCTTCCACCAATGTGTTCACCATCAAGTTCGCGTCGTATTTCGCAGCCAATAAGGTCAACATCAAGGGAACCTACACGTTCAACGTGAGGTTGAGATACTTCACCGATGACGATGTGTCCAAACGTGACGACCTCAGTCTTGACCTCTCATCCCTTCTTGTCCAGCCGCTTGTTTTCACCACTCCTTACGACGAGTTCACCACCACGCTCACGTTCGGGAAGTACCCTACCGATGAGCCTTACAAGTTTGTCACTGCTCCTGACGTGTACCCTATTTGGGACATCTACGTTCCAGGTCCGTTCAGTTCTGTTTCGCTCTCGTCGTCGTCCGACTGGAACTATGCCTTCGACTGCTCGCAGCTGACTGCCGTTTTGGGATCGGACCTTGACCAGTTCGGTAAGCTTCTCAGCGGAGACTCGGTGGGATTGCTCGATTCTGGATGCTACCTGAGATCTGTTTCGTCGACTCTTACCCAGAATGTGGAGAGCGGTTCTGTGCTTCACGTTCAGATCGTTGGTGAGAACACCTCGCCGTTCACTTCGTACTATTCCAACACCTTCACGGTTTCCGTGACCGTTGATGGTGTGAGAACCTCTTACACGCTCTCTGAAACATTCTACAGGTTGACGGTTGGCATTGGTGACACTTATGTGTTTACTGGAGAAGCCTACGTGGCGCCAACGACCACATCTTCCACTTCTTCCACCGTGTCTGAGCAGTCCACTTCTGCCGTGTCTTCAATTGAGTCTTCCGTTGAGTCTTCCGTTGAGTTGTCCAGTGCTGTTGAGGTTTCTTCTCCAGCTTCTTCTCCAGCTTCTTCTCCAGCTTCTTCTCCAGCCTCGTCTCCAGCCTCTTCTGTTCCAGTTGCTCCAGCTTCCTCCAACTCAGTGGCTCCATCTGTTGCTCCAGTTTCTTCTGAGGTTTCATCTGCTGCTCCAAACCTGACTCCGGTCTTGTCTTCAGAGGCTTCGTCCTCGGTGTCTGAAACTACTTCTTCTTCGGGAATTGCTTCTGCGCCTGCTTCTTCCGATGTTGCTTCTGAACCTGCTTCTTCGTCTGCGGCTCAGACCCCATCTTCGTCAGTTTCGACCTCCAGTGTGTCTACTTTGACGGGTTCAAGCACTTCTCCAGCCCAGTCCGAGTCGACCAGACCTGCTGCCTCTTCATCCGAAAACGCATCCAGTCTGGCCACTTCTGCTTCTTCTACTGTTTCGACGCAATCGTCGGCTGCTCCAGCTCAGAGTTCATCTGCCCAAGTTGAGAGTTCTTCTCCAGTTGCGTCCTCAGAGGTGACTTCAGAGGCAACCTCGGTGTCTGTTTCTGGAACATCTTCTGCACTTGCTGAGTCATCTTCTTCTTCGGCTCCAGCTTCGGCTAGTCCTGCAGCATCGGAGACTCTGTCTGTTAAGTTTGAGAGTCTGTCTGCTGCATCTGCCAGTGAGCAGTCTACAACTTTGAGCTCTACAACTTTGAGCTCTACAACCTCAAGCTCTCCAATTTCTTCGGTGGCCGTTTCTTCAGCAGAAGATTCATCCCTGGAGGCTTCTTTGGTCTCGTCGGCATCTTTGGTCTCGTCGGCAGCTTCTTTGGTCTCTTCGGAAACTTCTTCGTCGGTTTCCTTGCCTACTGCTTCGGCCATCAAGAACGACGCTCCGTTGACTGGACTCGATGTCATCACCAACATCCAAGTCCACGACAACCTGACCGGAGACTTCCACGCATTCAAGGACCACCTTTACACTGTGAACGTCACTGTGGAGAGCGAGGCACTGATCTCTTCCGGCTCTTACGCTCAGTTCAGTGTTCCCGAGATTTTCTACGGCAACTTGAGTCCTTTCACCGTGTACTCCACTGATGGAGAAACCGTTGGAACCGTTTCCAGCGATGAGTCCAACGTGTTCACCATTTCTTTTGACGGAACGTTTGGCCAATCTCACACCGACATCAAGGGCTCGTTCACCTTCAATATCAGATTGAACTATGCCACCAATGCAGCCAAACGTGATTTGCTTGTCTTGGATCTCACTGAGGAAGTGGTGCAGCCTGTTGTGTTCAGCACTGTATCGTCAGATTACACTATCGAGCTTATCTTCGACGACTTGTCTTCGAGTGAGTACATCGACACCATCGAGTCTGGCGACGTATTTGTGTTTGTTGGTTTGGTTTCTGCTACCGGTTCTTCGTCTGCTGTGGGTGCATCAGACACGGTATCTTCAGCCTCCACATTGGCCACTTCCGTGGAATCTTCAGTTTCCCTTTCTGTGGCCCCAGTTTCCACTTCTCTGGCTGTTACAGACCTGGCTTCGCTTTCTGAATCTGATGTGACTGTCACTGCTACTCAGAAGTCGGAAACTGTCGTCACAATCACTTCTTGCTCTGAAGGCGGTTGTACTGGAGTTGTAACCACAATTCCAGCCACACAGCAGGTTCCTGATGATGAGGTGATCGAGACCACAGAAAAACTGACCGTGATTGTTACTATCACCTCGTGCTCGAACAACGCCTGTGTGGCTACAACGTCGGCTGCCATTGAATCTGTGGCCACCACCACCGTGAATGGATCTGAAGTGATTTACACCACGTACTGTCCAATTTCTTCGGAGTCCGCAACTACTGCTACCGAGGAGAGCACCGAATCGGGATCCGCGAACGAGGCTGGTACTTCTGGCACTTCTGCTTCGTCTGGTTCAACTGGTTCCGGCTCTGATTCGAATTCTGGATCTTCGTCTGGCTCTAGTTCCGGATCGTCGTCTGGATCTTCTTCTGGATCGTCGTCTGACTCTGGTTCTAACTCTGGTTCTGAATCTTCTGGCTCTGGCTCAGGCTCCTCGGACTCTTCCGGTTCCGAATCCGGTTCCGAATCCGGCTCTGGTAATGTCGCTGGAATCTACCTTTCTGGCGTCCAGAGCGCTCAATCGGCACAATTCCAATCTGGTGCTACCGTCACTCTCGACGTCTCTGCTGCTCAAGACACCACCACTATCGTTTACTCGACTGTTACTGCTGATGTTTCTGAAACAACTGCCGCTCTGGTTGCCACTAGTGCCAGCGAGACAGCTGCTGCTTCAGTTTTGCAGTCCAACTCTGGATCTGCCACCACCATGAATTTCTTCGTGATGCTTGCTTCCTTGTTGGTGATGTTCCACTGATAATGATTCTGTTCCACTATAATTTTCTCCCTTCGATACCCTGTGATAACTTTTAGGAATAAATTTTAACGAATTCTAGTATCTCCCATTGTAGCCGCAAATCTTCATCAAAAGGTTTTATTAGTCTATGAAGGTAACCAACGGCTTCCCAGTCCCTTGCTTCCCATATGCTTGCGGATCGTACCCTAAGCAATTCCAGTCCTCTCTGTTGTTGAGGTACACCCGCGGGCCATCACAAAAGTGATTCAATATTTGTTGGATTTCGTCGTGCGAATGCAAACGGGACACTTGTAGCACCGTATCTTTCCCAAATTTGTCACGAGCTTCAATACACTCGTTTCTGATCCACAGAAGTAGGTATTGGCTGCTGTGTCTATCGTATGGTGACACGGTGATCGGTATAGTAAGGTCGATGTCTTTCCCATGGTTGATTTTCACTTTCACGGTGACCTCGTACCGCAACGAATACAATTTCCCCAGTAAAGTGAATCCTTGAACATGCGTGAGCGGGATCCCGTCCGCGAGTTTTGTGTAGTTTTTGTTTTTGTTGAACAGCGCCGTTGCAGAGTGCACAACCTGGTTTCCAATTGTACTGGCACTGTTGTATTGTTCAAGGCTGCCATTTTCTAGCGGGAACTCAAACTCAAATCGATGAGAGATCCCCTCGGTGGTCAACATTTGGTCTAGATCCACCGTTGTGGAGACAAACTTGTTCTCTTTCTTCGGCGGGAGTCCTCCGTCGTAGCACTCCATGATCTCGCGCATTTGTAGCGTCACCAGCTTTAGTAGCAAATTTTTCCTTCTCTTGTTGTGTAAGGGGTTCGCACTGACGTCCACTTGCACCATGAACGGATCTTGGGGCCCAACTGCGCTCACTGGGAGTGAAATCTGCACCACCAGCTGGTTATCTGCCGACAGGCGAGACTCCACCACTTTCTCGTTGAACTGGCGGTATAGAGGTAGCGTGTCGTACACTTTTATCGGTAGAGCAAACGATTCTGAGAACGAGAACTCAGACTGTGCGGAGGTCCCACCAGTGAACTTCACATAGAGATAGTGAACTGTGGTGGCGCCCCAATTGTCAGCATATGCACTTGGAGTGATGTCCCGAGGCAACGGTAGGAGCACCGGGACGTCCAATGCAAGCAATTCCTGGTAGAATTCGCCAATGGGTGGAGCGTACGCCATCGGATCATCACACACTTTTGTTTCCTTTGTTGTTTCGCTGGATCCGAGGGTGGACGAAGTCTGGATGCGCTGTTCGGTGCGCAACTCAATGCCAACCGACCGGCAAGTGAACGGCACGCCGCCAATGGGGCGGATTTCGATGACGGTGTCGATGCGTGGCTGAGTGTGTTAGTATGTATTCATAGAAGTAGTAACCAAACAGGGTGCAATGAACGTACCATGCTATGAGCAACACCGGGACATCCCTTGACCACGGATTTCCCGTCACATCGAAGGCTGATATGTACGGGACAGCCGACTTTGGGCGGCATGTTATATTTAGCACAGTACTGACTCAGATCCAGCGCCAGTAGTAGTACGTGGTCACGTGCCAGGCTGAGAGGTGGGGGAGAGATCCAGTAGAAGTGGCCGGGAGAGGTATGGCCCGCTTTTAGGTAATTTTTTCATTTTATATCGTAAAACTCGTCAATGCCTTAGCGCTTTTCTTTCTTGTTTTTCTTCCATTAATTGTCCCCCACTTAGCGTAGTTTTTTGTCCGCATACCCTTAGATCAAGTAGGGGAGCACTGCGTACGGCACCGCATAGTCGTCAAACTTGACCTGGTAGTAATTATGTGTCTCGATGGCACTTACAGATAGATTCACAACAACAAACACCCAGCTTGCCATAAGTGCCATGTCCAGCCTCCCATGGCCTCCGTGGACCAAGACCTCCGTCACAATTGACAAGTAGATCACAATCTCATCCAAGTAATGTGCACACGACACCACCCCAAACAAGCGGAACTTCGGCACGGAGTATTTCACCAACAGCGCCAAGTGGCGGTGGTTCTGGAACTGGTCTACCGAAAAGACCCCGAAAATCACAAATACAGCAAGATCCAACGGTCCAAACCTCGCCTCGGACTTCTGGGTCTGCAATCCGGTCCAACACGCTAACGAAACACCCACGTAGTAGAAAATACCCACAAGGTAGTGTGAAACGTGCATTCGCGAGGAACTCCCCCACTTTGTTAGGCAGAAGCTCTCGACTAGCCGCCGCGTGGCCTGGATCACCAATAACACCCACACAACCAGGTACTTCGAGGGTTGCCAAATGAGTTCTGGAGCTAAAAGCAACTGGGACCATTGCAAAACTGCGAAGACAAGGTAGAAATGACGAAACCACGCCTTGGGTACCGTTATTCTCGCTAGAGCATTGACGAGCCGAGCTACTCTCGACCTGGCCAGCCAGTTGACGTTCCCATCAAGCAGGGACACTTTGCCGTAGTGTAACAATTGGCGAAGATCAGGGACCGCCTTGGTGGCAATGATAACGGCGGTTACCACGGCAAAATACGCCGATACAACATCAGAGACAACATCGGCGGCAGCCATGTGAACAGGCGGAAGAGAGATTTACTGTGACAAGCGAGAAATCACACCCCGCCGCTGGTGTAAGGGTTTTCCTTGGCGGCGATTCTGCCATTGACTTACAGAATTGTGTCAAGCTAAAATTATTGGCACGACAGGTAGGGGGGGAATCTTGGAGAACCGAAAAAAAAGTCTTGGAACTTGGCCATGTAGCACTTGCAAGGCATTATTCGGTGTGCACATCAATGTGCATGTTCGGGCGACGCCGGCTTATCTAAAGTGCGCATCCCACAGATAACCCCGAGTGTCCAATGAGGCAGTTCTTTGCCGTTGATAAACCCCCGAGGCAAAATATCATGCCCGATGTGGTAATTTGCCGAGGCGAATTTCGAGTGAAATTTAGTGCGTCTAGTGGAAAGAACCTTCCTCGCAGATATTAACCAAAAATGTATTAAAATGACCACACAGATTAGAAAAGGCAGCTAAACACCTTAACGGCCAGTGTACTTCTTCTCAAAGTACCTGGAAATGTTGAAACCAATGAAGGAGAATCCAGCAGCAAGCTCGAATCCAATGTCTCCGTAGTAATCGCCAATCTTCTTAGCGATGGCACCAGCGTACCAAACTTGGTTCATACCAACAACAACACCAGCAGCACCACAGCAGAAACCGATGACACCGGCGTATCCGACTGGGTAAGACCTCTTGTCCTCGAAGTTCTCGTAGTCGTAGGCAGAGAACTTGCCCTTATTCCAGATAAAGTGCTGCGACAAGGACATCGACTCGTAGATGGCCAAGTAGTAACCAATCAAGTTCATGAAGTTCTCCATGACATCCTCAAACTTGTAGTAAGCTGGGATACAAATGGCCAAGGTAACAAAGTTACCGGCAATGGTCCAGAAAACTCTTGGAACCTTTCTGAGAGGAGACCAGAAAGCCTGGGCACACAAACCAATCGAGTACATGTTTGGAATGTTGTTGGCAACGGTGGAAAGAGCCAAGAGAACACACAAGAATTCACCGAATCCGTGCAACGAGTCCTCAACAAGAATGGCGTAAACCAAGCCTCCAACCGCGTCGTTCTCCCACAACTCTGCCCAACGAGTGTTGGTAAGAGTACCGGTAGCACAGGCAGCACCCAAGATCATGGTGAAAATCAATGGGAAACACAAACCAAGCATGATACCAAAAAAGATTCTGTAAGGGTTGGCGTCTCTTCTCTGGTACACGGTGTAGTCCGAGGCGTAAGTAGTCCAACCGGTAGCGAAACCGAAAATAGAACCACCAAACGACAAAACGTTACCGGCAGTGGTCTCACCACCAACGGTAGTACCCCAGGTGAAGTTCTTGGACATGGCCATTCTGGCGATGATGGCAATGAAAGCAACCATGTTAGGGATCCAACTCCACTTCTCGTACTGGTGAATGACGTGGTAACCAAAGAAAGTGACCAAAATGGTGCAGATGACCAAAATCAAGCAACCGGCCCATGGTGGGCAAACACCGCCGTTGATGATGTGCAACAACTGGGCAGAAGCCATAATGTTAACGGCACCCCAACCAACACAGGCAATCATGTTGATGAAAGCAAAGATTCTCATACCGTAGTCACCAACCAAAAACTTGGACAAGATCATTTGACGGAGTCCCAATCTGCAACCAAAGATGGAGAAGAAAGCAACAGGGGCAGCACCCAAAATGTTGAAGAAAATAATCACCATGATACACTGGAACATGGACAAACCAAAAGTGGTGATACCCAAGGCACCAAGCGAAAAAGTGGCAATCACCATGTTAGCCGACAACCACATGGTAGCAGCATTCCACAAGGAATCACCAACCTTCTCCTCGTCGGTGATAAGCTCAATACCTTTAGTTTCGGCGCTCAACTTAGAAGCCCACTTGTCGAAAAAACTCAACCCAGCTGGGGCGGTTTCGGCCTGGGCCGAGTCGTACTCCAACGACTTTTCGAACGAGTCGACAGACGACTTCTTTTTTGATTCCGACTCCAAGCCGGCAATTTTTTCCTGGTCAGACATTGAGGAAATTCAAAGATGGAAAGATGTTCGAAGGTCTGAAAAAGAAGAAGCAGAAATCGTGCGGGCTTTATACCTGCAATGCAGCCAGTATTCCAGAGATAAGAGAATTTTGCAAGCCCGCCAATATCTTCCTCCTGTGCTGTCAAGCGCTCTGCAAGTGACCGTCTATGTACAGGATGGGTGCGATGCCCTACGCCAGAGCCGCGCAGGAAAAGAAATGCCGTTACATTGTGTACAGGAAGCACTGCGATCGGCGCCGCTGTAATTGGCTGTTCGCTTAGATATCGCCGTTACTGATTACCTAACCCAGCGCGGCATACCCGCGGCGTTCTGCCCCGTTGTCGCTTTTTTTTTTTTTGGTCTGGGTTTCGATCTCAATTGAGGCTCTTGGCCGAGTGTGTGGGTGCCTGGAGTTTACCGCTTCGGGGTCGCAAGGAGGGGTACCAAAGCACGGGCAACTCCGAATGTGTTATCGGCAGCCTCCTAGTTTTTTCTGCTTTCTTTTTCTTGGTGGTGGGCGTCGGCGGCTTTGGCCATGTACATACAGAGAGATTTACGTCGGGCTCGTGTGAGTTCAGAGTTCCATCCTGTATACAGCGGCATGCTGCTGGCATATTCATTCGTAACGGTCAGAGTCAGATAATAAAGTGTATTAGGAAATAATGCGCTTTGCAGCCGACGATTTTAGGCGGGCGTCTAGAGAAAGGAAAGCTCAAAGTGGGATTTGCATCCCTACTTCGTGCCAAAGTAGATACCCAAAACAAGAGCCAAGATGACAATGATGATCACAATGATCAAGAAACACCACATTCTCTTCCGACGGGCCTTCTTGGCGGAAACAACTGCTTTTTGAGTGTGGCCAACACCTTGCTCAATGTCATGTTGCGCAGTGTTGATTTGCTCCTCGATTTGCTGGATAGGCTGGTCCTGCTCGATCACCAATTCCTCCATATCGTGGAACAACTGCGTCAATTCCGCCATTGTCTTCTCCAACTTCAACAACTCGCGATGGCGGACTTGCACCTCGTTCAACACCGTACGGGCCTCCCCACGGCGGTTCAGCTGCATCAACGCCTGTTGGAAGATTTGCTGATTGCTTGAGCCGTCTTCAACAACAGCGTGGATTTCTTCCTCGGTCGCATCTGGCTTGACAATGCGGTATTGTCTCTCTGCTTGCACTCTGGTTTGCTCTCTGTTGTTGGACTCGGTCAAACGGTACTTCTGGATGAGCTCCAAGAACTTGTTTCTCAAGCTCTCCGCCTGGTCTATTTTCTGGCTGTTCCCCAGTTGTGCCGCCTGGGTCTGCACGTTTTTAATTCTGGACTTCAACTCACTTTGCAAGCTGGACGCCTCCAACACCAACGCGTCGATTTGTTTCGACGAGTAGTCGGTGTCTTCGTCGTTCAAGTCCAACTCCTGGATGTAGTTTCTCTGCTTGCTGGAGATCAACTCGACCAAATTGGAGTAGTTGTCCAACTGGATGTTGATGTCCTGGACTTCGTTCATGAACGCCACAAAATCATCTTCTCCTCCGTACTTGAACGAGCTCATCTCGTACAGGCCGGTGTTGCCGCCATTGTTGTAGTATGGGTTGCTCATGCTCGCGGGTAGATGGCCTGTAGTCGCTTGGTTTTGCTGGTGGCCGGGCCGATTTTTTGTGTTTTCGAAATATCCGTGAGCACTAGGCGGTGCCTCCTGCAGGGAGCGCCAGACGTTGGAATGCTCAACACGTCAATGAATGGGCACCAAAGGCAATGGGTGAATTGTCGGAAGGCAATAAGAGAATTAAAGAACGGCTAGAAGTATGGGGTTTCGTGAATTGATACTCTAGGTGCCCATCAACGCCGAGAATGTGGGCGAGAGAGCCCCATCACGTGACATATCACGTGATAGTCCTTTTCCCCAAACACGTGTAGGACTCGGCTGTGCCTGTTGTCCTTTTGGCACTGGGATGACCGCTATCGGTGGGGCAGTCTTTTTGCCCTAAACTTTCATTTCGCGAAAGCACTGCGAGTCTTAGCCGATTACTGTCAATTTTGTCAATGGGAGGCTTGGGCCCGACAATGCAAGAATGCTGGCGGGTTATCCCCACACTACAAAGATAAGCGGGCGGGCCCGAACGGTGAAAGATAAAAAAAAAGTAAAAAAAAAAAAATACCCCCAATCTCCGAAACGAGTTTCTGCTTCCGAACAATGTGAGCTATCGATAGTTGTGCAGCGGCCAAGCACGCCAAACTGTTTAAACTGGTGGGTTCAAGATTGTCTTGGCTAGGCGTGCATTTGCCTGCCAAACCGCGGACACCGCGGGAGCGCAAAGTGGGAGGCTTGTCGATAAACGGTGCTTGGGCTTTTCTTTGTGATATTTTTTTTTCTTGTCTTGTCACTGATACGGAGGTGGCCAGCAGCACAAGTATCGCCGCAAGATGCCGCAATAACAGACGCCTTAAAGAAAGTTGCCTCATCGAAAGATGCCTTAAAGAAAGATGCCGCACTGAGATATGCCGCACCGAAAGAATCGCCCCAATGAAAGAATCGCCCCAATGAAAGAATTGCCCCAAAACCAGTATCGCCCCAATAACAGTAACCGCAATTTGCACCGGCTCCATGGGTCGCTAATCAGAACCCCCCGGCTTAGATTGGGAATCGCATACGGAATCGCCGAGGTAATTGCTTTTCGAGAATTTCCGCTGTGTCATCGTAGGACACTTTCGATCGGTACGCGCATATCGTCTCGTGTCGAGTTGCCTAGTGCCTCGAGAAGTTGCATCGCCAATAGAAGCTGCATCTCCAACCGAAGCTGCAACAGTATAACAACAACCGTATCCGAGGTTTCTAGAAACTCTGCTGGAATTGGGGAGGTGCGTTTGGACGGGCGTCCAGTGGAGTTTGCAAATCAACACCGCGCTGTTATCTTCGTTCTGATCGCCTTCCCACATACCGCAGCCAAAAAAATAAATGAAAAAGAAACCCGCTGAAAAATCTGCTCTGGAAACCCCGACCGTCAAATCTGCAATGGCACTCTTGGCCCTCTCCACGTAGCTCGGGGATTCATCCGGAATCAATTGCCATTCCAATTCCTCTTCCCATTTTCTTCTTCCCATTTTCCACTTCCCATTTTCCGCTCCCCATTTTCCTCTCCCGTTCCCTCAAAGTGTTGCAGTTCCATACAGTCGCCCCTCCACCTACTTGATCGCGCCTGTATGGAACGAATCCACTATACTCCACATGGTTCTTGCACCATCCCAGCACCAGGCCGCCGGACATGACGGATACCTAGCCGCCGGCCCAGTTTTCGCCAAATTGACCTCGCAGCAAGAAATAAATTTCTACAATGAGGTGCAAAACCGTGCTCCGCCAGACGCCGAACTCGGCTCGCACATCTCGCATTGGATGCCCACATTCATGGGCATTTTGCAACAAGGGGCTGTCGGCGGCAATGCTGACGGAAATGCCATAACAATGCAAGATCCGATGTCCAATGGTGAAACCACTGAAAATGACATCATCTCGGATACTCAGAACGCCGAAAATCCCATTTCAGACCCTCGGATCCCCGAAAACCTCAGCTCAGACCATCTCAGCGCCAACGACAAGCAGTACATTGTGCTTCAGAACTTGTACCACGGGTTCGTCAGGCCCAGCATCTTGGACATCAAATTAGGCGCGGTTTTGGTCGACGATACCGTTTCAGAAGAGAAACGCGAGCGTCTAGCGAAGGTGAGTGCGTCGACTACGAGTGGCCTGTTGCACTTCCGGGTTTGTGGCATGAAACGATACGTTGGAGACGCCCGGAAATATCCGCACCGACAAGTCTTCCCTGAAATCGACGAAACCGTCGAAGTCGAAAAATCCGACGAGGGTGACTATTTAAAGTACGGGAAGTTCTACGGGCGGAAACTCACCGACGCAAATGTTGGCGAGGGCCTTTTAGAGTTCTTCGACTCAAACTTCGTCAACACGAAGTTTCTCCTTACCAGGTTCCACCAGCGGCTCCAGCTCTTTTTCAACTGCTTGCTAGACTCGGAGGTGAGGGTCAAGTCCGGGTCGTTGTTCTTCATTTACGAAACCGACCCAAAAGCGTGGGAGAATCTCGACGAGGAAACGTACAACAGTATCGACCCGCTTTTCGGCGAAGACTACGACAGCGACGACGACGAGGATGCCCCACGAAAATTGAGCAGCTTGCATTTCATAGATTTCGCCCACTCCAAGTACGTGGACGGCGAGGGGCACGACGAAAACGTGGTTGTTGGTGTTGAGAACCTCATTGACATAATTGGCGACTTGATAGATAAGGTCTAGAGCCAATTCACGAATTTATGATTAATTTTTCCGACTATTCATGCTACTTTACAACAACTTGGTGATTTTGCCGATGGCAATGGTGACACCCTGGTCTCTCAAGGTGAATCTGCCCAACTGCTGGTAGTCGTTGTAGGTCTCGGCACAGATTGGCTCGTTGGCCTCCAACACAGCAATAATCTTCATACCCTTCTTGGCGAATGCTGGTGGCTTCTTGGACTTTCTGTTGGTTCCCTTCTCCAACTTGTGCTTCAACTCCACAAACGTCACCTCCTCGATGGCAGTATGCAAGTGCATCACACACGAGAAACCGTTCGACAAGATCGATCTCAACTCCACAATGGCAATCTGAGCCTCGAAACGGGTGACGGTCTTCACTGGGTTCTTTGGCGACGTCAAAACGTAACCTTGCTGGACATCTTCTTCTTCGACACCCTTGATCTTCAATCTGATCTGCTCTCCACTGTAGGCTCCATCACACTCCTGCTCTGTCTCGTTGTAGATGGCAACAACCTCCACGGAAGCCTTGTTGGGCATCATCAACAAGTTGGCGCCCTTCTTGATGTGACCAGACTCCACTTTACCTTCGACGATGGTACCCATGTCCTTCATCTTGCCCGAAACAGGCAACATGAAAGGCGCATTGATGTGACGGTTGGCGATCTTCATGTCGTCCAAGTACTCCAACAATGCGGGTCCGTCGTACCATGGGCAGTCCTTCTTGGACACTCTTTCCTTCAATCCAGCACCAGTGTAACCAGAAACTGGCATGAACACAACATCGTCCTTGGCGTAGCCAATACCCTTCAAGAACTGGCCCAACTTCGTGGTACAGTCCTTGTAACGGTCCTCGGCCCATCCGACAGTAGGGTCGTCCATTTTGTTGACAACCACAATGATCTTGTTGACACCCTGGGTCTTGGCCAAAAGAGCGTGCTCTCTGGTTTGGCCGCCCTTCTCGAAACCGGTCTCGTACTCACCCTTTCTGGCGGAAATGACCAAGATACCCACGTCGGCCTGCGAGGCGCCTCCAATCATCTCGGAAACGTACATCTTGTGGCCCGGAGCATCCAAAATGGTGTATCTTCTTCTGTCGGTCTCGAAACAGGCCTTTCCAACCTCAATGGTCTTACCGTCGTTTCTCTCCTCCTTGTTGGTGTCCATCACCCACGACAAGTACCAACCCTGTCTACCGGCCTCCTTGGCCTCTCTTTCGTATTTCTCAACAGTACGCTTGTCGACAGCACCGGTCAAGTACAAGATGTTACCACCCATGGTGGACTTACCGGCATCGACGTGACCCATGAAGATGATCGAAAGGTGCTCCTTGCCTCCAAACAAGTCCTTGACCACCTCCTCGTCAACCTCGTCTTCCTGTTCCTTGATCAAGGCATCCACCGACGCAATTGGCGTGGACTCCTTGGTAGAAGAGGCAGAAGACGTCTTGCCCAATGCGGTGGCCTTGGCTTTGGCCACAGGCTTGTTCTCCTTGGCTGGAGCAGGCGATGCCTCCTTGGCTGGGGCGGGTTTGGACTCTGGCTTAGGCGTTTCCGACTTTTCCTTGACGGGCTCTTTCTTCTCGACCTTCACCTCCTCCTCCTTCTTCTCCTCCTTCTTGTCGTCCTTAGGCTCCTCCTTGACCTCCTTCTTTTCGACGGTCTTGGTGGCGTTGGCCAACTTGATGCTCGACGAGCCAGACAACTTCAATGTCTTTTTTGGCTTGTTCAACGACGACAGCGAGGATGCCTGCTGCTTCTGGTAGTCGGCCAACGACATTCCCTGTTGTGGCTGCAGGTCCTGTTGGTAGCTGTACTGGTTGTAGTAGTTGTTCTGGTACTGGTTGTTCTGGTACTGGTTGTTGTACTGGTTGTTGTACTGGTTGTTGTACTGACCGCCGTACTGGTTGTTGTATTGCGAGTTGTACTGGTTGTACTGGTCATACTGGCTGTTCTGGTATTGACCTTGGTATCCTTGGTTCTGGTATTGGTTGGATTGGACCTGGTAGTTCTGGTACTGGTTGTACTGGCCCTGAGGCACAAACGACTGGGTGTTTGGGTTGAAGCCGTCGTTGACGTTGGCCTGGCTGAAGTCCTGCGCCAACTTGTCCGGGTTGTACTGGTTGTTGTCCGACATGATTTGGGTTTGGACTAGGGTAAAAAATTTTTAGAACACTAGAGCAGTTGCTGCGTTGTGGTCACGTGACCAGTAGCAGTTGGTGATGCCCTGTGAACAGCGTAGATCTGGTATGTTTCGGGGGTGTCGGTAAGCAATCAGCCCCTTCAGGTTAAAAATGACCAACATTCTATAAATTTCAGCCCGAAAAATACCAACTCTCAGAACATTAGGACTGACATTGAATATGGTGCGGCTGATGCAGGATACTCCTATCGAGGGAGATCCACCAACAGGACAAACCACCGAAATGAAACATGGATCGCCGGTCGTTCAGTCCAATTTGAAGCTGTTCGCCCGCTCACGTAATGTAAAGTTGTTTTTTCCTGCGTCGCCAACGTGTTGAGTCGAACTTTCCCGCTTGACCCCCACATCCTGTATGGACCGCTATCAGCGACCATTCAGTAAGTCCCACATCTAATTCCCCAATCCAACCAACTCCCTTAGAATTGCACCATGCCGATCTTTGGCGAGAAACCTTTCACGTCCATCACGGTGAAAATCAACCAGCTCTGCCGGCCCCACAGAAACGACGACTTGGAAGACGACTCAATCGAGATTTATGTGACCGATCTTATTGAGCTAATTAAACTCCAGCTGCTGGGCGCTACCGAGGCGGCAAGAGCTGTGCGCAAAAAAATCAAGTACGGCAACACTGTGGACGAGCAATTGCTTGCGTTGTCGCTTTTGGAGCTCTTGGTGCTCAACGCAGGGCAGAAAATCGGCCATGTTATCGCCTCGGACGATAAGCTTTTGGATCTCTTGAAGTCGATTGTTCAGGGCCACGCCCGCTCAGGATTGGGCACCGACTACGATAGGGCGGTCATCACGAAAGTGAAGAATTTGGCGATTGGCTGGAAATCGGAGTTCGCCGACTTGGACGGCTACAAAGGTATGGCGAGTTTGTGGAAGTCCATCCCACGCAAAAAGGCCCACGCTCGCCTGACCAGTGCGTCACGTTTTGAAGACGAGCCTTTTGGTTCGGCAGACTCGTTCAGGTCGCCTACTCCCGATAGAAGACCCGTACGGGAGCCGGAAAGCGACGACGACGAGATTCTGAGTGGTTACAGTAGAAGCCGCAGCGACAGCAACAGAAGAGCGCCACCCAGACCAAGTGTGGCTTCTCCATACGCAATGAAAGAGGATGATGCGAAAAAGAAGAGGAAGAAGAAGAAGTCCAAGGGCAAACGGTACGCGGACGAGCAGTTCAAGATTCCTCAGATCAACTACAAAGTGGAGGCGCCCAAGATCAGAAACACCATTGCCAACTGCTACACGCATACAACTGCATTGAACAACTACCTTTTGGCGCTCCCCGCCGGTTCAGATCCGTTGAATGACGACAAGGTGGCGAAAGAGTTCGAGATGTGCCGGAAAATCAGACGGAGTGTGCTCCGGTACTTGCAATTTGTTGGCGCCGGCGATCCCTCCGAGAAATCTGCAGAGGTCGTCGCAATGGACGAGGAGTTTTTGGGTTCGCTCATTGTCGCCAACGAGCAGCTTGTGCTGACCTTCCAGCAATTCGACAAGGCGTCTGGGTACACCGCCGAAAACCCGGCTCCGGCTTACAATGACGACGATCTCGACGACGAGAGTGACGAGAGCTACTACCTGAGCGACTCGGATGTGGACCTGGTGTCGCAAAGAGTGGACGACTTGAGTGTCCAAGAAACAAGCTCCAGACTTCAAGAAACAGTCAGATCTCCTCCTCCACGGCCACAGAAGTCCGCCGATTTGCGCAACCGCGTTGCGCATGCACGAGAGGAACGGCCCCCAGCCATATCGAAGACCCAAAGTTATGCTTCTGTTGAAAGTGGAGATCCGTTTGGCGACAGCAACGAGGTCAGCAACGTGAAGTCCAGGTATGTGTGAGGACACGGCGCTGTAAAATGGCACTACAAAATGGCACTGCAAAATGGTGCTGTAAATTGGCGCTGTAAATTGGCGCTGGAGTTTTTTCAGTCTTCAGGTCTGCTTGGGCCAGTCTCTCATTTTGTTCGCAATGCATACACTAGAAACACCAGGCAGTCGTTGGCGAAACTGCAATTCCGTAAACCGCTATCGTATCCACATTTCTTCCGTTTTCCCAAAGTGATCACTGCCTAAGTTTGTAGTGACTTTTTTTTTCACCCACTATTCGTCAGATCAACCGCTCCTGCATTACAATCTGGGGAAGGGTATGTTCTGCACACCCGACCACATCTTTACATCGAAACTAAACCCCACCCACCTTTTGTTTTCCCAACATGACAAAACTGCAAAAGTCTGGGAAACCACAACCCCACTCGTCGGCGTATGCGCCGAAGTTCAAAAACCCGGTGCTACTACCTTCGGTCGACAACTTCAGACTCGGTAACATTCTCTCCACCACATTACTGGCGGACTCCGAAGCGGTGGCCCAATCGCTCCTCAATGTCAATTCAAAGTACCAGACCGATCTACGGCTGGAAATCCGCCGGGCGCTCACCATCGAGCAGCGGATCCAGTACAAGAACATCCAGGTAGCCAAGTTGGCACACAATCTCCAGAAATCGCTAGATCATCGGCGCAAACGGTTCAATCGCATACTGCAAAAGAAAGGAAGTGAAGTTTCCCAGAGCTCTGCGTCCGTGTTGGCCTCCGATGTCGACAGGTTGCTTGACCTTGCGCAGAAAACGTCGGCATCAGCTCAGAGCCTCAGTAAGCGCCTAGCTAACCTAGATAGAGCCAACGGCGGTTCTGGGCTCCCGAACTCGGCGAAATATCCGAGGTTGGCGCGGTTGCTTCATCATTTGGACCTCAGCGATGTAGCTATGGCACGTATGGATGAAGGCGATGTGTATTCTGCCTCCCTGGAAGAGCCCCAGTTAATGGAGGACTACATGAATGGGGCAGAGCATTTGGATGAGTCTGACTTCCCTCAGGTCACTGAGCTTTCTGGAGCTAAGGACTCTGAAGCTAGGCTTCCTAGTCTGGAAACTCGCACTGCTAGTCAGAAAGGCGAATCTGCGAGTAATGGCCAGATTGCAAAGAGTAATGGCCAGATTTCAGAGAGTAATGGCCAGATAGCTACGACTAATGGCCAATCCGCTCGCTCACCGGACGAGGTGAGTGAAAATCATGAGCGGCACAGCAAGAAGATCAATCTTCTGCCTTCTTCATCAATTCGCCCTCAGTCGTCTCCACCTCATGAGTTCGAAACGGCCAAGCTGGAAACCGACTCGGATGTCGAAATGGACGCCGATGCATTTGCGCTTCTCATCGACTCGAACGTCGAAAAGTACCGTCGCAAAAGGAGCAGTCTGTACAAAGAACTCGAGCTATTCAGTCCCCAGGCCACCTCCAAATACAGAGGCACCGCCAACCCGTTGCGGCTCCTCTACTCATCGTCAAACTTGCAGAACAGCGACATGCTCCAGGCATTCAAGTCTCCCGAGGTTGCTGACACCTTGCATAGCCCATTTGTACAGGCCAAATCGATTGCAACCGTTTCGGAAACTCCCCAGTTGTCGCTCCACAAGAAGCTCCGCATCAATGCGTTGCCCATGAGCTACTCGTCGTCACTGCTAGCACAGACTTGTGAGTGTGCGCCGTCGAAGGATTCTCCCGCCAAAAAAGCGTTGGCTGCAACATTACTTAGAGATGTTCCGCCAGACCTCCGACAGGATGACGACGAACTCTGGAGCTCGTCTGGTCTTTACACGGAAACAGAAGAAAACGAGTCCGACCAGTTGCTGTGGAGCAGCTCTTCCGATCCAGACAGCTCTTCCGATCCAGACAGCTCTTCCGATCCAGACAGCTCTTCTGACTCGCAAAATAATAATACTGCCACCACCAATGAGTACTACATGGCTCTTCGCAAGAACTTGAGCAGCAAGCGGAAACACAAGGCCAAGAAGAAAACGAGAATGAGTTTCAATGCGGAAGCCTCACCCACTCCGAAACATCAACCGTCGCATCGGATTCTTAAGCCACGTCAATCGATTCTCAAGATGAAATCGAGTGTGGCCAAGTCGAGGCTCAAGCCGCTGAGTCCGTCGCTCGAAAGATTTCTGCCGGAGCCTAACTTAGACACTCCTTACCGGTCGAGCCCTCGGGGCTCGTTTGTCAACAATTATTCGGCGATTGGGCTCATCTTGCAGAGTGGCGAGCAAGACGAAGATAATGCGACTGACGATGGAGACCTCGAGGATAACGAGGTTGCAGAAACGGACTTCGTTGCTAATTCAGGACAAGAGTCTACAGGCGAGCCGTCGCGCACGGTCAGCAAGCTCAGAAAGTTGTTGATATAGTATACAAGGGGGAGATTAGAACAACCACACGTAGAAGCAAGCCAAAAAGAACAAGGCGAAAAACACTAGCCACATGCGCCACGAGATGCCCGCTCGCTTGCTCATCACCACCATGCGGTTGTACGTGTTTTTCAACGTGACTTTCCCCCGCTCGAAGTTGTTTGTGATCTCGTCATTGAGTCTCATTGACTTGTTGATCTCCAGTCCCATGCGCACCCCAAGATTCTTGAGTGCCGACACTTTCTGGCTCATCAGGTCCATATCGTCGTTGTTTTGGCTTTCTAGCGACAGCAAAAATGCTTCGTTGTGCTTGGCCGACTGCTGCGGCGTTTTGTCGTACGGTGAACTCATTCGATTCGGCGTGGACAGATTCAGTACACGCGGAGAAGGCGAGCTGAAGAGCTGGGTCCGGATGTCTCGCTGGTGGGCACTTCCGGCCGTGGAGTAGCGCGAGTTCATTGCCGAGGGGATTTCCGGGGTGGTCGGATATCAATGGGGTGTTCCGCCTGGTGGTAGTTGTGTTTGGGGAGAAGATCTGGGAGGAGATCCGCCCAAACGTTCCCGGCACCATCTTGGACGCGACATGCAGGACGAGATCTGACCCGAATGTGTTAGGAGGGAATTTAATGGGCACCGGGGGCTTGGGAAAAGTAAAGGCATTCGGAATTGTAGGCAACTTCTGCCGGGGGTGTTTGGATTTCTGTGTTGGCGTCAGATTCCGGGTGTGGTTGCCACTTTTGGTCTTGCTGCGGCTGCGGCTGAAGCAATAGGCAGCATTCACCCACAAAACAAAAGAAAAGTAAATGAAATCGGAAAGCGGGAAATCTTGCTCCTCTCGAAAAGGAAACCTAAGGTGACTCAACTATTTCCATGACTGTAATCTTTCACCACGGGCCCTTATCTCGTATCTTCGATGCCTGGTACCCTTGTGCCGGATCTGACTAATGCTCACATCCACCAACTCCACTTCTTTCGCCATGGAGTCCCAAGAAGTGCCCAAATCGCTCGCCAAAGTGAAACATGTCATTCTCATTCTATCGGGAAAAGGCGGGGTCGGAAAACTGTCGGTGACCACCCAAACGGCGCTCACTCTCGCGCTCAAAGGTTACAATGTGGGAGTGCTAGACATTGACCTCACAGGTCCGTCTTTGCCGCGGATGTTTGGCGTCGAAAAACGCCAGGTGCACCAGTCGAGGCAAGGGTGGGTGCCTGTTTCCGTGTACAACAATGCGGGTGACAAATCCAGGGGCAACTTGTCGCTCATGTCGCTTGGGTTCCTCCTTGGAAGCAGAGAGAGCTCCGTGGTGTGGCGGGGCCCAAAGAAAACGGCGATGATCCGCCAGTTTTTGAAAGACGTGGTGTGGAACGGCGGCACCGAAAACACCCCGTTGGACTACTTGCTCATCGACACGCCGCCAGGCACTTCCGACGAGCATATTGCCATAGCAGAGGAACTCAGGTGGGCCCAGCCGCTCGACGGTGCCATTATTGTGACAACACCACAGCAGGTCGCCACCGCAGACGTGCGCAAGGAGATCAACTTCTGCCGGAAGGTCAACTTCAACGTTTTGGGTGTGGTGGAAAACATGAGTGGGTTCATCTGCCCTTACTGTGCGGAGTGCACCAATATCTTCCTGAGCGGGGGTGGGAAGCAGCTAAGCGAGAGCCAGGGCCTCGATTTTCTTGGCAACCTCCCTATTGACCCGACTTTCGTGGAGATGATCGAAAACCAGGACAACGCAGACCATCTGGACAAGAAACTCATCGATCTCTACCAAGACGCTAACCTCCGACCTCTAATGGGCGATATTGTCGACAAAATCTTGGCCAAAGACCTACCGAGCCGCATCTAGCTACAACAGGCACCTGAAAGTCTGTCTATTGTACAAATGCTACACGAACATAGAAATGCAATGGCGGGCCTAGTTGGCGGTCCCCTTCCACAAGGTGATTTTCCGCTTCAACTGGCCGCTGCTCATGAACAACGGGTTCAACTTGGCGTCCCACAGCATCTTCTCGTAGTCGTCGCCGTATTTCGCGTGCAACTTGCTGATCCACGCCTCCTCTCTGGCAGAAAGCGTTTTCACCCTCTGTGGTTTGGCGTGTGCCTGGTTGTACTTCTGCAACTCATCGATAATAGACACCTTGGGCTCGTCGTCGTCAGAAACCTCGTCTGGCTTCTTGGTTCCGTAAATCACCTGCACGACCTCGTTGGTTTCTGGGTCTCTGATGAGTCTGGCTTCTCCTTCTGGGATTTTGGCCGGATCAGTTTCGTTGGCGACAACCGAAGGGTCGACCTTCTCTGCTGCCTCTTTCGCTGCTTTTTCCTTTCTGTATTGCGTCAAGTCCTTGATTTTGGCTTCCTCGCCTCCCGCAGGCTTGCCCAAACGCACAGTCAAGCCCAATTTTTTATAGTTTTGCTTCAAAGTGAGCTTGTTGTCCCAGTGCTGCTGCATGACGGGGTGGGCGGTCATTTTCACGTTTCTTTGTTTGTCTTTCACCCTTTTGGTGTTCTTTCTGACCGACGATCGGGCCATCTTCCGTTTTCTGACCGATGCCATGGCGAATGGGGTGTATGTGTGGTTGTGCAAGGTGAGATGAGGTCGATGCGCCGCTATATTTTTTCGATGGTGCACGGGTCTTTTGTGGTGGCATGGTATGGGGACACTTGACGAGGTCGGTGCTTGGGATTTTTTTTAAGAAATGATTAGAAAGGGTTTAGGGAAAGAAGGAGAGACGCAAGCCGGAGCTGTAAGTTTCTTTTCTTTTCTTTTGTTCTGGGGTGGCTTCTTTCAGCTACAGCCGTGCGCTACATAATGCCTAGGTGCCATATGGGTGATTACCACAACCGTAAACTAGGGATAACTATGCAGAAAAAAGTGAGCTCATGGCTGCAATCTATACATTCCCATCACTATGCTCCTAAACCGACATTTCTTTTTTCAGGCGGCGCATTCCTCCGCCGTAACTTAGTCTCCATTGCTGGCAGAATGACCTGGCCCTGGATCTCCACCGGCGGGTCCAGATCCTCTCGAAGTTCCTCTCGAAACTCCTCGTCCTCTTCCACGGCCACGGCCCCTTCCTCTACCTCGAAAATTGCCCCTGCCGCGGTCTTTTCCGTCCCGACTTGCAATAGTTACCTTCTGGTGCACCTTAATGGCCCTGCTTCTTAAAACTGTATCGTTCAACTCGTTGATGGCCCTGGCGACGCTTTCGATGTTTTCAAACGCAATGTAGGCATACCCTTTGGAGAACGCCGTGTGCCTGTGCACCAAGATCGTGACTTTCTCCACGGGTCCAACCTGGGAGAAGATCTTTTCTAGCTGTTCGGGAGTGGCTGCATAATCGACGTTTGCCACGTAAACAGAGCGGGAATCGAGCTCAGACTGGACCGGATCAGAGCTGACAGTTTCGCTGTTGGGCCCATTTGCTTCTAGTGGGGGATTCGGAACTGAGTCAGACATCTATGTGGTGGATTGAATGGACGAAGACTGGGAGGATAGCAGAATGGACTGGGAGGATATAATGGCAGAGTGGACTGGTCGAAAGAAGTGACGGACTGAATAGACGATTGGGAGGTCTGGTATTTGGTTTCTGGTTCTGGATCGTTCTCTGTTCAACTGGTCACTGTTGCAGCCATGTATTCTTCAATATTGTAAATGGGACAATGAGCCAAGTGCGGACTGCGAAGCTATCTATGTTTGAACACCACACTAAACACCAGAATCCAGATCAGCTGCGGGCTTGCTTTTGTTTAAAGTCTTGGAAATTCTGGCGCCAGTGACCGTTTCCTCGCCTGCACAATGGTGTCCGGTCCGGATCCCTGTCTTGGTTTATGGGTTTCTGGGTGCGGCAAGCCGAGTTTGGCTGCGAAAATATCACTGGCACGGTTTTGCTTAATTACTTTCCTGTTCATTGTTGTGTCTTTTCTCTATTATCAGGGTTGCCGCTTTCGCCGCCTAGTTGCTCTCAACAAACGCTCTGTAGGTGGTGAATGGCACGTCGCTCGATGCAGACTCCAACTCGATCTCGGCGCCCGGCGCAACAAAGAAAACGTACCCGGTTTCGACCTTTTTGGCCTCCTCGCCCTTAATACTGATGGTTCCGGAACCGTTGGTGGCAATCACAATCGAGGGTCCGTTGAACCCGTCAAAGTGCTGCTTCTGGCCCGCCTTCTTGTCGAAAATCGTCTGCAACACAGAAAACTCGGCAATTGGTGGGTCGTACAACACCGATCTCACCGCCTCACCAGACGACTTGGCGAATGGCAACAAAGGCATCTTCTGCTTCTCAACAGACTCGTACGAGTACGTCAACATCTCCACCAAGTTCTTGACGTCCTTGAACTTTGGGGTGAATCCAGCTCTCACCACGTTGTCCGAGGCAGCCATACACTCGATGATGTCACCGCTAATGTAGGCGTGTGGGTCCTTGGCTTGCAAGAACATGGCCTCGCCGACGTTAAGACGAACATGGTTCAACAACAAGCATCCGCAGAACAAGCCGATGTCGTTGGGGAACTGCTTGTTCAATCTGAGAATCAACTCAGCCAAACCAGACGCCAACTTGTCAAAGGTTTCTGGGGAGGACTCGGCACGCGAAACCAACGACGCGGCCTTCTCGGAGATGACGCTGTCGCTCGTGTTCATCAAGTTACCGAACACCTTCTGCAACAACTTTCTGTTGGCCTTGTCGTCGGCACTGCCGATCTCTGCAGCCGGCTTGATGCCTGTAACAAACTCCTTGACGGTGTCAGCACCGATAATGTCGTAAATCTCCGGCACGGACTGCAAAGTGGCGGCGATTTGGTCCAAAGGCTTGAATCCACAGAAACCCTCGAAATCCGTGACGGCAATGGCCATCTCGGGCTTGTGGTTGTCGTCAGGGTAGTTCTTTGGGTCCGAGGCGTGGAGCTGCTTGGCCAACGCCTTGTCTGGGTGGGCCTGGATCGACAAAACCTTCTCGATCGACAACACCTTGAACAAGAATGGCAATTCCTTGTCGGAACCAAACTTCTCCACAACAGATGGGTGCAAGTACTCAGCTGGGCTCGAACCAACAACCTCTCTCAACACTTTTCCCTGCAACGCAGCGTCATCAACCACTTTCGAAGGCACAGAAGGGTGAGTACCCATCCACAACTCGGCGTAAGGCTTGGACTCGTCGATAGTGGTGGAAGGGTTGGATTTTGCGGCGAACTGCGCAACGGCAGACGACGAGCCGATTTTGCCCCAGTCGTAGTTTTGGTATCCGCAGTCGATTCTGAACAATTTGGACATATTCGTGAGATGAAGTTTTTTGGAGGTGTTATCGCAGAATGGTCAACGCGAGGCTGTCAATGAGGTGTTCGCGTTTTGTGCAGGATATTCACGATGCAAACTGGCCCAATGAAATTGCCCTCATTACAGCACGTGGCTGGGAGACCTGAGTTCAGATTTCGGGAAGTGAAGGAAAAGATGTGTGATAACTAGCTGAAGTAAAAGGGCGGGTTCGTCTGAACAGGGCAAATGGTCATCGTGGTTGCTGCTGCTGCCATCTACGTTATCTTATCACGTGATCACAATAGACCGTTCACGTGACGTTCGGACTTCTTCGCCGAGGCTTCGAGTTTGCCTTTCGTTCAATTTGCCGGGACCACTCTAACCATCACTGAGGGCGAAATCCAATCACTTTTTTATGTGCAAGCGCTTCAACCACTCTCGTTGATCACATCATTCTCTATACTTTCCCGATATCCATGCGTCAAGACAGTCCTGCACACCCCGATCCAACACATACATGAATAACTGGATCGAAACCGACACCGGCAACCGGATCTCGCGCCTGGCGGCGATAAATGGGGCCCAGAGCATCTCTTTCTCCGAAAACTGCACCATCAGCGACAATTGCATCTTGAACGGCGCCGTGGACACCCAAACTCCGAAAGAACCGGCCATATTGCTTGGGAAATACTGCTACCTTGCCAGCGGCGTTAACGTAGACCCTCCGGTGTTAAAAATCGTGGAGAACAAACAAATCCACTCCAGTATATCCATTGGCAATTACACCTCAATTGGAGAGTCCACCCAGGTGAGGCTGGTGCAGGTTGGAAATCGAGTGCATGTTGGAGCACATTGCGAACTTGGAGACTTGAGTACCATCAATGATTGTTGTGTTGTTGAAGATCATACTCGTGTGCCGGCAAGATTGGTCGTTCCTCCTTATAGTCGGGTCTCTGGGGTGCCTGGCCACGATTTCCAGGTGGTGGAACTTGGTGCAGGGTACAGGAAGCTCCTCGAGACAGATGCTCGTACTCGACATGTATTAGGATGATATCTATGCGGTCATTATCTGCTTGAGGAAGGGAGTTGGGGGTCACTTAGTCACTTTTGGGCTCCCCGATGATTCCTCTTCTTTGGTGAATCCTGTTTCTCCTGGATCTCAACACCTGTCTCGTGCCAATGTACACGAAGAAGATCAGAAGAATTAAAAGGAGGTACCCCAAGAACCCGTGCTGATGAATGTTGTCGGCCATACGCAAGCTTGGGTGGTATGGGGAGTCAGCCAATTTCGATTTGAACTTGGACGCGTCGCCTTCAACGAGTCCAGGGTTCAACAAGTATTGCAAAACAGGACGCAACACGCTGGGATCATTGGTCAATCGGTCGCCTGCCAAGGTTGAGTCCCAGTACAAGCTCCTGCTTTTCGTCACAACAATTGAGTCTCCTCTCTTGTATCCTCTCTTGTTGATATCCCACCCTGCTTCCTGAGCAAAAGTTGGGTACGCCTCCATGTCCACATACGTGAACAAGACATCATTGTGATCGAACAAGTGAGGGATCTTCTGACGCATTCCTTCAATCACTTTCACCGTTCCTGCGTTTTGCGCCTTGAGGGCGGCCACTCGCTCTTCCTTTGCCTCTCTTTGCTCCACGAGGTCATGGTAGTAATACTCCTTTTTCAATAGGTTGTACTGGTGAGCGACCATAGACATGTTGAAGAATGCATCTTTCAAAAAGTTGGCATCGGTGGTGTCCACAAACGTGACAACAACCTTTGCCTCGTCAGTTTTGCTGTTCTTCTTTGTGCTAAAGTAATGTTTCATCAACTCAGGTGTCAATTCTCCATAGATTGGGAACTGATGTTTGTTGACGAACTCCTGTATCTTCTCTGGCATTCTCATATCCTCCAATGCAAAATTTTGGTAAACAGCAGGTATCAAAGAGTTTTCTTTGAAAATGTAGAGGGTGGGCCTCGCTGTCAAGGTGGTTGCAAGGTGCATCTGATTATCGAACTTCATGTTTTCGAACAATGGATCCGAATTCACATACTGTATGTGGCCATTCGCCTGTTCTTTAATAAAGTCGTCGTACTTGTTGCTCTTGGAAGCAAACAAGTTGATGTTGAATGGAGATTTCGTCACCATCTCCAAAAGATATGGCATAATGGCCTTGTCCTCAGCAGAAATAAGCTTCTTGTCGTAAGAGAAAACCAAGGCTATCTTATTCGTCAATGGGTAAAACTTGTCCTCTGGCTTAGCGGAGAGCTCGGTGTGCAAATATCCGTACTCCTCCAAGTCGCGAGGAGTAATTTCCTCATACTTCGAGTTTTCACTCAACTTGGACGCAAACTGCTTCATGCTGGAGACTGAAGCATCGCCCAGGTAGTCGAATCTGATAAGACCCGCTGCCTTTGGAACAAACATGGCATACCGAGGCGAGTGCAGCTCATCTGGTTTGGTCAACTCCGTGTAGCCTAAATTCTGACACAAGATTGGGTGAGTGAGACAATTAAGGTGCCCCGTTTTGGTGGAGCTCACCACAAGGTTCGAGAGCTTGTCCCATTTGAGTCTGTGTTCCGCGCAGTCCAAGCAGCTGGAGCTATACTTACCCGATTTCCATTCGTCGTCATTCGCAGAATAAAACGTGACAAAGTACGGGTCCTCCATCTCGCCAGCAACGATCTTCATGCCCAAGTCAATGTCGATCTGCTCAGACGAACTTGGCATGGAGTTGGCCCCGTTGCTGTGTTCTGCTGCCATGTTCACCATGTACTTGTAGAAGTTCTCTGGAGTTCTCGCCAACGACCTTGGGAACGAGTCCACGAACTTAGACTTCGCCTTTCCCGCTTCGCCTTCGGCACTGGTCTCGGGGACATACAATCGCAAGTTCGGATAGAACAGAATGCCTTCCCGCTCACAGAGATCCCCGCTTTTCACGCAGTCCACTTGTCTCATGTGGATGCCGAGTTGTTTCTGCTCCTCGGCGGTATTATGGAACGCCTTTTCCCATTTGGGTGCAAGGGTTTTGCAGTGGGAGCAATAAGGAGAGAAAAACTCCACGAATGTGAGCTGTTTGGACGTGAAGTCGTCAAATGTGTCCATGTTGAGCGTTTCGGGAAGCCTCGCCTTGTTTGAGTCGGCGGGCTTTTCCTCGGCGACCTTCTTCGGGTCCTTAGGAGGCGGCGCCGCACTGGCCGTCATGAAGACCCACGCTAGGGCGGCAAGCGATGCAAATTTCATTTTTGATTGTGAAGTTTTCGAGATAGGCGGGCTTGATTTTGAGATCCTGGCGGTCACGTGAGGCTTGGGAAGTAGATCAGGGTGTGGTGGGGGATGGAGGCGGGCAGCAGGGCAAGTGAATTTCTTTTGGGTGGTTTGGTTTGGCTTGAACGCTGGGAGTTGAATTTTGCCACAAGCGGTGGTGACTTTTTTTTCGGATGTTGTCTCGTTGGAGTTGGAACATTTAGTTCCAAGTGCGAAAGCGGACAATGGCTGGGCGCCCAGAAACACAAAAAAAATGGAGAAAAACAAAACTAAAAAATGAAAAAAAAAGAGATTAGTGTAAATCTGCTCTCTTTAACTCGTCAAATTTACACTCAGTAGCTCAACTTTCTCCTTGATTGTCTGCTGTGTTGCCTTAGTTCTACAAGTTTATTAGCTGGTTTGGGGTTACACATAAACCCGGCAAAAACCTGGGCACACCAGAAATCAGAGATGCATATCGAGAGGATACTGACTCTCTGCTTATAAGTACTTTAATTTTCTCTGCAGACCCGCAGGCTTTGTTCTCTTCTTCGGGTCTCTTCTTCTGGTCTTCTTGAGCTTCACCCAACATTGCTCACCGCAAAAACTTTGGAATTCAAACAACCCCGGTCGAGATCATCGAAAGCACCAACAATATAGTTTCACATGGATAGAAAACACTTATTTTTCGTTTTTCCATCCCTCAGCCACCCAAATTACACCCCATGTGCTTCCACAATTTGCACCCAAGAACACCGTCCTGCACACACCAACCCCAACCTTACTAATACCGGCCACCGCTCTCACAAACCGCCTTCTTTCATCTTCATCAATCATGTCGGACAACATGCAAATCGACTCCCCCACCATTGACGAGAGCTTGTATTCAAGACAGCTCTACGTCTTGGGGAAGGAGGCCATGATCAAGATGCAGAACGCAACCGTGTTAGTGATTGGCTTGAAAGGGCTCGGTGTTGAAATCGCAAAGAATGTTGCCTTGGCCGGCGTGAAATCTTTGGCCTTGTACGACCCACTGCCCGTGGAAACTAAGGATCTCTCGACTCAGTTCTTCTTATCCAGCCAGGATGTCGGCAAGCCCACCGCTTTGGCCACCGCTGAGAAATTGAAGGAATTGAACCTGTACGTCCCCATCTCGGTGGTTTCTGACATTTCCGAATCCACTTTAGCCCAGTTCAAGTGTGTTGTTGCCACGGGCGTTTCTTTGGAGACCCAGGTGCAAATCAACGACTTTGCCCACGCCAACGGAATCAGTTTCATCAGTGCAGACATCAGAGGTCTTTTCGGCCAGGTGTTTGTCGACTTGGGCGAATCCTTTGCTGTCATTGACCAGAATGGCGAGGAGCCACACGCTGGCATTGTGTCCGATATCGAGAAGGACGGCACAGTCACCATGTTGGACGATAACAGACATGGCATGCAAGATGGCGACTATGTCAAGTTCTCTGAGGTGCAGGGCATGCCAAAGCTCAACGACGGTACCCCACACAAGATTGAGGTGTTGGGACCCTACGCTTTCAAGATCAAGATTGACGAGTCCTACGGTACTTATGAAAAGGGTGGATTGTACCAGCAGGTGAAGATGCCTGTTAAGCTCTCATTCCAGTCGCTCAAGGAGCAATTGGCCGACCCCGAGTACGTTTTCTCCGACTTTGCCAAGTTCGACCGTCCTCCACAGCTCCACGTTGGTTTCCAGGCGCTCCATGCGTTCCAGACGAGACACCAGGGTAAATTGCCTGCTCCATACAACGAGGAAGACGCTAACGAGTTGATTCGCTACGCAGAGGAGATTCTGAGCCAGACCCCTTCCATTTTGGGTGAGGCTGCCTTGGACAAGA
Organism: Sungouiella blattae; assembly: GCA_003706955.3. Lineage (NCBI taxonomy): Eukaryota > Fungi > Ascomycota > Pichiomycetes > Serinales > Metschnikowiaceae > Sungouiella > Sungouiella blattae. The sequence continues at coordinate 587,712 of PPMS03000001.1, read as the reverse complement.
AGCTCATTCGCGAGTTGGCATTCCAAGCCACAGGTGACCTTCCTGGTATGGTTGCTTTCTTTGGTGGATTGGTGGCGCAAGAAGTGTTGAAGAGCGTCACTTCGAAATTCGGTCCAATCAAGCAGTTTCTCTACTTTGACTCGTTGGAGTCCTTGCCAGATGCTGAGCAGTTCCCAAGAACCGCCGAGACGACTAAACCTCAAGGTTCGAGATACGATGGTCAGATTGCTGTTTTCGGTGAGAAGTATCAGAGGGAGATTGCGAACTTGAAGGTTTTCTTGGTCGGTTCCGGTGCTATTGGCTGTGAAATGTTGAAGAATTGGGCAATGATGGGCTTGGGCTCAGGACCTGATGGTCAGATCATTGTTACCGACAATGATACCATCGAGAAGTCCAACTTGAACAGGCAATTCTTGTTCAGACCCAAGGATGTCGGAGGCAACAAGTCTGAGATCGCATCTAAGGCAGTGCAAGTGATGAACCCAGATTTGAAAGGTAAGATCGTGGCCAGATTGGATAAAGTTGGTGAGGACACCGAGGATATCTTTAATGACCAGTTCTGGGGCCTGTTGGACTTCGTGACCAACGCGTTGGACAACGTTGAGGCTAGAACGTACGTGGACCGTCGTTGTATCTTCTTCAAGAAGCCATTGCTCGAGTCAGGTACGTTGGGAACCAAGGGCAACACGCAGGTTGTGATCCCCAACTTGACCGAATCATACTCTTCTTCGCACGACCCACCAGAGAAGTCGATCCCATTGTGTACTTTGAGATCTTTCCCTAACAAGATCGACCACACGATTGCCTGGGCCAAATCGTTGTTCCAGGGATACTTTGCCGACTCTCCCGAGACGGTGAACTTGTACTTGAGTCAGCCAAACTACGTTGAGCAGACTTTGAAGCAGAACCCAGATATGAAGGGCACTTTGGCAAACATTGCCAACCTGTTGAACAATAGACCATACTCATTTGACGACTGCATCAAGTGGGCTCGAAACGAGTTCGAGGTGAAGTTCAACCACGAGATCAAGCAGTTGTTGTTCAACTTCCCTGAAGATGCTGTCACCTCGAATGGAGGAGCTTTCTGGTCGGGACCAAAGAGAGCGCCAAAGCCTTTGGAGTTCGACATCAACAACCCAGATCACTTCAACTTTGTCGTGGGTGGAGCCAACTTGTTGGCTTTCATTTACGGATTGAAGGAGCCAAGTGCAACCTTTGAAGACTACAAGAAAGTGTTGGATAATGTGACTATTGAGCCATTTGTTCCGAAATCTGGTGTGAAGATTGCAGCAAATGAGGCAGAGGCAGAGGAAGAAGCCAAGAGCCTTTCGGGTTCTCTCGAAGATGACGAACTCAAGAAGATCGCCGCTTCCTTGCCTGAGCCATCGACCTTGGCTGGATACAGATTAAACCCAATTGAGTTTGAGAAGGATGACGACACCAATCATCACATTGAGTTCATTACTGCCGCTTCCAATTGCAGAGCTTTGAACTACGGACTTGAAACCGCAGACGCATCGAAGACCAAGTTTATTGCCGGTAAGATCATCCCAGCCATTGCCACAACCACAGCCTTGGTGACAGGATTGGTGTGTCTCGAGTTGTACAAGGTTGTTGCCAAGCACGAGGACATTGAGAAATACAAGAATGGATTCGTTAACTTGGCTCTTCCATTCTTCGGGTTCTCCGAGCCTGTTGAGTCTCCAAAGGGTAAGTACAACGGCAAGGAGTTCGATCAGATCTGGGACAGATTCGAGATTCACGGCGATATCTTGTTGAAGGACTTGCTCGACCACTTCCAAGAGAAGGAAGGTTTGGAGATTTCCATGTTGTCGCACGGTGTCACGTTGTTGTATGCTTCTTTCTTTCCTCCCAAGAAGGTGAACGAGAGATTGGCCATGAACTTGACGACGTTGATCAAGACCGTCAGCAAGAAAGAGCTTCCTGACCATGCCAAGAACTTGATCCTTGAGATCTGTTGTGACGACAAGGAAGGAGAGGACGTGGAAGTGCCTTATATCAATGTTAAGTTGTGAGGAATATGATGGTATTTAGAGAGAATTGTTCTAGCTATCTCATTTAACCAAATTGTAGAACTCTCCCTTTTTCAGATAGAGCCAATCATAAGTGCCATCGTCGACTATTCTTCCCCCGCTGAGCATCACAACTCTTGAGGCTGCCTTCATGATGTTGATCTCGTGAGTGATAAAAATGATGGTCAACTGTGGAAACTCTTCACGTAAATTTTTGCAAATGAGGTCCGCAATGAATGCCGAGTTTGTTTCGTCCAAATTCGATGTGCACTCGTCAAGAACAAGAACTTTAGGCTCGCGGACCAACCCTCGGCAGATTCCCAACCTTTGCATTTGGCCCATGGATGCCTGGACATTCGAACCTTCGCCGAGAACACTATTGATGCCGTCTGGAAGTGATCTGACAAACTCAGACACGTTGCACTGCTCGAGCCTCCTCCATATCTTGTCAAAGTTGATTTCACTTTTGGGAAGTCCGTACGTCAAGTTATCGAGAATGGACCCCTCGAAAAACCTCGGATGCTGAGGCACCACCACCACCTGGCTTCTATACCAGTCCACATTCAAATCGATCAAGTTTCTGTCCAAATACGATATGGTTCCGCGGTCGTGTTCGTATAGTCTTCCCAAAAGCAGGGCCAATGTACTCTTGCCAGAACCGGATTTCCCAACAAGCGCAATTGTCTGGCCCATTCCGATATCGAGACTAGCATCTCTTAAGACACGTTTGTAGCTCGACGTCGCCTTGTCTGGGAACGAGAAATCCACGTTTTTGAGCTTGATGATGTGCGAGACACCTCTTGCCGAATGGATCTGGAGCGTGCCCAGAGTTTCGATCAGCAGTTTCTCCATTTTGGAGAGCCAAAACAATCTCAGGCCAGCTCTCTTCCCTCGCGTCACCTCGGGCAACTTATGCATCAAAGATGAGGCACTAGCCATGGTGAACGTCAAAAGTGTCATTACCTCCATCAATTGCGCATAAGTGTAGTTATTCGCAGCCACTAGAGACATCCCATAGTATAGAATGGTGCCCGTTGCCACACACGTACAGAGATCCAGAATCGCCACGCCGAGACCAGTAGAGCACGCTCTCCAATTGCCCACAACTCTGAGGGCCTGCAATCTCTTCTCATATTCGTTTCTCATTCTTGACTCCATGCCAAATGACCTTACTGTTCGGATGCCAGTGACTGCGCTGTGAACGAAGTTTTCCGCCACGGCAACGTGGTCTTTGTAGCTTGTTTCGAGTTTCGAAAGTGTCATCCCGTAAATGATCGTGACGATTATCGTAAGGGGAACAAAAGCAATTCCAACCAACGCAAGCTTCCACCCCAGTATGGTGGCCCAGATCACTCCAAGCAGGGTCAATGCGATCAACAGCAAAACTGCCGACAAAAACTCGGAAATGAGGTTCCTGAGGTCCCTGGAATCGTTCATGAGCAAGGCAGAAAGCTCGGCCGGCCGATGGCCCTGTCCGTTGAAGAAAGTCATATCTTGTTCGTCAATGAGCGCCATAGTATTCTCTCTGAGGCTGACGATCCATCTCTCCAGCGAATATTGCAAAAGCGCCTGCGAGATGAAGTACATGATACTGTCTCCGAGAGCAATTCCGGTAACGATGAGAGACCATGTCAACATCTCGTGAGAGAAACTTCCGGTAGCATAAGAAACATCAATGGCTGTCGAGAGCAACTTGGAAACACAGTAAGAGATACTCGGAGTGGCAAATCCATTCAATAACGAGAGGACAAGTCCAAACACCATGTGAGTTCTCGAGTATATAGTGGAGAAGCAGAAACGAACGATAGCAAAGAGACCCAACATGGCCAGTGAGCCGACATCTTCTTTCTGGCCCTTCTCCTCGAGATCGTGGAGAATGACTGGGTTGTGGAGGTGGTCGTAGATGGAAAATCTTACTCTCGCTTTCTTGGTGGAGAAAATGCTCTCCAGCTTCGAAAACCTTTTTTCAACAGGTGACTTGGGCACACTGATGTTGGTCTTCATGATATCGTGGCCAGTTTTCTGGTACCTGGCTAATCCCCGATCGAGAGCCAACACAACGTCGTCTTTTCTGATTTCCAGAGAGTTGTGCGTGATGTAAATGGTAAGCTTGTTCCTCCTCCAGTCTCGGATATCTTCTAGGAGAGCTCTTCTGGTTCCGGCGTCGATGGCACTGAGACTCTCATCGAGAATCAAAACTGGCGAGTTTTTGATCCAAGCTCTAGCCAAGCCGAGTCTTTGTTTCTGCCCTCCAGAGAGCGCAGATGGCTGTAATGGAGTGAATATTCCTTGTGGTTGTGAATCCACAAACTCGCCGAGTCTGGCAAAACTGCAGGCTTTTCTGATTGTGTCCTCCGGTATGCCTTCTTCACTAAGCTGGAGGTTGTCGTAGATCAGACCTTCAAACACCACGGGATCGGGTTCCACGAGCGAAACGGACTCGAAGATTTGCTCCTCGGTGAGACTTGTCAATGGGCTGGTTCCAAAGTAAATGGTTCCATCTGTGAGTGGGTAGAAATTCATGAGAAGCAGAACCAAGGTTGATTTCCCCGAGCCAGACTCGCCAATAACAAAGTTAAGATGTGAGCTCGAGAAACGTGCGTTGACGTTGTTCAATACGGCCGAGTCTGAGGCTTGGTATTGAAAAGACACATTGTCAAGAGTAATTGAGTTTAAGTTTGGCTTCTCAACAAACTCAACAGTATTAGCCAGAGCCGTCTTCTCTTTGGAGTTGATCATATCGCTTGACAGGATAGTGTACGCTGCCGCTTTGGCCTTGTTGAGCAATGCGATGATGTCAGCTATTTGAGAGATCTGAACTCCTAAAAGCAAGCACGAGCTGAACGCAGTGAACAATTGGTCGATCTTCAACTGGTTGATCAGCATTAAGTACGCGCCGAAAAGAAAACCTTGCACGAAAATCATGTTGGAAAGTAGGCGGAGCACTGATGAATTCCCGGCGATCGCAAGTGCCATGCGATAAAAAGCTCTCGCCGACTGCTCCACAATGCGGTTGAATTTCACCATATCCGCGTACTTCCCGTTGAGCAAACGCACGAGATCTCCGTTCAGGAAAGACCAGTCGAGCACTTTCGACGCCTTGCTTCCGCACTCGTTTTCCCTCTTTTGGAACTTGTAAGTCTGCGAACCAAATACAAAAGTGGACAACGCCATCAACGGCATCGACGCCATGACCATCAACGTCAACGACCACAGCGACCTCATGGCGTTAATCAAAAGAAACCCCGCCGACGAGATCACCTCGACGAGCATCGCCAAGTTTTCAGAGATACCTGCCCTAATCTCCTCGACGTTCCTGTTGACCTGCGAGAGCTCGCCCATCAAGTTTTCCTTTGTGTCGAACCAGCTCAACTCTTTCCTGAGCAACAGTTTGAAGATTAATTTGCGGGCTCTCCTCTGGTTGCGCTCGCCCACAATGAGCCACGCCAATACGCTGAACCACGTGAGAAACAAACGGCCCAACCCAACCGCCATGATGATCAAGCAAAGCACGCGGACCTCATTCAAAAATTCGCTGCCCGACCCATAGGAGCCCAGAAGGTACTTTGACAACTTCAGAAATGTTTTCCCGTAGATGTAGGTCTGAATAGGAGAGCCCAATGACGCGAGAGTCATTAACACGGTACCAACGATGGCATAGGGCCAATCGCTTTTGTTGGCGAAAAGAAACAAAGTAGCTCTGTGCTGTTGTGGTGAATTTGGCATTTTCCCAATACCTGCCCGTCCTCAGATTCGCCCATCTGCGCATGTACTTATTCGTTTTTTTCGCAGCCAAGTTCCTGTCTCAATTTATTACTAGATCGAGCACCGACAATAGATTGATGCGGGTACCTCGATTCACTCCTCTTCTCGTCATGTGACCGCCAGCAAATGAGATAGTATTTCAAAAATCGGGGAGCCTTCCAAAAATCGGGGAGCCTCTCAATAAATCGGGAAGCCTTCGGGCAGATAGTCGAACTCGTTGTAATTGGCCGTCTTGCCCACGCTTCTGCGGTGGGCCCGTTCCTTATTCTTCGCCACTCTTGAAACTGCTACTGCGCAGTTTCCACTGCCCAACTTAATTAGTCCTCTGAAGAACAAGTCAAGCTTTTCAAAATCATCGTCTTTGTCTGTGAGATCAATGCACATGCGAAATGGGAGCTGGATCATGATCGTACGGAGATCGAAGAGGCCCTCAGGCAAGTAGTAGTTCTCGCTTTCAGCCACGGCAACCTGCGGTCTGTAAAATGGATCTTCTTTCGATTTCACGAAGAACATAAGCAGAATGATCTTGTCGACCATGCAACGTAGCATTGGGTGGCTGCGAGGGACATACATCAAGCCTGGAGTGGTAAGCATCTTCAAGTAGAGGAAATACGCATGCAGCAACTGTGAAATATCACAGTACGAGTAGTACTTCGTTTCAAGAGGATTATTGGTATCCATTCCATATGCAGCAAGTGGAAGCGAGATTGGCGCTTCCGGTCCCGCATACATGGGGTGGGCTGGATTGGTGATCTCGATCGCGTAGTTGTTTTCTGCCTTCAAGCCTGGAACTATCACCTGCTGAAGTGACAAATGAATACCTGCCATAAGCTCACAAATCTGCTCTGGCTCTGCCTGCACTATCTCACCCCCTTCTGCCTTTTTGTTGATTCTGGACATCACGTCTAGAAGTTTGTATACTGCCCCCACAACCTCGCTTGTCATGGCCATGAAGAGATTAAACCCACTTTGGGTCAGCGATGAGGGGATGAGGAGGCCCAATTTTAGCAAAGACCGTTGATATTCCAGTCCCTGAGTAAGGAAACTCGTCTCTCCTGTCAACATCCAGAGATCGTGAAGATCCTTCTTCGACACTTCAATAACGGGCATGCTCAATTTAGATATCCAGTCATAACAGAAAAATAGTAGCTTTGCGATCACAATACCTGGGGTATCAGGCTTGGACTGCTGGCCCTGCGACTTAACTGTGTTGTACTTCACAAGTAATGACTTCGCTTCTTTCAAATGCGAGATCCACGAAATGGGGACTTTCGTCGTGTCGACAAAGCTCATATCAGAAAAGAGCATAGTAAGCAATAAAACGGTAATGATGAGTCCCTCGATGTGCCATAGCGAGTGCTCGTTGTTTTTCAAGTCGCCAAATGCGGCCACCAACAATCTCATGCAAACAGCGGTGAACTTCTTTTGGCTGTGGTCGTGTTTCCTGTCTTTGGTGATTGTGAAGAGGCACGAAGCGCTCAATGCCATTAGCGCGTAAACGAGATACTTGAAGACCATCGAATACTCTAGTAGAATGTGAACAACCTCGTTGTCTTCTATCGTCGACGCAAATGGGAAAATGTAAAGCACAAATCTCTTGAGCACAATCTCCTCAAAGTACTGCTGCTCTTCTTCAGAGAGTTTGTACTTCGCAATAATTTCCCGGGTGAGCTCCGCGTTCGTCATGTCTTTTTTCGGCTGTTCGTTCTGGTCGCTCATAAAGATATTGAACTGGTTCCAGAACTTGTTCAACTCACCGTTGCTATCGAAATCAACGCCGTTTTGCAAATAATCCTTGAGTTCTTCCTCGTTGAAGAACAAATTGTCCTTCGGTGGCTCGTTCAAGATGATATTCGAATGAAACGGCTTGAGGTTGTCGCCATTGGGCGAGCTGTGGGAGGTACTGGAAACATTGGAGGAGCGGTTATGCTCCATAGCCAAGATGTCAAAATCCGCCAACCCGTGCACCAAAGTATTGGCGTCATCAAAGACATTCTCGAAGAGTACCATATCTAGGTTATCGGTCGGCATTCGCAGACTGGAGGTGGCGGGAGATGGCGGAGCAAAATTGACCCCCAATTCCGGCAATTTGTGACCCTGTGTCGGGCTTTGCAGTTCCGGTTTGCGTGCGTGGGATCTTCTGGGTCTGTTTCTGTGGTTTGGAGTCGGGTAAACACATGCGAACTTGACCCTCTCACAATTGCCACATATTGGGTGGACTTCATCGCATTTGATTTTGCGGCGCTTGCACTCAATGCATCCTGCACGAGAGTACTGTCTTTTTACGATCAGTTTCTTCGGAGATTCACTCATTTGCAAATAAGTATGGAGGTGATCTTGGATAGGTAAGAGTCACTGCCTGCAGGGCGCGAAGTGCATTGATGTGAGCCTAATTGTAGATTGGCGATTATGTGCATTACAAGGTGAGCGCAAAGCGCAAGATCCCCGAAATTCCACCGGAATTTCAACGGTCTGGCAACCCCAGATTTGGTCGTTTATTTCGGCGCTTGCTATGTATGCCGAATGTCTCGTAGCTTGTCTAATTATTGCCGGGGTTGGTCCGGGGCTGAATGCAGGATATCATGGAGTCGTTAAGAATCGGGTCGTAATTGGTGCCAATGAACTGCGACGGTGGGGTGGCTGGAAGCACATGTTGTTGGCGCTGCTCAAGCTGTTGCTGCTGGTCGGCAAGTTTGCGTTCTAGAAGCTCCAACCTGCCCGAATCTTGCATGTGCGTGGCTCTTCTGTAGGTGCCAAACGTGACGTTTGTCACCACAAAGCTGCCCACCAAGAGAAACGTGAACATCAACAACGACTTCCATGTGATGGGCTTGAAAAACGCATTCACGATCTCAGCGAACGTCTCGGCGGTGATCTTCGACCTGCCAATCTGCTGCGGATCTCTATTCATGCATTTTTCCCACGCCGTGCACACTTTTTCCAACGCTGGAGCTCGAACGTTACTTTCGTCATTCGAGCACTTGTTCCTGTAGTAGTCTCTTGAGCATCGAGAGATCTCATGCATGGCGTCAGAAGTGTACATCTCGATCTTGTGGCGCACGTCGGCCCTGATGTTGGTGATCATCACATAGACAATGTACATCACCACCATCACGAGAATCATGTTGCATACGAGCTGCAAATATAGCAGGAGCACGTGCGGCACCCTCGGGTCGGTCCACAATTGCTTTCTTAGCAGCTTCGCTTTCGGTTTTGTGGTGCGTGGCCCGGATTCTCCCACCTCGTCGTCTAGCTTCGTCAAGTCCACTGTAAACTCCTTGTGGTAGTCTGCAACGTACGAGACCACCTCCTTTGTCGGCGAAAAAAGCACACGTGCATGCCCACATGGAGCCTGGCCACTGGTGTCGTGATTGGCCGACAGAGAGTCCAGATTTGTTGTGTAGTAGGAAGTGTTTGCCTGAGCCAGGGTCTTGTTTGGGCTGTTCTTCAAAATCGAATGAAGCGACCCGTTGTGCACGTGCCGCTTGCGGAGATTCGTCGGGGTGAGTGTTTCTTCGATGTCTGAATGCAAATTGACCTCATCCTGCGCGTTTGTGGTGAGTGGCGTGGAGGTGTCGATGTTCTGTCCGTCCAAACAGGCAGGACCCAACGGCGACGGGCTGTTGAGGAAGCCAAAGGAATTTCGGGACATGAGCTAGGGCGGATTTCTTTTTCGCGTCGTTTCTTCGCTTTGTTTTTTTCGCCTCGGTCTTCTTTTTAGCGCCTGTTGTCGCCCCGCAGATCTGGCGATGGTGTTTGTTGTTGGTGAGATGCATGCATGCACTTCTACCGATACTCACTTGCATACATGGCCAACGAAAACCTCCGAAGTGTCATCCAGTCGTTCCAGTATGACGAAGAGAAAATAGCCCCGGTGTCCAAAGTGGGCAAGCCAAAGATTTCCCCTCGGAAAAGCAAGCTGGCACGTCTGAAACCGACCTCACATCCAGGCCCACACTTGAAGGACTTGCCACCAATGATCTCTACCGATCTCACTCTTTTGTTCGTTGGCTTCAATCCGGGAGTGGAGTCCTCAAAACAGCAACACCACTATGCACATCCTACGAACTTGTTCTGGAAGTTGTTCAATGCGCTGGACGTATTGCTGAAGGTTTTGCAACTTCGGCAAGTCGGGGTGGACGACAGTGACCTTTTGTCTACTATGATTTACAAGGGTGGGAAGTCCAATGCCACGCCGCAAATGGACCAGGATTTGGTCCAGTTTGGCGTTGGTTTCACCGATCTCGTGTTGAGATGCACGAAAACGGCTCAGGAACTCTCCCGGCAGGAAAAGCTAGACAACGTGCCCCGACTTTTCTCGGAATTTACAAGTCTGAACGCAAAATGGATCGTGGTCATCGGCAAGGGGATCTGGGAGTTCATAGTGAAGTATCTCGACCCAAGCCACAAGCTTACCAAGGACAATTTCCACTGGGGTTTGCAGACTGGCCAGTTGGTGAAACGAATCCACAAACATTGCGGGTACGAGCCAAACATATACGTGTTTCCCAATACGTCCGGGTTGGTGGCGCTGATGAAGTACCCGGAGAAATTGGCCCTCTGGAACGACTTGGCGGCGTCCATTTAACTATGTACAAGTTCGACGCTCCTTTGCTTTTGAATCCATTATTTCCACAACTTAGCAAACACTCCCTCGACCTCTCTTTCAAAATTCTTTTCTGTTTCCTCGTTGACATTCTCGCCCAACTTGCCAAAGTTTCTGGTGAAGAGGTAATCCACCGCCACGCGCATCTGTTGGCACTGGGGCTTGTTGTAGCAGTCCTCGTACCTCAACTGACGTAATGCTTTATTTTGGAGATCCATGCATTTCGTTGTCTTGCGGATCTCATCTGTGCAATGATTTGAACTTGTAAACAGCCATCCCTGGTAGCATTTCACCACCGCTTCTTGTATTTCGGCACAGTTGATGGCAGCCACTTTCTTTAGCAGCTCGTCTCTTTTGTACTTGGCAAACTCGTGTGAATATTCTTTGACTTCCCTTGCAAGAACCTTGTCAACTATATTGTCTTTTGCGCTGCTGTCTCCACTGGCCGCCAGGTGAGACTCGGGATTGACTTTTTCAAAAAACAGTTGTAGGTCAGTCGGGAGATCTTTTTCTAGCTCCTTTGCATCCTTGTCTTTAGAAATAAACGGCCACAACATTTTGGTTTCGGTGGTAAGAATCTTCCTGAGCCCGAACTATCGAAGACTGCTTTCAAGGAGGTACGGGTTTGGTTCTGGCTGAAGACCATTATTGCCTATGGGTCCGACGTGCCCTAGAGCGAAAATATTAGTTTAGGTTCTTTCAAGCACTCCTTCAAAAAGCCTTCCAATCTCCACATCGAGTTTGTTTAAAAGCGCAGTTGCGGCGGAATTCCCCGCTGCCTTCAAGTGCGTCAACTTCGATCTAAATGGGTCAAGCTTGGAGACCAATTCAAATCTCAACCTCGAGATAATAGGCACTAATCTTACGACTTCAGTCGAACTCAATTTGACTTGGAGTTGGCCAGCCGTATACCCATCAATCAAGAAAGAAACTCGTGTGTCCAATGACTGAAAGAAGTTGAACAACTTGAATAACTCGGCTTCCGCGTTCAGGCTCGGCCCCTCACCCAACAGCAACAGATAGTAGGCAATCCAGTCCTCCAAATCGCCTGTGATTCGGATGAAGTATTCGTCCTGGCCATAGAGTTTACTGTCTCTGCCGATCAGATACCAGATGAGGTCCAAGATTTTCCGCACGTCTTCCAACAAATGGCCGATTGGATAAATTTCCAGAACTTCTGCCTGGTTTTTGATGAATCGCCGTTGCACTTGTAGGAGCTCCCCGTCGACGTAATTGATGAACCTGCTTTGTTGGGACTCGGTGATGGCCACCCGGGCCGGATTCTTATAGAACTCATTTGTAAGCACTTCATAGGCATTGTCAAAAGGTAGCGTCCACAGCTCCACTTTTAAACTTGTGTCCACATCGACAAGGTCGTCCGAGCTGCTGTCAGCATGCTTCTGGCCATAGTCGTCTGTGTCATCTTGCGCCATGTCGTCATCGTCTTCCAAATCGGGATTTAGCTCCAAGTCATTTGCTTGGAAAGGTTTGTCTGGAAGATCTACTTCCACATCGGGAGCCACATGAATTGGTGTTTTCGGAGATTCCATTTTCGATGAGATGATATGTCGCCAACTATGTCACCAGACAGGCAATAGTATGGGGAAGTTCTGTGTTGTATGCAGGCATTTTTGCCCGGTGTTTGGAGGTGATCAAGTGGGGCAACAACTGTAGAGCTGTTTATCTTCCTTGGATAACCAGCCGCTCGTACTTCAAACCCCTTTTTGCTTCTCGTTTGATCTAGAACTACCTACGCCTCAAATTCTGCCCGATTGCGCTCGACATGTATTAGGCAAGATAGATTGAGGACCAGAATTGCTTCGAGATGGATCAGAAAGAGATTAGAGCGGTTACGCTCTGTAATTAACAAATAAAAAACAAAGGCGAACTCCGTTTTTGCAGCACCCTACTTTTGCAGCTTGGTCACCAGTCGTCAACATGGCGGTGCTTGTGTGCACTACCGCTCACTGGGCATGACGTTCTCGTTTCTATTCACCCCGTGGCTGCATATTGCGCGATTATCCTTAGCAACTGCGATATGTCCGGGATGCCTGCCTAGCGTATGCTCCGCGTACGGACGCCGATAAGGAACGTGACTTTGTAAATGGCTACGTTCCTCCTCTTCATCTTTTCTTCGTCTGGCTGTTGATTCCCCCTTTTGCATCATCTTTTTTTTCTTTTCAACACCTGAACAAAGAACGCCATGCCTGTTACCCAGCATAGATCAGAGTTGAAGCCTGCCCGCGAGTCGGAGCCGGCCAAAAACCACAAGGTGTTGAAACAACCCTTGAAGATCCATGCCAGCGAATACAAAGTGCTGCTTCCCCCTGCGGTCGAAAAACCGGTGAGAGAAGAACACACACACTCGGACGTGGCCCGCCGGCGGTTCCGGTCCAGACCTTCTCGGGTTTCACAAAAATACCACTACTCCGATCCTTACAGCCACTTTTTCGTGGAAAATGATGGCTACTTCTGCAAGAGAGACATGCCACACTTGACCAACACGTACTTGCGGCCCAACGCTAAGTTTGTTGGCGAGCAGCAAAGTGGTGCCGCCCGCTACGACATCAAGGTCGAGCTCAAGACGGTAGATTTGATGAGCCTGGTGGTGACCGGGTTTTTCCAGATCAGCGGGCTCACAGATGAGCACCCATTAATCACCACGTGTTTCAAAGGTGAGATCATCAACAATCCGCTTTTCAGACTGGGGCGGGAGGGCAATCATGCCCAAAGCGGCCACTACTCATTCATCACCGAGCAAAGAAGCTGGGGCTCATTCCCTAAAAATGACATGGACCACTGGAGAAAGCTCACCGGGTCGGCTGCAAGCACCTCGGAGGAAGAGCTTAAGGCGAAACTCGAGCGCATACACAGGGGCGAAGAGAACACGCAGTATATCTACATGCGGTGGAAGGAGGAGTTTTTGTTGCCCGATCTGAGAATCAAGCTGCTCAAGGGCGCGTCATTTGAAGGATTCTACTACATTGTGCTTAACATCGGCGCTGGCGCTAGAGGACCGGCGTCGGACGCGTTCAGCTCAGACATTATTCCGGGCTCCATCAACGGGCTCTATTTCCATACCCAAAGCGACAAATTCCAGTCGTTGTCGCTTCGCTACGTTGAGGACCGCGGGGTTTCGCATGCGTTTGAGTTTGCGTGAGCGAGTCATGATATCTTTTATTTCTATACTGTTGAAGTGTTTCCGGTCTATATAATACTTTTTGGGAAAGGATCTTTGTTCATGGGCATCGTTGGTCAATAATTGGCGTAGTTGAATAAAGCTTGGGAATCGGGGACCAGGACCATCAATACCTTACTCTGTCAAGTCTCTGTGGGCATAGATCTTAGCGGTGTATGGCTCCTCGAAAAGTAAGGCGATCTTGTACATGACAAAAACGAAGGCAGTCACAGCCAATCCAGTTGGCTTTCCATACCACAAGGCGGTGCCCAAAAAGCACAATGTGGATCCGTTATACATTGGGTTGTCGTTGACGTTGAATGGGAAAGAAGTGACTCTCTCCTTCATCAAAATGCCAAAGTAGTCGCCCAAGTACGTTCCTGTGACGCCAAGGGCCCACATTGACGTCAACACGAAAACATTGCCGACTCCAAACGAGAGAATTGCGAGCGCCTTCACAATGGGGGACTCCACTAATGGCTCGTACGTTGGCTGTTGAAGCAAGGCGTCATGGTACACGTGATCTCTGTAGATCCCCAAAGAGAAGATGATTGCAGCCAAAATATAGCAGCCCCTGTAAGCGCCACCGGCGAGTTTAGTCAAGAAATGTGTCTTGTGCTCGAGTCTGGCCACTATGTTCCAGAAAATCGGGTTGAACAGAATCAGGACAAGGGCAAACTTGAGCAGTGGTGACACATCCACGTATTCGGTGAAGTGATTGACAAGATAGGTCAATTGCTCGGTTTTCATGATGTTGGTGTTGGAGGGTTAAATTTTTTAGACTGTTACACAAGATCTGATCGGGCTATATAGTCTGGGGTTCCAAATTGCATGTGATAATGCGCATGCCACCCAACAGAAGCATTGACACATTGCAACAAACACCGCGATTGGGAACCACAGAGCTCGAATTACTTTTAACAATATCGCATGGTGAAGCAAACGCGCAACCTGTTTCGATAAATACCATCCAAATTGATTTAGTCCGGTTTGCCTTCAGGGCCACCCAGGCGATCACTTGGTGTACGGATGTTTTGCTCTCGCCCGGGTGGGTGCCAAAACCCACGTCTAGATCAGTTCTGGTGTACGGGTGTTTCTCTGGCCGTAACAGTGGCCACTCAACTTACCTCCAACCATCCACAAATGAGGCACAGAGTCACCTACATCCACTCGCGTGGCAAGGAAAATGGCATTGAGTCCCTAAACTCAACGCACGTGGCGGTTGTTCCGGGCTCGTCACGTGAGGACAAGCTCACTTTCGACACGCCGAGAAGCAGCCACATCCGCTCGATCAGGGTCCAGGTGATCAAGCCATTCGAGCACTCCCTGCGGACGACTCCCTTCGCTTACGACTACCAGATTGGGCTGCATATCTACATTGTTCCAGAACCCGTGCCGGGGCCCAATGAGCGTGACATTTTCTACGAACAAGTGAACGAGGTTCTCCAAGGGCTATTTGGCATAAGCTTGCAGGAGAAGGACTGGATCCTTTCGCTCAACTCGTTGTATTTCCACACTAGCAAGTTCTTGGAGCCCCAAGGATTCTTGTCTGAACGGTTGCCCGCAAACTGGGATGTAATTGACTACTCTGTGAATGACGAAACTGCAGTGTTGAAGTCACTCCAGGCTGACCTGGATTCCTTGGAAATCGACGCAACCGATAGTCCCGAGTACAAAGAAGTGGGAATCTTCGGTGTGGAGGAGCTTACTACGCGCGACGACTTGGTGCTTTCGGGCGTCAGAGTAGTGTTCAACGACGAGATCGAGGCTGATCAGGAAGAGTCTGGGTTTGTTCACAGGACGTTGTTCCACATAAAACCCAGACACCGCCAGGCGTCTCCAGTCACAATGCACTACAAGGCAAATGGACTTCATCCTGTTATATCTGTTGCCAATCCACCCCAAAGACCAGAAGACGACGATATTCAGATGTGCAGGCTCTACTACTACCTTTCTCTCGAGAAATCCACCTTCGTCGACCCGTACCAGGTACCGGATCTGCTTGTGCCAATTGTGGAGTACGGAACTAGAGACTTGGAGCTCCCCGAGTATGCAGTGGAAGGGTGGGGCAACGAGTTTCTTATGCAAGTCGACGACGACGCTGAGTACCCGATCGATTTGACGTTACACTCTCGCTACCAATTACCCAGCAACAGCTCTGCATACACGAACGTTCTGTTCGACAAGCCACTACTATTTTACGGGTGTGAGGTTGGCTCCGATGCGTTTTTGTTGAAGAACTCGCCGTTCGACAACAAGGCGCAATTTGGAGGCTCGTACGAGAAGTTCTTCACAGAAAACACCGTGTTCTATCGCGTTCTGGAGCCCGGATTGGTGCAACTCCAAGTTCCAAACGCTCATGGCGATGCAACTTTCGTGAACTTGGCGACTTTGGTCGCTGTGTTGCTTGGAGTACTCTTTATTGTCCCCAAATTGTGGAACACCAAGAAGGTGAGCGCTATCAAGAAAAACGAATAGATACGGTTGTTTGCAAGCGAATCCGCTACATAGAAATTGCTTCTCGAGCAGCCTCACTTACACTCGACGTCCCCATTAAATTAATCTATACCTCATCACAACTCGTCATTGATGTTGCCCGCGTTCCCGACGGGAACAACCCTGTACAGCACGTATAAGTTTCCATATTCGCCATCGTCGTTCAATACGGGCATCCCGTGACCCTTGATTACGTCCACCTGGCCGTCAATGACCACCACTCCTGGTGCTCTCTTTATCGTCACTGTTTCGTCGTCAAACAACGGGATTTCTCTTTCCCAGCCGCCACCAAGTGCTTCCTTCGCACTCAACACCTCTGTTCGGTATAAGTTGTCGCCGATTCTTCTATAGCCCCAGTTTTCCTTCTGGTCCTCCAACAACACGATATTCAAGTTTCCAGCATCCCACTCGGGGCTCTGGTCTCCTTCTCCTTCAAGCACGTGTATGTGATTTCTCGCCGTCCCTGGCGAAATGTAGATCTCGTAATGCCTCATCACTCTTTCGGTTGTCTGGCCGCCACAATGCTTACATTTGTTCGCTATCGTGGAACCTTTGCCGCCACACTGGTCGCAATGCGACTGGAATTGCTGCACCATAGGGCCCATTTGTCTTCTTATGGTAATGATTCCGCTGCCTCCACACTTGGAACACGTGTGTCTCTTGCCGTCGGCACTGCCACTTCCAGAGCATGACGAGCAGATGTTGCTCATCTCCACGTCGAACCCAAACTCTCTGCCTCGGAAGAAATCTTTCAATGACATGCGCAAATTCACCTGGGTGTCTCCGCCCCTTCTACGTCTCGGTTGGCCGCCGCCTTGACCTTGGAAAAACTGATTGAACATATCACCAAAATCAAAGCCGTTTCCTTGCCCTTGATTACCATTTGGGTCGCCAAACTGGTCGTAGTTCTGCTTCTTTTGAGGGTCGTTCAAGATGTCGTACGCCTCGCCGATCTCAATGAACTTATCGTGGGCTTCAGGCGCCGAGTTCTTGTCTGGATGGTACTGCTTGGATAATCTTCTGTAAGCGGACTTGATGGTTCTTTCGTCGGCGTCTTTGCCGATTCCAAGCACCTGATAAGGATCGAGGGCAGCCACAATTCCGAGAAACACGGAAATCGCCGTGATGAACCGCATACTTGGGGAGTTGTGTGGGGCTTTTCGAGCTTGTAGGTGCAGATTGCAAAATCGAAACTTCCACGTATACTCGCGGCGCGCACGTGACTTACTGAGATCGGTTCAATGGGCTTAGTATGCATGCGCAGATTGCTTCTGGTGAATGGAACAATAAAGATGCTGATTCTTGCAGGCTCTGGGAAGTTTCAACAAGAATATTGGGCTTTGTGGCAGACTCTGTGTTCGCTTTTTTAACGTCTAATTTGCTCCAAACGTGGCTGGTGGTGAGACTTCTGCCTCGATGCCACACTCCGTCACCATGGCAATTCTATGGCAGACTTGTCAAGTCACAAATGCGAAAAGTTTTGAATAAGATTGTAGAGGAATCAGAAAATATGTGGTTGTATATTTCATCAAACTGATTATGGTGATTTTTTTTTGGTGTGTAATTCTTGATATCTTAAGAGTGCGAACGTACTTTTGTCATTACGACGCATATTTGAAACTTTACTCAAGACTACAAAGGTCGAAAAAAAAAACGTAAAAGAGGCGAACTCAAAGAAAAAGTTGTGATATGTGTATTCCCGAACTCAGATTTCAAGCGATCAATGCAATTGGATTGCTGATTGACGACCGGGACCAAAAAAAATACAAATCGTTAATTATGAGACCATATTGAGCCTGTACATCATAAGAAGGGATCCATTAAAATAATCTAGAGGTATTTCCATCGAGTAATTCCCATAATCGGGATTACAATAAATTTACGCAAAAATATGAACTCTGGTCCGCCTCTCATGGTTAACCACCAAAGCAAACTCTCAAGTTAATTGGTTTCGTGGTCTAGTTGGTCATGGCATCTGCTTAACACGCAGAACGTCCCCAGTTCGATCCTGGGCGAAATCAGTTTTCTTTTTTTCTTACTGCCTTGATCGCGTCACGTGCCCAGCTCCAGTACCTATACTTCATCGCTCTTACTCCATTACCACTGCAAAATGCATGAAGTGATCAGCCTATCGTGTTCTCAACGATCTAACCATTTACTCACCCACCTATATAACGAGCAAGAATCGCATATTCCCTACTCGAAAACCGCAAAACTCTCGCACTCTAATGAAGTGTTTCTATGGCCGGTTAGAGCAGGCGGCAAATCCAATTACTACCCACGAAGCATAAATATCGAATACGCGGGTGGTTTTGGCTTTTTGGGCAGATACGAGTACCATGAGCCAAAAATCGATCTCTCCTCGTTGGAGATTGCTCCGCAGTCTACTTCGGCTAGGATTGAAAAGAACGACTATCAGCAGAAATTAGACGCTGGTGCTACCACCGACAGCAGTCTCCTTCATGTGGAAAACACGAAGTACTGGACGGACTACAACAAGTTGATCTACCGTCCCGACTCACTCGTTGAACTAGAAAATTTCCAGCATCCTCACGGCACACACAAGCATTTCCAGAAATCGACTTTCCGGGACTTCCACTACGGTGAAAACGAGCTCAAATTGGTATACGATGCCTGCGAAGACACCTTCAGAAAAAACCTAGAAGGACTGGACAATATCCAGGGAATCAGTTTCTTTACTGAGATTGACACCGCATGGGGAGGATTCACCAATGAGTTGATCGTGCAGTTGAGGGATGAGTACTTCAACAATGGCGTCAACAGCAAGTACAACTTGTGGACATACGGGCTCTGCTCGCCTCAGGAAAACCCGTTGACGCGAATCAAATCGGTGGTTGAGCTAGCGAAGAGTAGTACGTTGCTTTTCCCACTTTCTCATATCGGCGACAATTCGTTTCTAACGGGCGAGTTCAACAAGTCCAGTCTTTGGCACCAGGGCGCGATACACTCGCTCTTTGTCAATTCCATTTGGGGCCTCAATTGCCAAATCGAGTCTCCAGTCAGAATGGCCGAAATCGAGGCCAATGTTCATCAGGGTTTCAGTAAGAGAAACATCGTCAACGAGATCGCATTGGCCGAGCAGAAGAAGCCTGATCTGTCGTTTGGAATTGTTCAGGACGTTAACATCATGGACATGTATCTTGGTCAACAGGCAGAAAAACCTCCGAAAACTGCAGACCGTCTAGATCTTGGCATCACCACCGACAGTTCAAGACGAATTGGCAAAAAAGCAATCGTGGCCAAATCCCACTTGGACGTTGGCGATAGTCAACTATATGTCTGCCCTAGCATGTCACACATCACCAAGTTGGACACGTTCCCATCCATTATAGACAAGGACTACCAGGTTGAGTTTGGCCAGAGCGGAGAATTCAAAGACATTCTAAAGAATTACCAAGCAATCATCAAAAGAGTGAGGCTTCCAGCGCATCTCGACATTATTGGAGACAAGGCAGAATTAATCGAGGACATCTCAACTCTAATGGAAGAGTACACTACAGGGTACGAGGACGAGTCCGACTGGGACGACTAGCTATATTTCAATCTATAGTTCAGTTTAAGCAATGGTCTTCTCGACCAAGTAGATACCGTACTTGTCCTTCAACGTCTTCATGATTGGGTCGTTGATGTCAGACGACATTGGGGCCAACAAACCCTTCTTCGACAAAGTACCGTCCAAGATCTGCTGGGTGGCCACAGCACATGGAACACCAACCAACTTGGCCATCGAAGAGTAGCCGTTGATGTCACCGTAGTCGACCAAGGTCGAGGTTCTGGTTTCGGTGGTGCCATCGGCCCACTCAATTCCAAACTTGTGCTGCAAGCAAACCAAGTCTCTCTCGCCCTCCTCGTATTGCATCAACTCCTCCAAAGTGGCACACAAGGTGTCCAATGGGTTGCCTCTTGGGGTGGTCTCCTTGTCGGAGAACAAGCCCAACCACTTCAAGCCAGCAATGATTCTGGTCTTGTCGGCCTCGTCCTTGAAAGTGGCCAACTCGGAGATCTTGGCCACAAGGTCCTTCTCGGAAGTGGAGGCGGCACCGATCAACTCGGCGAAAGCCTTCTTCCATGGCAAAGCGGTCTTGAACGCTGGGTGCTCGGTCTCCTTCAAGAAGCCCAAGTCAACGAAAACCTTGATGAATTCAGGGAAACCCTGGAATCTCAACGTGCCTCTGATCACGGTCTCGGCCTCAGGAATGTTGTACAACTCCTTGTAAGTGGTGGAGTCTCTGTTAGGGTAGGCGACGAACGCGAAACCTGGGTAGATGAAGTATGGCTGGGCAGTAGCCATCAAGTCCTCGGATTTCACGTCCTCGACCTTACCGTCCTTCCAGTACGAGGCAGAGTTGGTCAATGCCAACAACACACCTCTCGACGACCACGAGAACTTGTAACCCAAGGGGTTGTCCGAATCCTCAGGGGCAGGCAAGCCTCCACAGTACGACAAGAACGACTTGATCTTGCCTCCGGCGGCGTGCACCTCCTCAATGGTCTTGACAGCGTACAAGTGGTCGATACCTGGGTCCAAGCCGATCTCGTTCATGACGGTAATGCCGGCGTCCTGGATCTGCTGCTCCAACTCCTTCAACTTTGGGTTGATGTAGGAGGTGGTGACAACGTGCTTCTTGTTCTTGATGGCGGCCTTCACCACAAGCACGTGGTAGATGTATGGGATCAACGAGATCACCAAGTCGTACTGAGCAACGGCCTTGTCGAGAGCAGCCTCGTCGGTGACATCGAGCGAGATGGCTTTGGCGACAGAACCGGCCAATTCCTGGGCCTTGGACAACGTTCTGCATGCCACGGTGACCTCAACGTCAGGAGTAGCAGAGAGAATGTCGACAGTTGGCTTGGCAACGAAGCCGGAGCCCAACAAAAGAACTTGCTTGGCCATTGTGAAGAAGATGGGGGGTAAGTGGAAAAGTGGAGGACACTTAGACGCTCGCATTTTGCACATATTTCAACGAGGTGCGTCCTGCATTGCGGCAAGTGCCATTTCCGTGCGCGCCAATGACTCACCCAGATAAGATACTGACAGGTTCCGCACTCGATGGAGAGGGAGAAAATGAATTAGAGAATAATGAAATAAAAAAATGGAAGAAAAGAATGGGATCAATTAAGACACATAAAGAGAATCTCCCGGTGAGAGGAATTTCGGGCAGAAAGCTTGGGAGCAATGGAGTCGGGGTCGCTGGCGATCTTCGATAGGCAATTTGTTCGCAGACTGGATCAGCGTTAGATGCAGGTCACACTGAGGTTTGAAAGGTTCGAAGTTGCCAAAGCCAAATATTGAAATTAAGCAAAAAGCAAAACGAAAAAGGGCAAGAAGAAGAAAGAAAAAAAAAACAATCTCCATGACAAGACTCAGGTCTTCGAATTCGCTAGCCTCACCGCTGCAGAAACCCCTGGATCGTCCAACTAGTACAACCCACACAGACGGCGCTATTAGGGTTTGGATTTCCTGACCTCTGACATCCTGTTCAAACTGCTGTCTATTAATGCTGTACTAAACGGTCTTCCAGATGTTGGCCATGTAGTGCTTGACGAAAGCGATCGGGTCGCTCACCTTGTTGTCCTTGGGGATCTCAAGGTCCGACGCAAACGACTTGATGGGCAACACCAAAATGTCGCTGACCAACTTGGGCATCTCCAACGCGTGGAATTCCTTCCACGACACCGACTGGTAGATCGACGACTTCACGTAATCGTTCAAGTAGCTCATGACGACGTCGGTCCAGATGCCGGAGCCTGTCCACCTGGAGATATCCAACTGTCTCTGGTGTGGGTTTGGATCCAACGCCAAAAACTCGCCCTCGTTCAACAGACGTTTCTTCTGGAGCGTCTGCTCGGTGATCTGCGCGATGATCTCCCGCAAAATCGGGTGTCCAGGCTTGCTCTGGATGACAAACTGGCCAAACTCCAACCTGCGGTGGTTCTCCAGTCTCCAGTTGGCAGAGCTCAGTTCCTGGCCCACACTGATGATCAAACCAAGCTCAGTAGGCGAGACGTTCTCGGGGATCCAGTTGGGCACCGGTTGCAAGGGGAATGTGTCGACGTCAGCGTACACTCCACCTCTAGCAAACAAGATCAAGTACCGGAAGAAATCGACCTTCAAGATCACCTCGGGCATGCTTTCGTAAGCTTCAATAACCTCGGGCACATAGCTGTAAAGATGCCTGACGATGGTGTAACTTGTGTCGTCGTTGAACAACTCGTGGACAAATCCTGGGTTCTTGTACGCCCACTGCGCCTGTCCCTCTTTGTAAGCCTGGTCGAATCTTTCGTCGTTCAAGCCGTGCTTCCACGACTGCCAGATGTAAGCAGGGAACCTGGATTTCGGGTCGTAAGGGACCATGTACACCAATTTGTCCCTGATGGACATGTTTTCAGGAGGCACTTTCAACAGGCGGACTTGCTCGAGCAAAACCTCGTTCTGCCTCTCCAACAGAGCTAGTCTCTCTTCCTGCTTGGCAAAGAACAGCAGCTGCATCGTCTCCAACTTCTTGAGAAACTCCTCCTGCTTCTTGTCGTTCTCGTTGAACATCAGAGAAAAAATGTTGAAGTTGTCTGTTGACAACGATGCCGATGGCTTCACCGCAACGAACCGAGCCACCACCAAAATGACCACCACGATTATGACGGTGATGAAAAGTGGCCTTCTGCGGCTGCTGATGGACGCCGGTTTCATGATGGTGGGTTCCTGAGTTGGAAGTGGATGTCAACAATTGACCTAAAAAAAGCGCGGACCCTACACAGTGATGCAAGAGGTGGGAGAATGTGAGGGCCGAGACCAAGGTAAGGTTAGGAGGAAAAAAGGTTGACACTGTGCCGCTTGCGAGTCTCTTTCAGTCTCTTTCTTCTTTCTCTTTTTTTTTTTTCTTTTTTTTACTCTTCCTTATTGGTTTTTCTAGTGAAGATGGCATTGGCGTTCCTTTTTTCGATCCATGCGGCTCACTACTCTTCCTGCCTCATTAAGGACGATCCGAGATCCGCTAGCCTGAGCGCTGTAAAACGCAGAGAAACGATGTAAACGGATGAAAGCAATACATTATTCAGCTTTAAGAGCAGAGAAGGGAAAACGTGCACGATTCGTCGCAAGTAAATGGACTGTCCATTGGGGGATTGCGAGGGTGGTCAGTATTGCACGGATTCTCTGTCACAAAATGAAGAACATCTTCCTCGATCAGACTCCCGATTTCAATTTGCAGGCTCTCCCGAGTTTCCGATTTCCCCAGGTTTTCCACTCGTCCAACTTCCTCATTCATTAAGTGGGCCCCACGATCTACAGCCACTGTGCAGATCTTCTCAACTCCACCCCATCTCTTCCTGAAAATGACACACCTCTACGGCGGCGCCATTTCGGCCGAGCTTCCGAAAGATGCAATCGACGTCTCGGACTTTAGACAAATTCCAGACACGCAGGAGGTGTTCCTTCTAGAAAAACCCAACGGGTTAGACCAGTCGATCATCATTGACCTCCTCGAGCGAGTCGAGGCGACTAACTTAGCCGAGGTTTTGGCAGTGCACTTGGACGACATCCTTGAAGGTCCAGCTTCGTTTTTGGCGCCTTTGGAGTCCATGGAGCACCCCTTGTTGCATTGTGAACTCCACACATTTCTTGTGAAACCGCCGCCAGCAAAGTCCGAGACCGCCACCGCCAAGTTGTTCATGTTTGTGTTATTGGTGAGGCTCGAGAAAGCGGTCACCGATGTGGTGGTCACCATGAACGTTCCGGTGGAAACTGGCGGAGAGGTGACTGCTGAGGGTTTCCAGAAAGATGTTGAGTCGGCGCTTGCGCAGGATAGTTCGGTGTTGGGCGAATCTTACAAGATAGTTAAGGAGACTACTTTGTCACTCGACGTCAAAGATTGGGACTTGTTCGGGTAATTGGACGCCACTGTGGGCATGGATCTGCTCAGATGAGATGTTAGCGAAGGTCTCAACTGAACTTCCGAATACAAACGAGAGCCGAGCCGGCTCGAACTCAAAGCATCAATAATCATAGTTGTGGATGTGCGACCGGGCGCTTCCGTCAACGAGCGTCCCATTGGAGGTGTCGAAAAAGTGCTTGGAGGAAGTCACGACGATGCGCGAGACCAAAAGCAGCAATACCACATGGAGCGATATGGTGTTCCCGGTCAAGAAATAATATAGGGACTCTGCAACCTTGACGAGCCAAAATGGAAAAATCGCAACGAGCCAGTATATCAAGAGCGCCACCAAAACGAAGGTGATCGAGTTGAACACGATGGTCTCGTTGGTGGTCATGACTCCAAGTGGAGTATTGTAGATGTATAGATAGTAGAGCCTGGAGAGTCTGGATTTGGGGAGTTCCATGGAAGAAGAGTAAGGGATTGCTAGTGAAACAGAGATAACACAGTCATTTATCTTTGGATAATCAGTGTGTGGTATGGGTGCGGAAACTTCGGTATGTCTTGATGCAATTGCCTTTCTTGGTTGGTTGAGCATTAACAATGCGGCAGAACCGGGAACTCGCATTGTCTTCACAAATGGGCAGCAATTGCGTTGCATGTGCCGTTCTGTTGGTAATTGGCAAACCAGGAACTCTGATTTGTGTTTAGGTGTGCCGTGGACCGAAATTTGGCGCTCTAGGTTTGATCGCTACTTGGTTGCAAAATGTGCGTGAGTAGTCCCTTATGCCGCAAACACTCCACGGATGAAGATTCCACATTTTGTCTCTATTGTTTGATGGCGCACGTCTATCGATATCTGGCACTCTCTTTGTTTTTGTTTTTCTTCTACCTTAGAGATAATCGGTGCTGGATGAAATCATGTGTGGAGATGTATTGACACGCAACACCTCGCAAATAGCTCGCAAATAGAACTTCCTTACGGTCCGGAACTCAAAGCAAGTGAAATGTTCAGCTCGTCCCAAAATCTCCATTGCTGGCTATTTGAAACTATTATTGCTGGTCATCTTGACGTCACCATCGAATCACCAGGAACTCGATTGTATTGCAGGGCTGAACTACGCCTCCGGCCAAAGGCGATTTGGTCACGTGCCATGTCACGTGCTCACAATCTATTGATAGCTCAGGGCTTACCCTGGGTGTTCAATGATGAATGGGTAGCATCATTGAATCTTGAATACAATAATCTACCCCATTTGAGCTCCCGTCCCATTTCTTATTTCCTTTGGCAATGACCCACGTCTGTGTGGTGGGCTATCCTTACCGAGGGTATGTGCCCTCGGAAGTCGCACGCTCGCTCACCAAACGTCAAACCCAAACCTAAACACTTGTATCCCGATAATGTCGTTGGAAAAGAAAATCATCAACTTCCTCAAGGGCCCGAAAAAAGGTGAGACCTATGAGTTGAAGAGTGGGTTGGTTTCGCAATACAAATTCGAACGGAAAGATGCCATCCAGCGGGTGATCCAGGCGATGACGGTGGGTAAGGACGTTTCGGCGTTATTCCCTGACGTGTTGAAAAATATCGCCACCTACGACTTGGAGCAGAAAAAATTGGTGTACTTGTACTTGATGAACTACGCCAAGCTGCATCCCGAGTTGTGTATCTTGGCCGTGAACACGTTTGTCCAAGATACTGAGGACCCTAATCCGTTGGTGAGAGCGCTAGCAATCAGAACCATGGGATGCATCAGAGTCGATCGAATGGTTGATTATATGGAGATCCCGCTTAGGCGTACATTGCTGGACGACAACCCCTATGTGCGGAAGACGGCGGCGATCTGCGTGGCCAAGTTGTTTGACTTGAACCCGGAAATGTGTGTTGAGTTTGGCTTTTTGGACGAGCTCAAGAAATTGATCTCGGACTCCAACCCAATGGTGGTCGCCAACGCGTTGAATGCGCTTTTCGAGATCAGAGACATGAACACCGACCCTAATTTGGAAGTGTTGGTTGTGGACAAAGACACGGTGAAGATCTTTTTGGCGTGTTTGAACGAGTGCACCGAATGGGGCCGTATCACCATCTTGACATGCTTATCTGAATATGCTGCGGCTACCAGCGACGAGACCTTGCATATCATCGAGCGATGCATCCCGCAGCTACAGCACGTGAACCCCTCGGTGGTGTTGCTGTCAATCAAAGTGGTGGTGCATCATTTAGAGTTCTTGGCCAACCAGGCCCAGCGTACGAGTTTCTTGCGGAAATTGTCGGCGCCTTTGGTGTCACTTGTGTCGCTGTCGATCCCAGAAGCTCAGTATGTGGGCTTGAAGAACATCAGGATCATCTTGGAGAAGTACCCGCAGGTTTTGCTGAAAGAACTTCGTGTATTCTTCATCAAGTACTCGGACCCATTGTACTTGAAGCTTGAAAAGCTTGAGATTGTGATTAGATTGGCAAACGAGGCCAATAGCGCTCTACTCTTGGGTGAGTTGAAAGAGTACGCCATGGAGGTGGAACCCATGCTCGTTACCAAATCGATCAACGCTATTGGTGCAGTCGCCATCAAATTGGCATCGTCTGTGATCCACGCGGTGAACCTTTTGATCTCGCTTATCGACCAGAGAGGCGGCGATTTGGTGATAAACGAGTCCGTGGCAGTGTTGACGCAGATCCTCAGAAGATACCCGGGCAAGAATGACTTGATCACGTTGATTGTGCCTGTGATCTCGAACCAGATCGATGAACTCACAGAGTCGAGTGCCTTGTCTGGATACGTGTTTTTGTTGGGCGAGTACCCTAAGTATTTCACGTCTTTGAAGGAAAAATTGCTGGTGCTTGTGGAGAACTTCCTCGACTACGATTCGTTGTTGCAACTCAACATTTTGACTGCAGTTGTGAAGATCAACTTGGCGTTACCAAATGCTGGCGCGTCTTCATTCTTGCAGACAGTTTTGGAGAAAGCTACCACTGAGTGTGAGAGTGCTGATGTGAGAGACAAGGCCTACATTTACTGGCGTTTGTTATCTACATCGTCTGCCGAGGCCCAGGAAAAGATCATTTTGTCTAAGCTTCCCCCGATCAACACCATCATTTCTACGTTCAACCCGGTGCTTCTAGAGGCCTTGATCAACGAGTTGGCCACCTTGTCATCTGTTTACCACAAGCCAGCGTCGACGTTTATTGATCCAAATGCTTATGCACGCATAGAGGCTAAGACGTCGTCAAAGAGAGCGTCGACCAAGTCCGACATCAAGGACTTGACCAACTTGGCCAAGCAAGAAATTATCAACAACTCGCGGAATGAGAACCTTCTCAATTTGGATGACGATGACGAGCAGGTCGATCTCACCAAGAATAACGGGTCTGTATCCATTTTGGACGAGTTGAACGACCTATTCTCCGTCCAGCCCGCACAATCTGAGCACCCACAAGCAAGTCAAGCGGCTCCAGTTCAATCGTCCACCAACGACATCTTGAGTTTGTTTGATAGTTCTCCTGCGCCTGTCTCGGGAGGAAACCAGCTATCCAACAATTTGGGAAACCTAAACCTTGGCCAAACCAGCCAGCCATCTACCTCAAGCAACAAAATTAACGACGACCTCTTGGATTTACTTTGAGAGATGTCTTCCAGCATAGAAATATTACGAAATCTCCACAAGTGTTTATATTTTAGGTATCCTCCTGCGCTAGCAATTCCCGGAGTCTCTGCAATTTTCT
Source organism: Sungouiella blattae (assembly GCA_003706955.3). Classification (NCBI taxonomy): domain Eukaryota; kingdom Fungi; phylum Ascomycota; class Pichiomycetes; order Serinales; family Metschnikowiaceae; genus Sungouiella; species Sungouiella blattae. The sequence continues at coordinate 560,024 of PPMS03000001.1, read as the reverse complement.
CAACCTCTCATCATCAGCGTCACCTTCCATACTTGCGTCTTTGTCTGGCTGTTTTAGCCCCAAAATTTGGTCGCTGAGCACCAACGCTAGAACCCGCTCCTTGACCTCTGCCGAAACTTTATCGATTTCCCGAATGTCGGCCCTCTTGCTCTCGATCTGCTTCTTCAACAACATGATCAAACTCTCTCTGGTTTGATGCGGTCTGTAAGTGTTGAGCAAGTGGTTGATGTTGATCAATATGAGCTTCAAATCCTCGATCTTAGTATAGAACTTCGCCGGCTCCACCGACATGATCCCGACTAGCTCTAAGAAGTTCAACAAGAGCGAATCTAGTAGTTTGTGTAGTTCGTCTATTCTTTGGCGAGAAGTGATGCTTTCGTCGTGATCGTTGTACAATTGGCGCCAACCCAGGTCTTTGAGCGAAGGTAGCTTGTTTTCTAGTGCCCAGATGCTGCCATATCCCCTATATTGGTCGCCCAGCGGCACTTCTGGAGGGATCTGGAGACGTAGGTCACCTGGCGGGAGATCCGACGATTCTGTTTGTTTCCATTCTTCGAATTTCGCCAATTTTTCATCGGTGAAGTATTTATAATACGGCGGTGGGGGCGGATAAAGCGACGATATGAGGTCGTCTGCCATTGTGGTGGTTGATGTGAATAGGCAGTTGCAGGTCTTGTTGGTGTGGAAGCGCACGGTGTGCACCCGTACACCATGGAGTTGGCATTTACCAACCAGATGGACACGAGTAGAAACGGCCCAGGCTTTTGAGAAAAAGAACAAAGGAAAAAGGGACACGATGTTGAGGCTCATCTAAGGCGATTGTTGACATAGCAAGAGCTTTTCACATACTCCGGCTCATGTGAGTGTCTTGATGGGTTTCTATGCTCAGCAGCATGTTCAAGGTTCGGCGTGAGACGAAAAAAAATTCAGTCATAGCAGGAGAAATCGTATTTCCTGGGCCATTGTTGGTCTTTTTTTCTCTACTCTAGGACAGTATCCAGGGTTGGGTTTCAGCGGTGAAACCTGACTATGGAGATCTGGAGGCTCGTTGTGTGCAGTACGCATAACCACAAGATTACTAACTCGCTACTGCTCGATCTAACAACTACTCCTCCCCATTTCGACATGAACGACGATGACCAAATAGACATCGACAGCCAGCATGGAGACCACCACATGGAAGACGTGGAGCCCAAAAAAAAGCAACGGTTCGAGGTGAAAAAATGGACCGCCGTGGCGTTCTGGTCGTGGGATATAGTGGTGGAAACATGTGCCATCTGCCGAAACCATTTGATGGAACCGTGCATCGAATGCCAGCCCAACAGCATCAACAACTCGCTGGAGCAGTGTATTGCCGCATGGGGAGTGTGCAACCATGCATTCCACATGCATTGTATCCAGAGGTGGTTGAAGTCCAGACCGGTGTGTCCCTTGGACAACAAGGACTGGACGTTCCAGAAGTTTGGCACGTGAGGTGCTTGTGATGTCTTTATTTAATGCTATGTCCATGAAATTGCTTTCCACTGTAGGCTTCATGCGGATTGGTCGGTATACCTCCACGATCTGGCGAAAGTGCCCACAATAGACAAGTGGGTGCAGTGCGGCCGGAGCAAGTCGATACTGGCCTTCATAGCGGTGCTTTCCGCATTAGCCGCGGCCTCCAAGTAGAACACGTACTGCCACCTGGTGAACCCCGAAGGCCGAGACGAGATCGACGTGAGGTTCACGTTATTGGTTTGAAACGCACCCAACGCCAGGCAAAGTGCACCCGGGTCGTCGTGGTCCAACACAAACATAAGGAGCGTGACGTCCTGCTTCGTGTCTTTGGAGGCATCGCGTGGAGGCAAGTTTTCGTACCCCAAAACAAGAAACCTCGTGGTGTTTCCCTTGAAGTCTTCAACCTCCGGCACTTTCACAGGAACCCCATATAGGTGGGCGCTCATCTTGGAGCTGATGCACGCCGAGGTGTTTGAAGGGTCCTGCTTGACCATCTCAGCGGCTTTGGCGGTCGACGCGGTGTCGATTTTTGTGTATTTGCCCGGCAACACACCCAGATCAAGAAACTTGGACACTTGACCCCAAACCTGGGGGTGCGAGTACAACTTCGTGACGTTTTCGAGGTTCTCGGCGTTGGAAAGTAGATAGTGGTGGATCGCCACGAACTGCTCCGCCACTACGCGGAATTCTGCCTGGTTTTTGTCTGATTTTGGCATGAGCCAGTCCCGAAGTAGGTCGTATGTGAACACCACTTGGCCATTGGTGGAGTTTTCGAAGGGCACAACGGCATAGTCGACGTTTTTCGAGTTGAGTTCCTCAAAGCACGACCCAATCGATGTTTGGGGCAAGATTTCAACCTCTTTTGCGTCGTCTCCAAACTGCTGGATGACTGCCTATGGAGGTTAGATGCCTTCAGTGATGATATGTGAAGAAGATGTTCCAACAGAACTTCCCTGTCGAATTCGGTAGCTGTAAACATACCTGGTGGGTATACGTGCCTAGTGGGCCCAAAAACGCAATTTTCGGTGGCATTTTCCCTTAGTTGATGGTCAAAAGTAGATGAGTCAAGAGAGTAGATGAACCTGGAGCTATGACAGTATGCAGTCTGTGAAATCCATTGTAGCTAGAAATTCAGCCTCAACTGCCTAGTATCGAGAAGCACCAACCTCTCGGAACCGGGCAAAAAAAACGAGAATTTCGGGGTCATAGACTCACAGGTGTCACCAAAACTTGTAATCGCTAGCCACAGATGCTACAACGACAAGTTTTAACGCTAGTGCTAGTGACAAGTGGGAGTCTCATTGCTACAGTAGATCGTTGGTGGCTCTATATTCTGATGAGCACAATAACAAATCCACAAGAGACAGGGTAACCAATAATCAAAGCCGTATTGAACTATAAAAACCCTGAATTGAACGATGGATGGAAAATGTATTAAGGTAAAACCACACTTAAGCGTCCTCGTTGATCAAACCACGCTCGGAAACGTAGATACCATCCAAGAACTTACGGATATCCTTGTTTCTGACTCTGCAGATCTGCTGGACGTCAGCGGCGTTCTGAGAAACAGCCTCCAAGGAGTTACCGGAAAGGATCAACTCATCCTTTTGGGTGGTAGAAGACTCAACGGTGACACCGTCAAAGATCTTCACCTGTCTGACTCTCTTCTCACCCAAGAAGTTTCTGATCTCGATGTACTTCTGGCCGTCAACCTCAACAACGTTGACATTGATTGGGAAATGCGCGTAGACGTATCTCATCTTGTACTTGTAACCCTTGGTGACACCGGTGATCAAGTTGGCAATCAAGGACTTGACGGTTCTCAAAGCGGCGACGTGCTTTCTGTCACCGTTGTGGACGGTGATCTTGATAGCCTTGTCGGACACCTTGGAGAAGGTAACGTCAATGTGCTTGAGGTCCTTCTTCAACTCACCTCTTGGGCCAGTAACGTGGATGGATCTGGCCTTGATGTTGACGGTAACGCCCTCTGGGATTTCCAAGATTTGGTCGGTCTGAATGTACTTCATTGTTGGATGTAGTTGGAGATTTTTCACTAGTGAGAATTGTGCAGAAATATATAGCGAATAAAATTTGCACTGGCGCGGCCCTCTGTGCAGTATGCAATGCGACCTCGATTAATGTATGCGGAAAAGTACTGTGGCCCTGCGAATATCGTGGCATGTGACTGTTTATTGTGTGCAGGTGAGATTGTCAAAACATCCATACACCACTATTGGAACATCCGTACCTCTCTAGCGTCACCTTCTGTCTCACCGCGCGGGCGGGCTAATTGGGTATTCAAATTGCTGCAAAAAAAAGTCGTATATTGTCTACTCCTCTTGCTCATCCAAGGTCTTAAACTCCCATTGCTGCAGATCTTTGGGGAAAGCAATGCCATTCTCAAGCAACTTGGTGAAAGCCTTGGAAAAGTCTGCAAAGAACAAGTCCTGGTCCTGAGCATACTGCTTGACGTACTTCAAGAACTTGCTGTCTTCTTTCAAGGCCATATCGGTAGGCAACATCATGAGCGACTTCGAGTCGTCATCCTCGTACTGCTTCTTACCGTCCCACTTCTTCACGTGCCACCCTTCCAACAATTGCACGAAGAAATCGTTTGTAAACATATTGAACGAGTGACTCCAAGGTCCGTCAAAGCCAGAACGCCATGTGTGGCAGCGGCCCAAGCAGTGGGCACCAATAAGGGCCACGGTCTCCTGGTCGGTGAACCCCATTCTCGAAAAAACACCTCTAACATATGGAGCATCTCTGCTGGCGTCTGGCAACAAGCCGTTTTTAGGAATCTGTTGCTTATCCGTGAGATCAACACGGCCTGGTCTCCACTTGATTTTGGGGCCCCCTGACTCTTGCACGGCGACAACACCGCCCAAGGTCCACAAGTCGCCTCTGCTAAGCCATGGGTACTTGGAGTTGAACTCCACCAAAAAGTCTCTGCCGACTTCCAAGCCAGCGTTTTCGCCGTCAGATGCTTCTGGAGCATAAATCATGGAGCCGCCATACGAGCCGCCGGTGTTGGTCTTCTTGGTGTAAGTTCCCGAGGTGTGCCACGCAAGACGGGTCAACAATCCGTAACGGCCAGCTCCCTGGTCGACGTCGTCATCTTCTCTGACTTTCTCGGCAATTTCGTTGTACAATTGCTGGTAGTCCTTGAATGTTTTCCCTTCGGGGATCTGGGCAACTCTGGCGGAAGTGGCACCAAGTCCAAACGCCTTAAGGTTCCCGTTCTTGTTTGCCTTATTGTTGTTATCATTGTTGATGAAATAAGTCAATGCGCCTGCGCCGGCCAATCCGGCGAGGAAACCATTGACCCTGAAACTTTTTGGAATTGACTGTTTGATAGCGATAGCAGACATGCTTGGTGGCAGGATTCGCTGGGCCGGGGTAATCGAGCCTTTATATGGCCCGACCCCACCTGCTAGGGACGCGGAGTGTATACGAGGCGTATCATGGGATTTGTCATAGAAAAGGGCCCAGCTCCAGGAGGGGAAACGTGCGTCGCCGCACATCAGCTTATTGCAGGTGGCCAGACTTTAGAGGAAATGAAGTGCTTTCGATTGGGTTGTTCGGGACTGAAGCAATTGAGAAACATATTCAACCAAATTCAGCCACAATTTACCTACGGGAGGGATTATCTGTTAAGAATGGTTACAATTTTTGCACGTCTTAGTGCAGCGGTAGCATGTTCCACGCATATTGACACACAAGTGACTTGGTAAGCGCCAACTCCCGCGCGACTATTGGCTGACTAACTTATCACCAGCCTAGAACTGCATGGGCAAGGTCCATGGGTACTAACCAGCAGAGGCAGATCCGGCGGATCCCACCTCACTCAACTTTACAAGGTGATTGGGTCTATAGGCAATTTATATTATACATAGATTATGGGGAAAGTGCATCGATGTGTTGCTCGATGGTGACAGCATCATTGTACACCCATGATCCTTCCTCGTTGTACGTCTTTGCGTTGGAGCACATGAGTCTAACCTCGTCGAGGAACGTCTCAAATGAGTCGAACTTCTCCTGGCTCAAATGCTTCCGGATCTGGCTGATGGCGGTGGGCTTCCTGATCACCTTGTAGTAGTCTGCATACAACTTCTTCAGAGGAAGCTTCAAAAATATGTCGGCCACGCCGTGTCCGTCGTCAGCCTTGAGTTGGGTGATTTCGTCGAGCACTTGCTCGCACTTGAGAGTTAACGGGTCCACGGGACCGTCGTCGTAGTCATCTTCGTTGTGGCCGTTCGAGTGGTGCGCTTTTTTTCTGGGTTTTTCGTCGTCATCGACGTCTTCATCGTCATCCTCAGGCTCAGCACTCTCACTGAGCCCCTGCTTTCTCTTTCTGCGAGCTCTCTTCTCTTCTTTACGACGGATGGCATCTTCGACGGTGTCATTATCGTCATCCATAGCCATCAACCACTGCTCTTCGGTCAAGCCGTCATCGTACTTCACTCTCTTCTTTTCTCTCATTCTGCCAAGTTCCTTGACATCCTTTTCGAAATGGTGAGAGATGTCCTCTGTGAACACTTCGGGCAATTCCTCCTTCGTCATGAGTCTGTTGGCGTAACCTCCTTGTCTTGACTGGAGTTTCTCCTGGACGAGTCTCTCCGTGTCCATCTCATTGAACAATTGCTTTTCTGCCTCGGAACGAGCCAAGATATCGTTCAATTCTTCATCATCCAAAGAATCGTTCTCCTCGTTGTCAGTGTCGCCCTGCTCGGCATCCAACAACCGCTTCAAGAATTCTTCCTGTTCCTCGGCAGTGGACTTATTGTCGAACTTACCTGCCTGAATGACTTTGCCGTCAATGTCCAACTTTTGATGTGCTCTTTCCAAAATCACTTCTTCCACAGAATCATTGGTGATCAATCTCAAGATTCTCACCTCGTTTTTCTGACCGATTCTGTGTGCTCTGTCCTGCGCTTGCAAATCTTGGTGAGGGTTCCAATCGGTATCGAAAATGACCACGGTATCCGCACTTTGCAAGTTCAAACCCAAACCACCGGCTCTGGTCGACAACAAGAAACAGAAGTATTCAGAATCGGGGCGATTGAAAGCTTTCAACATGTCTTGTCTGTCCTCTGCTTTCGTACCACCGTCCAATCTCAAGTACTTCATATCTCTTAGACGCAAGAAATCCTCGAAAATGTTCATCACGGACGTCATTTGGAAGAAAATCAATACTCTGTGGCCCGTGGCTTTGAATTTGGGCAAGATTCTGTCAAGCAACTCGAACTTACCGGAAGTTCTCCATAACAAGTCGTTTGAAAGTCTTGTGGAGTTAAGAATGTCCTCAACCTCCTCAAACACAAAAGGATGGTTACAGATTTTTCTCAACTGCATGATCTTGTTGTTCAAACCCTTGATTCCCGATTTGTTGTTTGTGCCCGTGGTTTGTGAGCCAACGAACAATGCATTGTGTTTTAACATTTGCTGGTACAAGATGTGCTGCAAGCCCGACAAGTTGCATTTCAACACTTTCTCGACCTTATCAGGCAAGTCTTTCTCGACATCCTTCTTCAATCTTCTCAATAAGAAAGGTCTCAAGACCTTGTGCAATCTTCTAATGATCAACAAACTCTCTTCTTCTGTCAACTCAATCTTCTCCTGAGATCCCGTATTGGAGAACGGAGTGTTGAACCATTCGTCGAACGACTTCACCGAGTTAAAAATTTTGGGAAGAACAAAATTCAACAATGCCCACAATTCGGGCAAATTGTTTTGCAAAGGAGTACCGGTCAAAATCAACCGATTCTTGGTCTTGTAGTATTGCTTCAAAGTCATCGACAACTTCGACTGCGTGTTCTTCATTCTGTGACCTTCGTCGATGATCATATGGGAGTAGTAGAATCTCGACAACAAAGGTCTCTCTCTGATGATGTACTCATAAGTGGTCAACATCACCTGGAAATTGCCTGTTCTAATCTCGAACTGCAAGTCCTTACGTTGCTGTGGAGAACCTTTGTAGACAATCACCTTCACAGAAGGAGCCCATTTTTCGAATTCCAATGTCCAATTGGTGATGGTCGACAATGGCACAATGACCAAGAATTTGTCTTCGTTTTTCTTCTCAATCAAGTAAGTAACCAAAGAAATGGATTGAATAGTCTTACCCAAACCCATCTCATCGGCCAAAATACCGTTCAATTTGTTATTGTACAAGGATACCATCCATTGCAAACCCTTCATCTGGTACTCCTTCAATTGGCCGCCAACCAAAATCTTTGGCTGTTCTTTCACTTCCTCCTTGATTTTGTGAGCGACTTGGTAGTAGTCGATTTTCTCTCTCAACTCATCAACATTGTCCTGCTCAACAGTATCGTCGGATTCAGCTTGTTGAAGCCTGACAGCCTTTGCCAAAGAGTCCAAAAAGCTGTTGGTTTGCTTCAACAAATGCGTGATTCTGTGGTCTTTGGTCTGGTCCAACAACTTGATGTAAGCTTCTTCGTCGTTAGCCTTCAAAGCCTGCAAACGCTGCTTGGCGGTCTTCTCCAACTTCTTGGACTCTTCCTTCTCAGTATTGACATGGTAGTTCGACACAAATCTTAGCAAAGCGCTCTTTCTGTTAATCCTTGCGAACTTTGATTCTTGCAAAGCTTTGGAGTTCTCCAAGATTTTCTCGATTTTCTCCACGTGGAGCTTGTGCATCTTGGCCTCAGCTTCCAACTTAAACTTGTCCTCCAACTGCAGCGCCAAAAGATGAGGATTGGGCTGGTCGATTTTCTCACGAATGTACAACCCCCTTCTTCCTTGCAATGACAATGGATTATTGCTCAACTCCTCCAAGTCGTAGTGGGCAGTGAGTGCCACTTTCCGGAGGAAGTTGTTTTTCAAGTGTTTTTGCACGGCCAAAACTTGAAGAGACTTCAACTCGATCAATGCTTTGATTTTCAACTCGTCGACGTTCCCCAGTTCTGGGTCTCTCGAATCGAGATCAAAAGTGCCGATATTCGCTGGCAAGCTCTCCAATTTTTGCATTCGACTGGCGATTTTGTTGGACACAATCTGTTCGGCGTAGTAGTCGCCAACTGGAGCCGTCGTAGGGTCTGTGGAGGTGACGGATCTGGGAGACTTGATGCCAACAGACTTAGCCTTTTCCAAGTAGTCTTCGCTTGGTGTCTTGGAGAAGTAGACGTCGATAATCTGGTCAACAAGATCACCCAACGACGTCTGCTTAACATGCGTTTTCTTGTACACATCGTCATACTCCATTTGCAACGCCTGCGGCAAGTCCATATCTCTCGATAACATCTGCAAGCCGGCAATTTGCTTCTCCAACAATTCCAAGTCGATCGAAGCATCTGAGGAACTGTTCAACGACTGGAGGATCTCAGCAGACAATTCGTCTTCCTCTTTGATGTACTCGTCGTATTTATTGCTGACGTCCTCCAACACGCTCTCCAATGCCGATTTCTCGGCCTTGTATGGATCAACAAACTCGCCATCGGCGGCGCCCGACGACTGGTAAGGGCGGCCATATGGAGAGTCGGCAATTCTCGCGAGAGAGTCGTGTTTCTCTTTGGCCTCGCGAGTGAGACGGAGAAGATCTTGGTACCGCGATATTATGTCGTTGAGCTGGTGTTTTGTTTTCGGGAAAACAACGGGCGGGAACTCGGTGACATGACTGGTGGCATTGGCGGATACCTGCTTAGTAAGCGCTGAGCCGTTCATGTTCAAACGCGTGGATAATTCCTGGGTGCCCGTGTGGAGTGTGGCCAGAATTGGCTTATATAAACACTGAAGATTTCAACAACCAAGGGGTTTCGTTGAAAAGTGGTTCAATGATTTCAGGGAGTGGAGCGCCTGGTATAGTGCCGGTGGGAGCGTGTAAAAAACCAAGTGTTGGGTGTGCTCTGACGGGTGTTGTGTCGACAGAAGTTTGCACCGAGAACCTGATCTTCACTAGTGAGAAAAGCTGAAGTTTTTTTGTAGATTTCCGGTGAACATGTAATTCGCGTTTCTGACTTGGGTGCGACATGCGACATCCACGGCAGCGCGACATTGTGGGCCTCTTGTTTGCAGCCCATCAAACTAGCCTGAATTGCCTTGTATTGAAATTCCATTGTGTTCATTGTGATAAGGAATTGATGAGGTAGTGCTGCAGAAAATTGCTTGTGTGGTTTTGGTGATCCTGGCTAGCATCATCCTCGTTGGGGCTGCATTTGCTCGAGGAGCGAAAGGGTACCTTTATTTATCTTTGCTTTGATAATTAATAATTCTGATATACTCTCTAGATATCAGTTACGCTCCTCCATGTTATATGGATGTTTTTTGGTTTACCAAGGTGTTGTTTCGTACAAACTTGGCTACTGAGTGTTGTTGAGAATTGTACTCGCCAGCCGAACTTCAAATTCATCGACTCCTAAACAATTCAATTATGAAAATTGTACTTATAATTTATCACTGCAACCACATACGTCAAGTCAGCTAATTATACTTCACAGAAGATAGTAGATTGCACGTCCGTACTAATGCAAAGCGACCTCGAAAGCAGCGTAATTAGATGAATCGAAAGAGAACAAAACAAAGGCCTGTTGTGCCGCAATTTTTCAACCCATTTTCTTTCTTTTTTCATCCAGCTCCATCCGCAAATTCGTTGTCGTTTGTCCCCTCGAAACCTCCTCCACATCCTAAACCTCACGTGACCAATCTCGCTCAGACACCATTTTCCACTCGCTCCTGAACTCGCCAACCTTCCTTACCAATCTGCAAAATGTTGATGTTGAAAAATATTGGTATATACGCCAAAGCGTTCCGCCAACCTATCACCAGAAGCGGTATCCGCTTTAACTCCACTGCGCCCTCGATGAGTTGGGTGGACTTTTTCAAGTTGAGAAAACAGAACAAAACGATCAACGTGATCACCTCGTCGCTTACTGGTTTTGGCGGTGCATTTGCCACGTTGACCTACTTGGGGAATGTGGAGATTGATGTGGAGAAGCCCATCATGGGTATCGATCCTTTCATGGTGATGGGAGGTGTCGTTATCATGGGTGGACTTGCTGGGTACCTTGTGGGCCCATTTTTCGGCACCAACATCTTCAGCTTAAAAAACCGCAGTGTGTTGTCGCAGTTCAGAAATAAGGACCTGCTTTTCTTGCAGCGTATCAAGAGATACAGAGTGGATCCTTCATCCCAGTCGTTCTCCAACCCTGTGCCCGACTATTACGGCGAGAGAATTTACTCGTTGGAAAACTACAAACAGTGGTTGAGAGACTGCAACGCTTTCAGAAGAAAGTCCAAGGAATTCCTCTGATTCTTGTACATACATAAAACGAACTCCATTGTGGCATACGTGGTAGCGGGATCTTATGCGAAGTGATTTGGGCTTCCCGGGGTCAACCAATCGTGAGCGAAGGTTTTGAGTCCCACGAAAGGTTTTCGAACGTATTCTTGTTAAATACAGCTTGTATTTATTTCTTTCGTACATTTAGAACTGCTCAGAAGCTCACATTTCTTCTCTTCTAGCGAGAGCGTCGAACAATCCATGTATCTGAGCTTCTCTTCTAAAATTTTTCTTTGATAATCAACAACGCTCAAGCTTTAACTTCGTGTTCCCAATATTACATCATAAACTAAACACCTACAGTTCCCAGCTAGGCAGGCTTCTGGTAGCTCCATCTTACCCGTTAATACCTGCACACAGTGGTACACGGCATTCGTCGCTGCCGTGAGCGCTCCAGTCACGTGCACAATTGAGAATTGGCTATATTTGCGTTGCTTGTCTCGGAATCCTTGCCTGGAAGCCCGGGTTAAATTCCAACACTGCTGTTGCCACCGTGACCAACTCCCGGTGTTCCATGGTAAACTTTATTGCAGTGTTGACTCTTTTTCTGGTGCGCGTGCACATAACCGGGAGTCACTCGGAGTCCATTGCGGAGTTGAACCCCGGTGAAAACTCCGTCGGCATGAGCCAGCAATTGGCTTGAAATTTCGGCTGCTTGAAAGTGTTAATCTTCTTTATGGGACTATCGAACGTCCCAGGCGGCACAATCCCCCATTTTTTTGCCAAATAAGCTATGAAATTTTATGAATCCCGCAGTAGCCACTTGCATCGGAGCCAAAGATGATCTCCGTTGTCTGCAGTACCGAGCTGGCGTACACCCGTACCTTCGCAGCTGGGGTACGTTGATAAAATTGCAGTTAACTCTTGCAAGGAAATTTGGATTCGGGTCAAATTTTCGTAATGCTTTGCAATGGGCGTACACAACTTTACACCTGAATTCTACCTCGTCAAGGGCCATGGCGCGCAAATGGTACCCCGGATAACTTGCCCGGGGGTACCGGAAAGCGTCCGGACAAATAGAAAACCTTCAAAAATGTCGCACAAAATGGCCACTAAGCAGGATCACTGTTATAAGAATACCTCGAATCCGAAATTGGTATAGGAAAAAAAGATTCCGCCAGGAAAAAACAACCCCTCGTTTCTTCCCCAATTTCTGAAAATGCTCAGAGCTTTCAGATCCACCGTGCCCCGTGCCAGAGCGCATCGGGCCATGGCCAGAATCGCCGCCACACCCGGGCTTGTTCGTTGCTATGCAACCGACTCTTTTTTACAATCCAACAACACAAACTATGTTGAGGAGATGTACGAGGCGTGGAAGCAGGACCCTAGCTCCGTGCACGTGTCGTGGAACGCCTACTTCAAGAACTTGGCTTCCGGAGCCGCCCCAACGTCGGCATTCCAGGCTCCCCCAACGCTTATTCCAACTCCTGCTGGAGGTGCCGGTGTTGGTTTTGTGCCAGGCCAGCAACCTCACACCGAGGATGTGGTGACCCACTTGAAGGTGCAGCTTTTGGTGCGTGCTTACCAGGTGCGTGGCCACCAGAAGGCCAAGATTGACCCATTGGGCATTTCGTTCGGCGACCACGGTGAAATTCCCAAGGAATTGACGTTGGAGCACTACGGTTTCACCGAGGCCGACATGAACAAGGCCATCACCCTTGGTCCCGGTATCTTGCCCCGCTTCATCCAGGACGGCAAGACCACCATGACGTTGAAGGAGATCATCGACGCGTGTGAGAACTTGTACTGCTCGTCCTACGGTGTTGAGTACATCCACATCCCATCCAAGTCGGAGTGTGACTGGTTGAGAGAGAGAATTGAGATTCCTCAGCCTTTCAAGTACTCCGTGGACCAAAAGAGACAGATCTTGGACCGTTTGATCTGGGCCACCTCGTTCGAGTCGTTTTTGGCCACGAAATTCCCCAACGACAAGCGTTTCGGTCTTGAAGGTGCTGAGGCCGTTGTACCAGGTATGAAGGCCATGATCGACACCTCCGTTGAGCACGGAATTGAGGATGTTGTCATTGGTATGCCCCACAGAGGTAGATTGAACATGTTGTCCAACGTTGTGCGTAAGCCCAATGAGTCGATTTTCTTCGAGTTTACTGGCTCGAAGGAGTTTGACGAAGGTTCCGGTGATGTTAAGTACCACTTGGGTATGAACTACAACAGACCAACCACCTCCGGTAAGCACGTGAACTTGTCCCTTGTGGCCAACCCTTCGCACTTGGAGGCTGAGGACGGTGTTGTTTTGGGTAAGACCAGAGCCATCCAGCAGTACAAGAACGACATCAGCGAGCACAAGAAGGCCATGTCCATTTTGTTGCACGGTGATGCTGCTTTCTCTGCCCAGGGTGTGGTGTACGAGACCATGGGTTTCGCTTCTTTGCCAGCCTACTCCACCGGTGGAACTATTCACATTATCATCAACAACCAGATCGGTTTCACCACCGACCCACGTTTCGCCAGATCGACATTGTACCCTTCGGACATTGCCAAGGCGATCAACGCGCCAATCTTCCACGTCAACGCCGACGACATCGAGGCTGTCACCTTTGTGTTCAACTTGGCTGCCGACTGGAGAGCCACCTTCCACTCTGACGTCATCATCGACGTTGTTGGTTACAGAAAGCATGGTCACAACGAGACCGACCAGCCTGCATTCACCCAGCCATTGATGTACCAGAGAATCGCCTCGAAGAAGAGTGTCATCGACTACTACACCAAGCAATTGCTTGATGAGGGTACTTTCACCAAGGAGGACATTGACGAGCACAAGAAGTGGGTGTGGGGTCTCTTGGAGGAGTCGTTCGGTAAGTCCAAGGAGTACGAGCCAACCTCCAGAGAGTGGTTGACCACGCCATGGGAAGACTTCAAGTCGCCAAAGGAGTTGGCCACCGAGGTGTTGCCTCACCTCCCTACTGCTGTCGATGAGGAGACCTTGAAGAAGATTGGAGATGAGATTTCTCAAGCTCCAAAGGGATTCGAGATCCACAGAAACTTGAAGCGTATCTTGAACAACAGACAGAAGACTGTTAACGGTGGCGAGGGTATTGACTGGGCTACCGGTGAGGCCTTGGCTTTCGGTTCTCTTTTGTTGGAAGGTTACCACGTGAGAGTTTCTGGTCAGGATGTCGAAAGAGGTACCTTCTCTCAGCGTCACGCTGTTTTGCACGACCAGCACTCCGAGCAAATCTACACGCCATTGCAGCACTTGTCTGAGGACCAGGGTGCTTTCACCATCTCCAACTCGTCCTTGTCTGAGTACGGTGTCATGGGTTTCGAATACGGTTACTCCTTGTTCTCTCCAGATGCATTTGTGATGTGGGAGGCCCAGTTCGGTGACTTTGCCAACACTGCGCAGGTTGTTGTTGACCAGTTCGTTTCCGCTGCTGAATCGAAGTGGAAGCAGAGATCTGGTCTTGTTCTCTCGTTGCCTCACGGTTACGACGGTCAAGGTCCAGAGCACTCTTCCGGTAGACTTGAAAGATACTTGCAGATGTGTAACGAGGACCCACGTTACTTCCCATCTCCTGAGAAACTCGAAAGACAGCACCAGGACTGCAACATGCAAGTTGCTTACGTGACTACTCCAGCCAACTTGTTCCACTTGATGCGTCGTCAAATGCACAGACAATTCAGAAAGCCATTGGCCAACTTCTTCTCTAAGTCGTTGTTGAGACACCCATTGGCCAGATCTGAGTTGTCTGAGTTCACCGGTGAAACCCACTTCGAGTGGATCATCGACGACCGCGAGTTGGGCAAGACCATTCACAACAGAGAGGACATCAAGCGTATTATTCTTTGTTCCGGTCAGGTGTTCACCGCTTTGCATAAGAAGCGTGCCTCCATCGAGGACAAGACCACTGCTATCATCAGAGTTGAACAATTGCATCCATTCCCATTCGCCCAGTTAAGAGACGCCTTGAGCTCGTACCCTGGCATTGAGGACATTGTGTGGTGTCAGGAGGAGCCATTGAACATGGGTGCCTACTCTTTCGTCGCTCCACGTCTCGCCACCACCATTGCCGAGACTAAGTACGACGGTTTGGCTGTGCGTTACGCTGGAAGAGACCCATCTGCTTCGGTTGCTGCTGGTTCGAAGGCCATGCACACTGCCGAGGAGGAGGCGTTCTTGAATGAGGCCTTCCAGACCTAATTGCGCTGACCATATGTGTATATGCTTGGTTGATTTCCAATAAATTATTAAAGTTGTTAGAGAAGTACTGGGAAGTAGAGAGGCTGTTGAATAAGCTGAAGCCATAGTGTGTATGACGTGCGCATGCGTCACCAACACGTTTCCAAAAAAAAAAAAAAAAGAAAAAAAAAACAGAACACAAAAAAATTAGTACTAACCCATCGGATCGGATAGGCTGTGGCTTGCTCTATATAGGAACAGCTACCCGAACCCTTTGGGGTTGTTCCGCGAAGGAAAGTGGCGGATATGCGCGACCCCACAATTTCGGAAAACCACTTTTCCCCCCGCTTTTCTTCGGAACAGCGTTTATCCACCGTGGGAGAAATGTCTAACTTCCACCAGTTATAAATACAAATGTAGCCACACATAGCAGGCGCATACATTGTGTAATCACACAGGGTTTTTTTTTCCGCCAGTTTTCATCCATGGTGTACCAAGGTTCGAAGTCCGAGTTGCCAAAGGCGGCGCTCACACTTGACATCGTCATAGTCGGAGCTGGGCTTGGGGGTGTCACCGCGGCTATTGCATTGAAGCTCGCTGGGCATCAAGTCACATTATTAGAGCAAGCTCCACAATTAGGGGAGGTTGGTGCGGGCATCCAGGTTCCTCCTCCTTCGGTGAGAATTCTCCACACCATTGGAGCGTACGACTACGTGAGGGAATCCAGCATGATCCCCAGCAACGTTTTTTTTTACAGGTGGCAGGACGGCAGCGAGTTGTCGTCGCAGAATTTGGTGCCGCTCACCCAGGACGCGTATGGTTCCGACTACTTGCACGTCCACCGTGCCGATTACCACTCTGCGCTAGTGAGGCGAGCCAAGGAGTTGGGGGTCGAGATCGAATTGAACAGCCGCGTGGAGCTGGTCGACTTGGAGAACGAGTCGGTCAAGTTGACCAACGGGAAGGTGTTTAGCGGCGATGTTGTGGTTGGCTACGACGGGATCAAGTCGGTGTTGAGGTCGGCCATCTTAAACAGAGCAGACCCTCCATACACCACGGGAGACATGGCGTTCCGTGCTTTGGTGGACGTCAAGGCTGCCACCGCCGATCCAGAGTTGAAAAAGCTCTTCAGGCAGCCCAACATCAACTTCTGGTTGGGGCCCCAGGGCCACATAGTGGTGTACTTGTTGCAAGGCGGGAAAACAATCAACATCGTGGCGTTGACCCCCGATACCTTGGACGAAGGCTTGTCGATCAAGGACTCGTCGAGAGAAGAGTTGAAAGAGGTGTTCAAGGACTGGGACCCGCAGCTCTTGCGGTTGTTTGACTCTGTGCACGAGACGAGAAAGTGGAAGTTGCAGAACTCAAGAGAGTTGCCCACTTGGACCCACAAAACTGGCAACGTCATTGTCCTTGGAGACGCGTCGCATGCCACGTTGCCGTACTTGGCGTCTGGAGCGTCTCAGGCCCTAGAGGATGCTGCCGTGCTTGCTGGTCTTCTTGCACGCATCGAAACCAAGTCCCAGATCCACGATGTGTTGAAGATGACCGAGTCGTTGAGGAAGTGGAGATCCACCCAGATTGTGCAGGGCTCCACTGAAGCTAGAGGGCTCTACCACATGCCTGACGGCCCCAAACAGGAGGCCAGAGATGCCGAGTTGAAAGTTAATCCTCCCCGACTTGGATGCCCCAACAGATGGGCAGACCCTAAGTTCAGAGACTTCTTGTTCGACTACGATGCGTTTGCCGAGGCCGAGCGAGGTTGGAAAGAGTACAAGCTGGGCAAGTTCCCCACGTACTTCGTCGAGAATCTATACAAGTAACTTGAAGCAATTTTAGAACAAAGGCTATTCCTCGTATTTTAAATCAAAGGCACATTCCTTGAATATTAAATCAAAGGATACTTCCTCCTTTCCAAAGGATACTTCCTCCTATTTTAAATCAAAGGATACTTCCCATTTTAAATCTCCTAGGTCAAAGGTTATTTCCTTTTATTTTAGCCCATAGCTCGTCTATGCGTCATATCAAATTCTACTTCCTCTGTGTGTATATGTTGCTGACGACTTCCTTCATGAGCAGCACTGGCGCCTGTTTCCCTGTGAACATTTCGAACTGTGCAATCGCCTGGGCCAAAAGCCAGTTGAGTCCATTCACTGCTGTCCAGCCCTTGCTAGAAAATTCTCGGGCGGTTTCCAATATCGGCGTCGTCAATGGATCGTAACCGGTTTCCAAAGCAACTCCACCTGTAGGGCTAGAGAACCACCGGCCCGAAACTGGGATATTGGTCAATTCGCCTGTTTGAGGGTTTGAGCTAGGAACACACGAGACTATACTGATTGGGTAGCTGGTCACTCCAGCGGGCAATGTTCCACTCAAGAAGTTCTCCTGCAGTAAAACATGCACTTTGAAGTACTTGAGGTCCTTCTTGCTATCGCAAAGCTCGCCTGTGGTCAAACATTTGGACGGGAGTAGAGGGGAGAGCTTGTTGTAGTGATCAGCCAACATCTCGGCTTTATTTCTTGTTCTGTTGTAAAGCAAAACGTTCTCGTAACCCAACTGGATTAAAGCGTAAATGGCAGACCGACTCATGCCGCCAGCACCTATCACTAGTGCTGTTTTGTTGGGACTGACAGCGTTAATGGGGGACGTGCTATCCTGCAAAGTGATTCGAACACCGAGCCAGTCGGTGTTCTCGCCCCTGATTCCGATGATTTTGTTTGGCTGGTTGGAGTCTCTCTGAGCAATGATCGTGTTGAGAGCGCCAATGACCTTGACGTGGTTCGACATCGTGTCAACGTACTTAAGAGCTTCTAGCTTGAATGGCATTATGATAGCCGTGCCTCCAAAGTTCGGCAGTTTCACGAGATTCTGGAAGTTCGGCATGAACTCGCTGCACTCCAATGGGAAATACTGGTAAGACAATCCAATTGCTTTGTAGGCCTCTCCGTGCACGTATGGCGATATCGACTTTGAAACCCGCTGACCAATAATGTAGAATCGCAATTTTGGCACCACATAAGAAGAAAAAAGTGCGGTCAGAAGTTGCTTGGAAGTGATGGTGTCGCTGGATTCGTCATAGTAGCGCTCAATATCAACTGGAGTGAAGTGCTTGTTAACAACTTTTGAAAATCTCCCCAAAGATCCCTTATTGTAGGCACAGACAGTCAAATGCTCATACTGGGGTGAGCTGCGCAACTGGTTCTGGAACAATGTGATTCTGGAATTATCGTGGAACAGCAACGCAGTGGACGACAACCTGACAATATTGATGTTCAAAGCGGTCACCAAATCAAGCGCAGCATATGCTCCATTCTCCCAGAAATCAGAGTCGTTAGAATGCAAGGACCCGATGATTTCGGTGCTTCCTCGATTGCTGATGAGACTTCCACAAAGCTCGAACAAAAGGTCGGTGGTGGTGTGACGGTCAAGAAAGAAATTCGACGAGTCGGCTCGACACAAGGCCAAATCAATGGAAAGGTAATCTACCCCTAGTCTGATCGCAGACCCCAAAAGTGTAAGGTAGTAATTTTTCAAGTCGGCACGCACGAGCTCGACGTCTCTTGACGACGAGATAGAAAACTCTCTCACAAACAAATTTGCCTCCGCAAGAGAATTCTCTATGCTCATAACAATGGGTATCGAGCTATTGCTCAATCGCCTTAACGTGGAAAGAAACTCACTGAGGGTGAGCTTTGAGGCAGAAAGATCCTGCTTGATGAGCTCCACCATGTTGATGGAGAGCTCAATACAGTCAATACCAATGAAATCTCGCTCAGTCAATTGCTCTATGTCATGAGGGGCTGAGACTTTGAGACAGTTGGTGTAGTTTTGGAAAAAAGTGGACCTGAGATGGAGGTTGCCGGCTGAGGCAGTAGCAGCCGCCGGCCCACGGATTAGAAACGTGAGAAACTTGATAAACTCTCGCTCAACAGGTTTCAAAACAAAATATGAAGTCACCTCGGAGTCTGCTGCCTCGTTGCGTCCAATTGAGATGAGGTTTCGTTTCCACTCGGAGGATAGCGAGAACGAATTGAAGAAGTCGTGGGTGGAGATATTTCTGAACCTGGCGAATTTCTTTTGGACGAGGGAGATTCCATTCTCTTCTTCGCCCTCAAAGTCCAAGTAGCTCAAGATCCGCTCCTCTTCGCACTCCACGTTAATAATGTAGTCGAAACCTCCATTTTTCAAGTAGTCCAAGAGCTTCCCAGAATTGATCACCGTCAGCGGCATCACTATGATCTTGCTATCGTCTGAGTATTTCGCAATTGCTCCGGTGACAAGTTCGTATTGTAGCTGCTGGTATTGTTCGATGGTGACTTTCTGTAAATACACGGCCTCAGGAATGCCAACGTGGTCAGAGATGCATTTTTCCACATCCAAAAGACGGAATCCCAACGCAGCCAGAGCCATCAAGGCCAATGTTGACTTGCCCACTCCTCGAAGTCCAACAATGACAATATTGTGTTTTCTCAGTGGACAATCGGGAAGCTTTTGAGCCAAGAGGGTCAGGAGGATGTGGAAGCCGTCGAGGTTCTGGGTTCGCTCCAAATTGAGCTCATCAAACGCTGTTGTTGGGGACATCGATAGTAGTCTTGCTCCTTCTGGTGGTAGAGAGCTCTGAGGCATGATGGGGTCATTAAGTTAAGTGAAGTTTTCCGGAATCTCGTTTATCCGGTACCCCATATTTTCACCAGCTTATGTGTAGGGCGCGACTCACGAAGCGTACAGCGGGTACCAGAAACATAGACGACAGGAGACTCTGGAATTCTGGTTTGGGTAGCAAAAAAGAAACCCCAAGAGACACAGCAGAAGTTGAATTTTCAAGTCTGTCAATCTTTTTTTTTAGAGTCCACCTTGAAAAGACCACGCCACATTCCTTCTTTAGTTAACTTTCGCTTGTGTAAGCAAAGCGCGAACCGAACTAAAAGGCAAGCACGAGCAAAGTGCAAGGTGTGCACATAAACCGCGGCTTGCACAGTCAGTCTGTCACCTCTAGATCCGGGGAACACTCAAATAGCCTACATTACTATGACCGCCGATTGCATCTGGTACAAATCCACGCAGAAACTCAAGCTCGGTGGGGTCAGTCGGTACAAGATCCGGTTCACCAATTCCGACCCGGCTCGCAAGGAAATATACCTCCGTGTCAAAAACAGAGAGCGGACCGGAATTCGAGCAATCCACTTTCTCAACGGGCCCTTCATTCTTTACTGCCATGTTGTTCCAGCCAACTACTCTCACCGGTCAAAATTCGAAACTTCTGCACCGGAAAACCAAAGAGAAGTGATGTTTCACAATTCCGTGAAACCCGGTCAGACATTCAATGTCAAGCTACTCTTGAATGACAACAGTCTTGTCGAAGAAAATGACAGCACAAAAACTTATGAGTGGGACTGCGACGTCGTTTCACAGATCGTGCTCAATCGCCGTGTCGACTTGAGCTTTGTTTTGGTGATTGGCGATGATCTTCCGCAGATGAGACGTCTCACGAGATCCACGTTAACAAACATATCCAAGGGCGATTTTCAGACGGTTCAACATGAGCAGTGGACTAATGACTGGGAGGTTTCGCAGCATCCAGGGTTGACAGTCGACCATAAATCCCAGGACGACATCTGGGACCGCCGACCGCGGCTCGCTGGACAACCTATTCACTTGGTGATTGTGACGCACGGGATTTTCTCCAATTTGACCGCAGACATGTTGTATTTGCGGGACCAGCTCGCGAAAGTGACCAGTGAGAATTTGGTCATCGAGGGATACCGTGAAAATGCTGGCCGAACCGAAAAGGGAATTCACCGATTGGGCGCTGGAGTGTCAAATTTCACCACCGACCTCATTGCGAAATACCAAGAGGAAGGTACACAGATCGACAGCATCTCGTTTGTCGGGCACTCTCTTGGCGGGCCTGTTCAGTTGTATGCGCTCAAACACATTCTCCAGGTGAAAGGAAAAGACTATTTCGAACAGAACAATATTAGACTACGTCATTTTGTGTGCCTCGCCAGTCCAATGCTTGGTGTGTTGAGCGAGATGAGCTTGTGGATCTCGTGGTTCCTTGATTTGGGCACGTTGGGTAAAACTGGGCGGGACTTGACGCTCCTGAAAAAGCTCCCGCATTACTCAAGAAAGAGCGAGCTGCTGAAACAGGACATGTTCCGGCCCATTCTCGAGACACTTCCGGATGAGCCTGTCCAGACGCTACTCAAACATTTTGAGCTGCGGACCGTCTATGCCAACGCAGTCAATGACGGAATTGTCCCGTTGCGGACCAGTGCACTTCTTTATTTGGACTGGGAAGCGTTGGGAGATGTGACCGCCATTAAAAAGGAACACAAGGCCGTGCAGCATCATGAGCTGAGAGCACTGACTGAGACAAATGCCAGCGGGCACGATGTTGGTGAAATTCCAGACGACGACCACTCCAACATTGCCAACAAATACTCGAGTTTCTTGGCGTCAAACATGAACATTCCAAATAAAAAGAACGAGCGAAATGGCACGGAAAAGAAGAGGAAAAGAGTCAGCAGAAGAGTGAAGCGGTACGCAAAATTCAATGCAAAAAGCAGCGACAAAACTGAATCGGACAACGATGACGACGATGATGAGGAAATCAGCAACTCGGCATCGGAAGCAGATCCTGTTTTGAACATTCCACCAAAAGCATCGGCGGTGGAATCTGCACTCAACTCGTTGATCTGCCCGATCCCGTCAAACGAGTACATTGTGAATCCCGAGTCTCGAACCCCGGTGATTTTCCACGATAAGTACTATCACTTCAGTAAGATTCCCCCGGAAGAGCACCGCAAAACCGGGGGTATACGCAAGGTGTTCCACTACACGGACTGGCGAACCGATAAGCAAATCAAAATCGCCCGCAAGTACCACGCCCCAGAGTTGAGCTGGCGGAAAGTTTTGGTGTATCTTCCGCCCGACGCACACAACAATATTGTGGTGAGACGGCGATTTGCCAATGGCTACGGGTGGGGTGTGATTGACCATATGATCGACAGTGTGTTTTCAGATAGCCGCATCCGGGCCAAGTTCTAATTTGCATTTGTTTGAATTTGAAATTTGCTGAGTTTGGTTGTGAATTGCGCTCTCCAGTGGTGCGGGAACAATTTGGACCAAT
This sequence comes from Sungouiella blattae, assembly GCA_003706955.3. Lineage (NCBI taxonomy): Eukaryota > Fungi > Ascomycota > Pichiomycetes > Serinales > Metschnikowiaceae > Sungouiella > Sungouiella blattae. Next base: position 537,959 of record PPMS03000001.1, on the reverse strand, counting down.
TGGTGGCGAGCACCTTCGCAGCGTTTGCAGCCAAACAGGCACGGCATTGTGGTTCGTGCACGACCGCGCGATAAGATAACGCACCATGGCTGTCCAGCCACGTGTGACCGGTTGCCCAGTACAAATACGCACCCGGACCCCTTATCACAACATTATCTAGATTTACACCACATACACCCACAAACCTGCTGTAATTTCAATGGCCCCAGATGTTCTCCGCTTTATTGTCATTGGCGCCGGCCTCATTGGTCCCCGCCATGCCAGCCATATTTTGAAACGCGCCGACTGCTCACTCTTTGCCATTGTTGATCGCTCAGCCAAGGGGCCACTGGTGGCTAGTGAGTGCAACTGTTTGCACTTCAATACGGTCGACGAGATGCTTGAGTTTTGCGACCAGTACCTGATCGAGCTTCCCGACGCGGCCATCATCGCTACACCCAATCATACTCATGCTTCGATCGGAATCCAGCTTGCCAGTAAGGGGATCCATCTTTTGGTGGAGAAACCAATGGCGTCCAACGCGGCAGACTGTCTTGCGCTTCTTGAGTTCTGCAACCGGCAGAACGTGAAGCTTCTCATTGGTCACCACCGGCGGTTCAATCCGTATGTTGTGGCAACAAAGGCGAATTTGGCGCGCATAGGGAAACCGGTAGCGATCCAGGGGACGTGGGCGTTGAAGAAGCCGCAATCGTATTTTGACGAAAAAGCATGGCGCCGCTCGACTCTGTCTGGAGGCGGTGCGTTATTGATCAACTTGATTCATGATCTCGACTTGTTGCAGTACTTCATGGGTCCCATCGAGCGGGTATACGCTGAACTCATGCCACGCCAGAGACAACCAGAAGGTGAAGACGACCATGTGGACGAAGGTGCGGTGCTTACGCTTCGTTTTGCCAACGGCTGTTGCGGTACGTTTCTCTGCAGCGACAATGTTACGTCGCCCTTCAGTTTTGAGGCTGGAACTGGTGAAAATCCATTGATTCCTCACATGGACACCGCTGCAGGGTTCTACCGAATTTTCGGTAGCGAAGGAACTCTTTCAGTTCCCGATTTGACTCTATACCACCAGAACCACATTGCTCAGGAGTCACGGTCTTGGTGGCAGAGTGTCGAAACCGAGAAGATCAAGATGGCACACGAGGTTGAAGATCACGAGATGAATGAAGACTCCATGATCACTCCTCCATCGTCATTTGACCCCAAAATTGATAGTCGGAATGCGTTTCACGGTGTGAAACTGAAGCCGGAACCCTTTGACCTGCAGTTGGAGCATTTCGTCAATTTGATAACCGGTGTTGAGTCTGAAGTCAAATGTTCTGGGTTGGATGCTGTGAGAGCACTTTTGTGCATTGAGGCAGTGGTCAAGAGCATAAATACGGGTATGCCTCAAACTGTTCAGTCAGTCGAGAGCATCACTCCAAACGGTAATATTGGAGCCGAGGTTTTTGTAAATGTATAAGGTAGGAATAAAATGTATTGTCATGGGCAAGAAAAGAAAAATGTCATAATTATTTATTCGAGCTTCTCCTTCGAATACTTCTTGGTGATTTCACCGAACACGGCGGTCAACTTGAACTTCCTCACCAAAATCTTCTCGAGGACGAACCGTGGAAACCAAGTCAAGAGGTGGCCCAAGAGTGAAGCCATGTGACCTCTGTAGATGTTAAGGCTTCCGTTGAGCGACAGGCGCTCGAAATCGTTCACGACCCTGTGAGCATAAGTCTCAGCTGGCAACGGGTTATTTCTTGCTGCCATTTGCTGTCTCTCCAACATGGCCTCATTGATACCCGGCACTCGGAAAAGCGAATTCTCGGGCAATCCACGAGTATCGGCGATATTGGTCTTCACGCCGCCAGTTACGATGTTGATCACCTTCACACCAAACGGCTTCATCTCAATTCTCAAGGTGGCGGCATACTGGTGGATAGCCGCTTTAGACGACGAGTAAATGCTCGAAAAGGGGAATGGAATAAGACCACTCACCGAGCCGGTGAAGCCAACGGTTCCTTTGGCATTAATCAAAAGTGGGAGAAACTCGCGGGTCATTCTAATGCACCCAAACACGTTGACTTCGTAGCATTGCATGAACTGTTCGTCTGTCACGTCAGACGCAGGGAAACTGCAAGATTGGCCAGCGTTATTGAATAGGTAATCTAGGTAGCCGCCAGTGTGCTCGGCAACAAAAGCTTTTGCCTCTTTCACACTTTCCAACAGCGAGACATCACACTTGAAGATAATCACCCCTTTCTCCTTCAATGCCTCCATGGGCTCCAATCTTCTGGCACATGCAAACGTGGTGATGCCTCTCTTGGCAAACTCCGTTGCTGTGGCAAAACCAATTCCGGAGGATGCTCCAGTGACAAGAGCGTATCTGGGACGAGAAACAGACATGTTTACTCTGGAGAATTGGTAACAATTGTCGGCGCAATACCTAGTTCGAGTTGCTCTTTCGATTGCCGCTCCGCACTTCGATTGCCGCTCCGCACTTGTATGGAGGATAGTCAGTTCGTGGTAAGAAAACCACTATAGACGTGTCTGAAGGAACTGGATGCTTGAAGATCAAAAGAAAAAAAGCTTAAAAGAACTTTTCGGGAGTTTATCGCGTGATTTGCTTTTTTTTTCAAGCGTCCCAGCTGGATCGATAAGCAGGGCCATAAGGTTGGATAGGACACCTCCAAGTACGAAGTCATTTGCCTCTTCCGAGAGCCAATATTTGTGTGGTGTAGTTTCCTACGTATTTTTGTCAATTATTCTTCAGTATTTGCTGTCGTCTTGTTGGAATTGGATTTTTCTATGGATAATTGAGTTTCTCATTATTCCCATTAAGTGTAAATACTCTCAAAAAACACAGAATTTATTCCTAAATCTAGAATATTTGAACTCATAGCAAACTTGAGATTTGACAAAAAAATTACAGAAGGGTGGATGAATTTTCGTTTCAGTACCACAAAACTCACACATGAAGGCAAGATCTCTTCATCTGCAATGCTATGGCGAGTCCTTGGCTGCAAAAACAACATAAAGCGCGGCTACCAGTTGGAACTTGAATTCCTTCCTTTGAACATCTTTTTAAAAAAACCTTCAAATGCCCCCAACATCGTCTCATGTTCTACCTGTACCTTCTCAAGAGGACAAGATCATTTCGACGAAACGCGTCCTTGAAGACTTGCAAGCTACCTTGAGGGAAACCATGGCCGAAGCTAACATGATAATAGATCCCGCAACAGTTGCGCTCAATTTTACTGACCCAGATGGAGCTGATCTGAATGAGAACATCGAGAAATCGGCACGTTTTCTAAGTAACCTTCTTGATTCCAAATCTGAGCTCGAGATTCAGTTGGCTAAAGTCGACAACGAGGCAGCGCTCCTTAATGGCGTCTTGAAACACGCCGAGGACGTTGGCCAAGTCCAGGACCAGGAGAATTTCCAAGAGTGGGTTAGTATGCCTACTGAATACGTAGTGGCTACTCAAGGTGTGCTCAACCGCCATAATAGGGCGGTTCGTGAGTATCAGCGGTTTTTTGGGAAGGTGGATGCGCCCACCTTTCCACGCCGGCCCAAGGATTATGGTGCACCCGAGTATGAGAACGCAATCCCAACAAAAAAACTATGCTATGTGCATGGGAAGTGGATTACTACCTACGATGATGTCGACTTGAGAAATTCAAGCCCGGCAGTAGTATGCCAGTATGGAGATCTCTTGAAGAGGTTCGAAAAGCAGTGTGAGAATCTTAGCCTTCTTGAGAAAGAACGCAATGCATTCGAATGGAGAGCCGAGCGACTCGAAAAGTATAACGAAGTCCTTCGGAAGAAGTGTGACCAGCTAACTGAAAAGAGAAGCTCCACAAATGCTTAGATTAAGGTGCGGAGTACATACTCGGTGGGTCCGCTTGCAATCGTGGTCTGTCCTTTTGAAACCGCCCAACTCTGCTGAATTGTGGCGTGTATTCGGAAGGCTTACTCTTTTGAGAACTCCTTTGCCAATTCCTCATTGTCAAAGTAATGCATGAATTTGACGGGTTTTAGTTGACCGGGGCGATCCACATGAAGAACCGGGACGTCAAAGCAATATTTGTCGAACGCTTCCGAATTCTCAGGCTTCATGATATCGACAACAGTGAGAGGAATGTTCCGGAACGGATCCCGCTTAAGGGTCTCGTCAAGTATGTGATGTGCATTTTTGCAGAGCTGGCACCCTTCTTTCGTGAAGAGAGTCAATGACGCGAGCCGAAGTGGTTCGACGGTTCGGAAGAGTCGAACCCGTGTTGCGAACATGAACGTGGTAACACCACTTCTCCTCAGTCTCAATCTGAGTGTCACATATTTTTTACTCTTTTATGCAGTGCGAGAGATCCTCCAACGGTCTCGCTTTGGAGGATCGTTATCTTCAACGGGAACGCAAACTTTCGCGGAGGTTATGAAACCACAACGCAAATGCACATTGGCAGCAGCGGCAGCCAGGCAAACTTTCGCTGTCACCAAGAGAACGGAATGCCGATTTCGGTTTCACACCTCCCCGCCCAGCCCCACTCGGCGACTATATGCCGTATTTCTTACTTGCGGCTCATTCTCATTTACGTATTTGGTATGGGCATCAGGGACGAACATAGTCCGATGACCTTGTGGTCTCATGTACATTGTCCACGATAATTCCGGAGCCTATATATCGTGACAAAAGTTCATTTCTTTGGTTTGCAAGTGAAGACAGAGCACATTTGATCTACACAAAGAAGTTTGAAATAGCTGCAAATTACAATGAACAATCAGGTCGACGATAATTCCGTGTACACGTATCGGTCAGACAGTTCCAACGAAATCCCCATCGGGAAAATCGAGTTCAGCGGTGACTCCAACGAGTTGGTGATTATCGGCAACAGAAAATACTACACCCATGAGTTGATGAGAGCCTTCGGCGGTACATTAAACCCGGGCCCCGCTCCTTTCAAGGAGCCCCACTTCGGTAATCCGGTGTCCGTGGGCTTGAGTGGGTTTTCTATGTCGATGTTTGTGTTGTCTCTCGTCAATGCAGGTGCAATGGGTATCACAGTTTCCAATATTGTTGTTGGACTAGCTTGTTTTTACGGTGGGGCTGTGCAATTCTTCTGTGGTATCTGGGAATTATTGTTGGGAAACACTTTCGGAGGAACTGTGTTGACACTGTTTGGCGCGTTCTGGCTCTCGTTTGCTGCAATCAACATCAAAGCATTCAACATAGCCTCCGACTACGGAGATGATACTGCTCAGCTTGCTAATGCCATTGGCCTCTACTTGGTGGGCTGGGCAGTCTTCACCTTCATTTTGTTGTTGGCAACGATGAAGTCAACGGTTGCATTTTTCGGGATGTTCTTATTTTTACTCCTTACATTTTTGCTTTTGGCAGGCGGAGAGTTCACCGGGAAAACCAGCGTGACAAAAGCCGGCGGAGTAATCGGTGTGATTACTGCTTTCCTCGGGTGGTACAACGCTTGGGCTGGTGTGGCAACGAAACAGAACTCGTACTTCACTTGCTATGTGATCCCATTACCAAACTCCGCTTAAGATAAATAATAGCAAAGGCATGTTCGAGTGCCGTGCTGATAATGGAAAAATAATTATTGAGTATTATCGGTAACGAAGATCCGAATGTTCACTGTGCATGAACGAATGCAGCGGAATTTTTGTTGCACAAAACGCGACAAGTTATTCCGAGAAAAACGTCTTCGCCACTCTTAATAAACCCGTGCACCATGGATCTCACTGAGTGGGCTTGTGCACGATTTTAGTAATCAAGATTCCCCAGTAACGAGAACAGAATGAGAGTCGTGTGGTTGTTTTTCTTAGCTTCAGTGATTGCGTCGAGTCTTGTTCGGGTAAATGACAAGAATTTCAATGACATCGTCAAAAAATCGAGCAAGTTCACGTTGGTTGACTTTTATGCTGACTGGTGCAGACATTGCATGAAGCTTATGCCTACAATTGAAAAGCTAGCGGAAACATTTGCAGACACGCCAGACATCCAGATTGTCAAGATCAACGGTGATGAGGACGGAAGAAAAATGACAAAGAAATACGACATTCCTGGCTTCCCCACGTTACTTTTATTCCATGGAGATGATGACCCGATTGAGTTCGAGGGCATGAGAGACCATGACTCCATCAGCAATTTCATTCAGAAGGCATCGGGAATCAAACCCGGCAAGAAAGAGGAAGAAGAGGAAGCGCCAATCCCCATAGTTAAGAATCAGGTCATGACAATCACCGATGATAACTTTCGCGAGTTGGTGCTTGATGCAGACTACAAGACCATGCTCATTTTCAGTACTCCTTGGTGCAGATACTGCAAAGAGGTCAAGCCAATCTGGCAGGAACTTGCCAACAAGATTTATGACTCCGACCAGGACGTTGTTCGCTTCGGCGAGGTCGATCTCAGTGCTGAGAAGAAGGGTTTATCACTGAACATCAACGCTCAGTTCGGCGTGCGTCTGTTGCCCACGATCTTGTTTTTCGACCCTGCCAAAGTCGACAAGGACGGCTTGAAGCGACCATTAAAATACGAAGATGATCGCAACTTGGAGTTCCTATTAAGTTTTGTCAACGACGAGACCGGATTGAGCAGGAATCAGGAGGGCAAGTTATTTTCGAATGCGGGACGGATCATGTCCATCGATGAGGCAATCAAAAACTCGAACGGTGAGAATGAGGAGGCGATTATAAGGCAACTCGAAGATTTGGAGAAATCTCACGCAGAGCACGGCAGGGACGCTTTGGTCGACCAGAACGTTCTCTTTTTCAAAGACGATGTGACCATGATTCCATTTTACAAGAAAGTGGTCAACAAGCTTATTTCGGGCGACAAGGAGTATATCCTGAACGAGATTGGGAGGTTGAAGAGCTTAATTGCTCTGGAGGAGAAGAATGTGGAGAGATCAGCTTACGATTACATGCAGAAGAGATTGAACATACTAGAAGGGGTTGCCAAAATCAAGAAGTTTTGATTGAGATTTAGAGTGATCAACGCATTTTATTAACTCTGCTCCAAGCACTATAAATACCTAAGCCGACGAATACATGACCGATTTCCATGCCGAAACATTAAAGAGTTTACCACTCAATGGGCTTGAACTTCTGAACCTGTCTCACCTTGTCAGGCCAAACTCTTCCATCTTGCACAATGCATTCATCGATGATGGGCACCACGTTATTCGGCTTGCATCTCGCCAACCATATGTTCTTCCCCGACTTCCTCAAATAAATAATTACGTTAGCCGCAAACTTGTGCCCACCAATATGGTTGACATAAGCAACCTTGACACCGCCTTTCCTGTCGTCAGACGGATCTCTGTATAGCCCAAGATCTCTCAAGTGCAACTCCATCTCTTTCTTCATGATTGGAGCAGTGATGCCACACCTTTTATCTCTTGTTTTGTGCGAGCACATGAAGACGTAGGCGCTCTGTGGATCGACCTCGAATGTGACGCCAGGAAACTCTGGGTATGACGTGATATCAAAGGATTCCTTCTGCGCATCTCTCGAGGCTATGAGATCCGGGAGAAGACGATCAAGAACAGGTCCTGCCTCCTTCACTTTCACATTCTTCACCCACACGAAGAATGGGAGAAGCAACAAGTCGCCCACCTCGAAGTTCATGTACTTCTCGTCGGTTTCCAAACCCTGCGAGGAGAGCGAACTCACCGTCACCTTGATCTTGCTCACTTCGCCCAACCCGGGGAAGGAGGCAGAAGACGACCACTTATCAACTTCATGTTGGAGAGAGCCTGAAATGCTGAGAGCGTCGTGCTTCCAATCCGACTGGTTTGTGGGAACGACAATGTGGAGCCCGTAAGGCTTTGTGGACCCCCACAATGGGCTGTTATCGTCGTCTTTTGATGAAACACTGCCCGGGAACTTGGTGGTACAGGTCTCACATTCCTGTGAACAGTCTGCCACCTCGAAACCCAACTCTTGAAGTTCCTGGGTGTGGTCTTTTGCGCCTCTGAAAAGACCTAAGATGCCCATTTTGTAAAAATCTTCCAGGGGATATTTCTTGACGTATTTGCGGAGGGCAATAAAAATGAAGAGGGTGGCCCGAAAAAACCAGAAACAGTGGTCTTAAAGCAGCCTTTAAATGCAAGCGAGGGTCGCTGACGGTGGCGTTGTGTAATGGACAGATAACATTGCATTCATAGTACGTCTTGCAAAATACGATCCGAGACCGGCATACAGGTCGGCCCGAGATTCCAAGAAGGACATCCGAGTTGTGGCACATTGTACTTATCGGTACAGACGGGAATATCGAAAAATTAATTTTCCAGATTTTTTTTTTTGGGAATCATATAAACCCTATTGATAGTCTCTGGTCAATTTGAGCGGATGGCGCAGAGTCCCTGATGTTGGTGACCCAGCAATACCTTGGAAATCTCGATGATCAGTTCGCACTCGCCACACAGTGATCGCCGACAGCAAGGAACAGATTGAACTCATGCAAGAAACCACGGAGAAACTGGAAAAAAATTAGTCAGGATCAGCAGTACTCACCCGTAAAAATACGTTATGACAGGTGAAGAAGCCGCTATAGCGAAAAACAAATTGATTTAGTACCTTGGCTGCAAATAATGAAAGTGAGCACAGCGAGCAGTCAAGACCGTAACCACTCCAAGTGAACGAGTATATCTTTTGTTAGCAGTTGTGCCGGTTTTCACCTAGCTGTTGGACCCCAATGGATTAGCTGTGGTAATATAACGATCAGTATACACCTGTCTTGTGCTAAGGACGATCGCTGAAATCGCAAGTCTTCTTTTGGAGATGTTAATTTGTGTGAACTCTTTGGATCGATCATTGTAGGAGACTAGAGAAGCTCTATAGTAAGTATAAGACACTCTGATTGGTTTTACCAAAGTCAAAGTTTCCAACTTCGCCAAGCCTCAATTTTCTTCTCGCAAGCTTGAAGTTCGACCTGTAGAATTCCGCGTCATGGACCTTTCCATTTATGTTGGCACAGAGTTGGATATCTGCCATTGATCATACTGATTGGTGCGAGCCAATGAAGATCGCTGCTGCAGCATCGTATATTAGGACGCACATGGGTTAGTTACATCGGAAGCGAGTTTCCAGAAGAACTACCAACTGCAGTACGCTCTCCACAATGGGCGATCTTCAAGACAAACCCAGCTATTTCAAGAAGATAGAGAAAACTCGCAAGAGCTTCATTAGCTAATCAAAACATTTCTATAAAAGTTTATTGGTCACATGTTGAACGGGGATGGGAGAGGGATATGTGGCGCAGTTGAGTCCAAGTTGTGGCACTACAAGTAATAAAGTATCACAGAATCAACAGTCTCAGCCAGGCTTCACTCAATTGGGCCCCCTATAGGTCAGTAATTCTATGGCTCACATACGAGCACTGCAAGGGAATTACTGTGCTCGAGCCACATGCCCATTCTCCTAGTCCTCCACGTACAACTGCTCTCCTTTGCTTCTGCGTAGAAAACTTGGGCAATTTCCTCCAGGATTTCTTCTTCCGGTCGTATGTGAGCTCTCTCATTCTGGGAGTGTAGTAGATAAACTGTGAGCCCACTAAGAATAACTGTACCACCTCGCCATGTTTGACGTCGCATGCAACTGCATTGGTCACCGACTCGGACAATTCGAGAGTCACTGAGCCGGTCAAGGAAAGCGAAATTGCAACAATATTAGGACTAACTCCGAATGAACCAGTCAATGACTGGCCAAGTCCAATAGTCGATTGGATGTTAAGAGCCCCGCCTTGACCGTTGACCTCACTGTGGCAATGTGAGACGGGAATTCGGGTGGCACTATCGACAATGTAGAGTTTCTGGAAGCCGAATTCAATCCACGAAATTTCATTCTTGTCGCCTTTACTTTTTTTCTTCCTAAACCCGGCAGCACTTAGGCCGTCCAAATTCTCCTCGATATCCCAGTAGTCGTTGTTCCTCTGAGCCACAAATGTGTTTGTATTTTCCACATGGAAGACAAAGTCTTCCGTTGGTTCCGACAAAGCTTTAGAAAACTTGTTTTGCAATTCAGTCAAGTTTCGCACCTCAATGATGCGTGCTGACTGTGAGCTTGGCAATTCAAAGTCTCGGGCAACAAGAATTGCCGCTGCCCACGCGTGGGCAAATGTTAGGAAATATTGAAATATCATTAAGTCTGTCAGAAAGTTGAAGGTTGTTTTTTGAGCAGGGGATAGGCATTTTATATTACATTCCTCCGAAAAGTGCCATGTCAGAACATATTTTTTTTTGCAATGGCGTACTAAATTAATTAGCCAAGAAACGTTTAAGCTATGCTAAGAATAGCTTCTAGAAGAAAGTGCATCAGGTGATAAAAAGTTATGATTCCTCAAAATCCCCACGATGGAAGAAACTTGAAATTGCTTCTCTCTGGGTACGATAGAGACCCAGCCACAGGACCGAATTTGAAGTCGAATTTATCTGTGAAAGGAAACCCAATCCAGCAAATAAGCGTATGCAGTACGGAACACACCAGAATTTGACCCTAGCCTCAGGAGAGCGTGCGAGTAACACAAGCGATTTTTGTGAAATTCCCAGCACATCACTTCCACAACCAGTTGGAAATTTCAAGAAGGACGGTGAGAGGCTTCTATTGTCTGTATTAAGACTTGCAAATCCGCTTGTTCGATACCATTTATTTTGCGAGTGTGAGGTTGGAATTCGGTTGTCCAGCAATTACCCTCATCCCTGCCAGCTCTTGGATGATCGCATAAGCTCACAGCCAATGATTCTGATGCATCAGGTAAAGGGCGAGATCTTTTCGCCGCCTTCACAATCACAGCACCTAGCTCACGCCGGCGAAAAAGATTCGGAAACTCATCAACGCGAGAGCCCGCTTACCCCAACTTCCCGGTCTTTGAAAGGAGCTAGTCTGGAAGTATCCGAAACGGATAGCCACGATACTACGCCGAGCTCCATAGCAGATGATGGAGATCCCCAGAGATCTACGCTTACATTAACTTATTCCAAATTGCCGAGAGACGTGGATCTGGACCACGCAACTATGGTTGAACTCGCGAGCAAGACTATCACTGAGAGTTTGGTGCCTTCTCGTGAGGTTGAGGATAAAGAAACCGAAGAAGAGGTCCATCCAGACTCTCCTAAATCCAAACAAGTCGATCCCGCACTACTATCAAAGACCCAGCCACAAGGAAACGGATCTACTTTCGATAAGGTTCCCGAGAGGCCATCGGATATGTTGAAGGAGTCTCGAAGACACACAACACCAGTTTTGCCATTGGCCAGAAAGTCAGCAGAAACTTCCCGTTTCAAGAGCTCTTTGGATTACGGTGACGGTCATACTATCACCCTGCATAATCTCCGCCAAGCGGGATCGAAGCACTTGACCTCTAGGTCGACTTTCCCAATCATTGATCGCGGTTCTTCGAGCATCGATCTTCACAATCTTCGCAGGCTCTCCGGGCAAGATTCCGCAAACTCAGAGCTTTCGCGTATGAGAAACTCCATCATCGTCAAAAGAAACATCCAGAAGCGAAAGAAGGATTTCCTTGAGGATGATGCCGTGTATGTTGGTAACAAGATTATGGAGGGGCATCATAATTTCGTGATGGCCTACAATATGCTTACTGGTATACGTGTGGCGGTTTCACGATGCTCTGGAGTGATGAAGAGATTGGATGATGCTGACTTCAAAGCCACAAAGAAGTTGACTTTCAACATGGACGGAAGCGAGTTGACTCCATCATCAAAATATGATTTCAAGTTCAAGGACTATTGTCCTGAAGTCTTCCGTGAGTTGAGGTCATTGTTTGGGATTGACCCTGCGGATTATTTGATATCGATTACGGGGAAGTACATTCTCTCTGAGCTTGGATCACCAGGCAAGAGTGGGTCCTTCTTCTACTATTCTCGAGACTTCAGATTCATCATCAAAACGATTCACCATTCTGAACACAAGCAATTGAGGAGAATTTTGAAGGATTATTATCACCACGTGAAAGCAAATCCAAACACCTTGATCAGTCAGTTTTATGGTTTACACAGATTAAAAGTTCAAGGAGGAATCAAAAAAGTTCATTTCATTGTCATGAATAATCTCTTCCCACCACACAGAGATATTCATTTGAAATACGATTTGAAAGGTTCGACTTGGGGGAGATATTCAAGGATGACCGACAAACTAAACGACTTATCGCATGTTACTTTGAAGGACCTTAATTTCCTCGAAAGGCACGATAAGATTCATTTTGGCCCAACCAAACGGAAAATTTTCTTGGAGCAACTTGAGGCCGATGTCAAGTTATTGAAGCATATTAATGTCATGGACTATTCCCTTTTACTAGGCGTTCATGATGTCAAGAAGGGAAACTCGGCCACTCCCACAAAGTTGTCAGTTTTCGATCCCAAGTCTAATGTCAAATCCGAAGTCATCAAAACGAGTCCCAGGGATATTGATAGAGGTATTGATCTTCCCAAGGACGTGTTTCCCGGCCGCTCAAAATACATATTCTACGGCCATGATGGAGGAATCCGAGCAACAAGCGAGAATAATGACCCAGAACCACAAATCTACTATGTGGGCATAATTGATTGCTTGACGAATTACTCCATGAAGAAGCGTCTCGAGACATTTTGGAGATCTCTCAATCACAAAAGGCTGACAATATCGGCGCTTCCTGCCTCTGAATATGGCGATCGTTTCATCAAATTCATCAAAGATGGCATAGCACACGAGAAGATCAAGTCAAGCTAGACATACCAGCATATTCACACCACTTTTTCGCAAAATTACGCAGCATGGATAAGCATTGCTGCAAGTTTTGTGATTACCAAGCTTTCAATTCACTTGATATACTCGAAATTAGCATAGGAATCAGTTCTCAGTCATAAAATGTTTTCACGAAATTCAGATCCGGTGTTCAGCGCCACATGTAAGCACATTGCGACTCCCAAATTCTTCCCGAAGACCATATTCGGGTATGGAAAAGAAAATATTCCAATGAATCCGACGTTTTCGTCAGCAAGGTATATTGGGCATTGGCCATGCTTGTGGTCAAATTTAGTGCTGCAGTCTCGTATTGGATGCCTTTTTTTTAGACCCGGTGATACGAAATCAGTACGCCATTATATCTGAATCGCTGACTTTTAATGATATTGCCGTGATTAGCTTATTCCCAGAATAGTATGAAACCGTCAAGTGAAACAAATCATGTTGCATCTTGAGTTGGGTCCACTGCCATTCTCTATTGGATGGATTCGCACCCGAATAAGATGCATTACAGCTCGCGTCGAATGAATTATCGAGCATAAACTTGAAGACATGCTTTACTATGGCAAGGTACTCCACCGTTCGTCGATCAGAGCGTTAACAATCAAGCAAGCTCCGCATGTTTCGAATTCCACATCCGTACTCAATAACTCCATCAGCAATACCTCGAACATCGAGAGTGTGGAGGACTTGCCAAACTTGAAATCAATGGGCACAGTGAAGATGGAAGCCGTGGGAGTTCCGCCCTCGGCTATGTCTATAGGAGTTCCTCCATCACTCCCAGTGTACTTCCGAAGACGAACTCTTCTCGCCATTCAGGCCAACCACAAGCATATCTCACTTTCAAACAATACAATTCAACTATTCAAGCGGTTGTTCTACGGGAACTTTGTGTCTAGATACCAAAGCCTAATTGGCACCGAGCCGTTCTCCTTGATGGTGACGGCCAGTCCTTTGACGGTTCTCCCATCGATTTTTAAGAACACGACATCCAAGTCGTTCGCAAGCATTTCACTCGATGGAATCAGTGATTGGGCTATATTGAAGCCCGATGCATTACACATTTATGCCGGGCCCTCCTTGAACATTGACATGTTCCGTTTACCTCGTCAAATTTCTCGTCAATTGGCCAAGAGATTGGACACATCGACCAAAAGTTTGACCGGACTTTTCCACTGGGCACGCCCAGGATACACATTTGTTAGCGGAAGAGGGAACATTGGAATCTCGGGAAATGGAGTAGTATACTCAGTGCAAATTGCCGAAGGTGAAGAGCTTTCAATCAACAAAAACAACTTGGTTGCGCTTTCCGTGAACGGACCGCATGACATCCAAAACTGTGTCATCAAGTACACCTATCCCGTTAGCGACAAGGTAAAGGAGATTGTTACTACCGAGATTGCTCCTCCAAGAATGGCACAAATAAGAAATTGGCATGATTTCGTCATCAACTCCAAGTATTACGCTTGGAAAGTATCGAAATTCTTTCAAAAGTTCAGGAATCAGCTGCTCCCCAAATTGTTGGTGGGCAACATGGACTTCGTTCGGGTGATTGGTCCTCGTTCAGTTCTTCTACAATCTGGTGGCCCACAGCAGTCTTTTGAGCGTACTTTCCATTTACCTGGTTTAAACTCTTCGAATTTAGTTGGGGTGGAGACTCCCAAACTGCCCGTTTCTACGGAGAGAGCTCCCGCTGACTATCTTAACATCGTTTCCTTCGACGCCGAGGGAAAACCTTCCATCAGAAGCACGAATGATTTTAAGGATACAGTGAAAGATTTGGAAAGACATCGTTCATAAAGCCACGCTATGTTCATACGCCACACAAAGCTACGAGATCATAAATTAGAAAAGTAACTAAGCGGCACTTCATCCATTAAGGCATCAACGACTAGAACTTTCCGAGCTGCTGAAGTCTGCACCGGTCGAAGGTGAGCTGCTCGACTTGGACGAGCTCCGTAGGTCCAAATGTACAGCATCGTCTTTGCGAGAATAAAGCTCAATCTCTTGCGGATTTGGAAGTGGGAATTGCCTCCCCAACGAAGAAGCAACAACGGGAAGCTTGCAGCTCCTCCTTCCTCTGCCTCGGCGCACTTTCCGTTTCCGCTTGCGCGGAACAGTGAACTTGGTGCTGTCCAGACACTTGAGGGACATTGTGTCGTCACCACCACCACCATAGTTCACGGAGGGCAAGGATGTCTTCATCTTTGCCTGTTCCAAGTTGTGCGCCTTCATGTTGGCAATACTCAACTTCTGGATCGGGAGGAAATTAGCGTTCGAGGGCGATGTGCTCATTGGAATTGGAGACTCGCTGTCTTCATCTTCCTTTGCTCGGCCCTCTGGGATCAAGTCCTTGTTCATTATGACTGGGCCTGGGTTGTTGTCGCCTCCGGAACTTTCGGAGGCAGACCCATCATCCATATTCTTCCCACTCTCATTGCTGCTCGGAATGCCAGATGAGCTCTTTTCGTACGAAGAGGCCCCCATGGATGTTGAAGCAGTATTGGACTTGCTTCGCAACGACAAGTCGGTGTACGACCCATCGGAATTACTTAAAGAAGTAAGATCGGCATCACGCCTGTACGGTTTCGAATGGCGTAGGCCTCGCATTGTCAGCGTACCCACATCGAAGGTAGGAGTGGGCCGGTTCACGCTCGAGCTTCGCTTGCGTTCTGGGTACTCCCGAGAACGTTCCCGGACCTCCACCAATGAACCGCTGGGGTAACTCAAGGATCGAGGTGGCAGGTACTGGAAGTTGGTGCTGTTGAATGCCGACGGTAGAGTAACGAGGACTCGAACTGCTGGCGTGGTACTCGTGTGTTGAGAGTTTCTCGTAAGTGTTTCTGGGGGCGTTACCTCGTAGGGGATGCTGATTCCCCGGAGCCGCAGGGTTCAATTTGGCCGTCGACTCCGGTGCCCTCGAATGTTTGAGGGATACCAGCAGGGCGGTTGGCGCTCCAGGGTTGGCGGAGTATTTCGATAACACTTTCTTCACCGCCACGAACAATTCATTCCACTCGAATACTTTCAAGTCCTTCTCAATGTTCCTGGGTCGAGGGTTGTCCATGGCCATGAGAGAATTGAAGAGTCTCTTACTCTCATTGTTAAACCTCGTGATAGTTGAAGGTTTGAGGAATTGCAAGTTCCGGCGAATGCGGCTTTTCTCCTCAATGGAGAATTGTACTCCCACCAAGTGTTCAAGAACCAAGATGACGTCAACAGATGTCACGACAAACTTGCTCTCCTCTTCCCACTTGACACATGAGATGACAAGCCTTCCGTCGTTGGGGATGTACGAATCCGGTCTGATGGATTCCGCTTCGATATGGAAGTTCGCATGTGACTCACGAGCCACATTTAAATACACTAGCCTCCTTCCCGCCACCAACTCTTCGTCATTCCATCCAGACATGACATAGTTGACACTGGGATTGACATGTAACTGTATTGGCGTGTTGATGATATCCAAATGTTGACGGATGTATTCCGACAGCAAAGTACTGGTTCTTATTAAAGTCGGCTCTGTTCCAGCCGAGACCATCTTTGACCTTTGAAAGAAGTTGCTCTTGAAGTTTAGGGACTCAGAAAACTAATATATGATATACCAGCTGTATCAGGGAAGAAAATAGAGTACGGAAAAGGGCGATATATCACAAAATTTTGCTTGTGGCAAGTGCGCGCACTTGCCCCGTTGCTTGCTTGCGGCTAGTAAATTTGAACTCGCCTCGCCACATATCCTCGCAGGACGTCACCACGCCCGTTACTGCACAAAAATTGTTTATTGCGTCATTTGATGAAAAGCAACGCTCAATATAGCAACCATAATGTTGATGTGCAGTCACACCTGCAGCGCTTAATCAAATTGCAGGCCCAGACGCATTGTCTCGATTTTCGTCAATAAGCTAGGATATCGATCACGATATTAACGACACTCACCAACACTTCTACGCATACTAAAACAACCACGATGAACTCAAGGTTCTCCTCTTGTGAATGCCCGAGTTGATCTTTCAACATTTGTAGCAAATCAGAAATGACTTCAAGTCGCTGATTGAGAAGTTCCACCCTCTGATTGATCTCCAAGTATCCGCAAGTAGCCTGGTATATCGGCTCCAAATGGGGCTCAGCCCACATTAGTTCGGGGGAATCCAAAACGGAGCCGTGGAGGTTGATATTTATGCGCAAGATGAAAAGCTCGCCGATAGATTTCATTGTCTCGTCTCTTGTCATTTCCACTTTGCCCGTATGCGCAATTTGCTGAGGAATGTCTTGAGTATCTTCAATAGTATTGTCAACAAGCTCTTCAAACAACGAAATTTTGACAGATTGGGCTAAAGCGTGAGATATGGACAATTTAAGCATGTAGTTTGAATCATCCCTCAAGGTAATGAAATCATTGTAGATTCGCGGTTGATAAGAAGTTGTAATGTAATAATTGAACTCCTCAATTTGGATGTCTTCCGCTGATAGCTTCTCACTCTCAAATTTGGCGAGATCCTCCAAAAATGCTTGCTCCTCTTTGACGGTATAACCCCACATGATAACCACTCCATACTCGAAAACGAAGACATCATTATTCCTTCCAAACTCAATTTCGCCTCCATCATCGGCTAGCTGAATAAGTTTACGGCTGTCATCTTCAAAATCACTTCTCCAATCCTTATAAGTGAAAGGCGTGTAAAGGCACTCATCGAATAACTTCGGCAGGGTGTTGTGAATCCGTTTGCGATCTTTGAGCCATCTTATAAGATCTTTCATTTTGTAGGATCCGCAGGTACAGTAAGCTGTGACCCTTGGGAGAAGATCTCGGTGCAGTTTGCTTAATATCTCTGCATCCTTTCTGGCAGGCTTGTCCTTGATTCTCGTCACTTGAGAATACACTCCACCATTCGCTTGAGCAGTGTGCTCGTTGAAATCTCCTAGCAGCCCATCGGTGGAATCACTGAGAGATGGCGGATCTTCTGGCAATAGTTTTAATTTCTGAGTTGTCCGGCTGATTCTTTGGAGTCCGATTTTAGACGGTTGGGAAATTTTGGATGTTCCTTTATTCGCTTGTGTCGTTGAAAGTAACTTCGCATTTCTTGATGGTGCAGTCGGCTTGGAAGCGATTGGACTTTGAAGAAGTGGTGTTTGCTCGTGGTTCAGCAGCATTTATTATGTTCTCATTGCCTTGTAGGGTTTAGCGAGTTCATGTAATTGATAGTATCGGATGTACGGATCTACTTGACTTTGGTTGTACCGGGTCCAAGGATGCGGCGGTTATACAAGATACGTTTCCCATATGTCGCTTTGGGCGTTTTGAATACTACTCTTGTTAGTAAACTTAATGCCAAGTTTATAAATCCGTCACTCTAACGTGAATATAGACTTGCATCCGACGGTGATACCCTCTATGTACAAATTTCTCCGGCGAGTAATGTGATTTCAATTTTCGCTTCCAATTTTGTTTTACTGAAGTCATGATTCGGTGATGTTATTTCACTGGAAGGTACCCCGAACGATATTGATGACCACCAGTAAAATGTGTGTTCATCATCTAGGGCTAACAATGAGAGGCCTGCTAAAAAGACCCGTACACCACGCATACGCGATGAGCCAGAAAATTCACTGAGTGATCAGCTCAAGAGGTATTCCCACAGCATGGCTCGGTCAGTGGCTTCCTCCGATTCTGAGAGGAGACATGTGTTTTCGTCATTCAAAAAGCGTGTGGATTCGATTAAGATTGAACCCAACAAAAGCTTACAAACGAGGGCCCATGACTATGTTGACAGCTCTTACTTTTTGGCGGCATTGCAACACTGGAAAGAGATCAACATAAGTGGCGACTTCACCGAGTTTACTTCATCCATCGAATCATACTGCCAAACATTGCCGCAGATTTTACATCACCAGGAAGCAATATTTGATGCTTTGAGCGTACACATAGTACGAGCTGATGTGAACTCGATCCAGCCTTTGCTTGAGCTTGCAACACAATTTGTCCATGATTTGGGTCCAGACTTCATGCCTTACTACCTCAAATTTCTTAAAATGATTGTCAATCTAGCAGAATCTACCAATCCGAATGATACTCAAAATCTGAGGAACTCCTCTAACATTCTAGAATGGTGCTTCAACTGCTTAGCCTTCACGTTCAAGTACTTGTCGAAAGAAATTGTTGCGGACATCAAAACCACCTTGAATGAATTGATTCCTACTTTGCTGTTAACAAAAAAAGTTTACGTGTCTCGATTTTGTGCTGAGGCGCTATCATATTTGATCAGGAAGCTTGACCGAAATGGAATAATGGATGTCATTGTTTTGACTTTCGACTCTCACCATGCGCTCATTGAGGAGAATGAATCCTACCGTGCATCATTGGTGACGTTGTACAGTGAGGCAATGAAGAATACAAGGAACACATTCCACTCAAAGTCTCTCCCGATCATCTCATGTTTAATTGAGAATGCGACGAAGTCAGATATTGCCTCAGCGTCTTTTGTCTCAATCGTTTGTGACATTGTTCTTGAAATCTTATCTCATGGTTCGAAAGAATCATGTGAAAGATTCTATGATCAAACCACAGCATACCTCGCTACCGTCGTTCAGGAAGACTGCGAGCTAATCACGCTAACTTATGTGACTCAGGTTTTGGTCGTTATGTGCTTTCTGGATTCCGGAAGTAAGATAAATTCTTGGGCGCATATTTTTGACACCATCGATAAAATTTGCATGAAAGTGGAGTCCGTGGATACACCAGAAGAGGACAAAGTTTACGCATTTATGACCAACCTCATACACTTGTTCGTGATTGTTATCAGAAACTGCACGCTCGATGTACTCACACTGCAATTCAACAAGCTCAACTCTTACGCTCTTCATTTGTTCGATGGGAAATTCTATCTTGCGTTTGTCGAGTGCCTGTTGGCAGTATCAAGAGAGAAGATGACATCCTTTGGTGCTGGGCAATTGGTCCAATCATATGCAAGCTCATGCAAGTTAGAATCAGAACTTGCCAGACTTTCTTTATTCTTAATTCGCCACATAGGAGAGCAATGGGGCATCAAAATTCATGCCCACCTGGACATTCTACTCTCACTATCGAACGACCTTCGCGATTCAAGTGACCAAAACCTTTCTTATATCCTTTGGAAATGCGTGGTCTTGAGTCACGCACCCGGGTTCTCGATCAGTGAAACACAAATCGTCATAAATCTTTTGCAATCTTCGATCGAGACCCTTCCCTCCTGCCAATTGAAGAACGACATTATTGGGATATTACTTGCTGTTGCATCTTCCACAAACCTTGTGAAGGTAACAGAAACTCAGGTACAAACGATTTTCAGTAGTGTGGTGAAGGCGTTGAATCAATCAAGAACGTCAATCAAATTTCTTGATGCCCTCATTGTTATGCTCGAAAATCATGGCGAGACATTGAAGGAACTGATAAGCCAGTTTTGGTCACAACTCACAGGCAACTTGGTCCACAATCTCTCATCGCCCAGTCCACGGTTAAGGGAGGCAACGTCGACTTTATTGTTAGCATGTCATACCTCACAAGGTTTTGCCACACCAGATGTAATCAAACAAATGATGTTGATTGATCAGATTCCTCTCACTGTGAGCAACTCTAACGATATTAAGATGAGAATACGCCTCTTCTTTTCTAACATGGGAGAAACGTCCAAATTGACTCCTCTCGAGAAAGAGAGTGCCGCTCGTTTTGTAATAGGTTTGTTAAACAATCAATTCCAACCATCTTGGACTGCTGTTTATGAGGGTCTTCCCAGACTCTTGAGCATTGATTGCTCTGAGGAACTTTGGACTGTCTTGAGAGAATTTTTGGAGATGAATTTCGAGAATCAAGAGGCTCCGTATACACCTGACGATTCTATATCGTTCGATCACGATGATCTGTTTGTCTTGGAAAGTCAGTCTACTGATAAGCGTCTATTTGGGAGCTTTCAGAATATCGTTAACCTGACCAAAGTTGAAGACTCTGAAGTCCTGAAGGCTATCGTCTCTCATATGGAAGCTTCTTCCCAGGCAGTTGCATACAAACCCTTACTTCGGGGGAGGATTGTTCAGGCTTTACTCTCAGTGCCTTCTCTTGTGGAGAGACACGGTTCTCAATTCATTAGCTTTGCGATCAGAACTGCCAGCTACTCGCGCCAAGTTGTGAACACCAACAATGATTCAGAACGGTGGAATTCCAAGGAGATCTCAGAGCTTTTTTCCGTCTTTTGCAAGTTCAAGAGCTTAAAAACTATCCCAGGCAACGAAGATCTATATCTCACCGTTTTGGATTCGCTTACGTCTAGGCAAACCAGCATTCAGAAACTGTCTTTATCTGTATTATTTGCCTGGAATCGGAAGTCCATCAACAAATACAAAGACAACTTGAACAATCTATTAGATGACAAGTTGTTCCGTGAAGAACTCCAGTCCCTTTTGATTGCAGATTCCACTTGCAAAATTGAAGACGAAGATGCTTCGGAAGCTATTCCGATCGTTTTGAGGATCCTTTATGGGAGAGCGAAAGGGAATTCCAACAAAAATAGCAAGTCGGGGAAGAAATTTGCAGTTGTTAATGTGCTTCCCAATTTGCCTTTGGAGTTTACCCAACAGTTTTTGGATTTGACCTGCGAACGAATCGACTACAAGCCCTTCTTCAGCAGTCTTTCTCAGCGAGATGATGAAATTCTTTCCAAGACGAGTAGTCAAGAGATGAAACACATCACTGGGTATTTGAACATGCTTCAGGAAATTTATAATGCGTTGGGGTTCAAATTCGCGAACACCTTGAGGTCGACGGTCCCGCCATTAATTTACTCATTGGTAATCGCTCAGAGTGCTATTGAAAATAGCGACACATTTGATTCAACAAATGACAAAATCTCAAGAAACGTGAGACAATTGGGTTTCAAATGTCTCAATACCCTATTCAAAGTGATGGATGGCAAGCACAGTTGGGGAGACGATTTGTCATTAATTTTCAATTACATCGTTAAGCCAAGGCTTGAAAAATTCTCTCAGGAAAATGCCCAACAGACGTCATCTTTGATGCAGATCATGTTGAGCTGGATAGAATGGGACAACTGTATCCCGTTCTTATATCAGGACGACTTTGCAGCCTCGAGAGCTATCATTGGAATTCTTAGAAACCCACACGTGAAGGAAGAAGTTGTCGATTCAGTTTTGAATTTCTGCATCACATCCCTCTCAAAGAAGAATGTGAAATCAGACGACTATTTTACAGTGCTTGCTATCATTGTGGATACCCTTTTGGATGTGTTGCCTTCAATCTTGGAATCATCAAATGACCGGGATATCAACTCAAAAACTGCCTCTGTTTTGTTGCTCATCATCCAGGGCGGATACATAGATGACAACGACACGAAAAGGCGACTTATTGCAGCATCAACTTCTGCATTGAAGAAATCACCAGTTCAGATTGGCATAAATGACAAAGTGAGCATTCTTCTCTCGCTTGCTTCGATAATTGAAACCTTTGATTGTTCAGCTTCGGAACTTGACACAGTCATAGATGTTTGCTCCAAAGCGTTCCGCATTTACAAGGATCGTACTGTTCGAGAGTCACTTGTGAAAGTTTTTCATTCCCTTGGAAAACAGATCCCTGATTTCGAGGTGATTGCTGGTCTTCTAGCATCACTCAATTCCTATTCAGAGAGAAGAATTGCTGAACCGAATTTCGAACTAAGACTTGAGGCATTTAGAGAAGTGAATGAGAATTTGTATCTCAAGCTATCCCTCCGTCAGTGGATGCCACTTCTTTATTGCGCATTCTTTTTCATCAATGACATTGAAGAGTTAGCCTTACGAACGAATGCGGCATATATGTTGATGAGATTTGTTGATTCCAACTCTTGTCGAAATGTTTCACACGAAACAAGTGAGTTCAACCTGGTTTTCAATTCCGTATTCATGCCTTTCCTTCGTCAGGGGCTCAAGAAAGAAGAGGAGCAAGTCAGAGAGGAATACATCAATGTCCTAGCACACATTGTCCGAAATGCGGATAGTTTCCCTGAATTTAAAGGATTAAGTGTCTTGGCGAATGATGACAGAGAGTTGGATTTCTTTTCCAACATCACTCACATCCAACTCACATCTCGTCAGAAGGCAATTCGTGACTTGATAGAAATTCGGAACAAGATTAGTCCTGATTGCATCTATCACTACGTTCTACCAATCACAGAGGTCTACACCATTTGCAAGGATGAGAGATACAGAAACATTTTGGATGACACACATGAATCATGGTCATATCTTATTCGCTGTATTAGTTGGAATCACTTCAGGCAATTGTTCAGAAAGCATACGGCAAGTCTTTCTCGAACCACAGATCAATTGAGAGATAAAGTGAATTTGGTTACGAGACTCTCACAAGCTCTCATCGCATCTTACAAGGGTCGAAAAGCTGGACAAGATCATGACATAATGGAAGACTTTCCTGATCAGGCCGAGATCGACCGGTTTGTCATGAATGATTGCATACCCGGTATTATGAAAATTTTGAGAGTGCGAAATGATGAAACGGTTATTGCTAGAACACCACTAGCTGAAGCTGCAGTAAATCTTCTTTTGTGCACTTCCGAGGAGATTATCTTCGCCGAGTTACCAGGAACCTTGACAAGCACATGCCAAGTTTTGAGATCACATACTCAACATTTAAGAGATGCAGTGCGGAAGACTTTGGGCAAGATTTCGATTATTTTGGGGGCTAGGTATTTCAAGTTCATTATCAAGGAATTGAAGACTGCCCTCTCTCGTGGAGCCCAAATTCACGTGTTGAGTTATACCGTTCATTTGTTATTAGTTGCCACAAGCGAGAGTTTCCAGTCTGGCGATTTAGATGAATCAGCACACTTAATAACTGGCATCATCATGGAGGACATATTTGGCGCTTCTGGGCAAGATAAGGATGCAGAGGACTACGTTAGTAAGATGAGGGAGGTGAAGTCGAAAAAGAGTTTTGATTCTGGCGAAATCCTCTCATCTAACATAAGTTTGCAATGCTTCTCTGCTCTTGTGGACCCTGTGAAGCTATTGTTGCGAGAGAACCTTCCACTCAAGACCCAAAGAAAATTAGATGAATTGTTGAGAAGATACGCCTTGGGCCTCAATCACAACCCTGCGGCTTCTTCAAGAGACATCCTTGTCTTATGTTACGAACTTCATAAGCAATCGCTCAGTTCCACAGAGAAAAGATCTCAAATCAAAAAGCAAGATGGCCGTGATGACCATTTCCTTGTGCAGCTAAATTCAAAACCGGCACGAATTAGCACTGACAGTTCCCAATATCTCAGCACGCTACAGAAGATGTCCTTTGAGCTTTTGCGCACGGCGTTAGGAAGGCATCCTGAATTGCTAAGCGTATCAAATATCGATGGATTCGTGCCATTGATGGAGCTCAGCTTGAAATCTGACGATGAGAAATTGCTACAGGCAGTGTTTAAAGTTTTGGACTTGGTTGTCAAGTTGCCCTTCCCAGATCAGCGAGATAGCTTCTTCGAGAGCTCTGCTGTGAAAGCATTTACAATTCTACAAGACTCGCCAACGACAACCTCAGAAATCAGTCAAATCAGTTTAAAGTATTTGGCAACAGTGGTGAGACACAAACCAAGCCTTAATCTCAGTGATAGCGCATTGACTGTGGTTCTCACAAGAATAATACCAGATCTCGAGGAACCTGACAAACAATCGCTTGCTTTCAATTTTTTGAAAGCGATTGTTTCCCAGCATATCATGCTTCCCGAGGTATATGAAGTGATGGAGAAAGTTGCGAATATTATGATAGTCAATCACTCTAAGGAGATTCGTGACATGTCTCGCAGCATCTACTTCCAGTTTTTGATGGAGTATGAACAGGGTTCAAAGAAACTCAATTCGGCCTTCAAATTCTTGGTCAATAATCTCAATTATCCAACTCAATTCGGCCGCCAATCTGTTATGGAGCTCATGCACTCGCTCATCCTTCGATCTTCTACGGCAATTCTCACCCAATTGGCTACTAGCTTTTTCGTAGGATTGTCGACTGTGATGGTGTCAGATGAATCAGCGAAATGTCGTGAAATGGCTACGTCATTGATTTCACAAATCATGAAGAAGATGGGTTCTGAGAACCTCCAAGTTTTCGATAGATTTTGTCAGAACTGGGTCGTTCAGAGGTCCAATCCCCTTTTGCAACGTTGTGGTTTGCTAGTCTACAAGATCTATATCACTTTGTTTGGTTATGATCACAATTCCAGCCTTGACAAGGAAGTGATTGATTTGGTCATAGATATCATGGAAAGATCTCAAGTTACAGATTCACTTGAAGAGGTGGACTGGGAGGACGTTTATACAGCCCTCAGCGTGATTTCTAATTGCGCACAACGCCTTAATGAAGAAATTTTCTCTTCACAGTTCGAGAAGGTGTGGCATCTTGTCGTTTCGACCCTTCTTTATCCACACGCTTGGGTCAGATTACAAGGTGCGAAGCTAGTCGGGCTTCTCCTTCAACATCTCAGTGACACTAGCTTCGATGTTACTCCTTACGAAGTTCAAACCATTGCTTACAGGTCTCTCAGACAATTGAGCGCTCCTAATGTGTCAAAAGAATTGGGTAATCAAATTGTGAAGAACATTTCGACGATTGTCAAAAAATGGGAAGCTGAAAACACTACATATATCCATGTCGAACCTGAGGTTGAATCGTTGGACGTGTCAAAACAGACTTACAATGGGGCTAGCGATTTCGCAATTTCCAGGCTTTGTGCAATAATGCGTCAAGAGTCCCATCGAGACTCGAACGATGTCCCCAAGACGAGTGCAATTCAAATCACAGCGATGATAATTCAATTTGTGAGCGATGATAGGTTAATGGAGATTGCCGAGCAACTATTCAGTGGCCTCTTCAATTTCACTGACCCTGACAACCATGTTAATTATTCGGATGACATTGTGAATATTGCCAAAGAGTGTCTGAAAATTCTTGAAGACAGAATTGGAGTAACAAAGTACACTGCAATTCACACTCTGGTCAAGAAGCAGGTCGACGAAAGAAGATCGGAAAGAAGAGCCAAAAGGGCACATTTGGCTGTGAGCGCCCCAGAGATAGCGGCTCGCAGGAAGATCAGAAAGCACGAAAGGTTCAGAGAAAAAAGAAAACAAGAGAGGGATGAAAATGGATTCTACAAGGCTAAAAAGAAAAGAACTTTATAGAGTAAATAGAGAGGCGTACATGGTGAAGACAACAACTACTATGCTATTCATCTATTCGCGAATCGTCTTGAGATACGTCCCGCTTTGTTTCCGTGATTGAGGAATCGTCAGCGCCCTCTTCATATTTCAATCTTTTTGGTGTATCCTGTTCAAGTTCTTCACCAGGGTGCTTGAGGCCGACATTCTCCTCCTGTGCCCTCTGGGCGTTTGTATTTTGCCGTGGCTCAACGGAAGGCTTTCTCTTATTATATTCCATCATTTCCTTTTTATATCTTTCCTTATCCTCCTCATAAAGTACTTGATATGGCTTTTTTTGGTCATCATCTAAACACCTCCAGGCTTCAGCCAATATTTTGGACACGTCCTGTGCTGCACTTCCAGAGTTGCTCGCCATCAAATCTGTTTTGATTCTCTCTTTCTCCTTATCGCAGAACATTAAATAAGCATTTGTTGGTCGCTTCGGCAAGTCAGGATCCCTAGCATTTGATTTAGTACCTCCATTGGCTTGGAGTGAAACCTTTCCCTTTCTTGCTTTAGGGGCATTGTTTCTGATCACCTTCATGTTCAACGAGTCATCCAAGAGAGTTGGGTTGGGTGGCGCCGACATCAACTCCTCTTTCTCTCCTGTCTCCGATACCCTCTCCTCAAGCCTTTCTAACAAAATGGAATATTCTAGTCTCAATTTTCGAATGGACATTCTGGTCCTTGACAAGGCAATCGTGGAAATCTCATTACTTTCCTCTATCTCCAGTATTCTTTTCTTCAATTCGTTGCATTTCTGCTTAAACTTTTGCTCTGCGAGATTAGTAGCAAGATCACGTACACGAATTAATTACCACATACCTTCACTTTCGGGAGCAGAATCTTTGACATTCACCATGGTTAGTTGGTTAACGAATAATATGAACAACGTAAGTGCCGCCGCGTTCTGTGGTACGGGTTTACCCAGAGAGCAGATTTACGAGTCGACGAGCATGATCGCCTTTTTTTTTTTTTACCTCATCTCCCAAGTAAAGTCATTATGTTTTTTCTTGATGAGGAATAGGGAGAAGGAGTGTAAAGATTGTTCTTGAGTTCATTCACCGACACTTACAAAAAGACAATTTTCACATTTTGCAAAAAACAATGAAATTATTTGGCTAGCTCCAAAATAACTGGAATCTCTTCCCTCACCAACAACCAATTGTTGATCTCCGCGAATTAAACTCGAAATGTTTGAATGTTCAAACTTCGTAAGAGTTGACGTTTGATAAAACCTCATAATCAGAACCCACATCGTCAACGTCCGTCATGCTTATGAGATCAAAATCATCATCGCTTCCAGAAACCTTACCTTCTCCTGAGTCGACCTCAATGATCTTGTTGCTTGAATCGTCAGATAAAGCATTACAAGAGTCAGTAGACGAGTCGTTAAAAACACTCACATTCAGATCAGGGTCGTCGGCAGGCGACACAACACTTTCCTCCTCTTGTAAGGTCGACAATGAAACAGAAGAATTCAATGATTTCAAGCTGAGTTCGCAGGACCCACTAAGAACTGCATTGCTCACAGTGACCCTGAATGGCCATTTAAGATGAGTATTATTCACAACAACGTTGAATTTAGCGGTTCTTCCCGGCTTCAATGAATGCTCCTTATGAGCTGCAACTGATGCGACTGTGATACCAAAGCAATTTGTAATTTCAAAAGAAAGTTTCTCACAGCTGAACTCTTCGTTGGATTGATTCGTGAGAAGAATTTGGGACAAGGACGGCCCTTTCGGTATCACTGCCAAAGTAATGGAGCCAGACGCTTGGGGCTCCCTAACATACGATTCAACAAAGCGAGCATCGTCCAACACAATTCTGTGACCAAATTGGCCGATCAAATCAAACGTGGAGCCTTTCTGAGAAACGTGAACCATATGAGCTGGACTCAAATCCATAGCACCCAAATCTAAGCTGATGTTGCTTCCCTTCTTCAAGTCCTTCTCCAGATCGAATATCGTGCTTTTAAAATTGTTTCCCTTCGAATCCATGAAGTTTAGAATCCATTCTCCGCAAGGAAGATCAAAGTCTGTGGCATTCTCTATGGTCACAGAATTCACACTTGCGGAGAAGCTTGACTCGTTCGGCGTTGAAGACAGTTTCTCTGAATCCACTGCCTCAATCGAGATTGCATCTTGGACCAACTTCATCAAAACTTTGAACTTATCTTCAGATTCTGGAACGAGCTTTTCGAGTTCAGAGTAATTTTTTGACTTAGCAACACAGCCTAAGAGATCAAAGGGTTCAAGGGCCAGTGAGAATTCACCCAACTGAGTTTCCAGCAGCCACATCGGGGTCCAACGACACTCAGGACTCCTGAGAGGATACCCTAGCATGGGCGAGACTTGGTCTTCGTAGAGCCGAGAGTCTGGAATCACTACCATTGGATGGTCCAACTTATGGTCGAGAACAGTTACATTCGCGAGATAGCAATTCTCGCATAAGTCAAAGTTTGAACAAACAATGCACTTGTATCTCTTCCCATAAATGTTTCCATGAGTGTCTCCCGGGTGACATGCATCACATGCGACAAATTCGTGTATCACAGTTCCTTCCACACCGTGAGGGTTATCGTTCGACATTTCCGAAGAGAGTTGAACACTGTAAGCACTAGTGAAGGATCTGAGCAATTCCCAGAGCTCGGACTTCTGCAATTCACCAACTAGTTTCCTCACTTGATCCAACGCATCTGTGACTGGGCTTTCTGCCACGTCTACGTCCCTTTCCACCCGACTCACGACAAGCTTGACGTGATTCTTCACCTTCAAACTTCTCATCAATTCCTTGAAGTCGTCACTCCCATCTAAGGCAACAAACTTTTTATGCCTTTTAGATTTTCGCTCGATATTAAAACTCGAATATGTTTGGTTGCAAATCGCGAGGTCATCAAATAACTCGTCAAAGATGAAATTCAAGAGACACTCCTTGGAAGAAAAGCATCCAAGCGAGTTTCGGGCGATAGTAGCCTGCCGTTCATTCGCTTGGTTATTTCTTACCAATACCACTTTCAAAATGACGTTTTCCTGGTTCATTGCAATAATGTGTAATGACGCTTGCTTTGAAGGAGTGGTAAGGATGATCGATTAATTTGCCCCCAAACCCCCCCTAGCGACTGCATCTGATCACATGATAAAGCATCTGTGGGGAAAACGGAGATAAGGTACTCAGATCACGTGATAGAGAGTTTATCGCTCCAGCAAGAAATTCAAGGTAACGAGTCACTCTGGAATCATGTTTCACGTGTGTGCCAACAGAGATTTAATGAATTTGCTGACGTGTACTAGAACTGTTCCGATTTGTTTGCGGCAAGATGACAAAATGATAATTCGATGCCACTGCATAGATGTTCATAAAACAGTAGACCAAATCGAACATAGAAATTCAACTTGAACTAGTTGACTTCTATTACAAGCGATTTATCTTTCTTTCTTTTCCTCCGTTTCGTTGGTGGTGATGTCACCAAGTATTCGAGAATTCGTGAGTCCCAAGTTTGATTAAAATTTGTGACTAGCGGCTTCTCAACACTCATGGTAAGAGGCAGGTACAGATCGCTCTGATTATTTTTCTGCAACGTTAAGGCGAGAGGCACCCTTTGCGACCCTTGAATTTATTCCCCGACAAGATGGATATCCACCGACTAATCAGTAGCATCTGGATATTTTGTCTGTGGGGGAGTCAATGAATATACAGCTTAAGAGGATGGCGTATCACAAAGTGGTACGCGGAGGAGCCTGCCGTCCACATAAGCCCTTACATCAGAAGTTTTGCTCACTCTAATCTGTAATTGGGGAGATATCTTGATATACCTAGCTTCTAAAACCTCTCAAAACCTATCTATGGACCAATTCATTTGAGCCAGAGCAGGCTCTGTTCTAGCTAATGGCTTCCAAATTAAGTGTGGCGAGCTCATCATCGACAGTTGACGATACCGTCAAGCTCGTAAATAACAAAGCCACAACTGGCTTGAGATAGTTTGGATGCTCCATGACTTCGCTGTCACTTTCCTTGTTCCCGTGGATCGGCCCGCTCTTAGAGTGAAGGGATCACGTGATATATGTTATTACTCGGGGGCGATGTGAAGGTGTTGCGCGACTTCTTATCAAGAAAATAACTTTACTCGTCACTCATTCTTAATAATGGCTGTTCGCTTAAGAAAACAGAATTTCAGACTCAATCATGTCGCCACCGGAGTCTTGGTTGTTGGAGCAAGCTTTTTGGTCTTCAAAACGTTTCCACATTTGAAGACTTCCATCACATCATGCATTTTCGGCGCCCGTGCCGACGATGTTACCGAGGATGAGAACTCACCTGTCGAAGTGAGCGAGCACGCAGAAGGACAGCAAAGCCCCTCAGATGGCGAACAGATTCAATCACTTGATAATATTGCGCAGTGGTCAGTCGACAGTTTAAAGTCTTACTTGATTGAGGTATGTGTGTTCATGAACCTATTATTAATCGACGATGATACTAACAATGTAAGAAGGACATTAGCCCTCCTCCAAATGCCACACATGAGAACCTTGTAGCACTCATTAAATCTATCCAGAGTGATACATAGTTAGTGTGTGAGACCTACTTGAGAGAGCATTTCTTAGAAATGTAACATGCGGAAAACGAGATCCTTGTGTACCCTACTACTCTCCGTAACATCCCAACTATCCATGTCTTTGATGTTCCCCTAATCGAGTCAAGCGCGTTCAGGAAATTTATAAATTTATACCAAGAAATGAATACAGCACTATCACAACTCAGAGCAGCGGCTCACATCATATAGAAATTAATGCTTAATCCGAAAGGAATGCAATAATACTCTGTTGAAAGTAGTCAACATGTATCAACCTGGAAGATGTCGAGAATGAGCAAAATGACAACCTCCGCCATAATCAGCAAACTCAAAAGAGTATATCCGTGTAACAAGAACCAAATTCTAGAATAGAGAGAGAGACACAATTCACTCTAGATACTTCAATTTACAATTCCGAACATCATCCCTATTCTTCCAAGAATACTGTGAACCGCAGATATGGCATGGCTAATTTATTTTTCTCTAAATTCAGAAAATTACCCGTCTTCGCTTCCTTCAAGCGAATAAATAGAAAATCAATCGTGTTCATTCTGATTTAATTTCGCTTCCCACCAACAACACCCGACTTTTGAGAACCGAGTCACATCTGAAGTCAAAATCCGAAGTCGATTAAAACCTTGACTAGAGTGGGCAATTCCATTTCAAAGAATTCAGGACCCCTTCTCTGGCCATAGACCCGATTACATAGTTGGGTGCGTGGCTAATCTTTGAGCCTCAACCATTCAACCTTAATGAGTTGAACCCCATTAATTTTCGAAACTCATGACCACTGATTAGTAGAGAAGGACAAAAAACAATTTATTCCACTAAAATAATTGTTTGCAAATTACTTTAGAAATTCAAATCCACCAGAACGGAGGTAATCATTTCTTATTAATATTAATCCGTTGAGGAAATAAAATATGTTTCTGTCCCGTTCCACCATCAACTAAAGGTAGGATCTCATTTATAAAATACTAAATACACTATCTCAACAAGGATAGATTCAAATAGTATATGAAATTTGATAAATAAGTTTGTCCTCAAGCCTCCTCATACGAAAAGATTAATTATTTTTGTAGTCCTTAGAAGAGTGTCAGGCAATCCTATTATTTTATTCTTTTGGAAATATTGCATTTGGTGTAATTTATTGGGATTCTTGACATCCCCTAAATTGTTGAAAACATGTTTGTCAATCTACCACAGAGTAGTTCCCCGATATCGATTCAATTTTATCAGAGTTCGATATCTGAATAATTGTACGTGGAATCTTTTGTATTTTGTGGCTATTCATATATTTCAATGAATATCCATTATATTTTGTATTCAAATCAAATTCAGCGTATTGGATGTGGATATGTGGATATGGCTACTGCAGAGACAGTGTGAGCATCATTAGAGATATTCTAGCTGATTACCTGATCTCCCTCTTTCAACAGATATTAAACTTCTGTCTCAGACACACGCTTTTGGTAAATGTAATTTATTATGCATATTTTCATCTCTTGCCAAGTACGGGAACTGGTACAAGTTGGGTGTCCTGGGTGAGGAGAACCAATTCTTGATTTCTTTTTTATCTAGATCTAGCTGTTTATCTTATTACGGAGTTTGAACGACATTGAAGACATAAAATGTGATGATAATATTTACCTCCTCTAGCTGGGAGGCGCTCGAGGCGTAACATCAAATCACGGTCTCTCATTAATTAATTTGTTGCGCAGTCCTCTATGTCAAAGCCTTCAATTCTCGCTGTTTTGCGTCTGCATTTCCGGGCGAACTCGACAAAGTCGAATCGTGCATCGCTTTTCGCCGGAGGACTTTCGTCAGGTGTAGGTTCAACCTCCACGATTTCTGGCACGTCTAATTGCGGAGCGGATTGTGTAATTTCGTGTCTTGAGTGTTAATTATTTACTATTCATAAAAATATTATTTATTCTTTATTTGAGAGTGCGTGGGGAATATTCGATTAGTCTTTTCCCTCAAACAGTGAATTTTCATGGAGTTTTTTGTGATGGACTTTTGACGAGGACCCAATTTTTAGTCTGCCAAAAAAGTCCAACTCTTCTTCAGGATACTCAGGAGGGAGCTCCTCACCTTTGTCCAATAGCCTGTCTATTTGAGAAACTGAGTTGCCATACTCCGGTAATGCAGCAAGACCTCTCTCTCCTTTTAGTTTACGATCACTTGTGGAGAAGAAACCATACCTTCGCACGTTAGCTTCAATCCATAGGAAACCCATCTGACCAAAGTTAGCTTGAAACTTGGCATTGGTAGAGAAACATCCGATCGCCGGATATAAATCAAGAAAACATCCTCGCATGATATCCATGAGTTTTTTCCCATTCCTCGTTATGAATAAAGTGCCAGAAGGAACGATATACCCGAATCCAACAACGTCTGATTGACACAATGGCGGAAGCACGTGAGCATTAAACAAGCTGTGTGCGCCCTTATGCTGTTGCAACGGAGTTGGAAACGGCTTATTAATTTTCAAGTTTCCAGTGGATTCGTATGCGAAAGAAAAATTGTTGTATCCCGGTAGGCGAAAGTTGGAAGGATACGGTCTTGTTACAAGACCTATGGCAAAGTGGGCATTGTCGACCGCTTCGTTGAATTCATAAACTTTGACTTCAAAGTAGATAGTATCGGGTGTCCGAAACTTTGTGGGTAAAGGCAAGTTCAACACTGCCGTCGCTGTGGAATATGAGGCGTCATTATTGACAAAATTAACTTCAGTTCGATCTTCGACAACATATCTGGCTTCAAGAAAATTAGACTCCTGCTCAAACTCGAAAGCGTTGATACCTCGCTCTTTAATCATTAGATCATCCTCCCTGGTGAAAGCCTTACCCCTCGAATTTCCGGATGGTGAATTACGTTTTGTGAACTCTTCTCCCTTAAGAAATGCATTCTGTTCTTCAGGTGATAGAGTCGTGAAGTCATATTCGTTTGCAAGGTTGACAAGAGACTCCTCATCATTCAAAAACTCTCGATCAATATCCCCAGAGTGGAAGATCTCATTCAAGGATGAATAATCTGCAGCCTCAGTGCCCTCAAAGAGGAGTTTGTAGCCAACATATGCAATAAAAAGTATGGCCAAGGTGCTGATAGCTGATAATAAAAGAATAAGACCTATCATACTATGATACGATAAGCTGGTGGCCTCCTCGATTCGCTTATCGCGGGAAGTCCCTTTAGATCAACACAATCCTACACGTAAATTGTCTCATTTTCCCTGCAGAGACCACATCCCAGTTCGTACGTTTTTGGTACAAGGACTCACCTAAGCTTCCTTCACGTCCCTCCCCTTTAGGCGGCCATAATTCAAGCCGAGGGAAGCTGAATTATCTTTTTGGCTTAAGTAGAACTCATGTGGGGCCATTCAATGTTACAAATGACAATTATAGCGCTAGTAATCTGGGACAAGCAGAAACGAATCGTTTTCATTATTAAAACAGCGCGGGCTCTCGTACGAGAGCGCATGAAACAAGTTTGTCTTGAGCTCTGAGCGCTTTCAGCCCAGTTCTCTCACTTGCCAGGGAAGACTTTTGGCTTTCGAGAATTGCGGGGGCGACTCAAGTTCGGTGGCCAGTGCAACCAAGCGATCAGCCCTGCAGTCCCCCAGAATATAAGCTCCTGCTGAGGTTCCACACGTGATTCCACAGTCCTTACTCTATCCCAACACTGAACCCAACATTTTCTCAGCCTGGATATAAACGAAGTCGGCAATCCTGATTGGAATCCATTAGTGCTTACGCATAGGCTCTTACTTTGCAGTTTCTACTGCATGACAGAATTGAATTTTAGGTCTAAGCAAAGAATTTTAGCCCGCCTCTGTCGAGGTCTGTCGCACGGAGTGACCCGCCCCGCGGAAATTGAGCGTGCAGTGAGCAATATAACAGTATCTTTGTAGCGTGAGTGCAGGTACGACCGGCGGCGTGTGTAAAAAAAAAAAAAGAACAAGGAAATGCCCAACTAAGTAGCGGGGGAATCATAAGTTGCCTCCACTAATCACTTTTCCTTCCATTACATCACTTTCCACTAACCTGTTGTCGGCGCTTTATCCTCTATCAGTACAAACAAATTCGAGAATAACCAACTATGCCGTCTAAAGACGAGAATTTGATACTAGATAACACCCTTCTTCTGCGTCACGACAACGATGAACATGATATTTTGAATGAATTCTTGGATCAACGTGTTTTCGATTCTTTGAACGCAAATACACCTGAAAACTTGCAATTGTCTCAAGGTGATATGGAAGGCTTCCACTCGGATTTGTTTCTGCGTTTGAAATCTCAGGAAGCGACTTCAGGTCCTCATGATGAGATTTCCGGAATGGGAGTTGATGATTCGAACTTGGAGGGTTTCAAATACGAAACAAGCCCGGACCGTCAGGAATTCGATTTGAAAGCGGACACGGATTATCTCTATATCACCCCAAACAATGGGGATTCGAACAGCATTTATGCCAGTCCTAAAAATACTTCCGGTAGTGATAAAGCAGATAATAACTTTGGTAATCTGCTAGATGACTACGATGTTGTGAGAAAGGAATTGTCGAATGTAAAGTTCGGAAATATGAATATGAATCCTTGCCCTGCCACTGTCGAAGTTGCTGATCCGTCATATTTGGACTTCTCGGCAGAGTCCATGTCAAAATTGCCATATTCTTTGAGAGTGCTTGATTTGCCTCCTTATTCTCGTGTGGAAACGCAAATTAAGTTGAAGTTCGAGTTCAGCCCGGCACCATCGCAGCATTTACTTCATGTTTCCCAGGATTTAATTTCGAAGAGCAAGTTTTGCTTGCAAGATACCGTGAGCAGTCTACCGTTCCAGTTGCGCAAGAACATGCTCTTCATGGACACTTATGTTCTTACATCGGACTTGAAGCGATCGTGTAACGTGTGCTCCAGATGTATCAAGCGTGAACAGAAGAGAGCACTGCGTTCGAAGAACGGGACCAACGAGACCAGCACAACCAATTCCCCGACTCCAGGTATCTCGGGCGCCCTGAAAAATAATCCTAATTCGTGGGCTGACGAAAGCATGGTTAAGAAAGCCATCATATTCAATTGCAAGGAAGTGATGAGCTTCCCTGCACCTTCGGGCTTGTACCATGACACATCAAAAACTTTGGATTTCTCTGCGAGGATAATTTGCTATTGTCGGCATCACAAGGAGCAAGAGGGCTTCAGGTTGTTGTTTGTGGTCAAGGACTACGAGGGAACAATCGTGGCAAAGCATCTATCCAGTGCGATAATGATTATGGACAGAAAGAAAAACTCAACAAGTCTCAAGGAATCTTCCATGACGTCGGCTGACCAAATCGGGTCTTCAAGTAGAAGCGGACTTCCAACCGAAAATAACGAACTTGACTCCAACATGCATCCGCTCTCACCCAACTCGATCGATGATTCTACCTCGGAGGCGTTGGGCAACACTGATACCAATACTGACTCCAACTTGACACGTGGATACAAGAGAAAGAAACTCTCATTTGATGATTCATTCAACGCGGCTTCAAATCCCATGTTCAATGGAGGCTTTTCTCCATTGAGCAACAGTGATACCAACACCTCAATTTACAATATGAATAACAAGAATACTGTGATGGGTTCTATGAACTCACTTGGTTCAGCGTTTCCACCACAAACCTATCCCCCGCCAATTACAAAACAGAGACTGCAGCAACAATTGCTGCAATTGGCACAACCAAGCCAATTACCCACGATTCAGAAAGTTATACCCGCGCAGGGCCCCATTCGTGGGGGTATCGAGGTTACACTTTTGGGATTCAATTTCCGACCGGGGCTTATCGTGAAATTTGGTTCGAAAAATGCTTTGGCTACACATTGCTGGTCAGAGAGTACGATTGTCACGTATCTTCCGCCTGCAGCACAGCCAGGGCAAGTATTGGTGAGCTTTGAAAATCTCGAAGAGAGCAGCATCGGTGGTCAGCAGCTGATTTTCACATACACCGATGACACCGATCGCCAATTAATAGAGCTTGCCCTTCAGATCGTGGGATTGAAAATGAACGGTAGGCTTGAAGATGCCAAAAACATCGCAAAGCGTATCGTTGGATCTGATGGGTCCCACAACGCTGACACGAGCACGACTCCTCCCCAGGTGGGTACGAGCGGAATGAATCAAGCCAACATTGAATGGTACGACAATGCGCACAAAGCAGTGGAGAAATTATCCAGGTCATGCTTATCCACTGAGGAGATCTTGATCAACTTTTTGTCATTGGTCGACCTCCCTAATTGCCCAATTATCATTCCAAACTGGCAGCTATGCAATTCTCAAGGACAAGCATTGTTGCATTTGGCAACTCTTAAAGATTACGATCAATTGGTCAAGTTTTTGATCACTCATGGATGCAAAATTGACATTCAAGATAATCAAGGTTTGACACCTCTATTCGTTGCGTCAATGAGCGGCAATCGTGAATTGATCAATATCTTCCTCGAGTGCAAATCCAATTGGAACATTAAATTGAGTAACGGGTTGTTTATGAAAGATTACTGTGATTTGAATGTGCTTGACATATTTCACAACCTTGAATCAAACATCATGAGTTGCAATGAAACAAATTCGAACAAGGGAAATACGTCGGAATTGCTGGATGATGGTTTGAGCAAGTCAATGAGCGTGGACTCGTTGAACTCATTGTACATGATGGATTATGGAAAGCATATCTCGAGAATGGTTGTGGACGTCGCCGCATTCTCCGAGGAGAAGGAAATTGAGACAGAGAGTGCTGAAAGGATAGTCGGAGGGGCGAGCGATGGAGACCTTTCTCACTCAAGGCATTTTTCTGGATTTGCAAATGACTCTTCGGACTTCGCTGATTCGGAGTATGATTCGGACGACAACGCCTCTTGTCATAAATCGATCCATCAACTGGCAACTTTGGATGATGATGGTGATTATGGCGACGACATCGAGGGTGATTGTGATGTTGGCAATATTCCATCGAGCTCAAATTCTGCTGAAAGCGTGAAGCCTAACGTTCCGGGTTTATGGCAGAAAGTGAAGAACGCAGTGTTTTCAAGTGATACAGAAGCAGATTTACCATCTTATGATGACTTGTTTCCCATTGGGGGTGCCTTTGCCAAGCCGAAGATCTTAGAGGACATGCACATGGGTCAATCAACATCGGCCACCAGCAAATCCTTTCAAGTTGCGGTGGATCAAGATGATGCCGGTATTACATCAGATTCATCTGAGGACATGGTAATCAACTATGTCAACCACAGAAGAAAAGCGGTCGAGAACGATAAGATGTTGCTATTTTTCTGGTTACCGGTTTTAGTCTTGCTAATTGGGTTTTCTTTGTACGTCTCCATCACTGGATACAAGATCCAGACTTTTGAAAAATTGAAGGAGGCGGGCAGAAATGCAATCGGAAACTTGGTTGTTGGAAACGAGCGCTTGTCGAGAGTATTCTCGAAATATGAGCCTTCGCATTTGGCCCGAGCATAATTGGCCAAACCGCTTGCATCCGGGAAGGACGCAACTGGATTCTAACATTAGTTGTTCTGCACGTTGCTCGAAACCAGCAGGTTATCCCGATTTACCTTCATGAATACATAGAGCACTTGCCTCCAGCGAAGCGACACTTATCGCCTGTAGCGTACAAATGACATGCACACCAAAACGCACCCAACGAGATCGAGCCGAAATGTAATGGTACTGTGTACATGTCTCCTCCATCAAACCTCATTTTTCTGCCTTCCGTCCGCTCAATCAAGCAAATGTTCTCTGACAATGCGAGTGGTGATGCTCAAAAACAGGACCATGCCCGTGGATTCCTACTTTGAAACGTTCAATGCGAACGGTGATCTCGCTGAATTTCTTCCATTACTTGAACATGGACCCATAAGCGTAAGCGCAACTGCGATGTACCTTTGTGGAGATGAATTTGTGAATAAAACAAACATGTTTATTATTACCTCGCAAAGAGCAGTTGAAGTTTTTCATGAATGTTTGAAATTCATAGATGAAAGTGATCCTGAAATTGCATCTAAAA
This sequence comes from Sungouiella blattae, assembly GCA_003706955.3. Taxonomy (NCBI): domain Eukaryota; kingdom Fungi; phylum Ascomycota; class Pichiomycetes; order Serinales; family Metschnikowiaceae; genus Sungouiella; species Sungouiella blattae. The sequence continues at coordinate 499,389 of PPMS03000001.1, read as the reverse complement.
TTAGGTCTAAAGTTGGTTACACTGTTGGACCTGCGACAGAAGACATCTTGCGAAAGAACGGCTTCAGCGATGTAAGGGGCGGTGCCCAGGCCGGTAATGGATCGAGGTTAGCGGACATTATCATAAGTGATATCGGTAATCTTGAACAATCGATAGTGTTTTTCACGGGAGAAATTAGAAAGGATATCATACCTCTTAAGTTGAAAGCGCACGGCATTTCGGTCCAAGAACAGGTCATCTACACGACAAAACCAAGAGAGGGAATATTGAAGGATTTTAACAAATATTGCGAGAATTACATCGATTGGCTCGTGTTTTTTAGCCCGCAGGGCACAGAGGATATCGTGAGGCAAATAACGGAATCCCCTGAATTGAGAAGAATAAAGATTGCGAGTATCGGACCGACTACGGAAGACTATCTACGAACAAACAACATAGTTCCGCATGTCGTGGCAGCCAAGCCAACTGCCGTGTCATTGTTCGACGGCCTAGTGCAATGGAGACACTAACCAATGACTTCGAATTCACATCTCGAGCTATATTGAATTAAATAATTTTAGACATTTGAAGGACAATAAAAATCACTTTCTGTTTTGCTTCACTACCTCAATAATTTGCAGCACCACTCCAGGATTGGACAAAGTTGAGATATCACCAAGTTGATCTTCCTCGCCGGCCAAGACCTTGCGCAAGATTCTTCTCATAATCTTGCCAGAACGGGTCTTAGGTAAGTCATCAACCAAGAGAATTAACTTTGGCGCGGCAAAAGGACCAATTTCACGCCTCACAGTCAACATTAACTCCTTCTTGACAGCGTCAATTGATTCCTTATCGTTAACTTTGATGTTTGATTTCAAGGAAACATAAGCCGCCACTGCCTGGCCGGTCAATTCGTCAGCATAGCCAACCACCGCACTTTCAGCGACCAGCTGATGCTCGATCAAAGCAGCCTCAATCTCAGCGGTGGACAATCTGTGCCCAGAGACGTTGACAACATCGTCCACACGGCCCAAGATCCAGTAAAACCCATCCTTGTCTCGAGCAGCCCCATCACCAGTGAAGTAATAACCGGGATAAGCTCCAAGATATGTGTCAATGAATCTGCTATAATCATTGAAAATTCCTCTTGCAATTGAGGGCCAGGCATTTTTAATTGCCAAAACACCTTCAACGCCATCTTCGAGAAGCTCTTCGCCACTCACTGGGTCCAAAATGTGCGCTTCGATTCCAAAGAAAGGCAACGATGCTGATCCGGGTTTTGTAGGAGTTACCCCAGCCAACGGAGTTAACAAATGGGAGCCAGACTCTGTTTGCCAGTATGTGTCGACAATATGAGCGTTGCCGCGACCAATATTGTCATTGTACCAGTGCCAAACTTCTGCCGCGATGGGTTCACCAACAGAGCCCAAGACTCTAAGTGAATCCAACTTGAATTTCTCGATGAAGGAGGTGCCCGCCCTCTTTAATAAGCGCAAAGCTGTCGGAGCAACGTAGAATTGGTTCACCTTGTACTTATCCACAATCTGCCAATACCGTGAATAATCTGGATACGCAGGTGTGCCCTCGAACACGACAGTTGTAGCTCCATTAAGCAACGGGCCATAAACCACGTATGTATGGCCAGTAATCCAACCTACATCCCCAGCTGTGAAGAGGATGTCGTCCTGATGCACATCGAATGTGTATTTGGTGGTCAAAGCAGCTCCCAACAAATACCCGGCCGTGTTGTGTTGAATACCCTTGGGTTTACCCGTGGAGCCAGAAGTGTACAACAAAAATATAGGATCTTCGGCATTGACGGGAGTTGGAGGAAAATAGTTGCCATACTTGGCCAATTCCTCGTGCCACCACAAATCTCTCCCTTTATTAAAAGGGACATGAGAGCTACCGGTTCGCTTAAACACAAGAACATTGCGAACCTGAGGTAACTCCTTAAGAGCTTCATCGACAATCTTTTTGGTCTCAATAGTCTTACCACCACGCTTCGATTCATCGGCAGTGATCACAATTCTCGAATCCGCATCCACTATTCTGTCTTTCAAAGAGGTAGAAGAGAAACCTGCAAATACAACAGAGTGAACAGCTCCGATACGAGTAATTGCCAACAAGGTCACAATTGCCTCTGGGATCATAGGCAAGTACACGGCGACGGTGTCTCCTTTCCTCACCCCCAACTTCACCAACGCAGCTGCTAATTTGCTGACTTGTTTCAATAACTCTTCATAAGTGATGACCGCTCCAGTGTTTGGTTCATCTCCTTCATAAATAATAGCTGCCTTATTAGGGGTTTCGATTGCCCAGCGATCAACAGCGTTGTAAGAGGCATTCAATTGACCCCCCAAGAACCAGGCAGGTAAATCACCATTCTTGAAATCATCCTGAGGCAGTTCGGGATAGCGAGCAAAGTCAAAAGGACGATCCCAAACCAAAAGCTTTTTCGCTTGCTCACCAAAGAAAGAGGCGGGATCCTCAATTGAATGCTTATACAACTTCTGATATTCATCTAAAGATGGCAAGTTAGGTTTTGAGGAAGATCTGTCGAAGAAACCCTTTGGAGGGTCGCGAGCCTTCTCATGGTCCAATGCTAATTGCTCAGGCATTGTGTTTTGAATTTATTCTGTCTGCGTGTTAGAGAAAGAAATAAGTAGTGCAGTTAGTGGGAAGGTGAGGGTCTTATAAGCTTTTCGGACTTTGTGCAACCCCACAAATTATCATAAAACACCCCACATTTCGCGTGTGCAGGGGATGTACATAACGTTGGGCTTGATACGCTAGTTCTTGTCAGCGGAGTCCGTTGTGGGGTGATCGAAGGAGAGGGCCAAAGGATGGACATTTCGAGTTTTATTCCCGCCTAACCCTTAGTATAATCTTTCTTGACCAGGACGACCTGCGCGGCATTCTTGAAACAGAAATTTACAATCAGCCATTGCCACAGGATTAGTTTGACAAAATAACTTTGGGATTAAACCTTCAAACATCTCCCAGATGTAATTAATCGGTGGAAAGAATTTCTGATCCACGTTGGTCTCAATCTGTAGCTAATTGAGGGAGATTCAAGTATGTGCGCACCCCCTCGCGCGATGCACGCTGTCCCCACTTAACCCACAACGGTGTTTGTTTCCTCCACACCACTGCCAAGACCACTAAACTGAAATCTCCGGGTTGCCATCTCAAAAGCAAAATTCAAAGTTTTCTTGATTCTCTCTGGTAGGTTCCTTGCTGAGCTGTTGATTCCTTTGAAACAGTTGTGGATCCCTTTTACCCTGTGGAAGTTTCAGTACTGGTTACTATATTCATTGCTCATAAATACAGAAAATCATGGAAACCCTGCAGGAGAAGTTGACTACGACTTGAGATTTGAGACAAAGACATGCAAATATAAACAAAATCGAAAACTATACTGTTCGATATATTCGTGTGTGACCCCTCCGAAACTCGTTCGACGGGCACCTACAATCCTCTCCTGTATGCACCCAAAGGAGTTAGAAAATGGATAAGAATTGACTAAATGACAGCAAGAAGCGCCACAAAGTGTCAAATAATACACGGAGCATTAAAAACTTATGATTGTGACGGAAATCGGAGATGAAGAGTACAAAAATTCAAGTGCTTACTACTGGCTGATGATCCGATCAGGGATTTATCCACGAAAAGACATTCGCATATGAAAGGTAGATATAATTAGGACAAAGATCAAAGGGCGTACAAGAGGACAGAGTCACCGGTCGATGAGATGATCATTTTCCTCCTGTTGATTTAAAGCTTAAATTCCCCTCGTTTGAGATACGAAGATTATGTAATTTGTCTCAGCAATTTGGCAAGCATCAACTGAGGGTATATGACAAATTGGTAATCCAAAGCTCATTGTAGCAAGTTTTTCGATGTCAAGTCGGAACCTAATAGTTTCACAATCAACTCCAGATTCAAGACATGAGCTTGTCCAGGAACATTCGTGAGTGGGTAGTGGCAAAACCTGCAGCCTTACATGTAAATGCGCACTGACTGATTGGGTTTCCGAAGCTACTCTGTTCGAAGTCTTAAGCCACACCCACACCACCATTGCGAGTTCAATCATAACAAGACGTTTGAGATTCGTGGGAATATTCCATCACTTCTACTCCTATCGGATTGCGCCAAACTGAATTGCCTTGGCTCATTATATCACATACCCAGCTGAAATAAGAAGTATGAGTGGAATCGCCCTAAAACTCACGTCGCTTTTGGTGAGGACAGTGGCAAAACCTATGGCACTGGCATTGAAGGCACAAGCCAAGGAGCATGAAGCATTTAAATCCACTTGTATTCGTGTGGCACAAGCTGTGCATTCGACTGACGTGAAGTTGCGAATGAGACTCTTGGGAGAAAACAGAATTAAGGTACGCCCTTTGAATGACAAAAAGGCTGTCGAGAATGGAGCCAACTTTCTACTGGAATTCTTCATTTTCCTGGTGGCGGGATCCTTAATCTTGTACGAATCTTACAGAAGTAGGGTGAAAGCAACAAACGAGAAACTCACTGTCAGAAATGACATCAGCGAGCTTCAGGATGAAATATTGCAAGTGAAGGAGCTCTTGGAAAAACTCACAACCGACTTAACGAAATTACAGGGTTTAGATTTGCGTGTGGCCACGTCAGCGCACAGCACGAGTGCTTCAACAAGCGCGGCTCTCAAAGGGACACAATGAACATCGCATCACGAACGGCAGTTTGCTGACACAAAGCACTGAATAATTGCATCAGACTACATTCATTCTTTCATTCTTGGAGCATAAAGTTTTTCCACGATTTGTAAATAGACTTAACACATTCGATAGTATACAAAACAGATATAGTACAACGGGCCACCATTATTTCTGGCCCTTCTTTCTTTCAACCTTCAATAACAAGGCTTTATTGATGTGTGGCAACACACCACCGTAGGCAATCGTGGCTTTAATCAAATTGTCCAACTCTTCATCGCCTCTGATGGCCAACTGCAAGTGTCTTGGAGTAATTCTCTTGACTTTCAAGTCCTTGGCAGCATTACCAGCCAATTCCAAGACTTCAGCAGTCAAATATTCCAAGACCGCAGTCAAGTAGATAGCAGATTTGGAACCAATTCTGATCTTGTTTTGAGCATTCCTTTTCAAATATCTTTTGATTCTTCCGACCGGAAATTGCAACCCAGCTCTCGCGGAATGCGAGCTGGTCGCCTTGCTACTTTCTGCGGATTTGCCTTTACCCCCGTGAACTTTTCCTTTTCCAGACATTGGGCTTTAGAAAGAGTGAGGAGTATATTATTGAGTGTTGTTTACTTTTTGAACAGTAAACATGTAGGAGCGCGCGGGGTTACCCGGATTTAATGTATTCTGTGCGTTACAAGCTCGACACTGGGAAGGAAGCTTGGCCATGTCTCAGAAACAATAGTCTATCTCTCCCTCAACAAGGAATTATAACCATGGAAGTGCAACTAAAAATTCTTGCTATGCTAAGTAGGATACTTCCCTGAAGTAACACGTCATGCCAGCATGTCTAACCCATTACCCTTTGTGCATTTGAGATCGCGAAGTGGTGGGGCGTTTGCGGAGCGGAAAGGAATTACGAATTGATAATAGAATGAGGTCCAAGCTTGCTTATCAACTTTTCCGCATCGTTTCTCGACATTCGCAATTCTGTGCATATGGAATCCATGTGCTGCATCCCCTTTATTAGCTTGATCAAGCGAAACAATTCCATCTTTTCTGCACCCTCGCCCTCACCATCGGAGTCGTCCAGGAGAGCCAGCTCTGAATTGTACCGAACATGAGAATTTGAAACTCTGCTCAAAATATCCGAGTCACTGTCAAATACGTCCAGTCCATTGAAATAGTCGTCCTCGTCGACATCTTCATCACTTGACGGATTTCTTCGGTCCACATGGTAATTGAAACTGACCGTGCGAGTTTTCTTTCCAGTAGTTAAATTAGTTTCGTTCACGGAGCTCTTGAGGAGACTAATGGGTTTTCTTTCTGACGTCGATGACAGTGTGCGATGGTCTTTCCTCTTTAGATGTGCCTGATATGACTCCACAAAACTGTCCAAATCATCGGTCCTTCCATCACCAGTCTCGAGAGACTTAGTAACAGAATGTAAAACTGGGTACAGGTTGACCCTGTAGATGATTCCACGGACGATTCCGAATGTCACAAACCTTCTAACATCAATATTTTGCAAAGCTTTTTGATATTGAATATACCATTCCTTGATGGTTTGGCCCTGATTGAGCAGTCGGTATAAGTAGAAGAGAGTAGCTTTTGATGGGACCTTTATACCCTGCTGTTGGTCTCCAATGCCCGCTTTGTGGCCCACACGGCCCGTCACAACAGAATTTGCAAGGGGACTTGTTGACTCTGAGCTGACCTCCGTGTCAAAAGTGCTTCCAGCAGGGCGACGTCCATTTGAAGTTGACTGAGCAAAGGGCCCAGATCTCTCGGATGCGGAATTATTTGGAGTAGCCGAGGCTGCGGGAGTCGACGGATGAGTTGAATCTTCAACATTTGCTGATATGATATAAGCTTGACACTCCTCAGCCATTCCGTTCGTTTTGAGAAAATGTCCAATATTGTTTGTCGGAGCATAGATATTGTTGAACTGGAATATGTCCACCATGGAGATACATTGGTAATGCATCAAGTGTTGAATGCAATTCTTCGTGAGCATGTAGTCAGCGTCGGCCAACTCGCTTATCCTCTTCACCGAGTTCAATCCATTAATATACGGTATAATTTTAACCATAGTCGGATCCCAGTTGACGTCCATGAGCAGATTCAATCTCACTGTCAGAATGGGTACCTGATATGCTTTAAGATTGACCGGTGGCGGTAATATAGGGAAGAGCTTGATGTCCACGCTGTTAGAAGAATCAATGGGAATGCAGCACTCCAGGTAGTTATTGAGATCTTGATAAATTTGTTGGATTAGAGACTCGATAGACAGCAATGTGAACTTTTGAATCTTTTGATGTCCTGGAGTATAGTCGATATCGTCAGATCTCACATTATTGGCCCTCTGGTTCAAGAAAACGTGATCTTTGTCCAACTTGCTCAATAGATATGACTGTTCTTCGAGCGCTCGAAACATTTTGCCCATGCGTCGTATCGCCGATTCGTACGGGGTTGTGTCCGAGTTATAAGGGAAAACGAATCCAAAGTTGAAGTTGAATGAATTTCTTGAATATTTTGATCCTTCTATGTTAATAGGGTACCCCAACACTCTGAAGCCATTGACTTTGAAAGAGACGAGCTTGTTGCATAATTGAGGTTTCGGTATGATGTAGTTTTTCACCGTATCGAAGTTGAATAAGACTTCTGAATCGTCGAAGTCTGGATTGGAATAACTCGCAATTGAGCCCTCAGGAACTTGATGAACTATTTTAGTGCCCTCTGTTGGATGGAATACAGTATAAAATATGGCAATTATTGGGACAAACCCATCATTGTTGTCCATTGCCGTGAAGTGCATAGCAGACGACTTGTACTTCGTATTAGGACCCAAAAAAAATATGCTCCGCGACGGGGAATTGAACCCCGGTCTACCGCGCGACAAGCGGTAATTCTAGCCACTAAACTATCACGGAAACCTGAACTACGGGTCATTTTGGGGCTCCCAAGTTTCAACGATTCTTCATAGTATTTGCAACGTATAATGCTCTTCTAAGACTTTTCGCTTTCTCATGAGGGAGCGAAAGTCCATACCACTCAACCAGCTGTTTCTTGGAGTGCGCGCTCTTGATATCAGGCAGTATTTTGCAAACGACAAGAATACAGTGGCCTCGAGTCTGATTGAGCAGGTGCGAACGGGTTCCCTATAGATATCAAATTCTGGCGTCATCTGAGTTATCTATCCAGCTTAGCGATTTATATGTTTTAAAAAAAAAAAAAAAAAAAAACCTTTCAACGTCGTGACGGCCCACTTGAAAGAACAGTTCTATGAGTAATTTTTCGCACTGTGTGCATTTTTTCTAGTAAAATACATGTTTCACAAGAAAAAAAATGAACAATGCATCAGACAGGGGAGCAGAAGTGATGTAGATCCTGAGGTTCGTCACCTCTTGAGCCCCGAATGGTACCGCCCGGAGCTTAACGCCGATCGTGCGCGTGAGGGAAATTTCACGACTTTGTTCATGACAAGTTGCTGCGTAATCATTCTGCGGAAGTTTTGCCCGCTTTCGAACCATAAAACGCTGCTTTTCCAGTGTTTCTATTGTCGACTCTGCGTTGCTATTTCCATTTCCTTACAAGAACAATAGGAGCATGCAACTATACGTATGCTAGAGAACATCTTGTATATAGTCCATTCGTTGAGCCGAGCCTTAAACGGTGGAATTGTAATGCGAAAGGTTAAAGTTGGGGCATTGACGAATGCCCTTTTGCAGTATCCCCCAACTGAATTGCTATTTTTCTTGTTCGATTATTGTCTAAGGGTGTGATAGTTACGTGTAGCACGTCTAGGCTCCACACGGCTGCCTTGGTTAATGAGGTAAATTGAAGAAAATTTCGATAAAAAATCTACTCAGGTAGAGAAGAAATTGCGCATGAGCCTTGGAAATCTTTGTGCGAAAACAGTTATTTGCTATTACAATCTCCGTCAATAGAAGGGATCATAATTTCGTGCTTTCACAACCCTCCTCAGACGAAGAAGTTCACTCCATCAATTGAAGCACGTGAGGGAGTTCTCATGATTTCACATGACTCGCCACTGTCGAATGGATGTTCCTGGCCCGCTTGGTACATCGGTCCGCGATATGCAGGGAATTTTCTTTCAAGGATCAAACTTCGCTGCACGGTTTGTTCTTTAGAACTACACAAAATTGAAGGCCATTCGAGAACAGGAAGTTTAAGTTATATTGGGTTCAAGACATTGTGACCCCAGATTCAACCAAGTTTATTTGTTCCACTTTGACATTCATAGTTTTACCGCCAAGGATTACTATAAATTGACGTGCTCGTGTTCCCTTAGAAGACACAGCACTCGGTTACCCATCTTCAATGAATGACCCAAGAAAAAAGCGCTCATGCGCCAGATGCCGTCAAAGCAAGAGAAGGTGCGATGGCGACGGAGAGGATCCATGCTCTAACTGTGTGAGAAGAAAGCTTCATTGCGATTATAGTCAAAAAGATAGACGGTCTCAACGGTCTTCAATCGGCTATGTCAAATCTTTAGAGACCAATAACGAGGTCTACGAGAGCACACTCGCTTTACTAGTGAGCCTCAGAGACAACCCTGAGCTCCTCAAGGAAAAACTTGACTCTTTGGTCACGTCTTTTCCAAGTCATGAAACAAAGGATTCTATGGAAAGATATTCAAAGGAACTTGATGATGAAATTCAACCTAATCACAGCAACTCAAACAATGAGCATGCGATCATCGATCAGGATTTTCATTATTTCGGGCCTGGAAGTATCTATCACTTCCAAAATTTTACCAGACCTGACACTGAGCCTCTTGTTCGCCCTGACTCCTTCCATGCTATCACACTCGAAGAAGATTATGATTATGTGGCTCAGATTGTTAGAGACTTTTTTGACCAGCAATATCCAAATGTTTTTCTGTACATGTTGGATAGAGACACCGTTCTTTCAGAACTTGAGCAGCGCAATCTTGATGGTTCATTTTTGTGCAAAGAGTTGGTATACGCAATCTGCGCTAACTGTGAAAAGCTTCTGTATGAGGAGGCAGACGCTTATCGGAATCTAGTTTCCAGGTTAATTTTCATGGATAATTTGTCTTCTTCGGTCGCTATTGCACAAGCTTACGTTCTTTTGGCGATACATGACATTTCCAAGGGCCAGATTTCCAATGGTTGGCTTTTGTCGGGTCTTGGATTCCGTTGTGGGACAGATCTAGGCTTTGACATGAATCGAAGTGGAGAATTATGCCCTAAAACGAATCGATTTTTCATGGCTAGTATCATCATTGATTGCTACATGTCACTCTCAGTGGGGCGGAGAACATCGTTGTCGTTAAGCAATGTTCCTATCCTTAGACTTCCCGGGGAGTCTGATATAGACTACTTGAGTCTCAAGTATTGCGTTGAGTTGGTTGAGATGACACGAGGGATGATCAGATCTACCTATCAACCTGTGATGTTTGACAAAGATCCTAAGATCAATTACTTGATGAAGTTCAATCGTTCAAAAGCATTCAACGTGAAACTCTTAAAGTGGAAAGCAGGTCTCGATCCTAGATGTCACTGGCAGCACGCATCTATGAAATCCTCGAAAAACTTGGCATATGAAAATCACGCGGTGAAATACTTGTTTTACTACTTGATACTTTTCCTTAACAAACCATTCTTGCATGTGCCCAAGCAGCATTCCACGGTCTACATCATCGAACAAATTTCGAGAGAGATGTATCTTATCGTGTGTCAGCAGCTTGAGAGATTGCAAGCCGAGGTCGATACAGATTCAGAGTCCAGTCCACATCTGACTGTTATGGCTCCATTCACAGAAAATGACTCCTATCATTGGGCAGCCATGGATATCTGTATGCTCACACTTTTGTCACACGTGTTAGTCACACTCATAACAAGCCAACCTGAGCATTACATGTACTTGGAGAAACACTTCAAGGCATTTGCACGGTATTTGAACATTGCCAGTCCCAGAAAGTACAAGGCTAAGGATAACCCAATACAGAAGTTGTACACTCGGTTCGTGAACTTCAAATCTCAAGTTCGGCTGACTGAGGGCATTCCGGAACCTCCGGCTCAAGCATACGAAATGAACCAATTAAGAGAGGCAATTGTTGTTGAGGGAGATGATGTTCCAGACCTGCAATCAGCGCATTCAGACTCCAGTTCAGGCAGACGGGCACGTCATTCAGAAACAAGTATGCTGAGTGAAGACTACACCTCCTTGAAAATCGCAGATCAAGGAGTAATGAAACAGGCAGGTAGTCAAAACCTGAACACATCCTTCGGCTCAGCGCTCAAACCCAAAGCGCCAGAGGAAATTTTCATTCCAATGCCGGTGAAAGTTGAAGAGACTCAAGGCGCACAGTTGGGTGGCATGCCAGTCATGCCTCAGCAAGGGAACTTCGGATTCGATGCACACAAAGGACAACCGACCATGGGACAACCGACCATGGACTACTACCAGCAGTTCCCTCCTTATGCTGATGGCACTTCGGGTGTATTCCCATATGCCCAATCGGCTCATCAAGTGCAGCCGATACCAACTGCGCAGTTTGGAGCGCCACAGCCTTACTACAATTACGATCAGTTACCCCCTGTGCAAGACCCAGTTGGCAGTATGATGAACTCATTGTTTAGTAACACAGGTCAGGAATTCGCTACTGAGAGGCAAATGTTCAATTGGGATGCCTTGTTCAAAGACCAATATGTCAGGATGAACTAATTTGTCATTGGTGGGGTTTACCAACTCGCACTTCAGTTCAAGGCAGCAAACTTAGAACTGGTTTTAAACAACAACTCCTTTGATCGTCAATATCGATGAAGGTACCTGGAGTATCGTCAAGTAGTCGCTGGTCTCATTCGGCAATCAATAAAATCGTTTCTGCTTTTAAACTGGTAGAGCGCTTTGTATGTAGTCCCCCCGCTTTGAGGCAGAATTTTCTCGAATTTTTTTTCCACTCTCCATATAAAACCCGAGCCTTCCCATTCTGCACCTGTGCAACAATCCATATAATTGGAATCACAATTGGCTACCCTGAACCCGATTTAAATTATGTTGAGAGCACGTGTTTCTGCTGCTAGATCATTCGTCCGTCATTACTCCCACAAGGAGCTCAAATTTGGCGTCGAGGGAAGAGCGGCACTTTTGAAAGGTGTCAACACCTTGGCCGATGCTGTTTCTGTCACCTTGGGTCCAAAGGGTAGAAATGTGCTCATTGAGCAGCAATTCGGCTCTCCAAAGATCACCAAGGATGGTGTCACTGTGGCAAGATCGATCACATTGGAGGACAAGTTTGAAGACATGGGTGCTAAATTGCTCCAGGAAGTCGCCTCCAAGACTAACGAGTCTGCTGGTGACGGTACCACTTCTGCCACTGTTTTGGGAAGATCTATTTTCACTGAGTCTGTCAAGAACGTCGCTGCTGGATGCAACCCAATGGACTTGAGAAGAGGAACTCAGGCTGCTGTGGAGGCTGTCGTTGAGTTCTTGCAACAGAACAAGAAGGAGATCACCACCAGTGAAGAGATCGCTCAAGTCGCCACTATCTCCGCTAATGGTGATGCTCACATCGGTAACTTGTTGGCTTCTGCTATGGAGAAGGTTGGTAAGGAAGGTGTCATCACTGTCAAGGAAGGTAAGACTTTGGAGGATGAGTTGGAGGTGACCGAGGGTATGAAGTTCGACCGTGGTTACATCTCCCCTTACTTTATTACCAACACCAAGAGCGGCAAGGTTGAGTTTGAAAACCCATTGATCTTGTTGTCGGAGAAGAAGATCTCTTCCATCCAGGACATTTTGCCATCCTTGGAATTGTCCAACCAGACCAGAAGACCTTTGTTGATTTTGGCTGAGGACATCGACGGTGAGGCTCTTGCCGCCTGTATCTTGAATAAGTTGAGAGGCCAAGTGCAAGTCTGTGCTGTTAAGGCGCCAGGCTTCGGTGACAACAGAAAGAACACTTTGGGTGACATTGCCATCCTTTCCGGTGGTACCGTCTTTACCGAGGAGTTGGATATCAAGCCTGAGAATGCTACTATCGAACAATTGGGTTCCGCTGGTTCCATCACCATCACTAAAGAGGACACTGTCGTTTTGAACGGTGAGGGAAGCAAGGACAACATTCAGGCCAGATGCGAGCAAATTAGAGCCTCTGTTGACGACTCTGCCACCTCCGAGTACGAGAAGGAGAAATTGCAGGAGAGATTGGCTAAGTTGTCTGGTGGTGTTGCTGTCATCAAGGTTGGTGGATCGTCTGAAGTCGAGGTCGGTGAGAAGAAGGACAGATACGATGACGCTCTCAATGCCACTAGAGCTGCTGTTCAGGAGGGTATCTTGCCAGGTGGAGGAACTGCTTTGATCAAGGCCTCCAGAATCTTGGACGGCGTCAAGGCCAACGCTGAGAACTTCGACCAGAAGTTGGGTGTTGACATCATCAAGTCTGCCATCACCAAGCCTGCCAGAAGAATCATTGAGAACGCTGGTGAAGAGGGAGCCGTCATTGTCGGCAAGATCTACGACGAGCCAGAGTTCAACAAGGGTTACGACTCCTCCAAGGGTGAGTTCGCCGACATGATCGCTACCGGTATTATTGACCCATTCAAGGTCGTCAAGAACGGTTTGGTTGATGCTGCTGGTGTCGCTTCCTTGTTGGCTACCACCGAGTGCGCCATTGTGGACGTCCCAGAGCCAAAGGGAGGTGCTCCAGCCCCACAGATGGGTGGAGGCATGCCAGGCATGGGCTTTTAAACCAAATGCCATTAGCTGTACATAGTCATTCCAGAAACTATATTTGTTTATACATAACTCGAAAACTAAGTGTCCGACCGCTGCCTGGCGCCGCGTAATTTTCAACTTGCACACTGCACTTACATCTTATCGCGACTGGAAAGATCAAGTTCAGAACCATAGCGATGAGCCATGTTTGAGGATCTCCATCGAACACACCCTGTTCGCCTCGCAAACAACAAGCGAAATAGACTACAGCTGTTGCTAGCTCATGATGCAAGCTTGAGGCTTATTAATGATTTGGAACTCCGAACAGGTCAGCAAATACCATTGAAAAAGAAGCACCATCTCCTACGACGACTCCAAGAAGAAACGAAAAAGCGACCGCTTCAAGATGAAACCTATGAACAGTGGCACTATAAGCGAGAAGCTTCCGAAAGTGAAAGAAACGAGGAACAGAAAAAGTCCAAGCGGAAAAGAAAGGCTGCACCTCCGACTGTGTCGCATGAAGATTTCGATGAGCATCTCCGAGAAGTTTTGATCGAGGAACTCGCTAAGGAAGAGGATGGAGCAGATCGAGCGAATTCATCGGAACCTGCCAGTCAATCAATACCGGAGAATGAAGCGAATCTCGCATCAAGTTCTGAGAGCGATGAATCGAGCTCGAATTCGGACACCGACACAGAACAGCTGAGCAATGAGGAGGAACAGTCCGAAGGCGACTTTGATATGGACGACAGTCAAGACATTCAGTACGCCTTACGAACCTTTGAGCAGTGGAAAAACTCGTTCGATACCCTGAGAACCTGGGCCAGAGACAAGTACCAGTTGAAGCTTCTTGGATTGGAATATATGGGGGAGAGTGACGAGAATGTCAGTGCGTCCATTGTCAAGCAGCACCTACAATCCTTGACGGCTCTATTGCACATCAACATCTTGAGGCACAAATGGAGCCTGGCTTATAAGATTTTGTGTCTTGTGGTGCGATTTGATGTGGTAGACCTCAGAGCGTTGTGGCCATTGGCTATCGAGATTTTGACTCGCAGAAAGGAGGAGCTTCGTGCATCAGGCTCTTTTCTGAAGCTTGATCTTCTCAAAGAGCACCAATTCTTGGAATGGATCGCATTATCTTTTCCTGTCTCTCACAACCCCGTCCATTCATCATATCCCTTTCTGGGCCCGGTATTTCGTCTGTCCACGAGGACATATGCTCCAATTTATGTGTTGACAATGCTTTGGATGCTTCTAGTGGAGCGAAAATATTCGAGGCTTCGAGACTCATTGACAGATTTGATCTTGCAGCCGCCATACTCGACTGATGGTGTCTTCTTTTACATTTTGGCCCTCTGCAACATTGCCGAGAGCATTCACTTGGTCAGTTGCCTTGTCAATTTCGATACTTGTGATATCAGCACGGAGAATGATGAAATTGGAGATTTGGCCGAGGATATGATGCTTATGGGCTCGGAAGACACCATGAAAGCTCGCATAGCTAACAACATCAAGGCTTCCAAGACTTTGCTCGAAACATGTCAAAAGCTAGATTTCGAGTTCCCGAAGGAGTTCTTATATCGTGAACTAGAGAACGTGTCGTTGGTGTTAGATGGAGAGCTCGATATTAGTTCTCTTCAAATGAAATTCAGGAATGCACCGCCGCATCATGAAAGAGCCGGTTACACTTTCCACAACAGTCAGGTTCAGGCAAGTGTCGGTCCAAATATTCTCTCTGGAAAGCATCTCAAGAAGCTCATTGTCGGACTGAAGAGCATCAAAGAACCAAGCCGTTCGTGGATTTGGGATTGGATTGAACTCAAAGAAGACGGTCCAACCGTTTGCAAGTGCAGCATTTGTGGACAGGACCTTCAAAAACCAAGAAATTCAAGCAAAAGAGTTGTTGAGCACCTCGCAGAACATAATATCACCTCAAGCACTCTGCCTCGCCTTTCTGAAACAAGCATACAACGGCACAAGCAGATTATGGATGAGTTGATTGCAACACAGGACGAGCCGCGCTGCGATGTTGATAGGAAGTTTACCTTCAGGCTCAAAACGCAAACGAATAGCTTCAGAAGAGATGTTGAGCGGGTTGATATCGTGATCCCAGCGGAGTCTCTTAACTCAGGTCCTCCATTCCACCGCAATTCTAACGAAGCAAGAGCCAGAAGATTGCTGAGCGATCTGGAACCCTTGCATGGTGGGGGGAATCTGCTGGCTAACGTAAACTCAATGAGAGTGCCGCTCCAGCTCGAGAGTCGCAAGCAACTGACAAGTTCAAATAAATGGGATATCTCGAACACGGAGAGTGGAGACGCGGAGGTTACTCAGGATGCTGAACGCACATCTTACTCGTCGGCAGGTGGAATCGGATTAAGTGAAGAAGACGCAAACAAGGACGTTAGCTACCAAGAAGGAAACGAGCAATTTGACTTTCTGATTGCTGACGCTGAGCAGGATATTTTCAATGAGTTGAATGAGGCGGCATCGCAAGTGGAGCCTCAACAAGAGATCCGACGCTACGAGTCGTTCAGTCCTAATACCACCATGGACACAGAATATGAAGGTGAAATCAGCCGAAACTTCCACCAGTTCTCCACCCAGACTCAAGAGACGAATATCCGAGGCACTGCTAAGGCAAATCTTCTGACTATCGACGACTCGGCTAATATTTATTTGAACAGCTTCAACCTCGATCAAGACTCGAAAGCTGGTATCACTAATGGCAATTCGGCCATGCGGAATGATGATGGAATGCTCACCGAAACTTCCTTGGCGGAGAACGAGAATATCTTATCGACACTTGATGACGTTTATCCACAAGGGAAAGTGAAAAAGGAAGATGGCGAGGAGTCCAGTGAGTCCGATATTTTCGATGATGCACGCGAGTCGTTTGATGACCTGTTGCAAAATTATAAGACACGGTAACATCGACGAAGGACATCGTTATCCCATCGAAACGGAGGGGCGAACTTCGAAGCATTAACTTCCACTGCATATCCAAAACTCGTTTCGAGTATGTATTATAATTAAACGTTTTGATTCCTATATATTGATATTCCCCTTACCTTCTCATGAACTCATAAATTTTCAATTGCGTCGTTGTTTCGTCCGCCGGCACCGTGCTTAGTGAGACTTCCCACTTGATTGGGCTCTAGTTGGATGTGGAACTGCCCCGGGGTATTGCTTCTTGAGATAGGGAGTGCCGTCCAATCCACAGGAATGGAAGCGTTGGCCAAAGTGGTCTCAAATAGTGGCACGTGGCTGTGTGTGGGGATGGTTTCAGGTTCTCCGAGTGCGGAGGTTGCAGTTGGCATTTCCGGGCGTTGTTCGGGCTCTGCTTCGGACGAGGTAGCACTTGCGGAAGCCGGCGAGGGGTGTCCAAACACCTTTTTGCGGCAGAGAGGACAATTGTCGGAACGCTCAAGCCAATCTTTCAAGCATCCCAAATGCAATATATGACCACATTGAAGTTTTTTTGGACATCTGCGTGGCATGAGCGCTTTTCCACGCCGTTGCTCATAAAGGTCTGGGGCGTGCATGTCTTCACGACAGATGATGCAGAGATAGTCTGCCGCCTCCAACTCTTCATGGGTAGCGCTTGCAAGCAGGTTCTCTAAGATTCGTGATTGTTTGATGTATGCTCTCAATTGCAGTGCTTGTTTTGCAACGCTGACCACTGCGAAGAAAGAGCCCTGAATGATTGGGATTGGTGGTGCCATGCCCGAGTGAACATACAAGATGTAGATGAACACCGAGTAAAACGCAGCCTTCGATGCAGACGCGATTATCTCGAAGCTTTGTGTGTAAATGGCCTTGTTCTCCCAAATGATCTCCGAGTTCTCCTCATCATCAAGCACATCAAGATCATCCAATTCAGCATCATCGTTGACTCTGCTATGATTTTGTGCTCTGTAAAACATTAGCTCGTACACATTCAACACTAACTTTCCACTGTACGTGAAGCCCTCAATTCCCATTACGCCAAATTGGATGCCGAAAAGCAAGCTTCCAATTGAGCTCACTCCTTGAAAGACATCGTAGGCCAAAATTTTGGCCATGACCAAATCGCAGAAGATGAAAGCCGCAAGCAACAACACGTATAAGTTTAAGGAAAAGATTCTGAATATCCGGGCCGGGGTATATGACTCACGAGACAAGTTATTGACCACGCGCAATTGGACAAAGTCGAGTCGATTGAGGACTATGATATGGTACACTTTGGCAATAACCGTCACACCCGCCCAAACTATGTTCAATAGCAAGTTGTCATCGTTAAACAAGATGAAAAGCAAGTTGAGGCCATAGAAGGGAAGTTGATCGGCAATTTTCTCGACTTCGATGATCCGCAATTCTCCGAATAGAACACGAATGCTGAAGATGCCCCCTAGAAGAAAGCAGCAAACGACAAAGTTCAAAAGGATCGTGAGTTTAAAGTTGTCCGTGAGCTCATGCATAAGTGTGAGGTAGTCGAATGCCTTCGAAGCCAGTGTTGCCAACGTAATACCGAAAGCAGTTATACTGAATGCGCCATAAGCAGCGATCCAAAGGGCTCCTTTCCCTGCCATAGTGGAATTGATGCTGCTAATGTGGAGGCTTATCGCGTGTTCAAATCGTGCGTGTGTGTGTGCGTGCATGCACCACTCAACAAGTAAGTTGATACAGTCGTCCCAACATGCGTGATCGGCGGGGAACAAAATGTCACTATGCGCTTCAAATGTTTATTTCCTGTGGACAGCTAACTGCATTTCTGATTCCTGACTATTATGCCATTTTCATCTCTCAAGGGCGACATTGGCTTTCTTTTCTTCACAGGTAGTCTCAGCGGCGAGGTATTGTTAAATCTCTTGGAAGGAGCAGGAAGGGTGATATTGTCACCATTAGGAGATGTCCCAATTTGCGCCATTACTGTTCTGAATTTGTCAAGGGTGACTGCAGCACGCTCGTGTGTCGAAACCATTGAGGAGCCGATAGTCTCCAAACCTTTTTCCGCAGAAAACATGGTTTGATCTAGTTTCGACGCTTCAAGATTCTCTCTGAAGACATTTTCGGACTTCATTTCTGACATGGCTCCCGTAAATTTGTGCTTCAATTGGTCGCCAATCTCTCTGACCTTTGAGACCACATTGTGACTAATTCGAGTCTCCATTGCAGTCATACTCTCTCTCATTCTAGTTTCCCTGTCCTGTATATCCTCAAATATTTGATTTGCAGCCAGTGTATGCTTCGAAGTGAGCAGCGCGATTTCGGACTTACCAGAGGAAAGTATTTCTGCGCTTGTGTGTTTCAAAGATTCGCCCATTATTAGCAGGTTGCTGCTGAAAATAGCTTCGACGGATTTGGTGATGTCTGCGAGTAGGCTTTCCTTCAACTTCGCAGATTGTGAAGAATATTGATGGTCAGCGTGCTCTATGATCCCTCTGAATGCCGAAGTCTCCGGATTAAGAACCATTTTAGCATTGCGTGAGAGATTGGAGTTCTGGTCTCGAAGTAGCTTGATGTTTTCTGTGAAGCTTGTCTCATCGAGCCCTTCCAAGAAACCTGTAACATCGAGATTTTGTGTAAGAAGGGCTTCCAGTTTTGCAATCTCAGAAACCATAGATTTTTCAATGGAGTTTGCTTTTGATGCCAAGATGCTTTTCAACCTGTTGGTCTGATCCGCGATCTCAAATTTGAGAGAGTCGAGATTATCGCTTATCGAGGACTTCTCGCTCATGATAGTTTGCAGGAATTCCGAGAGGACGTCATTGATCTCACCGAGGTTTATCAGCATGACTTTGGCGAGCTGTTCATTTTGGTTGCAATATCTCTCTTTCAACACAGATAGTTGAAGTTGGAAGGAACGCGAATCCTTCTTCTCTGATATCAATTGAGCTTTTGCGTCCTGCTCAGATTGCATTAGAGAGGAACAATTTTTCCGTAGTTCGTCAGCTTCTTGCTCCTTACGCTGTAGTCTGGTATGGAGACTCTTAACTTCAGCATCTTTCTCTCTTAAGTCCGATTCCATGTTGGCCATAGCAGCTTTCAACTCATCATAGTTTTGCACGCTCATTTTGATACCTCCATCCTTGTCCTTAGTCGCCAACAAGTCTCGTGTTATCCGTGCAATCTGTGTTGATAGGTCTTGCACTATTATCTTTTTAAGCACCATCTCACTGTCCCTCGTAGACTGCGGTAAATTTTTGATATTTTTGGCTTTCGATGCATAGTTCAAGGTGCTGATGGTTTCGTGTGCGTTGATTTTGGCCGGTGAGATTGTGGCAATTAATGCTGTCCTTGTCTTCCCACCAATGGAGCCTTGGAGAAGCCTCGTTAGTTTCGACTCTCTGTATGGTATGTGTTTGGGCTCTTTTCCCTCGCTGAGCGAACTGATCACCTTACCCAAGGAAAGCAAGCTTTGATTGATTGAACCAGCTTCTCTTGCACGCTCATTAACGGCTCCCGACTTGTTGATATCTTCGGATCCAGCCAAGTCAACAAGATTCATTCTCGACACGCAGTAGTCAGAAATTGCGTCATCGGGATTGCTCTGTCTGTAAAGGTTGATTGTAAACAAGGTATGAGACCTGGATGATAGATCATTCATCTTGGTGGTACTGGTTTGGCGCTTTTCAAGACACTTTTGTAGAATTTTGAACCCCATCTCGCAACTATCAATGTGGACTTCGGTGAGATTTTGAATCGTAGAGGTCTTGTTTGCATTATCACTCACCAATCGAAGCTTTGTTTTGTTCATGGACACATTGAGATCATCGCAAATAAGATCCCTGAGTTCCTCTTTGTAGAGCTCAACACATGACAATTTCACGAAGTAATCACCGTGCAAATCAGAAAACAATTTGGTAAGGACCCTAGGTATCAAACCTGCGCCCTCACCAAGTAGGTCGCCGCACATTGTGTATGTTTTTCCGGAGCCAGTTTGCCCATAGGCCAATATGGTCACATTCATCCCACTCACGAAATCATGGAATAGCGGGATTGCAACATTCTCGAATAGAAGAGCTTGGTCTGCATTTGGTCCGTAGACTTGGTCAACTTTGTACACCTTGCCATTGCCAGCCACCTCGGATCTTCCATTGCTCGATGTTGCTGCTGGGTTCAAGCGTGGATATGAGGGCTCATTGTTCACACTCACAAACGGCTCGTGTTGAGAGTAAACATCGCTGGGCAACTCTATAATATTCGGTGATTTGGACGCAACCTCTCGATCATTGCGAGAACGACAACGCACTATCACCTGGATGTTGTCCGACATTCCGCTCTGCACTGGTGGTATTGAAGTATTGAATTTCGAGTATTGTTGTTGTTTTGGTTAAGAGTGCAGGAGATCAAAATGCGAGGATGCGTATTACAGATCTGATCAAGCGTTGCAAATTGCCAATTTGTGCTTTTGAACAGTGGCTCCCTTTCTAAAAATTTCAAAGATCACTCGTAGATCTGTTAAAATATAGTTTACTTCAATAAAAAAATAAAAAAAAGACTCCTGAAGAAAATCACACGTGAGTCGAGGATTTAGAGAGCTCTTTGCACAATTTCACAATGGGTGCGAGTTTTTCTCACTTCTCACAAAAAAATGGGGACAGCTTCCTTCTGACACTTCTTCTCTAGTGGAGCTTAAAAATCGAATTTGCAACTTTCTTATAAAAGATTCTCTTAATTGGAAATATCAAGAGTGTCTGCTTCATTATCTTCCTCACTTTCATATATATTAAGTCGCCCAACTTGGTTTCAACTCCATCAGCAAACGATCAAGAGCAGCGAGCACAGTAGACAATTTTTAGGAGCTGGCATGCCAGCACGATGCGTGGACGGGAAGTTCACGAATAAAATTATGCTAGAAAGCTTATGCCTTGATCTCACGAAGGACCTCATAGTTTAACTAAAAATGATTACTTTTGGCACTTAAGTTCCAGTTTGGGGCTACAAGAGGAAGTGTAATTGCACACGACTCTTCATTTCAGAGCTGGAAAGTTACACTCACTCATGAAATTATACATATTATTTTGAGATACTAACCGTCAGCTACTTACTGGAAGTTCCAGGTACCCAACATAAAATGTCGGCTCTTGGTATCCTTCGATTATATATACCCTGTTCATTAGAGACTGAAACCGTTGATAGAGACACTGTCATTACAGAATCTTAGTAACTAATCGAAGAAGTCGTCTTCATCGTCATCCGAGCCTTCTCCTCGCCTTTCAAACACGATTTTGCTTTGCTTCTTCTCGTCTCTCGAAAGCGATTCGAGAATTTCCACAATATCTTGCTCTCCCAACTTGCGAGTCACCGATCCCATTTGAATGAGCTTCATGAGATATTGCTCAACCTGCTCGGCCCTGTCTGGACGAACGATCCTCACTCTCGACAATCTCTCTCTGGCGCTGAGCTCGAGAACCTGCGCGAGGACAGTGAATTTTTGTTCATCGACACCTGACGACGCGCCCTGTGATTGTTTTTTCTGGAGTTCTGCCAAGCGGGCTGCTCTGATTGCGTTAAGTTCTGATTCCTCCATTTTCTTGGATCTTCCGGTTCTTCCACACTGATAACGGTACCGTTTCAATGCACACTTTGACTTCGATGGTACACTATGGGTCGTCATGCAGGATCGTATCAAGCTCGAGAGCTGCCGACCACAAACGATTCCATTGACCGAAAAATCCACCGCTAGAACGCCTTTGAGAATTTCCGAGAGGTGTTTGGTTAATACCAGAAGCTTCCTTGATCCCAGATTAAAAGAAGGAAAACGCACGAATAGACCTAGAAGCTCACCTTTTTCGCCCCTTTAAAATTGAAACATCAAATCACCAGTTCAAGGAATAGCTAGACGGGAAAGAGTATGTGGGGATTTCTAAGTTCGAATTCCCATTTGGTCGGCGTCCATACCAATAAATTTCACGGTAGGTCTAAGCAAGCGGATAAGCACGAGAGCCGTTGTAAACACCCGTGCACCTCGTCAACTCTAACTGTCCGAAAAAGCACTCCGTCATCAAGCAACCACAGCCTTCCACGAACAAACATGAGCGATAAGGGCATTCTCAGAAAGTACAAGATTGTTTTCTTGGGTGACCAGAGTGGTATGTTACTGGAACTTTATATGCGATGGATGTCACCATACTAACGAGCTAGTGGGAAAAACGTCCTTAATCACACGTTTTATGTATGATACCTTTGATGACCAATACGCTGCTACTATCGGCATCGATTTCCTATCTAAAACCATGTACTTGGAGGACAACAAGACGGTCCGGTTGCAACTTTGGGATACCGCCGGGCAGGAGCGGTTCCGGTCGTTGATTCCCTCTTACATCCGAGATTCACATGTGGCCGTCGTCTGTTACGACATCACCAATAAAAAATCGTTCGAGAGTTTGGAGAAATGGGTGAATGATGTCCGCATGGAGCGTGGAGATGATGTTATCGTGGTGATCGTGGGGAACAAGTCCGATCTTAGCGGCAAGAGGCAGGTGAGTGTCGAGGAGGCCGAGACATTCAGAAAGCAGGTTGGAGGAAAGTTCTTGCTCGAGACATCTACAAAAGCAAATCACAATGTCAAACTTTTGTTCAAGCGAATCGCCTCGTGCTTGCCAGAATTCAGCGAGTCATCAACAGAACCCGACCAGCAGCCCGAAACGGTGGATGTTAGCATTGAAACCACGCCGCAAGGTTCCACAAGCTGCTGCTGAATGGGATCAGCTGCATTAAACCAGCGATACGGGCTCACAGAACCTCCGGAAAGGTTGGAGAGACCATTTGCAATCGGACAGTGGGAACAAATACATACAGGCGTGCATTGATACGAGCTCGGCGGGGATTCGCAGTAGCCAAAGTACATAAGCTTAATGAGACCGTGGCGGAAACCGTCAAGATATTCTAGACAAACTTGCGTCTCACGACGACCGAAAGCGGTAACGAATTCCATTGCATTTCAGTGGCTGGTCATGCACAATTGACCCACGAACCAGAACTTACGGCCAACAACAAAGAATCTCAACGGAATCACGAAGTAGGTTGCCACAATAGGCGGACCAACGGAAAACCATAACAAGGTGTTTGCTGTAGGTCAGACGTATGCACAGGGCGAGGAGCTAGAGGTACCGACGCGTCACTCGGTCGGTTGACATGTCGCCGGAACATCTCAAGTTGGGCGGGAATTTGCGCACAATAGGAGGTAGAGCAAGAGGAACAATAGTTTATGAAAACTAGGTCGAGGCGTTACACGCTTAAGTTATCGAAAAGCGTTTGAATGTTATGTCTCATTCAAACGTAGAATTCATTTGGGGTTGCTCTCGCACCCTTAGCTATCTGAAAGATAAGTCTATCGACAAAGGGGTAAAAGCAGTTGCCGTTCTGGTTAGAAAATTCGACGAGAATGCATGCGGGTGAAGACCCGCCATATACGTGCAGGATAGACAGGAGACTAGCCCTCAACTGAGGAATGGGAAGAGAATTGTTGCCAACGCCGAGAACATAGACAAGTTCCGGAATTTGTTGTGGGCCCCGCAGCAATTCTACGGCACCACCTTTCTCGCCCCATTTGCATGCATTGTTCCAGCACAGAACCCCTACCCCTAAACTCGCCGCGCGGGCTAACGACTCGGCATTCACAATCGGAGATCAACACTAAAAAATAAAAGCCTCCAGGAACAAGTTCAGCGAGATACTCAACCTTCACACAGGGACCCAAGAGCCGTTGGTGGTGAAACTGCAGTCCCTGTCACACACGCCCAGGGTCACCCCCTGCGCTCATAATGTTTCGGCATCTCCGCCGGCGCCCGGCGGTACCACGACTAAGAAATATTTTCTCGTGCACCGTGCACCGCGCCAAACTAATTTCGCACTTCTCCTGACCAGCAAGAACCAGCACAGGATTAGGATCTCGGTGTTTCGATACTATGGGAGGCCCTGAGGGTGCCATGAGTAGGAGGCTAACGGCAGGAAAATAAGCCAGCGCGGATTCGCGGGTCACTTTTCTTTTTCCTTCTTGCCGAGTACCCTCCCTGATAATCGTGGCCTGCGTATTTCGAGCGGTGGTTCCTGTGCCTTTTTTACAAGGAACATCGTGCAGGTTGAAGATCACTGTTTTCTTCCCGCATTTTTGTGGGCACTGCTGCCACTCTTTTTTTAGTATCCCACCTCGCTGGCCCCTTACACGAGACACACGTTCCCAGATTATCATCGCAACGGCTTCTTGTTGTCGAAGTGATCCACATACCTTCCTGGCTTCATTCATTTGTTTGCAATAATCCATTAAAAGGGGCCAAATTGTCAACACGAAACATTGATTTTGTCAGCAGTGGACTGCTCCCTTCATTTGAACTAGTCACTCCCAACAGCAAGCATTTGCTTCATGTCGGAGAAGGATAAGAAGCCCAAGCGCCCGCTGAAGGGCCGGGTGTTCCAGTGCACGGGGTTCCCCAACTGCAATAAGTCGTTTACGAGATCTGAGCATTTGGCTCGCCACCGCCGTAAACACACCGGCGAACGCCCGTTTACGTGTCCCCACTGCTCAAAGAATTTCTCACGGTTGGACAACCTCCGTCAGCACAAACAAACTGTGCACGCGTACGAGAACTACATCAAAAAGCGCCCGCAGGGTCCGCTGGCGACGCCCCAGGAGCGTGGAGAAGTTTTACCGGGAACGCCGCTGCAGTTCGGCGACAAGTTGTTCTCGCCGCCTAGCCTGGGTTCGCCGCAATACCCACTGATGTATTATGGATATCATGGGCCAGAAGATGCACAAAGAAACGGACAAGCTCAGGTAGCTCGCCAGAGCTTACCGCCCCTCACCAGTCACGGTCAACTCGGCAACACTTCACAGGAACAGGACAATATCAAGAGAGCCGAGAATGGAGAGGGTGCCTTGAAGCAGTTGCGGGACCCACCAAAATTCAACCCCAAGAACAGGCCCAAACCGTTGTCGTTGGTACATTCATTCGCGGACGATAACGCTATCAACAACCGCACACATACCCCCACTTTTGTTGTTGAGCCTCCTCTCAAAACGGCGCCCGCCATACCGCTGTTTCCCGCTTACAGTCCCTCGCATGGTTTACCCAGCTATGGCCTTGCCTATGAAATGGGTCTGGGCTCGGGCTTTGGCTTGGGACTTCCTCATGGGTACGGGAATGGTCTCAGCCATGGTTTTGGTGGCCGAGCATACCCAGGAACCCCAGGCTTCAAGTTGCACCACTTCAACTCCATGATGGTATCACCGTTGCTGCCATTGTTCCACCAGCTGTTTAATCAGGTTCCTTCGAAGTCTTCCACATTATTTGCTCTGCATCCGGTTTCTCGAATATCTTCAGCGCTGGCGCTGGCGCTGAATGTTCTGTTGCCTTCAATTTCAAGTTTGCAGAATGGACAAAACGGGGATGATGCAAGTAGCCCAAGGGCGGACATTGTCTCCGGGCCAACTACGATATCCACGGAAAAGCAAGAGGAAAAGCAAGAAGAAAAGCAAGAAGGTCCCAGGGATGAGAAGGATGCGGAGGAGAAAAAGGCTTGGCTTAAGAATATGCTCAATGAGGAGCCTAAAAAGCTTCCGATCAATGCTCTTATCAGCCTGAGCGAAGAAGAGCTCCTGGCAGTCAAAGCAAAGGAAGAGTCAGTTTGAGCCCACAGAAACTAATAATAAGACCAGGAGCTGCTCAAACTGGCATCTCAGATCGACATCTCTGCATACCCTTGCGATTCACCCTCAACATTTGGACCAGACATTAACCTTTGCCAACGCTCTGTTGAGTTCAGCGCTTAGGCGTTTCACGATTCTTTCTCTTATCGACTTCCCTAGGTATACTTGGGGCCAGGGGACAAAATGTTGGCATAATGTCATGCTTCAACAGTCAGCTTTCACAAGTATGTCTTACGAACACAATTCACTACGGTGGCTCTCCATCAACATTATATATTAACAACAGACTTCCTATTGGATCCTCTGTAATTCGCCTTCACCTGCCTGACCCCGCAAATTCTCGAGGATGCTCATTTGCAGCGCCAATCTGTCCATCTCCCGACTATCAAGCGTTGCCTCAAGTGTTTCATAGAGAGTCTTCACGAGGCTTGTGCTCTTCTCAAGGAGTTCCAAGTGGGTCACATAACTGGTCCACACGTCCAGCTGCGCCTTCAACTTGAGGTCGACCTCGGACTCTTTGATATGTTTGATATTGGCAGCATTCTGCGTGCTCACGTCTTTCGCGAGAGCTGGGATGATCACATCGGTAAGCAACCGCTCGTACTCGCGGTTGATGTGCAATAGTTGCCTGTAACTTTCTTCCTTCGCCCTTTTGATCCGTAGCAATCGGTAGTTATCGCTTAAAAGTCGGCGTAGCACGGGGTTCTCCACGTCGTTGAACTCGTCAACTTCCGACACGCCGTTGTCCTTGAACTTTCGATCGAGAGTTACCCTGAGGTAGTCGTTGGTCTCTGTCACCTGGAAAGGCTGGTCACTTTGGTCATTGACGATCTCTTGCTTGCCGTTCTCTCGTTCTCCCGTGGCAGGTTGGCCCGGGTACCTCGTTCTCTCATCCACTTCTATGGTCAACCTGCTCAAGATTTTTTCGTTTTCTCGAATGCTCTGAGTTATTTGCTTCACAATATTGACTAGTGGATCATAGTTCTCTGTGTTTAGTAGGAAATTTGAAGCTGGTGGCATTATTTGTTGAAGTTGGATCTAGGTGTTGTGGAGTGTGCACACTAAACTTTTAGGCGACTTGTGTCAAGTAGAATGTATATTGATTACTAGTTGCAACGACTATCATGACTTATCGTGATACCGTAGCCCATACACTGAAGGAGCCAGTCTCGACAAACACAAGTGGCTTTCGGGAAGCTCCCATCACGGAAACTATATATAGCAGATGAGGATGCCAAACACGGGGATCGCGCAGCGACATTCATCACGAACCGGGCTGCAATTGTTCCTGTTGTAATTGTTGCTGTTGTCTTTGTGTCAGTGCCATTTTTCTCTCCTGTTTGCCTTTCTTCATAGCCTGCTTCAATGCAACCGAATCTAACGGATCGAGTAACTCAAACGAGCATAGCAACTCCTCAGACACGCTCATCACTGCTCCCCAGTTGTCGAACTCTCCGCAGTAGTTTGGCGCACTAAACACAGTAACTAGCGTTCGGTCGTTGAAGAATTCATATCCATCTTCGACGACCATATGCGCTCTGCAAACCAAGTCGAAGCCAAACTTTTGTAGAAACTTGTTGATTGCAACCCGCGAAAAGACATATGATACACCTCGTTCATTATCTTCCCATTCGTTGACTGTATCTGCTGGATCTGACCAAAGTAAATCATTAAGAAGACCAAAATCTGGAACATCAGTCGGGCGCGCGATATTCCTGATTTCGTCCATTGAGTTCAACACTGGCGAGAGACCACCATGGACACAGAAAATCTTGCCGGCAACAATGGCTGCAATGGGGAGTGTGTTGAAGGTGTCGATAAATAATTTCCACGTCTTGATGTTGCATCGACGTTTGCACTCATCATAGAAACCGTAAACTCTCGTAACATTCGCACACTCATGGTTACCTCTGAGGAGGAAAAAGTTCTCCGGGTACTTAATTTTGTAGCAAAGAAGGAGGAGAATCGTCTCCAAGGATTGCTTTCCACGATCGACGTAGTCTCCAAGAAACAAGTAATTTGTCAGCGGTGGAAACCCACATTTGGTGAAAACACGGATTAAATCAGAATACTGACCATGCACATCGCCGACCACTTTCACCGGAGGAGACAATTCCAAAAGGGACGGCTGCAGTAAGAAGATTTCTCTAGCTTTGGCACAAACCAACTGGATCTCGTTATTCTTCAAGCACACGGATTTCGTTCTTTTGCCCGAGTAACCGGCGTCAAGAAGTCTTTGAATGAAATCTTCAATATCGATTGTAGCACTGGCACTAGTAAGTTCACCCCCAGCGGTGTTCGTCATGTCTCTACTCGAGCCTCTTCTAGAGGCACTTCTGTTCAGTGACAACGACCGGGCAGACCGTTTCAGGGACAAGGAGACAGCATCACTCCTATCGTCATTGAACCCATTTGCACTCGCACCAGTGTGCTGCGGGGTCAAGAAGCTTCCTGAGGGAGTACCCGAGCTAAATTTAGCAGAATGGTTGGTACTGGATCTCGAAAGGGGGGCCAAATCGTCGCCATCAGCACCGGCATCAGCACCGAGTCTAACCGAATGGTCAGTCTCATTTGTACTTCTGCGGAGCAAAATTGGCTTTTCTGGTTCTGGGGTCAACATCAGTGCATGTATGATGCTAGCTGAGTCGTCGGCGTTCACATCTTCGGAGTAATTTTGACTATTATCACCGTTCGGTAGCGATGCCGACGAGTTCTTCCTGCTTAGCTGCCGCGGAGAGTCGTTGTTGCTTACCAGAAGCTGTGACGCCGAGCGGCGTGACCGAACGGACCGTTCTGAACGCGCAGAGGAGCGTGTATCGGTTCGCGAGAGAGCAAGCCCATTTTTAGACTTGGAGGGGCTGTTTCCCATTATGTGACAGGCAGATTATGGGTGCCGAGGTATGCTGCTAGTTGTTTGGGCAGGGCCAGGGTTAAAACTGGCGCCGGCGGGTATGGATAATGGTCCAGCAAGCAGAAAGACTGAAACTGAGAACGCCCAACGAGACGGGAAGTTAAAGGCAAAACGGATGTTTTTTGAACTCTGTGGAGTCAAAGGGAAAGCGATTGCAATTCCAGGCTGTTGCGGTATTGCTTTGATAGCTGGCAAAGTCTGTGGAAATAGCTGTCCGGCTGACTCTGTGTGCGTATATGCTCAAGGAGTCCCGAAAGGATTGGAGGACTGTCTATTGAGCGGAAAGGAGATACAAAAATGGAACACCAGGAACAATCACTGCAAGGGCCTGGGTCACTGGAATTGGCAAGACTGTAGGAATTCGTCCAGATTTACCTGAAGAAGGGGCACACGGTGGAACGTTGTATGGAGTGCAAGTAGGAGGCGACCTGAGCAGATGGGTTTGGCACGACCGCGCTGATAGTGCCACGATGTGGGGAATCGGGCTGGGAGAATAGTGGGCAACACAACAGGGGGCCCATTTATGTGGAAATGAAGGTGGCTGGCAGTGCGTACCCGAAATTTTTCCGTCTCAAAATTTGGCAGCCTTTTGAGCTCGAGATATGTTTCCGTCTACGCTGGTCGTGAGTGAAGTGCACTGCACACAGTGGGGGTTCTGGACCGCCTGTTGTGCTATTAGTTGAGGAGTGCATATACAGATATGCTTGGAAAAACGTGACTCGAATCTCGTGCTTGGCAAGGTGCGCCGATGCACCCGTCGCACCCCACGGCCTGCCGCGAATTTTAAAAGCCAATGGGGCGACTGACCGTAAATGAGAATTCCGTCAAAGTGGTCACGTGCGTGACGTGGCATGTGGGTGGCCGAGAAATCGGATAGCAACAAGCGACAATTGTGCCGGGCCGAGCTTTATAATTTGCATCTTGAAGCATACCTGAAGAGTCCGGTTCCATCGCCGGGAAATCCGCTTGGAAACGCGTCGATACTGGTGGCTCCATAGTTCGGCAACAATCTGTCATTCAGTTTACCTTCGCAATACATTTCTACAAGCGGTAAGTGGGTGCGTCCGGCACATGGTTGATGGCGCATAATCAGTCAAACAATAAATTCGCCCTTATCCCCTCACCTCGTTTTTCCTAATCTACCACTTTCTTCTCACGAAAAGTATCCCACACACGAATCTTTGTTATGGACAATCATGTTTGCCGTCATTCAAGAAGACCATGAATCATGTCACAAACGAAAACCACGACTGCTTCAGTCTCAGGGGGTTGGCACGGGTCCTAGCACCGACTCCCTGAGACTGACTGTCCATAAAAAACCGCCTAACATTTCCTTTACTCCCGTGTCAATGCTGGACTATCGCCGTGTCGCGAAAACCCTTGCTTTGGCATTTGACAAAGACCCGTTTGTCAATTATATTCTCAACACTGCTATTGAGAACGATTCCACCCAAACAAGACTCATCAAGAAGAAGCATGACTTGATGCTTTCTCTTTTCGAGTTTGCCGCCTACGAATACATGTCCGTCGGTGGTCTTGTTGTCGCCATCAAGGACAACAATTTGGAGCTGGAGTTGGCTCAGAAGAGACTTCGTCCGCTGGCCATGGCTAAGATTCCGTTCTTGGGTGTGGCATGCTGGAACAAGTTGGTGTACGATGAGGAAGAGGACCGCTATGAGTCCCATCACGTGTTGTCTTCATTGTCGAACATGCACCCCTCCTCGTTGAAGTTCAACCTTTTCTCATCTTTGGCTAAATGCCGTCAAAGAGTGCTGCGCATCGGAGAAATGCGCTTGACTAGCGAGCGTGACCTGGTTCTCGAGGCCATGTTGGCTTCTAAGCAGTTGAAGAAGACGCAGAACATCTGGTACTTGGGTGATGTTGGTATCATCCCTGCTGCTCAAGGTAACGGGTTGGCCAAGAAATTGATCAACCACTGTTTGGAGAACTATATGGTTGGCCACTGGTGTTACTTAGAGTCGTCCAACTTGGCCAATCGTAAGTTTTACGAGAAGTTGGGCTGGCAGTTGAAGAAGACGTATCTCATCGACGATGAGAGTTCTACGTCTGAAGCAAGTGACAGCGACGACAGCCACTCTTCGAGTTCGTCCCTGAAGAGTAAGAAAAAGCAGGTCTCTGTGGATCTTCTTTACATTGACTCGTTTATGATTTTTGCCGAGGAGAAAGTCTAAGGCGAAACCGCTTTCAGTGAGAGTGTTGGTGCTGGCTAATTGACTAGTCACCTAACATGGTCATCATTTACCAGGTGGCTATGTTAGGTGGCTCGCTAATTGACTTGTCCCCAACATTTCTAACTGCAAGCGTTCATTGTGTAGTCAATGCAAATAACTCTTCATACGTGTAAAAGTTTAGACTGAGAGCACAAATTCTAAGACCCTCCTATTTTGGAATCCCGGATGGTGACAGCTTTGAAAGCACGAGGTCTCATTTTCATTTTTTGAGTGTTGGAAAACAATCGTGCATCACTCGCTTTGAGTATTAGGGTACTATTCGCGATGTCGCGATGTAGTCTTGATGAACTATACTTCCTACCCCCCCACAAATGTTAAGAACATTCTCTAGAAACATTGCCAGGTCGGCGTTACTCCGACAGAAGAACCCTCTCATACATGAGAATGGGCTTTATTACGGAAAATTCACCAAACAAGAGTACGAGGAGGCAAAAGAATTTGTCACCTCTCAGTACCAAAAGTTGGAAAAAGACATCAAGGGAACTCACGATGTGCGGGAAAACTTGGGCAAAATGGCATCGTATCCGGTCTCTGGGCCATCCAAGAAAGTCGAGAGTCTCCTGGATTTCTTCTCAGAGATGATCAAAACGACGGGTCCCATCTCGTTATCGGCATACTTGAGACAGTGTCTTACTCATCCGCAATTTGGCTACTACACAACGAGAAACCCTCTTGACGAGACCAGCGGAGACTTCATCACATCTCCCGAGATCCTGTCTGTTTTTGGCGAGATGATCGGGATCTGGCTCTACACAGTGTGGACCAGTCAGAACAAACCAAGCGCGATCAATGTCATTGAGTTTGGACCAGGAAGAGGAACGTTGATGTACGACGTGATGTCCGTCTTCATGAAATTTGCAAACAAGAGCGGGATTCAAGTCGACTGCAACATTGTTTTGATCGAAGCATCGCCTGTGCTCAGGAAGGAGCAGCACAAATTGATCTGTTCACCGGACCTGGAGATGGAGACCGATTCCAAAGGATTCCAATACTCAACATCAAAATGGGGCACCAAAGTCACATGGGTTGACACCGAGAAGGACATCCAGACGAAACAAGATGACGCGAACTATATCTTGGCCCACGAATTCTTCGATGCCTTGCCCGTCAAATCATTCGTTAACACCGAGCACGGATGGAGAGAATTGCTTGTTGAGCATACAGGGTCAGTCATCAACGACCAGGGGAAGCTCCCACCAAGTGAAGCCGATGTGACACGCGAAACAGCGTCAGATCTTCTGAGCCTAGAGACCGATTTCCACTTGACAGCCTCACCAAAGGAAACACCATCTTCGACCGTCCCCACCATCAGCGACCGCTTCAGAGATTTGCCAGTTGGGTCTCGAGTTGAAATCTGCGCGGATTCTGAATTCTATGTCAAGAAGATCGCCGAGTTGATCGGAGATGAAAAGAAGAATGCTGGCGGTGCATTGATCATTGACTACGGGCTCGCTGAGGAGATCCCGCTGAACTCGGTTCGTGGAATTTACAAGCACAAAATCGTGTCTCCATTCTATAAACCGGGAGACGTGGACTTGTCTATTGACGTTGACTTTGAGAATTTGAAGATTATTGCTTCTCCGTACGTGGAGAGTTTTGGCCCCTCCGAGCAAGGAGATTGGTTGCATGAGGTCGGAATTGGATACCGATTTGATCAGCTCATCAAGTCGGCGAACCTGATGGCAAACAAGGAGCTGCTTTACGATTCCTATTTGAGATTGACGGCCAAGGATGAAAAGGGAATGGGGAAGATCTACAAGTTTTTGGGGTTGCTCCCAAAGGGTTCAGCAAAACCAATTGGATTTGGCCAGTGATAATGTACATAGTAATAAGAAGACTAGGAATAAAGGAAGCAGTTCAACTAGGGAGTTTATCGTTCAAGAATTACTACAAAAAAATATAAAAAAAATGAAACTCCGATACCGGGAGTCGAACCCGGGTCTGCTCGGTGAAAGCGAACCGTGATAGCCGTTACACTATATCGGAAGTTAATCTGAAAAAACCATTACCGGATTTGTCTCATGATCTATACCATATAACTAAAAAGTGAGTTTTAAATAGCAAAAATATATACAGCACAAAGCACAGAGGAAGCTTTATAACCCTCATCCAATTCCTTCAATTTGTTCCCTTTTGCCAAGTTTACTGGGGCCGTTGAAACGCACAATATGTGCAGTCCGCCTGCAGATTTCCGATCAAGGCCGAGTTCATGACTTCTCCGATGTAAACTTTTCCCGTGCTACATCAACCAGCAAATGTTTGCCAGACGATTAGTTGCTCACCCCAGACTTGTGCTTGTGAGGAATTTTGGTGGGAAATTTGGCGAGTTCACGCCAGGCCCACCTAAGCTCCCCAAAGAGCAGCAAGAAGAATTCGAAGCGCTTCAGAAACTTGCCAACTCCCAGTCTGCGATCGACGAGTACAACAGGCAAATTGAGGAAACCGGTGCCGCAGACAGCGATTTCACCGCTGCTCAGCCTGAGATCAACCTGCAAATGCAGTTTTTAAAGACCATTCCTGAGTTCGAGGGCAACGTGAACCCAAAGACAGGAGAGGTCGGCGGCCCAAAGCAGGACCCTTTGAGACACAACGATTGGGCGTTCAACGGTAGGGTGACCGATTTCTGAGTGCGGGTATAGACGTTTATAGGGATACATTTACATTTGTTGATTTGTGCGTAGATGGCCAATTGGTGGGGCAGATAGTGGAATCAGAGACACCGAGGAACTCGAAGCGAAGTCAGCGCAAGCTTCAAAAAGCGATACACTCGCATGGAATTGCATGGCTTCAATATAGGAAGCTCCCCCTGTCGTTAATGCTGTTCCTTGCCAATAGGTGATTTCCTCTCAAGTGGGTGCGAACGAAAAAATACATGGAGAACCAGCGCCATAAATGGAGTTCGATCCCCTAAGTTTGTTCACGGCGCCGTCTCCGAAAATACACGACGAAGTTCGCTTCGAGCTGCGAAGTGTTCCTCCAAGTCAGCATACAAACGTCTCCGAAGAGGACGCTCAAGACATCCAGAACCTAGATGACCCAGATGCGCCCATTCATATCCACGACATGCCGCTTTTGCAGCTCAAACCTCCATACTGCGTGTTCCAGGTGTTTTTGAAGTTACTTGCGCCAGAAACAGTCCGAAACTTCGAGCCCTCCATTACAGACAATGCAGACAAGTGCCCCGAAACCATTTTCGCCGACAAGCACGTCAGTGACATGGTAACGCCATCACTTAAGTGGCTACAGGAGAAAAGCTCCCGGTTCCAAAACGAAAACCAACTTTCTGCGATCCCACTGTTGAGCGAGATGTTGAAAATCAATTTCCTGGCGGAGTACAACGCCTGGCTAACAAGAATCATCTCATCTGAACTTGCATGGCTCGACGATTCACAGGCTGAGGAAGTGAGGAGATTGGCGTCGCTAAGACTCGCAGAAAACTGCGGCCGATCGGCCCAGCCCGAGTTCGTGAGAGAAATTGAAATCGCAGAGTTGAACGGGAACATTCTATTGCGAGAACCCTCGCTAACAGCAGACAACCTAGGTCTCAAGACATGGGGATCGTCTTACATCTTGGGGCGGCGTCTAGCGGCAAACCAACACAAAAATTACTTGAAAGGCTCGATCCTAGAATTGGGGGCAGGTACTGGGTTGGTGGGCATGGTGGCGTGCCGTTTGGGATTTCCCACTATGTTGACGGACTTGGAGGAGATTCTTCCGAACTTGAGAGCCAACGTCGAGCTCAACAACATCGTTAACGCCGAGGTTGAAGAGTTGGACTGGAGCGATCCATCGGGATTCCTTGCGAGAAGAGGAAGTACCACTTACGACACTATAATCTTGTCCGATCCATTGTACTCGTCTAGACATCCACCATGGATTGTTAACATGATCAACCAGTTTCTAAGCAACGACAAAGAGGCAAGAGTACTACTTCAGCTACCCATCCGGAGAAATTTCGAGAAAGAACGGGCGAACTTATGGAAGCTTCTTCTAGAAAACAATCTTGTTGTCGAGGAAGAGGAACTCGAAGCAGGTTACGACGACTTTGGAGAAACAAAGTTCCATTTCAAAAAGCTAGTCAGAGACAAGAACTAAATGTCTATTCTATAGAATAAGTTAATAAACTAGAGGTGCACGTTCTGGGCGTCTTTACAAGTATTCCTTCAACTTTCTCAATCTCACCACGGCCTCCTCCAACAACGAGTCGTCTTTGCAGACAGCAAATCTCACCGAGTTCTCCAAGGGATTGTTCTTTCTGTGCTCCGGCACCAAGAATTCCGTGGGAGGAATTCCGACAACACCAATCTCCTTGATCAACCAGTAAGCAAGCTTGTAGTCGTTAGTACCACGGCCCAGGATTTCCAGTGGGTACTCGTAGTCTTCTGGAATCTTCAACTTCTTGAAGTTCACAAGCAAGAAGTAGCCACCCTGGGCACTGGTGTAAGGCAAGCCCAACTCCTCGAAAACCTTCTCGAACAATCTATACTTATGTTCGTACTCCTTTCTGGTCTTTTCAAAGTAGTCGTTGGTTGCGGCCTTGTTGAGGGCTTCGGACACTGCTTGTTGCAAAGGTGCCGGAGTGGAGAAACAGATTCTAGTGTGGGCCGAGGTAACGTACTTGATCAAGTCGGAAGGACCCTGAATCCACCCGATTCTCCAGCCAGTAGCAGCAAAGGACTTTCCGGCCGATCCCACTGTCAACGTTCTCTTGGCCAATTCAGGCAAAGATGGCAAGGCAGCAGGTCTGGGGAACTTTGGAAGGTAATACAAGTTCTCGTAAACCTCATCCGAGAGCAAGATCAAGTTGTGCTTGATGGCCAATTGACCGATCTTGTAGAGCTCCTCCTCGTTGAACACCTTCCCAATTGGGTTGTGGGGCGTGTTGATGACGATGATCTTGGTTTTGGGGGTGATGGCTTTCTCCAAGCCTTCCCAGTCCACTTCCCAGTCGTCACCGGTGACGTTTTCGGTGTCGAACTTCTTCGGGAACTTAATCCCCACGTACTTCAACTTGGCGCCTGTCATCTCCACATTGGGAATGTACTGGTCAAAGAATGGCTCAAACACCACAACCTCGTCCCCTGGAGTCAAGAACCCAAAAAAAACAGCAAACATGCCTTCGTTGGCGCCCGTGGTGATCTGAACTTCAGAAACATACACTGGGCGGCCGTACGCCTTAGTATAGGCTTCAGCAACGCTCTTCAAAAGGTTTGGGTTTCCTCTGGCGTGGGCGTACTGGTTGAATTGGGGCTTGGTCAACGAGTGGTTGACGGCGTCCACGGCGAAATCCGGCGGGTTGTAAGAGAAAAAACCCTGGCCCAAATTGACCACGGGCTTGCCCAACTCTTCCTGGGCTTTGGCGGCAGTTTCATTGATCAACGACCACACATCTTTCTTGGAAGGGTCCTGTTGGAAATAAGGGTTGTGCAACGAGGCAGGGTCGGCAGATTGGGAAGACATCACTCTTTTCGGGAAAATAGATCGGTAGGACTTGTAGAGCTGACGAAGCATGCACTGCTTTAACTATGGACGTCCGCGGGTTCTTGAGGCACTTGATGCGGAATTGGAACTGTGGCGCACCGAGCGATAGCGGCCAATAAATAATTGGGTCACCTCCCACAGTTCCGGGGAACGCCAGATGCGAACAGCGGAAAACGATGGTGCAATTTCGAAATGCAATTCGACTCCTGTAGACGTGAGATTCCCAGAATTGGTATTTATGCTAGTTTGGAATTGTAGATCTGATCTAGTTGAGCTGGCGACCTGATGCCGTGGGGGGCGGAAAATGCGAGTCGGTGCGGCTAATAATGACGAGTTAGCACAGAATATAAAAAATCGTACAAGACCGCAACATGCCAGAAATTACCGTGAAGTAAATCAATGGGCGGCCGCACCAGTTCTCATTTCGGAATTCGTGCCTATTAATTCTCAGCCTGATCTCGATTTTGCAGACTTCCCTTAGGCTAGTCCAGATACGCTTATCACTGAATCAGGCAACCAGATTGTGCCACTAGTTCCTCACCATTTCCAATTCGCCGATGGCTCAATTGCAAGCAGCCGCAAATCTTCTACGTCAGATATGTGGCCATAAGTTGGAAGTTGAGTGTGAATGGCGATATGGCCATCGACTGCTGTTTTGCCCAGACATGCCAAACTAGGTACCGAAATGGGAGAAGCGATCATACTCCCACAAAATGAAAAATCAGCCTGGAAAATCAATTACAGCGGTCGCATGAACCTATATGATACTGGCAAGGAGCTAATTGGAAGCGTCGATCACAATTTCGTTCCAATCTCCTTGGTGGTAGCCTCATCTGAAACATTTGCAACAAAGATCTACACGGGTGCATGTTTCAGCTTATTGCACCGTTTCAGGTATTAATAAATGGCTACACGCATTAAGACACGAC
This sequence comes from Sungouiella blattae, assembly GCA_003706955.3. Classification (NCBI taxonomy): domain Eukaryota; kingdom Fungi; phylum Ascomycota; class Pichiomycetes; order Serinales; family Metschnikowiaceae; genus Sungouiella; species Sungouiella blattae. The sequence continues at coordinate 461,809 of PPMS03000001.1, read as the reverse complement.
CAGATCCAAAAACCTTGCCAGCAAGTATCGTGAAACTTGCCAAAACGGAAAATTGCAAGGGTTCCCGGTTGCATCGGAGGAAAGTAGTTGATCTCACGTGACTTTAGGGCACCTGATGCGCCAATGTGACGTGCATATTCATGCATTTTGGTGTCATCGAGCGGTTTTTTCGCCCCGATCAGCTCCCCGAGATATTAAAAACCTCGTAAGGCATACGAGTTCATGATAAAATCAGACTGAGCCGACCAATTCTAGCAGAAAACCTATTGTCCTGGCTGCTGAGGTCGTTTTACCATCAACAAATCAGGGTTCCATGGTCTAGTTGGTTACGACATTCGCTTCACACGCGAGAGGTCTCGAGTTCGATCCTCGATGGAATCAGTGGTTTATTTTTCTTTTTTTAAGATAAGAGACATTCATTCAACTACTTAATGGTGGTTGCCAAAAACCTTGTCAGCAGCCTGCTGAATAACACCCTTGTCACCGCTTCTGGTGCTGTCACCAACGGCGTTGTCCATCTTGTCGGTAGCCTTGTCCTTCATCAACTCATGAGTAGACTTTTGGGAGTCAGGCTTGAGTTTGGATTCGATTTTCTCGTGGATATCTTTGCGGTAGGAGTCGGACATTGTAATTGTTTCTGTTTGGATGAATGAGCCATCGAGCGCCAATTGATGTGATATTTATAGTCGGCGCATCCAAGTTGTCTTAGTTTCCAATGCTGATCATGTCAACTTAGATTGCTGTCATGTACAGCCACCCATATAGGTTGATGACGGCGAAGCATCATCAAATGTTTACGTTTGCTAGTTTCACGGTGGTATTCGCCAGCAACACCTCTAAGGTTTGCCGACTCGATTGCTATTTGAGGTGGTTGTATGCAAGGTGATGAAAGTGAGTGTGGGGAATACTCGATCAACACCTGTAGCCCTATGCAGAGTCACCAAAGTTGGTGGCTAAAAAAAAAGGCGGAGATTTTTGATAGGCGTTGGCAACCGATGGGCAGTCACGTCGATCTGGGGTCCCCACTTTTACACTTAGTTTTCGTCGTCCGAGTCATCGTCTAAGTCGAGATCGGGAATCTCGATTTCGGACCCTTCATTGTCGGACAGCTCGTCAACAGTGGCCTCTGCCGCCTCGACAGGTTTCTCCTCCTTGACAATCTTGGTCGATACCTCTGGCTGAGAAACTTCCTCGAACACCTGTCTTGCCGAGTCCTTGGAGAAAATGTTCTCGGCCAAATTGTTGGCACCGGCTTGCAACGTTTCTGCATTGCCATTGGAGTCGGCCAAGATGTCGGACTCTAGCTTTCTTTTTTTGGCGACAGGCTGGCCGTTCTCTAACTCTTCCTTCACATTCTCGTTCTGGACTGCTTTTATCAGTTGTGGCGCAGACTCAACTTCCTCGTCTTCCTCGTCTTCGTCTTCAATCTCCACATCCACATTGTTTGCGAGTTTGGGCACAACAGGGAATCTCGGATTGTTGAACACGCTCAAGAGTTCAGAATCCCACAAGAGCGTGCTGGCAATCGGCAAAATGGCCGCCGACTCAGGTGCTGGGTTCAAGACAATGGCCACTAAGAGATTCTTCAAGTCTTCAGGCACAACGTCGTTGATGGCACGATCTTTTTGTTTGACGGCCTCCACAGTAGCCACCTTGATGAGCTTGTTATACTGCGTAGGTGCGATTGATACCCTCGGGATAACTGTAGCAAAGAACGAGAACACATCATGTCTTGTTGAGTGCGGTACTGCCCCAACAAATAGATGCTCATGAGAAAGCAAGTCTGCAAGGGGCGTAGCAGCGTTTTTCTTGGCCCTCTTGCGTGCTGCTTTCGAGTGCTGAGGCTGGTTGTTATCGCTCGTTTTAGGAGTATTGGCAATGTCTGTTCTGGGCTCGACCAAGAAAATGGCAGCCTCGATGAATCTGATGAGAAGAGCATGATCTTGGAAGTGACTTACAAGACCAACGTATTTGGAAACGGCGTCGAGTAGGTCACACACGAATGGCTCCTCTTTGAGAATGTTCGAATGGTCCAACCGTTTCCCGTCTAATGGAATGATCAGCTCGAGAGTTGAAAGAACACTGGTCAAATGTGGCAACAATGCACCGGCGTACTTCGCGGGCAATTCACGTAAAAGCTGAACGGCGGCGTGCTGCGACCTCAAGAGCGAGGTTTTAATCAACGTCTTCACTTCTTGGTCACGTATCTCCCGTTTGAAGTTGACAAACTTTGTGTTCACCGAGCAGATGAGCTCGACTATGCCAAGAACCTTGCCCATAGGCACAGCAATGGCGTACTGTGTGGCAGTGGTCATGTATGCCCGGAGTAACAACAACAAGAGGTCGATTCTGGTGGAGATGGAGAGGATCGTTTCCGGGTGGTTTACATCGATGTGCAATGCGTCGAAGATCTCCTCATCCAGCCCCGAAAAGCTCAACAAAAGCTTCGAAACGTCGGTATCTTCCTTCAAGTCGAGGAAAGACTCGAAGATCCTGACTGTGCCACCCACGTTGAGCAAAATTCGGTTGACGTCCTTGAGCCAGAAACTCTCTGGGCCGTCTTTCTCAACCACGGGCAAAGTGGCCAATGCCGACACCACGCTTTGCTTGACCGAGTCGGGATAGCTCAAAAACGAGTCACCGGCAGTTATGGCAAGAAGCTTGGCCCTTATTTTGTTGGCAAACGGTCTGGAGGTGGTTGGATGGTTCAGCACCAACACCTGCAATGAGGTGCTCATGAGGGCGGGCGCACGCTCGAGATTCTCGGTGTAGAGAGAAAGCAAACCCGACAAGTTCGGCGTTAAGATCTCTCTGGTGAGGGTAGGCTTGCCCCTGATCTCGCCACAGAGCTTGTTCAAGCACTCGACCGAGCTGGTGAAGATTTTGGTGCCAGGTTTGTTGGTCTGGAGAAGCTTCATCAACTGCGAAAAGAAAGCGTTGCCGTTGGCAGAGAGAATCTCAGCATTGCCAACGAGGATGTACACAATACTGACACCGCACCATGTTGCAAATGGGTGGTTGGATTTGCACAAGTTTAAAGCTCTGCTCACCAAATGCTTCAAGTCGACTTTGGAGATTTGGTGCAAGTGGGCGCACTCCTCATTGAGCGCAGACAAGATCGGGATCACCGACGTCGGCGTTGTCTCCAACTGTTTTATGATGAGAGAAATGGGCATCGACATGACGCCTTTGCAATTTTTGGAGTGAGGTTGGGTGGTAAATTTAAATTTTGGTGCGATGCGCACGATGAGTTTCGCGAACACTACTGAAAAATGCGGAGAATGTATATGGATTATCGTTACTGGTGTGAACAGTACAGTCTATGCAGAGAGCACGAGCGAAAATCCTAAAAGATGTCCACCAACAAGTTCTGGAAGCCGAAAGGCTCATATGCGGTACCTTCACCTTCGAAGAACTTGGACATGGACTCCACCCAGTGCAATCTCAACGAGTGCAACATGGCCGAGGTGCCCTCCATGACAACCAAAATGACAACGGTCAACACCAACCACATGGCGAACAAAAACACCGTCATGATAACACCAATGATGCCCGTGGTGCCAAACGCGTTGGCAAGCGTCATGGTCCACAACACAGTAGACAATTGCGCGTGGGCCAACGACAACGCCCACAATCTCAAGTACGAGGCCGTGTGCGACACACAGTTCAAGCAGAACTCGATGGTGTGGATGATCTGATGGATCATGATGTCGCCGAAGTTGTGGTCATCGTGCGACTCCTCGTCGTCGTCATCACCATGGTGGTCTTCCTCAGTTGGCAGCGACTCGTCGGTTTCATCGTCAGTAAGTCTGTGGTACTGGTGCTCCTTAGCCTCCTTGTCCATTTGGCGCTTCAAGTAAAGTGGCTTAACAAGCACCAACCATGGCACACAAACCAAGGCAATCAACAAGAGGACAACCTGGACGGTTGACTGACCGTCGTACAATGGCTCAGCAACGGTGCCTGGGGACAAAAACATGGTGATCAACATGTTCAACAATCCTGGGGGCTGCTTCTGGATGGCAAACCAGTTCACCGACCACTTGTAGACAATACACAAGGACAAGTAGCCGAAGATGCCCTGCATGAACAACAAACCAGGGATGAAGTTTCCAATGATGTCAATGGTGTTTTGGAAGAAAAGGGCATTGAACAAGGAGAAGAAGTATGAGTATGTCATGTGCAAGTAGCCCATCAACACAGACAACTTCATCTTGTACGAGTTGGAGAAAAGCAACCCGTTCTCAGCCCCGTGCCACGCAGGATCCAAACCAATGGCATAGACACCATTCTGAACGGCATGGATCGTCTCACCGGGCTTGTAGTGCTCGGGCCACTCCCAACCAGATGGGAAAAAGTCCATGGACTTCGAGAAAAGATCGTTGTATAAGAAACCGGTGTACATGGAGAAGGCACCCATGAGCAACAAGATGTAACGGCCAGAGTAGGCCATGTCGAAAATCTCGTCTCTCTTCATGGCACCGATCTTCTTCTCGTTCAACACCAACATCAACGCGGCCAAGAACATGATGAATCCATGTCCCAAGTCACCGAACATGATGGCGAACATGAATGGGAAAGTAATGATTGTAGGCAAACCAGGATTGATTTCACGGTAGCTTGCCACACCGTAAGTATCACAGATGCTCTGGAAAGCAGCAGTGAATTTGTCGGTACGGTGGAAAGTTGGAGGTGTCTTTGTTGTATCCAAGACGTTCACAATAGTTGGCACAGAGTCGGCAGAACTCAAGTCCTTGATTGCGGCATTTAAGTCCTCAATCTCGTCAGTAGGGACCCATCCTTCTGCGATCAATGTCTTTCTCGAGTTGTCGTAATCACAAAGGTTCATGGTCTTGTACACTGCTTTCTCTCTAGCAATGACCTCCCACCACTTGCTCAAGTCTCTGGCAATGACAACTAACTCCGAGTTCAAGGCGCTTTCGGTTTGCTCCAACACAGCGTCGAGGTCGCCTAAGTTCGAGTTCAACGAGGTCAATTGCTCCTTTCTCAACTCGGAGGTGGCATCGGCCTTGTACAAACTGGCGTCTAAAGACTCGGCGATCTTCTTGATTCTCTGGTAGATCATACTTCCGTGCGAGAAAATGATGAAGGCGTTTTTGGGGACGTAAGAGTTCAGCTTGGCGTCATACACCGGCTCCAGAATCTCCTCGGTGTAGTAGTACAAGTTACCTCTCAAAGTTCTCCACAAGATCTGCTGCAAAGTGTACACTTTGGTTCTGTCAATGACACCAGAAATGTACTCAGCCTGGAATTCAGGAACACCACCAGCCTCCAACTCGCTCAAGAGCGCATCACCCTCAGTAGCGTTGTGGCTGGGCGCAGTGTTGGCAGAGAAAAAGTTCTCCACCGCCTGAACAGTGTACTTGAACTGTCTCAAGTCCTTTTGCTTGTTGTACAAATTCTCGGAGGAGTCGGTCAACTCCAGCACACGGGACTCCAACAACGCCGCGGTTTCGGCGTAGTCGTCAATCTCCGATTGTGGAGCCACCGCCTCGTGCTCGTAAGGGTAAACTTTTGCCTCAATTCCCTTTTTGTCGAGCTCGGTCTTAAGGTAGGTGTACTGTCTCTCGATGTTGTCGAGCTTTCTCAACTCTTGCACGAATGCTCTCTGGAAGTCGGTGACGTTCTTATTCAAGTCACGGAACTGCACCAAGTTGAGCTCACCGAGGTGGTGGATGACGTCTCTCGAAACCTCCGTTGGCACGTAGAGCTGCACCAACGACATTTCCGCAGAGCCTGGGAGGTGTTAGTATGGCATTGTCACATGCGTGATGGAATTGCTTTTACATACGGAACATGGCTTCGTCCTTTTCCGGCATTTGTGGATGGATGGATGAGTAGTAGGGCCGGGTTAATTATTGGCCATTATCATCAAGGAAATTGCCGAGCGCACCATGTGCAGGACGAAAATGTACAGGCTCCACACAATTGGAGCAAAGTAGGTGGACAATTGGGAGGGGTTATTATGAACTATATATTGTTTTCGTTTGATGGAAGGATGCCCTGCTGAGAAGCTAAATCCGAGAGAAGATATATATGAATTTTTTGCCACGTATACGCATGTCAGTTGAGGTAAGGTTGCGGTATTATAGCGATATTGAAGTTCGCAACAGGTAAGCCTACACGCATAAAACAGCTCGGATAAACTTACTTGCTATTTCTCAATTTCGGAGTCGGGCCCTCCTTTGCGACGCATCATGATTTAATGGCAAAACAAACATACATGCGCCCTGGTGTGCATGTCTAAATGTGACGCTAGTTGTCGGCTGGAAACTGCGCTTATGCACACCCAGATGAACCTGCTGACGAAGCGGAATAGCTGGAAAGAATTGGGGAGGCACAGAGAAAGTCGAAACGGTGACCAGAAAAGGCACACAGACCACCCCCACAAACGGTCAGATCCTTTTTCTAAAGAAAAAAACGAAAAACGCCAGATTTTCGCTCGTGATGACTAAGATCGAGCGGGCCTGGCCATTTGGTGCCCTGTCACCGTTGGCGAAGCTTCCGAGATTCTACGTAAGCAATGCATTAGTGTTTACCTAGACCGGGGCGAGACGACAAATCCCCCCAGCACCTTAAATGGAGGCGTCTGGCAACGTTTTGCTACCAAAGTTGCTTATTGCATCGTTCTCATGAACTTCCTCAGCTTATTCAAAACCACCCAAGATGAGGGGCCCCGCGCCGAACCACCACATTTGGTGGCCAAACGCATCTCGGCACAGGTCCACCGGCTCAAGGCGAAAATCAAGATCTACGCCGAATCGACCGGCCCGTCGCCGTTGTTCCACCACATGTTCGACTTGCTTGAAGCCGACCACGCGAGAAAAATCGCCAACCTACGCAACCGCCACAGCCACAACGTGGCGGAGTCCAATAAGGGGTACCACCAGGAGTTTGCTGTGCTTCAGGGAAAGTACGCCAGCGAGCTCTCGGGCTTTTTGGACTTGATGACAAACAACACCACCGATAAGCAAGTCAAGCGGGTTTTCGCAGCCAACCTGCGCACGAAATCGAGCAAACTGTCAATTTCACTGGAGTGTTCGGCGTCGTCCAATTCTCAGTTTTCCTCGTCTTCAGCACTGTCGATCGACGACGATGCTCCTGGCTGGATCTTGGATCCGATCAGCTTTGCAATCATGAAAGACCCTGTTGTCACTCCGTCAGGCATCACCTACGAAAAAGCTCCCCTCATAGACTATTTACAGCACCACGGACACAAAGACCCGATCACCAGGAAACCGTTGCACCGAGAAAATCTCGTGCCGAACTTGGCCATCAAGAACGTCGTCACCGAATTTCTTCGAGAACGGGAGATTGTATAGAACTGCATCATGTAGCCTTCACCGAAATGCTTCACTACTCAAGATTCGCACTGCTGGTGCGTACTTGTAGAGATGTGCAGGCCAGCGAGATGCCATCCATCATTTTTTATTCATTCCCTACTGCTGGCCACCCAACACCATGAAGAACTTGGTGCTTCTAAATCGGGGCAAGGTGGCGCCTGTCTCGCTCACATATCCAGATTTGGCGGTTATCGATTCGGTCTTTGACGTGGTTTCTGATAGTGTCACCTGTGTGCTCAGCTCCAGTGAAAGCGGGATCATCGAGGTACAGCAGCTCATGAAAAATGGGCAAACGGCGCTTTTGGCCTCGTTCCCGATCACACATGCGGCTTTGCTTTCGTTTGCCCATTTCGTCGACTCCGCATTGCTCCTGTTTGTCTTCGACAACGGAGACATCATCACTGCGACGTATGACCCTCTGAATCCAGATTGCGATACCACCTCGGTGGAGATTGTGGGCCTGATAGACGCTGGGATTTGTGCGTCGAGCTGGTCGCCCGACGAGGAAACGTTGGCTGTTTTGACCAAGGAAAACAACCTCATCTTGTTATCGCGACTCTTCGAGCCCATCTGCGAGAAGCATCTCAATCCAGAAGACATCAACGTGGCGGACCTCAAGCACGTGAGCGTCGGCTGGGGTAAAGAGGAGACCCAATTCAAGGGCAAAGGGTTCAAGGCGTTGGAAAGAGAGCGCGAGGCGCTCAAGTACGCGGGGTTGGACTTGAAAGAAGATTCTCCAATGAGAGACCCAACGGTGGCCGAAGCTGAGCGCGGAGTGTTGTCGCAGTTTGATGACGGCACCTGCAAGATCAGCTGGCGAGGCGACTGTGAGTTTTTTGCGGTTTCCACCTCGGAGGAGGTCGAGTCTGCCAGCGAAAACTACGCAAGAAGAGTCATCCGGGTATTCTCGAGAGAAGGTGAGCTAGACTCAGTTTCCGAGGCCGTGGATGGGATAGAGCACAACCTCGCATGGAGGCCGTCGGGCTCGTTGATTGCGTCGACCCAGAGATTCACCGATGCAGACGGCGACGAGGTGTTGAACGTTGCGTTTTTCGAGCGGAACGGATTGAGACACGGCGAGTTCAACACCCGGCTCAATCCTTTCGAGGAGAATGTCGTCAACATCGAGTGGTCCGCCAACAGCGACATCATGGCGTTCCACACGAAACAGTGCCTTCGAATCTGGTCCACCAAGAACTATCACTGGTACTTGAAACAGGAGTTTTTCGTGAATGACCAGACCCCGGAGAATGAGATTGCGTTCGTCAAATTCCACCCGGAGAAGCCTCTCCAGATGATGGTGGGCACTACCTTGGAGGGGGTCTACATGTTGAACTTTTCCCACAAGATCACTTCGGGCCCCACTATTAGTGGAATGGACGTGGGGATGACAGTGGTGATCGATGGCCAGGAAGCCAAAGTGACGCCATTGGCTGTGGCCAACGTTCCTCCTCCAATCGCTTACAGAGACTACGAACTCGAAGAGAACATTTTGGATGTTGCGGTGAGCTCGTCCAATGAAAAGTTCGCCGCTCTCACCAGTCGCCACGAGGTGCACATTCTTTCTATTTCTCTCGAGGATATGAAGGCTGCGAGAGAACCAACTTGGACCAAGATTGACCGCCAGTATGTTGCTGCAGACGCAGAGCTTATAAAGCAGGTGGCTTTCATCGACGACGAGGTGATTGCTATTCTTGTGGACACTGTTTCAGGGTCCAAGGTTGTCTTGGTTGATGTCCAGCAACCGGATATCCCAATTGGAGAAGTTGTGTTGGAGTCGAGAGCGGTGCTTCTCAAGTCCAGATCGGATTTCAAGTTCGCCGTGGTGGAGTGTGTGGATGGGTCAGTTTTCCAGATCTCTGACTCGGGAATCTCCACATTTGTGTCCAAATTCCAGCAACTTTGTGTGGAATTCGAGGTTGCGGTGGCGAACTCAGAATTCGAGGAGACTGTTCTCGCCATTGGTATCACGGCCAATGGTAAATTGTTGGGCGGAGACCAGCAGCTTGCCACGGCCGTTACTTCTTTGAAGATCTCAGATTCGCTTTTGATGTTCACCACCGCCCACTCTCAGGTTTGTTTCGTGCATCTTGCATCTGCCTCTGACCCCAAAAGCTACGAATTTCTTCAGCAGCAAAACGATTCTGCCGACGAGAGAGTCAGACAGATCGAGCGGGGTTCCGTCTTGGTCTCGTGCATTCCCTCGAGATATTCCGTGGTGTTGCAAGCGCCAAGAGGAAACCTCGAGACGATTTGCCCCCGTATGATGGTTTTGAAGGGAGTTAGAAACTTCATCAAGGAGCGAAACTACCTCGAGGCTTTCATCGCATGCCGTACCCACAGAATCGACCTCGACTTGTTGCACGACTACGACCGCGACTTGTTCTACAGCAACACCGAATTGTTTGTTGACCAGATCAAGAAGGTCGAGTATTTGGACTTGTTTGTGTCTTGTCTCCACGACGAAGACGTCTCTCAGACCAAATACAGAGACACCCTTACAGAGTCGGAGCCAACCACGCAGTTTGCCAATCTCTCTATCCAGCAACCAGAAAAACCAACCACTAGAAGAATGATCATCAACAAGGAGGAGCATGTGGAGTCGTCAAAGGTCAACCAGATCTGCAACGCCATCCTCGCGACTTTGTCCCAGCCAAAATACGAGTCCGAGTACTTGCAAACAAGAGTCACTGCGTTTGCTTGTCAGAAGCCGGCTAACTTGGCTGGAGCCTTGCATCTCATTTCTTCTTTGGCCAGCGAGAATGACCAGGAGCAAGCACTCACGCACTTGTGCTTCTTGCTGGATGTGAACAAGCTCTACAATCACGCATTGGAGCTCTATGACGTCAAGCTTGCGTTGAACATTGCCCAGAAGTCCCAGAAGGACCCTAAGGAGTACTTGCCATTCCTTCAGAACTTGCATATCCAACCACAATTGAGAAAGCAGTTTTTGATCGACGACCACCTCAAATACCACAACAAGGCATTGACTTGGCTCTTTGAGATTGGAACGGACGCCGTGGGCGAGTTCGATGAGTACGTCGTCAAGCATGAGTTGTACAAGAATGCGTTGGCCATCTACAAGTACGATGCCGAGCGGACCAAGCAAGTGTTGGCTCTTTACGCCGACTTTTTGCACGAGAAGGGCAATTTCGTCGAGGCAGGTGTCACTTTTGAGTTCCTTGAGGATAAGCAGCGTGCATTGGAGAGTTATGTGTCTGCCAAAAGATGGAAAGAGGCACTTTCGCTTGCGCCAGCGTTTGGTTCAGATACCGTGACCACCACCGCTCAGAAACTTTGTGCAATTCTCACGGACGACCATAAGTATGCGGAGGCCGCCGAAATCGAGTTGAGATACTTGAACAACGTCGAAGAAGCGGTGAGACTTTTCTGCAAGAATTATAAGTTCGACGCCGCCATCCTTTTGGCCACCGAGAAATCTCAACCGGAATTGATCCAGTCGGTGGTTGACGTACAGTTGGGCAAAGGATTTGGAGTCATTGCCGAATTGCTCGCCGACTGCAAGAGTCAGGCCAACTCACAGTTGAACAGATTGAGGGAGTTGAGGCAAAAGAAGGAAGAGGACCCGTATGCATTCTACGGCATCCCCAACGACGACTTGGACACTCCAGATAACGTCTCTGTGGCCGCCTCTGAAACGTCCACAACTCCATCTTTCTTCACGAAGTACACTGGCAAGACCTCGGGCACTGCCAAAACAGGAGCGTCCAGAAGAACCACAAAGAACCGTAAGCGTGAGGAAAGAAAAAGAGCCAAGGGCAGAAAGGGCACCATATATGAGGAGGAGTACCTCATCAAGTCCGTGGGCCGTTTGGTGGAGAGATTGGACCAGACGCAAGTGGATGCGCTCAGTCTTATTGAAGGATTGATCAGAAGACACATGATTCCTCAGGCGTACCAGATCCAGACCAACTGGGTGGAGCTCACCGACTTCTTAAAGCAGCACATTGTGGAGATTCACGACATGAGCGAGCGCGACCGTGAAAGAATCGACGACAACGGCGAGGTGTACCTCATTGACGAGATTCCTCCGCCCACCATCAAGGAGTTCCCGAGAGTGGCCATTTTGGACTACTAGGGGACCCCAAACAACACATTAGCACATACCAACACATAATAACACAAACGGAATAATCCTATAGTAACACAGACGGAATCATTCCATAATAACACAACCGGAATAACCATCGACGCTACACCGACTCCTGCTTGATGGCGTTCTCCTTGCTGATCGACATGCCTGTGAGATTGAGAATGGCGTTTCGCAACCCGTCCGTAATGGCCATTTTCTTGCTGTAACCCAAGCACATATACTTGTGGGGCAACTTTTGGCAGCTGCCTAACCCTGAAGCACGCGAGGTGGTCCCATCTTGGAGCGTGATTTCAACCACCGCCTCCTGTTTCATGGAGAACTCGCCGTTTTCTTTGTCGAAGTCTTCTGCCACAACCGTGCACCCCAAGATCGCCGACGACCACCCGTTGAAGCCGAAAACGTCGTTGGCCAACTGGAGAATGGCTGAAGTTGGGATCCGCAACATCGCCGGCGTCTTCTGATGCCGGAGCTCGCGGGTTCTGATGAGGTCTTCGAGTCGGTACTGGAAGGTGCCGATTTTGCTTAACGCCCACGGCGAAAGCGGCTGAGTTTTGGCCACGTCGTCATTTTCGGAGTCCGAGTCGAACATGGAGATGTCCGGGAACATCACCGACGCCACTACCTCGGAGTCAACCTCCATGGTCGAAATGTTGGTGGAGGAGAATACGCGTATGGTGCATCGCACAGTTTACAGTGGAGTGACAATTTACAGTGGAGGATGGGTCAGGAAGACGAAAAATACGTGGACCTCCACCAGAGGACGTTTTCTGTGAAACGCCATGGATTCGTGTGCCAGCAACCGAATTGGCCCTGGTTTAGCCCTTTTTTTCCTTTTTTTTTTTTTCCACCCGAATTTCACTTCCACCTTCGTGTCTTGTTGACCTCCTGCACACCAACGGTTAGTAGACACAGTAGCCTAAACCGACTAGATCACCATTCCCCATTCTGCGCCAAAATGGACTTCTTGCGCAGCCGCATGCTGAAGCAACAGAGCCCGAAGGCTCCCGAAGAGGAAGTGGCCATCCAGACCCTTTCCAATCGCTTGCAGCACGCGACTTTGGCAGCAGATCGCCGGTCTGCCGTACTTGGGCTCAAGAGTTTCAGTCGCCAGTTCCGAGAGTCTGTGGTCCAGTACGGACTTCGCTCGTTGTTGGCCACGTTGGAAAAAGACAGCGACAGCCCGGCCATGGTGAAGGCCATCTTGGAAACGCTCATCATCTTGTTTCTACGAGGCGACAACACTGAAGACGAAGCCAGCGGGTGGATCGCCAGCCAGTCGCGATTCCAGAACGGAAAGTACCCGTCGCCGTTGCTCATGATCGATGTGGAGGCCGACCAGTTCTCCATGTGGATTGCCGACGAGGTTACCTCGAGCGATGCCCACCTCCAGGTGTTGATCAACATCTTGCAAGACAGCCAGGATTACCATGTCCAGTTGTACACGTTGCAGCTTTTCGAGTTTCTCGTGTGCACGCGGCCCACCAGAACCAAGGAGCTGCTCATCAACATCCCATTGGCCATCTCCACCATAGTGGCGTTGTTGAATGACGTGAACGACCAGGTGAGAAACGAGGCCATCTTGGTGCTCATGGCCCTTGCCAACGACAACTTCAACATCCAGAAATTGGTGGCTTTCGAGAACACCTTCGATAAGCTTTTCGAAATCATCGACGAGGAAGGCGGAATCCGCGGCTCCATTCTTGTTCAGGACTGTTTGACTCTACTTACAAACTTGCTAATGTACAATGCGTCCAACCAAAAATACTTTGTGGAGACAGAGGGGATCCCCAAATTGGCGAAGTTACTTGCTGAGCCAATAGAGGAAACGGTCGAGGAAGGAATTTTCGACGAAAGCGGCAATGCTATTCAGGCTCCGCCAATCATTTGGACTGAACAAAGGTTGCAAAACATGTCAATTGCCTTGGAGATCTGCAAGGCTTTTGTTGACGAGGACGATCCTGAGATTCACAGAAACCAGGACAAGCTCTTCCAAGCTGGAATCTTTTTCTGCACCATGAGGCTTGTTTTTTCACCTCATACGGAAATCCCAATCCGAAAGTCTGCGTTGCAGATCACGGGTGACATCATTGCTGGCAATTCAGATCTTCAATTGCAATTTTCACAGATTGACGTTCCCTACATTGACCCCTCGTTACCCACCCAACTTCAGAAGTTTGAGAAACCAATACCTGCTCCGGTGGCACTCCTCAACTGGGCGCTTTTATCTAATTCCGTGCATACTTTCGAGATAAGACTTGCTTCCGTCTACTGCTTGCGCTGTTTCTTCAAGGAAAATACCGAGTCCAAGATTGCGTTTCTCACTGATCAAGCTAAAGCCAGCCAAAATCCTCTATACTATGAGGAATTGGCGCAAGAGCAAGCAGATCAAAAAACTGATGGCGATGAAGTGGATGCAAATGGGAGTTCAGAAGCAACAAAAGAGCAATCCACAGATAGCACGCAACGGAAAGACGAGTCTACCGTGAAAACTCCATTCGCCAACATTTTCTCCACTTTGATGGATTTCGATTTCGAAAATAAGCTCAATCCTTACCGCGTCTGGTTTGCGGCCACTATCTTGGTTTACCTTTTTGAAGAATGCCCAGAAAACAGGCAGCTGGCAAGAGAGTTAGTTGTGGGCAATGCAGAGGAAGGCGAGGAAGTGATGTCATCAATTCAGGCAATCTCAGGCATTTTGACAACCAACTTGGATGACCAAGATCCTCGTATAGCAGTTGGATTGATGATATTGCTCACCACCTGGCTTTACGAAGACTTTGATGCGGTGAATGATTTCCTCAGCGACCCTTCGATCATCAAGACTATTCTCGCCTTTCTCTCCAAGAATTCTACTGAGTCTTCCGATCTCGTGCATGGAATGGCCTCGATCTTGGTTGGTGTGGCTTACGAGTTCAGTCAGAAGGCCTCTCCAATACCCAGAACGGAGTTACATTCGCTTGTGACGAAAGCACTCGGAGCTAATAATTACGCTCTCAAAGTTAAGCAGTTCAAAGAATGTGAAGATTTCCGTGAGTTCTCAGATCCTCTATCAACAGAAGTTGAACGAGACTCTACAGGCTTGCCGAAGGTGTTCTTCATTTCGAACTACATTGATTTGATCAAGGACAACTATTACAGAATTCGGAAAGCTCTCTCGCACAGTCCAATTCAGGAGCCTCATATCAAAATCTCCTATGAGCTACTCGAAGAGTTGGAGCGCAAGAATTCTGATTTGGCCACAAGTTTGCTGGAACTTAAAGAACAGGCAGATTTGAACGAAACTAATCTCCAATCGCAAATCAAATCGATTAAAGAGGAATTACAGGAGTCTCAAAGTTCGCTCGACAAGTCAATCACCGAAGCCAATCAATTAAAAGAAATTGAAAAGGAATTGACCTCGAAGATCGAGACTCTAGCAGCTGACTTGAAGCAGGTGGAGTCTGAAAAAGCCTCTTACGAAAAGAGCTCAGAGAAGTACTCTTCGGAGCTCAACATTATCTCGAGGCAAAATCACAGTAATGAAGGTTCGTTACAACAAATCAAACAGAAACTCTTGGAGACCGAGAATGCCAAGACCAAGGCAGAAGACGGTATCAACAAAATGAGCAGGGAGCTTTTCCAGCTCACGAGAGAAAAGAAAGAATCGGAGACCAAGATTGCCAAGTTGGAGAAAGAGATCGCTCAACTCAAATCGTACCAAGAGAAAGCTGCCAAGGATTACGAGACCCAGGTGCTGTCACTCAAAAGGGCGAATGAAGCATCCAAGACCAAAATTAAGTTATTGGAAGAACAATTGAGAGAGGCATCCAGCCAAAGAGACAACGAGTCGATGAGAATGAGAGACTTACAAGGTCGTCTTACAGATGCAGAGACTGGTAATGAACATTTGATGGAGAAGCTTAGGGCTGCTGCTACTGTTGTTCAGGACTTGAAGAAAGTCAATCTTGAGCAGAGTCAGCAAGTCGAATCGCTCAAGATCGAATTGGCTATCAATACCAGATCAGCCCAGGAGGTGCAAAGTCACCAAATCGAGCTCAACAATCTCAGAGCAAAGAACGAGGCACTCGAGTCAAGTATTGCAGACATGAAAAGTAGCGTTGGCCAAGATTCTGATACGTCACGCAAGAACTTACTTGAAGCTCTCGAAAGCAAGGCAATTCATGAATCAAAGGCTAACGCACTCTCAAAAGAAATTGAAATTCTTCAGCAAAGTCTCTTTAGGGAGAGAGAAATTGTGTCACAGTCTCGAGCTTCTTATGAAGGTATGACACAGCAGCTCGAATTGAAAAAAGGTGAGATTTCAGAGAAAAATGGAGAGATTGAAAATCAGACCGCGCAGCTTCGAAACCTCGAATCTGATCTCAAACGATTGACACTCTCTGAAGAGGAGTACCTTCGGCAAATTCAAGAGAAGGAGAACGAACTTGCTGAAGTTGTCCAAAGTGCTTCCACCTTACAAAGCGCGCTTGAAGACAGATTGTCGGTACTCGATATCGATTTGAAGAATCTCCAGGCAAAGAGCGAGCAGGAAAATGCTGCTCATGCACAGATGAAAACCGAGTTCGATGATTTGCAAAAACAGCACAATGAGCTTCAAGATCAGCATGCAAAAGCCCTTGCTGTGAATGAGCAGCAATTGGAAGATAATCTGAACGAAGACGCCGTCAAGGACCTCGAAAAGCAGATCAAGAACTTAGAGGAACAACTCTCCAAGAAAGATGAGGAAATCTCACAGGCTCAACTGAAAATCCGCGAACTAGAGGAGCAGTCAAAGTCGTACTCTGAACAGATTCTCAAGGTCAAAGAGGAGCTCAATCTCAGAGACTCTCAACTTGAGGAAACGAAAAAGACTCTCGAAGCTACAATTGCTGAGTTGGAGAAATCGAAATCTGAACTTACCGATGAGTTGGAAGAGACGAAAAAACTGCATGCCAAAGAATTGGAAGCACTCAAAGCTGAGCACTCCGAACTCTATGACAAACAGGCCGAGGAGTTAGTCAAGATCAATGGTTTGTACTCAGAGGCACAGGCTGATCGTGCCACAAAGGACGAAGAACAACAAAGCACTGTGGCGGAGTTTGATGAATTGAAACAGAGATACGAGGTTATGACTGACAGGTTAGAGCAGTTACAAGTGGAGTGTGCGTCGAACAAGGACGACAGGGCCAAAGCCGAGGAGGATATCGAGCAGTTGAACAAATCAATATCTGAATTGAGAGAAGAATTGGATGCTGCTCAGCTCGAGAAAGACGAGTTGACTGAAAAGCTGAAAAAATTGGAAGATGAGCTTCGCGAGCATGTTGAGAATGAGCAGGCGTCAATCGCCTCGCCCGTTTACTCTCAAAATGGAAATGTGGATGATAGTAATGTTAAGGATGTCCTCTCGAGAGAAGTGGCAAACAAAATCGCGGAACTCGTGGCAAAGGACCAACTCATCTCAGAGATCAAGAGGAAACTAGAAGGCTCGACAATTGAATTGGAGGACTTGACTGAAAGGAATGCATTCTTGGAACAGGAGCAGAAAGAATTGACTAAATCTGTTAATGACCTCGAGAAAGTTAAGGAGACTCTTGAGCAGAAACTTCAGGTATCCGAGGAAGACATGAAGAATGCCATCAAGTTGAATGAGAATCTCATTGAGCAGCTCGACGACAAGACACAAGAATTGGAGCAAAAGATGCAAGAATTCAAGATGGAACAGGATAGCCACAAGGAAGAAATTTCGAGCCATAAAGGAGTCGAGAAAGAGCTCACAAAACAGCTTCAATCCATTGAAAAGGAACTCAAAAAGAGAGTTTCTGAGCACGAGAGAGACAGAACGAAGATGTCTGGAGGTGCTGAACCTTTGCTTCAGGAGTACAAAGAGATAATTGCCGAGTTGGAACTGGTAGTGGAAAACTTGAAAGGTGAACATGAAGCAAAACTTTCCGAGCTTGAAGATCATAAGGTCAAGATCACCGAATTGGATTCGTCTTTGGAGAGCGCAAAGCAAACACATGATTCGAATGTGAAAGAGCTTCAAGCAGATTCTCAGACCAAAATCTCTGAATTACACGCGGAGATCGACCATTTGAACGACCGCTGCGAGGAATTGTCTAGCAAAACGGATTCTCAAGAGTTGGAAATGTCTAAATGGAGACAGCTCGAGAAAGAGCAGCAAGAAACCATTGATGGACTACGCAACGCCTTGGACGAGGCGAAAAATGAGTTGCGTATCAAGGAGGAGCGCCTTGAAGCTTTAAATTCAGAGTTGGAAGACGCCAACGAGAAGTTTGGACAGTCGTCGTCCAAGCTAACTGAGTTGGAGAGTCAATTGGCCTCTTCAAGCGAACTAAACTCCACTTTGGTCGAAGATTTGAAGCGAGATGTGCAGTCGGTCACTGATCAACTTACAGAGGAGAAACTGAAGGTTGAGGGCTTGCGAGCACAAATCGAGCAAGCAGCGAGTGAGTCTGACCAGTTGAAGACGCAATTAGATGAGACCGCCAAACGTCTTGAAGAGGAATCTAAACAGAAACTTGAACTTGATGGTTCCGCGTCGTCCTTGAGATTCGAGAAGGAAAAGCTCGAAGATGAGATAATCGAGGCTCGCCAAGTAATCGAGGGCAAGACAAGCGAGATTTCTGAACTACAAGTAAAATTGGACGAGGCATTGGAGAAAGCAAAGAATGGTGCGGTGCAAGTGGACATTGCTTCGTTGACTCTGAAGATTGACGATCTTAATGCGAAGCTTCACAGTGCTGAGGCAGAAAATCACCGATTCGATACCGAGAAGCAGATCTTGGAGCAGGCGCTTCTGGAATCCAAAGAGAGTTTCGAGAAGTTCAAATTGAAGTTTGAGCAAACCGAGACTGACTTGAAGAAAGAGACAGTGCAGCAAGGCAATGAGATCAAGAGTATCAAGCAAGAACTTTCTAAAGCACTTGCATCCAAAGACACTCTCGAGAAAGAAAATGCCAAGTTGAAAACCAGACTCGACAACAGCTCATCATCGAAGGCTCAGCTTGAAGCGGAATTGAGGGCTGCCGCAAATGAGTTGAACTCACAAAAATCCTCAGGGTCAGACTTGACAAAGCAAATCGCCCACTATCAGTCTAAAGCCAAGGAGTCCGATGAGCTTGTGATCGACTTGAAGACGAAATTGAGTGACTACATGGATGAGAGAATGGAACTCGAGAACCTGTTAGCAGGCTCTAAAAGTGAGATGGAGAACTTGCAAGAAACAATCGACAGCCTAAACAAGGAGCAGGCGAAGCTCCAGAACGAATTGGAGGACACCAGAAACTCGATTGCAAACTCCCAGAAATCCGACCAGGACTTCCAGCACAAAAGCGAGGAGTTCACGCAACAAATCAAGAAGTTGCAAGCCGACATCGCTTCAAAGACACAGACTTTGTCTGAGGCTCAGCAAAAACTTGAATTGGAAACTAAAGAGAATGGACATGCCAAAGACGAGCTCAAAAAGCTTGCAAGCGAGCTCGAAGATTTGAGAGTTCAACAGAGAAACGAGGCACAGAAAGTGGAGAACGTTTTGAGAAACACCAACTCGCAAAACTCGAGTTTGGAAAAAGAGCTCCGCGAGGAGCGTGGCAAATTGCAGAAATCAGAGCAAGAGGTGTCCAAATTGAACGGCATAGTGGCACAGTTGAACAATGAAGTGTTGCAAATAAACGGCGAGATGGCGCAGATCAAGCACGAGGCTAGCGTGCAAGCGAGATCTGCAGCCTCAGTCCCTGCAGAAAATGGACAACACCAGCAAGAATTACTCGACCAGATTGCAGCATTGAAGCAGCAGCTTGCGGCCAAGGAAAGATTGCAAGGCGATTTCGACGACTTGGTTCTTCTTTGGGAAGAGCAGGAAAAGAAGGTCACCAAGTATAAAGACCAGTTGGTGGGGCTTGGTCAGCAGGTGTCTAGCGACGAGGAAGACGACGAAAGCGACGAGGAGTAGTGGAAAAAAAAAAAATGAAAAAGAAGAAAAGAATCACTCGCACATATAGAATACGAAAAGTCATACGGAAAATCCTCACTGTATTGCTAGTTTCCTTTTTTTTCTCTACTTTTCGCTGTGCCAATTTCGCATGCTAAATGATCGCCGTGCACCCCATCGTGCATGTGGCTCCTCACTAAAAAAATATCATCTCCAGCCCATTGAAGCCCATGATTCTCCTCATAGACTCGTATGACTCGTTTTCTCACAACTTACGAAGGCTCATTGAGAACAGCACGGGCAGGCAGGTGATCACCATATACAATGACACGTTTTCGCCCGCCGAATACGCCTCGGCCTACGAGTCATGGATCAGGTACTTCGACTACATAGTGGTGGGCCCAGGTCCCGGCCATCCGGATGTTGACGCCGACATTGGCATCGTCAGGTGGCTTTTCCAGCATTTCCAGCATTCTCCCGACGCGGCAGTGCCGACTTTGGGCGTGTGTCTCGGTTTCCAGAGCTTGTGCAATGAATTTGGCAACAAAGTCACGGAGTTAGACGCGGTCAAACACGGCCAAGTGTACCAGATCCACCCTGTGGCGTCGGAATTGTTTGGAACCACCTCAGAAGAGTTGGCGCCGTTCCCCAGCGTGAGGTACCACTCCTTACATGTTGAGCTGTCGACGCTCAATGACAAAATCGTGCCTTTAGCCACCTGCGAGGATTCAGAACACACTTCGCCGCTCTTAATGGCGGGACGGCACGTGTCGCTCCCTTTGTATGGGGTCCAGTACCACCCCGAGTCGATCTGCTCCGAAAGGGGCGAAGAACTCATCCGCAGATTCGACACCATCGCTGAAAAGTACAACCTCAAGCACAGAGTCAACCTCGCCGACCGTCAAGGGTCGGCCGAACTCAAGGAGATCAATGAAAAGTACACCAAGGACCGCGCGGTGCAAGACGACTGGTTGTTGCCCGGAGGAAAGCTCCAGAGCAACCCGCTTCCTCACTTCACCTTCAAGAAGTTTGCATTGGCAGATCCGCAGGCTCGCCCGCTCGACGTCTGCGATTTCCTCAACAGAGACAACCAGAAATTCATTTTTTTGAACTCAGCAGCGGACCCGGGTGACTGGTCGGTTATCGGGTTGCCCATCTCCAACGTCAGCGATGTGATCACCCACTCAGTCGATTTGCCCAATACTGTGATGGTTCTGAAATTCGACTCAACGATGCAGCCCGAACAGATTGAGGTGGACTCGGCCTGGTCATATGTGGCCAGCCGCATGCAGCTGTCGTATGTCAGCAGAGACGTATTGGAGTCCAAATTGACGGTGGAAACGGCGAGGCGAATTCCGTTTTTCGGCGGCTTCATGGGGTTGTTCTCCTACGAGGAAGGACAGTACTTGCACACATCCGGGTTGGCATCTTTCTGTGAAGGTGCTACGCCAGATACAAAGCTCGTCCACATTGAGAGATCTTTGCTCCACGATAGATCGTCCAACCAGTGGTATATCTGCTCGATTAGAGACGATGCAAACGAACAGAAGTGGTGTGACGAATTCGTGAAAGGACTTTTGAATGTGAGCGTTATTGACACTGACCAGGTCCCCACCAGCGTCAAGTTGCTCTGCAAAGAAGACCAGCAAGATATCCGGTTCGAGTTCCCAGATAGAGCAACCTACAAAAAGCAGTTCGAGTTGTGTCAGGAGCATCTTCATTCGGGTGACTCGTACGAGCTCTGTCTCACCACCCAGCTGAAATTGTTTCTCCCCAGCCATTTGGACGCCTGGGAGATTTACAAAGTGCTTGCCTTACACAGAAACCCATCGCCGTACCTGTGCTACATGAACTTCGACGACTGCGTGTTGATCTCGTCGTCACCCGAGCGCTTTATTTCTTGGAGTGATAGCGCCAAACTACCAGACAGAAAACTCGTCGAGCTCCGGCCCATTAAAGGCACTGTTCGGAAAACAGATAGCGTGACGCTTGAAGAAGCGACAAAATTGCTCCGCACACCAAAAGAAATGGGCGAAAACCTCATGATCGTCGACTTGATTCGGCATGACCTCAACTCGTTTATTGACGATGTTGCGGTCGACTCGCTCATGAGGGTCGAGGAGTACAAGACGGTGTTCCAGCTTGTGAGTGTGATCCAGGGCCATCTCCCCTCCATCGGACATAAGGGCATTGATGTGTTGCACCTGTCGCTTCCTCCAGGATCAATGACCGGAGCACCAAAGAAACGATCGGTTGAGATTTTGCAGCAGATCGAAAGCTTGCAACCAACAATGCTAGCAGGCGGGCGCCGAGGCATTTATAGTGGTGTGGCAGGCTACTGGTCAGTGACTGACGATGCCGACTGGTCGGTGGTGATCCGGTCGATCATGCACTACAAAGCGGACCGGGAAAACACCAGCGAGTTGGATGTGTGGCGAATTGGCGCCGGAGGTGCAATTACGGTGCTTAGTGATGAGGCGGGCGAGTGGGAAGAAATGCAGGTGAAGCTCTCGAGCACACTTCTGACCTTCAGCTAGATGCTCCCATATCTGTAAATAGTATGCATGTAGATAGACATATGAGTGGGAGCTGAGATGGCGATTCCGGCCCCCAATATAGGCACGGAAAGACGAGGGCAGGAAGATGTAGCAAAGCAGAAGAAAAATAATAATAATGAAAAAAAAAAAAGAGACATCAGAGTATGACACTACCCCCATTACCCACAAGGGTCTGGGCTATCGTGTCTCCCCTGCATATAACACAACACCCTTCTGGTGCATGCATCAAGACCACACCCAAATACTTCCATTACACACAACACTCCGAGCAATGTCGCTGGTGAAAATTCAACGGCGGAAGGTCTTCGCTGTGATACTAGCGGTTGCTATACTAGTGGTTTGCTACGTGTCCCGAACGAATTCCGTGGATGTGACGTCACTCAATCTCAACACCCTTACCGGGCTATTTGACCCGCGGCCAGAGGAGTTGGACAAGGACTTGTTGTCTGCTCCAAAAAGCAACGCTGAAGACGCGAAAGAGAACCAGAACCTGCTGGAGGAGGCGAAGCTGGGGAAGTCAAAAAGCCCCGAAAAGGCGAACACAGGCGAAACAAGCAAGGTGAGCGACAATAAGGGGAAGGCAGCGGGAAAGAAAACCGAAAATAAGGACGCGCTGAAGGTCGGCGATCCAAAGAATCCGAACGGTTATTTGGGCGACATCTCCGAGGTAGACCCACTCGAAGAAATGCCACATACTAATGCTGACGATAAGGACATGGAGAAGGACAGGGCGCTGCGCATAAAGCAGGCGCTGCAGCAGGACGTGGACGACGAGTTTAATGATTTTACGGAATTTGTGCCTGCCACGGTCCCTGAGGTGCCATACCCTGTGGTGCCGCCCCTCGACAAGACTTTAATGTCGAGCACGCTAGACTTCCGAATCTACACGCACAACGTCAAGAACGGGAAGCACGGCGAGTTGGTTCCTGGGGAATTCGACTGGGACGAGCGGAAAAATGATGTCGTGGCGTCGATCTTACTCCACAGAGCGCCCAACACAATTATTGTTCTTCAGGAGGCGCTCGATTTCCAGCTCGCGTTCATAATGGAGCGCCTCAACCTTCTCATCGAGGATTCTAAGTCTCACTGGATCGCGCTCGGTGGGGGCCGTATAGATGGCAAGTCTGAAGGAGAACACGTGCCGATTATTGTTCGGAAGAACGAGTGGGAAGTGGTCTACCAAGACACGTTTTGGCTAAACGACAAGAAAACACGTACTGCGGTGGCCGGGTGGGATGCCAAGTACCCGCGGATTTGTACGTATGCCACGCTTAAGAACAAGGGCACTGGGGCCTACATCAACGTTTTCAACACGCATTTCGACCACAAGGGTAAATCGGCCAAAACCGAGTCGGCGAAGTTACTCATGGCAAAGATGGAAACGGTGAACGAGTGGCCATCTATTCTCACGGGCGATCTCAACTCGAAGCCGGGAGACAAGTGCTACGAAGCGTTGTCCAAATCTCTCATCGACTCTCGCAAGCTCACAACAGCATATAATCGATATGGCCACAGGGAGTTCACGGTGACGGGTTTCCAAGGAGCACAGGGCCAGAAGGGGCTGCGCATAGACTACGTCTTCGTTCCTTCCATTACCAGCAGCGTGACGAAGAAAGAATGTCCTAGCAGCTCCGTGCCCGTGTTCCTACAGTTGCAAGGTTACGGTTTGCTTCACTCGAAGTTCGGAGGCATGTACATGAGCGACCACAGGCCCGTGTTGGTCGATTTGAGGTTTGGGAAGTGTTGAACCTGGTTATGCCTAATGGGGGCCTTTCTGGGTCTTATCGAGGCACATCCACATAAAGGCTATAGAGACAATGTGACATTTGGAGAATACGTTTAATTTCTGTGAGAGGTTGCGGCAGTAATCTCGCCTCATAGTTAGTAGCTCACCTGGGAGTGCACGCTCGCAGTCCATTTGAAGGGCAACATCAGGCAACGAGAACACGATCCCAATTGAATTGAAGAAACAAAAAAAAAACCAAACACGCCCCCTCAAAGCACCACACTACTATCATGTCCACCCCCCGCGGTGATCTCCCCGATTTTTGCAATTTGCTACCATTCGAAAAATCGCCAGAGAACCCGACCCCTGCACACAGCGCCGCTCCACCTCACAAAAAATTTCTTCACATCAGCTACTCAACTCACCACCATGTCCTACGACGATATTGAAAACGCTACCCCAGACATCGTCATCGGGTCCACTCTCCCGGAAGACGAAGACGTAATTTACGAGCATGAGGCTGATTCGGGCGCCGAGGAGGAAGTCGAGCCCGCTCCTCAGAAGGAAAAGAAGTCGGTTGCATTCGCCGGAATCGAGGACGAATATGACGAGGAAGAGGCCCGCAGAGAATTCGAGGAAGGTGGCGGTCTTCCCGAGCAGCCCGAGAACCCGGATTTTGCCAGTTTAACGCCGCTCAGTCCTGAGATCATCAACAGACAAGCCACGATCAACATCGGAACCATTGGCCATGTGGCGCACGGTAAATCCACCGTGGTCAGAGCCATTTCGGGGGTTCAGACGGTGCGTTTCAAGGACGAGTTGGAGAGAAATATCACCATCAAGTTGGGTTACGCCAACGCCAAGATCTACCGCTGTGACAACGCCGAATGTGAGGCTCCAGGTTGCTACAGATCGTTCAAGTCGGACAAGGAGATCCACCCTAAGTGTCAGCAGCCCGACTGTAATGGCCGCTACAACTTGGTGCGTCACGTTTCTTTCGTCGACTGCCCAGGTCACGACATTTTGATGAGTACCATGTTGTCGGGTGCCGCCGTCATGGACGCTGCCCTTTTACTTGTGGCTGGTAACGAATCTTGTCCACAGCCCCAGACCTCCGAGCACTTGGCCGCCATCGAAATCATGAAGTTGAACCACGTGATCATCTTGCAGAACAAGGTCGATTTGATGCGTGAAGAGTCTGCGTTGGAGCACCAAAAATCCATCTTGAACTTCATCAGAGGAACCATCGCTGATGGCGCTCCAATCGTGCCCATCTCGGCACAATTGAAGTACAACATCGACGCCGTCAACGAGATCATCTGCGACTACATTCCTGTTCCTCCAAGAGACTTTTTGGCATCTCCTCGTTTGATTGTCATCAGATCCTTCGATGTCAACAAGCCAGGTGCAGAGATCGACGACTTGAAGGGTGGTGTTGCTGGTGGTTCCATCTTGAACGGTGTTTTCAAGATCGGCGACGAGATTGAGATCAGACCAGGTATCGTCACCAAGGACGACAACGGCAAGATCCAGTGCAAGCCTATTTTCTCCAACATTGTGTCCTTGTTCGCCGAGCACAACGACTTGAAGTTCGCTGTTCCTGGTGGATTGATTGGTGTTGGTACGAAAGTCGACCCTACCTTGTGTAGAGCCGACAGATTGGTGGGTCAGGTTGTCGGAGCCAAGGGCCACTTGCCTTCCATCTACACAGACATCGAGATTAACTACTTCTTGTTGAGAAGATTGTTGGGTGTCAAGACCGAGGGCCAGAAGCAGGGTGCTAAGGTCCGTAACTTGGAGGCTGGTGAAGTGTTGATGGTGAACATTGGTTCGACTGCTACTGGTGCCCGTGTGGTGGCTGTCAAGGCCGATATGGCTCGTTTGCAGTTGACTTCTCCTGCTTGTACCGAGGTGAATGAGAAGATTGCCTTGTCCAGAAGAATCGAGAAGCACTGGCGTTTGATTGGTTGGGCCACCATCAAGAAGGGTACAACTTTGGACCCGGTGGCATAATTCTCTCATGTAACTCTTCTATTCTGTATTTATAGTCATAATCACGATCTATGTGTCTCGATCCCGGCAGCGTATAAGTAGGCGTCACTTCTTAGGAACTTGGGGTACGAGTCAACCTCCATGAGCCTGTAGATGGAGCTGGCGATCTTGGCAAACACCTTATATATCTCGCTTAGCGCCGCCATCATCTCAGCAACCAGCATTTTCTCAGAACCAGACGCAACAGTGTGGACATCTCCACTTGAGCTCGCTGACGTCTCAGTGACGGGAAACGTCCGTTGAACTGCCTCTGACGTCAACTCAAACAGCTTGTCACAGCAGGGTGTCTTCATATACTCGGTCAACGGAGTCTCCACATGTATTGGGCTCTCACCAACGTTTTGTCTTCCAGCCTGTGTCATCACCAGCTTGATTTCTTGCCGTAACCCAAACCCAATGTTAAGATCGTACAGCGACTCCAGGCTGAGGTATTGCAGGTACAAATGATACGCCATCGAGTAGCATAGGCCCGCCTGGTTCTCAATGATGGTAGCCAATCTTTTCTTCTTTGGTGCCAGCTCAACTCGGGCATGCACTTTGAGAAGACGCGACAACTGGCTCTTCAGCTTGGTAAACTCTATCAACTCAATGTACGCATCGAGATTTTCCGAGCACCGCTCCTTTTCCATGTGAAGTTTGAATAGGTGCCTCATTCCTGGATCGAGAATGACGGTCTTCAACGACGGTTTTTTCAGGAACTCTTCCTCTGTAGTGGAAATGGTGTTCGCATCATCCATCGAATCCAAAGACTCCAGAGGCAGCACCCTGTCATTGTTCCATTGGCACGTTTGCTCCCCTTTGCTGCTGAGAATGTAGTATGCCTCCTTGTGGGCGAAAAACTTGACATCAGCAGCAGCTTGGGTAATGGGGACCAAAAGCTCATTCTTTAAAAGAAGATACCCAATTTCAATGGCCTCTGCATCGCACGAGAGCATGGTACAGTCCATAAACCACTGGACAATCGATTTTCCTGTGAAGCAGTACTCAACCACCACTTCCCTTTTGCCGGTCTTGAAAGCCTTGTTGTGATACACTCTGATGCCAAGATTGGACTCATAATATTGGATGTGAGCATCGGACTCCGGGTTCGTGAAATACTTGTGATGGAACGGGCTCACGGCCCGTTTTGGAATAACATTTTTCTCACCCAATTCTGAAACTGCTTCTTGTGTCACATCTGATAACGAAGATAGGGTGAAGTCGTGTTTATCGTCGCTGAACAAACAGTCCACCATTGGTGGAACCAGATTGATGGACCAAACGTTGGGAGCCGGCCCCATCATCTGCGTGAGAAGAATGTGAAGGAGATAACCTGAGTAAAAGACCTTGTTTCGGTTTCTCGAGTAAGATCTGTCGAAAGCAAATAACTGAATAGAGTTGAAGAGTGACTTGACTATCAGAGGCGACTTGTCGGTCTTAAAACCCATACTTTTCCCAAATTGATACACCAACGCCGTGCCTTTGGGTGTCACTTGTACTGTCATGGATTCCGTTAGGACGCTCTCGGTTCTTGATGATGGACAATGGAGGAGATGCGCGGCGAAGAATTTCTTCAAGAGCGCAAATGCCATATCATGCTTCACTGAGTAGGAAATTGTGGAAGTAACTGTAGTCAGTTCAATTGCCAACTTCAACAGTCCCATGCATTCAATAGCACGACTGACTTCAAAGGAGAACGGATACTGCTTGGAAAACAAGCTCTTCTGTTTCGGTAGCTCCTCGAGATTCAACAGATAAATAAGCATGACGAATATCTCAATTTGGTTCTTCTCGTTGATCTCCAGCTCGCCGCTCTGCTGTTTCATTTTCCTGTGGTGTTCAGGCCGGGCGGCCAAAATATCGGTTAAGCTAACCATAGAAAGTTAAATCAGCAGGAAGAGGAAAAAAAGAACAATTAAAACAAACAGGAGCTGGATTCAGGAGCCAAAAAAAAAAAAAAAAAAAGAAAGCAAGAAATCAAGAAATCAAGCACACACGCAGATAAACGATCCCTATCAAATACTCTGCCCAAATTGGTGGCTGTTTCAGGATCTGACAAGTGCTGTACCCCAGAATGGCAGTTGCAGCGCGCGCGGTTTCACATTTGCGTAGTGCGTCAAATGCCAAACAAGCTTATAAGCGGGTCAACTTCTTGAATGAGACCAGCTCGTCTATAAGCAGTCCGAGCTCTTCCAAGGATATATCAAGCTGAAGCATTTTTGAATCCTCGATGACCATGTTCTTATACATGTTGTAGTTGTTGTTGACGTTGACCTCGTTGTTACTGGTGATAACATCAAAAAGCAATCCCATATTGTAAAGGTTGGCCCAACAATCCCGCATCACTTTGGAGGTCCACACTTTCTGGTTCACTTTAATACTGGCCAAGATTGTGCTGTCAACAAATGACGAATTAGCATTGAGGGTTGTGGCTTCAAGGTTCATCCGCTTCATCATCTCGGTGTACTCCTTGTATGCCAAATTAAAATTAACCTGAGGCACTTCTGATTTGACGATCCACCGTGCAGCTGCTATCGCTAGGAGAAGCTCCAGGTTTGATAGGCTCTCAACAATTGTCTGGGCATATCCCGGTGATAGCTGCAGCATGTAGATCTCAAAATCCTTTGCTCGGGGAAATGGAGCCTTTTCCGCGATTCCAGATACGGGTATTTGACAACAGTGGTAGAAATCTTTGTAGTTTTTCGTAGTGTAAAAGATTTTGTACATCGCCTTCTTCAATCCAGTGGGCGAGTAGAACATGGCCTCGATTCTTTTGTTCCAGAGTTTCGGATAACTCACGTCATCGAAGGATGCGAATTTCTCTTCCGGTACGAGCAAATTCAACCGGGCGTTTTCCCAAAACACCTCAAGTGTTGGAGCTCGTTCAGTAGATACAATCCGCTGACTGAATCTACTTCTTACTCGCTTCTCGAGGAGCTCACGAGTAGTGGCCTTCGTTGAAATCCCAATGACGCAAATTGGGGTTTTGGAGCTTTGCGAGAGCTCGAAAAGATTATAAAGCAAGGTCTGCTTTCCGCCGCCAGTGAACTTCTCAATCTCATCAATAATGATCACCACAGGGATTCCTTGTCCTTCGTCGCTGTTTCTCGCATTGCTGTCAAGAATTTTGAGGATGTTGGCAAACGTGTCGCTAATAGCTCGCTGCTCAAACGTATCAGCCAGCTCCTGTCTCATCACTCGGCTGTGAATATCCAACTGCCTGGCAATTTCTCGGAATGCCAACTTGTCGTCGTGGTGGAGCAACGCGTTCAATTTGATAGTGATGAGATGGTTCTTGTACTTTTGACGAAGATCGTCGATAGCTTTGTCTGCGACGTATGTCTTCCCCGACCCCCTCGGGCCAACAAGCAAAAGTGAGTGGCCCTCGTAGTCCTTGATAGTATGCTCGATAATTGAATGGATTTCTTTGTAGGCCGGCGCTAGCGACGATTTGTGCAATTGGGGGAACGTCAAGCCAGATATCTGGGGCTTGATGATCAGCTTCATGAGCGCGATGTCTCTTGCCGAAACAGACGGTAGTTCGCTGAATTCCAAATCCTTCTGATCTCCATTTGTTTCATCGACTCCATTTGCGCCAGAATTGCCATCACCAGAAGGTTTCGGCTGGCGATCACCAACCTCCTTCTCTTCCGGCAGATCGCCACTACCGAGATCTCCGCTGTCACTGAGGGAGTCCAATTCCAATTCGTTTTGAGTCTCCGAAATTTGAGGCGACCCCTCCGGAGCCTGCTTCGCGGTGTCATAGAACTCTAGCGTGTCGTCGCTGGAGTCTGTCTCGTCCACCTCGATTTGGGTTGTTTCCTCGTTATCTTTTGGCGCGAGCCCCTCGAGATCGGCCTTGGTGACCTCGTGGAATTGCAGAAGCGCGTCAACAAACTCGTCCTCTGACTCCAGATCTTCTTGCGAGCCGTCGTCGCCCTTCTTGGGAACTTTTTGAGGAGATTGATGGACCCCTGGTCCTGGTGGCACTTGTGTGAACGGAATGAGCTTGATTCTCTGGCGCTTGCGCTTCTTCGTCTCGGGACCTTCAGGGGTTGAGTTGTTTTTAGCCGCCTCATTAGCCGCCTGGTCGTTCCTGGCCCTCTTCATCTCCAACATCTCTCTCAACGATTTTGTACCCACCAACATCAACGTTTTCTTGCGCTTTCTTTTGCTCAACTCTTGCTTGAGTTCATTTGTGCCTGAAAGAAGCACCTTCTTCTTGGGTTTTGGCTGGTTGGTGGTTGCATCATTTGTCCGGGGTTCACTCTTCTGATCGGCAGCCTTGTTGAATTGTTTCTCTCGGTTGAGCCGCAGAATGAATTTGTCTGAGTATAATTCCTGGAGGTTGTATTTTTTGACCGGCTGGAACTCGCCCTCGAAGTCCTTGAATTGGGACATGTGCTGTGTTGACTATATATTTTCGATTGTTAGAGTCGCGTTTTGGTCTGAGAGGACTGAATGGGTGCAGCTCCATCGGGGGTTGGAAAATAACTGAAAATAAAAAAAGAAGTAGAATAGACGTGAAAAATGGTAAGGTGGGTGCAACCCTGCAATATCTTAGTTTTTTTGACTACGAAGTTTTGGTTCATTCTGAGCTTTTACCTCGAGCGAGCAAATTGGCGTGATTACTAGGAATTTGTCATGCACTTCAAGACTGAGGAATACAAGCAACTAGTGCCCAAAAATTCGGGAAGTGTTTCTGAAAAAAAAGAAACGACAATCTTGAGTCCACTCAATCAAGATCCATTGGGCTCTCCAAATTTTAACCCATAGCAATCCCCGAATATCGAGATCTAGCTGCCGAAAGTGGGATTCACGCCGACGTCCTGCACACTGCTGAACTCCACTTACTAAAGGTCGAGCTGATCACTCAACTCCCTAATTGAACCACCTCCAACATGGCTCAAACTTTGCCGGACTCTGTCGTCAAATTGTTGAAGACCAAGAGATTTGTTCACTTGGCCACGTGTTGGGATAACTTGCCCCACGTGTCGCTTATGAACTACACCTATTTCAGCCAGGATGGCCATCACCATATCATCATATCCACCCCAACTTGTACCACCAAATACAAGAACATTGTTTCCAACCCGAATGTTTCGCTTTTGGTTCACGACTGGGTTGCCTCCAACCCAACCTCGGGCGAGGAGAAGAACGGGAGAAGAAATTCGTTGTTTGAGTTGTTGACCAACATTAACAAGTCTGAAATCAGCAGTGTTTCGGTGATGCTCGACGGAAGCGCCGAGGTGGTCGACAAGAACAGCAAGGAGTACGAGTTCTTGAAGTCGGTTCACTTGAACAACAGTTTTATCGACGAGGTCCAGGCGCAGAATTACATTACGAAGGATGACAATGCGTTGGTGCTCATCACGATCAAGTCGTGCAAAGTGACTGATGCCAACGACAATGTCCAGCTGTATTAGCTCAAATATAGTAACAAACAATTAACGAATTGAATGTGGTAGCAAAAATCAAAAAAAGATGCCGGTCCCAGGAATCGAACCTGGGTTTGTTCGGCCACAACGAACTGTACTAACCACTATACTAGGCCGGCTTTTTTAAGATTAATTTGTGCGCGCTTTAACTTGTTCGAGAAGTTGAGGGAGAAAATCATGGGGGCTCTAAGCTAGGACGGATTGTCAAAAACGTAAATATGGCCATCACTTCACCAAGTCGTCGTGTAACGGATATAGAGGACGAATTTGGCGCTACAAGGAAAAAATTTGTGAATCATACACAATATGCAGAACGACTCTGAGTGGCCATTCTGGCGATGGAATACAGTAATGTTAAGGTTCAATTCGGTCAATGTTTTTTGTCTTGCCTTTTTGATGTTTTCCTTGATCTGAGGTATACATCTTTTGTGGCTGTGGTGTGCCTTAGTGCTCTTTCAGCTTCTGAAGTGCCGGTATAAGAATAAGTCAGCCTAGGTTGATGGACAAATCTAGCGAAATTCCTCCACTTGCGGATCGTCCGTCCGCTAAACTGGCAAGAAAGATGATCCACTGAGTATCGCCGGCGAACAACAATTGTGGCAATACAAAAGAGTTAATCAATTAGCCCCGCACAGCTAACACTCTACAAACTCTTGCCTGCAACTTGTCCTCCCTGCTACACGAGTATAACGAAACAACATTTATTACATAACGGCCACACGGCCTTAGAAAATAGCGTCCAACGTGCAGCACACACACAACGCCGCCAAACATCCCATCAAACAGCTCAGGCCGCCGCTACTGGGCTGCTGTTGTTGCACATAGTACTGTTGCGGCTGTTGCTGGTAGTAACCTCCCTGTTGAGGCTGCTGCTGGTAGTATCCGCCCTGAGGAGGGCCCTGGTTGTATCCTTGCTGGTAGCCGCCGTAGCCCTGCTGCTGGTAGTTTGGCTGCTGTTGTGGGGCGTAACCTCTGGAAGAGTTGCCGTGGTCGCCCGAAGGGGCGGAATTTTTGCCGTCGCTCCAGTTTGGTGGAGGACCGGTGGGGGGATTATAGTTGGACATGGTGGGAACGGGTGGCGTTGGACTGGTTGGTGGTTGAGTCTTTATAGCCCGCTATAGGCTATGTTTCGTCACTCAAAAGAGACCACAGCCCTCGTGTGTGCAGGACGACAATTAGGGATGATTGTGGAGAGGCTCGTTTGTGGTCGGGGCAGCTGGCATGACGAGTTTGAGGTTCCGTGGCGAGAGAGGAGGGAATCTCTGGTGTGGATTTTTTGTTTTTCCTTTCTTTTTTCCGTTCTATGCCGCCGCTTCCCAACTGCACGGCTAGCACTCCACCCACGTTCAGCAGGTTTGCCAAGTAAATCGGCCACGAACTGCACTCTGCGTAGAGAAGAAGGGTCGCAATGGGCCACTCCGGACTGCACACAGACACACCAAAAAGAGACAAGATCCAGCCGGCTAACACATTTAAACTTCTGTCAGTTCGGTGTTGAGTGGACAAAGTTCGAAGCACAACTGGCTGGCAAAGATCAGGTGCCTACAGATTGCTTATCTGTGTCGGAGTCGAGACGCTGATCCGACGGAGTCAGCAGATAACAGGGCGTGAGCAGATAGCGATCCGAGTCAACAGATAATGCAAGCACGGAGTGAAATTCTGAACGTCCCGCGTAAAAGTAGCTCGACATGTGTACAAGCACCCATCCGTCGACTATTTTAGGAAAAAAAGAAATTCAACACCGAACGTGACTGCGATGTGGAGTCACGGACGGGACGCCAGCGGTGTCTCACTTCCGGGTCATCCAACCATATCCAGGGTTGCCAATTGGTCCATTCGAGTTTCCCCTTGTTTTCGGTTGTAAATTCTTTTTTGGCTCGACCCGCTTGCTCCTGCCCGGATAAGTGCGTGCACCGGACGGTGCACTGTTGTCCACTCGTCGTTCAATCGATTAAGCTGAGCCGCAGAGTTCCACAACTGCTCACTGCCGCGGGCGAAATCGGCGTTTTGCCAGTTTCTTCACTCTGGCGCTCTCATATGGTATATAGCGGCACCTCACCTGCCTCCACCGTAGGCGTTTCAGCCCTACCAAACGCCAACTATTAGCCTTCTTCACGTGACCATTTTGACGTCTCGGCATTTGCATGGCGTCGGAGTGACGGCCAAGTACGAGAGTAGTTTTCGGCCCAGAGTTTCGGCAGAGGCCAGGAAAGGGAGCCCGTCGGCGGTGCCACAATCGGGAATGGGTAGATTGTAACACTTGGCGTCGGCGCCGCGTCGGCGATTCCGAAAGCAGCCATATCTTCCTGTTATCTTGGTTGCGAGCGTGCGGATTCGGAAAATCTCGACGCAATGTTTTTTTTTTTTTTTTTTTCACACCGACATTGAAATGCCGATAGCAAAAGTGAGGCACCCTTGAGTGAAACATCAGAATTTTGCTAGGCAAAGAACGGCCTGTTGAAGTTGTAGAAACACAGACACTGATGGAAGGCTGACTTGTCACATGTGGCGTTTTGCTAAAAAAAACCCGTCACACTAGCAAGCTTCCACGTTATGATCCCCGGAACATCTTATTATCCTCGATATCAAAAATTGTGGCGCTCGCAAAACTGATAGGGTGGTACACTATGACTGATTGCGGCGCCTTATATAGCGCTCCACACCTCGTTCGATTTCTGTTTTTTCCAGTCCATTGTTAATCATGGTGTCCTCTCATAAATCTAGCGACTCTACGGAGAAGCTTAAGCAAGTTGAAATTGTCACCTCCACACAAATCGACATTGAGCAAGTCGAACGTGAGTTGGAGCACGATGACTGGGCTTATCACGAGGGAAATGTTGAGGAGCTCACCAACTCGCCTTACCCAGAGGTGCGGTCTTCTGTCACTCTTGACATCGACTTAAATGTCAAGTTGAACCACTGGAGAACCTGGACGTTGACGTTCATCTTCGTGGTGGTGTTTGCTGGTGTCAACCAGTTCTTCTCGTTGCGTTATCCCTCGTTGTCCATTGGGTTCATCGTTGCCCAGGTGGTGTCGTTCCCCATTGGTAAAGCTTTGGCCCAGTTGCCAGACTGGAAACCTTCTTTCTTGCCTGAATTCTTCCGCTTGAACCCTGGCCCATTCTCCAAGCAAGAGCACGCCTTGTTGACAATCGTGGTGTCATTGACGGCGTCCACGTCGTACGCCATGAACATCTTGATCGCCCAAACAAACTTTTACAACCAGAGCTTGAGTGTCGGGTACATGCTCATGCTTGTGTTTTCCACGCAATTGTTGGGCTACGGAGCTGCTGGTTTGACCCGTAGATGGATCGTGTACCCTGCTGCGATGATCTGGCCCCAGACGTTGGTGACCACGTCGCTTTTCGGCACCCTCCACTCTAGCAAAGATGAGGTGCTTAACAAGCTCAATGCTAACGGCTGGACCATGTCCCGGTACAAGTTTTTCGGCATCGTGTCGCTGTTCAGTTTCGCCTTTTACTGGCTCCCAGGATACTTGTTCAAGGCGTTGTCGTACTTTAACTTCATCTGCTGGATCTGGCCCAAGAATATTGTTGTCAACCAGATTTTCGGCGTGGAGTCGGGACTTGGAATCATCCCAATTTCTTTTGATTGGACTCAGGCCACTCAAGCCACCAACACCTCGCCTTTGGCCACCCCAGCATGGGTTGCTGCTAACACTTATGGCTCTGTCTTCCTTTTCTTCATTATCGTGTTGCCTTGCTTGTACTACACGAACACCATGTACTCCAAGTTCATGCCCATGATGTCGACCACAACTTACGACCATAAAGCTAAGAAGTACAATGTGTCGAAGGTGCTCAACTCCAAGCTCGAGTTTGACGAAGCAGGTTACAAGGCGTATTCTCCGCTTTTCGTTCCCTTCTCTTACTTGCTTTCTTATGCGCTCAACTTCGCTGCTTGCACCTCGTTGTTTGTCCACTGTTACTTGTACCACGGTAAGGACATTGTGCAAAAATTGAGGGACCACAAACACGGCGGCGAGGATATTCACAAGAGATTGATGAACAACTTCAAAGAGGCACCTGACTGGTGGTACTTGGTGTTGTTTGCCATTTCCATTGCGCTCTCGTTCGTGTGTATCTGCCACTACCCAACCCAGCTTCCATGGTGGGGACTTATTATCTCGCTTTTGATTGCGTTTGTTACGTTCATCCCCCAGGGTCTTTTGGAAGGTATCACCAACCAGCACGTTGGTCTTAACATCATCACCGAGCTTGTGGCTGGTTACATCTGGCAAGGTAAGCCCATCGCCAACATGATGGTCAAGTTGTACGGGTTCATCCCCATGAGACAGGGTCTTGACTTCTCGAGAGACTTGAAGATCGCCCAATACATGAAGATCCCACCCCGGATCTTGTTCTTTGCGCAAATCATGGGCACTATTGTGGCCGGGTTGGTTCAAGTCGGAATCCAGGAGTGGATGAGATCAAACATCGACGAGATCTGTACCACGACCCAATCAGACGGTTTCACATGTGCTAACGGAAGAACCATTTTCAATGCCTCGATTATTTGGGGAGCTGTTGGTCCAGCCAAGTTGTTCAGTCCGGGCAAGAGATACAACGCGTTCATGTATTTCTTCTTGATTGGTGCCTTTGCGCCATTTGTCACATATGTGTTGAAGAAGAAGTACCCAACCCACTGGTTGGGCAAGATTAACGCCCCAGTGTTCTTCAACGGTCCTGGTAACATTCCTCCATCCACGGTGTACAACTACTCGTTGTTCTTCGTCATTGGTTTTGGCTGGAACCATTACGTGAGAGAGTGGTACCGTGCTTTCCACGTGAAATACACTTATATTTTGTCTGCCGCCATCGACTCAGGAGTTGCAATTTCGGCGGTTATCATTTTCCTTTGTGTGGCATACCCTGCTGGTGCGCTCAGCTGGTGGGGTAACAATGTTTACAAGAACACCTATGACGATGATTATAAGGCGTTCTACACGTTGGCAAAGGGAGAAACTTTCGGTCCTAAAACGTGGTGAGTTGAGGTTGCAAAATAGCTAGTCTAATGTATGGAGCCATGCTCTGATATACGCGTATCCGGCCCTGATTTTACATTACCTAATTGGGGCGAAGCAGTAAAAACGTAGATAAAAATTTTTATATCTGTGTGCAGGAGGGCAACCCCGTCGCTTGCAAAATGAAAGAATGGAGAGCGGGACAAACGTTTGTATCAGAAGGCTATATTTAATTTGAGGGTGTTAAATTGGATCATAATGGTATTCTAATTCATGTTCTCTAATTTTCCCCTGAAAATTTGGTTACATTGGCTTCTAATGGCATACCCTTGAGTTCCCCATACTTAACATAGTACACCTCAGCTCCCATTCACGAAACACCCTCCCCACTCTCCCAATCCGATTGAAAGTAACCAGATTCATTTCTAGTACCTCTAAGATACACTTCCGACTCTGAAAATGGGAATATGACGAAAACTCCCAACCCACTACTATAAGGGTGCCGAGGGATATCAGTCACGTGCGTGTAGCTAGGGCACAACATGGCCAGATTAGGCAGGCGTGCCGACATGTCCAGCACAAACGAGGGAAATCGCGAAACTGTCAGCACGAAGACCTGCAGACAGACGGGCCAAAAATTTTTACCTCCAGCGTTAACGCACTTCTCACATTTTTCAACCCAGTTTCCCATCACCTTTTTCCCAAACACAAAAATGTCTGACGTCGAGGAACAACAAATCGAGATCGAAGAGCCAGTCGTGCAGCAAGAGTTGCAGTTGGTTGAGTTGGCCACCCCTATCCCAGCTGACATCCAGGCTGCTCAGCAGGAGATCAAGTTGTTCAACAAGTGGGCTTTTGAGGACGTTGAGGTCAAGGACGTTTCCTTGGTCGACTACATCCAGGTCAGATCCCCAGTGTTCGTTTCTCACACCGCTGGCAGATACGCCTCCAAGAGATTCAGAAAGGCTCAGTGCCCAATCATTGAGAGATTGACCAACTCCTTGATGATGAACGGTAGAAACAACGGTAAAAAGTTGAAGGCTGTCAGAATCGTCAAGCACTCTTTGGAGATCATCCACGTGTTGACCGAGCAGAACCCATTGCAGATCGTTGTTGACGCCATTGTCAACTCTGGTGCCAGAGAAGACTCCACCAGAATTGGTTCTTCCGGTACCGTGAGAAGACAGGCTGTTGATGTTTCTCCTTTGAGAAGAGTCAACACCGCCATCTCCTTGTTGACTGTTGGTGCTAGAGAGGCTTCTTTCAGAAACGTCAAGACCATTGCTGAGTGCTTGGCTGAGGAGTTGATCAACGCTGCCAAGGGTTCCTCTACTTCTTACGCCATCAAGAAGAAGGACGAGTTGGAGAGAGTTGCCAAGTCTAACCGTTAAGGTGGGTGCTGTATATTTTATAAAAGTCATTAATGTCTAAAGTGTAGTGGAGTTCACTGGAGTTCACCCCAAGCGAGTGTCTATTGGTGTCATATTAGGTGACCACTGGCTGTTTGTCTATCAATGTCCATTGCAAATTATTAGGATGTCATAATCTGCTGCTCCATGCTACACCCGAATTGGGTAGAACATGCGTGCAGCGAAATAAATAGGGCCCTTCCTCAAGAGGGTATTGTAGCGTTCCACACGAGCTGTGAGAAGCTGCTCTTCGTCTTTTTCGTTCTTGTCACTGATGGTTTCGCGCCGCAAGTGTTGACCTCTTCTCGCCACAAGCGCCTCTTCTGCTTGTGCTCTTCTGGTTTCTAGCGTCTTACGCACTAGCCACTCGCGATTCACAAGCAACAAAAGAACACACGCAAGGTAGCAGCACCCGGTGAATATCTGTGTGTGGGCGTACGTGCGGGTGCCCGACTTCTTGCGTAGTTTCAATGCAATCACCTCCGACGGGAGCGAGAAAAACGACACGATAATGTTCAATCCAGACCACGCCGCAGGCAAGCGGTGTTGCCTTCCCAACTTCTCCAAAACGTCTGCAGCCAATGACTGCGACATGGTGCTACCCACGCCGACCATACCGCCAATCATCACCGCCAACGCAATGAGTTCTGCGTAGGTGGTGGAGTTGAGCCAAAAGGCGAAAATTAGGACCGCCACGTAGAGACACACCATTACCGATGTGTTTGTGCGTCCGAAAAAATCGCCGGCATTTCCAACTAGCGGCCGCCCAACCAATTGGGCTGCGTTGAGTATAGCCAAGATGTTTGAACCCTGCGTGTGTGACAACCCGACAGAAGTTGCGTAACTGGAAAACGAGTATAGCACAATCACGTACCCGAGAAGCGCGGTGCCAAACCAGACCCCGACCACTATTAGAGGGTAGTTGTCGAAGACCTTGAAATCGAAGATGATTTTGAAGCTATTGATGAAAAAGTCCTTGTTCCACCGCTCTCTGAACTTGGACTTCTTTGGGCATCGAACCCGCATGAAGAGCGAACCGAAAAGCGACGTGGCCAAGCAAATGAACCCAACCGTCCGCAAAGCCCACTTCTGGTCGCCCGTTTGCTGGATGATCTTGTTTAGCGCTAGCGAGAATACCACACCTCCCAAACCAGCACCAGCGACAGCAATGCCCATGGCCGTTGCTTTTTGCTTGTCAAACCACGTCGGGAGAATCAACGTCCCCGGAATGAAAATCATCGCAAACGACAACCCAACAAGCACACCCTGGCAAATGAAAACCTGCCATAACTGCGTGCATGCAGAAGCTAAGAAGTATCCCAAAGTCTGGATGGCCACCCCGGCTAGAAGCACGGGGGTTTGGCCAAATATACGCACCAGAAGCGCACTGACGGGAGCAAGCACCTGGGCGAGGAAAACAATGACACCGCCCATTAAGGCAAAGTCATACTGGGTGGCTCCAGGGAACGAGTTTGACGTCATGTAGTAGTTCAAAAACACCCCGAATGCCGCGTTGGCGCCCCACGTGGAGAAGATCATGAGCATTGATAGGAATGCTTGCCAGAACGCAAAGGGGCCATCGACTGGATGGTCATTTTCCACCTCTTCTTTCTCCTGTAGCGACTCATCTTCGTCTTCGCTTTCTGCGTGTGATCTGGGAGAAACAAGCTCCAATTGCTGCATGAGTGCCTCTTCAGCTGCTGGACGGCTCTTGTACAGTTCAAACTCGGCGATGTCTTGCTCGTGGTCATCTCTTAAGGCCGTTAAAATTCGAGACACCTCAGACATATTGGTGGATTTCCGAGATAGCGGGGCCGAGTCCAAATGGGCGCTATCAAGAGGTTGCGCCACAAAGTCTGCATGGCTGGACTTTAGCAGGTCCGCCGATGTCGACAGGTGGATCAGCATAGTGAACGGAGCCGAGGCAAATTTTCACGTTTGTTCGGGATTCGGTTGTTTCGTACCAGAAAGCCGTATGTAGGGTGGGTGCGCACTCATATAGTGCTGATGACTAATTGGCATGTGGGGAAGCCCTGATACCACGGTTTGGCATTTGACGTGCGGAACGGATTAGCGATTTTTTTTTTTTTTGGCTCAGTTTCGTTGCGTTCTAACGTGCGCTGGAATCGATATGGAGAGGTGTTTTGGGGCCTTTCGTGCAATTCTGCGGAGTGAGTGATGCCCTGATTAGGCAGATGCCGCGACCTAAGATAGGAATCGAGCGGAGTTGCAGCCATTAGGATTTGGCAGATCGGACTTCTTGACCCGATTGACTCATTTGCCAGTGGTTTCATTTTTTGTCGATTTTAATTTGCTTCTTTTTTTATTTTCTTTTTCTTTTTCCTCTTGTGTTTTTTTATCTTTCTTTTTATCCTCTGTTTCTTGGTTACTGACAGTTAATATCTGATGGTATAATGTGTCAATCCAATGGGAATGAGTGCAAAGTTAAATGGGTCTCAATGGGTTGGTATGAGCCGCGGAAATCGGGTTAAGGCATTCTTGCTACCAAAGCCGGCCGTAATAAGCATCAGCTCCTTGATCATAAGTTTAGTATTACAACCCCAAGTCTAAATACTGATCTGAGCAGATCAAGTATACAACTCTCAAGCATCTCTGCAGAATGTTGATGTCAACACACACATATTGCCATTCAAGTATGACTTTGCCTTGGGAAAACGTACCAAAAAGTTCAACACAATGCAACTGCGCCAAATACCACCACAGATCTCACGCCGCTAGACATAAAATATCATGCCATTAGACAACGTAAGAATACGGTCTCTCATTCGCAGATCTCGCAGGGATATCGTTAATGCAAGTCATGGGCTTTTAGTAAGCATCCGAGGGCCAACAAATGACCTACTGCTTGCTTACCGAGCGCACAAAGATCTCGTTCTCGTCGTGCTCTCGCCACAACCGGCTGATGGAAATACCCAAGCTGTACTTCTTCTTCTCGATCTCATCCTGCTTCATCCTCAATTTCTCAATGGCTTTCGTGATCTTCGTCCGCGTCACGTAGTCAATCTCCACGTTGTATGGTGGGAGTAAGTTGGTCAAGAAATCCACCTCCTTGTTAATCTTGTCGATTCGTGCAGCATATTGATCATACTTGTGCTGGTTCTGTTGTAGCTGCGAAAGCTTGTCGCCTTGCTTCCTTTCTTTCGCTTTCTCCCGGTTCTCCGGTATATTTCCGTACGCGTACTCACGCTGTTTGGTCCCCTTGGGTTTCGTCGAGTCAGGTATGGCGATTGTGTCGCGAGAAACCTTCCGCACAGTGAATTTGATCGGCTTAGGTGTGTTGCTGTTTTTAGGTAGCAATGCTCCTGCCGGAGTTACACCAGTCTCCATAGGGGAGGCGGCTATTGACTGGATTGTTTGAGCTGTGCCAGTTTCGCCGTCTAGGTTCAATTTTCCCATAGACAAACTCTTGATAAGATTTTCTGTGGAGTCTGACGATGACAATGAAGACAACGACCCGGACGGCGAGTGGCCAGGCGGTTTATTGTTGATGGTATCACTTGTTCCCGATGCTGCCACGGTAGCGGGCAAAACGTCCACCGCCACCGAGTCTGGGTCACGTGCCGCGGGTTCTGAAGTGTTTGCGATTGTCATGTAATTATAAAATGGGAAGCAAACGAAATAGCAAGAAGGTACGCCGTAGGAAAAGAGTTGTTGTTATCAGATGTGGGATTCAACTTACGTGCGTGAGTGATGGTAGTGCATGCACCACACAGATGCGTGTCAAATGTGGTGAGAGTGGCAGCGGAGCAACGCAAAGAAGGGCACGTGCGGGTTTAAAAATGGAGGCGTGGAATTTTTCAGGCCTTCCGAGTGCCTTGTTTTTTTTTCTTCCAAACTTACCAACTCGTCTAGCCACCGTTAGCCCTCAATTTGACCCGGCCGACCCAAGCCCCATTCCATGGTGTACGGGTGTGTTTCCCGGTGCGAGCGCGATATTTGGCCGGTGAGACGCGCAAGCCTCTAACGTTCGCGTACTGCAGGTAAATAGACAATCCCTACAAAGCAAGTGAACGAAGAGGTTGTTGATCGTTGCAAATCGTCTGCGATCACGCAGGATGCAGTTCCTGATTCATAACTTCTTTTTTCCAAGAACTTAGAACCTGACATCCGGAAACTGTGGTGAGAGAAGGTATATGCTACATGCAGTCCTTCAGCTTTAGCAGATCAAAGCTTTAGGAGATTAGGCACTAGGAGTTATCGAGAGTTTAGCCCATTCCAGCATCGGACGTTGGCGCCTTCGCAACTGAACTTATTTTTCACCCAAGTGCATAAATTTGCAACCCATGTCACTCCTTCGGCTCGTCGACCTCGTGGACACTTTCCCTTACTCCGAGAATGAGTACTACTGGCGGTTCAACAGCCACGACAGCAACCTCTTGGGCTATATTACCTCCGAGATTGCCGAGCGATTCACCGACATCTCGCTTCAAAATTACTTCGACATTGACAAACAGCGCAAAACTGTCACGTTGAGCGGGGCGCTTGCGTCATTCGACAAGAGAAGCGAAGTGTTCGCTGAAATTGCCTCGAAGTGGAAGGAAACCGACGACTTGCTCGCTAAAACATGGCGAAACGAGTTGTATGTCATCTACAACCCCCAGGCCACGCCGTACATGCTAATGGAGCGATCTTTTGCCTACATTTTGGGCGTGGTGACCCATGGAGCACATATCAATGGATACATTCCTCCCGAGAAGACCAAAGACAACGTGCTCAAGATGTGGATCCCCAGAAGATCGCCTACTAAGTCAACGTACCCAGGAATGTTGGACAACACAATTGCCGGCGGATTGGCGCATCCGTATGGGATCTGGGAAAACGTGATCAAAGAGTGCTACGAGGAAGGCGGACTCGATAAAGCTTTCGTTGAAGCAAACACTAAGCCTGTTGGCGTGCTTACTTGGATCTGCCAGCCATATGGCCCAAGCAGCCATGCACAGCCCGAGGTTTCCTACATTTACGATTTGGAATTCGACTCAGAAACCGACAATGTACCACACCCGGTTGATGGAGAGGCGGAATATTTCCTGCTAATGAATGTCGATGACATCAAAGCCAGAATGTTTGCCGGCGAGTTCAAACCTCCTTGTGCGTTGGTGATCATCGACTTTTTGATGAGACACGGGTATATTTCGCCCGAGGACGAGTCGAACTACTCGGAAATCATGAGCAGAATGCATCGGAAACTCCCCTTTGCAACCAGGACGTGAACCTCGGATCTCGGTGCGAAAGTGCGGTCTCCACGCGCTATGTGCACTCCCAACACCCCGGACTATCACCACGCTATCTCGAGTAACTTTGCCAGAAACCTCAAGTAATGGTCTGGCTTTCCACGTCAGCATGCATCCGCATAGTTCTGTCTCGCGATTCTGCACTTTCGCACCTGATTCTGGCGATCTACATCGTGAACAAAGTCGGAGACACTGTGGTAGATTCATTCTGCTTATCGATCTGTCATGTGCCGCTAGATCTCATTGAAAATCACCACAAACTATATGTTTCTGCCGCCCATCTACATAGAGGTGGCGATGTTATCTGGCATGACTCGCATCTCCTATCGCATGCGCCTGCTTTGACCTCGAGAAATCCCCTCTATGAGTATCTCAAGTACGCATTGGAAAACGGCTTCAACTTCCTCCCGTTGGACACGTTGGTGGGCAACTCGGTGTTGCAGGACCTAAGATTGATTAAAGTTCTGTGCCGTAACGTTTACTCGTCAGAGACAGCAAAGCATTTCCGCCTCTTTGAGCCGGTTTCAGTGGATGCCTTGACGCCTATTGTGATTCGGTCGTCACCTTTCAATTTCACCAACGCTTCGATGTTCTCTGACTTCAGGTCAGCTGGAAGCTTGAACTATGCGTTGAGGAACGGAGCTGAGTGTCACGGATACCTCAGTGACATCAAGTACTTGGAAAATATGAGTGGGGCAATGGTGACTACGAAAGATGAAAAATCTGTGGGTCTTGTGCTCGGCAACCTCCGCAAGCTCAATGGCGACGGAGACTTGCTTGTGATTTCTCCGTGGGAACAACTACTACCTTTGCTTGTTGGCTCGACATCTGGAGTTTCGAGTCCTGAATCTTTAGTTCTTTCGGATTATCAGACGAAAGCGCAAAAAGCGACTCGCGCGGTATTTCCTATTGTCATGTACAACGACAATCGCAGCATTTCCTGGGGTTCGTGCATTCTCCTCAACGCAAAAACATTGGTGACCAATCTCCATGTGATAAAGCCATTCATACAGAAAGATAATATTCAGTGTGACATTGTTGTTGGCGATAATTCAACCATGGCTTTAGATACTGACGATGAGGTCGTTGTTCCCTTTGAGACCTTGGACCTAGCCTTCATCTTGCTTTCCGCAAAGAACCAACGTCAATGTTCATATGTCCAGCCGACACTTATGAATTTCTCGCATATGTTGCAAATTGGCGACTCGGTGTT
The DNA here is from genome assembly GCA_003706955.3 of Sungouiella blattae. Lineage (NCBI taxonomy): Eukaryota > Fungi > Ascomycota > Pichiomycetes > Serinales > Metschnikowiaceae > Sungouiella > Sungouiella blattae. Next base: position 417,790 of record PPMS03000001.1, on the reverse strand, counting down.
CACATCTGGATACGGGCTACTTTTCAATCGCAATTTGTTGGACCCCATCAGCTCAGCGGGTAATGTTTCGTTAAAAGTGTACCAGAAACCTTTCGAGAACAGTCCCAAAATTCCGTGCATGATAATAGCATCTTCCTCATGCTGGAATGGGTCGTCTGGAGGAGGACTATTCGACGAAAGAGGCAATTTCGTTGGGTTGATATGTAGCAACGCTCAGGTTTTCGTTCCATCTTTGAACGGCGACGTCTCTTCGAAAACGGAAAAGGTTCCTCTGTTCTGTCTTTGTATACCGTTGGAGCTCATACTTGAATGCTATCGGGTCAAAGTGGTGGAGAGACAAGTTGGGATTACACTCAACTACAAGGTCGACAAAGCATGGAAACTCGAAAGTTACCACGAAGAATCTTTTGAAAGAGAAGTGAAGTTATAGCATATTCGGTTAATATTTGCATGCAATATAGTTGTATCGTTCCCATGTCTACTCGACAACGCGTTTGAAATTGCTCATGGGTGATTTCTCGCTCTGGGTAGTCTGAGCATGAATTGGAGGAAGTATCAACGTTTTTGTTGATGTGTCCATAGGCTGTGAGAAAAACATGGCTCCAGAATTTTTGCCATTCCCACCGTTGAACTGATATTTCGACACACTTTGGAGCGGAGGTAAAGAATTGCTGGGTGACAACGATGTTGATGTTTGAGATAGCCTCTCAGCGTTTAACGGCGACGACGTCATACTATCTGTCCGATTCATCAAAACGTAATTGCTGCTCGTATTCTTTCCGGCGTTTGGGATAGTTGGTAACGGAGCTTGACTGAAGACAGGAGGAGCAGTGGAGATGGAGCCTCTCGTGATAGAACCCTTCAAACTGTTGAGACTTGTATCGATGGAGCTGATGGACTTTGACCTTCTGTTTCTAGTCAATATGGAATCATTGGTCACGTACAAATCCCCGATGTAGAAACTGTCATTGTTCAAGGCCAAAACAAACAAGTCGTTGAGAAACCGGTTCACGTTATACCTGAAGTTTGTCAAGTGTGAATTCTTATTAAAGAAATTCAACCAAGTATCACAAATCTTGGTGAGCTCGTTGAACAACAGCAAGTAAAATTCAGGAGAGCCAGTAGCATTCTCAAGCTCCTTATCGTTAACCATGTACATCAAGCATTGAAGAACACAGTTTTCACCAATCACTCGTTGAATCTCTGCCGGAGAATTGTTGGAAAAGAGGTTGATTAAAATCTTCACCACCGTGATGTACCATCCCAAAACCAAGTTGTTCAAATTGCTTAAATCCACAAGGCTCAAATTTGAAACATCAACTGGTGGACTCACATGATTGAGTTTAAGAAGGTTGTAATTGAAAATGAGGGGGAAGCTGACAATTCCGAGATTGTTGTTAATATCTGAAGCAGGGATTTGGGAGCCGATAACCAAATTGTCGCTCGTGGCAAAAAATTCGAGAATAGCATTTCCAAATTTCTCAAACAGACTTTGCAAATTTTCTTTCATGAAGCGGTCGAAGTTGAATGCAAAGTTAAACTCTCTCAACGTGGTTAAAAGTAAGCTCCAATGGTAAGGGGCAGATATTTGGAACACATAATTATCCAAAAGGTCTTTGAATTTTGACGGAGCGTTGATAATCAATTTTTTGTGGAAGATGTCGAAGATGGCATTGTAGGTGCTGACCAGCAGAGCCCACTTTTTGACCGATTTGTTAACAAGGATAACAGCGTTATGCAACGAGTTACGCAGCTCGTAGATCCAGAGAGATCTGTTGAAAAAAAGATTCCCAAGTTCATTGGAAAGTGTACAGACAACAATCTCGTTGAGGAAGGGATCTTCGAGTTTATGCACGGATTTCAGGAAACCTTCCATGAGTTTTTGGAGTGTTGTGTCTGGTTTTCTCAAGACATTTTGAGCCAAGAACCATGAGTAAAATTTTGGAGGCGCCTCATTGATCTTATACTTGGAAACGAGCACGTATATGCTCCAGAAAAGATCCATGTTCATCAGAACGATTTCCTCAGACATGTTGTTTTGTGCTGCAGCCAAGTTCTGCAAGATGATGTGCGAGCTATCCTCGAGATATGATAACATGAGATCGTTATTAAAGAACCGGAGGTACGTGTACGTTAAAACGTACAAGTTCTTCAAGATTTCACTCTGGAATATGAGGCTTGTATGTTTTGGAATAAGCCTGTCGACCAAGATATTCCATGCTTTGTTGATGAACGAGGTTGCCACCTCTTCACCGTTGTACCCATTTCCAGGAACGGTCAACGCTCCAACGGCTAATATGGTGTAGACGAGCCCCACTTTGAAGTCGGAAAGAGGCGAGTTTGCAGAGTAGGAATGCAAGTACTCCACCAAGTCCCTGCGAACCTCGGTGAAAACAGAGTATGGCTCATGGGCAAGCACCGAGTAGCCAACAAGAAACAAATCGTTCACCGGGTATTGCAAGTCCTCGGCGTCGTACATCTTCTCCAAGTTCTTTGATATCGAGAGCAACTGCACCAAGTCCAACGGGCTGGTCACCGATAATCTAGATGCCTCGTTGTCTTCATTGGAGACAAAGCTCGCCAGGTCGCCAATAACCGGCGATCCGCTAGCCGAGCCGCTTTCCAACTTATCTACAGACCCCACTCTCGCTCCGAACCGAGGAGACACTTCTGAGTCGGGAAACGCAGCGCCAGGGGCCACGGGCGGCAATCTAGCGAGCGGCAAGGGATATGACGCCCCGTTCTTCGACGGCGCCAACTGCAAAAGTGCTTTTGCCGACGCCATAATGTGGCTCGAGTCGTTCTCCTGCTCTTGCTTCAAAATCTCTGGGGACAAGGCATTTTCCGCCGTGGCACCGGCCGGCGCTATCGCTAGTGGGGGCAACTTGACGTCGTTCTGGTCATACTCCTTGGAAAGGGGAACCGCCACTAAATGCGGCAGTGTTTTCTTCTCGGGAGACGGCTGATCAGATAGCCGCTCTTCTTTGTAGTGGGAGCGAGACACCAATCTGATGTTGTGCACTGTCCGGCAGTGGCGTTGCAACAAGTCTCGTCTGACAAAAGCCGAGGTACAATACAAGCAGTGGAAGGGTTTTTCGTTGGTATGGGACCGTTCGTGACGCTGCTTGTGCTCGGACCGAGTAAAGGCCCGAGCGCAGAAACCGCAAATGTATTTCTTCTGCGGAGGAGGCATCGAACGTACCGGGGGAAGCAAAAGTGCAAAGAAGGAGGAAAAAAAAAGAGTTGGTTGGGTGAGTGATTTTTTTAGCCTAACTTACAGGCCCATGCATGGCCATGATTTGGAGATGAAAATGGTTTCTGGGGCAGGGCACCCCGCATTCTGAGTGTCGCCGAATCTGAGGGGGCCCCACATTGAAAAGGCCCTCGTAACTCCTACTCCGTTTGTCCGTATGCAGGAAAACGCATTTTGTCAGTCAGCAACGGGGCTACTACTATTTGCTCTGGTAGACGGGGGGCGCTCGCAAATTTGCGAGACTGGGTAGAGGAAAAACTAGCTTGACAATGCCAGCGGACTTCTGTGGACACCACATCCCGCCATTTACGGTCAGGTGCTACTTTTTCCTGCCAAGTTACTGCCCCAGCTACTTGAGTCACCATGATTCAAGCGCGGGGGGCAGCGTCGAACCGAGGGGGTAAACGATCTGGCGGGGCCCCCGGTGTTACCCCCGACCCCACCGGGATACACCGCGCGGCAGGTCACGTGAATGGCCCTCGGCGCCGTCGGGGAGCGCCCGGTCGCTACCCCGGCACATTACTTGGATGTCGGGCTCGGAGTTCATGCAAAGAGACGAGCGAGTATTTGGCGTGCCAACACCCGAGCAACTTCGTTCAGCACATGGAGGCTTCCTGAAAACTCACACTGCCACACCTGTGACGAAATCACGTGCGTGGCCCGTGTCAAGTGGGTCCCGGAACAACATCTCATGCTGTTAACGGTCCAGCGGACTTTTCTGGAACGAACCCCGGGCTTCTGTGCAGGGCAAACAAGCGACGAACAAACCCCACCACTACGTTTGCACGCAAATGCAGGCATGGTGGTTGGCTGGGCCGCCGAGTATTTCCAAGTGCCGTGAGTGGCGTTTTAAGCGGGAAAACGAATGTTTTTTTATTTTTTTTAAAAAACCTGCCGCCGAGCCCCGAACCCACACGTTGGTTAGTTCCGGCTTCCGGGCTTGGACTCGACTGTCTGGTTGGTTGTGATTGATGTCGTCTAGTCGCCAACTGAGTCTCGTTACCAATTCCCATCATGTAACGGCCAGATCTACCGAGTACTTTTTTTTTTGAAACCTTCATCTCAAATTATCTCTCTGGAGTTGAAATCTCGGAATCTTCGGCGGAAAGTGGGTCCCGCTGGGCTAGGAACTAGTTGGCCAGCCCCACTCGGAGTAGCCCCACCAAGTCTCTTACCTGCCAAGCAGTTATCAAAAGATGTACGGGTGTTTTCCACACTCTAACAGGGCCGCTACCCAGGCGTTTCAAAACGTTAAGAAAATGCTCCCGAGATCACCGAGCGAAGAGTCGCTTCTGACGCTATACTCGAGCGTGACACCCTCGGAACACGACAACGCGTCGGTTTTCTCCGATGAAACGGTGTCGGTTGCGTCGGTGAAGGTGTTTGGTCGCAAACTTCTGAGTTATACCCGCATCAGAGAACTACCGCTAGTAGTTGGGCTGATCAAGCTGGACCTCCAGCTTTACCGGTCGTTGAAGAACTTGAAGGACGACCAACCGCCCATGTTCACCATCCAGCTGAACAAGTTGCATTTCCTCAAGAAAAACGCCCCTCTTCTCACCACATACTACCACGACGGGAACACCAAGCAGGAGTTCAGTAAAGTCTACTTCAAGATCTTGCTGAACAACCTCACGTGCCACGTGTTGATGTTCCTGTCTGGCGCAAACGTGGTTTTGTTTAACGATGCGTTGAAGCCACACACTGATGCCATTTATAAGGGAACGAAATTCAGGCTCTTCGGCGCGTCGGGAGCATCGTCCACATTCGGAAACGGGTCCATTAGACTATTCTTGCTCCATTCGGCCTCCCCTGCGCTTGTTGACGGGATCGACAGCGAGAACATCGAATCGAGTGTCTCCGTCAAGGAGATGGATCTCTGTGCAAACGCATCTACTCCGTTTTACACCGCGGTGGCCAAACAAGACCGATCTGCCGTGCTGAAATTGCTTGCGCTGGCGTCGCCACTAGTAAGCGTTCCTTATGCATCTTACGTTGACAATGGCGATGAAAAGCTAGATGGCGTGAGGGTGACAGGATCTATCCGGCTTTTTGAGAGTGTAGAGGAATCGCTGGACGCAGAGATAGCGCCCACATCGTTAATCATGGCAAACATTATGTTGGTGTTGATCGAGCAGGAAATGCGCAAGATGAGAGGAACGAACAAGCCGCTGTATGTGCGGGGCACTGAGTAATGGAAAGGAAAGAATGTCGTTCTAGCCAAGAGAGATCACTGCGCAAGTATGTTGAAGGCACAGCAAGTCACAAAAGAGATGGAAGCGTCGAGATAGCTCGAGAAGGAGTTGCGGATTTTTATAGACAAGGTGAAGGTGGGTATTTCTCTCGCTAGTAGTTACTATGGAGTTGGGCGATATGTGAGATCTCGCATAGTTACTACGGAGTTGAGCGATATGCGAGATCTTGCAGCTTCTCGAATTCTTGTTAGATAACTTATCACCAAATGGGCACGATCTCCAATTTACGAGAGGATATCGTTTGAGGCTCACCGAACTCCAGGTCCACTTCATCAGCCCAATCGGACAATCGCAACTCACGTGAAATAAAGTAGAAGGTATCCTGACCAGTGAAGTCTTTCCATTTGAGGGCTTTTATTGACGCGGCTGGGCAATTCATGGCGTACTAGCTATCTATCAGTGAGTCATTTCGTTCATGCAGATGCTTATCGAGCTGAGTCATACAGCGGTGGAAGCCCTCGGAAGCACCGAAGAGATCCTGCATGTGGTGTAGTCTTGCCCCCGGAAGTGCCGGCTAAACACCGGGATTCCAGCGGTTCGCACAGTAAAACGGTCGCTACAAGCAAGTGAGAACGACCGAACTGGGGCGTATGCAGTACGCGCGCCCAGAACCGGGGGTGTTACCGGGTGGAGACCGCACTGGCGTGAAAAAAATCATCGACAAATTCCTATATATTCCCAACCCTCCACCACTTTAAACCACAGCAAACATGTGTGGTATCTTCGCTGCGTACAAACAGAAGGACATCGAGCTGTTCAAGGACAAGGCCTTGCAGTATTCCAAGAGAATCAGACACAGAGGCCCAGACTGGTCGGGCAACTACGTGGTCAACGACACCATCTTGTGCCACGAGAGATTGGCCATTGTCGGCTTGGACTCCGGTGCCCAGCCCATCCTCTCCACCGACGGCAGATACTCGTTGGCCGTCAACGGTGAGATCTACAACCACATCCAGTTGAGAGCCGAGCTCAAAGAGTACAAGTACAAGTCGTTGAGTGACTGTGAGCCCATCATTCCGTTGGTGGAGAAATACGGCATCGACGCCCCCAAGCACTTGGACGGCATGTTTGCTTTCGTGCTCCACGACAAGCAGGCCGACCGCATCATCGCCGCCAGAGACCCCATCGGCATTGTCACCTTGTACATGGGCAAGTCTTCCAAGTCTCCTAAGACCCGCTACTTCGCCTCCGAGTTGAAGTGCCTCATCGACGAGTGTGACGAGATCTTCGCGTTCCCTCCCGGCCACGTGTACGACTCCAACACCGACGAGCTCACCAGATACTTCACCCCTCTGTGGTGGGACGGCTCGAAAGTGCCCACCGAGCATGTTGACTACAAGAAGGTCAGAGAGACGTTGGAGTTGGCGGTGAGAAAGAGATTGATGGCCGAGGTGCCTTACGGAGTGTTGCTTTCCGGCGGGTTGGACTCGTCGTTGATTGCGTCCATCGCTGCCAGAGAAACCCACAAGGCTGCTGCCACCATCACCGAGGATGGTGTTGACGCCAACAAGGAGTTGTCTGGTGTGGACGCCACCGGGTCTTTGCACTCCACCGGGTTCAACAGATTGCACTCGTTCGCGATTGGCTTGCCTGGCGCCCCTGACTTGATTGCCGCCGAGAAAGTGGCGCACTTCATCGGCACTGTCCACCACTCGCACACTTTCACGTTGGAGGAGGGTTTGGACTCGTTGAACGACGTCATCTACCACTTGGAGACCTACGACGTCACCACCATCAGAGCGTCCACGCCCATGTACTTGTTGTCCAGAAAAATCAAGGCCCAGGGTGTCAAGATGGTGTTGTCTGGTGAAGGTTCCGACGAGGTGTTTGGAGGCTACTTGTACTTTGCCAACGCCCCCTCCGCCGCCGAGTTCCACGAGGAGTGTGTCAAGAGAGTCAAGAACTTGCACTACGCCGACTGCTTGAGAGCCAACAAGTCCACCATGGCTTGGGGTTTGGAGGCCAGAGTGCCTTTCTTGGACAAGCAGTTCTTGGAGGTGTGCATGAACATCAACCCCGAGGACAAGTTGATCACCCCAGGCCACATCGAGAAGTACGTGTTGAGAAAGGCTTTCGACACCTCGGACGACCCTCTGGCCAAGCCTTACTTGCCCGAGGAGATCTTGTGGAGACAAAAGGAGCAGTTTTCCGACGGTGTTGGTTACTCGTGGATCGACGGGTTGAAGGACGCTGCTGAGGCTGCTGTTTCCGACGAGGAGTTGGCCAACCCTAAGCCCGAGTGGGGAGACGACGTGCCTACCACCAAGGAGGCGTACTGGTACAGATGCAAGTTCGACGACATGTTCAACAAGTCGAAGGCTGCTGCCAGCACGGTGATGAGATGGATTCCTAAAGCCGAGTGGGGTTGTCACGCTGACCCTTCGGGAAGATACGCCACCACCCACGAGCACAAGGTGAGCAAGGCCTAAACACTAATACGATGATAGACTTTTATTTTTTTGAATACACCATGCACCACGTTAAAAACTAGAAACCGTTGTCACTGAGCCACTTGTCGACTTCGTGGTGGTCTCTGTCGTAGCACGAGGCGTTGATCTTGATCTGGTCGAGCACCTGGTGGAGCGATCTCTCGAACCCGTGGATGTCTCTGTCTTTGAAAAATTGCTCGACGTCCTTCTCCATCTCGAACGACTGGTAGTTGCACAACGTCAACTTGATGAAGCGGTCCAACACCACCATGTTGCTCGACATCAACTCGTGCAATTTCGTGTAGTTGTTCTTGAAAAACGTCCAAAGAAGCTCCTTGGTGGCAGGGTTCTTGGACAACGAGACTCCGAGGAAATGGGCGTCCATCACGGGGATCACTGTTTCATCTGCGAGATGTGAAATGAGCTTTTCAGCCAATTTCTGATTCTTGATATGGCCTAATGCACCCAAGGCGATTTCTCTGGAGTCCAAAGAGTCGGGGTTAGTCACTTGCGAGAAAATCAAGTCGAAATCTTCCTCCGACAAATCTTCAGAAGAGACGACCGCGCTGAACGTAAAATATCTCAAAGCTGGATCGATGGTCTTGGTTTGCTTCCAGTCTTGCAACAATTTTGCGGCATGTTGCTTCACCTCCGGGATATCCAAGCTGGCACTCGAGTTCAAAATCTGCGATTTCAATTTCGACTTCAAGAAATCGTTTTTGTCGACAGGCTGAGATACCAACTTCGCTGCTAGCTTCCCGTAGACTTGTTTTTTGAAGTTGGCGATTCTGTGGCCAAGCGTCGTGCCGAAAATGGTGGTGAAGTGTGAAAGTCTGCTAGACAACTCCAACCATGCCACGTAGTTTTCTTCAAGCTTGTCTTCGTCGATGGTAATGGACTTAACCAACTCCAAAAACGTCGACGTCGTTACGTCCTTGTCGCCAGAAACGGCAATGGCAGCCACATCAGCGATGACGCCGACCTTGTCCTTTCCTGAGAGAGTCTTGAAGTATGGGAAAATGTTTTCGTGGAGAATCTTGGGGTCGTAACTTACTCTGAACAACCCTTCTGTTTCCTTGTTCAACTTGAACAAGCCTTCTGGAACTTTGTCAATGGAGAAGCTTCTGGTGCTGAAACTGTCAAGACCCTCATTATTTGACGATTCTGAAGTAGTAGCGTCCAAGGGGACCCACCAAACGGTTTCGTCTTCTTCAGGCTTGACGCCTCCTCCACTGAGGAATCTCGACTGATCAATGTGCAATTTCCCGTCTTTCAGAGTCACCTTGATGACAGGGAAGCCGATTTTCGTGATCCACAGCTCCATCATGGCGCCCACGTTCTTGCCCGATACCTCCGAAATGGCGTTCCAAAGGTCGTCGGACGTGGCGTTGCCAAACTTGTGTGTGTTCAAATACTTGGCCACGCCTCTAAGGAACACATCGGTCAGCAAGTAGCTCGAGAGCATTCTGATGGTTGAAGCTCCCTTCAAGTACGAAATGACATCGAAAAGCTGGTCGATGTCCAACGCGTCCACCACGGGCACCTTGATTGGGTGCGAGTTGCGCAACCCATCCAACCCGAGCGCATTCTGCAACGACGTCGACACGAACCCAGAGAAAATGTCCCAGTCAGGAAACAAGTAGTCGACCGCCGCGTAGCCGACCCAGGTGGCAAAACCTTCGTTGAGCCACAACTCGTCCCACCACTGCATCGTGACCAAGTTGCCAAACCACTGGTGGGCGATCTCGTGCGCGATCACGTAGGCAACATTCTGCTTGTAGCTGGGGTCGGAGTTCTCTGCCGAGTACAAAAGCGCGGTGGATCGGTAGGTGATGAGCCCCCAGTTCTCCATGGCGTTGTGGGAGAACGCATGCACAGCAATCAAGTCGAGCTTGGGGAGCGGGTACTTGAGCTCGAAGATCTTGGAGAAGTAGTCGACGATCTTGGGCGCAAGCGACAACGCGAGCTCCGCGTCCTTGGTGTAGCCTTTTGTGGTGTAGATGCGAACAGGCAACGGCTTGTTCCCCACGTACAAGTCGTGGGTGAACCCCTCGATGTACTCAAACTCGCCAATGGCCCATGCTAGAAGGTATGTGGACATGACGGGGGTGGTTTCGAAAGTGACGACTTTAAGGGCGCCGCTCACCTTCTCTTCCTTCACAGGCATGTTTCCCAACGCGGTCAATTCTTTGGCCACCGTGAGATGCACCGTGAAAGTGGCCTTGAGCGCTGGTTCGTCAAGACACGGAAACGTTCTTCTTGCGTCGGTGGCCTCGAACTGCGTCGAAAGCATGTACTTGGTTTCGTTGCCCTCTTTGTACGACGACTTGTAGAAGCCCGCCATGTTGGTCTGGATCACGCCGCCAAACTCAATGTGCACTTTGACGCTGCCGTGGGCAAACTGGACGGGGAACTTCACCACAAAGTACTCCTTGTCCTTGTTGTGCACCGACACCAACCCTTCGACGTTCTGGTCGCCGTAGCAGGCAGAAACCTTGCCTATGGTCAAGTCTCGGTAGTGCAAGTGCAACTCGTCGGTTTCCGATATGACATCGAGATCGATATCCACCACTCCCGAGTACGAGGTGTCGGAGATGTCGGAGATAGCAACGTCGTAGTGGGTGGGCTTCAATGCGGCTGGCAACGCCTCATAGTACGGAAGTTGAGCCATAGCTTTGCAGGGTTGGAAACGGTGGGATTTTCGTTGTTTCGAGGCGGCAAATGGGGCTCCTGCGACTAGAGGTTGGTTAGGTCAGAACGCCATTTCCTGACGCACGCACTTCCCAAATGGGTCGAGCCACACGAGCGGATGGACATGTCGTCCGGCGAATTTTTTTTTTTTTTTGGTGAAAAAACCGTTGTGGGTGTTTCGGGCAACGTTAGCGCTGGGTTTGGTTTGGCATTTTCGAAGGGCACGATTTCCACACTGATGGGTGTCGGTCGACATTGCAACTTAGCCCCACCACATTTTGCAACCACACTTGAGATCACATGCAGTGGCCCTGCAGTGGCCAGTAAGTACTCCAACGAAAGAACCCTGTATTTTTTTAAACATATATCTTCGTTACTACACCAGCAAACCCATTCAGCTCGACCTGGACTTACTTGACTGTGTTCAGATACCAATACGAGTACAGATTACGAGTACAGATTACGAGTACAGATTACGAGTACAGATACCAATACGAGTAATGTTATCAACTACGGGCACGCTCACAATTCTCATACTTGAAAGCATACACACGCTAACTATTTTTTCACTCCGTTCAGCTGGTGACCGTTCAGCCCATTCACTTTGACTCCATTCAGCCCATTCACTTTGACACCGTTTGCGTCGCCGTTCTCTTTGACTCCATTCTCCCCGATGTCCTCAAAGTACGGCTTCTCGCCAAGAACAGTAATCCGGTAGTGGTGTCTGGGACCCGTTTCGTGCTGAAGAAAATCCACCGTGGCAGTGTGAAGCAAAAACCGGTTGTCCCAGGCAATCACGCTTCTCAGATCTGTACCCTTGTGCGAGGCTCTCACCTGGAACTCCGGGTTGTTGGTGACATGGTCCTCCAAGAAGTTCAAGATCGCCGCCGACTCCGAAGGCTTCACTCCCTTGATGTGGTGGATGAAAACACGCGAGAAAAACAAGCTCTTCTCGCCGGTGACCGGGTGGGTTCTCACCAAGGGGTGTTCGGTGAAGTAGTCGCCCTTAACTCGGGCAACCTGGCTCCTCAAAGCAGCAAACTTGTTCTGGTGGTAGTTGGAGTGCACCACCGTCAACCCTTCGAAGAACTTCTGCAACACGGGCGACAACCGGTTGTATGCCTCGCGCAAATCGATGAACACAGTGTCGCCACCAGAAGGTGGAGCCTCCAACGCCACAAAGAACGAGAACGACGCAGGATACTCCTCGAAACTGATATCCGAGTGCCACCCGTAGCCTCCGGTTCTGTTCGTGAACTCCTGGTCATACCTTGACGAGTCACCGCCTTTCCTGAACGTGACTAGAAGTTCGGGGTGGTCGACTGCGGCGTAGCTGACTGGGTGGATGTGCAAGGGCCCGAAATAGCGGCCGAAATTGACGGCAAACTCGGGGCCCTGGTCTCTGAAGTCCTGGTCTCTGAAAACGGCCAACCCTCTCGTTTCCAAGAACAACGCCAAGTCGTTTTTCCCGGCGTCGTCCAACGCACTCAATTGCACGCCTTCAACCTCGGTGCCAAAATTGGGGGACAAATCGATGGTTTTGACCTTGGGGCCCTTGAGCAAGTTTTCAAATCCAGCATGGCCCAAATGGCCCTTGTCTTTCTTCTCAAACCCAGGGTTTTTCTGGTTGTTGTACTTGCCTTCTTCTTCGAGCTTGGCCAGCGAAAAGTACTCCGGATACTTCAACGTGTGCTTGACTTCCTCGATTTCTCGAGCGTCAGCCAACGACCCGGCGGAAATTCTCTCCTGGAGCTTTTTGTAAGCGATTGGGTCGTCCAATTCGGACAACAGGATCTTCCAGTAGGTGACCATTTTCGGTTTGGCAACAATCTGCACATTTTCCGGGGTACTTAAATGGACCCTGTCTAGTAGATGTGGCTCAAACAGGGGAACCAATTGTACAGAATGTGGCATCGATAACGTAAAACCAACTACACGTGCGGCCGACAACACCATATCGGGGAAACTCAAGGAAACGGCCGGTTTAATTTCTGCAACTATGACGCCATTGCTTTGGTGTGGGCGATTGTGGGAATTCTGTTATCAGATTGCGACATACCGTGGAGTAGTCTGTATCGTAGGCGGGATCGGCGGGGAAACGGAGAAGAAATGCACTCCGGTCGAGAAGAATCGTTGTCTTTGATTCCACAACTGTATGAGACTCTATGTACTGACAATGTTCACCTTACTACTACCAATGTAAATCAGTATGATCGAGAACTCCACACTCGTGCTCGACCAATACAGACGGCACTGACATGGCCAAGATCAACGCACATGCTGTACTTTCCAAATCATCTAGCCATGTCATCTACTCCATATTCTGTACTCCATATTCTCTACTCCGTGTCCTCTACTCCATATTCTCTGTCCTCTACTCCAAATCCTCTACTTTTTTGATTGTTCGTATCTACTAGTACAAACGCGCCCTCATGCCTTCTGGGCCTTTTTCTTGTTCTTCTTCACACGGAACTTTTGCGTGGAGAGCTCGCTATTGATGCCACGGCTCAACGCCCCGATCTCCTTGGCCAACGCCGTGCCGGGGTCCACTCCAAACTTCTCCACGCGGGCCAAGTTACTGCGGGCGTCCTTGGCCAGCGCCTCGTCGCCAAACTTCTCGGCTCTCTTGATTTTCTTCGTGAGCAAGTCCACCGCCATCTGCTTGCGCTCCTCGGGCGTCAACACCTTCCTCTCTGGCTTGGCTGGCTTTTCTGGTTCGGCGTCAGTGGTTGCAGCGGTCTCAGCAGATTCTGTTGGTTCGGCGGCTGGAGGGGCTGCAACGGCTGCCTCGGTTTCAGGCTCAGGGGCTGCGGCGTCTGTTTTCTGCTCGGGCTCGTCCTTGTCGTCCAACTCGTCCAATTCGTTGGTGGTGGAGCCTGCGTCTGCCTCGGTGAGCCTGGCGACCAAATCGGCCTTCTTTCCGTCCAAGGGCAACGACTTGGCCTTCAACAATTCCTTCAATTGGGCCACCGTCAACGACGCGTAATCCGACATGGTGTAGTATGGGGTTTGATGGGGTTGACTAGTTGTGGTTGTTGGTCGTTTGGCGCGGAGTGCACAGTGGGGGCGGGTGGTTGGAGCATGACAGCAACATGAAATCGGGAAATTTGGGTGGTAGAGGGGAAAAAATTGGGTTGCTGAGCTCTACGGTGCTGGGTTTTTCTATTTTTGCGTTTTTTTTTTGTACGATTTTGCTTCTGGTGGGTGATTTCTGTTCTGCACTGTTGGTGGCTGTTTCACGCCAGACTGGCTGAAATTATAAACCAGCGCGAAAACCAGCATTACGGGTTATCTGAGAACGTGCAATTAAAAATCGAAGAAGGGGGTTCTTACTCCTCTGCTGTTTCGTTTGAACTCCTCAGTATTGCTAAAAACCCTTAATGCTACGCTCATGCTAACGCCAACGTCATATCGACGACGTGGCAGTCCAGTTAACCAACACGAATATAACCACCAGCGGCTAAGCTGAAGCACTTTCCTCTCCAGCCAAATGAGACCGGTCTCATTTCCTTTTAAAAGGTGGAAAGGGCCAGAATCAATACAGTGGCCCTGCCAGATTGTGTGGACCACACCCAATTCCCTTGACTCCACACGTTGTTCAAGTCCCCAGCCCATATCTATGTTGTCTTCACCTCGATCGCCAACACCAACACCAAAAGCACAACGGAGGCCACCACCACTAGCAGCGCCAACACCCTTGTGGCCGGGAACAACCGCTGCTGGAGGGCCGATTGGATGGAGTAGAACCGCACTAGGCTAAACACAATCAACACCAACGAGAACACCGCCGTCAAGTACCCCAACGGCTTGCCGATCTGGGCCATTGAGTTTATGAGCGACTGGCTCGAGATGTCGTACGCGGTCTCCTTGTAGATGACCTCACGTGCCCGGGACTGGATCGAGTACATCTGCATGAACGCAATGCCCATGGTGATAAGCAAGTAGGCGGTCCGTATCCAGGCGAGAAACGTGCGCTCGTTGGCCATATGGTCGCGTGCTGCGTTGCCCTTATTCTCCAAGATGAGTGAGTGGTTGTTGATGAAACCCATGATGTTATCTAGGTTGGTGGGCGGGTCATTGCGATTGGAGGTGTCACTCTGTATGCTTGGCGAGTCAACGATGCGGCCCGAAAGATCGACCAATTGCGTGTCGTTGGGGGTCTGCGGAACGATAGGTAGCGATTCCGAGCGGGCAAACCTCCGCTTGATCTTTGCAGCGGTGGATTTGGTGTTCCTCATGGAGATAGATCGTGGGCGAGAAGTGCAGGCACACCTTGGGGAATGAGTCCATGTAGTGAACAAGCAACAAAATGATGGAGCAACAAAAATGAAACAGAAAACAAAATAGAGACAGGTCAACTCCTCTCCCTTTACAGATTCCTACCCCTCCTTTCTCTCCTTTCTTTCCTTTCTTTCCCTTCTCTCCTTTCTCCTTTCTCCTTTCTGATCTTTCATTAAACAATCTGGCACGCATGCCTAGTATACATCGTTCACCACCAACAACGTCTGCCCGTTATCCACAAGCTGGAACACCCCGAACCCCAGATATTGGCGGATGCACGTGTCCAACTGCTCGGCGGTGTGGCCGTGGGCAATCACTCTATTTCTCAAATCTGCCATGCTCACCGTGGTCAGATCTGCCTCTGCAGCCATTCTTCTAACAAGCAGCATGATCGCCGTGATTGGGTCCTCACGCTCCACATCACGCAGCTCCATCGACAGCTTCGACACCTCCAAAAGACGCAATGCCTCGTCGACATCGGTACGTGACACCACATTGTCGAATCTGATTCGGGCCAACGCCTGCGAGAGACGCAAGATGCCCAAAAGCGTTCTAGGGGTGATGTGGGCGAACTTCTTGACCGAGTGCTCGTTGCGGTGCGACTCCTTTCTCATCTTGATGTACGCCTGCACCACGTAGTCTCCCACTTCCTTGGGCACCACCGGTCTATAAGTACGGGCCACCGAGATGTACTGGCGGATTGTGTGGGCGTCCAACGGCTCGAACGCCATCTCGGGCTGGTGGTTGTGCATGTGCACGTAAGCAACGTGCTCCGCCAACCGCACATCGCCGTCGATGGACGCCTGGTCCAACATCAAGAACATGATGTCGAACCGCGACAAGAGCGCCGCAGGCAAGTTGATGTTCTCGTGGGGCGACAACCGCGGGTTGTAGCGGCCGTACAACGGGTTGGCCGCGGCAAGAATCGACGTTCTGGCGTTCAACGTGGTGTTGATGCCTGCTTTCGAGATCGAGATCGTCTGCTGCTCCATCACCTCGTGGATCGCCGTGCGGTCGCCTTCCTCCATCTTGTCGAACTCATCGATGCAGCAGATACCGTTGTCGGCCAAAACAAGCGCTCCGCCTTCCAACACCATCTCGTCGGTCACTGGGTCTCTCATCACTGCAGCGGTCAACCCCACTCCCGACGAACCACGACCCGTGGTGTACACAGAACGAGGAGCAATCTTGTTGATGGCCTTCAAGAGCTGCGATTTGGCCACTCCCGGGTCGCCCATGAGACACACGTTGATGTCTCCACGGATACGCATACCGTCGCCCATTTCCTTGGTGACACCGCCACACAAGAGCAAAAGCAAGATGCGCTTGACGTCCAAATGCCCATAGATCTCGGGCGCAATCGACAGCGCCAACCGGTTGTAGATGCCGCCCTCGCGGTGCAACTGCTCGATCTTGTCTCTGACCTCATCCGACAACTCCAACAGCTCGTACTGTTTCTTGTGCTGGCGCACGTGCTGCACCTCCAAGAACGTTTCTGTCAAAAGCCCTGCCCGCAACGCCTTGAACCCTGTGTATGGAGAAGGCAAGAAAATGCCCAGGCAGTCGACGATATCACCGGGGTTCATCGATCTCACCAAATCGCCGTTCACATGGAGGGTCAACGTGCGCGGAATGTGGCCCACAGGCACCTGGCTCGCCATTTCTTGAATCTTGACCTCCTGGAACAGCAGAAACTTGGACGCCCGCGTCGACATGAACAACTGGCCCCGCTGGTTGTCTGTCTTGCACACCTCTGACGTGCAGTCGGTAAGGGGCGAGAAAACCTTGGAGTTGACCTCCTGGAAGATCTCGTAGCCGCACTTGTCGCACGTGTACGCGTTGACAAGCACAGACGGCTTCACGTCCAGGACTCGGGTGACAATTCCTCTCACCATGATGTACTTGCCCACATGAGAACCTTTCACGTCTCTGACGGCCAATGCCTTGTGGTTTGCCGACAACGGCTTGAAGTACAAGTGGTAGCGCCTGGTCAACTTCGCTGGGAACAAGTTTGCCCTCAACAAGTCGTGTGGGTTCGCCTGCTGGGTGTTTTCTTGCGACTGAGAAAACCCACTGCGCAAGTTGTTGAAGTCGTCCTGGTTTTCTTGCGAAACACGCATGTTCCGCAATTTACGCTGGTGCAAGATCACATCCAACACGTCGTCTTTGTACGAGATGTCCTTGGTGGGCTGTGGCATCAACTCGTCCACCACAGAACTGAACAATTCCAAGTAGTGGAAGGCATTTTTCAAGATTTGCGCAACTAGGTCCATCGACAGCGGCTGGCTGCTGAAGAATTGGTTTTCCTGGTACGCCTTGATGTCGTCGAGGTCAACGTAGAGCGTGGTGATGTCTCTGTTGGCGAGCTGCTGGAACAAGTCCAAGTACTTGAAACCGGTGGAGTTTTCGAGGTCCATGCCGTCGGCAGCGGCTTTGAAATGGGTGAAGAAATCATGCACCAGCAGCTTGATTTCATTGTAGTTGACATTGATTTGCACGGTGGGCAACACCGTTGTTGTGGACATGGCTAGTGAAAAAAAAAAGAGTAGGATGAAGTGTGAAGAGGCCGCGTCGCAATCACCTTTCCTTTTTCGGCGAAATTGGAAAATACCTGGCTGGCGCGTGTGGTGTGTGCAGGATATACACCGGCAGGCACTCTGAAGGAGACTTGAAAATGACGAGTTGCAAAAAAAAAGAGGGTTGGAAGATAAAGAGGGTTGGAAGAAAAAGAAAAATAGACAGAATCACGGACCTGATTGGTGGCTCTTGTTGAAGTTTTTTTGCAGAACCTGGTGTTGCACTCCATGGATCACTTAACAGTAGCACTAATTACAGTGCGTACACAGTATGGAATTCCTGGTTGCACAACCTGGTGTACAGCACTTAGCATTCAGTAGTTAATTATACAGTGATGAGGGATACAGTGGTTAAGTATAGTTGGCGCCGGGTGGCCAGCTTGCATATCAACTTCCACCTCTCGTCTAGATCGACATGAGGTCCACCAACGCTCTGGCGGCGGTTCGCTCGTCGTTTTGGCTGTCCGCCATTTTTGCAGGACTGCTCAGTCCAGCTGAGTGTTTGCGTAGACTTTCCGCTCCTATCGTAGCCCAGTCCTCCTCATCGGTGTCGCTGGCGACATCGTGGCGTAGACCCGTGGGCCGTCTGGTTGTATGGGAGCTCATAGGTGGGCTTGAGTTTTGTGCAGCGATAGACGGGTTGGAGTTGGCGTTGGTGCCGTTCTCATACGGTCTCGTCTGCATCGAGGACAGTAGCGTTGACCGTATGCTCGACTCGTTGAACGACAGTTTTCTGCGGCCAGCGTTCAGAATCGCCGACGCGATGTTCTCGGGGTTGATGTTGTGGTTCAAGTAGCCAGCGGTACCGTTCCATGACCCGAGCGGCAGAGCCGAAGGCACGGAGCCAGCTTGAGGAGGCGGTGACGATACCGAAAACTGCGAGTTGCGGGCGCTCAGCACAATGTAGTTGTCCAAGTTCTCGATCGAGTTCAACCGGCTGCGGTTGAACACCTGGTGGCGCGTCAGGCTGTTGTAGCTTGTGTTTTTCGTGACTGAGCTTGGTGCTCCGGCCGAACTCGACTTCCGTCGAGATCCGGAAAGCGCTGGAGGCGGGCTGAATTTCGTGGGCACTCGGTTGGCAAACTTCAAAGGCGGAGACCTCTTGAATCGCCCGATAGACGTGCCCTGCTCGTCGTCATTATCAAAATGGAAGAGCTCGCTCTCATCCTCGCCGTCCAGATCCTCTGCAATGGCGTTGTCGTCGACATCAATGTCGTCCAGACTGAGCTGGTCAGACTCGACAGACATGCGGAACTTCAGCACGTCCATGTCGTCATCCGAGTCCAGCTCGGAGTCCAGAATCGCGCTCGTGGAACCCAAGTGCTCGTTTGGGAGTCGCATATTGTGCAAGTTTGGTTTGTTGTTTGAGATCGAGTCTCTTCTGATGGAATCCTTGGTTTGGTCAGTGGGGGTGGCCAGTTTCTTCGACCAGCCCAATTTTGCCTTTTCTTTCAACTCGTGAATGTTCATGCGTGTCTTGGGATTGTCCGAGCCGTTGTCCGCCTCGGTGACAATATAGTCTGAGTCCACCTTGCGCACGGCCCACTGGCCCCACCCAATCTTCTCGAAAACAACGTTGTTTTCCGGGTCACCTTGGTCCATTGCAGCCATAATGAGCCTTCTCTGTTTTGAAAGCGACAAGAGTTCAAATCCGGGCACCTCGATCGCCAATTGTGCCGTAATTAGCCGGATGGCTAGCGGGCCCTTCCGCATCAACAAGTTGGCCAAGCGGTGTGGAGTCACCTCGGCGGCTACCCGTATTGCTTCTGGGCTCAGCGTCGAGAGCTTTGTCACATGGAGTTTCTTCTCAGGCCGGGGTTCAGGCAGCGGTTGAGGCAGTTGCAGATTGCCGGTTACGCCGCTGGCGGGAGGTGACGTCTCGGGACTCAGCGCAAACGCGCGGGGAGCAGAGACCAGTCTAGAAGCGTCCATGGCGTGCTGCAAAAACGGAGGTGAACTTTTGGAATCGTCAAGTGTCGTGGGATAAGCGCCTAGGCTGGTGATAAAGAGTAATTGTTGTTGGCCAGCAATGAAAAATTAGGCGTGTATGATAACCCGAAAGGCGCGGGCGTGTTTGGGGAATCGTGGAGATTACCGGGTGAGCACTTTGACGTGACGTGGGCGGGAAATGTGGGAGAGAAAATTTCAAATTGTTTTGAAAAAAAAGACCAAAATCCCAAGAAAAAGAGTGGTTGCGAAACAAGCAAGTTTATACAACAATGCACCGACTATCTGTGACACCGCCAGTTGGGGCCTACGGGACTGACTTCCTGCACACAGTGGCACTCCGACAAGCACCCCAGGCTAATACCCGATAACGGTAGTCGGGACAACCGCGGATTTTTGGTTTGGTCTACCTTGACCCGGGGTCATATGGGTAGTGGCAGCATAATACAAAAACTGGCTTCGGAATTAGCCGCGGGTGTCTGCGCCAAACACGGTGGCATGTTCGGCGGTGAGTCAGCGGTGGTACTGTGTGCAGTACGCCACACCAGAAACGGGCAAAATTGCCTGGGGTAAAGTGACCAGTGGCTGGCGTGGTCCGGGATGTACGGGTGCAAATGAAGCCCAGAACCTCAGGATAACCGCCGGTTCGTCGCCACACCTACTTTATGTTAAGAGCGTGGGCGGCTATTTCCTCGGTTTGTATCTTCCAAAGTTCTCAAACTCTAATGGTCGTAAACTTTCGGTTAATTGCTCCATATGTGTGCACAAATCTGAAATGAAGTGGAACCGTCCGATATCCCTTGTCTACAGGCAGATAGCCCAGCGGTCACGGGAACGAAGCAACTATCCAGAAAACTACCGACAGAGAAAGAACGACCCCGGTGTTCGGCGGAATTATACGGCGACTACAGACGCCCAAGACTGCAAATTTTTGTGGCGAGCAGCGGCAATTCCACTCCTTACTGCAATATTGCAACCTTCGCAGCCAAATGGAACGGGCGCGAGAATGTGGGAGGTTACAGCCATTGGACTGGATAGATCGTGGAGAAGGTTCATTTGACCACAGTAAGGAGGCTCAGGTCCGGAAGTTGCAGTCAACCATCCTCATGCAGTTTATTCCGTTCGATGTTGTTGCTAACCTCTGGAAATTGGGAAACACTTCAGCAGTTCATTTTGGTCCAGCGCCAAAAGCACAACCCCCTCTCTTGTAGAATAAGCTCTGCTACACTGACCTACGATACTCTACACTCTGTTGCGAAAAAGAACACTTGATTCACGGACACTGTCCGCGTTAGGAACTTGACTCACGGAATCCACTTACAAAGATGGGAAGTCCTTGTCGTCAACGCCCTTAGGCTGAGGAGGCTTGCCTCCCTTCTTGCCAACGAACTTCTTGTCCTTGGCAAATGGAGCCTTCTTGACTGGTCTTGGAGCATCGTCAGAGAAAACAGAGTCAAACTGCAAGAACTTCTTCTCCTTGTTGGACTTCTGCTTGAACTTCTTGACGTGAGTGCTCTCAACAAAAGCAGAGGTCTCCTTCTCAATCTTCTCGTTGGCAGACCACTTCTCCTCAGCACCCTCGTTGGCCTTTCTGGCTGGCTTTCTGCCTTGCAAGTCGGCCTCAGCCTTCTGCAACTCAGCAAGGTAGTCCTGCAAAGACTTGGCAGCTGGAGCAGCTGGAGCACCAGACTCGGAGTCGGCGTTCAACTCAGCCAAAGCGTCGCTGGCACCGGCAGTCTCGTCCTCCAATTCTCTGGTGTCGTCACCACCCCAACCTTGTCTGACCTTCTTCTTGGAGTCGGTCTTACCAGTTCTGGAGTGACGGTCAAAGGACTTCTTGGTGTGCTTGGATGGAGTCGAAGAAGGAGCGGAAACGTCCTTGTTGCCGTTCTTGTTCTTCAAAGCAGCCTCGTTACCGGTGGCAGCCTTCTTGTTCTTTCTAGCCTTGGCTGGGTCAGCAGAGGCAGGTGGCACGTCGCTCTTCTTGGAAGAGGTGGTCTTCTTGACAACCTCTCTTGGGATTGGAGCTGGTGCGGCGTCCTCGTCTTCGACGTCGTTGCCCAACAAAGCGTACAAGTTCTGGGAGGTTAGTAACAGAAATGATAATTCAGGGGCTCTGAATCAGAGCAGCGAGTTCAATTCGGTGGTGAGCTTCAGCCTGAAGCCATTGGAAGTAAATCGGATACATTTCCAGAATGAGTCATCTTTTGGATTGCACTGGAATTGGCAGAATTCGTTGGTGGTTTCATTGCGCAGAAAATGTGGAGCAAGCGCAATAAAGCCACTTATCCGACGACGAAATAGAATTCCGTTGATCATAAATGGTACCAGAACCGTTGGGAAGCATACGGATAACTCAGTTTTGCCGGAATTTAACATTGGTGGTCGAAGTCGACGGTTCGCTCACTTCCCCATACTATGGCTCCAAGCGCCGGAATTTGGCTAAATTGTCCCCAAAATGACCGAACGAAGCAATGGCACCCGCCCAAATTGCTCACAAAGTCAACATACCTTGTTCTCAAACGACATGATTGTCTATCTGGAGTGGGTTTGGATGATGTGTGAGTAGTAAAAAGTCGTCCACAGAAAAATTTTTCATTTTTTGCGTGGTAAGAGTGCTTGCCTCAACGACCGGTCGTGACATCCGTACACCACACACCACTAATGTTGGAGTGATCACACTGTCACTCGGGTCTCGGTCTTGGTTTTACCTACAGTCCGGGGTAAAATTTGGACTGGCATGGTTACAGTGAGGAAACCCGTAAATGAATAAGTTTTGGTTAAAAATAAATTTTGGTACAATTCTGGCTATCAGTTAATTTTAGAAAGTCGCTTTGGTTGCGCGCAGTTTTATGTGGCGCCCAATTCTTGCGAGGCTGCGGGCACTCACCTTTGCAGAATTGATTCACCCAGAGCTCTGGGTAATGAAGGAATCGCCAACTCTAGAAAGGAACATCTGGAGTGCTCTGCGTAAATCTGCTCCAATACTGCGATCAAGAAGCCTCAAACTCAATGTGTACATGGCTGGAGAATAGAATAGGAAGTCGTCATCATCCAATTCCACGTAACCTTGGAAAATCTCAATGATGACAGGACGCCAGGTGGAGATGCTCTTCTGTTGGTTAGACTCGTCAAATGCGGTGTATCTGCTCACAATCGTCTGGCACAATGGCATCACCTGCTCCATAATGCTGGACTTTGCCTCTTTCTCGATCGCCTTGTCTTCATCACAGTACAATCTGAACATGATATTCAAGAACACTGCAGATGACATGCTCTCCTGCTTTAGAAGATTGGGGAGTCTTTCAATGACACCGGCATTCCAAAGTCTCACTCTGAGGTCATAATCATCATTGAAATCCTTTGCAAATTTGTAACTGCTCAGAAGAAGTCCTGCGAGCTTAACCAAATATTGGTGTGGAATTGCGGAATAGAATTCTGGCTTCACAGAAAGCTCCAGCACAGACTCGATCATTAACAATTGCAAGACACATTTAACAACGATCGAGGATTTCTCTTTTGATCGTTGAAATCTCAATTCACCATCGTCCGCGTTGTCCTTTGTGGGAGTGACTGGGTCATTCAATTCGAGAGAGTCAACATCGGCGTTAGGCAAGGAAACTTTCAAGGGGTCCAATGCAAATAACTCTTTAGCAGTTGTCAAGTCAAAGAGGTTGGTGAACGCATTGGTGATTAGATTCCATTGCGAATCATCGAACCGAGAGGCGTTACGGACAAGGAAGTCCTGGAAACAAGACTTTCCGGTTCTTGCAATTGTGTCGTTCTCTTGGCAAACACAATTGGTCAACAAATTGAGTAACTCTTCAAGCATGGGAGTCAATGCCTCGAAATAATGTGAGAACAAACTCACCAAGCTGTTCAAAGCCTGAATTAATGTCGTAGATACCCAGAAGGACATACGGTCTCTCTCAGATAAGTTACCATTCGCTTGACCAGGTGCTCCATCGTACTTGACTTCCCAAGGGTCAGAAAGGACACCAAATATTGGTGACAATAACTTATGGTAAACAAGGTCCCAGAAATCCAACTCAAAATGCTTACCATATTTGAGAAGAACGTCAAAGAAATGATTCAAAGCACGAGAACGCACCTCAAGCTCCTCACCTGTCATGATGATGTCGTAGAACCCGAACAACACTGGAAACCAAAGCTTGGTGAGCTTTTCAGTACGCTCGCTATTGTCTTGTCCCTTGATGCTGATGGTGTTGTCCTTGTTAGTTTCGATTGAATAGTTTGCAATCTGAACAATCAACTTCGACAAGACTTCAAGCGAAAGAAGGCCAACCTTCTGGAACTTTTCATTCTTGGCAAACTCAGTGAAACAAGTGACAAGGTCGGAAAACGAGTCCTGAGCCACCACTTCGTCATGGTAGTCCTTGTTGATGTTGAAAGCCATCTTATATGCCTTGGTGACAAGCGAGTCTTTGCGCTCCTTTGCAGCAGCGGTCAATACTCCAAAAATGGTTTTCCATCCTGATTTGATGCGATCAGCCTTCGCCAAAATCATGTTGTTGATACATTCAAGTACCATGTCTTTAACCTCAAAGGATTCGTTGTTGCTGAAGATATACTCGAATGGCTTCAAGAACTCTTTCTGGAACTTGAAGTGCGACAATTCATCGATGTTCAAGAATCTCATCGACAATTGTCTGAGCGAATCCAAAGCGAAAAATGAAACGGCAATGTTCAGGTTACATCCAGCTGCATTGAAAATCTCACCCATGAGCGACCACAATTGAGACCATTCCAAACGGATACGATCCATGTTGTAGTAGCACACATCAACGACTTTTTGCAAGGAGAACATTCTTGGATTAGAAGACTGGCCTGACGATTCAATTTCATCAGTGGCGACTCGACTCAACGCTTCCACGAAGTCTTTAATGCCCTCTCCTGTCAACTCGGAACTGTTTGTGAAGACTTTGTCCATTGCAACACTCAATTCGGTGCGAGCTAACAACTGGGCTCCCTCGGCCGAAAGATGCTGACTGTGGAATTTGAGAGCGGCGTTTTGGGAAGCCGTGGTTTCTTTTGCGAACAGAAAGAAACCAGTCAAAGTTGAACCTGTGCTTTCAAGCGAGCTTCGGTTAACTAATTTAGCAATTGAAACATCTGGGATGGAATCTTGGTCAACACCTTGTGCAATTAATTGTAAACGCTCAAGCTGCGATATCGATGTCAAGATGTCAATCCATGATTTTTGTAACGAGTTCCCTTCGCTAACTGCGACCTCCAACATGATGTAGATGGCAGCAACGTTCTTGGACTTGATATCCTCGATGTTGTTCAAGTTTTGGAACTGGACCAATGCCCTAATGAAGGACTCTTTGGCATACTGAAGCTCAAACATACATGAGATTTTAATGGAAAGCTTGATTCCTTCCAAGCAGAGTCCTGTCACATCTTCCTCGTCATATTCTTTGTATGGCGCAGTCAATCCGGCCAAAATGGACATCCAAAGTGTATCGAATATTGACTTCACGTGGTGAACATGCGATGCTGCGTAAAATACCGACAGGTCTTCACCACGTAATTTCTTGCCCAAATCTTTCACAAGTTTTTCTGTTTTCGTGGACATCTCCTTCGAGGCATGCATGTATGCCTCCTTGTTCAAATCTCTACCTCCGAAAAATCCAGTGGGCCCTGAAGTAGTTGCTTGGTCGTTGGATAAAAGCGCTGCATGCTGCTCGGATTGAAGTTTGATTTCATTGTTTTGAATCTCGGTGAAGACGTTCTCTAGGAACTCACGAGGAATGTCCTTACCATCGTCAATACCACTGTTGTTTGCAATGAAGTTGTCGACGGTCATTCTATTTTTCACCTGTCGAGAATGCTGATCAGTATTAAGCATAATCGTAGAGTACGCCAACACGTACGCAGTATCAGCATTAGAAAACACGTTCGGGTTACCCACGAGATAACGTTCTGCAAACTTTAACATGAATCGATCGATCTTCTGACCTTCACCAGGCAATCTGAAAGCCTGCAAGAATGTTCTCATTGCCTCCACAAAAGAAGTGTTGTTAAAGTCCATCTGATCCACAAACTCATGCATGATGGCGATGTTTCTTTCGTCTCCTTCACCCAAGTATTCACCGATTGCAGCTTTGTCCAAGGAATCACTATTCAACAAGAAAAGAGCAATATCTTTTGGACTGTCTGAAGGAATGAATTTGTGGTTGATAAAGTACGCGATTCCCTTTTTAGGCTTAACGCTGAATTGACGAACACCCTCCAAGAATGCCTTCTTTCTGAGTTTGAGATTCTCAAACTGCTCCGGGTCATCAGGCTCGCTGGTGTCCGGAACGTGACTTCCAACAAAGGATGGATTTCTCGACGTCGTTCTGCTTGGAGATGCAGAGCTGAACGCCGAATTCTTGATCAAGCCATTAGATATTTTGTTTGACGTCGAGATACCCTTCTGTGCCCAAGAATAAAGCGAACGGATAAACGCCACGGTACAGCTGAGAGATGTCATTTTCATTGCATATTCCAACGGGAATAAGCTGTAAATCTCAGGCTCAGGAGGCTTGGAGGACATTGCACTGCTTGTGAGATTAGAAATCTTGCTCATGTCGTAGAGAGCAATACCCTTTCGTTGATTCTCCTTGTAAACAGCTTTCTGGACGGGAGTCACTTCAACACGTGCCAAAGAGAGTCTGGTAAGGTAATCAATTATTTTCTCGCAAATATTGGGCTGACTGCTGTCACAATCATAGTTTAAGTAGAACTCAATAATACAGCGAGAGTCGCTGCAGAGACGCTCAATGACTGAAAGAAGGTAGCGCTTTTGATGAGCAGTGGACGTTTTCATCTCAGAAACCGGGAAATATATTTGCTCCCAGAAAACTGGAATCTCCATCTTGAAGTCGGAGCGAAGATTGGATATGAGAATCCAGAAAATTTCCACAGTGAGCTCGAACACAGGAGCTAATGGTGAAGCGGCGTTTCGAATAAGTGCTTGACACAAGTATGATCTAACTGCATCAATGAGCCTGGTTTGATCGTCGGAACTGGACGAAAGAATAACAGCGTCTCGGCTCAAGAAGATGTCGATGTTATTCTTGAGAATGGTATGAATGATGTGCAAGGAGAGCAACTTGGAGCGAACAGAATGTGATCTCATGTCAACATTGTCCGTGTCGACGTCTTTGACCGAAAGCTTGCACATGGCCCTAAAGATCAAAAATGCGTCTTTGACAGCTAAATCTTCATCTTTTTCGGAGGCCAAGTTGGCTTCGTTGACCCGCGCAGAGTCTGCCGAGTCACCATTCAACTTTTCCAATTTTTCTAGTGTCATCTTCCCCACGGATGGTGCCACAGAGGAAGTTGCTGAGTCTTCGTCGTCTTTCAAATTAACTTCGCTGCTCAGTTTTGACACTCTCAGCCTGTTGGCGACAGCTTCGTTAACTCTGGAGAAAAGAGAGCCAATCACCTGCGTCAATGTACCCTGCGCCACTGCCTGGTTTCTTGGGATCAACGAGAAGATAAATACATTGTATATCTGGCGCACTGCTTTGAGAAGAGAAGCTCCGTGAGTGGGCATGAGAAGAATGCTGTGCATAAGAGCACGCACCACTTGCATTTCAACTTCAGGATCAGTACCTTCACCTTCAAAACAAGCGGAAACAACGTCCACCGATGCATCCGTAAGACGAACACGGTCTTCATCATCTTCAAAGACAGCATAGTCGAAGAGCTTGGCGAACAAGTCCACTGCTTTTGATTTTAGTGCTGGGTTTCCTGTTTCGCACGTCAATTTGAGAGCCTTGAAGATGACATGTGGATCACGCGAAGCAGAGTTGTCGAGCGAGTCAATGGCATTCTGCGTGGCTGTTTTCAACGCCTCGTTCTTCTTTGCCTCTTTGCTCGTCAAAATCTCTTCGAATGTTTTCTTGAAGATCTGGAAGTTTTCAACCTTAGCATGCGACCGCGGGGAAGCAGAGGAGTCAATGGAAGCACCGTGCGATGCTTCGGTGACATCCTCAATGACAGGTCCATCCGTTTCCTCAGCGGGGGAAATCTCCACTTGAGGAGTAGAGCTCTCCGCTTGCTCAGTCTCGGGCACCTCTTTCGAAACAGCATCAGCATCAGAGACACCGTTGGTGCCATTCTGATTAGGCTCTTCTGTCTCTTCTTTTTTCTCGCCATTCACTTTCACCTCGGTATTTGCCTCCTCCTCATTCTCCTCAGCTGGTACTGCCGGGAGCGCTTTGGAATCGGCGGTGACAGGTTCTGAGTCCAATCCCTGATTCTCTGGCGAAACATCGGAAGACGAATTTTCTTCGTCATTCAGAGCCTCCGCGTGGTCATCTTCCACTTTTATATCCAATTGATCCTGCGGCGTTTCGGATTCCGGAACGCTCCCATTCGGCGGGTGATCTTGATCTCGAACTTGCTCGGCATTCGGCAAAGCAGCCGGAGATTCTTCACTCATGACGACAGAGAAAGATTACCGATTAGGAATTTAGAAATTTGGGTTGCGTAGGGGGATGAATTCCCAGTGGTGGCAATGATAATCTCAGTGGTAATGGAAGTATAAGTTAAGGCTGGGTTGTCCGCAGTAGATAGGAGGACGCTTCCGTACTGCACATGGTAGTACGACCTGAATGTTGGGTCATGTGACACCGGCCAAACACGAAATCAAACACAGAAACACGTATTTTAAGCAGTAAATTCTCTCCCTTTAATTAGCATGGCACATCTACGACATTGTGTTACTTTTCTTTTCATCGTAATAACTACAATCTGGTGTGTCTGCAATGTACCTTTCGATCTACAGTTCACCGATTTCGCGCGCGCGTTGATCTGAATCTGAAATTCTCATTACACTAATAACGGTAAAACAAGTTACAAGCTCGTAGAACTCAACATATCTAGAACTCGCTCAAAGCAACAGCAGTGGCTTGGAAGTCATCGTGAGAAATCGAAACACTCACGCCCTTCACGCCGGCCTTGGCAGCAGCGGTTTTGGCGCTGCCAGACAACACAACCTTAGGTGCGCCATTGCCATCACGGACAATCTCGATGTCCTTCAAAGCAGCACCGGCACCTTGGGACTTAACACCCAAAGCTTTGAAGACAGCCTCTTTAGCAGACCAAGTTCCAGTGAACGAGGCCTGTGGGTGAGCAGACTTGGAAGCGTACTCGACCTCAGCATCGGTGAAGTTTCTCTCGATGAAGGTGTCGTTCTCGAGGTTCAAAGCAGAAAGCAACTCGACGTCCACACCAACTCCCTTGGAGGACTTGTTCAAAGAGCTCAAGGCCTTGGAAGTGGCATCCGACACAGAAGAGACGTAGCTCTTGTCAGATTGGATAGCCTTCTTGTTGAACTCCAAACCGGCCTTGCTCTTCTCAACACGAACCAATGGGTCCAAGTAGACTGGCTGCTCCAAGTCGTCAGTGTATGGAGCGTGATCCTTGGTCTTGAACATGCTGTTACGCGTGATAGCGTTGTGCATGTATCTGTAAGCTCTCTTGTTTCTGGCGGTCACTCTCGAGGCGTAATCCTCGTAAGTGTCCTTGTCCAAGACAGCATACAAGTAGTCCGAGTGCACGGCGATGGCCTGAGCTCCCTTCTGACCGAAACCGAAAGAGGTAACGGAGACAGCCTTGATACCGTCGGTCTGGATGGATCTAGATGGGTACAACACGTACTCAAAGTCCTCCATGACCTTGTCGACGTTGTCGGCGTTTCTGTTACCTGGAACGATACCAGAGTTCAAGATTTGAATGGCTCCGTTCAACATCCAAGCACCAGCGGCACCCTTAGGGTGACCAGTCAAGTACTTCTGGAAAACACCAAACACTGGGTTACCTTCGGTACGACCCAAGTGCTTCATCATGGCATTGATGGTGGCGGACTCGTTCTTGTCGTTAGCCTTGGTGGAAGTTCCGTGGAAGGAAGCAACACCCAAGTCGTCGATAGTCAAGCCGAAAGTGGCCAATGCTCCTCTCAATGGAGCAACTCTTGGGTCGCCCTTGTAGAAGAAGTTACCCCACTGTTGTTTAGCCTGTGCAACTTGCTTCTTGGCCTCGCGACGGATTTCCTCTGCTCTCTCGCGCATGAAGTCCTTGGTGGAGAATTCGTCACCGTATTCCTCCTTGGCCAACTCGGCCTCCTCAGACAAGTACTCCATCTCAGACTCCTCCCAAGCACCAACCTGGGCCAATCTCTTCTTCAATTGTCTGCCTCTGTACTTGATGTTCAACATGGCAGATGGGTACTTCAAGTCACCGTGGTGCTCACGAGCAGTGGTCAAGATACCCTTACCTGGAGCAGGAACGGATCTGCCGATCTTGTCGGAAGCAGTGGCAGACATGGCCAACACGGCATAGATTGGAACACCCATCTTGATGGCCAAGTCGGCGGTCATAATGACCTGGATACCGGAACCTTGAGCCTCCATGAAACCATTTCTGGAGGTGGTGGCAGGTCTGGACATCTCAGATGGGGTTCTGCCGTGGTCAAACTCGTCAAGAGTGTTGGAAGTGGCATTCATGTTGGCGAACTCGTAAGAACCTTCCTCTTGGAAGTCATCGTAACCACCAACGATACAGATCTTGGCCTTTCCGGACAAAATGGTATCGATACCAGTGTCCACAGACTCAATAGCGGTAGCACAAGCAGCCACTGGGGTCTTAAGTGGACCAGAAGAAGACAACAACAACATGTTCACCCAAGCGGACATAGTGTTGATGAAAGACTCCTGCAAAATGTCGTTCTGCACTGGAATGTCGGAGTATCTGTCTCTGAACATGCCTCTCAAAGCAGTGACACCACCCATACCCGAACCAGAACAGTTACCAACCTCGGACACGTGGACGTACTTGTAGAACTCGTATGGGTCGGTGACACCGGCAGCCAACAAAGCCTCCACAGTCGAGACCAACACATACAATGTGATTGGGTCGACCTGAGAGATGGTGTCCTCAGAAATACCGTAAGTTCTAGCGTCCCAACCGGTAGGAATTTGACCAGCAACCAATCTGTCGAATCTCAAAGCCTTTGGAACAAACAAAGTAGCTCCCTTCAAGATTCTCACGGTGTACTCGCCAGATCCCTCGATCTCGAAGATCTCACACTTCTCGCCGTGTTGGTGCTTGTACTGCTCAGCGGTCTCCTTGGAAGCCTCAAATGGCTCCAAGTCGTGCTGAATGACAACTTCCTGGATCAACTCCTTCTTCTCTGGGTTGTAACCTTCGAACAACTCAGGCTCAATAAGACGAATACCGGAGTGGTTCAAGATCTCCTCCTCGTACTTGGACTTGATGTCCTTGTCATCAACAGGCTGCTGGGTCTTGCTGTCGATCCAACCAGAGTATGGCTTACCCTTCAAGTTACCGTTGTGATACTTGATCAAACCCATGATCCAGGCCATCTCGATACATCCCTCCAAGGAGAATTCACCGAAGGCTTCCATCTCCCATCTGGTTCTGGAGTTACCCCAAGGACTGACTTCAGAGAAACCGGTGACGACAATCACAGACTCCAAGTCCAACAAGCCCTCCAATTCTGGAGCAGCCTTCTTGACCTCCTCGTAAGGCTTCAACGTAGGGAAATCGAATGTCAAGTTCGCTCTTGGCTGGACGGTGGCCTTGCTGTAATTAGCATCGACACTTTCACCGTTAACAACCTTCTGCTCAATGGAAGACTCGATGGAAACAGCTCTTCTGACCTCAGCAGAGTCGACCAAATCGGATCTCAACTTGCTGGTGAACTCCTTCAAGTTCTCAATGAATTGCAATCCACCGTTCAAGTCGGCCATCACAGGCTCCTCCTGACACAAGTTCACAACTTGTGGAGTCAACAAACCCAAGATGTTGAAAGCCATCTCCTTCTGGGAGAAAGTTCTGACGCCGACCTTCTCGATACCCTCGGCGATGATGTTGTTAGCACTCATCAAACCAGTACCTCTGGTCCAACCGATGATAGCTCCACAGATGGTCAACTTAGTTGCCCAGTCCTCAGAATACCATCTGTTGAACAAAGTCTCCAAGGAGATCTTGGACTCAGAATACAAACCGTCGAAACCGAAAGTTCCGTGGTTTGGAGAGAGAGGCAAGATAACCTGGGCTGGTCTGGTGTCGGTAACCTTCTTAGCCTTAACAGCACCCAACAATCTCAACAAGTTGGTCAACATGATTCTGTGGGCCAACTCAGACTTTGAGTCGATGTTGTCCAAGCCATTGCCATTCTCAGGGATAGCAGCGAATGGAATAATGGCATCCAAGTCCCAGCCCAAACCGTTGGCAGAGTCGTAGATGTAGTTGACCAAGTTGTCAACATCCTGCTTGGAACCCTGGTTGAATGGCACCACGATCAAAGTGGAGCCACTAGCACCATATCTCGAGTACATAGCCTGGTAGTATTCGGTCACCTTCTTGGAGAAACGAGAAGTGGTGACAATCACCTTGGCACCACCAGAGATCAAGCCTTGCAAGATCTCGGCACCAATGGAGCCAGCACCTGCACCGGTGACCAAAATGTGTTTATCCTTGAAGGTCAAACCGTTAACAGCACCGCTTTCCAAACCGTCCAAGTACATCGAGGACAACTTGTGGTCGTATTCCCATCCGAACTTGGTCTTTCTCTGCAAGTGCAAAAATGGGATGGTTTGAGGTGGGATGGTGGAAGAGACTGGCTGCAAGATAGAAGTCTTGTCTGGCAACGAGGCAATCTCGTCATCGGATGAAGTCGACAACTCATCTTCATCGGTTGGGGTGGAGGTTCCAGTGGTGGCTTGCAAAGCAACCTTGGTGGCTTGCTCGGTCTCGATCTCCTTGTTGGACTCCATGAAGTTCACCAACTCAGAGTACAATTTGTCGAGCTCAACCTTAGTGTTCTTGGACACGGAAGACTGCTTGGAGATAGCCTTGTAAACTCTGGCCAAGTCCTCCTGGATAGTAGGTTGGGCCTGAACAGTCATTGGACCACCTTGAGCCATCTCATAGACGTATTGCTCGAACTTACGAACAGAATCCTTGTTGGCCTCCTCGTAGACGATCTTACCCTTTGCATCCACAGTAGTCTTTGGTCCAGTAATTCTGGACACATCCTTGTACACTGGGTCCACGTCCAAGACCTGCTTACAGTTGTCGATCAACTGCTGGCCCAATCTCTTGGCCAATTGGTAGGTCTCACCCTTGTAGTCTGGTGTGTGGTCAATGTGGTATTGCATGAACTTGATCAAGGTTGGAGAAGCTCTGTTCATGATTTGGATACACTGGTTGATGGTCTCACGGTCCACGGAGGTCAACTTGCCGAAGATAATGTCGAAGTACATCGACAACACATCTTGTCTGGCCCAGTTCCAGTAAGAGTCGTAGGTTCTGGCTTTCAACGCAGAGAAAACAGGTTGGATACCCTTAGCATAGAACTCGCCGTGCTCGGCTTCCCACAAGTCCAACTCCTTCTGCAACAAAGCGGTGGCCTCCTTCTCCTTGATGAAAGACTTTGCGCCCTTGTTCAAGTCGACTTGCAAGTATCTGGCCAACACCTCCAATTGCTGTTTAGCCAAAGTCTTGCTCTCGGCACTCAAAGCGTCCAATGCAGCACTGTCAATAACAGCACCACCGGAACCACCAGAACCAGCGGCGGCAGCGGCCGAAGCCAATGTGATACCAGCGCTGGAAGCGTATTTCTGGGCAACAGAGTCCAAGAATTCCTTAGCCTCGGCCTCAGAGGCCAATCTCGCCTGTGGCTCGTTGACAAGCGCGGTCAACAAAACAGAGTCCTGTCTTCCTGCGCCCAAACCGTACTTGGTCTCCAAGTACTTTCTGGCAACAGTGATGGAGAATCCACCAGGCATCTTGGACGACATCAACCGGCCGACCAACGAGGTGGAGGTCTTACCCAACTGTCCGTTGAAAGTATCCTGGAACTGCTCGGCCAACTCCTCCAATGGGGTGTCTTCTGGCTTGTCTGGGGTCGAGCCGAACTCCTTACCCAAGTCACCCAAGATCTCGTTCTGCACGGTGGACTTACCGTTGACCAAGTCCTTGATGGCCTTGCCCATTGGCACCGACTCCAAAGGCTTCTTCAACTTCTGGGCAACCAAAACGTGCAAAAGCAACGAAGCTTTAACTGGCTCATCAGCAATTGCAGCCACTGGACCCGCTGGGGCAGCAGCGGCAGGGGCAGCGGCAACTGTAGCAGCAGCAGCAACAGGCTCGGCGGCAGCAGCAGCAGGAGCCTCGGTTTCCTTAACAGGAGGAGCCAAATCTGCTGGGTCGGGCGTGTAGTAAATCTCCTTAGCATCTTTGGCGTAGCACAACACTTGACGCTGCAAAGACAAAGCGGCATCGTACGACTCGTACTTGGCCTTGATGGTTCTCAGGGCCATGCCGGCCAAAGTTGGCGAAGGGCCAATTTCAACCACCCGCTCGGTGTTGTGGTCTTTCAAGAACACATCCTGGGTCTCGATCCATCTGACTGGCGAGGCGAATTGGTACGCCAACAACTCGGTCAACAACGTGTGCGAGAGTTCCTGCTCGATCTCTGGTCTCATTATGCAATTACGGAGAATTAGGAGTCTCTTTGGTGTTGCCTGTAGAGAGGATGGAAATGGTGGATATTTATGGGCTCTGTGGGTATTCTGCAGGAGCGCGATCGGTTGGATTTGGGTGCAAATGTTGGGATGTTGAGTGGTATGTGCAGGTCGGACACCGGTGGGTATTGCCGTCAAGATAGGCATGCACAGACCAAATCAGAGAAGTTAAGGGCAGATTTTAGTAGGAAAGGTTCAAATATACAACTCCTAGGATCAATTTATTGTTTTTCAAGCACGCGGGTGCGTTTGTGCTGGACTGGTGCGTCGTTATGAGAACGAGAGCTACGATGGATCTGTGTTGTGTACACGCTGGAAAAGGAAAGCTTTCGGAGTTTCTTAGCACACTCAAATTGAAGATTTCACGCGTGTAGAAATATTAAAACTTTCGGAATACGTGGTAGGAACGCAGAGATACCGACATTTTTTATTCCGACTGAGAACCAGACATTCTTACCCGGAACATCTTGGGACTGGCTGTTTTGCACGGAGTGCGCACTTCCATTAGGGCTGCCAATTGATTTTCCTGCATACATCAAGGGGTCTCGCCGGACTGCTCTATTCACGTGACCTGGCCCAATTGTTGAGCAGCGGCAACACCTCTGATAACGGACTAAAGGGGGCGATTAGAGATTTATAATCAATAAAACTTATTGAATTCCACTACATTAGTGAGAGAAACAGAAGCAACGTCACAAAATACTGCTCAACCCTTCGACACTGCTCTACTTGAAGAGGAAGCACCCACAGTACAAGTTTTGGTCATTGCGACATTAGCCACTCCCTCACTAGTTACATCACAAGCTGTTATTCCTAATTGCCGAATTCCGAACATATCTCTGACCTACTTTGTTGCTTTGCTCTTGCCTTCACTCGCCAAGGTTAACCTAGTTCCTGTATATTGCCGTGCGCGTTACCCGCTCGCTCACTACATAAAGAAAAAAAATTTGCCCGTCTTCACAACCACAGTTTGTTCCCCAATAAACAACTTCTCCTTATTCTGCGTAGAATTCCAACGCGTATGCCTTCTCGTTTGCCCTGCGGGTATTCGGTTACCTGCAGTTTAAAATGGCCCAGGAGAACACTTTCGCAGTTGGAAGATCAACAGATCATCTCCACCCTGTTTGACGGGCGGATTCGCATCCGCCACTATTGACCTCACGGGACTATTAACATGATCAACATTTCCTCTAGAGACTCGGCACGTCGATTCGCTTGCCGAGACAGTAGCTATCGCCGAGCACGTTGGTGCCGATGTCGTATCCATATCTGTCCTGAACCCCACTGATGCCCTCAACCATGCACATGAGGGATCTAGGAAATTGACTGATCTGGTCTTCGAGGTTGACGTTGTTGCCTACAATGTCGATTTCCACGAGATTTGGAAGCGTTGTCCCGGAAATATCGTGGCCGATCATTGCAGGTGTCAAGTGGTCAAGCTTGTTCATGGAGAGGTTGAGCTCAGCCAATTGGGCCGGTTTGTGAAGAGGGAACCGCAATTGCAACTCGAAAATCTCGTTGTAGGAAAGATCCAAGTTTTGTAGTTGAGTGTGCAAGTGCAACTCCGCCTGCTTCAATTTGTTTCTCGACAAGCTCAACGACTCCAATTGCAACAAATGGACAAATTCTGTGGCCCTCACACTAGTAATGAGATTTCCGCTCAAATTCAAGTGAAGCAAAGATTCAGGGAATTTGAACTGGCGCAAGTCTCGTTCAGTGAGTCTGTTCTGAGCCAAATTGAGCACTCGAAGCCGAGACTCACTGCCAAAACTGACGTTCTTGATACTGCTCAAGTCACATCCGTTTATGCTCAACTCTTCGATTGAAGACGGAAATTCGATGTTCTCCAAGCTCGAGATGTTGCACTCGTCCAAGTTCAAGATGCGCACTGTGGTCGGAAGGGTTAGGTCGGCCAACGTCAGCAAGTCATTGTTGTTCAAGTAAATCTGCTCGAGGCATGTAGAAAAACCGTAAATGTCTCTGGAGAAATCAAGAGGCCCGGTCAAGAGGTTCTCTGTCAATCTAATTGTTTTGATTCCAGAAGGTAGCCAGAGACCGTGTGCCTTTGCTATGAGGTTGCAAGTCAAGTTAAGCTCCTCAATGTGAGGCGAATAAAGGTGGAGACTCGAAATCAGTTCTATCTGGTTCACTCCAAGCGACACGTGCCTCAACAGATCTGGGAACACCATATTATTTAGAAAGTCTCCAACGTTAGCGTTGTTTAGGAGAAGCTCCTCCAATCTTGGAGGGAACAATATCTGGTCAGGCATAAGACTCCAGTCAACAGGGTTATCCGAAATGTTGAGCGAGACAAGTGCCTCAGTAATGTTCCCAAACACAATGTCAGACACATCCTCGATGTTGTTGTTCGAAACGTCCAAATGCGTGAGTGACAGGGGGAGCAGAAGCGAACGGATGTTAGATTTGGAGATTTTGAACTCATTTAGCGTGTGCTTGTGTGAGAAATCCCAAATCGCCTCGTCGTTTCTGATACTGGTCATGCCCAACTTCTTAACCACGGTCTCTTTCTTGAGAAGCCCCAAGATGTGCTGATAGTTCGCGTGCCCCGAACACTCAGCGAGGGCTGTCTCGTAGATGAACACGGACCTCTGTGTGGGAGCACGCTCGAAAAGCCGTGGCATGTATTGCATCAGGGTATCTCTCACCGTCATCACGGTCAAGTCGGTGATTTTCTCCGGGAAAGTGTACTGCAACGACGACTCAACAACAACCGACTGCCCCAAATGCATCTGGACCAAGTTTGGAGGGAGCGACTTGTCGATTATGATGGGATTGTTTCCCGAAAATCCGTTGCAGTTCGGGTGGAGGAAAAGCCGCTCGAGCGCAAGATTCTGCTCGAACGAGCTCGTGAACGTTACGTTGGTGTTGGCTAGCCAAAGGGCTTCAAGCAGCACGAGTTTGGTCATGTCTAGCCGGAGATCGCCGTTGTAGTTTGTGATCATGAGCACCTTCAACGAGTCGCCCAACAACTCACCCAACCCGTCGACAATCATCAGCAAGTCGATCACATGGAGAATCGCAAGGTCAAACTCCAACTCGATGTTGTACCGCACGCCAAACGTTGTCGGGAGTGCCTCCACTAGGCGGATGAACTTATGAATATCTCTCAAGCTGGACACATAGAACGACACCGTCACGTAGTGCGAAGGCGACGCTGTCAGCAAAAGCAACGGCAACTTCTCCGGGCAAGACAAGTACTCGGCGGAACTCCTTTCCACAAATGAATCCTCCTTCTTGTAGTCCTCCATCTGCGACGGCTGGTGATACCTGTTGGTGGCCACGATCTGGCACCTGTGCACACGGGCGGTTATCGCATCCCTTATTGTTGGGTGGTAGAGCGGAGCGTTGATCGAGATGAGATTGGCGATATCGTCAACGGTCACGTACGAAAGTATCAAGTGGAACACTTCGGAGGGGAGCGAGGCAGAGTGCACTTTCCTTGTTGGCACATAGTGTGGCCTTGTGGCAACGTTGATCATGTGGTTGACTATAAAAAAGGGAAGATAGGGGAGAGGCGGGAAAGATAAAGTGAGACAGGCGGTGATTTTGGTGTTGCACAAGGCATTCTAGCTGCACCCTGCGGGAGACTGCATGCACACCAGGGTCACTAAAAAACCTTGTCCACTGAGGGCATTGCTGAGATTGGGTAATTTGACCGTTGGAAATTTCATTTGGTTGCTTTCAAAAACTACTGATGCTACGAAAAACAACTCAAGCTTGAAAAAGGAGCGGAAAACCCTGGCCGGCAAACAACATTTGTCATGTGCGTTGGTGCAGGTCACATGACAAGCGAGACCTGAACCCTGTCTGTGGAGAATGCGCGGCCAACTAACGGGAAAAGGGCCATCAACCAGTTTGTATGGGGATGTACGGGTGTGTGATTTCCTGGTGTATGGGTTTTTGTCGTATTGGTGTACGGGTGTATCTCCTCAGAGTGGTACGGGTCCTTCACTGGCATTTCTCACTTCCCTGGCGCAATGCTCCTGCATGCTGGTGTGGTCTTATGCGAGTGAAAACACTCACAGGTTCGCGCAAGTGGTTTAGTGGTAAAATCCAACGTTGCCATCGTTGGGCCCCCGGTTCGATTCCGGGCTTGCGCAATTTTTTTTCTCAACAAAATACGCGGCACGTGCGGTACCCACCAATACTTGTCCCCCATGTCCACGGAAGCAAGAATCGACTCAGACAGAGGTTTTCCATTCCATGGAGTCATCTACTACAGCAGGTCGCGCATTTTTCTGCCTTGCATTTTTTCTCCCTGATATCACCGTGTTTCGCCCCAGTTGCACCCCACGCCAGGCGATAGGGAGTGTGCAGGATATCTTGATAGCTACACAAGCAGATACGCACTCCTCGACCATAACCAAGTTTACCCAATACTCTTATCAACAACCCCAATTCCAAGTCCGCCCAAGCGCTCCACCAACACGAAGGTCCAAGAAACAGAAACCCATCCAAACATCTCGAGCGATACGCCTAGCCAAAGCCAATTTTCCTTGTATCCCGTGTTCAGGCCACAAGTTGCTCCATGACTTCAGAGATCCAGTTAACCAAAGTGTACGTGTTGTTCACCTCGCCATTTTTGCAATTGTTTACTAACGTCCAGCCTTACCAACCCGAAAAGAGGCCATCGGCTCGGAACATCGTCGGCAACATGGAACAAAATCAAACTGGCGGCGTCACCAGATACTAGAACCGATATCGGAACGGACGCGCCGATGCTCAAGTCGGAGAACGGG
This sequence comes from Sungouiella blattae, assembly GCA_003706955.3. NCBI lineage: Eukaryota > Fungi > Ascomycota > Pichiomycetes > Serinales > Metschnikowiaceae > Sungouiella > Sungouiella blattae. Next base: position 379,028 of record PPMS03000001.1, on the reverse strand, counting down.
TCTGACGAGGCCATCGGAGCCTCGGAATCCAAATTTCCCGAGAACCCGATCGTGAGAACCGGGCCCTACGGCGAAATCTGCGTGTGGTACCCTAAGGAGAGCACCTACCAGTTCTGGGACTGGGCCGAGAGCTCTAGCTTTTACACGGGTCAGGAAGTCAATCCTGAAGGGGAATTAGCCGGGTCAATGTTCATCTCTGGGCTCTCGAAGGAGTTGCAGTACAGGGGCGACTCGTTGAACTTGAGATCCACCCTCGAAGTTCCCGGGCGCAGGTTGTGGGATATGTCACTCATGAGGGTGTCCAACAAGAAAGCGATGCACGTCAGCTTGGTTTCCGACCACAATGGCCCGTTCCTTTTGGAAGTGCGCGAAACCGCCAATATCCACCGAGTGCAATTGCCTGATTACTTGACTGGGGAGCTTCGCTTGAAAACCACCTCTCAATTCGTCACTGTGCTGTCTTCAAATGGATTCATTTACGTGCTCAAGTACGACCCAAAAGGTGAAGTGCCCATTGTTAAGGCAAACACCGGCGGAGAACTCATCGATGTGTTTAACCACGCCTCTAGACCTGTGGCAGAGAAAAGCGGGATCCGTCTTCAAGACGGCGAGCTTTTGCTCAGAACTGCCACCTTTGACGATAGCGCCATATACGACGTTGTCGGCAGCTGGTTGGTATACTCTCCCTCGAAAACGGAAACCGACTACTACAAACAATTGGTACACTCCAGTGATCAAGTTTCTTCTGCGCTGCAATCGCTGAAACTACGCAAGTCGTTGTACACTTCAGTGAAGCTTCCTGCGCCGGGCCCCTTGCTTTATCGGGTGGTCTCTAGTGTTTCGAACTCAGCTTTGGACAAGTTGTATAAGATTTCCGAAATCAGCTCGAAACAAGTCAGGGGATACTTGGCCAGATCGGATAAGATCCTAGATAAAGATGTCTCGTTGAATTCCATCAGCAACAGCATCGGCAACGCGTTGTACTCCACCGCCAACAAACTCAAGAAACAGGCAATGTCATTTGGAGAGAACGAAATCATCAAAGTGATTGACTTGACCAATGGAAAGACCATGGCCATGTTCAAGCCTCCAGGCGGCATATCTCACGTTTCGCTAAGCCCATACGATTTGCAATTGGTTCATGCAAGTTACAGGGGAGACAATTTCTACATGTGGGATCTCTACAAATTGCCTCGAGAAGTTTCCTTAATCGGGAAGTTCGCCAGAGGTAAGACCAGCGCCTCCATTAAAGAGATCGTATGGTTTGTCAACAACAAGAACACTAACAGTGTGGAGGGGACAAATTCTGGTTTCGGGTGCATCACGAAAAGACTGGGTTCCATCCACTGGTACAACGTGAACTACCTTTCTTGCGGCAACGAAAACAACAATTACCCGAATCTCCTTGCTGGAAGCACAAACAACAAAGCCAACAATGGTCAGTTTCTCGACTCGTGGATCTTGCCTTCCATCAAAGCGGTCACGTTTTGCAAACTTCCAAGCTGCTCCAATGTTCCAAGCTCCTTCAATGAAGGCAAGAGGTACAGTGAGGATGAACATTTCTACAAGTTAAATCAGCTCGCATTCATTGACCAAAAGAACTGCCTTCGGCTCGTTTCTCCATTGAATGGAAAGCATACATTCAAGTATACTCTCCCCTCAAAACCCACAAAGGATGTTCCATGTTCGAAACAGACGAATGCCAGAACGTGGAACCCATTCCAGTTTTCACGATCTGAACCTACTCCATCGTCTCCCGACGTGGATACCCCGTTGTCGCAGGCGGAGATCGAGACATGCATGCCGTACATGAGCTTGATCAACAACAAAAACGTGGAGTTTGCAACGTACAACCTCGAAGGAGAGGACACGGTTTCTGCATTCTATGAGCTCTTCAAGGATTTTGGATCGGAGGTGCCTGTTAACGTGTTCGAGTTCCAAGGCAGTGGGAACAACACTCCACTCATGAGTTCGGAGGAGGATCTCTTGCACAAGTTCAACGACGGGCTAGAAATCAGCCCTGACAACTACAGTGGAGAGACCATAGCGCCTTAATAGACTTTAATCATGGTGGCTGGCGATCATATTCTCGAATCGTTTATTATTTATGAAGTGTTACAGTGGTCGAAAGGAAATGCATGCGTAACCAGACTTTCTAGAAGAATAATCTGAGAAGCTCAAGGACAGCACCGCCACAAACCAAGAACACCAACGCAAAGATCCACCCTTTGGAGATTGGGAACTGGACAGCCTCGGCTTTCGCTCTGGGCTTACCCTGCTTTTTGGTGTTGATGCTGGCAAACTTAGCGTTGGCAGCTCTTTGCCTAGGAGTCTGGAGAGCCTGAACGTTTGTTAGTATGGAACAATAATAATACTTTGGGAAGGGAAAAAAGACTTACCATTGGTGAGGAATAACTTGTGGGTGATGGTTTCTTTGACAAGATGTAGACACGTTAGAGACTGCGAGGACTCGCGCTGTATGCAGGTGTGATCTCCACCGATAGCGGCTCACTTCATTGTACACCTGGCGGACAGGTAGAAAAAGTTAAAATAAGTGGGGCGAAACTTTCGGTTCGCAATGAAAACTGAACTATTGAAAATAAAATTCTGAGGTCCCCGTAAAACCAAGCACCTCCTTGTTGTGCAAATTCATGCTTATCCGCGAGGAAGTATGCGTGAAACAGCTATGAGGCTTTGGCGAAAAAATAGCGCAGCCAGGTTTCGATCCTGGGACATCAGGGTTATGAGCCCTGCGCGCTTCCACTGCGCCACTGCGCTTGACAGTATCAACTTTTGTGGATAGGGACAGCCACATGGTGAATGTCAAAGAAGAAATATCTCTAAAAAGTTGGTTTATATAGACATCTATATTCTGCTTTGCATTTCTTATCATCTGAGTTGGTATCTGTTCATATTTGGGGCATATGATTTATGAGTATATGTGAAAACACAGAAGCAAGCATAGGTCTATCCACTGAGGATATGAGGCGAAACCCCGAAAAACAGACATCAAAAACCAGAAAGAGGCTTTACACGTCCTCAATAGACCCCTTATATTCCATATTCAACCGTTTATATACCGTCACAACCTTGCAATCTTGGAGCCTGGTGGTGTAAACTTCCCCTGCTAAATACAGGAATCGGTACTCCATAGATAACCTCCACTACTCCACTCTACACTCGTACTACTCCGGTTTTTGCTCGTACTTCCCCATCCATGCCTGCTACTGTGCTGTTCATCCGGTTCAATCCCGAATGCTGTGCGCCCATCCGCGTTTTCGTCAATAGAAAGCGAGTTCTACTGAGTCACCAGGTCTCCATAAATGAGAAGTCAGTGATCCAGCTCTCGTCCATAAATCTGCTTCGATTGTCCAATTTCGACGTGACAAACCTCATTTTCGATATCAAGATCTCTTTGAAAGAGTTGCTATTCGAGACCCCGCTCAAAGAATTGTTCGATCAGAGATCGCTACTGAGAAGTACGAAGGTATCGCGTGAATTGGGAAATAAATGGAAATGCAAAGTGATGGTATCGCTAGGGTACATTGCAGACTTGCGATATAAGTTGGGGTTCTTGCAAAATGATATGGAGTTCTTGGAGCTGAAAAACATCGAGGCGTCCAGCACAGATGGGCGTGATGTTGCACTTCTAACGAAGGAGATCACGTTCAACTTTTCGCCGGTTCTTAAGGAGGAAGATGATGAAGTCGAGCAGGTGGAAGACGACAAGAAATCTCTTAAGTACAAGCTCCATCGGACGCATGTGCTCAACAGTAAAGTCACTGATCCGTTGGATATCTACGTCCTTCAACGGCCCCGGGGGTAAACCTCGAAAACTGTGTCTTAATAAGCTATGTACATAGTGCTTGAGACCCGAGTCACATTACAACACGTCGACGCGCTCAAACAACATCGCTGATGATCCGAGAAGCCTCTCTGTATGTCTTCAACAAATTGACACACTTGTCTCTCTCCATTTGGATGGTCTCGTCCTCCTGAAGTAGTTCGTCGAAATAATCCTCGTTGTATAGTTTCACCACAAGCCGGTTTTGAATGTTGTTCTTGATGTAGTTCACCAACAAGCACATGATAGATTTGGGCACCTGGTCCTGAATAATCTCTCTAACGATTCCGAAGTACGACACAATCAATCTTCTGATCAATTCGCACTCTAATTGCTCGCGCTCGCTGAGATCACCTAGGTTGTCATCGACACCAGGCTCAGAGCCGTTAAGATCGTCCTGAGAGTGGCCATTGGAGTGGGGAATGTGGCCATTCGACGATAATTGCTCCTCGAGACTCAATGCCTTCATCTCGCTGATAGTGCCGTTGTTTATGAAGTTGTTGTTGAACTGCAACGTGGGCTCTTGGGCATGTGGGAACTTGAAAGGTGTTGGGTTCAACTGTGCCTGAGCTTGCAAGTGTTGTTGGTGCATCACTGGATCCTTGCCGAAGAAGTAGTTGAAGTATGACTCTTGCGTGTAGTGAGTGCCATCCGATTTGACAGAGTAGGAAGTTTTGTTTGAATCGCTTCTCTTGTGGAATGCAGGTTTGATATCGTCATCGATCTGGCTCACGTCAAGTTCCTTACCATCGACTTCGGTCTCTTCTTCGTCTCTAGCCGCCAGCTTGTTGAGGATTCTGTTGGTGGCCAATCTCAATTTTGAGCTCAGTTCCTTTTCTCTCAGTCTGCGGCGCTCCTCCACAACAAGGGCCATTGCCTCAGCCGCCCCAAGGAAATTGGGATGGTTGGTGTTGATATATGCTTGCTGGATCTCGATGAGCGACTCCACATACTTGATGGTGGGTCCGAGTCTCTCTCTTAACAAGTCCGACACAACCTCCATGAGCTTGGCCTGCAATCTTGGGTATCTGTTCATCTCCATTGTGGAGCCAGCGTTGCAAATATTGTGCACAATCTTCATCAACTCCTCATACACCAACTCCACGCACCCTCTTGAAGGTTCCTCCAATAATTTCACCTGTGGTTTCACCAACAAGTCAAATGCTAACTCAGGAACAAACAAGGAAGGTCTGGGGCCCGAGGAGTTGCGAATGGCGGTCCTGATATCTTTAACAGACAAGTTGTGTGTAGGGTTGATGGCCGCCAACTGCGAGCCAAACACCTCGTTGTAAATGTAGTAGATTCTGGCACCTCCACACAACTCTTTGATGGACACATCGTCAAAAGTGGTTCCGTCAACAGAATTCACGAAGCTGTTAGCGAACTTAGTCATCAAGTTCAAAAGAAGCGCCGCTCTTCCCTCTCTGGAGTCGGCCAACGAGGGGAAGTCGCCGTATGACGCCAACTCCTGCTCTGTCTGGCCCATCAAGGTGTTCAATTTCGCCTTGATGTCAGGCAAACGCTCTCTAATATGGTTCATCAAGATCTTGTTCAACGTAACAGTCAAATATTTTGTTCCACATTTGCTGGCCATGGCCCGGTATGCGGGGTGCGTAAGGAAAAACTGTTGCTCAGCATACAAAGACTCCTCCAACGACTTGCTTTCTTGAATGTCCTGTTGAGACCTGTTGACAACACCAATAAATCCCAACTTCAAGGGATACACATTTCCTTTCAAGATATCCACAGCATTTGTGCCTTGGTCCATCAAGTCGATCTTCGACAACACACCCACGGTTCTCTTACCCGTAGGGTCGACCTGTCTGGCCAACTTCAACGACTCCGAGTTGACCAAATCGACGTTTGCTGGCGAAACTGCCAAGATGATGCAGTTGGGCTTCGAGATGTACTCCAAGATCAACGTCCTGGTCTGTCTCTCGATGTCGGTGGGTTGGTCGCCGATTGGGATCTTTGTGAGGCCTGGCAAGTCAACCAAGGTCAAGTTCAACACTTTGTCCGAATATATTTTCAAGTTGATGGGCAACCGCGAGATGCCCTTGTTGCGCCCTGCGATTCTAGACGTCTCGTTGGCGATCTCGTCACGAATGGCGTGGAAGTTGTAAAAACGCTTGTTTGGAATGTGCAAGAACTCGCCCCATTCGGTAGGCTCGTCGTTCAATGAGCTCTTCCCATTTGCGGAGCCATTGGCGTGCGTTCTAAGGTGCTCCTCCAAGTTGATCTCGTCCGACGACAGCGAGTACCCGTTGGCACCAGCCAAGTCTCTTGGGTTGTAGTTGCGCACAATCGGGTCGTCTTTCTTCACGTGGATGAGCTGCAAAACCAACGGTCTACGGGTCACAATGCCCGTGCCCCTAGGCAAAAAATCCTTGCCCACGATATTCTCCAACACGGAGGATTTCCCGCACGACTGGGAACCAACGACCGCCAAAACCGGCAAGTCGATGTCCGCCAACTGCGTGGTGGTCACGATGTCCTGGAGCTTGTTGACCACGGGTATAAGGTCTTGCAACGACATGACACGTCTTGGGTGCAGATATCGGTGGAGTCAATAACACTCGGTGTGGGAGCGGGTAAACAATTCTGCGGAGCAGGAAGGTGGCAGGTATTTCAGCACGACAAAGGTGGCTGGGTCTCGGCAAGTTGGAACGATGTTATGTGCCGCACCTTGGGCTTGGCTTCACGCTGGGTTCTTGGTGGAAGTGGTGAACAGTGGCAAGCAATCCAGTAGAACTTTTTCGTATCGCAAACACCGTGAGTGTGTTCTGCACATAGGCGTGGGCGTAGGTCTGGGGCAACGGCGAAACGTGGACACCGGTGGCGAGTGCCCCTGCAAATTGGGTGTGAATCGCTGGGAAAGGGGAATTTCTTTTGTTTGCTGCTGATTGTTTCCCCTGACTTTCGGCCGTTGGCCGTTTGCAGTCGCTAATTGCGGCCCAGGTGGTGACTTGGAGAGGCGCGCACGTGACCACGCAGCCAATGAAAATGCCCAATTACTGGTGGACACCACTGGCGTGGAACGGGCGTAGGGAAAATAAAATTAATAGAATAACGCGGTTGGTGTGCTCTAGGTTGCTCGTCTTCTCGAGAGCGGGCCTTTTTTTTCTTCGTGCAACTCGTTGACTTTTTTCGTTTCTTTGGCTGACTAGCTACTCTGTGGCATTTTTTGTCGCGGTGGAAGTTTCCGTTCACAGGGAATCCAGAAAACTGGCACCAAAAATCGAAAGTCGCCAGAAAAGAAAAAAAAAACACACACCAGCTATCTATTCCCAACCTACCCCAGCACCACGTGCTTTTATTCCCACATTCTCGCTCCAGCTCCAAAAAGTCTCGTCATTCCCATTGTGCCCACCGCTCGGTACGCCCACCTGCACACTGGCCCGACTATTGACCAAGTGTCAAAACTCTTTTGCAAAGTCAATCTCCAATATGCTCTGGTCGTGGTTGTCAATTGCTGCGACGGTAATCACGTCGGTTGCCGCGGCAAACCAGACCGTCGACTCGTCGACGTGGACAAATCTCCACTACTACAGAAACGTCGAGCTCACCCTCCCATACGTGAAAGAGTACGATCTTATCGAGGCGAAAAACACCAGCCCTGAGCCCCAGGAGAACTACATCTTCACCCTCAACGACGGGCTCAATTTCATTCCCGAGGTGTCGTACGTGAGTGTCATGTTGACCGAGCGTAACTTGGAGTTGTTCCCCTTCAGGATGTACGAGGGCGTCTATGCGGTGAGATTCCCCGAACCCATCGCCCCCCAGCAGTCTGTGGAGTTTAAGATCCGCTATGTGTATGCCAACACGTTGGCGCCTTTCCCCGAGAAGATCGAGATGCACGAGAAGCAGGAGTTGTTGGTCAAGCTCAACAAGTACGTTTACTCTCCATACAACACCGAGGACTACTCGCTTGTGTTCAACGGGTTTGCCAAGGGCCAGGAGATGCAGTTGCAGATGGAAAACGCCCAGATCACCCCCAACTTGCCCCTTTTGACCGGCAGAGTCGAGTCTGACGCGTTGGTCTACGGCCCTGTGTTGACCACGATTCCTCCATACTCTAAGGCGCCCATGGGGCTTGTATTCGACCACCCCAGACCGTTGACGCGTGTGATCAACTTGGAAAGATCGTTCTGGTTGCCTGCGTCCGGGGTTGGTGTTGTTCAGACCGAGGACTACTATGAGCTCACCAACAACGGAGCGCAGTTGAAAAATGGCTACTCGCGTGGCGAATGGATGAAGGGAAGATACGACATCATCAGAGAGCACTTTGCGCTTTCGCAGTTGGAGTTCCCCGAACTGCCGCTGGCCAAGTTCGAGGACTACTACTTCACCGACAAGGTCGGCAAAGTCTCCTCGCACCACCCAGCACTGGGCCACATTATCATGCAGCCTCGCTACCCACTCTTTGGAGGTTGGAAGTACAACTTCACCATGGGATGGAACAACAAGATCGAGAGCTTTGTGCACGAGGTTGAGCAACAGGAGGACTACTTTATTGCGAAGTTCCCCTTGTTGACCGGTCTTCGTGAAGTGTACTACGACGACGTTGTTTTGAACTTCTACTTGCCTGAAGGAGCGCAATTTCTGTCGCTCAGCTCGCCGCTCATCAACAACAATGTTGAGGTGACCTCGGAGGCCAGCTATCTTGACGTTTCCAGTGGCCACGTCAAGGTCACTGTGAAGTTCCACAACTTGATCGATGAAATGGCCAACTTTGACGTCTACGTCAAGTACAAGTACACGCCCCAGAACTTCAGAAACAAGGTGTTGAAAATCGCTGGGTTTGTGTTTTTGGGGTTGACCAGTTACTACTTCTTGGGGCTCTTGAACCTCTCCATTGAGCAGTAGATAAAAGTGTAATATACACACAAGAAAAAGCGTACTAAGCGTCATCCATTCATGTATGTGACAGAAGGTAGGCGGACTCGCTGCCATTGTGTATTGTGAAGTAGTAATCCACAAGGATGTTCGTTTTTTCCTATTCGTTTTTCCCTATTCGTTTTTCCCTATTCGTTTTTCCCTATTCGTTTTCACTTGTCGATCTCCACTATTCTATTTCCAACTGCTCCTTCAACTTGAGCAACTCGCCGCGCAGAATCTCGGCGTCCACGGTATAGAGGTGGGCCACCAAGTACCGAGAATGGAAATTGACGCCGTTGAGCTCTTTGGCCGCTTGTCTTGCTGCATCCAAGGTAGCATAAACCACATAACAAGTACCCTTGGGCACCAGACCATCGGAGATTCTCAACTGGTGGATGGGGCCGAATTTGCCGAAAACGTCATAAAGCAGACTGGTGGATGCATTGTATGGGATGTTTTTCACCAACACGATCGGGTACTCGGACATGGCATGCTTAGGTTGAAGTATGGAGTAGTAGAGATGGGTAGTGAAGCGCGCATGCAGAGAATAAAGATAGAGGACGAGAAAACGAATGGACAAGTCGGTGAAAAAGAGATTGGAGAAACGTGGAGAGATCGACGGATGTGGTTAAATTGTGAGATGGTGAATATTTATACATTTAGTTGGTGTTGCGATTTCGCCGCTCATGACCGGAACCCAGTGATGGTGATCCCCAGTCTTCTTCTTCTTGTCCACCGCAACCCGTAGTAACCAAGGAACGAGAACACCGCCAAGATGCCAAACACACGCGTCGTCGACAGCTCGGGCTTCAGGTCGGTGGTGGCGATTTTCTGCGCTTTGGAAGCGTCTCCATCGGCCTCTTTCGCTGGGTCTTTCGTGGCAGCAGGTAAGCCCTTCTTCAAGGAGTCTGGCACTTTCGCCACGGCCTTGCCGTCGTTTCTGATTGCATCCTCGGCGGCTAGCTCGTCCAAGTCGCCATCAACAACCAGCTCCGACTGTACTTTGCCCTTGTTAAGGAGCTGAATGCCATGCAAGTTGATGCTCCACTCGTCAGTGGGTCGGTCATTGGTGCCCGTCTCCGCGTTGTTCAACTGGTCGAGAACGTCAAACCCCAGCACAAGCTGGCCAAAAACAACGTGCATGCCGTCCAAGTGTGGGGCGCCGTCGCCCGTCAAAATGAAAAACTGTGCTCCGTTGGTGTTGCGCCCTGCGTTAGCCATGGATAACCGCCCCTTCTTGTTGTGTTTGAGCTGGAAGTTCTCGTCGTCGAACTTGCCGCCATCGTAGATCGAGTGACCGCCTGTGCCGTCTTTGCGCTCGAAATCACCCCCCTGGATCATGAATCCCTTGATGATTCTGTGGAAGATGGAGTTGGCGTAGCCGAAGCCCTTTTCGCCCGTGGACAACATGACAAAGTTCTCCACGGTTTTCGGCACCGTGCTCCCGAAGAGCGCAAGGGCAAACTCGCCGACTTCTGACGTGCCTGCTTGTGTTTTGCGCGAGACGCCAAAGGTGAGCTTGTGGGTGACTTCCGGGTCGTCTTTCAAGTACGCCAACTCGTCTTTGGAGAGATCCAAGTCGATCAACAGCGCTAGAACGCCCCACACAAGCGTGCACACCACGAGCAAGGAATGTGGTAGCATTGGTTTTGGGATGTTTCCGGAGGAAGTGGTGAGAAATTGGGGTGGGATCTAGGCGTTGTTATATATAGCAGACCGCACCGGAACGATCTGCTGGCAGTTTGGACAGGTGGAGAGCAGAGGGAAGAGAGCGATTTTTTTTCTTATTTTTTTTTCTTCGGGAGCAAAAATATGAGATTCTGAGCCGCCACTAACAATATTTTCTGCTCCATCAAGGGAGGATCGCCGAGTGTGTCCCTGTGGATGAAATGAGCAATACTAGAGTGACAGGAAAGCGCACGGCAAGCATTCACACATTTTTCGAGATTATTTTTTTTCCTGCTTTCGGGAAAAATGGGCTCTCTTCCTGGACTGTTTCTACGTGTTTCACGGGGCCTCAAAGTAGCTGAATTGGGGGATATCTTGCGTTCTATTGATGGTGGCTTATCATTGCGAAGCGAGCCTGCGCAGGTCGGGAGAAAATTGACAGAAACTTGAAATCTGCCGGTACAAGATAACCGATATAGGTTTAAGCTGGTGAAACTGACGGCTAGATTACTTTAGTTGGACGAGTTCACGCAAGTGTATGGAATGTGTCGTTCCCTTTACTCTGGTAGTTGTAGTGGCTGCGAAACTCAGGAATAATAGGACGAGTCGAACCAGACACGTCAAACTGGAGACGCTGAAAATAATAGAAAGCAAACCACAGATCAAGCTACATCCGTACCTTATCAGTGACCCAGATAGTCGAACGTTTATCGGTGGCAGTGTTCAGCATGTGCTCGCTAGATATAGTAGAGCCTCCGCCGAACACAAACACCAGCAAACGAAGAGGAAAAAACAAAAAAAAAAACGGCGAGTTAACTTTTCGAGTAATAGTACCACTCTCGCACCACTAACATCTCGATTTCTCTCCTGTCTCCTCGACTTTCACCGCCAGACTGCTTCTCCATAGAATGGGCGCGCACGTGACCAGCCTCACCACCAGTGGCGATCAACTCAAACCTCAACCTAAAAGTCCACCACCCACCATGAACGGAATCTCTGTGGACATCAACCACTTGAAAAAAGGCGAGGTCTCGTTGGGCACGTCCATCATGGCCGTCAACTTCAAGGACGGCGTGATTCTCGGCGCAGACTCCAGAACAACAACGGGCACCTACATCGCCAACAGAGTTTCGGATAAGTTGACCCAGATCCACGATACCATCTACTGCTGCCGGTCCGGGTCTGCTGCCGACACCCAGGCCGTGGCCGACATCGTCAAATACCATTTGCAGATTTACGCGTCGCAATTGCCGCCGGGACAGAAACCCACCACCGAGATCGCAGCCAGTGTGTTTCAGGAGATCTGCTACAACAACAAGGACAACTTGTCGGCGGGGATCATCTGCGCGGGGTACGACAAGAAGAACAAAGGGTCGATCTACTCGATCCCCATTGGCGGGTCCATCCACAAGCAGGAATACGCCATTGCTGGCTCTGGTTCCACGTTCATATATGGATGGTGTGACGAGAACTGGAAGCCCAACATGGAGAAAGACGAGTGTGTGGCGTTCATCAAGAACGCGCTCTCGGAGGCCATCAAGTGGGACGGGCTGTCGGGAGGCGTGATCCGTATGGTGATCTTGACCGACGCTGGTGTGGAGAGGTTGATCTTCTACCCGGAGGAGTACCAGAAATAGACGAATGCACGAATCGTTAAGAGGAAAGAGGAGCAGGCCGTTGAGGCAGTGTTGACTGTGTGCTTCAGGAGCGGCCTACACGGGCTTCACCAATGGGAATGCATTCTGTTGACCACCCCGAGTCTCTCTATTGAGCGTCTCTAAGAGTCTGGTGAATCTAGCTACTTGATGGTGGCCGCTATCACCGCCCTGTGCGGGTCAATGGCAATTTCCAAGTTGCGGCCCTTTGCACAAACCCCACCATCACACATTCGGTCGTAGTACAAGTAGTACATGGGCATGTACCGATCCACAAACGCCTGCACCTGCTGTGGTGTCATCCCGGTTCCTCTCTTCGCTATGAGCGCGTGCTCTTGCTCTAGTCGCCAACGGTACACATTCTGGAGGCTCGTTGTCTTGAGGTAGACGAAATGGTCGAAACAAGACCACAATTGCTCATACGCCCGAAGTTGGCGGTTAGTCTCCTCTAGGTGGTGAAGCAGGTGTCGCTGAACGATTCCCGACGGATCCTGGGTAAGGTACACCGCAGGGAATACGAGCTCGTCGATGCTCTTGTACCCGTTGAACCAGCCTTCGAAAATGACCACATCGGCGGGATTTTTGACTTGCTGCCACTCTGAAGTTGGAAGCCGGTCGCCTTCACCGCCATACGCGCTTTTGTCGTAAACTGGGACGTGCACCGGTGCTTTTCTGTGGCGTAGTTGGTCGAGCACTGAAATAGCCAACGATAGGTCGTGAGTGCCCGGAAGTCCCCGCCCTTGCAAGATTTGATTCTCGTTCTCGATTGCTGTTTGTGTGACGCGTTTCTGCTCGGCGTTGGTCAAGTAGAAGTCGTCAATCAGCAAGCCTACCCCCTGGAGGTGTGGGAATTTGGAGTTTAGGTGGTTCAATAGGTGGTCGGCCAAGTACAGCTTGCCTGACCCTTGGGGGCCGCTAATTCCAAGGATGACGGGTTTTTGGAAATCCCAAGAAGCCAATACCTGGTCTAGGTAGTCACATGCCACTTGGACGGCCATTGCGGTGGGAGGTTGAGTGGTGGAATTTGTGGAGTAATGTTTATATGGAGTCCACGGCGGATACTTGGGGTAGAGAATTTTTCAGCAGTGAAAAGTGTTTCAGACTAATTCATTGATGAACCTGACATCCATACCATTTGTACAATACAACCCTGTATTGTCTCATCCTACAGCTCTAGGCTCCAAACGTAAATGCATTAGGGTGGGTAGCGATCAGATGGCCTTAGCATCCTTCAACTTGGAAATCAACTCGTCCACAGAGTCGACCTTGATCCCCGCGGCACGCGATGGTGGCTCCTCTACCTTGAGCGTTTCTAATCTGTTGGCGATCTCGACTCCCAAATCCGACGCCTTCAACTTCTCCAACGGCTTCTTCTTAGCCTTCATGATGTTGGGCAACGACGCGTATCTTGGCTCGTTCAATCTCAAGTCTGTGGTGATGATCATGGGCAACGACGCTCTCAAGGTGTCGGCACCGCCGTCAACCTCTCTGGTGACACTGACCTTGTCTCCTTCAATCTCCACCTTCGATGCGTTTGTAGCTTGTGGCCAGTTCAACAATCCCGCCAATATCTGACCAGTCTGGTTGGAGTCATCGTCAATGGACTGCTTGCCCAAAATGACCAAGTTAGACCCTTCTTTTTCAACAACTTTTTGCAACAATTTGGCCACGTTCAAAGGCTCAACCTCTGCGTCTCCAACATCAATCAATGTGGTGGAGTCAGCACCCTTGGCAAGAGCGGTCCTCAAAATATCCTGAGACTTTGTTGGTCCAATCGAAACGGCGTGAATCTTCTCCACCAATCCTTTGTTGGCCTCTCTAATCTTCAAAGACTCCTCCAAGGCAATATCACAGAATGGATTTATGCTGAACTTCACGCCCTTTGTCTCCACGCCGGTGCCAGCTTTGTTGATTCTTGGCTTAATGGCAAAGTCAATGACCCTCTTTACCGGGACCAAAATCTTCAATTTGCTCGACATTGTCGTTGGTGTGCTATCGGTTCATTTGTTTTTTCCCAACCATTTTTTTCACTGGAACCCGAGACGGGCATGCAATATGCACACCGGACATAACGTAACTAATTACCGGTTCATGGCAAGACGGTTTCTCTGCTTCATCTTTTCAATTCTGGCCTTGAGCTGTGCTGTAACTTCGGCTGCTTTCCTCCAATTCTCCTCTTCAGAAACAACTTCCTTGCTTTGTGTGGAGCGGAATACATTAGTGCGGTCACTCACAGCGGAGCGCACGGAATTCACATTTTCGTCCAGTATTGGAGAGGTAACCTCGTCAGTGTTTGTTGGAGTAGCTCTTCTCTCTTCAATTGAGAGACGATCAACTCGTGTACTCAACTCGGCCAGATTGAATTTTGGAAGTCGGTTAGGAGAGCGGTATGGAGATCTGTTGTCCTGGAACGGCTGAAGAAGAGGGTCCTTCTGTGTAGTCTGCTGAAGTTTGACCATCTCCACCGTCTGCTCCAAGCTCTTAATTTTGAGCTTGGCATTTTCCAAGTCACTGTTCAATCTAAGAATTTGAGCGTCTCTTTGTTTCACCAGGAGGCTAACATTCGAGTAGTCCTTCTGCGACAGGTCGAGTTGAGATCGAAGGAGTTCGAGCTCAGATCTGTACTTGAGCTGCTCTTCGCTTGCATCGAATTGAGTGTTCTGAAGTTGCTCGTTGTGTGCTTTCAATTTCATATTCTCGCTTCTTAGTCTTTCAAGTTCTTCCTTCTCAGCAGCAGCAATAGATCTGGCTGGGGTTTCAGCACTTGCATGGGTGACCGGTGAAATAAGCAGTCGGCCAGTAAAGTTTCTTGATGATGGTGGTAATTTATTGCCGTCGGCCCTCTTGGCTGGCGATGTGGCCAATCTCTTGCTTGGGATCGATGGAGTCGACAGCTTCTTCAAAACAGGGGCACCTCCAAGCCTTGTGCCCCCTCCCACTCTTTGTCCGCTTGGTCTTATTGGGCCAGGAGCACTTGATGGTGCACGTGAGGCTGACTGAGTCGAACACTTGACCACTGCCTTTTCGAAAACAGCCTTCACTTTAGCATTTCTGTTGTCATCAATTTTATCGAGGTAGGATTTGATCTCTCTCTCTCCAGTTATCTTCATCAACGTGCCAACTAACTCGGTGGCCGCCTGTCTTATGGGCTCCAGAGAGTCTGCCAAGAGTTTCACCCCGATTTCCATGATAGCATCAATCTGAGCGGTTGTTGGTGGCGTAGCTGTGTTGGACAAGCACCTCTGGAGATAGCTTGTGGCAGAAATTTTCACCTGAGGTGTCTTGTGCTTCATGCCATTAATTGTTTCGTCAAGAATGTCGGAGAGACTTGAGTTAATGAAGATAGAGTCCAAGGCATTCGCCAATGCCTCTGCCACAGATGGTTTCTTCTCCTTGCTTCTTTCGATTAAGCCGCCCACCACCAAGTTCTGGTACTTGTGAAAGCCGCCCTTGAGACCTTTGGAAAGAAACTCAATGCCATTGGCAGCCAATTGCACCACCTGAATGTTTGCATCTTTCATACACTTTGCAAAGAGTCTCACTAAGTCCGAATAGTCGTCCGCAGCTAGTCTTGGAGCTTTCGACAAGATCTCGTAAACGTCGTCCAACGCCTCCTTCCGGTCTTTCCATTTTGCCGATGCCATGCGCGAGTTCAAGTCGCCAGGAAGTTTGGAAAGAACGTCCACGGGCTCAAGCATATCGAACGGATCAAAATCGGCAGCTGGTTCATCTGTAACAGAGTCTTCCATGTCGATATCTCCGTTTTCTGCGGGGGCCGAGGCAGCGCGCGATTCTAGCTCTTGCTGTTGCAGCCTCGTAAGCTTCTTTTGTTCAAGTTTGGCCCCTTTAACCTTCTCGAACTCTGCAGTCAAGTCCTTCTGCTGGATGGGCTTCAAATCGGGAAACAAGACTGTGGTCAAGCCCTGGCCCATCCACTTGTAGATTTCAACGGTCAAAGTCGTGGTTTCTGCTCTGACTGTCCTGTCAGCGTGAGCGAAAAGCTTGGGCAATTTTGGAATCACCAGCTTGGGCGAAACCACGTTGCATCCGAATTGGTCAATCATCTGGTACACCGCGTTCACACACCCAGCGACTAACTTGGGGAGTCTGTTGTCGAAATACGGAACAACAGCCTCGATCACCGAGTCACCCGAATTGACAATCTCCACCACTAAAAGCAACGCCTCGGCCGCCTTGGATTTCGTTCCTGCTCGGCTCGATGATAAGCCCTTCTCACATAAGGAACCCACTAGTCCCCCGTTGACCAATTTGTTCACGTTCGACAGGGTACCGCCATACTGCAAGTAATTGACCACCGCCAGAAGTCCAGCCTCCTGTGCCACCACATTGGAGTCTGTGACCATACTTTTGATGAGATCGGGTTTGGCGTTGAAGCTGGCAAATACGGGATCTTGGGCATTTCTCAGGTTGGCAAACTGGGCGGCCGCGGAGTTGTAGCCGTCCAAACGGACTTTCCACACTTTGTGGGCCAACTTCTCATCTAGCGGCAACTGGGAGAAGTCTTGGTCGTCCATGGGGAAGAAGATGACTGAAGGTTGGTTTGTTTATTTACAAACCGGAGTGTGCAGGTGTGTAGACGAGACGGCGAGGCGAGAAAATGGAGGATGGAAAAAAAAAAAAAAAAAAAAAGGATATGAAAAAATCGAAACCATCTGGCAGAATCGGCTCGGTGCTGGCGAGTCCTGAGATTTTTGCTTATGGGGTAGTTGTGGTATTGCTTATTTAAGTGTGCGTTGGGCCTTACTGCCAGTTTCGCACCCACCAAGTTCCTCAGCCAAAAAGGCTGGCGACATCAAATGAGTATGGCGGACAGGTGAATTTATTCTTTTTTCTATTTTTTTTTTTTTTTTTTTTATCTCTACTGAATTCTCTTACGCAAATATCTGTGTGTGAGCATTTTTCCAAAAAATCTCCACATTCAAACTTATTGCTGTGAGGGTAGGTGTCTTATGCTCATTGCTTAGACTCTTAGACCGAAAACATGCTTCCCAGGCTCTCGGATTTTGGTCTGATCCTGTGAGTTTTCCTTTGAAATCATACCTTGTTGGGTCCCGATCTCTTTGGGGCCTCAAATTAACAGCACGCTTCCCCCTCTACGTCCATCCCTCCAATGCAAAACGTGAATTACACTATCTACTCAATATGCGTGGCATACTTGGCCTTGATCTCCTCGTATGGCTTCAAAGTGAAGCCCCAGTCCTCCTCGCCCGGTCTTGTCTCGTAGTATTTCTTGATGTCCACGCCGTGGTAAGGGTGGTATGCCAAGTTGAACCAGGGCAACACCGCCAAAGCAGTGAACGCATACTGGGAGTTTCTGTTGGCAATGTCCTTCAATCTGTCGTCCAACGCACTCTCATTCTCGTGGTATGGCAACTTCTCCTGCGACAACAACTTCTTGATCTCGTATCTGTCCTTCTTCACCTCCCTGGCGTTCTCAGACCATCCCAAGAATCTTCTGGACGATCTCACGTATGCAAGGTAAAAACCACCGAAAAAACCCATCAAAGTGGCAGCTCTCAACGCTCCTGGAGGAACTTGGCCCGGCTGCTTGAATGCACCAGCAACAGGCTCCAATCTTTCCCATGCAACCAACGAAGCAGGGAATGCAGCGGTGGTAGCCGCCCAAAGACCAACATCGGATCCTCTGAAGTAACTGACCACTCTGTTGAAGTGAGGGTCGATGTCGATGAGCTCGTAGTCTCCCTGAGGAGCCTCGCCTCTAACCGGTTCGTACTGTTTGTTGTAGGACATGGTTGGTTTTGCAGTGGTTACTTTTCTCAATTTTTAATTGGCGGTGGGTGTAGGTGTTGTATACAGGATCAGTGAACAGGAGGAGCTGCTACCAGCAAGGAAGCTAAGGCTGGATGTGGGGCAGTGGGTATGAGATTGTAAGAGTAGCGTTTATTGATTTGTGCTTGTGACAAATTTCATTCGAGATTAGGTGTTGAGGTGGCAATTTAGTGTGTGCGTTTCGCAGCAATGCTCATAGTTAAGCGCACATAGTTAAGCGCACATAGTTAAGCGCACATAGTTAAGCGCTCCATAGTTAAGCGCTCCATAGTTAAGCGCTCCATAGTTAAGCATGCATTACCCAGAGGAACCCATCCACCGGGGAAAAAGCAGCAAGGTGTCCGAGGTAAAATCCCAGGCTCTATGAGGGTTTTTTTTCACCCCTTTATTTGTTTCTGTTTTTTTCTTTGTTTCCCTTCAACGGTCGGTCCAACCGTTATCTAGCCTCATGCAGGCTAACGACCGTCTATCACCTCCACTCTTCTTCACCACTTCACATTTGCCACCAACCAAAATGGTCAGGCTAGAAGAAGACGACCCATACACCATCCAGACCGAATTGAAAGTGGGCGTGTTCACGCGCTTGATCAATTGTATCCGCATCCACAATGTTCCGGCCATCAACTACGGAATCATCTTCATTTTGGCGCTATTCCTATTGAAATTGACCACCAAGTACAACGAGCTCTACATGAAGAACTCGTTGGTCACTATCATAGTCACCAATCTCGTGCTCTACGGCATTTCAGAGACGTTGGCACAGACTCTCTTGAGCTACGACCGAAATACTCCTCGCGTCAGTATCCGCCTTAACGACACCACCACCACCGTCTCCTTCAACTCAAACGACTTCACATTGGGCACTACCACCGACAACGAAGAGTACCAGGTGGAATCAAGGCCGTCCGACGAGATCAACGACGCCAATGTCGACGAATTTCTCGACTACCTCCGATCGGAAGATACAGAGTCGGTCAACTCTGATGCCCCACGATTTGGCGCCAATTTGCTGGCCCAGCTGCTGCGTCTGCCTGTGCAGCTCACATATTTCCGGTTTGGCCGCTTGGCCGGGTTCATGTGCTGGGGGTTTATCTTGGCTTTTGCTCAGTGCTGGTGGTACAAGTTTCTCCAGATCTACTCCAAGCACCCGCAGTTCATCGAGGTGCTCAGGAAAGTGATGCTGGACCAGTTCTGCTACTCTCCCATCTCGCTCTTCTGTTTCTTCACCTACGGAACCATGGTGTTGGAAAATGGTACATGGGACGACACCAAGGACAAGCTCCGCCGCATATACTTGAAGACGCTCGTGGTCAACTACTCGGTGTGGTTCCCGGTGCAGTTTGTCAACTTCTTGTTGGTTCCGCGAGATTTCCAGGTGCCGTTTTCGTCGTCTGTGTCGGTGCTTTGGAACTGCTTCTTGTCCATGAGAAACTCCACGTCGTAATGATTAGGTAATATGTTAAATGTACATCCCCGACGTGGACGCCGAGTTGATCTTGCGCACGTTCTGGCTCAACTTCTTGATGTAATCTGGCTTGGCCGACTTGCCCACCAAACCTTCCCCAATCACCTCTGCTGCATCCATGATCGAGTCTGCATCGACTTTTTCGTAGCCCGGGTGTCCTTCTGCGTTGAGAACAAGCACGCCCAAGTTTTTGTCGCCACCTTTTTTGGCCAATTCGGAAACCACAGCAGCACCGATACCGGTGATGAAGTGTGGAGGTTGAAGCTTGGGCACCTGGGCGAATTCCTCACCCACATCTAACCTGCTGAGTGAGGTGCCATTGTTGAGCACACAGGGTGCCAATATGTGCCAGCTTGACGTTTCCGGCGCCAATTGGGCGACTTCTGCGGCCACAAGTTTCTCAGCAATTGGGTTTGTCAAGTGCGGGACCACCACGGCCAAAACAGGCAGCTCCGGCTGCAAAAGGTAAACTGGGATTTCTGGGCTCTGGTACTTTCTGGCGTTGGCCTCCACGCGCACCGCAGTATAGAGCTGTTCGTCTTCGTCGTACTCGTCCTCGTGGTCTGTTTCTGTTTTCAACTGTGGGTACTCCACTCTGATGTGTGCGTGGATTTGCTTGGGGCCCGCCGAATCTAGAATCACCTTCATCGACTGCGGGATCACAACCACCTGGCTGACGATTTTTCCCAGCGTTGTGGTGGAAAGTGTGGTTGAAATCTCCGGCGTATATGGAGTCTCAATGTCGTCGTCATCGAGCGTGTGCCTTGGATTTTGGCTGTCGGACCACTGTTTTATCTGTTGAGGTTAGTAATGCCTGGGGAACTGAACTAGTTTGGGGGAACATACAAGCATGGTTGGCGGGGTTGGTGATTTGGGTAGTTAGGTTAAGTATGCGATTTGCCTCATTTCGCGGCCAGTAGGAAACGGCTGGAAATTGAAGGTGGTGGTGCAAACGAGCAACAATTGGCTTTAAAATGAGCAGGAAAAGGAAGACATTGATCTCTCAGCGATCTAGCATGAATCTCATACTTTTTTTTTTGAATTTGCCCTTGAAAATAATTAGAAATGGAACCCATCAGTTACTTGGTATGGAGTGCACACAACCATCTCTGGCTATAGTGGAGCCTGGGAAGAATTCAGATACAGCCTACACAAAAATCCAATAAATAGTAAAAAAATTCCATAGTAGGACAAGTCCAGTTGCCTCTGAACTCGTGTTTCGCTGAATGTTTCTGACCTTTGGCTGCACACTTTTTATCGTTCCCGGCTGCCCCAGCTGTTTTGCTCTTCTACACACTCCAGTGGGCCCATATACTCTTGTTCTTCGTACCTCCTCCTCCAAACATCTCCAAAATCCCCCAATGTTGAGGTTTTCTCGCCAGTTGTGCCGCCCTCTTGCACGTGCGTACCACTCTACCTCGCATACGGCGTCCAACATCATCGTCGATGCCACCACTCCCGAGGCTATACTTCTCACGAAAGCAATTGAGCATATTCCGAGACTCGGGTTCACCAAGGCCAGTATTGATGCGGCAGTCAAGGATTTGGGGTACCTGGACTCAATTCAGAGCTTGGTGACTGCTTCTTCGCCCCACAGCGCCGAGTATTCCTTGGTTTTGTTCTGGCTCAAGCTCCAAAGACAGAAGTTGTACAACGAGGTGTTGGATCCCAACCTGGCGTTCCACACGGTCAAGGACGAGTACGAGCGTGTTCTGTACTTGCTCAACAAGCGTTTGCTGTACAACAAGCCCATCGTTGGCCTGCTTGGCCTGGCGTTGTCGCAGCTTGTGATGCCTTACAACTTGGGCTCGTCAATGGAGGAACTACATAACTTGAGTGATGATGTGGCGTTCTACGCTGGAGACAACTCAAATGACTCGGCCTGGTACGCCAAGAGGCTTCTGTTCTCGTCGGTTTACGTGAAGTCAGAACTATACATGCTTCAGGACACCAGCGAGGATTTCGAGAGAACAAGAAAGTTTGTCGAGAGCAGCGTGAGCAGCATCAAGGCTGCCGGTGCCTCTTACAATGCCGTGGAGCAGTGGACGTTGTTTAACGCCATTCTGATGGTGAACTTGATCAAGTCACAGTTGGCTAGAGGGTAAATAGAGTGTGTAGTTTGATCAATGATGATTTTCGCCGTGTATATGCGGACTATTGGCTATGTCACAATATTAACACTGTTTGTATTGGCGGGTGGCTGGCGGCATTTCTTGCTTTCCGCCAACGAATGTAACCTGTGAAGATTGCTTGTTTGTTGCCGTAGGAAGTAACGAGCCAAAAGTGTTCAGCTGATCACACCCCTATCGACTTCCTTTAGCTCGCCATCTGCGATCTGAGCTGCAACAACTTGTTTCTGGTGTCCTCCATCAGTTTCTGTTCTTTCTCGATCTTCTCCTCAACTCTCTTGATCTCGCCCTGGATGAACTCGATTCTCTTGCTGACATTCAACTTGGCCTCGCCATAGTCTTGTGGCATCAAAACAGGACCGGTTAACTTGTAGATCTTGGAGTCTTCGTTCAAAAACTCAAACTCCTCGAGCACGATTTTGTTTTCCTGGTACTGCGTTTCCAACTGGGACCGCGCCTCCACAAAATCGCTCAAGTTGCTTTGCAGAGCACTGAATTCTAGCGATAGCTGCTCGGCTTGCTGTTTCACATCGGCCATTTTTATGTTCTGGGTAGTCTATATCGTGATACTACTTCAACACCTGCGATACTTTGAGTGCTGTATGCAGCACCAAGGTGGTATGGCCACTGTGAGTTTGAAAAGAATGGGGATGACCATGACCGGGAGGAATTACTTGGCCCACAAATCGGGGGAAAGACCTATTTTAGATGAGTTAAACTCAAACCAGCTGAGAGCTCCTCCATTGAAGTTCTAACCTTACCTATATCCAGCTATGACGTGAACAACCGAAGTGGGAGAAACACACCGTTATGCAAGCCCGCAGAAAACTGACTTCGGACCGAACGACTCAGCGTCCTGATCCTGTCTAGTCCTTATCGGGCATAAAACTCGACTCGTCCTCACTGACAATGATGTCTGTCACGCGAACATTATACTGTCCACCCATTAGCCCGAGCCCGGCAGCCTGGGAGTCATCATCGTCATCATCGTCGTCGTCGTCGTATTCATCCTCATCCTGGTTGTCTGAATCCATGTCGTCGTCGTACATCTGATCCTCTCTTGACCCTATTGCCACCTCGACTTGTCCTCGCAGTAGAGTGTGAGGAATGTCATCAATTTCCATCAGATCGTCTTCGACCGCGGACCCGCCGCGGAGGGACGTCAACCGAAACTGCGGACGAACTTCAAAGGACGTGTGTCTTCTCTGTTTACCCGGTTTGGGAGAAGTTGAGCAGCTGTTGGAGCT
The DNA here is from genome assembly GCA_003706955.3 of Sungouiella blattae. Lineage (NCBI taxonomy): Eukaryota > Fungi > Ascomycota > Pichiomycetes > Serinales > Metschnikowiaceae > Sungouiella > Sungouiella blattae. The sequence continues at coordinate 356,331 of PPMS03000001.1, read as the reverse complement.
GGAGTTGCTGCGAGAGTTGGACTTGGATTTCCCGTGGGAGAAACTGAGGGCACGGATGCGCTTTTCACGCGCCAACGACCGCAGCTGCTGGTAGGGCGTCGCAAACAAGTCCTGGTTGAACAAGAAGCCTTGACACTCCCGGAGAGAGATGATATTGTACGACGCAGAATCCTGGAAGAAACTATGCGATTCGTACACGGACAGGTTTTCGTCGTCGATCATGGACTGCGACAAAAACGAGTTCCGGCGGTACCACGGTGACGATGCAGACGTGAATGTGTTCTTGTCGATGGTGGTGGGCGCAGCTTCCGCCGGTTCCGAATCTCGGTATCCCATGGTATGTGTGGTGGAGCGGGCAAATTTTGAGGAGTCGTATTTCTCATCCATTTCCATCGAATTTTGGAGCGAGCCGATGCAGTTTTGTGGTGGAGGTGCCAAATTTGGGATTCTGGTGGTGAAGAATAGGCGGCAGGGGTGATTCACCAGGGATCTAGGCACAGGATCCTGAAGTTGAGGATAGCGAGGAAGCAACGAATATCCGGCGAAATTGGAAAAATAAAAAGTTGAGGTTAATCGGTGAGTGTAAAGCAGAGGTCTGGAAGGGTCGGGGGTACAGACACCGCTTTACTTAGGAAGAACGTAGGAGTTGGTTTGGGGACCTCAAATTGTGGTTATCGCTAGGTGCATGTATGCAGTGCGATTGGGAGTGCTCCAGTTTAGATTGGAGAGTGGAAACGCTTGGGGACAATATATTGGGAAAATTTCGGTTGGAAAAGCAAAAACGCAAATTCCCGTCCCACTTAGCTGGTTTTTAGCTCTCTCGGAATTTTCCGCCATACGTCTACTCTGAGTCCAGTGGTATTTAGCTTATTGCCTGTAGTTGCTGCAGACCAAAGCCGAGACAAAAAAGCTTTTGCTGCCAAGTGAAAATACGAACATCTCAAGTGACGACAATACACTCCTTACTGATGAAATAGGCATCCTAACTGATGATACTTCCGTCAGGCGCCTCAAGTACGCAATTTTCACCACTTACTTCACCTTCTCTCACTCCCCCGGTCCATCAACTACACCCCGCTCGATTATCCCATTTATTTACAGACCGTATACATGCTAATTATGCTGACATTATTCGTAGCTCCACTTCCTGCCCTGGAACTTGTTCATCACATACTTGAACCCCTCGCGCGAGTTGCTCATGTTCAGGTGGAACTTGTCTCTGCTCCACTGCTCAATTCTCTCCTTGAACCCAACAAAGTTGGACGAGAACCTCACATTGACCAGCAATTTGGTGCTGCCCTCGCTGCTGTCGTAAGTGATGTATTCCTCCACTTTCACAAACTTGCGGTGGTCCACATTGGCGCTGTACGCCAACACCTTATTTGACTTTGGGTCGATGACCGACTTCTCCAAGACCCATGAGTTGAGGCGATTCCCCAAAAACGGCTTGATGAACCCGGGCAACAGTCCTGTTTTCACCACTAGCCGAGTGATTCTGAGCCGCCCTTGTTCGTCGACATACTGGTCGATTGTGTCGGACGAAAGCACGTGCTTTGCGTACGGATTAGGGTACCGGTTCAAGTACGCTGTCGACGCCGTCGCAAAATCGACGTTGAAGGCCAGCGACGTAGTGAGGAGTTGCACCATGTGGTGAGGGATGGGGGTGTAAGCCAATGGAGAAAAGGCGGAAGTAAGACTGGTGGGTCACGTGCGCGGAGAAGTCGTGCCACCAGAACCAGTGAGGGGCGTGTACGGCCCAGCATTTTTTTTCAACGGGCGGTCTGGCGCGGGAGGTACGGGTGCACGGCCCCAAAACCGGGCCTGGCAAATTTCAGAGTTGCCGTGACCGGGATTGCCAGGGTTCGTGCAGGGCTCCTTATTATGCCAAACGCGACCCACCACAGAAATGGCGAGAGTTTAGCAGAGTGTAAAACGGAGTGAAATTTCCCCCCTCGTGCTCGCATCTGGCGCCACCATTCCGATGTCCTCATTCCGGCCCCTGGCACAAATCCGCTCGCGAGATCTTCGCGCACGGGCCCAAGTGCTATTCTTCTGGCAAAAGTGGCAAGGCCAATGTCACTGCACATGCGACAGTGACATCGAAAACGCCTTTCAGGCGCCAGATGTGCAGGGGAAAACCACGCATGGAACAACGCTTAGTGACCTGAAAGCCATGCCAGAAATTCTCGCAGGGAAGGCTCGACCGAGCGCGGCAATACCACAAAACGCAGCGTTTTTTGTTTATGGTCGGGCGTTTTCTGATCGTGCGCACCGTGGTAACTAAGATCATCAACTACTCGGTGTTGTCACCACCTTGCACCGCCACCTGGTATTGCCAACGGATTTAAGCACCCGGCACATTCCCGTCCGGGTGGGGCCGCGATCCGCAATTTGGGGCTTCGTGTCCTCCATGTACCGATGTCATTATGCACAAACTGTAAATGGCAATTCGCACTGGCCTGCGGCGTTTTGCACCCAACTGACCACGCATTTTCAAACGCCATACGCTCTGCTATCCAACCAGAGGCCGGTGAATCTGCCAGTTTTTGCTATCAGCGGAGAGAAGTCGCATCGCGTCGCTTGTACATGCCCCGCTGCGCCGGTGATTTGTGATCGGCTAGCGCATTTTCTGCAAGCGTTATATATATTCGCCGTTATCTGCCACTTTGTTGCTGCCACCATCAAAAATGTCAGCGGACACAAAGGAGTCAAGATCCAACGACAGTTTGTCGATCGAGCCCATCGTTTCCGAGCTCAAAGCTTACGCTTCCGATGAGCCTTCCAAAAAAATCTCCTTCTGGGAATCTTTCCAGCGAGATGACGGAGCCCAGGTCCACGCCAAAGACTTGAAAATGTCCCACTTGGCGGTCATTGCCCTTAGTAGTGGTGTAGGAACGGGACTTTTGGTTGGTTCCGCTTCCAAGTTGAGACAAGGCGGCCCGCTCGCGTTGTTGATTGCATACTTGATTGTGGGTGTCATGTGTATCTGCACCATGAACTCGGTTGGTGAGTTGACGGTGGCGTACACCGGGTTGGAAGGAGGCTTCAACGAGTGGTACCGCAAGTTCTTGGACGAGTCTTTTGCGTTTGCGTTGGGATGGAACTACTGGCTCCAGTGGTCAACCACCATCTCGTTGGAGTTGGTCACCGCCTCCATCACCATCAAGTTCTGGACCGAGAGCGTCAACTCCGACTACTTTGTGCTTATTTTCTTCGTGTTGATCACCTTGATCAACTTGTTCGGAGTCAAGGGGTATGGAGAGGCCGAGTTTGTCATGAACTCCATCAAGCTCACCATGTTGTCGGGCTTTTTCATCATGGGGTTGTGCATCGACCTTGGCGCCACTTCTTCCGGTTACATCGGCGGCAAGTACTGGCACGACCCGGGAGCATTCAGAAGCTTCAAAGGGTTGGTCAAGGCGTTCTCCACCGCCTCGTTCTCCATGGGAGGTACCGAGTTTTTGGCGTTGTCGGTGTCTGAGGTCCGCAACCCAAAGAGAGCGTTGCCCTGCGCCATCCGTCTTGTTTTCATTCGTGTGGTGTTCTTCTACTTGTGCTCGTTGATGATTGTGGGCTTGCTTGTGCCTTACAACTCCGACAAGCTCATGGGCCTGAGTGGTTCGTCGTCGAGCACCTCGCCTTACGTTTTGGCTGCTCTGCTCCACGGAGTCCGTGTTATTCCCCACATCATCAACGCGGTCATTTTGAACTCGGTGACCTCGGTGGCCACCGCCGCCATGTACTCGTCCTCGAGATTGTTGCGCTCGCTTGCCCACCAGGGTTTCGCTCCAAAATGGTTTGACTATGTCGACAAGGCCGGGCGTCCCCTTAGAGCGTGGCTCGTGTCGATTTTGGCCGCGTGTTTCGCTTACATCGCCACCTACAAGAACCAGGATGTTGTTTTCAACTGGCTCTTGTCGATTGTGGCGTTGTCCATTGTGTTCATCTGGCCTGCTCTTTGCATCTGCCACTTGAGATGGAGAGCCGCGTTGAAATACAACAATGTCTCGTTGAAAACTTTGGGTTTCGTGTCCTACACCGGCGAGTGGGGCTCGTGGCTCTCGATCATTGTCAATGCGTTGATTTTGATTGGCCAGTTCTGGGTGGCGCTTTACCCTGAGGGCGAGGCGGACGTGAGTAACTTTTTCCAGAACTACGCGTGTGTGCCGTTTTTCATTGTGTGCTACTTGGGCCACAAGATTTATGCGGGCAACTGGAAAAAATACTGGCTCAGTGCGCTGGAAATCGACATTGAGACCGGTAGAACCATCTACGACCAGGGCATTTTGGAGTTGGAGAGAGAGGAGTTCAAGCAGAAGTTGGCGGCTGCGCCGTTCTGGAAGAAACCGGTGGTGTGGTTTTTCGAGTAGCATTATTATAGACACGATTCAATGAACAGGAAGTAACGAATCAGGTAGCAACCACCAGCGATAGATGAGTTTATTGGCAATTAGATCAAGACTTCTCCAATTTCACGGCTTCCTTCTCCACTACACGGCTTCTCCAACTACTTGGAGAATTCTTTGGGTCGCTTCTAGAATTGTGCTGGGTTAGGAGTCGTGACCAGTGCAGGTCAAGATCCATCTCAACATTTCGGCAGCGGATTGATGAACGGGCCGAGGGTGAGACGGAATTCTGAACGGGTACCGGGATTTGTTTTATTTTTATTTTTTTATTTCCTCGTGATTTTGCTTCTGCTTTTTTTATTTTGTTCCTTCCCCGTTTTCTTCTTTGGGCACTCAAGGCGGCGCGTTCTTCTTGGCCCAGTTTTTCCCCGTGCTACTTAATTGGTGCGGCTGATGGAAGTACGGTCCACATCCGTAGCTCAATTTCCCAACCCCATATGAAATTACAATTCGCTCATAAGATTCTTGCACGATTTTCAGGCACGGGTGCCCCCGAATGGACTCTTGGCCACCTCCAACATTGTTTATCTTTTAGGCGCCTGTGCCTCGATTGTTCTCGCTGGGAATCGCACTAAAACCCACACATCGCACCAAGCCCGTCTTCGGGGTTCCCTATGTGCACTTCGAGCCCACCCAACACAGTTGCCACGAATCGAAAAGAACAGACGGCAGTAAGAATCAAGGTGAAAAACAAAACCACTCCACGGCCCGGCCATTTTCGCTAATATTGTAGAATTCACCCCAGTGGAATTGCCCGATAAATGCGAGTGAAGCCCCAGATGGGCGCACCCGGAGTTATCGGTGTTCCCACCGCTGGTATATGTACGGTTTGCACGCCAACATTTCGCCGCCACTACGACCGATTTTTTCTTCTGCAAACATGGTCTCCGCCTCGTCAACACAACTTAACCAACAGGAAATTATTCCTCGCCCCACCGATGTGGGTGCGTTGGCCAACAGAATCAACTTGGAAACGAGAACTTTGCACAATAAAATCGACAAGTTGGTGACGCTCAAGTTCGCCATCGCGTTGAGAGACTACAAGATCTACAGACAGGGCTTGCAGAGCTTCTACCACGTGTTTGCTACCGTGGAACAAAGCTTGTATGAGCAGTTGGACGACGAAAAGAGCGAGTGGACCGAGATCTTGCAGAAAGTGTGGAAGCCAGAAATGGCCAGACGCGAACGTGGACAACAAGACTTGTTGTTCTACTACAACGACCGCAAGGACAAGTTCATGAGCCCGATCATGCCTGCGCAGATCGAGTTTGTCAACCACATCCGGGAAGTCACCAAGGAGAAGCCATACCTTTTGTTGGCGTACTTGCATGTGATGTACTTGGCGCTTTTCGCCGGCGGCAGAGTGATGCGTTCGTCTATTTCGAGAGCCACGGGGCTTTTCCCACAGAAGGATGGGTTGAAGCACGACGACATCGTCAGCTTGGGGACGAACTTTTTCCAGTTCGACGTGGAGGACGAAAACACCTTCCGTCTTCTCTACAAGAGAGACTACGAGTTGGCCACCAGAAACGCGCTCACCGAGGAGCAGAAGCTCGACATCATCGCCGAGTCCAAGTACATTTTCGAGCAGAACGCCAAGAGCGTCATTGAGTTGGAGCACCACAACTTGGGCCGCATCAAGAAGAAGTGGACGTACATTTTGGTGACGCGTGGGTACTACGTGTTGCTTTTGGTGGCGGCGCTTCTTGTCGTTGCCATCTTGAGAAGATTGGTCTCGCACCTTCTCTGATCGGTGGGCACCACTCACTCAAACCCTCTGCATAATCGTTAGCATTACTACTCAATACCACTGATTTCACACTCGACTCTTAGTAGATGTATTTACATACTAAGCCTGCGTAGCAGATTCGGCATTCATGGCAGCTGCCCATCGGCCACAATTTCTGCCTATTTGTCGCTGCTTTTTCGTCCTCGACAACAATTTCTGCCTACTCGTCGCTGCTGTCTTCGTCCTCGGCCTCCCTTTGCGCCAACAACTCCGGGTCGATCTCGTTCGTGACTCCCTCCGGGTGGTCCTTCACCCAGTTTTCGACCCAGGTGGAGATTCTCTCGACGTTCTCGTCCATGTCCTCCACGGAGTTCGACGAAAGTGGAATCACAATCTCGGGGATGTAGGCATCAACCGCGTCGTTCCAGACCACCTCCATGATCTCACAGTCCAAGTTCTCCTGGATCTTGTTGTCCTTGTACCCTCTTTTCTTGAGTCTGTCGAAAAGGTTCGAGTTGTCGGTCTTGAGCACAACGACCAAGTCGATCAACCTCTCGGGGAAAATATCGCAGCAATGCCAGTCCACAATGGCGCCGCCCTCTCTCAAGTCCTCCTCGAGCGAGTCTAGAAGCTTGTCTTCGTCCACCACGTATGTGTCCAAGTTGTCGTCGTAGCTTTCTAGGCACTTGCGCAGTTTGGCCAAATCACTCACGTTGTAGTGTTTGTAAGGCTTGGAAAGCAGCTGCACCAAGCTCTCTGCATGTGACGTCTTACCGCATCCGGGGGTGCCTGTGATGATGATATTTGGTTGGAATCTTGTGGATTTCATGGGGGAGAAATGTTGTTGGGAGGAGATGAGTAGTGCATGGTGCGCAGAGGTAAGTAGGTGGGGGAGACGATGAGGTGGGGGTAAGTAAATGAGGGAAAACGGCAGAAGTACGAGATTGCGGGTGCCTAACCCGGGAAAAATCTTCAAGGTGGTGGTAAATCGTTGTTTATTCGTGGAAACGTATAGTTGGCGGCCAGGAAGGTGTGACCCTTGCTGCCCAATTAGGCCCTCACCGCACTAACTATGAGTGCGACTCGGCAGCTAAAATGGTTTCGAAGTGCCTTCCGATGTTCTTGTCAAGTGTCACCTGTTCTTGTCACTTGTCACCCGTTCTTGTCACTTTTCGTCTTCTTGTCAACTGTCACCTTCTTGTCAACTGTCTCTCGTTCCAATCCCAACCCTAAAATCCTGTAAAGTGTGGCCACCACTGACCAGCGTGGAGCCAATGCACGACCCATTAGGTTTAGTGTGCCTAGACCAAGTAGGCCCGCTGTGGCGACCTGGGGAGTTTATCCTTTTTGTATGGAGGAGGAGGAGGAACATCGCCAGTGCCCTTATTCACGCTGGTATTCAGCATTGCCCGCGGACCCGGGGTGCCCTTAACCCAGGGATCGAGTGTTTTGTAATGGAGAGGCAAGTGGAACTTTGGGCTTGGTCTTGCGGACGGAACAGGCGATTTTTCGTCATATTGCAGCGGTGGGCTCGGCCGAAGGCGCAACACAACCCAGAATAACGCACATACAACCACGGCACCCGCCACAACAACCGGTGCTATGACCACCGCCAGGTCTCTTTCGGTAGAGGAAGTCATTGGGAGAAAGAAAGAAAGTGGGATGTTCTCAACACGTCCTGATACATTTTCAAGTCACGGTGGACCACGAGACACGCTTTTGGGGTCCATCGGCGGGTCAGACAGGACAAATTCACTTCTCAATCAAGGTCTAGATGCCCTGGCGAGCCGCGCACTTAAGGTCAGGGGAACGCCAGGGACACGACCTGAAAAGTTAAGCGTGGCATATGCTTTTTTTTTTTGTTTTGTTTTATTTTTTGTTGGATGGTGCTGATTTCCGTTTCAGCGTGTTTGTAGTGTGTGTGTGGTTTGCTTGTGGTGCGTTTGTGGTGCTCCATGGTGGTGTGTTATTGTGATATGCAATGGCTGCGAATTTAGGCACGGCTTAGCGTGCATGTCGGCTACACAACGGGCCACGCCAATTACGACACCTGAAACAAATTACCTCACATTTATTTTTTGCTTTATGCAATGCCCTTATTCTGGCCCTGTCGTTTGCATCTGGCCTTGTCCTTTGCATCTGGCCCTGTCTTTTACTTCTGGCCTTGTCTTTTGCATCTGGCCCTGTCCTTGCTTCTGGCCCTGCCTCGACCCTCCCATCCTATACTTTATGGACGCTCTGATACGCTGTCTCTCTCCAAATCAGGGGACCAGTAATCACCGCGATAAGATGGTGAGGGAAATCTTGAGTACTGTGGTGGCGGTGGATGGCGTTGGTATGTTGGTGGAGGCGTTGGGATTCTCGGCATGTAGCCACCTTGCCAGCTGTTCCATCTCTCCACGAAATCACTTCTCGACATATGCTCGGTCGCCTGGAGCAAGTGTAACACGCTAAGAAAGCTCTGTGGATCTTGTGGACTGCTATTTGCCATTGGTGCCGAGTTGGAGCCTCGCTTCGCTCTTTCCTCCTCTCGTTCGTGCAATCGCTCTCGAACACATAGACAAACACCCAACACCACCCCGAGCACCAACATGAAGCCCCATACGCAAAGAACGTACACTAGGGAGTTGAAAAGAGCCATTGGGACAAGCATGAGGACTTTTCATTTTCTGGCGGGAGAAGGGGGGTTCAAGTAGTGAGGGTGTCAGACTGGGGAGGAAACTCCAGCCGCATACACAAATGTGGGGGTTGAATGGGAGCAGAAACACGCCCACTGGTGCTGAAGCAGGATAAATCGTATCACTTTCTTGAGCATTCTCGTTTGATTTTTCCTCGAGAATCTTCCTTGATCAACGGCAGATTTGGGGATCACTCACTTATTTGCCGCAACGCGTAAACCACAACTGGCGACGAGCCCTGGACCAGCCAGGAGTGAACACTGGACACAAGAGCCCCAGTTGCCACTGATGGCCATCTGATGGCCATCTGAACGGCTTTTCGTTCTCTCCGCTCAACCAACCGCCTCCTTGGCGTACACTGGAGGTGGCATGGTGGGAAGTCTGTGTTCGGTATACTCAGCAAAAAACTCGTTGTGTGCGCCCGAGTAGATACTTGGAGTTGGGGTGCGATTCGGGGGAGTGACAAAAACTGGCAGGACTTCTCGCTCGGTGCTGCCATTGTTGGTGGCCGGGCGTATTTCCGCTCGGTGGACGGTACCGTTTCGGCGTGGGGTGGTGGAATTCGACGCGTTGGTAGTCGCTTGGGCTGTACGCTTGACTTTCTTTGCTGTCTTAGATTTCGAGCGGGAACTGCGGGTGAAGTAGATGCAACAAAAAACAACAATAAAAAAGATAAAAGTCCCCGTGAGCCCGGCGGCTGCCTCTCCTCTTTTCTGGAGTCTGATCTCAGTAGGAACGTACATGGTGGGAACAAGTGGAGCGAAAAGATAAACGTAGCACAAGAAAATAATTCGCTGCTTTCCCCAAGTCCAGGGGGGCTGCCCAATTTATATCGACCCACGGTACGACATCCTGGAGAGTCTAGTGCAAACTATCTGTGGTGATCGTTTGCAGCCGAGCGAGTGTTGTGTATGGAAGGCCGATTTACGAGGAGGGCCATCTCTTTTCGAGCCGTCCCGGGTTATCTGCTGGAATGCATGACAACAACAGTGACCCGAGGAAGAAGAAAAAAAACGATGTTCAATTAGTGGACTTGTTAGTGCGATTGGTGCGGTAGCGCGTATATTTTGGGTGTCATGCCAAACCTCTCCGCACTTCGCGAATTGCTCAGAAAGGACCCTGAAAAGTGAAACATACTCGTCAGCGAGGAAAATCATCCTCAACGAAGCAGCCGTGCACTCCTCGTGAAGTTCGGATCAATGGGCAATTTTCTCGTTGTGGATCTCCTCTTACCCCGTCATTGGCGATGTAATGATCCGGGGGTGGCTGCAGGGCACCTAACGGCATTTGGTGTGACACTCTTCGGCGGTTGAGTGGTCTAGTTCTCGCCGCCGCCCTATGCAAGTAATTTGTCTAATTCGGAGAACAAAGAGCGAAAAAGAAAAGCGAGGAACGGGCCTTTTTAAGGGCCTGGAATATCGGGGTGGCCGACGCGTGGGCCAGATGAGTGGGAACATCAACACGCCTACTGTTGCTAATGCATGGTAGATCATATTACATTCATAAATATTCTCGTGAGGTTTTCCTCGAGCATCCGCCTTTCTCAACGGCCGTTTTTTGTTTTTTTTTATGTGAAACACTCAAGCAGGGTGGATTGCCGCAGCGCGTAAATCACAACTGGCGACGAGCCCTGGACCCCCGTGAGGATCGAACAGTGCAATACGAGAATCTCGGTTGCCACTGATGAAAATCGCTTTGAGCAGCTTTTCGTTCTCACCGCTCATTCAACCGCCACCCTGGTATACACTGGAGGTGGCACAGTGGGAAGCCTGTGCTCGGTATACTCAGGAAAAAACTCGTTGTGTGCGCCAGAGTACACACTTGGAGTTGGGCTGCGATTCGGGGGAGTGACAAAAACTGGCAGGACTTCACGCTCAGTGCTGTCATTGTTGTTGGCCGCGGGCGTTTCCGCGGGCATTTCCGCCGGGTGGAGGGTACCATTGCGGAAGGTGCGAGGCCCGCTGGTAGTTGCTTGGGCTGCGGCTTTGACTTGGGCTCTCGCAGCCGTATTTTTGTTGTGGACCCGGAAGGCGGCGAAGACAAACGCAACGAAAAAGATGAGAAAGAGAAAGCTTGTCGTGACCCCAGTGGTCAGCCATGTTCTCTTTTCGAGTCTAACCTCAGAAGGAACGTACATGGTGGGAAGAGGAGACCACGAAAAAGATAAAGGATGCCACAAGGAAAGAAAAGGATTGGATGCTTTCCCAAGTCCAGGGGTTTCCCCACATTTAAATAGACCCAGGGTACGACCTCCCGGAGAGCCTAGTCCAGATGTCTCTGATGCAACCTTTGCAACCACGTGAGTTGTGTATGGAAGACCAATTTACGAGGGGCCTTCCTTTCTCGAGACCGCCCCGGATTATGTGCTGGAATGCATGACAACAACGGTGACCTGAGGAAGGAGAAAAGAAACGGGATCAACGGTTGTGGACTTGTTGGTGCAATTGGCGCGGCTGGACGTAGATTTTGAGTGTCGTGCCGAAAGTCTCCGCACTTCGCAAGCTGCCAATACTTCGAAAGGACCCTGAGAAGTGAAACATACTTGCCAACGAGGAACACCCTCAGCCGTGCACTCCTCGTGATGTTCGGATCAATGGGCAATTTGCTTGTTGTGGATCTCCTCTTACCCCGTTGAAATGATCCGGGGGTGTCTGTAGTGCACCCAACGGCATTAGTCAATTTTCGGCGGTTGAGTGGTCTAGTTCCCGCCGCTCTATGCAAGTAAGTTGTCGATTTTGGGACGAAAAGTGCGGACAAAGAAAAACGAGGATTGAGTCTGTGTAAGGGCCCATATCGAGGGAAGTTGGGAGACGCATGGGCTAGATTAATGGGAACATCAACACGCCCGCTGTTGACAAAGCAGGATGGTATCACTTTCTTGAGCATTCTCGTACGGATTTCCCTCGAACATCTTTCTTGACCAACGGCCGATTTGGGGTTCACTCACAACGGTAATTTGCCGCAACGCGTAAACCAAAACTGGCGACGACCCCTGGACCCCCATGATGATCGAACTCTGGAATACGAGAATCCCGGTTGTCACTGACGATAATCGCTTTGAGCAGCTTTTCGCTCACCCTGTTCAACAGACTTCTTCCTTGGCGTACACAGGAGGTGGCATGGCGGGAAGACTGCGCTCAGTATACTCGGGAATAAACTCGCTGTGTGCCTCCAAGTACATACTCGGAGTTGGGCTTTGATTCGGGGTCGCCAAATCTGGCAGGACCTCACGCTTGGTGCTATCATTGTTGTTGACCGGGGGAGTTTCCACTAGTTCGACAGTATCATTGGTGTGAGGGATGGTGGAGCCTGACGCGTTGGTAGTCGGTTGGACTGTGCCGTCAACTTCCGTTTCTGTCGCAGATTTCCGGCGGGCACGCCGTTTGGCACGCCAGCCGGAGATGACCAGGCACACATAAAGAATGAAACCGATAAGGAAAACCAACAACCCGTAAACGAAAAAGAAAATATGGAAGCCCCTGATCCTGACGTCTCTTTTCTCGAGTGTGACCTCAGAAGGAACATACATGGTGGGAACAAGTGGAGACACGAAAAGATAAACGTTGAACAGGAAAATAATTCGCTGCTTTCCCAAGTCAAGAGGGGCTGCCCAATTTATATCGACCTAAGACCTCCTGGAGATTCTAGTGCAAACTATCTGTGGTGATCGTTTGCAGCCAAGAAAGCGTTGTGTATGGAAGGTCTATTTACGAGGAGGGCCATCTCTTTTCGAGCAGCCATGAGTTACCCGCTGGAATGTATGACGATAACGATGACTCGAGGAAGGAGAACAGAAACGATGAGCAATTAGGGGTTTGTGGACTTCTTAGTGCGATTCGTGCCATTGGGGCGGCTGCGAGCATATTTTGGTAACGCTCCGCACTTCGCGAACCATTGCTTGGTACTTCTAAAGGACCCTTAAACGTAAACCATACTTGCCCACGAGGTAAATCACCTTCAACGAGGTAAATCACCCTCAACAAAGCAGCCGTTCACTCCTGATGTTCGGATCGATGGACGAATTTGCTCATTGTGGATCTCCTCTTTCGTCGTCATTGGCAATGAAATGATCCAGGAGTTGCTGCAGTGCACCTAACGGCATTTGGCATGACGGACAATCTTCGGGGGTTGACTGGTGTGGTTAGCCGCCCAATGCAATTAATTGGTCGAGTTTGGATAGAAAAAAGGGAAAAAAGAGAAAAGATCGAAAAAAGAAAAACGAGGATTGTGTCTATTTAAACGCCTATATCGAGGGAATTTGGCCAACGCGTGGGCTAGATGAATAGGAACATCAACATGCCCGTTGTTGCTGAAGCAGGATACATCGTTCCACTTTCTGGAGCATTCTCTTGCGAGTTTCCCTCAAACGTCTTCCTTAATCAACGGCCGATTTTTCTGTCGTGGAACACTCACAACGGTGATTTGCCGCAACGCGTAAATCATAACAGGCGAGAAGCCCTGGACTAGCCTCCCCGTGAGGATTGAAGTGGAATCCGAGAATCCCAGTTGCCATTGATGATAATTGCTTTGAGCAGCTATTCTTCCTCCCCGCTCAACCAACCGCCTCTTTGGTGTACGCTGGAGGTGGTATGGTGGGAAGTCTGTACTCGGTATACTCAGGAAAAAACTCGTTGTGTGCGCCAGAGTATACACTTGGAGTTGGGGTGCGATTCCGGGGAGTGACAAAAACTGGCAGGACTTCACGCTCGGTGCTGCCATTACTGTTGGTGGAATCTGACACGTTGGTAGCCGCTTGGGCTGTGCAGTTGGCTTCTGTTGCTGTCGCAGATTTCCTGCCTTCACGCCATTTGCAGATGACCAACGCGACAATAAGACCCCAAACAAGAACACCAATAAACAGTGCGACAGTCAAAAGAGAAATACTAAAGGGACTCGAGATCTTTCTTTTCTCGAGTGTGACCTCAGAAGGAACATACATCGTGAGAACAAGGATAGACCACGAAAGAGATAAACGTAATGCACGAAAGGAAAAGAGCTCGCTGATCTCACAAGCCAAGGAGGAGTCTTCCTTATTTATATCGACCCAGGCTACAACCTCCTGAAGATTCTAGTGCAGACTATCTGTGGAGATCGTTTGCAGCCACGAGAGCGTTGTGTATGGAAGGTCAATTTACGAGGTGGGCCCTCGTTTTTCGAGCCGTCCCGTGTTATCTGCTGGAATGTGTGACGATAACGATGACCCGAGGAAGGAGACCAGAAACGATGAGCAATTAGGGGTTTGTGGACTTCTAAGATTCGTGCCATTGGGGCGGCTGCGAGTATATTTTGCATGTCATGATTTAGGCAACACTCTCCACACTTCGCGAATTGTTCAGTACTTCGAAAGGACCCTGAGAAGCGAAACATACATGTCAACGAGGAAAATGACCCTCAACGAAGCAGGCGAGCACTCGTCCTGTTGTTCGGATCATTGAAGTTGTGGATCTCCTTTATCGTTGTCATTGGCAATGAAATGATCCGGAAGTGGCTGCAGTGCACCTAACGCCATTCGGCATGACGGACAATTTTCGGGGGTTGACTAGTGTGGTTGGGCCGCCCAATACAAGTAATCAGTCAAATTCGGGGAGCAAAGAGCGAAAAAAAAAAAAGTGGAATGGGCCTTCTTAAGGGCCTGGAATATCGAGGGATTTTTGCCGACGTGTGGGCTAGACCTGCTCAGCCGTGTATTTACCCGCTGTCTCAGATGGAGGTTCGAGGCGGAGAAACGGTCATTAATTTGCGTTTCCCGGAAATTTGGGACGATTGACTTTTGTGGCACTGTCGTGTGCCTAATTGCATGCACCTAGAAAGTCGGCCAATCGTAGCATCTCGAACTGTACCAACAAAATCATCGACAAAAGCACAAATAGCTATAGATGGTGTCTTCCTCGCCATCAAACGTTCGGTGGTTTTGAAATTCTCTCCTTGCTTCTCTATCTTTGTCTCGAATTGCATCCATGCTACAAGAGTTCGCACAATCTCCATGTTAGCTATTAATTCGAGGATACCCCAGATGAGCATCCCCTAGTTGCGGCCAAAATCAACGGTGGCCGCACATCAAGAGTTCAATGTCCGTCAAATCCATCAGATCCATCAAATTCTCCAATTTCTCCAATTTCCCCGATTTCCACTGATCCATTCAATTCCTAAGCTCGAACCTCCCGTGTGTATGCGGGGGTGGGCGGCGCAACATATGGCGGTAGTTTGTCTGGCTGGTAAGGAGGAGGTGGTGGGTTTTCAAGCTCCACGTCGTTGGTTCGCCTGCTTGTTGTGCGAGTTGTTGTTGTTGTGGACTGAGCAGGCCGTTCGTCGCCGGTGGATTCGGTGACCCTCCGATTTCGGGATCGGATCACCATAAATCTGGCAAACGCAATCACCACAATCACCAGAAGCCCAATGATGGGGATGAAGCTCACTGTCAGAATAGAACGTTTGGCGAGTGTCGGCAGAGCTGGAATGTACATGAGGTGCACGGGTTGTATGGGCCAGGTTGAAGAAATGGCACGAAAACGGTGACTTTATGCTCGTTGATAAAGCCCGCACACGAGCCCTGGTCCGACGGATTGTGGAGACGGTTGCTCGGAAAATCGGGATATCCACCGACGAGCCTGACGGGTGCCGATCAATGACGACATTGGCGAGCGGCAGGTGTGCGAGGTGGTAACTGGAAAGATGTGCAAAAAGCTTGAAACAACTAATTACAGGCGATGCCAAGCGCTCCGTTTCTGTTACTGCGGCCCGCACCTTGCAGCACTAAACTATTCACCTTCTCCCAAGGATCGAGTTCCAAGGTGTGCAACGCGTTGTCGTACCCTCCCAAGTGGATTTTTTGTTCGGCAATAGCTGAAAGTGGCGGAGCGAGCGGTTTTGCCTTTGGCCATGACTAGCGGCCAAAGAGGCTTGTGCGATGATCACTAGGTGCACCCCGCGGCTAACGAATACGCCCCTATGCAGCGCGCGATGTGGTTCACTATCAAAGAGTGCAACAAAAAAAATTGATCGGTCGATTGATGGTCTACACCGCGCACGGATTGGCACAGCATACGTCACTTTCTCGGCTCGCAGGCGTCACTGCCTCGTTTAGTTCATTCGGTTTCCCAGTCTAGCTGGGGGGAATGACCGGTTCTCATTGGCCAAGTTGGCTGCAACTTTTAGGCATGGGCGCATTGACAGCCATTGGAGAGCGAGGCGCACGCTTCATCTCCCGTATTGTGCCTCCCCATGCATTAACCCACATCCGTCACTCCGAGGCTGTCATTGCTGATTGTCTTTGCTGATTGTCTTTGCTGATTGTTCTTGCTGTTTGCAGTCAAACTGTTTGGCCAATCGGTACGATTCAGTTTTGTATCGTTCTGTGGTGCTCGGTAGGTGGCGCTTCGTCCACTTACACAACTACGGTATTCCCTTCCGCTGTCTTCTCCCCAGTCATGTTAGTATTGTTTATTATTCTCCTCCATTACGCCCATAATCTCCTCTCTGATACTCTCGAAACACCGCTCCGTAATAATCATAAATCTCCATTATAGTCATGATTCTCTGCCAATGCACCCATGACTCTCCATTATACTTCTCCATGCTGTCTATCACTGTCTATCACCGCTGGTCTCAATAAAATCCCTAGCACCGCTCCGTGTATGGTGGGCGCAAGTCCTTGGTGTATGGCGGAAGTAGCTCCTGCTGCCACTGCTCGTTCCGCCTAAACTGGTTGAGCGCCGCTTCCAACACTCGCCGCACGTCGGGAGCCAACTGTGGGTTGGCAAGCGAGCTTTGGAGCAGATCGATCCGCGACGTTTGTGACGCTCGGTCTCGCAACTGGGCATGTTCCTCGTCACTATCGGCGCTCCACATGGAAGCGTTGGAGCTTGCCGTTGTGGAGTTCGGCAGTGAGTGGAACCGAGGATCAACCGCATCTTGGTAGATGGAAAAGTTTTCCGTCAGGGAGTTCGCCGGCAGGCTTGTAGAGGAACTCTTCAGGGGCCGTTCACCTCGGCGGAACATCTTGTCTCGAAGCCGCGGGCTGGGGGCAAATGGGTTCGGGCTGGGGGGGCCAGACTTGAACCAGGACATTTTGTGTGGGGAAAAGTGCGCAAAGCCTGGGGAGGTGGCCGGGTATGCAGCGGTATTTATATCCGTCCGAAAATAGCCGCCGTTATCAGGTTGGCGCGTGCTTTGTCAGCGTGAATGTGAAGATGCGAAGTGGTTGGAAAACCTCGCGACAATAGGTCTTGCGTTATGAGGAAAGTCCTCTCTGGTGGCAAGTTTCGAGTTGGGAGCGATGGGAAGTGCTATTGTGTAGGTCCGTGGGCCCCAAATTGACGTAAGATGCCCAGAAAAGCTCCGGGCAGTTTTTTATTGAGCGTTTCGCTTCGTCTCGCTAGATGGACGATCGGATCGCCGCGACACCTTTGGGCCGAAAACGGTTATGGTGAGCACAGAAGGGCAATTTTCTGGCGGTAGCACAAAAGTGCAATTTCTGGGGTGCGCATGTGCAAGCTGAAATCGAGGGAGGGTAGACAGCGGGAGCGCTTCCCAATGCGGAAAGCTTTGGCGGCTGTTTGTCGGCTCACATTGCGTAACCACGGCAGCATACGGATATTGGCTGGAGACCGAAAATGCGACAGGCAAGACGTCGCTGGACGGCGGAGTTAAACCTGATTCGGGATAGAGGCTTTGGCGTGAGCATCTGTAGATCGTAGTTAGTGCTTTGGCCCTCACGGTAAAATTCCGATTTGCAAGCTCAGCATGCCAGGAATATGTGACTCTCCAGGTGGTTGTGGTGTGTGTGCTTAAGTCGGCGGTGTCTGGCCACAATGGTGATTTCTGTTCGTGTGAGCCGACCCCCAAATTGCCAACCCCCAAAATGCCGATGACCCCATGGAGCTGTGAAATGTAGTTGAATCACTAAAGTGCCAGCCAATTCCCGTGATTCTCGCCCTTTGTAGAGCAACAACACTCACAGCCAATTCCAATCCGATCAATCAGCCGGGAGTACGTCACCTCAAACCTAAGGGTGTCTTGTTTGTGTCTTGTGTGTCTCGCTTGCTCTCTGTTGATCTCTCCCTACCACAGCCTCGGATCACCATTTGGGACGTAGCACACTCTTGAAACCCATACATTCGGTCCGTTGTGCTCGTTCGCAAATCACCAATTATTCTTTCTCGCCTCTTCACCCGTCCGCAACATGCGCCGGAGTTGGTCGTTCAACGTATGGAGGAGGCGGCTGTTCGTGGACCGGGTACGCCGGGAGCTGCTCATTGTTGTTTCTGAGGTGTGACATTCTCACTGCCGAGTCTTGTTGTTGGGTCGGCAGTGGATCTGCCGCGTTTGGCGCCTTTTTGCCCAATCTCCACCGCCTAAATCGGTGGACACCTAGAAGCACAAGCTGGGCGAGGATGAAGATCAACACTGCGACGAACGACGCATTTTGCTGGGGCACGATCACTCTGCGTGACTCCTCGCCCGTTTCTCGCGAGGAAATGTGCATTTTGGGGTAAGAGTGGGAGTTGAGTCTGAAAGGTTAATACGGTCAGCCATATGCACTTTTGCGATAGCGTGGGGCCGCGATAGGAGGTCAATGGGAACAGAACGGAGACCACGGAAAACAAAAAAAAAAAAAAAAAGGAGTCAATTCGGCAAGTTGAGCGCAGAGTGGATTGCTTAATCCGGAGGTGAAATTTGAGTCTCTCATTTGTGGGTACTTTTGGCGTGTTAGCATATTTTTCCACATAGCAATGAAGGCTGACCGGCCAGTTCCAAAACGCAACAGAGAGACCGCCGAGAAAAGAGGACGGTGATCTGGAAAAACCCGAACCATCTACATCAGGGAGCATGCCTCGATTATCTTTTACTATAGAAACTTTTCTTTTGCTTGCTCTTGTTGATGTTGTGGCTGCGAAACATCTTTATCTATGCGCATAGTTTATACCAGCACACTATACCATCGCAACCTACAAATCGCAGCGAACAAAACTACAAGAAACGATGAAAAGTTATCAAGAACACGCTCTGTTGGCATTTCACAGCACTTCACTTTTCCTTGCCGCCCGAACACTCGCATTTCACCCAACTTCATCCCCCAGTTTCCTACTGCCTCCAGGTCATGTGACCTGCGTGCCAGCACCAACCCTCCATTACTCTACCTCCACCTCCACACCCAAATCACCCCCACTCAAAACTCCCACAAATGACAGCGATCCTCCCTCCGGGCCTACTGGGCTCTCTAAACGGAAATTCTACAACCAGCTCGACCCCTGCGCCCGAGCTAGCCGACATCGACAAGTTTGGCCTCAAGGGCATTTCGCTGCTTGTCAAGATGGACCAAAACGACCACAACACCACCGCCATCGGGCAGGATCTCAGTCTTATGGGGCTTGATCTCAGCGAGGATCTGCAGGTCTTGAAATCGTTGGCGTCGCCGTGGCAAGAAACATCGCGCTCTGAGGTTGAGCCTTACTTCTCGTTGCACGAGTCGATTTTGCAGAAGAACATCGTGCCTGCGCCCGAGCCTTGCGACTCCAAGATCCTGTCGTTCATGGACGAGACGCTTTTTTACATTTTCTACACGAAACCAAGAGACACGCTCCAGGAGTACGCGGCACGTGAGCTTGTGGCCCGCAACTGGCGCTACCACAGAGATATCCAGGTTTGGTTGACCAAGGACAGCAACGTGGAGCCTGTCCTCATTTCTCCCGACGTGGAGCGGGGCGTTTACATCTTCTTCGACCCACACAACTGGGAGAAGATCCGCAAAGAGTTTGTGCTCCACTACTCGTCGGTGCAAGCATAGTTGGAAATTCCAGTGTATTATAGTTGCAATCACATTTGCAGTCATTCACTCCTTCTGGTACGTGACCTTGTCCACTTTCACCTCGCCGTAGATGTGCGTGTAGATGTAGAGCGTGCACGTGCTGCCCTGGGTGTCCAAGAGGCAGAACGACGGGATCGACGACTTGAGGTCAAACTCCAAGTTGTCGTCTAGCAAGCTCTGTTTTTCGAGTTGCTCCTTTTCTTGCTTGTCTTCTGCTTCTTGTTTTTCTTCCTTTCCTTCCTTGTCTTCCTTTTCTGTTTCGTCTTCGTCTTCTTCGTCCTCCTCGTCCTCGTCCCTCTCTGGCCACTCGAAATTGAGCGCCCCAGTGGCACTGCCTGGATTGATGAAGAACTTCCCGTCCAAAGTGTAGGCCTCCACCTTGTGGGTGCCGCCCCAGATCAAAATGTCCACGTCGATTTCACGTGCAAACGCAAGAAGCGACAACGGGTCGTATCTCGGCACGATCTGGTACCCGCTAGTGAAGCCAATGCGGAAGTTGTCCACCGTGACAACTTTGTAGAAAGGTAGCGACGCCGCCGGCTTATTACCCGCCAAAAGCTGCAACTGCTGGCTCAAAATCACCTGGTCGTCGAATTCACCCCTTACAACGTCGAGGGTCGGCGACAAGTTGTGCAAGAACTTCAAGGTGTCGGTGGATTGGGTGATGTTGCCCAAGCATAGCACCAGAGAGATTTTGGGGTTGGAGGGCACCTGGCCGGCATTGGGCGCTAGGAGTTTCTTGAACTTGGGCGGGATGTCGATCACGCGGTCTGGGATGAAAAGATCCCCGATGGCGAGGGTAAGCATGGGGTTGGTGGTTTATGGGTGGAGTTGCGACTATCTATCTGTGAGGTTACATGCCGCACTAGGCGAGATACGGGGAGAAACTGAACCTGAAAGTATGAGCAGCAACAGCGGGGTAAATCGATACGGATGAGAACAGTTACGAAGGTGTGATTGGAATTTGAGTTTGTTTGGTTGATTTTTGAACTTATTTGATTTTCGAACTTATTTGTCTCCGTTGGTTGGAATGTTCGCTGGTGTTGTACGCGCACTATGGTGAAAGGGTGGAATTTGGGACTCGGACCAATTGTGGGCTCAGACACTAATTCGACGATCTGAAAATTCGTCAGGTGTCTATTCACCCGTTGGAGAGGTGTATGAATCAATATGAGACAGCCTTCCAGGTGTTTAGTATTTTTTCAAGCTCAGTTTGTACTTTCCGAATATTGGTTGAAGTCGCACAAAATTTATGAACTGTCGTAAATTACCACAGTTTTAAATTAGCATCGAAGTGCTCTCTACCAGAAAAACTTTAATTTCAGTTTTACGGTAATTTCACATATCTCCCCACCTATCAAAATAGTACAACAATTATTACATATTACTTAGGAGGTCAGTGTCCATACTGCGGCTGCTGAACGTACTGGTTGCCCTGCTGTTCACCGTGTGGCCCGTCGGCAGAGAGCACCTTGTTCAACACCTGTGGGTAGTTGCGGAACACCTCGTCAAACCGGTCTCTGTTGGTCATCTGGAACACCTCTGGGTCTTTGGCCAACGCCACGAAAAACGTCGAAATGCCGGACTCAATCACCGTCAACGACACTCTGGTCACCTGGCCAGCAATGAGGAAAGCGAACGCAATCAATGGCGCGGTGTAGCTGCCGTTGCTGTTGTATGCTGGGTCGGTGAACCACAAGTACAAGTAGGTGAAGAAGGCAACCAAGTAGGCAACGAAAAGAGAGTACAACTGCACGGACGTGTTGACAAAACAGTCGTTGATCAATGCATCCATACCCTTGAACCGAATAAGCTGGAACGTCTCCTTGGCCGCTTTGGTGTACTTTTTGCCGTAGAGAGCCACATAGATGTACGCGTAGTGGTTGAAGTACCGCACGAGGCCCTCAATGAACCCAATGATCCAGTCCAAAATCAAGTAGCCGCAAGCAGCACACGCCTCGTTGTCACCCAAAGCATTGCTTCTCAAGACTCTGATGAACGCTCTGAGCAACTGGAGAAGCGAGACAATGAGTGAACCTTCACAGATCGATCCAAAACAGTACGTCATGGCCCGCTTGAACGCACCCAACGCGGGATGTTTAGGCTCGCCCTGGTCGGAACCAGACAAGTAGTACCACGTGCCGTAGACGCCTGAGATGGTGGTGTGAATCACGTTCTTGATCACCTCTGTGATGTAGTAGCCCGCAAAGAAAACAAACACCAAGACACCAATGAGCTTCAGCTGGGAGCAGGAGCCACCTGCCACATCACAGCCCGGGTTGTTTTCCTGAGGTGAGTACTTCACGTAAGTGGCAAGAATGACCATGGAGAACAACGCAGAAAACGCCCCCAGCACAATGACACCGAGAAACGACACCACAAGTGTCGACTTGTAGCGTCTCATGACGTCAATGGTGATTTCCAACACGGTGGCACTGAAAGGGATACGCAGACGGGCGTTCCAGTAAGCCCAGGCGGTAATTAGCGTGAACACCAAGAACACCACGGCGGCCGAGTAGTATTTCTTGACAAAGTAGAAAATGGCGGTGCCCAACCCCAAAATGACATTGAGGATGAGTCCCGAGGTGATGAACACGCGGGCAGCGTACCTGGCGTAGAGAATGAGCAAGAACGAAAGCACCACTGCAATCACAACCACAAACCCAAAAAGAACCGCCGTGTTGGTGTTCAACGTGAAGTAATTGTGGGTCGAGTAGATGGACCCGCCCTGGAAATCCCACGTCTGCCTCAAGGCATTGAGGGTGATTCCGGCAATGACGAAAAAACCAGCAAACACTAGAAGGAAGAAGACCGCAAATGGCACATCGTTAAAACGGGGCTTTTCCACCTTGAATGCCTCATCGAAGTTTTCGGAGTTGTAAGGCTTGTCGTCGTAAGGCTGCTGCGACTGGGCCTCATAATTGCCGCCCTGGGTATATTGCGGGGGGCCCTGCTGATTATATGACATGGATTAGGAACAACTTGGAGGGGTGACAAGAGGAATAGCAAACTATATATAGAGGTGGTGAGTCCCTGCAGTGCGTGCGCAGAGGATGCATCTGCAAGCATACCAGCATCGAGGGAAAGGGGGGACCCTTACGGTGGGGCGGAAGATCAGAATTGAAAAAAAAAAGCGGGAGGGTCTCGAGAATCAGGGGGGGCGAGACAAACGTATGTTGGCTTTATAATTTTCTTCCCTCATGCTTTCAGCTCTTGACACTTGGTGGGTGTTTGTTGTGGATGAGCATACAGCACCGTGTGCGTGGAATGTAGCCATATGCAGGACATAATGGAATGGAGAGAAGCTCAGGTACTTGGCGAAGCAGAGCAGAAATTGGCAACTTTGAGTGTGAAATACGAATTGAGGGTGCTAAAAAGTATCGGTTTGGCTTTCCCCAGCTGATTTACCTTTTCTGTAAGCAAATACCCGTGGGTGTTCCAGCAGCAACTACAGATGCCGCATTCTGCACACTGCAACGACCACCACCATCAGCCGTGGCTAAATTCTCGGTACAGACTGTTGAGGTAGCGACAAAATCCACCACCGGAGCTGACAACGGCAGCATGGTTGAGCCCTAGATTGTGTATTTGCAGTCAATTTTAACAGTTTCAGGCAACTTTCGCTGGGGGACCAATTGACACATGAATACGGCCCATGTGGCCATGACGTCAACTCCAAAAAACACCCGTGTGCGCCAGCAAACTCAAAATTGAAAAATATCCCCGTTTTGTGTCAGCGGAACTTGGCCGGCGGAATTTTGCTTGGTCCCAGCCCTTAGCGTGGGCTCGAAAACTCGCTGGCCCTTCTGAAATTCCGTCGGAATTCCCAACTGCACGCCTCAAATGGCGTATAACTGAGCGGAAATCTACCGACCCTGAGACTTTTCAGACTATTCAGTTTCCATGAACTGGCAACTTTTACTCACATTCTTGCCGCTAGTGGCATCCACGCCTACGTTGCAGCAGTACTTGGCCGAGCACAATGCCGTGTCTGTCGAGTCTACCCCACAATTGCTGGTTGACTCGTACATTGACCAGTTGTATGGGGAAGTGGTGAACACCAAGGAAACCGAGCAAGTGAAGCAGCAATTGCTTGCCAGTGGCATCCGTGCACCACAACATGACATCCTCCTGACTTTTGTTGACGAAGTTGACCTGGTGGGCTCGCCGTGGCAGATGGCGTTGACTCTTGATAAGATGCGCAAACATCACGAGAAATCCGCCCGCCAAAAGGCCCACCAGGGCTACTTGCGGTCGCGGCTGAAGATCAACCTCCCATCCGACGACGACACCTCGGACTTAAGCGGCGAGAGCTTGTTTGGAGGCATCGTCACTTTCGGCAAGTTCAGGACGTTCAACTGTTTCGACCCGGCCCAGTTCGACAACCCGATCGACGTCGCCATTGTCGGTGCCCCCTTCGATACAGGCACCTCGTACCGACCAGGAGCAAGGCTAGGCCCGGAATCCATTCGTCTGAATGCCCGCCGATTGGGCCAGGGACTAACTCCGGTCCGAGGCAATGGACCGCACTCCAAGTTGAGCCGGGTCGACCCGTACGACCCGAAAAACCACAACGCCACCATTATTGACTGCGGTGACGTGCCCATGACTCCGTTCGACAACAGGGTGTCGCTCAACCAGTTGTACCGTGGCCAAAGAGCCATTCACAACCACGAGGTGAGCGGGAAGGCCAAACTGATCAGCCACACGAAAGTGATCACCATGGGAGGAGACCACACCATCACGCTTATGGCGTTGCGAGCTGCGTATGAGAAGTTCGGCAAGTTGGCGGTGTTGCATTTCGACAGCCACATCGATACGTGGGACCCCGAGGTTTTGGGCGGCGGAATCACCGACTACATGTCGTTGAACCACGGAACGTTCTTGCACTATGCAGCAGAAAAGGGCTACTTGGCCAAAGACCACTGTTTCCACTTGGGTTTGCGGGCCCCATACATCAGTGCTGCGTACGACATTCAGCACGACAAGGACTGTGGGTTCGAGACGATTACTGCCAGAGATTTGGACAGAGTCGGCAAACAGGGGATTGTCGACCGCGTGAAAGAGGTGGTCGGGGACTTGCCGGTGTACATCTCGGTCGACATTGACGTTCTAGACCCAGCCAATGCTCCAGGTACAGGCACAATGGAGATTGGCGGCTGGACTGGGCGAGAACTACTTTCCGTTTTGGACGGTTTGGAAGGGCTCAACGTCGTGGGTGGAGACGTTGTAGAGGTGAGTCCGCCATTTGACACCAACAGTGAAATCACCGGTTTGGCAGCTACCGCGGTGATCGATTCGATGTTGGGGTTGATTCTCGTGCAGGACTTTTAAGCATAATTCGAAAGGATAGTACCGCTGCCAGTGGTCAAAATGGTACATATTGTTATTCTGAATAGGTATCCGTTGCAGAAAGAGGCATTACTGAAGGTCGACCTTCCGACCTTGAATATACAGTACTTTTGAAACATATATTTTACTTCGTCGACAAGTTGCAATATTGGGTGTATCTGAGACCATTTTTTTTTTTTTTAAAACCATCGGAGACGGCATATTTGCTTCCAGCACCCGGAGATGGCCACACAAGCACCTAATTATCGAAAGATACGAAGCGTTTGTCGATTTGCACCACCTGGCAAGCAAAAACTGGTGTGAGATAACATACAGGAAAGAGAAAAATACATATCATAAAAGGTTCTTCCTGTCTAACTTTAAGAAGTTACAGACATATTCAAGGGGCACGTGGTCTAGTGGTATGATTCTCGCTTAGGGTGCGGGCGGTCCCGGGTTCGATTCCCGGCTTGCCCCATTGAATATATTTTTTTGCGCGATCTCGCGGTGCAGTGCTAGCATTGAGACGTTTAGTGCGGCCCTTGTCAGTATTATGGAAATCAATAGGGGCCCGCAAAATGAACCTTGGTTTCACGGGGGCGAGCATACAAGCTTTGCAGTGGTTGTAAGCGGCCATCTTTTCAATTTTGTTCACTGGTTTTGTTTGCAAATCGCTTGCCCTCTGGCTCCATTCAAGTAGCATTCCAGCGCCTGCTTGGTTTGTTCAACTTCGTTGGCGCTACTGTTACGGCTTTATTTTGTTGGCAGCGCCATTGTGCTCCGCAAATTAGGGTGCACTAAGCCCGCAAATGTGGCTTGCAGGAGACGGAGAATACGGCGCTAAAGCCGCACACGCTACCTTGGCACGGCCCCCACGCTTTTTTCGCCCCCGATTTTGGGTGCAAAAAAATCCCTGGTGTCCGAGATCGGCCCCAGCCAAGCAATTTCCAGGTCTACTTGACTCGATGCAGTTTTGTTGGAGCCCCACCGTTGCTTTAAGGTCTCCTGCGTCTATTCGAGATCGTGCCAACCGATTTCCCGCCGTTGTTGCCGCGAGCTGGCGGGAAAATCTTGGCCCAGGAAAAAAAAAGTAGTATATTGTCTCGCAGAGTTCGGCGCGGCTACGCACATTTATATATGGGGGTTCCCCATTGTTGCAACCGCCAACTATTTGCGTTGTTTTTCTGTACCATTCCTTTCTAATTTCAAATTCCTTTCTAATTTCAAATTCCTTTCCAATTTTAAAGTTGTTCTTGTTTTCTGATGGACCCTGAAAGCTGGCCGGATGATGGCCCCGCTCCAAAACTCCAGAATAGGTTACTTACTCGTCTCTTCTCCAGCGAGGTACCGCCAGTCCCTGCTGATAGTGAAAGGCGGATTTTCCCAAGCCAATTGAATCCCTTTCTGGCGGCGCTATTCTCGTGGTTGATCCCCGTGTTGAAAATCGGATACAAGCGCACTTTGGAGCCTAATGACTTGTTCAAGTTGAATGACGACGTCCAGGTGGTGGCTCTAGCCGCGAGATTCGAGAAGGTGTTCAAAAGAAGACTTGACGAGGACCAGAAAAAGTGGTTGGCAGCAAAAGCAAGCGAATGCCCAGGAAATGAGGTTGATTCAACAACTCTTTCCTTGGAAGAATATGTCCCTTCGGCCAGTCTTTGCACGTTCTCCGTTCTTGAGACCTTCAGGTGGCAGTACTCGCTTGCCTGTGTTTACATGTCAGCTGGAATGGCGTCCTCAACATGCAATCCACTTTTGTCCAGAAAATTGATCAGCTTTGTCCAGTACAGGGCAGCCGGTATTGATAACTCAACTGGACAAGGTGTTGGGTACGCTTTGGGTATGGTGGCCCTTATTTTGTTGGGGGGCATTCTCGTGAACCAGGGGTTCTACTACTCGACATTGACGGGGGCACAGATCAAGGGCTTGTTTACCAAGGTATTGCTAGATAAGTCGTTCAGGTTATCCGAGCGGTCGAGGAAACAATTCCCTCCGTCGGTGATCACATCTATAATGAGCACGGATGTTTCCCGTGTGGATCTTGGGGTCGGGTTTTCTCCGTGGATGTTTATTGCTCCTGTCC
Organism: Sungouiella blattae; assembly: GCA_003706955.3. NCBI lineage: Eukaryota > Fungi > Ascomycota > Pichiomycetes > Serinales > Metschnikowiaceae > Sungouiella > Sungouiella blattae. The sequence continues at coordinate 329,297 of PPMS03000001.1, read as the reverse complement.
CATTGGCAATTTCCATTGGAATCTTGGTGTACAACATCAGGGCCCCTGCATTGGCGGGGTTGGGGGTTATGTTCGTGTACGTGATGGCCGTGGGCGTTCTAGGTACCCTGCTTTTCATGTATCGGTTAAAAGCAATGAAACTGACCGACGTGAGAGTTGGGTACATGAAGGAGATCTTGAACAACTTGAAAATGATCAAATTCTACTCGTGGGAAATTCCCTACTTCGACTTGGTGCTGAAGGTCAGAAAGACTGAGATGTCCCTGATCTTGAAAATGGATATCACCAGAAGTGTAATTATTGCTGCCGCATCATCTTTGACGTTGCTTTCGTCATATACAGCGTTCATGGTTCTCTTTGCCGTGGCATCACCTGCTAATCGAAATCCTGCCACAATTTTCCCCTCGGTGGCACTTTTCGGATTGTTGGCGGGAGTTTTCGTCATGGTGCCACTCTCGGTTGCAAATGGAACAGATGCATTCATTGGAATGAGGAGAGTTGGTGACTTTCTCGCTGCGGAGGAGGTATTTCTAGACTCAGAGAGAGAATTGACCGACGAAAAGGTACATGACTTAGATGAACATAACGTTGCTATAGAGGTCACCAATGGCAGCTTTGAATGGGAGATTTTCGATTTCGAAACCGAAGAGGCTGCACATACGGACAAAGAGAAAGAAATTGCTAACGAAAAAGAGACCATCACAGAGAATGTGACACTCAAGGAATCAAATGTTAGCGAGGGCAGCTCTCTCGCGAAGAGTCCTGATTCAGCAGGAAAATCAGAAGGATCCAAGAAACAGACGTTCAAGTTAACAGATCTTGATTTTACTATTAGGAAGGGAGAGTTTGTGGTGATAACGGGCCAGATTGGCTCTGGCAAGTCCTCGCTTCTCCAAGCCTTGAACGGCAAGATGAAACGAAATTCGGGCACTGTTAGAATAAATGGCTCTCATTTATTGTGCGGAACACCCTGGATCCAGAACTCCACCGTGAAGGAAAACATCACTTTCAATCTCCCTTACGACGAGACCTGGTACAAGGAAGTACTTCATGCTTGTTCGCTCGAGAGCGACCTCGAGATTTTGCCAGCTGGCGACCTCACCGAAATTGGTGAGAGAGGCATTACCTTGTCTGGCGGCCAAAAGGCACGTATAAATTTGGCACGAGCAGTCTACTCTAGACCCGAAATAATTCTCCTAGATGATGTGCTTAGTGCAGTCGACTCAAAAGTCGGCAAGAAAATCATGGACGAATGTATCTTGGGGGTCTTGCAAGGCAGTACGAGGGTGTTGGCTACTCACCAACTTTCTTTAATTGGTTCCGCTGACAAAGTCTACTTGCTTAATGGCGATGGAACAGTGAGCGTTGGAACGCTAGAGTCCTTGCTCGATAGTACTCCAGGATTTAAAACACTTATGGAGCACAGCCATGATGCTGGCGAGAAAGACGAGGAGGAGATCGAAGGCGAAGAGATCCAGGAATTAAACGCCAATTTGTCAAGGAAAGGAACTGCAAATCTGAAAAGTAAGCCTTCAAATACAGAGGACGGAAAATTGATCTCCGAGGAGCAGAAATCCGTCAATGCAATCGGGTGGAGCGTGTACTCCCGCTATTTCCAAGCTGGTGCACAAGGATTCAAGTTCAACTGGGTTATTCCCGCTGTTTTGGTGTTCACAGTGATTGCGGTATTCTTGAGTTTGTTTGCTTATACGTGGCTCACCTTTTGGATCGAGGATAAATTTGGCCGAGGAGAGAGCTTCTATATTGGCATCTACTCGCTTATTGTGTTTGGAGCAGCGATAGCAATCGGGTGTCATTTCGCCGGAGTGATCTACATCATGAACCGAGCATCGAGGATTCTCAACATCAAGGCGGTCGAGAAGATCTTGTATGTCCCCATGTCATATATGGACACTACCCCCATGGGACGAATCATCAACAGATTCACAAAGGACACCGACGTGTTGGACAACGAGATGTGTGACAAGATCGCCATGATCATCTGGTTCTTCGGAGTCATTGTGGGTGTGCTTATCTTGTGCATAATCTACTTGCCGTGGTTTGCCATTGCGGTGCCATTTTTGGTGTTCATTTTCTTCACATTTGCCGAGTTTTACCAAGCGTCTGGAAGAGAGATCAAAAGAGTGGAAGCTTTGCAGAGATCTCTTGTGTACAGCAACTTCAACGAGACTCTCACTGGCATAGACACCATTCGCAACTATAACTCAGAAAACGTGTTCATCGAAAAGAATGTGAACTTCGTGGACCGCATGAATGAGGCATACTACATCACAGTTGCAAACCAGAGATGGTTTGATGTTGTGCTCTCGTTTTTAACTGCTTTGTTTGCTCTTTTGATCTCACTTCTCTGCGTGTTCAGAGTGTTTGATATCAGCCCTTCCTCTGTGGGTTTGCTTTTGTCCTTTATCATCCAATTAGCAAACACAGTGTCCACTGCAGTGGTCATGTATACCCAGGTGGAGCAGGATATGAACTCAACCGAGAGAATCATGGAATACGTGTACGAAATTCCACAAGAGGCAGCATATGTCAAGTCTGACACTAAACCACATCCTGAATGGCCCACTGCGGGACAAATTTCTTTTGAAAGCGCTTGTTTGAGCTACCGACCTGGACTCCCTTTAGCGCTCAAGAATTTCACCGCACATATTAAGCCCGGAGAGAAAGTTGGGATTTGTGGCCGGACTGGGGCTGGAAAATCGTCAATCATGGTCTCATTGTACCGGCTTGCAGAGTTAGAGTCTGGCTACATCAGTATTGACGGAATCGACATCAAGAATCTCGGGTTGTACAATTTGAGATCCAAGCTTTCTATCATTCCACAAGATCCAGTGCTTTTCAGAGGTACCATCAGGTCCAATTTGGACCCATTTGAAAGCAAGACCGACGAGCAGCTTTGGGACATATTACGAAGGGCAGGGATCATTGACTCTGCAGTTATTGACCAAGTCAAACTCCAGACAAAAGACAGCGAGGATATGCACAAATTCCATTTGGATCAGGATGTCGAAGACGAAGGAGCCAACTTCTCTTTGGGCGAGAAACAACTTATTGCTTTTGCCAGAGCTTTGGTGAGAGGGACAAAAATTCTCATTCTAGACGAGGCGACCTCGAGTGTGGACTACGCAACCGACAGTAAAATCCAAAGGGCAATCGTGGAAGAATTCAGCGAATGCACCATCCTCTGCATTGCTCATCGACTCAACACGATTCTCGATTATGACCGGGTTATGGTTATGGACCGTGGCAGTGTTTGCGAATTCGACACGCCATGGAATTTGTACAATTGCAAGGGACAATTCCGCCAAATGTGTGACAAGGCGCTGATCTCGGCGTCGCTGTTTGGCCGCCGATAATGTGGGGAAATTGCCGGCGTGGGAGCCGCTGGATTGAAAAAAAACAACCGGATAGCCACCTAATACAAACCAACGGGCTGAATCCAGCTTGTTTGCTCCATAATTCGCGCGGTAAATTAACTCTCTTTTCAGGATCCCGGGTAGACCCCCAGGCTGCAACGGCCGACCGGTCGTCCAGTTGTGCAGTTATGAGCCCAAGGATTCAGAATCGGAGATGCGCATCGGACCGAGCACCCGAGCGGAACTATGGGAGGCACGGGTGCAGATGTGTCATATAGTAGGCTTACTTCTGCCTTCGTCACCAACCACTCCTGAAATTTTGCCCAATATACAATGTCGGCATCTGAGCTACCGCGGAATGCGACAACCAATAACCCAGAAGTGAGTCCAGACACCACCAATGACATCGAGTCCGAAGTGGGTGTCAGCCTTGAAGAAAAGCAAGATATGGAAAATAAGTCCGCCGTGAACATCACCGATATCCCAGATGGCGGGTACGGCTGGCTCATTGTGTTGGCGTGTTTTCTTCTCAACTTCAACACGTGGGGTGCCAACTCGGGCTTTGCCATCTATTTGTCGTACTACTTGAATCACGGCGTGTTCAAAGGTGCAGACAAGTACGACTATGCCCTCATTGGAGGAATGACGTTCGGCGTCGGATTGGCGTTTTCCCCGTTGATCAACTACATCCAGGGGAAGATCGGGTTGCGTGCAACCATCATTTTGGGCAACGTGGCGCAGTTTGCTGCGTTGATGATGGCGTCGTTCTCGAAGAAATTGTGGCAGTTGTATCTTACCCAGGGGCTTCTCCAGGCGTTTGGGCTCGCGTTTATTACGCTCCCGGCGATCTCGATCTTGCCACAGTGGTTCAAAAAGAGAAGAACGCTTGCGTCTGCGATCTCTGCCGCTGGGTCTGGGTGTGGAGGTGTGGTGTACAACTTGGGCATGCAAAAGGTCTTGGAGACATACTCTGTGTTTTGGGCTTTACGAGCGCAGTCGATCATATGCTTTGGGCTCATCTGGATCTCGATCTGCCTTTTGAAGACGCGCATGGACTTGAAGTTCACCATCTACGATTCTGGCACTTTGCAGAGTGCAGGGTTCTGGATCTTCAGCTTCTACCTTGTTTTCTGTATGTTTGGCTACGTGGTGGTCTTGTACGACATGGCCAATTTCACCACCTCGCTTGGGTACACTGCTTACCAAGGGTCCATCGCATCGGCAATGGTGCAAGTTGGTTCGGTGTTTGGCCGTCCAATCGTGGGCCAGCTCTCGGACAAGCTCGGCGTGGTCAACGTGGCTTTCCTCGCATATTCTCTCTGCAGTGTATTCGTGTTGGCCATGTGGATTCCGGCGAGAAACTACGCCACCGTGATTGTGTTCTGCTTGATTATAGGCAGCATCATGGGCTCGGTTTTTGCCACCACCGCGCCCATTTTATCGAGGTTGGTGGGGCTCAGGAAAGTCGGCGTGGCATTATGCATGTCGTGGGTGTTTTTGGGAATGGCCGGCATCGCCTCTCCCGTGATAGGGCTCTCTTTGAAAACTGGAAACCATGGCTACGTCGATGCGAGCCAGTACTTGCACTGCTCTGTTTTCGCGGGAGTTTCTTTCGCCTGCTGTGCATTGAGTCTTTTGCTCATGCGTGGGTACCTAATTGCCCGCGATAATGTCGCCGATACCGATGCTGACCAGGGCCACCTCCACATCACAGTTCCGTTTCTCGCTCCGTTCGAGAACTGCTTGGTCATGCGCAATATTTAAGTGCACGAGTGCCTTGAGGATAATCGAACGCTCCGAAAAAAGGAACAAGCAGCATTTCATACATATTGCATTATTTATTTCCGATGACGATGGTGTAGGTCACATCAGTAGTGTAGGCCGCTGGTGGTTCCGAGACTGCACACAAGCACCCATCTCATCTGCCTTGTAGCTGTTAAATTGTATTGCAAAATAGAACTTGAAGCAACCACCGACATGGAGCTGGAGTCGCTTCGATCACCCAAGCGGGTCAAAATTGAAAACGGCAACACGCCGCAAATTGTACCTGACCACGAAAATTCCGAGCTTCTGGGCCACCAAATCAGCTATGGAACTACAACAACACCGGCTACAGTTGACGCTCCGATTCTGAATGCCACTGACCCAATTAACGGGTATCAGGTGTCTCCCTCACAGGTAGCAGTACCAGCAAAAGCTGAGCCCGAGCTGAAAATCTTTGTTAACCTTCTGGAAAGCCTGAACGGTGCAAGTGTATCTGAGGGAACTCATTCCCACGCTTCTCAGGGACCTGGCGACAGTAATGAAACAAAGACCACGGAAATTGTCGATTTTTCAGCGCTCCAGAAGTCTCGTCTTGTTCTTCTAGCTGGTAAGTGCATGAACAGGCACATCATCGACCACTTGACCAGTCTTCGCCTACTACCAGACATTCCAACTACAGAGGTGTCGGTGGGCCAAACGGCGCTGTTTCCATTCACCTCATACACCTTCATCAACTTTTGCATAGAGTACGACGACACGTTTGTCGCCTCACTCGAAAATATCCGCCAGTTTTTCGTCAGCCACAAGCTGCTATTTGACCAGGCCCTGGAAGTTGGGTACCACATTGTATTTCCGCGGAGCAAAAAATGGGCCGAGTATCTGGAGGAAGAGAAAAGCCAATATCATGGATTCTTGAAAGATTTGAACGAAGTGTGCGGAGAGAAAGTCACTCAGTGCTCGTTGGTGGGGAAATACGACTCGAGCACAGTGTACATCACCGAAAAAGACGACTTGGTCAAACTAGGCCACGAGATAGCCGAGGACATCGCCCTCTGGAAGAACTTGAAAGTGTGTGATTACGGTGAGAATTGCATACGGTTCCTTCCTGGCGTGAAATTCCCTGATTCTTTGCAAGTTTTGAACATTGGAGGCGGGTCCTCGCTCGAAACACTTACTGGGTTCAAAATGCCTCCCCAGTTGAAAGTCCTCAACGCATCAAACAGCTGCATCACTACTATTGACTACGTTGTGTTCCCTCCGACGCTTGAAAGGCTAGATCTTCTGGAAAACAAGCTTTTCTTCTTGAACTACGTGGATCTTCCCTTGTCACTTCTGGCACTTGATTTGTCTCGGAACCAGATCGACAGCTTGAAAAACATCACGTTTCCACGGGCTTTGAAGTACCTTTCAGTGTCCAATAACCCAATTGAGTGCATCAAGGGAGTCAAGTTCCCAGAGACAGTCGAATATTTGGACGTTTCGTGCATCCCCAACGAGTCCATGACAGGCATAAAGTTCCCGGATCTGACAATTTCGCTCAATCTCCAGCAGTCAATGACAAACACCAGGGGACTTAAACTTCCGCCTTACGTTTTGGAGTTGAACATGGCGTGCAATGGAGTGAACAGCATTAACCCGTTGAAGTTGCCGAACTCGATTGTGAAGTTGTATTTGGCCAACAACAACATCAAGACCTTGAATAAGGTGACGTTTCCCACATCACTTAGAGAGTTGTATTTGGGCAACAACTTGATTACTACGTTGAAGAACGTGCAGTTCCCTCCAACACTAGAAGTGCTCGACTTGGAGATGGATCCATATACGGACGACAACGAGAAGTACATCACTTCCATTAAGGATATGGTATTCCCCATCAACTTGCGTGTTTTGAGGCTCGGGTATCATCTGATCAAGGCCATCGAATCGATCGAGTTCCCCTACAATTTGCAAGAGCTCAGCCTTGCGTACAACGACCTTCGTGTTCTTCGCAACGCAAGATTTGGCCCCAAATTGAGGATCTTGGACCTCTCCGGGAACCAGGACCTTCTCAGCATCGACAACGTGTACTTGCCCGAGCTGTTGGTGGACATGAAAGTGCCGGTGTCACTCCTCAACAATCTTCCTGCTACAATCGTGGAACGTGCCAACAAGCACGAGTTGCTCCTCACCAAGTCGTTGCCATACACCATATAGAACGTTAAATATACATGCGGAGAAGAGAAGGTGTGGTAGCAACGAGATGCGCCAATCCATTTACTCGTCGTCTTCGCTGTCGGACGAGTCCTTGTCCTCGGCCTCTTTCCTCTCTAAAAGAGCCTGCAACTCGGCGTCTTCCGTCGCAGTCACAGCCTTTGGAGCCATGGTAACTTTACAGTTACCACCTGCCGCCTCAATAGACTCAGTAACCTTCACAATAGCTTTCTCCAACAACGCCACACCGTCGTTCTTGGCCAACGCCTGGGTGGAGATCACATACAAAGGAGCGGCAACCAACTTGGCCTTGACTTGCATCTGCTCGGTGGACTCGTCCTCGGCAGCTTTCAATGCAGATTTGATGGCATCGATACCTTCGTAAGAGAAGCAGGAGACCTCGACGTCGGCTCTAATTTTGATGGCCTGAGGGGTCAATCTGCGCGAGATGTACAACTTCAACTCCTCCAAGATATCTGGCGAAGGAGCCTCGATGTCGTCGAAAATGGTCGAGTCGGTGATCAGCAACTTGAATGCGTCGTACGCGTGGCCGTACTTTCTCGACAATGGCCAGCCAACGGTCTGGTACAACGTCTCCAACAGCACGTTGAATTTCTCGGCACAGTGTCTCAAGATCGAGTGGACCGCCTTCGATTTGTTGTATCTCTCGTCACACTTGACAATATCCTCGGCAGAGACTCTTCTCTTGGACAAGTCGATGTAACCTTTCTCCTTGTCGACTCTCAACACGACGGCGACCTCGTTTTTACCAACACGGATCAATTTCTGGATGGAACGGATACGTCTTCTCGACAATTCACTCAACAACACCATACCTTCGATGTTGTCGTACTCAAGCAACTTGACGTACGCACCCATCTCGGCGATCTCCTGGACATTGACCATGACCACCTCATCGACCTCGGGGTACTTGTTTTCGTAGAAACGACAGTTGGAGCTGCTCATGGTTGGTGTTTCTTAACTATGGAGAAATTGTTCACTAGGATTCTAAAATTTTCCGGGGTCGTGCGCGGGCAGATTTGTGATGGGCCCAGAGGGAGGAGCGTAGGGACGAGTGTGGGAAACGAAAAAAAAAGAGTTTTTGCCAATTTTGGAACTTCTTGGATTGGTGGATTCCCACAAACTTGATACTTGTGCTTCTTTCGTTTTCTGTGGTTATGCTTGACCTTGGTTCGTGGTCGCGATGTCTCATAGTTAAGGGCAGATCATCAGAGATGGAAAAAACGATCAGAAAACATGACGGAGCCTTTATAACGAGGTCAACCTCGGAGAAACTGCAAAGCTCATATGTTGTTATTCCTCCTTTCCTCGTTCTTTTTTTTAATTTTTTTTTTTTCCTGAAGCTTTTCTTCAGTGTTGCTCACCTTATCTGGGGTTCCAAGACACATGCAGGCACTTGCAACCACAAACCAATGCCAGAATACAAAACGTATGAAACCTCGAAGTTCTACGTCCCCGCCCGGTACAAAGTGGAGAAAGTGCTCGGAAAGGGCTCCTACGGCGTAGTTGTGCTGGCTATCGACACAAAAGCCTCGGCAGACATGCCCGTATGGCTCGCAGTAAAGAAAGTGGGTGGTATTCTCCACAAGCAGGTGCTACTCAAGCGGGCGGTGCGAGAACTCCGCATGATGAGGTACTTCCGGGGCCACCGAAACGTATGCCGATAGAAATTCATTCGAAACGTGTTTTTTGCGCCGCTTTTACTAACATCCAGATCGTGTCGCTCGTCGACGTCACCTTCGTCACCCTCGAGCCGTACGAGGGCCTCTACTGCTTCCAGGAGCTCATGGACTACGACTTGTCCAAGGTGATCCACTCGTCCGTGCAGTTTTCCGAGTTCCACGTGTGCAGCTTCTTGTACCAGATCCTCTGTGGCCTCAAGTACGCCCACTCCGCCAACGTCATCCACCGCGACTTGAAACCCAGCAATATCTTGGTGAGCAGCGGCGGCACGGTGAAAATTGGCGACTTTGGGCTTGCTCGTGCCATCAAACTGTCGCTGTCCGTGTTCAGCGCCACTCCCATCACCAATTATGTGGCCACCAGATGGTACCGAGCACCCGAGCTCATTGTGCGCCAGTCAGTGTACGGAAAGCCGGTGGACATGTGGGCGGTCGGGTGTATTTTGGGCGAGTTGTATGGTCGACGCCCACTCATGCCCGGGCGTGATCTGCTTGATCAGTTTCACCAGATAGTCAAGTACTTGGGTGCACCACCATCCACCATGGGGTTGGGGAAGAATTACCACGTTCTGCCGTTTGCGCCGGCAACTCCGTGGGCGGTAATCTACCCGTTTGCGTCCAGCAAGGCGCTAGACCTATTGGGGCGGCTTTTGGTGTGGGAAGCCAAATCTCGCTACTCAGTGGAGCAGGCACTCGAGCACCCGTATTTTTTCCAGATTCGCCAGCGAGAAAGCGAGCCCGAGTGCGTGGAGCCATTTGAAATGGGCCGAGAAGAGAAGGAGAGGAGTCTTCTGGTGCTCCAGCTGCTTTTGATGGAGGAGGTGGCGAGGTTCCAGCGAGATCGAGAAGCGAGAAAGACGTAGAGAGGAAGAGGAAAGGAAAAAAAGTGAGGAGGTGAAGAAGACGTAAGGAAGCAGCTAGGTAATTCAGGGTGAGGCGAGGGTGATGAAGCGGCGAAAGAAGCGAGCAAATGGATCAGCTCTAGTAGGCTTTTTCGGATCTCGCAGATTAAGTTGTAGAAGACGTCTGAAATGTGTGGCCGGTCTGTGACGTCACTAGTCGAGTGCTAAGACACGAGAGCCAGCATGAAATTCTGACTCTTCATGTTCTACTCCACTATGTAGTGCCCCACATTATAATTCTGCGTGGCCAATGTACCTGTTGTGAGTTGCGAACTATACCTAGAACCACGAACGGCTAGCACACAAATAAGCTTTCGTCACAGTCTGTTCACGTGAGAGGAACAATAGACACGGCCACTTCAAGTCATTATGGCGACCGTGGAATTGTCTCTGTCACGATTTTGCTTGGTTTGGGCAGGTGGAGCCAAATCGTCCATATTTTTGCGAAAAACATCATATAGTGATTCGCGAGACGCTCTAACGGCACTCCGGCCAATTCACGCTAATTTCTTCCATTGAGAACCTCCATCGATTCTTCCATTAATTTTCTTCTGTCACTCGCAACCACTCCCCCACATTTGACAGCGACATTGCAAAAACGCACCAAGTGCCGCTGCTGCTCAATTGCACAAGCGGGCCAGCTCCAAGGGGGGACCCTTCTAGCCACACCAAACAATAGTATCACAAAAATCAACAATAGCACAAAAAAACCCTCATCTCCCCACCAAACAACGTGCCCCTTTCGCCATCTGGGCTCCCCAGACTTGCTTTGTGCACACCCTCCGTCTATCTGCTAGCAGTACAAAAACAAACCACGTAATGCAGATCGCCGCTTGACTGCGAATCGGACCAATGGCACAAATTAAGGCGGGTAGGAAAAGCCGCGGGCGCCTGACTCGAAGGCAACACAACCTCGGCAATTGATCGGTATACCCCGCCAAAATGCGCAACCCTCTTGTATATAAATAAAGGCCCCATCTTTCACCTCCACCTGGCGTGAGTGAATTTTCTACATCTTCTCAACAATGGCTGGCGAAAACGAATACATGGACGTGATCAAGTTCACGCTAAACGTCGAAGGCAAGGAGCCCGAGGAGGTCCAGGTCAAGGGCAACGACGACATCCACTTCGACATCCCCGAGGGGACCGAGTACTTCATGGAGATCCATTTTGTCGTCAAAAAGGAGGTTTTGAAAGACTTGAAGTACAAGCAGGAGATCAAGAAGGCCGGGTTTGTGGTGAAGTCCCGCGAGGTGAAGATTGGGCCCGAATTCGAGCCCAGAGAAGAGCCCTACCTGGTCAAGTTCGACAAGGACCAGACCCCGCTGGGTTTCGTGTTCAGAGGTAACTTCGACTGCACCTCTACTTACAGCGCCAACGACAAGATTTTGTTCTCGAACAACTGGACGTTGACGGTGTCGAGGAAGTAGGCCTGCAGACACTACACGACTTTACGAACCAGGAGGAAGCCACGGACGCAACTTTTGGATTTAGAGCTACTGACCCATGAATTGAGGACCAGCGGGTCAAATGTTGCGGTTAAACTTTTCTCGACAGATGTTGCGCAATGTTGGGTGTGTAATGCGCAGGGATTCGCAGCCATTTCGACGTGGCTCCTTGAATCGGGCTCCTCAACAAAAAATGCTGAGTTTATTCGGCGATTCATTTGATCTGCCTTCTTTTTGATCAGTTTCATTTAGTATAGTGACCAATTGACTCCCTCGGACCAAAGTTGCCTGACCTACACTTGTACCTTTTGCGTTCCTAGTACTGCACACAATAGCCACCTTATCGACTGCTCGCATATATAAGCCCTCTCGTTCCCCAATCTTCCAGTTGCAAACCAACCACCCTCTTTTCTTGCCTTTTAGTATGCTGGCCAGACCCGCCACTCACTCCGGATCGTGGTACTCGGCTGATCCCAGCCGTCTCTCTGCGCAATTGTCGAGTCTCTTTGCTGCGGCATCTCAATCTCCTCAATCTGGCGCCAGGGTGCTAATTGGCCCCCATGCTGGCTATACATACTGTGGTTCTCGCTTAGCAGAAACATATCTGGCATGGGATACACGTGGTGTCAAGCGAGTATTTCTCTTGGGTCCGTCGCATCACGTGTACTTCCGTGACTCCGCAATGGTGACTAAGTATAGCTACTACGATACGCCATTGGGCCGCTTGAAAGTGGATCGCGAGATTTGCAGCAAGCTCGTGGGTAGCGGCACGCATTTCAAGTATATGAGCAGCTCTGTTGACGACGAGGAGCACCTGTTTGAGATGCACGCGCCGTTCATTGCGTATCGGAGCCACCAGGATGACGTGAGCCCTGAAATTGTCCCGATCTTGATTTCAGGGATGTCGAAGCAGCTCAGAGCAGAAATTGTGGCTGCGTTGCTCCCATATTTGCAGCTGCCTGAGAACACTTTTGTGATCTCACTGGATTTCTGCCACTGGGGCCGCAGGTTCGGCTATACCGCTTACGTTCCGGGCTCGGACTTGTCTCGCCTTGGCGATTTTGCAGACTTCGCGGTATCAGAGCAGTCGAACCCTATCTACAAGTCCATTGAGGTGTTGGACCGAACCGCCATGAAAGTGGCTGCTCAGGGCCTGGTTGCAAAGTGGGACTCCTACATTGACTTGACCCAGAACACGATCTGCGGGCAGAAACCGGTAGCGATTGTTTTGAGCTTAATTGAGCAATTCAAGAAATCCGGTGGTCAGCTTTCAGGGGATGACGTGTTTGAGTGGCTCGGGTACTCACAAAGCAGCCACGCAACGAAGGGCGGCGACTCGAGCGTGTCGTATGCCTCTGGATACGTCCGTGTGGGCTAGAAATGATGGAATTTGAGGGCCTAGACCCTGAACTAACGAACACCGGGACAACAGGGAAGTCATGGAAATAAGGAAACAACGGAAATACCAAGCAATGGATTGCTACATTTTAGCAGACGGCCCGAAAAGGGCACATTCGCGCTAGGTAGGCTCGAAGCCTCGAAAACAGATTGAGCCCGTCGCAGAGCGTGGGAACTGTATGAGCACACCAGTAATTTCACTACGCCTCGAGTCATTGTGCCATAAAGCAAAGAAAAGCAAAAAAGCAAAAACCCACCAAACCAGAGCCTACGAGAATCCAGAATTCAACCAAAAGTCCCGATTTTCCCAAACGCGGGTACCCTCCCGGTTGTTCCATTGAAATGTTCAACCTTCCACTGGTCCTGCACCGGCCCCACCAAGATCACCATTGATCTCCGTACTCCTATCAGCACCAACCATGAGCGACTCCAAGTATTTTGTGAAATGCAAGGCATCAGAGGTCCGTGCGGAGTTGGAACAGGCCCGCAAGAAACTGAAACCGCAATCCCGGATCAAAGTGGTGCTCAAAAAAGTCGTGGCCAATGTGATCTTGAACAAACCCGAGTTGGCATCGATCATGCTGGAAATCGTGGAGACCATGACATTTGACGACTACGAAATCCGCCGCTTGTGTTCGCAGTACGTGATCCACTACGCCCCGCTCAACGTGAAGCTGGCGCTTTTCGCGTTGAAGTTCTACTCCAGATTTGCCGAAGACCACGACCCGAAACTTCGAGCGTTGGCAATCAAGACGATAACCTCGGTCAACGTCAAGGAGTTCGTGGTGCTCGGGTTTGCCATCGTGAAAAAACTCTTGAAGGACAAAAACCCCCACGTTCGGACCGCCGCTACCTTCAGTGTGGCCAGACTATTCCAGTACGACCCAGAGCGTGCCGTTGCCGATGGCTTAATCGACGAATTGAACGAATTGCTTTATGACGAAAACCAGTTGGTGGTCGCCTACGCGTTGGCGGCGCTCAATTACGTCACGGAGAATTCTGCGCTGCTTAACCTTGCCATTGACAAGAACCACTCGCTCACTTTGACCAAAGGATTGACTCTGGCCAACGAATGGCGCCAGGTGTATTTGCTCAATGCGCTTATGTCGTTTGTGCCGCAGTCATCTCAGGAAGCGCTGGCAGTTTTGGAAGCGGTGCTCCCGTGCTTGCAGCATGAGAATTCTGCGGTGGTGCTCAACGCAACAAAAGTCATTGTTTACTTGAGCAACTACATCCGCAGCCCAGAAAACGTGTTCCCCGCATTGCCCAAACGGTTGGGCACTTCGCTTGTGTCGTTGCTTTCAAAAACGTATGAGATCCAGTTCTTGGTGCTCCGGAATGTCATATTGATTCTTTTGGGGAAGCGGTACCTCCTCGACGTGGAAGTCGAGCAGTTTTTCTGGAAGTACGACGACCCAATCTATGTTAAGGATACAAAGCTCGAGATTTTGTATCTCCTTGCGGACGAGTACAACGTGGGGGTAGTTTTTGGAGAGTTGGAGGAATACGCCACGGAGATTGACGTGCACATGGCTAGAAAGGCAATCAGAGCTTTTGGCAACCTCGCAGTGAAGTTGGAGGTGTCTGCATCTCAGTGTGTGGACATCTTGATTGACTTGATCTCGAACGAAATTCCCTACATCGTCCAGGAATCCGCTATCGTTCTCAAGAATATTCTACGCAAATACCCAGGACAGTTTGACCATGTTATCCCAAAAATTGTGCGCCACTATGAGCTCATGGACGACCCCGAAGCGCGTCTGTCTCTTTGTTGGATAATTGGACAATATTCGGAGACTCTACCGGTTGCCGAACAGGCTCTCAACTACTTTGTGCTGACGTTTCAAGAGGCACCAGTGGAGGTGCAGTATGCAATTGTCACAGCCGTTGTGAAATTTTATGTGAAGTCTCCCGTCAAGGGAGAACCACTTGTGGTGAAAGTTTTGAAGTATGCAACCGAAGAGACCGATAACCCAGACTTGAGAGATCGTGGATTTTTCTATTGGCGCATGATCACCAACAGCGCCAACGAAGGAGTCGATGAAGAGTTCCAGAAAATGACCAAGGAGGTGGTCATCAACAGCGATCCTCTTATTTCTTCTGATAACGATAACATTGACGCGGCCATTCTTGAGGAGCTCGAGTTGAATATCGGCTCGCTCGCATCCATCTACTTAAAATCAGTGCATCATGTGTTTCGCCTTTCCAAACGCAAACATTTGCCGGCTTCACCTGCATTGCAACCAAAAAGGAAAAACAGTCCGACGCTGACCAACAGAGCCACCGGTCAGCCGATCGAAGTGCCTCGCAGTCACAAGCACAAACCACTTCCAGGAATCAAGAGGAACGGTAGCTCTGCCAGTGAACTTACACCACCCACCCTGCACGATTTTGAAGATGTGAAGAAGGAAAGTTTTGGGCAGAAACTCAGCCGCAAGGCCTCGCAGATCGCTATTCGGAAGAATTCAAAGTATTAAACTCAAATTATCGGAGACGAGTCCTCCTTCTTGATGTTGCTAAGAGGTTTGGCAGCTTTTCTCGTTTCCACGATTTCGACATCAGGTGCAAACCGGACTGTTCTACCCTCATCAGAAATCGTCTCCGTATTGATGTGTGGCATGTTCTCCTCCGGGCCGTCGACAACTTGAGCTTTTAGTTCCTCCAAGTCATGTCCAATGAGGCTGCCGAGGATGATGATAGCAGCAGGCTTAGACATCACCAACATGTTTTCCTTGCAAAATGAACCAGAAACACACA
Organism: Sungouiella blattae; assembly: GCA_003706955.3. Lineage (NCBI taxonomy): Eukaryota > Fungi > Ascomycota > Pichiomycetes > Serinales > Metschnikowiaceae > Sungouiella > Sungouiella blattae. The sequence goes on along the minus strand of PPMS03000001.1, from coordinate 313,758 downwards.
GGGGACAACCCCATTCGCATTCGCAACTGGTCACCCTTTCATATGTCGTGAGGATGATTTGGTCGATAAACTCAAAAGTTTTAGCAGAGACGCCTGTGCCTCTCAGACCGCCTTTGGAGTCGTGGAAGATGAGTCTAGCCGGTCTTTTCCTTTTGCTTTGTCGCTGTGCAAACTCCTTTTCTGGTGCTTTGCACTCGGTGGCTATTTCTGCATCACCCAATGTCGAGACAAACCGAACGTTTGGATTGGTTGTAGCACCTCCGGTGATGAAAATGGGGAGAACGTTCATGATGGCATGCTGAGCAGCGTGAATTCCGCCTGCGGGACTCAATTTCTTCTCTTGGATTGCCTTGATTGCTGCGCTTGGAACATCGAGCCAAAGACCTTTAGATTTCAAGATCACGGGCGGGTTTTTGACTTCCACAGCCTCTAGAATTTCCAGCTTTCTGTTCACTTTGAAGTACCCAAACACAATGATTGTCGTTTGGATTTTACCAAAGAAAACAGGAATATCGGACGGGCTGTCCAAGTTCGGTGGTTGAAGCCTTTTCACCAACTCAATTTCCGTCGGGTCAACATCAGAAAAGTCTCGTTGCTGAGTGATCCACGTCACTTTCACTCTCTCGACTTTGGCGAATTTCTCGTCAGGGTTGAATTCTTTTACGAGGTACGGCATACCTTGATGGAGAAATATACCACCCTCGTAAAGGGTGAAACTTGTTCTCAGCTCTTCAACCTCCTCGATGACGACGTTTCGGTTGTTGGTGATGTCCACCACCGCATAGTGGGTTTGTTCAATAGCACGCAACGACACTTTCTCCGATGGCCACGGGAGATATCGTGGATCTGTTCGGTAGGTACCTCGATTGTCCACATTGAGCTTCTCCTTGCATAGGTTCTCAAAGGTAAGGGTCATTTTCGGTGAGTCGTGAGGCGAAAACCATTTCCGGTCCTTTTCAAGGTCAATGGGCCACTCAAACGCAGCACACTGAAGGTGCATCGACATGACCATCTGGTTCAGACTGCCGTCCAAGATTCCTTCCACACATAGATCCTCGTACGAGTTTTTATCACACAATTCTTTCGGGTTTTTAAGGTAGTAGCGGTCCACCGGGTTTCCTCCACACACTAAGATGGCAAGACTACCCTTTGAGGTTCTGCCACGGCCCGCACGTCCAAACTGCTGGTGCAAATTCAGTTTCAGGCCCGGAAACCCGCAGGAAATGACAACGTCCAAGTCAGAAAGGTCGATCCCCAATTCCAAGGCGTTGGTGGCCACTATAGCTCTGAGCTGGCCATTGAACATTTTTTGCTCGATTGCACGGCGATCAGACTTGGAGTATCCTCCTCTGTATGACATGACATCGTGCTCGTGCAAGCCTGTCCATTCTGGGAAGTCCTTGGATGCGATAAGCGTTCTCACTTCCTTGATGAGCAACTCGCAAACTTGCCTGATTGGACAGAACACAATGGCCTTGATCGTGGGCAATTTGCAGAGCAAATGCACCAAGATTTTCGCCAGTTCCCCAATGATGTTCTCTCTGGGTAGATAGGGCGATTTGATCGGGGACTCGACTGAGGTGGCCAGCTTCAACTTTGTCTGTGGGACTTCTCGCTGGCCCTTCTTGTTCATCAACACTGGCGGTTCCCACACCACCAATTTCTTCTCTGTGCTGGGGCTGCCGTCTTCAAAAATGTGCTCGACGGATCCCGAGTCAGGAATGGCGCAAACCGTGCGGAAATGTGACTCCGGGTTCTTGATGGTGGCCGAGCAGGAGATGTAAGTCGGAATGGACGAAAGCGTCAACTCAAAGATCAACCGGTTGAGCCTGGTCATGACATAGCTAACGTGAACGCCAAACGTGCCCTTATAGACGTGCAACTCGTCCATGACAATGTACTTGAGGGATTTTAAGAACTCTTCCCATCCTCGGGGCTCGAAGGAGTTTTCTGTTGTGTGGTTTGGGAGAATTGCCGCATGGATAGCATCTGGGTTGGTGAAGATGATATCGGCAAAATTTCTGATTCTTGGCCGGTCTTTGGACGCCGTGTCCCCGTCGTAAGTATCGACGGTGATTTTTCTGGGGTATTTCGGCAAATGGCTGATGAGATCGTTCAAGTGGCGCTTCTGGTCTTGCGCCAATGCTTTTGTCGGGAATATGAACATGGCAGTAGCAGTTCTTCGGTTTGTGTTGATCCCGGCGTGGATATCTCGAATAATGTCGTTGAGAATCGGGATTTGGTATATGAGGGACTTGCCAGAGCTCGTGGACGTGCTCACAATGACATGTTTCTTCTCTTGTGCTATTGCTCTTATTGCCTGTGCCTGGTGCAGATATAGACCTCCCTCGATGGCATCTATGCCTTTAAACTGCCAAAGTGCCTCGACCAAGTCTGGCTCAATGAGTTCTGGGTCGATCAGCTCGAGCTTAGCTGGCCGTTGTGGAGTTAAAGTAGCCGTCACCAGGATCTGGTCTCGAAAAAGCGGTTTCTGCTCCAAGGCGTCCATCATGGTGTCCAAATCAGGCTTATCGATCGAAACAGGCTCTGTTTCACGCACAGCCATCATATCGACCGGGTCGCTTAAATGTGCCGGCTCTGGGATCTTCTTCACTGTGGCTTCAACCAACTTCTTGAATGGAACTCCCTCTTCCACATCTTCCTGGGTGAACTCCTCCAAGTATTTCTCCACACAACCTTTAAACGCTTCATTTCGGCCCTTTATGATCGCCAGTAGCTGTTCCTGCGACAACAGGTCCACGCCTAACTTATTTGTAGTCTGAAAGAATTCTGGTGCTGGCAGAGGTTCACGTTTCTGGCGTTTATGGTAGTTCCAGTCTTTCCCCTTGAGAATCGAACCAATGCCTTGCGTTCTGACGTCGGTGAACTCGAAAATGAGAAGCTGCTTTTCGTGCTTTGGCTCGGTCTGTCTGCTGATTGCCTCATATGCATCATCAACAGTCTTTGGCTGATTTTGAGAGTAGCCTTTGTCCCACGAAAACTTGACTTTCTCGTTGAGAGCGATCTGGTTTTCGTCCACGTACTCGAAGGTTACGTGTCCGTCCGGAAGGAGGTGCTTGATCATCTGTAGATCTAGTCTGGAGATGTCATCGTTCAATTTCTGGAGATGCTCGAAAGTTGGGATTGTGTGACGCGAAAACGACGAGAGAAACGTCAAGTGCGTGTTGATCTGCTTGAACTTGCGGAAAAGACCGTTGAATGGGTCCGGCCAGTCCATGAAGGTCGGGTTTCTTACGGAGTTGGAGAAGAGGAAGCAGAAGGTAGTAGTATTTACGTGCAGGACGATAATATATGGTTTGATCTGGCCAGGATGGTAGGCAAGTTGCCAGGCAGATTCTCTGAATTATCTGAAAATCAATCCGAGCCAGCGATTTCCGATTCCTTGAAAACTTTGCAGATCCACCAAATCACCGGTTGCTTCCACTGTGCAAGTATTGGCAGCAAGAGATACAGCCACTTCCTGCAGAATGGATGGAGCAACCCACAAAGAATGATGCCTGATCTTAGCACGTTTCTGGCCACTACTTCTTTTTCTTTGTTGTCGTTCTGGTTTCTCAAGCTGCTCAGTCGACACTAATAACACGAAAACAGAAAAAACACCTCTCACGAATCAAATATGGGGCTATCCAAGTTGGTAGATAAGGTCAAGAACCACTCCATTTCAGGACTTCCTCAAGCCGATCCGGCGATCTCCGGCAAGCCGACAAAGAAGCAAATCTACCAGTCGAGATACAACTTCGGAGTGAATTTCGGCGGGTGTTTTGTGGGCGAAAAGTGGATCTTCCACAGCATTTTCCCCGATGGCACCAACTGCGAATTGGAGGCCGTCACGAAGGCGGCAAAAGACGACAGAGACGCCGCGAAAAAGAAATTGGAGGACCACTGGACGTCTTACGTGAACGACGATGACTGGAAATGGCTCCAGGACAACGGTGTGACCGGAATTCGTGTACCTTTGGGGTACTGGAACATCGATGGAGGCAATTACACCAAGGGCACGAAGTTCGAGAAGTATGCGGACATTTACAGCAACTCGTGGTCAATATTCAAGAAGAACTTCGTCGAGCCTGCGGGGAAGCACAATATTGGCGTTTTGGTCGACATCCATGGGCTTCCTGGAGGAGCCAATGGCAATGATCATAGCGGAGAAACGAGCGGCGGGTCTGCTGAGTTTTGGGGCAGTTCCTCGAGCCAGAAGCTCGTTGAGTCGGCGCTTGCGTTTGTTGCCAAGGACTTGTCTTCGTATGAGAACATCGCCGGCATCCAGATCGTCAACGAGTCGGAGTTTTCCAATTCTGGTCTGAAGCAGAAATCCTACTACGGCGCCGCCATCAAGGCCATTCGCCAAAACGACAAGTCCGTGCCCATCATCATCTCCGACGGGTGGTGGCCCGACCAGTTTGCCAAGTGGGTCCAGGAAAACCAGGATAAAGGAACGAGCTTGGGGGTGGTGATTGACCACCACTGCTACCGGTGCTTTGACGACAAGGACAAGGGCAAAAACGCCGACCAGATCATTCTGGACTTGCAGCAGGATCTTCTCACCAACATCAACGACAATGGTAACGGCGTCGACTTCATGGTAGGCGAGTGGTCGTGTGTTTTGGACGGCCAGACTTGGGGAAATAGTGGCATGGACCCAAACGACTACGGCAACCAAAAAAGAGCCGAGTTGGTTGGCAAGTACGGCCAGCGGCAGCTCGAATTAATGACGGAGCGGGCCGGTGCTGGCTCGTATTTCTGGACGTTCAAATTCGAGTCTGGCAATGGCGGCGAATGGGACTTTCGTCAGATGTTGGGCAAGTCCTTCCATGCGCCACAAGTGAAGGTGCCAGATGACAACCAGTTGCACCAGCTGTTGGATGCCAATTTCAACGGACACAAGGACTACTGGAATGGACAAAACCCACACGAAAAATACGACCACGACCGATACAAGGATGGGTTCACCACCGCGTGGAACGATGGAGTGGAGTTTGCCAAAGCTGGGTCGCTCATAGGCCGGAGGCAGGCAGTGAAAGCGGCGAGATTGCTGGAGCACATCAAGAGCAAGGGCAACCTGCCGCTTATCTGGGAATGGGAACAGGGGTACGACAAGGGCGTGGAGGAGTTCGTCAAGGCATCGCGGTGAACATTAATAGTGTGGAGTAGGAGTAATACTACTGACTCTCGAAAAAAAAAAATAACGGCAGTACTCGGAGGCACGGCAATAGCACGCAGAGAGCGTAAATCAACTTTTTGGGAGTAAACCAATTTTCGTGGCTATTGCAATTTTTGTATGGTTCATTCTCAGATCATCTCGACCACACATGAGCCAGTTGCAATGCCGAATGCGGCCTAAATTGAGCCTATCCGGGAACCATGCAGGACGATATCACCAAGCAACGAAGCTGTAAATAGAACAGAGGGGGCGTTGCAAACAGAGGGGCGTTGCAAAAAAGAAAACTTCTCGAGTTTTTAAGGAAGAAGAAATTCAAGTCACATCATTATCAGCACGCTGGCCGAGCCACCCAAAATCTTTGAAAACCTAACACCCAGATCCTGGTGCTGGTCCACCCGCTGGCTGGCGGGCTGGTTTAGGAGTGACCTGGTGTACGGGTGCGCTGTCGGTTGCGCTACCGTGGGCAGACAACAAAGGTTGACCACAGAAACCGTAGCGTTAAATTAAAGAAAAAAACAGAAAAGCAGGAAAAAACAATGAAGGTTAAGTTTACAATCAGCGGGAACCGTCGCATTTATATATCCCCGCCACTCTCACAAATAATTATTTGCAGCATGTGCCCCAAGTCCTGCAGCCCCCATTCCGATATATAACCCCCATATCCTCGCCACTTGCTTCTATCTTATCAACCACTTTTCTTTCAATCCCTGGCGCTTTCACCGATCGCTCTCTCGCTGATTTTCAAAGAAATAGTGTCAATTACTCGCCATGAAGTTTGCAACCCTCTTGGCAATTGCTACCGCCCTCACCGGGTATGTGGACGCTAAGAAGTTCTCCACAAAATTGAACAAGATCCCCGTGGAGGAGTCGTTAGACGCCGCCAGATTTTCCGAGTACACAAACGCCTTGTCTCAGAAATACATGAGTGCGTTTGAGGCAGCTGGCTTTGGCGCCGTCAACGGCGACAATGCCCAGCAAGTTGCCGAGGTGCCATTTGTGCTGAGCAGCAAGCACGAGGCTCCTTTGACCAACTACTTGAACGCCCAGTACTTCACAGAGATCCTGTTGGGTACTCCAGGCCAGACTTTTAAGGTCATTTTGGACACTGGCTCCTCCAACTTGTGGGTGCCTTCGCAGGATTGTGGCTCGTTGGCGTGCTACTTGCACACCAAGTACGACCACGAGTCCTCTTCGTCGTACAAAGCCAACGGCACCGAGTTCTCGATCCAGTACGGTTCGGGTGCCATGGAGGGTTACGTGTCGCAGGATGTGTTGACAATTGGTGACTTGGTGATTCCTCACCAGGACTTTGCCGAGGCCACTTCTGAGCCTGGCTTGGCTTTTGCTTTCGGCAAGTTCGATGGTATTTTGGGTTTGGCCTACGACACCATCTCTGTGAACAAGATTGTTCCTCCTGTTTACAATGCCATTTCGCAGGGTCTTTTGGACTCGCCACAGTTTGGTTTCTACTTGGGCGACACCAACAAGGACGAAGAAAACGGCGGTGTGGCCACTTTCGGTGGCTACGACGAGTCCTTGTTTAAGGGTAAGCTCACATGGTTGCCTGTGAGAAGAAAGGCGTACTGGGAGGTGTCCTTCGACGGAATTGGATTGGGTGATGAATACGCGGAGTTGGCCCAGACAGGTGCAGCCATCGACACCGGTACCTCGTTGATAACGTTGCCTTCGTCGTTGGCCGAGATTATCAACGCCAAGATCGGCGCCACCAAGTCGTGGTCTGGCCAGTACCAGGTGGATTGCGACACTCGTGACAACTTGCCAGACTTGACGTTGACCCTTGGCGGGTACAACTTCACATTGACCGCATACGACTACACGTTGGAGGTTTCCGGCTCGTGTATCTCTGCGTTCACTCCTATGGACTTCCCTAAGCCGATCGGCGACATGGCCATCATTGGAGACGCCTTCTTGAGAAGATACTACTCCGTGTACGACTTGAAGAAAGACGCCGTCGGCTTGGCCCCAGCCAAGTAAGTTTGCTCGGTTCACCTGAAGCTTTCTTCATTGTCCTTCCTTATATACTGCTAAAAAAGTTTGCCCTACCAGCTCACGAGAACGTAGCCACTGTGCCATGGGCAAGGGCGATCTGGAACGCAGTGTACTTGATATAATCGCTTGCCTGCCAGAGATAGCTGTCCATGTGCATAAACGGGTGAGGAACCCCAGGGTACCGTTTGTAGACCACCTCGTTGCCATTTTGCAACAATTTGGCAGCATAAACCTCACCTTCGTCTCTCATTGGGTCACAACCGGCGGTGACAACAACCGTCTTGGGCAAATTGGAGAAGTTGGGTGCCGTGAGTACGCTCTTGTACCAGCCGATTTCCTTAAGTTTTGCTTCTCTCTGTTTGGCGTCCGTTGGGAGTGTGTCCCATTTCAACTTGTCGAAATAGGTGATTCGCGACCAGTTCAACGTTGGAGCAAACTCAAACTCTCTCACCGAGTCGTACGGCGAGTCCTGGGCACTCTTGTACCCTTCCACATCGTCCACCTGTGGAGTTCCTGCAACACAGAGAACAAGTGGGATGTTGCTGTCTCTTGCCAAGTGGGACACGATGAACGCGATGTTCCCACCCACAGAGACACCGCCAATGGAGATGGAGTCGCTTTTCACCTTCAATTCCGCGGCGTTTTCGTACACATACTTCAACGCATAGAAACAGTCGTTGATGTACGTTGGGTAGGCGTAGTCGGGCACCAACCGGTAGTCGACGTCCACCACAACAACACGGGCCAAGTCCACGTAGTGGCACAACACGTGTTTCTCGGTTTCCAAGTCGCCTAAGCCGCCGCCTCCGCCATGGAAGTCAATGTGAACAGGGAGAACATCATCGGGCTTGACATCGTTGGGTCTGTAAACTCTGATGGGCACCTGTGCGCCGTCAAAGGAGGGAAACGTCAAGTTCTCGACGCTTTTGATCTCCGGGAACTCGCCGGTACCATAGGAGTAGATCTTGGAGTAGTTTGCTCTGAGCTTATAGAGGTCGATGGGCTTGTTCGGGATGTTGGCGACGTGCTTGTTGTACATCTTGACAAACACGGGGTCCATTTTCGCCAACACATCCGGGTGGATCGGGTTCACTGCCTCGTGGGCCTGGGTCATTTTTCGGGTGGAATGAGAGGGTGTTGTTGGGTGGGTTAGGTTGAGTTTCCACGTTATATAGGAGGAAAATTCCGCCGGCGTCGCAATCGCCCAAGGCCGCCACCGGCGACTTTTCCGCGTTTGCGACCGATGCTGATAGCCTCCGTGCAGGCGTATCGCATCGAGCTAAACCGATAAGACCCTGCAGAATGTTTAAATTTCCGCGTTCCCGGCGGGTTTCCGCTAGTGAAAAATTTGGAAATACCCATGACCAAACAGCACAAGAAGTTTCTCATCAGCGGCGCCGGCATCGTTGGTCTCGTGACCGCACAGGCGTTGAAAGCCCGAAACATCGACTTTGTCATCTTCGACAGGGACGAAAACGTCCACTTCAGAGAAGCGTCAGGGTGGGCCATAACTCTCCACTGGGCGCTTGATACGCTTTTGAGCTTGTTGCCCTCGGACCTCGCCAATGAGATCTTCGAAGCGCAGGTGCGCCGCGACTTCCACCAACACGATACGGGCAATTTCAGGTACATCGACGCCAGCAACGGCAACACCATCGTGTCGATTCCGCCCTCGCGCAGATTGAGAGTCAGACGCGAGCAGATCCGCCGCACGTTGCTCAAGGGCATCGAGGTCCAGTGGGACTGCAAGCTTTCCAAGATCTCCGAGACTCCAACAGGAGTGAAAGTGACGTGCGCCAACGGGCAGGTTTTCGAGGGCGACGTGCTTTTGGCGTGCGACGGAGCCAACTCCACCGCCAGAAAAATCTTATGCGGCAAGCACGGCGAACTCCACCAGTTGCCGCTCCGGTTCTGCGGGGCGAAAGTGCCGATGTCCGGCGCCGAGCAGAAGCAGATCTCGGCACGGTTCGACCCGCTTTTGTTCCAGGGCACGGTGCCGTCCAACGAGACGTTCTTCTGGTTCTCGATGCTCTCCACGCCCGACTACACCGGCGAGGACGACGTCTACTACGCGCAGGTCAACCTCTCGTGGAAGTACCCGGCCGACGAGCCGTTCGCCACCAACGAAGAAAAGGCAGCCGCCCTCTTGAGCCACGCAAAGGGCCTCGACCCACACCTCCACGGGTTGGTTGCACGAGCAGCGCAGGATCCGCTGAAATTGCTCGAGATCAAGCTCGCCGACTGGCCCAACGTCGAGTGGGACACCCGCCACAACCGCGTGTTGCTTCTAGGCGACGCTGCCCACGCCATGACCATGTACCGTGGCGAGGCGGCTAATCACGGTATTACCGATGTGGGCGACCTCATGAAGGGCATTGACGAGTTTTGCGGCGGCAAAAAAACATGGGACGACGTGGCGACAACTTACTGTGCCGCTGTAAAGGCGAGAGCGGGTAAGGCGGTACTTTTGTCTCGGCAGGCGTGTCTTGATGCCCACGACATGCTGAAGATCAAGAAAGACCTGGACTCGCCGTTGCTTGCGTTGCGGAAGCAGAAGTAGAGCAGAAACCGTAGAGTTGTTAGAATTGCGGGCTTGAAGTCGAAGAAGAATATAGTGATACTGGACCTTGAGGTGGGTAGCGCGAAAGAGCACTGGATGGGTAGCATGAATGTGTTGCATGAAAGTGTAGCATGAATGAGCACTTGATGTGTAGCATTTGATGTGTAGCATGAATAACATGAATGTGCGGCATGAATGTGTATTAGCACCAGGTGTGGAAGCGCCTCCAAAAGACCGTCACTTGAAATTGGCGCCCATGTTTCCGATTCCCCCTGTAGTTCTCGCTTGTATATCTTTTATCTTTCCCGCGCTATCAACACCGCGAAAATCTCCTACTCACTTCTTATCATGAAAAGGTCTTGCGACCGCTGCCACAAGCGAAAAGAGCTCTGCCGCGGAGAAAATCCCTGTGATCGCTGCATCAAGGACTCCGTCATCTGCCTGTACGACCGAGCAGTTCTAAAAAACGGGCGCCGCAAAGGCCCCGACAAGATCACTACCCGCGGCAAATACAGCAAAAACGGGTGTGTGGCGTGCCGCAAGCAGAAGAAAAAGTGTGACGAGGTCAGACCCACGTGCAGCAACTGCGAGCACCGGCTGCGGGCGTGTTTCTACTCGACCAGCGACCACCTGGCCAAAACGCCGGCAAGTGAGAGTTCAAGATGGATCGGCCAGCCTAGCGAGTTGGCGCTCACGCCGGCCACGTTTTTCAGCACCACCGAGAAGATGTTTCTCGATCTGTTGCTCGATAGCTCACTCTTGGGCGACGCCCACTCGGATCACTCGACGCCGTCGGATGGCGGTGGCTACGAGGAGCAGAAAATGGGTCTTTTGGCCTCGTGCATGTTGAACACGGTGGGGATCCCCGACCCGCAGCGCGAGTTGCTCTGCTACTTCATCGACGAGGTGTCCATGCTACTATTTGCCGACAAAACCACCACGCGGTTTCTTGCCACCGTGATCCCGCTCTGCTTGGTGGATTCCCGCGTGCGGTACCCGATCCTCGCCATAGCGAGCTCTCACAGGCTCAACAGCACCGCTGACGCCGACTACGAGATCATGCGAGACGCTGTGAAATACAGGGGCATGGCCCAGTGCTGCTTGGCCGGCAAAAACAGCGATTTCTACGACGACACCGAGAACGTGCTCTTGAGTCTTTGCCTAGTGTCGATCCAGGAGATTTTCGAGGGCAACTCCCTATACTGGAGCAGCGCGCTCCAGAAAGGATCCGAGGTGATCCAGGCGCGCGGCGGACTCAAGAAAGTGTCCAAGATTTCTCCGTTGTCCATTCAGTTGTTCTGCTACCTCGACCATGTATCATCGCTCAGCACCTGTGCCACTCCTCATGTGGACAGGTCGAGGAACAACCCGTACTTCAACTACAACGGGAACCACGTTGAGGATATCTTAAACTGCAAGTTTGGCTTCCGCTACGGTATCGCCGGCGAGCTCTTCAAAATCATGGGCAATATCTCGACGTTGGCCGGTCTACGGTCGGTGCGGCATAACTCGCTAGAACACGAAAAGCAGTTTGACTCGCTCGCAAACTTGATCGAGATGAAATTGCAGAACTGGACCCCCTCGCATATCGATCTCGCCGACAACTTCTCGCTTGATGACGATTTGGACTCGCGCAGGATGAATTTATCGTCGTACTGGCTAGCACTCCAATGGTCCTGCTTTTTGCGCCTTCACCAGATCAAAGAAGGATACAACCGGAAGGATTCGAGGGTCTCCGCGTGCTTGATGATCATTTTAAGGTCATTGAAGTCTATACAAAACACCACTGAGATTGAGACGGGCCTCATGTTCCCGCTAATCATGGCTGGCGTGGTGAGTGTGGAAACGGCTGATCGCGATTACATCTTATCGCGCATTCGGTCCATTAGAGAGAAATTGCGATTCAGCTACATCGGCGAGTTTGAAAGATTGCTTCATGCCGTATGGGCTAAAGACAACGAGGAAGGTGATTGCGTGAATTGGGCGAAGATCCGCTTCTATCAGTTCCCTGGGTTGGTTATGTTCTGATAAGCGTGCACACAGTCACCGGCGGGTTTTCGCGATTCCGACGGAATCACTTATATACTGATAACGCATCGCGCTGACAAACTACCAGTGGAAATTTTACCCAGGTTAGAAGTTCAGCAAAAATGACTGCCCACTCATGGAAACCTTTGGATGTTGCTATACTAGGAGGAGGTCTCGGTGGTCTCTCGGCCGCAATCGCTTTACGGAGAGCGGGCCACAATGTGACCATCTATGAAAGATACGATTACGCAGGAGAAGTCGGAGCGTCGCTTTCTTGTGCCTCCAACGGTGGTAAATGGTTGCACGAATGGGGAATCGATCCATTTGAGGCCAAGCCGGTCATCTTGAAGGACTTGGTCAGACACGACTGGAGTTCTGGAGAAACAGAAGGTGTCTACTCTTTGGGAGACTATAAGGCCAAGTTTGGGTTCCCATACTATAACTTCCACCGAATTGACATCCACAATGTGTTGAAGAAATATGCAACCTCCGAGGAGGGAGCGGGCAAGCCATGCAAGCTTGTGGTCAAGCATAAGGCTGTTGAAGTGGACTACAAGACTGGGTTTGTGAAGTTTGACAATGGCAATGAGATCAGCGCTGACTTGATTGTCGCCGCTGACGGGATCAGATCGTTGACCAAGCCACAATTGGGAATCACTCCACAGGTCAGAAACCAGGACTCCTCGTGCATCAGAGTGCTTTTCGACACAAACAAGGTCAAGGAGTTAGGATTGGCGGATTTCTCTGAAAATCAGGCGATCGAGTTCTGGGGAGGCAAGGACAAGAACAAGATTGTGTTATCGCCGTGCTCAGACAAGAAAGTGGTGTCCTGCTACTGCTTTTATGCTGCCAACCCAGAAGATGTCAAGGACGGCTGGCACAACGAGATTCTGGTTGAGAAACTCTTGTCGTGTGTTCCTGACTTGGACCCCAAGTTGGTGGAATTGTTTGTCAAGTGCGGATATGAAATCAAGCAGTGGAGATTGTATGTTCACGAGCCACTTCCTTACTTCTACAAGGCTAGTGAAGATGGATCAAAGGGTGTGGCATTATTGGGAGACGCTTGCCACGCCATGATGCCTGACCAATCGCAAGGTGCGTGTGCTGCGTTCGAGGATTCTGGTGCATTGGGATACATCTTCTCGAAGAAGTTCAATCTCACTGTTGAGCAGGGATTGGCTCTCTACGAGAAGGAAAGAAAGCCTCGGGTGACCCGCATTCAGCAGGCGTCGTTGAGAGCAAGAGAAAACCTAAATGAGAGAATTGGATGGAGTTCTGAGGCCGATGGGCTTGAGAACAAGCTCACCATTGAGGAGGTGTGTGGCTACGACATGAAGAAGCACATTGATGAGCTCGTTGAGGGAGTTTGAGCGGACTATAGTGAATAAGACAGGCAGTAATCTAATTTATTTGTAGTTCAATCGAGACAGCAGCGCTGTCCATGTATTCCAACTTGACTTATGTATTCTTTCTTCCACGTCTACACCAACTTGAATCCTACTAATTCTGTAGTTGCCAAACATGAATTGAAGCAGTAATTAAACTACAAACCGGAAAAAGTCATCAACTGCTGGGCCAAGTCAGTCACGCTGCACTCCAATGATCTGTACTGAATGCCAAAAACCTCCTTTCCCTTGGTCGAGTCCGTGGTATAGTGTGTTCCTGTAATTCTCTCGCCTGGAGCTCCAACAGGCACCCCTTTGGCCACTTTTGGAGGCAAATTAGCACGCAAAGCGTCGGCAATTTCCTGGTTGTCGTAATCTCCGGCCGAAATTAAGAACCTTTGGTTCGAAGCTGCTGGCTCAGTCAACGCACAAACATGGTGCTCAGCCAAGTCTCGAACATCCACCCACACGGGGTTCCTGGTTGGCGGAACGGCGTCACAATCCATTAATTTCAGGATAAGCTGGTTGCTGAAGTTCAACTCGCTCAATTTGGAGATCAAAGCCGTCAGGTAGAGCGGACCAAATACCATAGTAGGACATAACACGCACAAATCAAATGCCGGCGATTTTTGCTGCATGAAATCCCACGCTGCTCTCTCGGCGATGGTCTTAGAAACCCGGTAAGCAACGGCAGGGTCTTTGGTGGCCACTCCGTCCTCCCACGTCAACGGACTGAAGTCCTGTTCTGTCAATACCTTATCAGGCTGAGCTCCCAAACTAGCATCGTACACCGCGGCAAACGACGAGGTCAAAACCACTCGTTTCACGCTCTCGGTTCTATAGGCAGCTTCCATGATGGCTTCTGTGCCCTTGAGTGCCGGAACAAGCAAATCGTCCACGAAATCGTTCACAGCGAAGTTGAAAGGTGACGCCAAGTGGAGAACCCCGCTGCAACTCTCCATTGCTAGAGCCATTTCGTCGGTGTTGGTGATATCTGACCCAATTGAGGCCAGGAGCAAGTGTCTTTTGTCCTCCGGAACGCAAGACTGTAACCTGTGGAATTTTTCCATTGACCGAGTGTGAGCTTTCACTCTGTAGTTGCGCAGCAACAATAAACCCACGCAGTGGGCGCCAATGAAACCCGTCGAGCCCGTAACCAAAATCGTGTCAGTGGCAGTCATGGTGAGGTGAATATCTTGCCACTCAGGGGCTCCCAAGATGTGTGTTGAAATAGATAGTCGTGTTCATCGGTTGTGTCGCAAATGCCCGAAACCCGCCGGGATTTGCGACCCGCCGGCAGATTTCGCCATTTGCGACCGCCGGCTTATCTCATGCATGCATGCCGCTGGAAATCTGCGGCTATAAGTACAACTAAATACTGATGGTACGAAACTGGCAACCACACAACTAACTTGTAATGAACACTGAAAAGGCAAAAGTCACTAGTGACATCGAGAGCCTCAGCAGCTCTCAAAGCTCGCCCGCTGCGGCGTCAGGTAACAAGAATTTGGACTTCATTCAGAACTTCGATCTTGAAGCTCACCCAGAGGAAGTTTCAATGAAGCAAATCACACGGAAACTCGATCTCATGCTTGTTTTCCCAATGCTTTTCGTTTACTTCTTGCAGTTCTTGGACAAGGTCTCTTTGAACTACTCGAACGTCATGGGTATGCCAAAGGACTTGGGATTGGTGGGAAACCAGTTTTCCAACCTTGCCACCTATTTTTTCGTGGCGTACATCTTTGGCGAGTTCTTCCAAGGGTATCTCTTGCAGAAGTTCCCCGTTCACCTTGTTTTGGGCGGAAACGTGGTCGTTTGGGGAATCTGCACCATGTGCTGTGCTGCCGCACAAAACTACCACGGAATGTTGGCGTTGAGAATTCTTCTTGGGTTTGCCGAGGCCGCCGTGACGCCGTGTCTTATTTTGCTCACCACAAACTTCTATGACAGGTCGCAGGCGGCGTTCAGAATCGGCATTTTCTACTCCGGGTTGGGGTTCGGCCAGATCTTCGGAGGATTGTTGTCGTTTTGCTTCCAGTTGGTCAATAGCACGAGCTTCGAGGGCTGGCGCATCTTGTTTTTGGTGGTCGGGTTCTTGAACATCGCATGCGGGTTCTACGTGGTGTTTTTCATCCCGTCGGAGCCGTTGACCACGAAAAAACTCACGCCAAAGGAGCAGTACGTGCTTTTGGACAAGTTGACCCAGGGCAAGATCGGCGTCAACAGCCACAAGTTCAAGCCCGAGCAGGTGGTGGAGATGTTGATCGACCCTCAGTGCTGGCTCTACTTGGTCATCTCGGCCACCATCTCGTTCTCGTCCAACACCATCTCGTCGTTCTCGCTGAAAGATATCGTGTCGTTTGGTTTCACCAGCAAGCAGGCTGCGTTGCTCAACATGCCCTCTGGCGTGGTCAGCATAGTGTCTTCGTGGCTCCTGACGTATTTCATCATGAAGGGAACCACACGGTACGTTGCCATCTGCGTTCTTCTTCTTCCGGCCATCTGCGGAGGTGCCTTGATGTCGTACTTGCCCAAAACCAACCAGGCGGGCCTCTTGGTGGGCATTTACATGATCAACTTCATCACTGCGCCGTTGGCAATCGTGTACTCGTGGGCGTCGGCCAACGTGGCCGGATCGACCAAGAAAATCGGCGTGACGTCGCTTTTCATCAGCATTGGGTTTGCTATTGGCAACATCACGGGTCCGCAGTCGTACCGCGCGGCTGACGCACCATACTACCAACCGGCCAAGATCTCGATGTTGGCGACGCAGGCCGCCAGTTTCGGGTTGGCGTTGGTGATTGCGGGCATTTACTACTTGAGAAACAAGAAGAGAGATTTGGAGGGGGAGTTCAAGACTGGCGAGGCCGAGGCGCTGGAGGTGTGGAACGACTTGACCGATTTCGAGAACAAGAGCTTCAGGTACACGTACTAGGGCAGGAATCAATTGTGACAAGGGAAAGAGTGTAGAAAGTTTAAGTGAGTAGTCCAGGTCAGAGGGGAAGAATAGTGAAATGCAAAGCAGTTGGAACGTTGAGGGCAAGCGCTAGGCAAAGAGGTGCAACTTCGAAATAATGTGAATTCGAAATCTGTGCCTTCAAAAATCCTGCCCTAATCCTTCAAAATACTGCCTACGACTGAAAGTCTCGACTCGCACTTTCTATCAGTGTGAAATTAAGTGCGCACCCAGCCCAAATAGGATAACTAATTGCAATGTCATGCAAGAGAACCCACCCTCAGAAACCATGGGCGGAAGAAAACTGGCACACGGGGTCGTCGTATTTCAGCCACACCCTCATTCCATTTCGTTTTCTCTCGTTTTTCTCGTTTTTCTCGTTTCTCTCTCTTTTTTTTTTTTTTTTTTTTTTTTTGCAGGCCTGCCCGTCACTAGCCGCACCTACATATTGAGCCGCACGTCCCGATCTGGACTAGCCAGCGCTCTATTTGCACTGATCCCTTCGCCTGCTGATCTGGCGATTCCCCCCAAAACCACTTTTTTCCTCTCAACCCATGTCGAAATCATCAAGCGAATGGCTGCCTTTCCTAGACGCCCGCTCCTATAGCTCACGTTCAGACGTCAACACAGACTTGCTACATGCGGAAACCCCACCCATGCCTGCTCGGTCCACATCCAGACCTTCTCCTCCACGGTCGATCCCACCGCCTCCACCGATGCTCGAGGTCGAAACAGACCTGTCGGTGTCGATAGAAATGTCCATCTCCTACTACAACATGTCGAACTACGGCGGGCTGTTCGATACGGTGGATTTGCTTCATGGCAGAAACCACGCCAGCATGCTGGACGAATCACCCGGCGATATCAGCGGCTCCGTCGAGACAACGTCTCCGAAATACGCCAACACGTCGCATTTCTCGCGGGAGTTCCGCGCAAGACCGTTTGAGGCTGCAGAGGTCGACCAAGTTCCCCCGCAGTTTTCGCAGTTCATCGTGGACCAGAACAACTTCGCTGAGGGCGAGCCTGCGGCGTCGTCGATGTTGAAGCACTCGCGCGACATTTCGGACCTGATGGGCTCGCAGGCGACGATTTTCTCCACCCGGCCCGACGGCTCGCTGACGTTGCGGAGCAGGTTGAAGTCGAAATCCAGACGGTCCAAGGCGTTCCCGGAATCGAGCAGCGTGCACTTGTTGACGAGACAGAAGGCGATCAGATCGAAAGAGGGGAGCCTTGCCTACAGATTCAAGCTCCGAATGCGCAAGATCGTGGCCAAGTTGAGAAAAAAATTCGCCCCGGTGTGGAACTTTGTGGCTGGCAGCAAGAGGGCCACCTCGTCGGTGAAAAGACCACAAAAGGGCAGCAAATTCTCGCTCGGCAGGAAAAAGACCAGGCTGCGGCTCACCGCCAGGCACCTGAAGATCTCGGCCCCGGTGACAAACCCCAATTTGGGCCACGGTGCAAGCCAAAAACCCGACGAAGTTGCCAAAGGTGGAAACCACCCTGCTGCTTCGACGCAACTCTCCAAGTACATTGCTGAGCAGCGCCACTTGAGTGGTGGACCATCCCAGGCGGCGTTTCTGGTCGAGTCTTCTGCTCCTGCGCCTCCTCCACATCTCGATTCGCTGGGATTAAAACAGTACCTCAACACGGCGCTGAACGACGCCGAGAAGGAGCAAAAGCGCGTCCAGCAGGCTTGGAAGCACTACTTGTCTGGGGTTGTCGCCCAGAGAATCAAGTTGAGACAGGAAATCGCCCTTTTCCAGATGCTTTTGGCCAACCAGAACGTGCCACTGCTCTACACCAAACAACAAGGCGACATTGCCTCGTCACACAACGCCAGTCTAGACCACGTGGAGCACGGCAAACGCACGGTTTCGGCGTTCTCGGCATCGGAATCCATGGTGTCCATTCCGGATGCCGCTCAGCTGGACGACGACATGTCCTCTCCCGAGATCGAGTCTGATGTCGAGAGTTTGGACCTGAACGTCGAGAAATTGCAACGCGTGCTCAATAGGAGGTCCATGTTGGGCGAGATGTTGGACTACGAGTCGGACACCCAGCTGAGTCTGAGTGGATCGATATATCTGAACACCTCGAGTGTTCCATTACAGAGCAGGTATGGAACGATACGAAGACACGCCAATACTGAAACAAGCTCGAGGTATTCAGACAGCAGTCTGCTGCCGTTCCCGAGATCAAACGGCATTCCGCAGAATCTCAACTTGCAGGTGGCGTAGCTACACTTGACTAACAAGTATCAGGTTTATTACAGGCAAATATATACAAGCGAAAAGGCCAAACTGTAAAACAATCAACTTAGGTTGGTCATTCGTTAGTCATGCATCCAGCTCAGGTGTTGGCAAGCTTAGTTTTGAGGCTCGGACTCGTTGGAGTTGTTGTTGTCGTTGTTCTTGTACAACTTCTCAAACACCTTCAACGACTCGTTCTGCAACTCCTCGGTCTTGGTCTTCAACTCGGTAGGGTCAACCTCCTCACCGGCCTGGGCCTTCACGGCAATCTCTCTCAACGAGTTGATGAGCTCTTTGAGCTTGTCAGCGTCAGCCTGCTCAATCTTGTCCTTGAACTCGTTCAAAGAGTTGTCGGTGTCGTTACACAACTGGTCGGCTCTGTTGGCAGACTCGATGGCCTCTCTCTTGGCCTTGTCGGACTCGGCGAACTTCTCGGCGTCCTGGACCATCTTCTCGATCTCAGAGTCGGACAAACCAGAAGAACCGGCGACGGTGATAGAGGCATCCTTGTTGGAGGCCTTGTCACGGGCAGAAACCTTGATGATTCCGTCAGTGTCAATGTCGAAAGTGACCTCAATTTGTGGGACACCCTTTGGAGCTGGTGGGATACCAGACAAGGTGAAGTTACCAATCAACTTGTTGTCTCTGGTCAACTCTCTCTCACCCTGGAACACTCTGATCTCGACAGAGGTCTGGCCGGCAGAGGCAGTGGAGAAAATCTGCGACTTCTTGGCTGGGATGGTGGTGTTTCTAGAGATCAATCTGGCGAAAACACCACCCATGGTCTCAATACCCAAGGACAATGGAGTGACATCCAAAAGGACAACATCCTTGACCTCACCGGCCAAGATACCACCCTGGATGGCAGCACCCATGGCAACAGCCTCATCTGGGTTAACGGCCTTGGATGGCTCCTTGCCGAAGATGGACTTGACGGTCTCAACAACCTTTGGCATTCTGGACATACCACCGACCAAGATAACCTCGGAGATGTCGGAGGTGTTCAAGCCAGCGTCCTTCAAAGCCTTCTTACATGGCTCAACGGTTCTCTTGATCAATGGCTCGACCAAGGACTCGAACTGAGCTCTGGTGATCTTCTGGTTGATGTGCTTAGGACCGGAAGCGTCAGCAGTGATAAATGGCAAGTTGATCTCGGTGGAGACAGTCGAGGACAACTCGATCTTGGCCTTCTCAGCAGCCTCTCTGATTCTCTGGATGGCCATTCTGTCCTTCTCCAAGTCAATACCGCTCTCCTTCTTGAAGGTCTCGACAATGTTTCTAACAACAGCAATGTCGAAATCCTCACCACCCAAGTGGGTGTCACCGTTGGTGGACTTCACCTCGAACACACCGGCACCAATGTCCAACACGGAGATATCGAAAGTACCTCCACCCAAGTCGAACACAGCGACAACCTCACCGTCGTTCTTCTCCAAACCGTAAGCCAAAGCAGCAGCAGTTGGCTCGTTCACCACTCTCAAAACGTTCAAACCGACAATCTTACCAGCGTCCTTGGTGGCCTGACGCTGGGCGTCGTTGAAGTAAGCAGGACAGGTGACCACAGCGTTGTTCACTGGCTTGTTCATGTAAGACTCGGCGGTCTCCTTCATCTTGTTCAAGACGAAACCACCAATCTGCTGAGGCGAGTAGTTCTGGCCACGGGCCTCGATCCAGGCGTCACCGTTGTCGTGCTTGACGATCTTGTATGGCACCTGGGCAAGGTCTCTCTGGACCTCCTTGTCCTCGAATCTTCTACCAATCAATCTCTTGGTGGCGAAAAGAGTGTTCTCTGGGTTGACAACAGCCTGACGCTTAGCTGGAATACCAACCAAACGCTCGCCCTCCTTGGTGAAGGCAACGATGGAAGGGGTAGTTCTGCCACCCTCGGAGTTCTCGATGATTTTTGGAACTTTGCCCTCCATGACGGCAACTGCGGAGTTGGTGGTACCCAAGTCGATACCAATGACCGGACCAGAAGGCGCGGCGGTCGACTGCAAACGGACAAAACGCTTGGCGGCGTTCTTGTATGAATTTCTGGCGGCCAACATGTTGAGTTCTGAAAAGAAGTAGTTGCTAAATTTCGCCGGGACCGGGAACAGTGAGCGTTGTATACTGAAAATTTTGAGGGTTACCCGGCGTGCACTCGCACTTTCGAGAATCTTCTGCGTGGAGCGGCGGAGGCAATCCACACTGGAACGATCTAATATGAGGAGGCCAGGGATTGTGACTTAAGTGGGAGCTATTTTGAATTTGCTACTGAATTTGTCGTCGATCCTACTCGGAGTTGCCATCGTGACTCGCACTTGAACCGCACTGGACTACTGCGTGGGTTCGCTGGGTCACGTGATGCGTCACTGGCAGTGACCATTCCGGGGCGGACGACTATCGGTAAACTTCACCCGTGACTGCTAGTCACGTGCACATGCAACAGGGCAGTGGCAGCCTTTGGAAGTAGCTTCAGCAATTGTGTCATTTTTTAATTCAGTAGCCCTACAGTCTCGGTCAGCACGCCAGCCTTTCATAATACATTACGAATACAAATAAAGAACAATAATAAAATACATGGCAGTCACGCCTCTCGTAACTTCTTTTCAAGGTCACTCCATCAAGTCTCGGGGTAGGTTCCCGTTCATGACCCACGTCAACGACTTGTCGCCGCGGAACTCCTCGATGTAGCTGATAATCTCCTCGGCAGACTTGCCGTATTTCCCCATCCCTCGTTCGATGGCATCACAGAGCTTTTTCCTTCTTTGGAACCGCTTCGACTCTTTCGATCGCGAGTCGCCTCGCCACTCGTGCTTGCCAAACCTCTCGTCCATTTCTCGGAGCGGGATCTGGCCGCGGAAACCTTTGGTGAATTCGTCGTAGATCTCCTTCACTGTCATCGGGTTGTGGAGGAAGTCGATGGCCACTTTTGGCTTCTTGCGTCCGGCCATGTTGTCGACGTTGACCACCTCGAGCCCCGGCATGGCCACCATGCCGTCCTTGTTTGCAGATTGCTGCTGTCTTTGCTGCTGCTGTTGTGATAGCTGGCTTTGGTTCTGGTTCACCTGCTGGTTTTGTTGTTTCAGAATGCGGTCCACGCTGTTCACGTTGCCGTTGGTCTTGGCAAACGCCCGCTTCCGGCTCTTTTTGTCGTCGAGGATATCTTTTGTTGCTGATTGCGCCTGCACTGCCGCCTGCGCCACTTGGTGGAGTTGTGGGTCCATGTTGCTGTCCAACAGCACCCCCTGAACGCCAACAACCCCTGGCACCGAAACAACGCCCAGCGTCTGTAGCGAGGGAATAGCCGCCGTAACGTCGTGGACCTGGTCGTGCACTTGGTCGTGGACCGAGTCCCGCACGGAGTCGTCGACCAGATCCTGGGTGTCGTCCACGTTGAACGGGTCGGAGGTCTGGATCGACTGTAGCAGGTTCACGATGGACGACACGTCCTTGTTGTGGATCAAGTCTAGTAGGAGCAGCGTGAGCTTGTCGACCTTCAGGTTCTGGAAATCGAGAACGTGCCTTAAATACGCCATCTCCTGGTTCATCGACGTCACCTCGTTCTCGAGCTTGGAGATCACGTCTGACACCTTGCCAAACGTCTCTGCTAGCGGTGCCAACCCTTGCTGGCTCGCCAGAACTTGCGAATAACCCAGGGTTAGGTGCTGTTGGTCGTGGTTCTGCTGTTGGTGCAGAAGATGATGCGGGAGGTGCTGGTGTTGGCCATGCTGGCCGCTGTGGTTCGAATGCGCGACATTATTGTTGCCGTCCGGGCCCGAAGAAACCATGGAAGTGTCGTCGACGGGAGATACTCCGCCTACTCCAGATGGAACCCCAGCCTGAGCTCTCAAGGCGTCCATGCGGCCTAACAGAGCGGTGGCGAGTGAGTTATTGGCCAAGCCACTCGAGTTCATTGCACGGGAGTGGAAGAAATGGGGAGGTTTTGCGACAGAGAAGGATGCGGAATGGCCAGGCACGAATGGGTGGATTCTTCAGGTTTGGTATTTTCTGGTGGTATAGATCGCGCAGGTTGCCAGGCTCCGTGCACGTGATCTGTGTCACGTGGGGCAGTTAGGGGCCGGGCGGCTGGGAAAACGGGTCAGCTTGGGTGCACGAATTGTACGACGATTAATTTCCTCGAGTAATTTATCTTGATTATTTCACTTTGGCTAATTTCCTGGCTCACGTTATGTGGAAGCGGTGCAGGGCACGGTGAGGTTCATTCTTTGCGAATTAAAGTGACGAGGCGGATTGCGGCCAAACGCCCAACGGCGCCAATTTTTGGTTGTGACTAACGGAAGCGTTAAAGAAGGCTTTACTTGCACTATTTCTTTGGAGTCTGTGGCCGATTTTGGATTTTTGGCGAGGACTCCCCACTTTTGCGCACTAATGAGTGTCGCAGCCCATTTAAGTATTCACCATGGAACCAAGCCATCAATTGGCAATTATAAGGATGAACAATGGAACAAAAATACAAATCCCCAGTCACAGAGACCTAACTACATCGTCCCAGACACCAATTGTGTTTAGCGTTCCGGTGTGTTGCACGTGCTGCAAGTTGGTCGCATGGGGAACTGAAATTCGACATTCCCAGCAGAATCCCACAGCCTACAATTCGGCCCGGAATAGGACCCGATTGCCGGTTCAGCACTGCCAGCACTTCGCAGGTTTTCTTGATGCTTTTTCTTCGTCACTGCCTCCGCGCTGTTACTTGATAACAAAATGTCTTGGCTGTGGCGCCGATAACAACGGTCGCCATGTCGTCTGGGCCAATTGTCGGGCGACATTCTGCAACGCCGTTGCGCACGGCGATACCCTTCCGAGTGCATGAGGACCCACCCCTCTTGTCCGGATACGACCTGAAACCCATGCAGGATTCCTGTGCGGTCGCATGTGTCCATCGACGGCGCGAAAATGCCGTGAATGTCTCCGAGGCCTGTTGTGGGGTTAGCCTCCTCTTTGTTGGAACCAATTCACTCATAACCTCTGGAAATTGAATGGCACATCCACCGAAGAACATTTCATGATACAGTCAGATGGACTCAATTGATGCTGGTCATATATGGACAAGTTGAGCACTCACAAAGTAGCCGAATGATTGTAGCCGAATGATTGTAGCCGTATTAATGGAGCAACCGTCGGCAGAAACCAACGTTATGATTTTCGTACTTCCAGATCGTCCGCCATAGAAACAGTTTCTCCAGTTATGTATTTGCCTCGGGCTCAAAGAACGAGATTTCCACCCGAATGGACTCAGAAGTATCTGCAAGTAGTGTCAGTTCTGTGCACCGCACTCGTACATCTTTGTGAAGAAGAAAACCTACACTCACAGCCTTATTCGTATGTGTCATCTTCAAATCCTCTCATTGCAATGGTGCCGAGGAAAGTGGCACCCACAAGTTTCTCGTTGATTTTGTTCCTTCCGCTTTTCAACTGTATTATTTGGGCCTGACAACCAGGGCGAGACTTTCGCCTCCGCAAATAGTGCGAGCGAAATCGTTAACCAACATTGACAGGACCCGTGGAGATAGAACAGTGTGAAGCAGCGTAGGATTCCAAAGAGGCGCTCATAACGTTCCACAAGAACGTAAAGAGAATTAGACACATTTAGTGATTGGTGTAAAAAGTACATACTGCACATTGGTATACATGCTTTGCAGCCCTAATTTCCTGGAAATACACGGGAGAGAGAGTACGATTACCTTTGGGGACTGCTTGTCACATCGATTTTCAGTCTCAATTAATTCATTCATACACTCTAGAAAACATCTAGAAGATCCACCCGAAGCACTTATCGTAAAACCATTTGATGTCCTTAGGATTGCCCTGGGCTTCTCTGATGGCCCTGTCCTCCTCGTCCTTCAACTGGAATTTCTCCTCCTCGGCGTCAATCACATCTCTGTAAGTGTCCAAGTCCACCTGCAGCGAAGGAATCAACTTCGTCTTCTTGATGATCTTGAATCCGGCAAACATAATGACAAACACTGGCAAGATGATGTATGCAGTGATAAACGTCTTGTAAGGGAAGTCGTTACCCAAGAACACCGTGAAGTTCTTGATGAAAATGAGCACAATGCAAATGCCGAGCGAGATGTACGATCCGTATGGCTGCAATGGCGAACGGTAAGCCAAGTCGGTCTTTCTGCTGATGCCCTGCACCTTCAAAGCCTTCATGAATCTGATGTGGAGGAAAAGAATACAAGACCAAGTGATCAAACCGGTCAACGACACGACATTGACAAAGTAGTTGAAGATCTCACTGGCCGACTCGGAAACGGTCATGTATCCCAAGCAGCAGAAAAGAGCGCCAAGCAAAATACCGTAGTATGGCACACCGTTCTTGTTGGTGGTAGCGAAAATCTTGGGGGCGTATCCGGCAACAGCCAAACCGTAAATGGTTCTGGAGCAGATGTACAAGTCCGAGTTAGCAGCAGACAAGACGAAAAGCAAGATACAAGCGTTGATCACGTGGTCCAACCCGGTGATCTTTGCGTTCTTGATAGCAATGACAAATGGCGATGCAGAAGCAGTGGAACCCGAAGCACTCAAAAGCAAGGGGTCGTTCGAGGCAACACACATTCCCAACAACAACACCGAGCAGATGTAGAACACCAAGATACGGTAGAAGGTCAACTTGATCGCCTTAGGAATAGCCTGTCTTGGTCTGGCACACTCAGCAAAAGTAATACCAACCAACTCAGAACCCATGTATGCGAAAATGGCAGTGACAAGCACCGACAAGAACGAAACAAAGCGGCCCAAGCTGCCTCCAACGTGCAATCCACGCGACTTCTCGGCGTACTCCTTAAAAGCACCAGGGTCCTGCCAGTATCTGAAGCCAATTCTGTCGTGAGTTGGAGCACCACCCAAGGTGATCACAAGCAACACAATGATGAGACCCAAACACGTCAACACCTTGAGGCACGACAACCAAAACTCGATTTCGCCAAAGAAACGAACACCAAGAATGTTGATCACCACAATGATCACCAAGAAAATCGTAATCCACACGCCCGAGTTGACGGAGTCGGTGCTCACCCAGTACGTCATGACAAGCGAGCCCGCCACCAACTGGTTGGCAGGAATCAACAAGTATTTGATCAAGTAAACCCATCCACATGCAAATCCAAGCGCCTCGTCAACGTATCTGGAGGCGTAACCGGCAAAACCGTCGGCCAATGGGATAAAGGTGGCGACTTCTCCCAAACCAGACAACACCATGTACACCACGAAACCAATAAGCGAGTAGGTGATGAAAACAGCACCAGGACCAGCGGTTTTCAACGCGGTACCGGTACCGATCAACAAACCAGTACCCAAAGCACCACCAATGGCAATCATGGACAAATGTCTGGCCTCTAACGCCTTCTTCAATTGTTGACCCTCCTCGGCTTGCGCATGCAACTGAGGGTTGGACATCGACACCGACAAGTTATACTCGGCGGTGTGACGCGAGAGCACGTCATCGGAGTCGATCTGCTTCTCGAAATCTTTCATTGGAAAATTGCTTGAAAGAAGAGGTGGACCAGGGCGCGAATTGCCTGGTATTTGAATGGGGTATCGCACCTCATCAGTGGCTGCGGTGGGTGCCAAGAAAACATCTTCTTCGCATAAACTGCATGCACAGCACACGGCAATGATAAGCGTTTGCGCTGGCGTTTGGGGCGTCGAGCCAGTTGGAGATTGTGGAATTGTTCGATAATTTTTTCTTTGCTGTTATCGGAACAACACCTGGTGTCGACACCCGGGAACACGGTGGCGGTTTACTGATCTTCCAGATACTCTTCTCACCCAAAAAGCCACACAAACCTGCAGATTTACGGAACATCTCGCGGGGTTGTACCTGGCATGACACCCGGACTCCCTTGCTTATGCAGCAACCTAACACAGAGATCACCCTAACTTTCGTAGTGGGTTCTCCCGGATGCATGTCACATTTCTTAGCAGGGTGACAAGTCCCGGAACGAGAGGGGTTTTGGGCGGAGCACAGTGGGCGTCGGAGGCTCCAGAAATCCGAATAGAGGAGGTGCGCCTGCACGCGCCCTTCGATGCTGCTAAGATCTCATCCCGGCTCACAAAATGCCAGTTATGGCCCCGCTATCTAGATAACGACCAAAACGGGATGGGAGAAAAGCAATTGCAACGTTGGGTGTGTTGGACGAGAATGGTCGTACTTGTCAGGTTTCCATTCGATTTGGGGGTTTGCGGGCAGGACCCTTAGTTTGGGTGGACAAGCACGTGTCCATCTATACTTGCCGCTTTTCCACCAGTCTTCACCTGCCAGTTTTCATTCAGTGTCCAATTTGAGTCGACGGTCTTGTACGTCGACGCTCTGTGCCGGGTGAATCAGAAAAGAAATGCTGCATAAGAGTCTTCCAACATTTACGGAGAGGCCGCGGACCGGCAGGAAATTTCAGAAACTCCCGGCAACTGGCAGTGGGACGGGGGCTCCACTTGAATTTCCCGTAAGAATCTCGAAAACAGAAAAACCAAAGTAGAAAAACCGAAGTTGGAAAACCAAAGCAGAAATACCACAGTACCAATCAAGAAAGAGCTTGCCGAACCTGACGCTTGCCGACGTAACCCCCCTGGTCCAAGAAATTGAGAAGCTTCGCCATGCAGTGTGCTATCAGCCAGGCTCCTCTATATAATCAACGACTGTTTTCTGGAAGTGGGACGGGTGTTCTGCGGAGCAGTATACCGTAACGGGCAATTGACCCGAAGCCACTGGTCGTTGAGTCGGGCTCTAGAGTGTTCGGTGCAGATTTGACCTGGAAATGCCAACTGCGCATTTGGCGGAGCCAAATTAGCACCCGTCGTTGGCTTGGCACAAGTAGCATGGGGATTATTTCGCTATGTTTGAGATGCGGCAGTAATTTCGGTTTTTGTGATTTCACCTTAGAATAGCGGGATTGGAGGAAGAGAATCACGGTGGGCAATTTCATGAACGGCCAGAAGTTCTCCCGCTCACAAATCGGCCAGTATATCACACCATCTCACTTGTATGTGTGGAAGATTGGACGCACATGGAACAGAATCCTGGGAAGTCTGGACGGATGTGGAAGGTTGGACGCACAACGAAATGCACGAACGTTCGTGGTGTTTCAAGGCATAATCATAGGTAGCAGTGGGACGTAAGCTCTAACATCTAGTTTTGCAAACTGAGGGCATCGGGTTGTTTTTCTTATTGCCAGGTCACAAAACAAACGTACGTGTCCGCAGACTATGTTCTCGCCAGACTCTCCGCAGGTTCCGCTGACAATGGAGACCCTGAAGTATTAGACTTTAGCATTGGGGTATCTCTGTTCCCAGAATTAAGAAAATTGCCCGCTGACTTTTGGCTTGGAACCGTCTTCACCCACATGAGCTTTCAGGCCACTTAAGCCCAGATCGTTAGCGGATGAGTGTTGTTAGCGGAACATACTGTCGTTAGCGGAGATGGCCATCATTGGCGATCGTTAGCGGAGTGGCCACTCACAATAGGTGGGCCTGACACACTGCAGCATTCAGGTTTCACCTCGGACTCCATTGCCGTTAGTGGCCCCAAACGCTCGCTCGTTGTCAATGTCCATATAGAGCAAACCCCGGTAATGGCGGTTGCAAACTCCATGGATTGTTCGGGCCGCCCCACATTATCTGCCTCTATCTGTCAATATCAATCTCCCAATCTCTATCTCTCAATCGCTCGATCACCCGATGTCTCAATCTCTCAATCTTCCAATCTCAAGATCCCACTCTTCCAATCTCAAGATCCCAATCTTCCAATCTCTCTATTTCCCGCTACCTGCCACGGCATTCAGTAGCAACATGATCATCTACAACGCGCCAGTTACCGCTTGTAACATACGAGTGGTCTTGGCACACGCCAGCTACTCGTGTTTTCTAAAGATCACCACAACCCAAGTTTCCGCTAAGATAAGTGGTGAAGGTGGAAGTTGTCCGCCGCGTGTGCAGTTCACCACTCACTCCAGCTGGAGATGCCGGAATTCGTGCCGGGTTCGTGTGCCCAATGCGCACAATTCCGCGTTTCTGGTGGTAGCTGTGTGGAATTCCGCTCTGCCCAGCCCTCCACGGAACGTTAATGATAACGGCTGATACCACCACTCCAGACCGTCAACAGTTTGATTGAAGCGCTGAAAACTCACGCTTGTCACCCCCCATTATCAATCACCGCCGCCAAGACATGTCTGAGTGGCATTCTAGGTGCCACCGGTGAGTGCCTGCGTAGCGGTGAACAGTGCCAAGAAAACCCGGGTCCCGCCGTGGTTAGGCGCTAAATTTGTTCAAGCCATGACAGATGGTCCTGAACAGTGGCTATCGGTGCAAGTGGCCCCCACGAGCGGAATTCGATTTCGTTCGTATTGCGCGGTGGCCCCCCGGACCTTGACCTTCGACTCACCACTAAGTCAGTGAACCCCAGACTAATGGCCATTTGCTGCAGTGGGAATTGTTCGCTGCAGTGCGAAAAATGGGCCCAGCACACGGTGCGGATGCATGGCGAATTCGACCCACGTTAGCGGGTGCGGGCCAATCGCGCAAAAAAAAAAAAAAAAAAAAAATAGAGGTGGCCGACCTGCACCGCTCGCTTATCCAGATCCGCCGCTTGACGCTTTCATCTGATAAGAGATTAGTATAAAGAAGATCGGGGGCCCCCAGCGTTACCCTTGTCCCCATCTTCATCACATTTCGAGCAGGACTCAACCATGGATAAGGAAGCCAAACTGTCGTCGTTCTCGGTCGACATCGAGAACATCGCTACCCCAAACAGAGACTACATCGCCTCGGGCGCCGCCGACTTCGACGACAGACTCGACGTGGCCAAGTACGGAACCACAAAGAGAAAGTTGTCGTCGCGCCATGTGTCGTTGATGATCATCGGTCAGTCCATCGGAACGGGTTTGTACATTGGTCTTAAGACGCCGCTCCGGACCTCGGGGTCGCTTTCGCTTTTCCTTGGATTCGTCTGCTGGGCATGCACCATGGTGTGGCCGTTGATGCAAGCGGTGGGAGAAATGTGCTCGTATTTGCCCATCAAGGGCTCGTTTTTGCATTTTGCCGCCCGTTGGTTGGACCCCGCGTTGGGGTTTGCCGTGACCATCATGTACTTGTACACGACGCTCATGTTTATTTGTGTTGAGGTGGTTGCGTTTGCCTCGGTCATCAGTTACTGGACCGACGCGCTGCCTGCCATCTTCATCACCATCGGGTTGGTGTCGATCTTGTTCTTCAATGTGTTTGGTGTCAACTGGTACGGCGAGATCGAGTTTTTCTCGTCGATCTTGAAAGTGCTCTTGATTGTTGGGTTGATGTGCTTTGGTTTGATTGCCATGTGCGGAGGTAACCCTAAGGGCGATGCGTTTGGGTTCCGCAACTGGACTACCGGTGGACTTTTCCGTGAATATCTCGCTTCGGGCGCCACGGGTAAGTTCTTGGGATTCTGGAACGTTCTTATTTACGCTGCGTTTGCTTGCGGTGGTGCGGACATGTTGGGCATGGTCGCCGGAGAGATCTCGTTGCCCAGAAAGAACATTGCCCTTGCGGCCAAGAGAACCTACATCAGAATCTACTTGTTCTACATTGGCGGTATTTTCTTCATGAACTCCTTGTGTGCGTCGACCGACCCTCTTTTGACCGCAGCCATCGAGTCTGGAAGAGCTGGTGCTGCCTCTTCGCCCTGGGTCATCGGTATCAAGAGTCTTGGTGTCCACGGATTGGACTCTTTGGTCAACGCGGTGGTGATGACTTCGGCATGGTCCTGTGGTAACGGTTTCACTTACGGTGCAGCCAGATCTGCCTACTCGGCTGCTTTGGCCGGCTACTTGCCCAGAATCTTCGCCAAGTGTTTGAAAAACGGATGTCCTATTGTTGCCGTGACTTGCTCTTTGGCAGTTGGCGCCTTGTCGTATATGAGTGTGTCTGAGTCGTCGAACACCGTGTTTAACTGGTTCATCAACTTGGCCACCACCGGAATCTTGTCGACTTACTTTGTCATGTGGATGTGCTACTTCAAGTTCAAGAGAGCCGTGAAGGCTCAGAACTCCGACCAGGTCGACGACAAGTACTACAAGGTGCCCAAGTGGTGCACGCCGTGGTTGCCATACTGGGCCGCATTCTTCAACTTCTTGGTGCTTTTCTTCAACGGATTCTGGATCTTCTTCCCTGGCCAGTTCTCGGCCGCCAACTTGTTCACATCGTACTTTGCTCCTGTGTTTGGCATTGTGCTTTTTGTGGGGTGGAAGTTCGCCAAGAAGACCCACTGGAGAACCGACGAAGAGGCTGACATCACTACGGGTAAAGCCGAGATTGACGAGGAGGAGGTGCTCGAGTTGGAGTACCTCCAGACGGTTCCAAGAAAGACGGGGATTTTGTGGAAGATCTGGTACAAGATTGCCGACTTCTGCTTCAACTAGCGTACTAATTTTTATGATAGAGACTGGAAACTGGCGTGTAGGTGGATAATGGGTGTAGTTGCCAATGTTCGGCAGAGTGCTCGTAACCAGAATACGAGCCCATACTGATAAGATCGACCCTGCAAGTTGTGGAGACAATTTGTAGATGTTGAGTTGCAGTCAGGTAGGTTTTCATCATTAAGCCCGGTTTGCTGCCCAAGGCATTTCACCTGGCAATTGTGTCCACGTTGCATTCGATTCCCGGATGTATGCACATGTCATCTGCACATGCCCTTATGCGAGCTGCGATGATCTGAAAATCATCAATACTGCCCCCAGATACAACCACACCACGCGGGGAAACGCACAGAACAATGCCGGGTGCTCTCCATCTGATACCGGCGCTGCTGTCGGTGCCGAAAACTGCTTTGAACTCCGAGAAAAATGACACACCTCTACGTGAGCGCATAACGCCTGCTAATACCGATGAGGACATCCACGGGGCTGAAATTGACGCCAGCGACGGCAGAAACACCGCCCAGATCAGCGAAAAGGCGCTTCTAGAAAAACTCTCGCCGCTTTTCGACGTGAAACAGACGTCGTATGGCGGTCGCGGGTGTTTCGCCAACTGCGCAATTCCAAAAGGCACAGTGGTACTTAATGCACGGAAACCAATGGGCAGCGGCGTTGTGCGGGCGTTCCGCAAGGAAGTGTGCACGCGGTGCTTCCATTACAACGACGGGAAGACGTTGAAGCACAGGTTGCACCAGAAAATCTACTTTTGCCTGGAAAACTGTCTTTCCAAGTTTCTCGCATACGACCCGCAAGAAATCTTGGCCAACACGTTGGTCCGCATGGAAGACATGTTTCTGAAGTGTCACAGCGATCAAGACGAGCAGGGAGACGTCAAATCATTTGGAAGCAGCGAGGAATTCTTGCGTCTGGTGGACGAAAAATGGGCGGAAGTGGCCGAGTGGGTGGTCCAGGTCACCAAGACAAAGCCAACAAAACGAGCGCGTTTTCACCCGCTGGTGTCCACCGAGGACTATACTGAGATCAGGTACGTTCTCATGACGCTCTACAACTTGTTCCGCGAAGAAAAAGCGTCGTTTTTGACTAAGGACTATGTCGCAGATATGGACGACGACGAGGCGCTCGCTTTCGAGAAGCATACGTTGGACCTCTTGTGTTCGAGTGAACTCAACAAGATAGAGAAGTACACGTACCTTCTCGACGCCTACGCCAACATTTTCAAGTTTGTGTGGTTGGTTGCACCCGATGAGTTTCGCCGTTATGTCACCCCACAGGCAGTGAGAGACATCATCGGGAAAAGTCTCACCAATGCGTTTGGCATCTGGTCTCCAACGACCAACGAAGACGAGGACCGCGAGTTCTTTGGGTACGGAGTGTATCCCTCGGGTTCGTTCTTCAACCACGCCTGCGAGTATAATGTCAAGAAGATCCGGAATGGCGCAAGCCACGACTACGTGACAGTTAAGGATATACAGCCAGGATCGGAGTTGTACATCTGCTACGGGACTCAAACTGGGGACCTGGTCCAGGAGAGAAGAAAAGCATTGAGCGAGTGGTTCTTCACATGTGGATGTGAAAAGTGCATTGCAGAAAGCAAATTGGTGTAAATAGGTTAAGCTAAGGGTATCATCAACATCAGCGAGTGAAGTCGTAGCTTTTGAAGAACTTCTTGAACTTCTCACAGTCGGTGGTTTCCTGGGCAACCGTCTGCCGACACTTCTCCCAGTAGATCCGCTTTGGGCTCCGCAAGTGGAACGCCAACACTCGCCTGGGAAACTGAAGGTCTAGTGACTTTCCGCCAGAGAGTTGTGCCACGTAGTGTGCTACCTTCTCTTTCGTGTGCAATGAGAATTTTAGATAGTTTCCACCGTCTAGGAGCTCCAACAAGCGAGGGTCGTCGTTTTCGAACTGAATGAAGCTCAACTGGGCATTCCGCTCGTATTTCTCGTTGTTCACTCGGGTTCTGTCGGCCAAAGCCTTTTCAAATGTTTCCTGAGCATCTGCTAGCGGCACAGGCACCATTTGTACATGGAAATGGATGTTTTCCGGTCTACTGATCTCGTAGAAAACAGTTGCATGTGACGACGGAAGAAATGCCTTGGCCAAAGCCGCCTGAAAGTCGCCCATCTCTTTGTATGCTAGAGACTTCTCAAGTGGAGCAGGCAAAGTCGGGCCGTGGTCAATAGGAATGATAATTGCGTGTCCAGAGAAGTCTCTGGTCTTGTTGGGTCTTGAAAGTGGCCCCTTGGCTATCGTCACGTACGAATGGGACCCAATGGCGATGATCATGTGCGCCTCGAGTTTCGGGTTCGAGAGACAGAAGTAGCACTCGGAGGGAGCCACCACTTTCACTCTCTTGGTGTTCTCCTGGTCGTTTGCATCTTCTGCATTGATACTGGTCAACTTTTCGAGCTTCTCGCCCGAACTGCTGGCGATCTCCGGCGAATCTTCCCGTTGTCTCTTGAGACTAGTAAATGGGTTCGATTCTGCGCCTGTGGTGTCGTCTTCGGAGCTGTCGATCGCAAAAGCATAGAACCACTTGTTTCCCGTTCCCTCCTGAGCCAAAGAAATAAATCGGCTGCTTCGGGTCTTGTCCCATGCGAAAAGTGCGTGCTCATAGAATCTGCCTTGTTCAGTTCCAACAGCAAAGTGATATCGCGGCCTGGCTGCTAACACTATGTTGTCGACCTGTTTATTCCCGACCAACGTGAGATGCTGTGTCTTCGCAACACCATATGCCCAGTGATACGACACGAGAATGTCCACTTGCGATGGTGTTTCTTGAGATCCAGCCTTGTTGAGGAATCCAACGGTAATTCCCGACTGGAGCTTCACCACCGCCCAGGATTTTTGCACGCACATGAAATTGGGCGAAACATCAACTATGGACCCTTCGTGGTCGGTAGTGCCCGTGAAATAAGTTGGCACTGCTGGCTCTATGCCTGGAGATTTGGCTGGAATGTTCCCACCGAGCATCAACACGGCCTCAAACGGGCCGTTCTTCTGGTGTTGCACATTGGCCTTCTCTATGACTTTATCAAGGCTGTCCGGGTCCGGATATAGCACCAAGATCTTTGTTTTCGCCATTGGTGTTGTTTCGTGGAGGTGGTGGTGTTCTCCAGATTAAGCCTATGTGTAGGAACAGCGATGCGATGGAGCATGTCTCCCCACACATAGCGAAAGACGAAGGAAGGACGATTGGAGCAGCACGAGATAGGAAACTTGTCCGTTCGCCAGTTGTAGAGTTGCTTTTGACTCCTTGGGGAGCCCTGAAGAGCATGCTATGGGTGTGATTTAAAGCCTCGGCGCTAACGAAAACAGGTCTGTCGACTCTGCCAATGAAGCAGTATTATGTCGGGTACGTTTAAATACCTTATTACATTGTATCAACTTCATTTCCCCGTGGTTCGTCTTGGATTTTCCCCCGTTTGAATGGCCCAACTCCGTTAGGGCACGGGCCCTCACTCTCGCTGTAGTCACGTGCATGACGTTCTCCTCGCGCACCTATCTATCTGCAGTAATATTTCCCTGTGCAGTGTGGAAAATTTTGTCTACCCTCACGAAAAAAACTTCCCGAATTCTTTCACCTAGTTATCACAGCAGTATAGAAAAATGGGTAAATCGTATGTGTGTCCATGCCATGAATGACTTGATGAATATGAAGAGATCAGCAACATTTGCAGCTCCCAATCCAGACTCCGCCGTCTTCTCCCGTTCCCGTTGACTTTTGACGAAATTTTCCACAACTCCATGGATCCTCAACCTTGAGCAAGAACAGTCCCAATGAACAAGAGAAAAAGTTTTCGCCGATGAGTGTGACATCCAGATAGTCGCCACTTGTTTCACAACACAAATTTGCAATCAGAATCGAATGATCTTCCTCATTTCAAGTCCCCCAGTCCCATTTTCAACATACTAACAATGCAGTCGTGGTTACAGATCTGGTACTCGTTACATGTTCCAACGTGACTTCAAGAAGCACGGGGCAATTCCATTGTCCACCTACTTGAAGGTCTACAAGGTTGGTGACATTGTTGACATCAAGGCCAACGGTTCCATCCAGAAGGGTATGCCTCACAAGTACTACCACGGTAAGACCGGTATCGTTTTCAACGTGACCAAGTCTTCTGTTGGTGTCATCATCAACAAGGTTGTTGGTAACAGATACATCGAGAAGAAGGTTAACTTGAGAGTTGAGCACGTCAAGCACTCTGCTTGTCGTCAAGAGTTCTTGAACAGAGTCAAGTCCAACGCTGCTGCCAAGAAGGAGGCTAAGGCCAACGGCGTGCAGGTTGCTTTGAAGAGACAACCAGCTCAGCCAAGAGAGGCCAAGATTGTTTCCACCGAGGGCAACGTGCCTCAGCTTTTGGCTCCTGTTGCTTACGAAACCTTCATTTAAGCTGTATCACACTAATACTCAATACAACATAGTAGCAAGCAAGGTGTAGATCGCCATTCTGTGGTGTCATAGTAAGCGCAAGTACTGGCGACGTCAAAGTCACCTGGCATGGTCGATTCAAAGTGCAGAATGATTTGCCTGGTTCTTTCATGTCAGCTCGCAAGCCAGAAATCTTGTTCACGGCCACTAACATCACAGCCTACTTGCTGAGGCGTATCAGGCCTTGGCTAACAAGTCATTGAGCTACCATTTATCATACGTTTCCTAGAGCATGCTCTTGAAACAGATTGATGGGACTGTTTGTAGTTCAGGCTGAGCAAAGCGGGAAACCACATTCAGGTTCTCAAACTTTGTCATTCTGCACCAACAAACCAAAAAATCTTACTCTACAGACCTTGGGTCAGAAACTCTTTCAGCGTTTGTGTGTTGTAACAAGATGGTTGCGCCAAACACCGTCACCAGCAAAACCCACCAATTCCGTACGGATTTGGCTACCCAGGGGAATCGACCAGAGGCCAACTGCAACCCCGAGGGGAATTGTAAGATGCACGCGAGTTATCATCATGTGTATAAAACTTGGAAGGTCATATGAAGAGGGAAAAACGGAGGTGGATATCGCAGCGCTTATATAGTGTATCTATGTGCTGTGTGCAGGCAGTCAGTTCGAAGAAATTTTCCTAGCGGTGACTTTGGTGCGGTATTCTGTTAAAACTCCCATATTGTGTGCAGGTTAGCTCATCACCTATAACTTCAGCTTCATTTGTATCTTATCCCAAAGTTGACCATGGCGAAGAGAAAGGCGGTCACAACGCTGCGCAAACTGTCAAAAAAGGGTAAAACAGAAGCTCCCAAAAACCCCGGGCTTCTGGAGGCCGAAATCACCGAGCTAGGCAGAGATGTCATCGAGAATGCCAAATTCAACAGCATCGTGCCGCTTTTGGCCGAACTTGACAAACTAGTCAAGAAGCTCGCAGTGGAGGAGGATGAGAATGTCGAGAAATTGGCTCGTGTGGCTGCTTTGGCGTTGTTCGAGTCGTTCCAGAAGATTATTTCTGACGGATCCATGCAAGATTCAAGCGACGAGAAGAAGCAATTGGTGGCCAAATGGTTGCAGGACAAGTACACCAAGTTCAAGGAGATGTTGTGCTTTCTCATTCGCGAGAAGCTCAGTTTTGAGCTGTCGCTCCAGCTAGACGCATTGGACGTTTTCTTCGGGCTAATCCAGCTGGAATCTACCCAAGAATTTGCAGTGGAGTTATACCAGCAGCTCGTGGAGGCGTTGGTTTTGAGTGACAACGGCAACGTTCTTGGCGACCAGTCGAGTGACAACTTCATCATTGCCGAGTTTTCGGAGAAGTTCAACAAGTACTGGGACTTGCAGGTGTATTTCTTTGAGAAAGAGTTGGTTGAGAAATTCGAGTCGTGGCAAGATTTGGGCGACAAAAAGAACACCATCTTCGCCAACTACCTCACCATCATCCGTAACGGACTCTTGTACGTTGCCGACACTGAAAAATTGCATGAACTCCCCCTCTGGACGAGTGGAAAACTCCCAAAAACCGCATACAAGTCCAGCATCAAGACTCGCTACCAGAAGTGTTTCTTGGCGCTCTTGAAATCCACCGAGCTTTCTGCGGTCCAGTACAAGGCGTTGTTGCTCATCTTGCACAAGCGGATCATCCCGTTCATGGGAGTCCCCGCCAGTCTTATGGATTTCCTTACTGATGCCTACGAGCAGGAAGAAGACGAGATTGTGCCGATTCTCGCGCTCAACTCGCTTTGGGAGCTCATGAAAAACTACAACTTGGAGTACCCAGACTTCTACACCAAGTTGTACTCGCTACTCACCCCCAGCATCTTGTACACTCGTTACCGGTCTCGTTTCTTCAGATTGTGCGACTTGTTTCTCAGCTCCACCCACTTGTCGGCGAATTTGATCGCTTCTTTCATCAAGAAGTTGGCCAGGCTCGCACTCAGTGCTCCTGCGCCCGGAGTGGTGATTGTGATTCCGTTCGTGTACAACTTGCTCAAGAGACACCCAACATGCATGCTTTTGCTCCAAAATCTGGAGGTTTCGGGCGAATACACCGATACTTTTGACAACAGCGAGAAGAATCCGCTCAACACGGGTGCCATGGGCCTGTCGTTGTGGGAGTTGGAGACATTGATGTCCCACTACCATCCGAACGTGGCGACTTTGGCCAAGATCTTTGGCGAGCCTTTCAGAAAGCCCAGCTACAACCTCGAAGATTTCTTGGACTGGAGCTACTTGTCGTTGTATGACAGCGAGAAGAATAGAAAGTACAAAGGGTTGGCGTCGTTGGAGTACGAGGAATGGGACTCTTTGTTTGAAGGTGGGAAGACAGGGAAAGTGTATATGGCCGGCTGGCAGTTGTAATAGCATAATGAAAATGATCTCAGCGATGAGTAGGATGAGGAAGCGGGCATTCAGAGTACGTGTAACTAACGGGGTTCCTTAAACGTAAAGCTTATGCCCATAATGTCGAGATGCCTATGATTGGAAGACGTGGCCATTCCTGAAAATCCGAAGAGCTCACCTCAAGTTAAAAAAAGCCACACTAAGTGTCTCAAACAGAGAAGTTCAACAAAGTCTATACAATGCGAATTTTAAAGATTTCCAGACCCTCCTGTTCTCTCCTTCGCCTGGCCCAGCCTTATGTTCATCCTGCACATATACCATGACGCGCCAATATAACCCGTTTCGGCAGGCTAATTACGCGCCAGAAAAAAAGGCCCGTTCATTCATTATCACCATTTCATCTTTTTCCACGTCAATCTTTAACACATAAAACTTGCTCCAATGGACGAGTCCCAGTATGACCAACCGGTCGATGCCGTGTTCGGCGACCGTGTGAGAAGATTCCAGGAGTTCTTGGACCAGATCAGCGACTCAGGCTCTTCCTCCCGAAACGATATCAAGGAAATGCTCATGAAGGGCAAATTCCGCTTGTCAGTGTCGATTGACGAAGTCAGAGAGTTCGACACTGAGTTCTGGAAGGGCCTCTTGGACACCCCGGTTGACTTTTTGCCCGCGTGCGAGCGTGCGTTGAGAGATACCGTGTTGACCATCTACGACCCAAATGACAATCGGTTCGAGCCTTTGGACGACAACCAGCAGTTCTACATTGCATTCAAAGGTGCGTTTGGTGACCACCAGGTCACGCCCAGAACCATTGACGCCACCCATCTCAGTCGTATGGTCGCCATTGAAGGTATTGTTACCCGTGCTTCGTTGGTGAGACCTAAAGTGATCAGATCGGTTCACTACGCCGAAAAAACGGCAAGATTCTATGCTAAGCTGTACAGGGACAACACTACTTCGTTCGACGCCATCACGACTCCGGCAGTGTACCCCTTGGAGGACCCCGATGGAAACAAGTTGACTCCAGAGTACGGGTTTTCCACTTACAGAGACCATCAGAAAATCTCCGTGCAAGAAATGCCCGAGACTGCTCCTGCGGGACAGTTGCCACGGTCGGTCGATATTGTGTTGGACGACGACTTGGTTGACTTGACAAAGCCAGGAGACCGTGTGCAAATCGTCGGTATCTACCGTGCACTTGGCGGTGCCAACAACAACTCGTCGTCGTTTAAAACAGTCGTTTTAGCCAACGCAGTGTATCCCTTGCATGCGAGATCGACGGGTGTGGCTGCACAAGAGAAATTAACCGACCAAGACGTGAGAAACATCAACAAAATGGCTAAAGACCGCCGAATTTTCGACACGTTAGCTCAGTCTCTCGCTCCCTCGATTTACGGTTTAGACTACATCAAGAAAGCCGTGTTGCTCATGTTGTTTGGCGGTGTTGAGAAGAACTTGGACAACGGCACTCACTTGAGAGGAGACATCAACATCTTGATGGTCGGTGACCCTTCTACTGCTAAATCGCAAATGTTGCGGTTCGTATTGAACACTGCTTCTTTGGCAATTGCCACAACTGGTCGTGGATCGTCTGGTGTTGGTTTGACTGCGGCGGTGACCTCCGATAAAGAAACAGGAGAGAGAAGATTGGAGGCGGGTGCGATGGTCTTGGCAGATCGTGGTGTTGTTTGTATCGATGAATTCGACAAGATGTCCGACATCGACCGTGTGGCAATCCACGAAGTCATGGAGCAGCAAACCGTCACGATCGCGAAGGCGGGTATTCACACCACGCTTAACGCCAGATGTTCTGTGATTGCAGCAGCCAACCCGGTGTTTGGCCAGTACGATGTCCATAAGGACCCACACAAGAACATTGCGTTACCTGACTCGCTTTTGTCGCGTTTCGACTTGCTTTTCGTGGTCACTGACGACGTCAACCAGGTCAAGGACAGAACTGTTTCGGAGCACGTGTTGCGGATGCACAGGTTCATTCTGCCTGGAATGGCCGAGGGTGAGCCTGTCAGAGAGAGAAGTGCGGTGTCCTTGGCCACTGGTACCGACACCGTTGCCGAAGACTTGGACCAACCTGTTTTCGAGAAATTCAACTCGCTTTTGCACGCCGGTGTTGCCAGCCGTGCTACCAAGGGCACTTCTCCAACGATCTTGTCGATTCCATTCTTGAAGAAGTACATCCAGTACGCAAAGCAGAGAGTCAAGCCCGTGCTTACGAAAAATGCCTCGGACTACATTGTCAAGAAGTACAGCGACTTGAGAAACAGCGATCCATCAAGCAACGAGAAGAGAACGGCGCCAGTAACCGCCAGAACTTTGGAAACATTGATTCGTTTATCTACAGCGCACGCCAAACTCCGGTTGTCGAAGACCATCGATGTGAAGGACGCAAAGGTCGCCGAGGAGATGCTTCGGTACGCGTTGTTCAAGGAAGTCGCTCGCAAGAATCAGCCAAAGAGAAGAAAGATGGCCATGTACGGTGACGAGGACGAGGAAGATGAGGGCGTTAACGACGAGGAAGATGAAGAAGAATCGTCCAACGAAGACGAGGCAACCACGCCTGCGTCGGGTCTTGCCGAATACGAGCCTCAACAGGGCACACCTTCGGCCACTCCTCCACCAGTGGCACAGGAAGACATCGCCGAGGACATGGCGGAAGATCTCGACCACATGCATCTCTCACAGCGGCCATTGGCGGAAACAGCACAGTCGAATGTCGCTGCCGACCATCTCGAGGGAATCAGTGCCGAGAGATACGACAAGTTCCTCAAGATCATGAACTCACTCATCAACTCACTGACGTTCGACAACACCGACGGGTCGTGTTCCGCCGAGCAGGTGATCAACGAGATCAACGAGGATCTTTCCCAGGAAGAGATTTTCACTCCGGTGGAGATCGACAGCGGGTTCCGCAAGATGGAAGACAGCAACTACATTATGACGGATGGGCAGAAGATTTACAAGATTTGATGTATATTAGCAATTAATTAATGATTCTAGGCGGCACTGGCGATAGGAAGAGTAGTGGTTTGTGGTGTTGTGGAATTTTGGTGTCATGTTTTGGGAATTCCAGAATTCGAGAATCTTGTCCAGAATATATATTTTGTCAATTATTAGCTGAAGTGCGGCAAAATTAAAAGAAGCACCGAAAAGGTAAGAGAGAACACAGCAAGCGAAAAGAATAAAACCAGAATAAAAAACACTATCCATGTAATTTAAAAGTGCCATCAAGTTCAATCACCTGCTAAACGTGTCGTATTTTCCTCCGTTCTCGTTTCCACCCGACATCTCCACTGGTGTCGCCTGTCATTCATACACACTCCCCAAAACCACCTACAAGCGCCCTCCAAACCAACCTCCCCCACAAAAATGAGCGACAAACTACAGAGAACCATCGCCCGGTTCCAACAGAAGATCGACAACAAGGACTTCTACGAGGCCCACCAAACGCTCCGCACAATTACCAACAGATACGTCAAATCCTCCCACTACCCGGAAGCGATCGATTTGCTCTACCAGGGCCTGTCGATTTTGGCCACCAACAAAGAATACGGCTCGGCCAGCGACTTGATCTTGTACTTGATCCAGGTCTACCGCGAGGCAGGCGTCAAGTGCTCCAACGACACCGACAGCAAGGACTACAAGTATAAGCTCATTGAGTTGATCACACTTTTGCCCGACGCAGACCCTTCGTTGGGCGACGTGGCGAAAAATGCATTGGCATGGTCGATAGACACGTCGGGGTCCAAGTTCGGCGACTCAGACTTGCACCATTCGTTCGGGGTGAAGTTCCTCAATGCGGTGCCAGCACAGACTTCCGACGAGGACAAGTACAAGTTGTTCACGGTGGCCGAGTTGCACTTGATCCTCGGAACGTACCAGTCGGTGCCCGTATACGTGGACTACTTGTTTTCGTGGTTCGAGAACGCCGGCAAAGCAGACCCGGGCGAGTTCATTGCGCGTGCCGTGGTCAACTACGCCTACTTGAAGAACATGAAGTTTGCCAATAGCGCGTTGGACCGGTTCTTGTCGAAGTACGTTGCTTCGGCCTCGGAGATGTTCCAGAAAAGCGACACATTGTACCAGTTCGACCACCTGGAGCTCTTGAACTTCGTGCAGTTGCTCTTGGCCACGCTTTCCAAGACCAACGCGGGCGACAAGTTCTTGAAATTGTACCAGCACTACCAGCAGCCGTTGAAGGCCGCGGGGCTTGCGCCGCTGGTGGAGTACTTGGGCAGATTCTACTTCAACTTGAACTTGGGCACTCCACAGGGAGGTAACAACATGTTGGCCAACCTCATGGGCGGGCTCTTCAAGTAGAAACGTTGAGGATCGAAATACGAAATGAAGCTCCTACCTTTGACGCCCTCTATACTGGAGACCACTTGCTCCTCAACCTTTCTCGCTGTACCTTGTTCTTTTCTATTTACCTGCCTCAGTACTCGTCCTTCCCCTCCACGCCCTCGGAGTCCCTCACTATACACGACGAGTCCAACGCACTCACCAACTCGGGCCTCTTCGCTTTCAAGAGCTCATGTTTGGCCTCAGAGTAAGTGCACCACCTTCTCTCCCGCTTGTCTGCCTCGGGCCACTCTGTCTCCATGTTCGTGACAAGAAGCTCATAGAAATGGAACTCCAGCCTTGGGATCACTTTTTTCGGGTCGAAATCCTTCTTCTGCTCCTCCTGACTGAGCACCGGCGCTTTCCGACCTCGCATGTCTAACACCACTGGCAACTTGTTCAAGATGCGGCCCTCGCATCCAGCTTCCTCCCAGGTTTCCCGAACTGCGCTCACCACG
The DNA here is from genome assembly GCA_003706955.3 of Sungouiella blattae. Taxonomy (NCBI): domain Eukaryota; kingdom Fungi; phylum Ascomycota; class Pichiomycetes; order Serinales; family Metschnikowiaceae; genus Sungouiella; species Sungouiella blattae. The sequence goes on along the minus strand of PPMS03000001.1, from coordinate 271,385 downwards.
AAGTCATCGCCTTCGTCGGTCTCGATTCCCCCTTTGGGAAACACCCACTGGCCCTTGTGGGCGCTCGACAGAATCATCACCACTTTATCTTTGGAGTCATTGAGGCAGATGCACCCTGCAACCATGCGGGCACCCGACTCAGGATTGTACCGCTGGTGGACACGGCCAACACGTGACTCGGTGGGCTTGACAGGAAGATTCTCGTTAATGGTGCTCATATGTTGGCGAGGGAGTTTTGGGGTGGAATTGACAGGTTTAATTCTGGGGTAGCGTTCCTGCACGCACCACCACGTTGATTTCAAGTGCGACCGAAAACGGGAGGTACGGGTCCGCGGCCTCGCCTTTAGATCCAACCTTGAGCTGATCTTCCAATCAAGAACCAATCACACCAGCATGCGCTTTCCCCTCGCTTTATCTTTGTTGGCAGCGGCCGTCACTGCACACAAGGAGGTCTCCAGCTTGCCTGCAGGTCTCTCCTGGGAGCAGTGGCACATGAAAGAGGAGCACCAGTTGGAGGAGTTTGACGCCGGCTCCTTCTTCGTCCTCCATGATTTACAAAGCAAAGGGTACTGGAACGCAGATGACATCTTATACGTTTACGGATTGAACCGAGAGTCCGTTGTGGGCGACGGTTCAGGCATGGGTGAGCACGACCACGAGGAGAAAATTGGGCAAGACGTGAAGGACAAGGTGGTGAAGGATGTTTTGAGGTTGTTGGACGCCAACGCCAATGGGGAGGTTTCCAAAGAAGAGTGGGAGTTGTACAGTACTCACGGAGGCCATTTGCCTGATTTCGGGATTGGGCCCGGCCACCACATGGACTTCGAGGCAGAGTACGAAAACCATCACTGGAACAAGTACCACAGGGACAGCGATCCCGACGTGCTCATCAAGCATAAGGAGGACATTGAACACGAGATGTTGCATCACGAGCACGAGATCGAGGAAACACACACGTTGAACCCAGACATCAGGGACATGGCCAAGAATTTTGTCAGTCCTGTCAAGATCGCAAACGTGCCTGCGAAGTACTTAGCTAACCAGTGAGGAGTGGGCACATAGTCTGGGATCATATTGGGGTTGATATTTGGCATATGTTGTAACGGTTAACGAGGAGGCGATGGTGACGGAACAAAACTAGGAGATTCGGAGAATAGGGGACAATATGAGTTTAGAAAAATGAGCAGAAAACATGAAATCATTCGCTCTTGCTGAGAACTATGTACTTTCTATCGCTGGACTTCACCAACCTATCTAAACCACTGCACCGGTGGCACATTCACGCAAGGTGTGGAGGTCCTGTTCACACTTGGACCTGTCACTAGCGTTCAGACGTAAGCAAGCCTCGTACGCCTGAAGTTTCTCCGAGCACTGGCCGTGGATCTTCTGGAAAACGGGAACACTGGTTTTGATGCACGAGCTGAGGTTCTTCTGCTCAAGCACACAATCAGCCTCCGAGGGAGGTTTAGCCATGCACTGGTGGAATGCGAGAAACTGCTGCGGGCAGTTTCTGGCGATGTCCTCCATCATTATCTGGTCTAGAGCGTTGGACATTTTGGAGTGTGGGTAAGGTGTTGATGTGGGGCAGTAAGGTGTTGAAGTGTGATGAGCCGGTTTTGTATTGCACCGGGATTCGGGGGCGAATAGGCAGAGTGACAAAGCGGGAACGGCGAGGGTCGACTTGAGTGCACTCTATGATGGGCAACCAATGCAAATTTCCTGACGTTGTCTGTGTAGGTGGATATCTCAGATTTGAGTGTGTGCTCCGGTGCGTCTTATGTGATTCGCACACTCAATAGGACAACAGCAACGTTGGCTGTAGCCAGAAAAAGACGGCGAAAAATGGCATTTTCAAGAATACGAGCGCCATGAATTCGCATACTCTGTTACATTTGGCCATTTTGAAGTCCCAAACAACGTTGCCAGCTCCTCGTTTAGAGACCTCGCGCCAATGTCTTGTGAGGCCAAAATTGCGCCTCCCCTTGCGCTCAAGGCAACATCGAAACAATTAGAAACCAAAATCCCGCGGTTTGTCAAGACGCTGCTAGTAATGTGGCGCACCGGATCCCCGGCACCGCTCACTTGTTCTGACCAATTTGCACCCAAAAGTCGACCTGCCTCTCACTTTCGCACTGGGATTTTCACCTCTCCATACTTCAACCTATAACGCCACTTCTCCACACATCCGCCCGAAATGTCTCTTCATTCACACTTGAAGACGGCGCTCTGCACTTTGACGTGGTTCCCCGTGCTCTTCACCACGCTAGATCACGTGTACCAGCCGTGCCAGATCTCGGGATCATCGATGGCCCCCACTTTCAACCCGGCCACGGAGACCACCACGAAAGATGTGGTGCTTGTGAGGAAATTCAACTTGAAGCTGCCCGAGTCGTTGCAGCGTGGTGACATCATCATGTTCCACTCGCCGTCCAACCCGGAAAAGCTCATGACGAAAAGAGTGGTGGGTTTGCAAGGCGATGTGATAATTCCCCGGAGCAAGGCGTATCCGCGTGCCCAAGCGCTCATACCGAGAAACCACTTGTGGGTCGAGGGCGACAATTCGTTCCACTCGATCGACTCGAACGACTTTGGCCCGATAAGCCAAGGGTTGGTCGTCGGCAAAGTGATTTCTGTGCTCTGGCCATTTGGAAGGTTCAACACGGATATTTCCAAAGGCGGACGCGACGGGCGCAAGAAAACCGTGGCTGAAATTGACGATCTATGAGCACGCAACACCGTCCCGCACCTCTCACACTCATTTTGGGTCGCAAGTATGGAGTTCTTCGTTGCGTTGCATCATCCAGGTGTCTGCTCGAAGTAGACTCAGCACTTCTCGCCCAAACCAGCTCTTTCGAGAAAATCTCATCGGGCGAGTAAATTGCTCTTCGAGAAGCACCTCCGGATCATGGCAGTCGGTACCTCGGTAGTCATTCTTGCACGTTTTCTTGTGGACCCAGAGCCCTAGGTACGGCCGGAATATCCAGTCTCCGTATTCTTGTGCGGTCGTACCTTTGCGGTATTCTCGTTGGAGGATCTTCTCAAACTTGGCCGGAACATAAGCATGCTCCCCCTCGAACGTGGTCTGTTTGAGAGGCTCCAACTCTTCCATGTGGTAGAAATGGAAGTTCTTGCAGTTGTACAAACGGCCACTCTCCCACTCAATGGACTCTTTCCCATTGAGATCGAACATGTACCGAGTCAACTGTTGGGGATTATCCAGTGCAGACTTGATCTGGTTGCCGTACTCGGGGTCAAAGATATCGTGCAACTGCCTGCCAGCTTTGGCCAGAGACTCGTTGAATATCGTCAAGAAGTCGTTTGAAATGGCGAGCCCGGTGATATCAACGTACATGCCCGAATCTGTATCGATGAACCTGGCATCTATAACGTTTTTGCCGTCGCCATGCTCTCGCTCGTATACATACGGACTCACATCGATGAAATACAGATGCGCCCCTCCAAGCAGCGACTCGTCGCTCAAGTCCACCACCAACGACTGGTTGTAGTTTCTAGCGAGAAGAAACAAGCTCTCCATGGTCATCTGGACGTCTAAATCCTGATCCCACGGCATATTGAACCTGTTCCAATACCAGCCCAAAAGAGAGCCGTGAGCTAGCCACGTCGTGATTCCTATCAGAGATGCAAACCTTAGCCAAGCCCGAGTGAGCCTGTGCAAGATTGCCTGGTGCTCATACCTCGAGTAGTCGGATTTCTTGAAGAATCTCCAGTCGAAATGCGACCCTCGAGACGTGCCCACAAGTTGAGCTTCGTGGAAGTACTTTTCGGTGGTTTGCACAAAATTGAGCAGCCCCAAGTTGAGTGCCAATTGCCGGTCGAGATTATTTCCCGCAGTGTGCTGCTCATGGACCCTTGCATCGAAATACCGTTGGAGCAGATTCTGCGAGAATGAAAAATCAGATTTATCCAACAATACAGATTCCATCAGCTCGCCGTTCTCTAGTCGGAGGGCATCCCACTCGGTAGTGAACCCGTCATTGAAAGTTACCTGGGTGTCTGACTCTGTCCACGTACTTTGTAGAGCGAGTAGCTGCTCCTGGAGCGAGATTGTCTCACAATCGGGGCATTCTGCCAAGTACTTCTCCACAAGTGCAATAATGTCCAACCGCTGATAAACAGACGGCACGCTTGCAATGGGAACAACGAGTGCCAGGCGTCCCAGCGCCTTTTTGGGCCCGACCCCCAACAAAACCGCTCGGTGTGGTACAAAGTCCAGGTGCATGAGGTAATTAGCACCCAAAAACACTCTGGCCCGCTCATCTAGGCCCTCATCGGTGGGACCCGTAATTTGAACACCCGGAACGCCTGGAATCCTGCGAGTTTCACGTTTCTCCTTGCAAAATTCGTCGGTGTTGCACGCCACATGGAAAGCCGATCTGAACCCCAGACAAGTGTCGATATTGGCCGGTGCAAAAGGCGGAGACACCACACTGGGCAAAAGATCAAGCATAGTGTCCCATCTGAACGGCACAGACACCTCGGCTGCTAATCCCAACTTGCTTGTTTGGAGTTGTTGTCTTATTGAGTGGAGCCAAAGCGCAGGAACTAAACGAGGGTCATGTCGTAACGACAACGCGCGAGTTGGACCATCTGGATCCCGCTGAAACGGTAGAGGTAGTAATGATGCCTCCAAGGCCGGATGGCGAGATTTTCTAAACGCAACACTGTCTCTCAATTGCCACACTTTGGACCGCAGAGGCGAAACTAAGCTAACAGTCAACACCACACTGACCACGTAGAAGACCGCGAGGAAAACCACCAAATTGGGCAATCTGTAGCGAGAGCGGCAGCAGAGGCGAGCTGAGCGGTATACATACCTGAATATTCTACGGATAATAAATCGGAGATGCAGCATGAATGAGAAGACAGTAGTACAAAATTGGGTGCGAAATTCACGAAGCGTATAGGATTTAGATGGTATGCAAGACACCAGAAAAGGTACGAGGATTACAGTCAGAACGGAAGCAAAAGGTTAATACGAAAGAAGAATCCTTTTTGAATTAATTCTCTCTTTGCCATGGCTTGTCTATCGATCACGTTTGGCCATACGCACCCAGTTCAAGGTCACTTACTCGAGATCTCGTAGAAGCTCGATGCCCCACAAGTGGAACTTCACGAAAATCTGCTTGTCGTTCGTGAGCAGCACCAACGACTTCGGCAAGTTCTTGGATCGCCTTAAGTACCTCTCGTTATCCCCCGAACTGCTCCTGGACATCTCCTCGATTCGCAACTCCACCTGCCGCTGTATAAGCGCAATAATCTCGTTGATGTAGCTCGAAACCGTGTTCCAATTCTGTATGAGGTGGCCCTCGCCGTCGGAAACCATCAAGATCGCGTACTTGCGCTCGCCCCCTCGGGCGTTTAGGTCCCTAATGCTGAACACTTTGCTGAGGCAGAACCCGCTGGTGCCGTCGCCGAAAAACAACACTTTCAGAGGATCTGCCACCACTTCTACCGATAAGCACTTCATAACGAGCTTCTTGAGACTGGTGTAGATGCGTTGCAGCAGCGGGTATCGCGTAGATACGTATTTCTCTCCAGCTACGGAAGTCACGAGGCTTGACGCCGATTCGGGAAGCTGTAGCGCACACGAATCACATGCAGACAGCATAGAAGCTGCCGATTCAACAGGAGAATCTTGTTTTTGGCAGCAAATGATCGTGGACGGGCCGTGTATCTCGCAGAAATGGGCTAAGCAGAACACGTCATTATGTGCGGGCATGATCGGATGGAGGGGAAGGAAAATTATGTGGTGGTAACACTATGGGAAAAAGAAACGGATATTCAGTCTGATAATGTAGAACAAGTCGTCAAAAGCGGGAAGAATTGTGGCATTTACCCAAAGTTCAAAGCGTATTCATGGCCACTGTAGATCACCGGCAGGTGCACCCGTGCCTCCTCATACTTAGGCGGGGTGTACCCATTCCAGCTATCATACCAACCGATAACACCAACCCAAAATAAACGGGGTAATAATCTCCCCCATGAAATGAGCTATCACCTGCTCAGAGACCTCCGGTCACTCTCGTTGTGCAATTTCGACCCCATTGCGGCGTCTGATGCCTCACAATCCAAAGCAAAGCCTACTATGGGCCACCAGCTTTTCTTCACGCTCCAAAGCATACAAAATGACCTTTTATACGTGAGTGAGGTGGCAATCGCGTACACTGGGCTTGATTTTGGCGTCATATCGTTACCGGATTTGGGCCCAAGGCTATACAAGGCGAAAGTCTCCATGTACATGAAACCGCTACATAGTGACAAGTGGGTTCTCTTTTACCGGTTGAAAGTGGACGTACGGAACTTGGTGGACGTCGGAAAGCTCGATGACAGAGACGATGACGCCACTTTTGTTCCCAACACAATATTGTGGCGCTTCAACGACGTGTACTTCTGCCTACGACCGGATTTGTTGGACTACTCTGTTTTAGACAGAGCAAGGGCCCTCAGTTGGAGCCGTCCGCGGGCTCTGAAACGTTCTTACACCTTGGATGACATTCGACAGTTGAGCAGCCTACATATCGGCATCACCGAGTTTGCAGAGTCGAAGGGTAAGCTCTCTGTTCAGATCGAGCAGCAATTTCTAACGCTACAGAAGATCCCGGACTCAAACAGCTCTGAAAAAACTCGCTACCTCAAGTTTGACCTTCATACTTTACACAAGTTCATTGTCAAGCAGAATGGTGCCAACGATGCCCTTCACCTGGAAGTGTACAAGAAAAAACTCCAAATTGGCCGATGCAAGCAGCTTATCGAGGAAGAGTTCCCGCAATTTAGAGATATCTGCAATGAAAAATTGGAGATTGCAGAATCCCAGATCGAACCTCTACAGGACTCGCTCAATTCCTCCATTTACCCAGGTCTCATTACTGTATTGCAAGACATTGGCACAATATTGCAAGATGCCTTCCCAATTGAAAGTTCCATTGAAACAGGACGGTTCTCTATATGCGGGATTCCATTCCCGTCCAAAATCCGCGAGTTGCTAGATTTCTGCTACTACGGTGAAAATGACAAAGCTGAACAGGCAGAACCGGAGTCTAACAGTGAAGCCTTGAATATCGAGAAAATCAACTCAGGACTCGCTTACATTGTCCAGCTCATGCTGATGCTTGCAAGTCTCATGAATATCACGCTCAAGTACCAGATGGAAATGAGCCCTGCGGGGAGCTTCTTAGTCGACAATATTTCTCCGCAACAATTGTCACCTACCGACCAAAAACAAGCGGTGGACTTCCACGGGTCGATCAAGATCACGTTCCCGCTTTTTTACAGCGCCGACCAGACCCAGCGATTCGCATCTTACGAGAGCCCCAATCGCAACTTCACAATGAAGAACCCGCGATTCGAGCAAGGACTCAACTTGCTCAACAAGAACTTGGTAACGCTCATTGGCCTGATCACCGACCTGTACTCGCAGTATTACCACGATAACGTGGCAAACCACCTCATTTCCAACAACATCCCGGTGGACTGTCTCGACAACTTTCTCTGGAACCTACAGTACTTGCTTCTCTTCATGACTGCACCCTCAGGTAAGGTATAAGGATGCTAAAAGAAAGAGAGCGAGCGACTTCGATATCAATTATGCATTAAGTGTTTTTTTACAACAAGAGGATCGCGGCACCTCCCAAAACAGCACCAACTGGAGCCAAGAACTTGCCAGCTCCGGAACCCAGAGATGTGGACGATGAACCACTCGAAGTGGAGGAGCTTCCGGAGCCGCTAGTGGCAGCACTTGCAGAGCCAGATCCGCCCGCCTCCGCCTCGATCCGGGTGTACCATGGAAGTTCAGAGGCAAAACTCATCAAGCCGGAAACGTCGATGTTGCCGTCGTCCAATAACGTGGTGTATGAGTCGTCTGTGTATGTGATGACCTGGGTGGCCAAACGCACCAAGTCCTGGGGGTAGCTGGCGGCGGTACGGATGAAATCCACGTACTCCTTTTTGTTGTCGTCATAGTCGCTCACCAATGCCGTGAGAAACTGGACTTCCTCCAGGTTTGCAGCCAAGCCGACAGCAGCGAGGTGGGCGAGGGACGCGAGAATGCAGAATTTCATTATTGGAGAAGAGGGTTAAGGAAAAGGGTGGTGGATGTGAATCCCACGCTGGGAATCGTTGTGATTTATAAACGCTTCGATTCGATGTGGGGCACACCTAAGCATGAGCAGGATACTTGGCCAGAGAATTTGCCGAATGGGGCAAGCTGAGACCAGGCCCGGTGGGCTGTCTGCAGGAACAATGCCTAGTTAGGCAAGGTGACTATGGCGGCGACGCACATTCGGTTACTGTTGGAGGCAGCCGGCGCTGCACATTTACTTTGTTGCTTGATCCGCGGCGCCACCTACGGGGAATTCAGGAAGGGTTGCATGATTGCGGAGATCGATCATCCACCTTAGCGAGGCGGAGTTTTAGGGTTGGTGCTCAATTTGGGAAATGTGGGGTGTGTCATTTTCACAGGTTGAGGGAGGTTGACTACTCGAAAGTGCGGGTACCCCGCCAGGCAACTTACTGGGGTCGTGTGACAATTCGGATTGACGTAACCAACGGCCGAATGAGGGTGGCCATACGACCCTGCCAGAAAAGTATTGAAGAAGTAGAAGAAAAGTATCGAAGAAATTGCGAGAAAAGTACCGAAGAAATAACATGGAGAGTATCGAAGAATTACAAGAAAAGTATCGAAGAAGTAGAAGAAAAGTGTCGAAGAAGTAGAAGAAAAGTGTCGAAGAATTACAAGAAAAGTGTCGAAGAATTACAAGAAAAGTATCGAAGAAATTACATGAAGAGTACCGAAGAAATTACAAGAAGCGTACCGAAGAAATTACATTCATTCTGTGCGACATTGTCGTTGTATGTCTATTAGTGCCGACATGTCTGACTAGGTGAATATGTCGGACCAAGTCCTTTTCTAGGTCATGTCGCCTTTTCCATGTCAGCTTTCCACATTTTCCAGATCTACGTCATGTAGTACTTTGGCCCGTCACCGCCCTCAGGAACCTCCCAGTTGATGTCCTGCGTGGGAACCTTGATATCGCAGGTCTTGCAGTGGATGCAATTCTGGCTGTTGATGTTGAACTTCACCCCCAAACGCTCCGACTCGTCCTCCACATACTCGTACACTCCCGCAGGACAGAATCTTTGCTCAACTCCCTGATACTTTGGCCACGAGATCTCGGCGTGTTTCCTGTAATCCTGTTGTGGGATTCTCAAATGGCACGGCTCGTCCTCCTGGTGGTAGGTGCCGGTTCTGGAAACAGACGTGAGAATGTCGAAAGTGAGTTTGCCGTCGGGCTTGGGGTACTCGATGGGCGAAAACTTGCTGGCTGACTCGGTACACGCCGCGTCAGTGTGGTGGTGGTTCAAAGTCCATGGCTCTGCTCCCTTGGTGACCATGGTGGTCAAACCCGAGTGGGCCAAGCCAGTCAAAAAGCCCAACGGACCCGGAAGCAAGTTGAAGGAAGGACGCACGTTTCTCACCTCGTGGAGCTCTTTGTACGCCCACGAGTTCTTGAAGTTTTGCTCGTACTGGGCCAAATCCAACGAGTCCACTTCCAAGTCGGTGTCTTCGTCGACAACATCGAGCTCCTTGATGTTCTCGAAGATCGTCTCTGCAGCGACCATACCCGACTTCATTGCGGTATGTGTGCCCTTGATTTTCGGCACGTTCATGAACCCAGCAGAGCACCCAACAAGAATGCCTCCCGGGAAATGCAAGGTGGGGATCGACTGGTATCCGCCCTCGTTAAGCGCACGAGCACCATACGAAACACACTCTCCGCCTTCCAACACGTTGGCGTAGTATGGGTGGGACTTCATTTTCTGAAACTCCTGGTATGGCGAAACGTACGGGTTGGCGTAGTCTAGACCAACAACCAACCCAACCGCCACCAAACCGTCGCCAAAGTGGTACATGAACCCACCTCCGTAGACGTCCAGAGTCAAAGGGTACCCCATTGTGTGGCCCACGAAACCCTTGGTGAAGTTTTCCTCGGGAACACGCCAAACCTCTTTGATTCCCAACCCGTACGTCTGGGGGTCGGAGTGGTCACGCAAGTTATACTTTGCAATGGCCTTTTTCGAGAGAGAACCGTGGCATCCTTCCGCCAAAACGGTCACTCGGGCGTGGAACTCCATACCTCTTTCAAACGACAGTTTTGGCACCTGTTCTTTGCTGATTCCCACATCTTTGGTTGCCACACCTTTCACAGCACCGTCTGCTGTATATACAAGTTCGCTGACGGAAATGCCGGGGTATGTTTCGACACCCAACTCTGCTGCTTGCTCAGCTAGATACTGAACAACAGAACTGAGCGAAGCAATGTAGTTTTTGCCCTCGTTTTTCATCTGAGGCGGCTCAGGTAAACTGAACGCGTACTTCTCGGTCAAGTACTTCATGTCATCGTGCTCCACAAGCGTGACCAAGTCTTCTGGCACGGGGATTCCGGTTCCATCCTCGTTGAGAAACTCGCTATCTGGGAAAAGCTCTTTCAAAGCACGCGGCTCAAGAACTGCTCCAGACACAATATGCGAGCCGAAATCGCCTGCTTTTTCCAACACAACAACTCGCAACTCCCCCGATCCTTCCTCGTTGTCCAACTGCTTCAATTTGATGGCAGTTGCCAATCCGGCAGGACCACCACCAACAATGCACACGTCGACATTGTCAGCGGCTCTTTCTTCTGTTAAGGTAGCCTGGTCCTCTTCGGACAATTCAGAGAAGGCGATTTCCTTGTGGAGTTGGGACGCTAAAGAAAATTTTCGAGTTGGAGTCACATGGAGATGTCTGCGCAGATGACGGGATGGCCAGGCCGCTAGGCGGGGAGCTGTAAATGAGGAGGTGGTTCTGGCCACGTGAACTTTTGAAATTGCACTTCGAAGTCCCTTTAAGCCTCGCATTGGGGCAAGTGGACCGAGCATTTGAGAATATTGATGTGAACAAGTAGCGCCTGGAAATATGCGGCCAGACGGAATATTTGGAAGCTGGAAATTAGCAGGGTGGATGAAAGGCCGGCGTGGATTCCAACAGCAAGGGTTTCAGGTCGGAAAAATGAGCGCAGCGTGACCTTGAGCAATACCAAAGCTGAGATGGTCCGAGTCAAATTGAGTATTGCGCCAGACGAATAAGATTCGCGAAGTTGATAAGCTGAAAAATCACGTGCCGCGAGCTGACTCACTGAAGCGTCAGGTGCGAAGCGATGCGCGTATTTGGGTGCGAATTTCAGAAAGACGAAGAGGTCACTGGGAGCAGATGCAAAAATTTGGGAAAATTAGAAAAAATAAAGAAGTATAGAAAAGAAGAAAGAGAAGCAAAGAAGAAAAAGAGATAAAAGGTCCCTAATTATTTGTTCCTCCGTCAAGGCTATGTTGTCATCGATCATACGGTCAGTACCCGCATTCATCAACACCGAGAATCACACTGTTTGCTCATTGGCTCTTTCAACTGTTTTATCTCTTTCTCTTCTGTGGTTTTTTACGTTATTTATTGTCAATTGCTTAAATACCTCTAGGACCCTACGCCCACACTTGCAACTGCTCGTAAAAATCTAATCTCTTGCTGGTGTGGTCAATCTGCTTAACCACATGGTAACGCAAATCGTCCACCAACGCCGGATGTCCGCATGTAACAAACGCAACGCTTTTCTCAGCCTCGGCAACTTCCTCCAAAATGAGCTGAGTCAAGTCCGGACGCCCGCTTCGGATCTCAATATGGGGGAACTCTTCCTCGACTCGCGTCAACAGACTGGAATCGTCCTTGTCCTTTTCGAGACTGCTCAGATCGGATTTAAACAAGTCAACGGAGGCGGCCAGAAGCGGTCTGGTCACGTAGATAACCGTTTCGATCTTCAAGTTCTTCAACGCTGTCATTTCAGGCAGGAACCCGGCCACAGTGGCAATATCTCTCACGATCCAGATCAACTTGGTCTTTCTGGCACTGTTCTTGGAGTTCTTGGCCATATTTGTTGCCTCAGAGTAGATACCCGGGATTCCACTTCCTCCAGCAACGTAAATTGCACTCGAGTGGTTGGAAACAGGCGAGGTTTCTCCGTACGGACCATCAACAGCAACACGGAGTGTGAGGGTCTTCCCCGGGAAGTTCTGCAACTTCTTGTACAATGTGGCGGTGATACCTTTCTTGGTCTTGCAGAAAAACACAATGGTGTTTTCCTTTTCGACAGAATCAATGAAGGTGAATGGGTGGTTTTGCCAGAAGGTGAGTGGCTGCAAAAAGTGGATCCATGCATGACCACCAGCAATCGAGGGCCATGATTTGGGCTTGGGGACCTCCACTTTGATGGTGTCGTCGGGCAAAAGCGAAACGACCGCCTGCGGGAATCCAAACCAGAAAAGACGAACCACACGAACAAAACGGTCAAAGCCCCAAACGGCAAAACACGCATACATGAACTGAGAGTAGCCCATCACACAAATGTGGAACCACATGCCAATGATCCAAAAACCAGCAAGTAAGATATGGAGCACGAGGAAAATCTCGTAGGCTTTTCTTCTCAAGAAGAGCAATCCTTGCACGCAAATCAACCCACCACAAGTAGTAGCAACAACTCCCCAAATGAGCCACTTCTCTTTCATTTCCTCCGCGTAGTATCCTGTCTGCATGTACAACCAAGTGTACCCTACCGAGTGAACAAAAGCCATGGCCACCACCATCCGTGCAATCCAGCGGTGATAAGCAATCATGGTGGAGAACTTCCATCTGGTGAGAAATTGCAAGAAGTTGTTTCTGCCACCGAAAAGAAGAAGCAACGGGGTGAGAATCGTGCAAACGATGCCGGTACGGTCCGAGACGTACCTGGTGATTGCTCGCTCTTTGGAGGGGAAGATCTTGTCGCCAGGAACGTAATAAATTTCTGCCGCACACACGGCAACCAAGAACAGGAAAAACCCAAAGATGACAAGCGACTCCATCCGCGACGGAACGAGGCAGTCGAACACCCGCAACACGCCCTGGTGGGTGTTTCTCTTTCTTCTGCCCAAAGCGGGGAGCGTGATGTACTTTCTGAACGACTTACTGAATGTTCCGTTGAGCACGTCTCGAGTTTTGGGGAAAAGCATCACGCCCCAATTGCACACGATGGCAATCACGCAAATCACTCCCCAGTAGCCAATACTTCCCGCGCCGTAGTACAAAGAGTGGTCGTAGTTGCCCAAGAACACCTTGTACCCTCTCTCCAAGAACTTAATGTAGGTTTCGTTCAAGATCAACAAGGGCACGTCAACTGGCAACGATACGTTGAATCCGGGAATTTCCGACGAGTTCTGCGCCTCCACAAGGTATCGCTCATGGTATGTCACCAAGTCCTCGCGCGTGAAGTTGGAATTGTACCGCTTGTGGCAGTAATTCGAATAGAAATCGTACACCTCGGTAGTGTTCCTGTGATTGACACTAAGACATCCAGTCATGGTCATAATGGCATTTTCGTTGGTGCAGACACACTCGTAGAGCCGTGCTTTCTTGCAGAATGTGCCAATTGTCTTGAATGCGTACCCACATGAGTAGAGGGTCTGGCCCCCTAATCCATAGAACTCATAGTTGTAGACGTACTTTGCAGAGATGGCTACTGGCCACAACCAGAGCAAGAGGAAGCGAAAAAGCATAAGGGTTTGCCACACATGAAATACGGGAAATCTCTACGCTTTTATAGGCTCGAAGGGGTGGGCCAATGCAGGCGAATTCCCCAGAATTTCGAATGAATCTAACTCAATTGGCACTGGAACAATTATCTTTTTCATCAGGCAAATTTACGACGCACACCGGCCGCTCGTCCTGAGCTTGGCATGCACGAGCCGGACTACATACCGGAATATCCGGCATGTCTGCACAAGAAATTAGCAGATGTCGACACTGCCCAGGAAAACTGTCAGTGCCATAAAACTGTCAGTGCCATAATACTGTCAGTGCCATAATACTGTCAAAGCACCAGGGGTGCTTTCCGTTGGCTTGTCTAGTTCTTCATCGCCGAGCAAAATTGGGGGACCGGTTTGCTCCTCAGATCGTCACATCGAATGGGGACCTTGCGCATTCTATAAGTAAGGTGCGTGGGGGCATCAGGGAAAAACTGCTCGGAACAAATTTTCACAACTGCATGCGCCTGTGGAACCCTAACAATTGAAGGGTTTTGTGTGCCTGACACTCGATTCCAGCGAATTACAGACATGCATTCTTGTCCGACAAAAGGACATCGGCACTTGGGTACAGGAAACGAGCAATAATGGAGCAGATGAAGGCTACTGGCTGAGCATTATTATAATTTTAGGGCGTGCAAAGGGGTATTGGCGTGCGGCGATTGGCCCTTTTTACGATCTGATGCTTCTGATAAAAAATCTGTTCATGTAGAAACGGAATGTTTGGGGACCAGAGATCATCAGCTATTTTTGATTTTCCTTGGTCACGATCGCCGAGTGGAATGGGTCGCCAGGACCGGGGAAATCCCATTGACCCTGTAGATCTCATCGAAAATCAGTGCTAAACCGATTTATCGCTGATGCGGCGTAGTCTTGTGAAACCTGACGCAGAGGGGCTTAAGATAATTTTGGCTGCATATCCGCCACGCATTTAGCCGACAGGTGACCAATCGGGTATTGTGTCAACAGACGAGACATGGTCAGGGACCCCAGAATAGGCATGTAATTATAAGCCTGCCTCCAGAAGGTGTTTTAAATATCCAAACTTAGAAAGAGGTCGTACCGAGATGTGTCATTCCGGAACGAAGTCAACATGCCTCATCCGACCCATATATCCATCTTGGCCATCTTGGGTAACACAGACATTTTTTTACTGCACTTCCTGCGCTGCAATTGTTGAGCACTTGGATGCATGGCCCTATTTTATGCAAACCTGACAATTGCACCCGGGCAACACAGCCAACCAGCCCAGACACAAACGTTACGCCAATCAGGCGCTGATTATGTCCGAGCGGCGATTGGAAGCGGTCAAGAAGTCAAACCGGCCAGTGACAATGAGAACGTGGGGGGGCACTAGGCCACATCTCACTAGTGAAAAAAAAAAAAAAAAACGCCCCTCCTCTCACTCATTACGTTCACCTTGCTCCCACTATGTCTACAAGCACATTTCCATTAGTCCCATTATAATACATTTCCACGCAAAAGTCTCTAGGCCCACACCTGCAACTGCTCGTAGAAGTCTAGTCTCTTGCTGGTGTGGTCAATGTGGTTTATCACTTGGTACCGCAAGTCGTCAACCAAAATTGGGTGGCCGCAGGTAATAAACGCAACACTCTTGTCAGCCTCTTCGGTCTCGTCCACTATGAGCTGCTTCAAGTCCGGACGGCCGTATTCGAAGCAAATGTGGGGGTATCTCTCCTCTATAGGCGATAAGGTTCTGGCACTCTCGTCATCCTTCTCATTTTCCAGACTGCTCAGGTCCGGTTTCGTGAAGTCGTCATCAGATGCACATTCCGGCCCGGGTCGCGTGATGAAGATGGTCGTTTCGATGTCGAGATGCTTCAACGCGTTGAGCTCGTTGGTGAACCCGAAAACAGACACCGCTTCTCTCACGATCCAGATCAACTTGGTTTTCCTCGTGCTGTTCTGCGATTTTTTGGCCATGTTCGTGGCCTCAGAGTAGATGCCGGGGATTCCGCTGCCGCCAGCAACGTAAACTGCAGTGGAGTGGTTGGACACAGGTGCAGTTTCTCCATAGGGGCCCTCAACTGCCACTCTGACGGTGGTTGTTCTGCCGGGGTATTTTTGCAACTTCTTGCGGAGCGTGGCGGTGATGCCTGTCTTCGCCTTGCAGAAAAACACGATTGTGTTTTCCTTTTCGACCGAATCGATGAAGGTGAATGGGTGGTTTTGCCAGAAGGTGAGTGGCTGCAAAAAATGGATCCACGCATGACCACCAGCAATCGAGGGCCACGACCTGGGCTTGGGAACCTCCACTTTGATGGTGTCGTCGGGCAAAAGCGTGAGTGTCGCCTTGGGGAACCCGAACCAGAAAAGACGAACCACGCGAACAAAACGGTCAAAACCCCAAACGGCAAAACATGCATACATGATCTGGGCGTAGCCCAAGTTGCACACGTGGAACCAGGTGCCAACCACAAAGAAACCCGCAAGCAAGATATGGAGAACGAGGAAAATCTCGTAGGCGTTTCTTCTGAAGAAAAGCAAGCCCTGGAAGCAGAGAAGACCGCCTGTGGCGGTGCCAATCACTCCCCACTGCATCCACAGCGTCCTCAAGTCCACAATGTAGTAGCCTCCGGTCACGTGGATCCAGGTGTAGCCCACCGAGTGAACAAATGCCAACGCTACCACCATGCGTGCAATCCAGCGGTGGAACGCAAGCATGGTGGAGAATTTCCACCCGGTGATCCAGTGCAAAACGTTGTTTCTGCCTGCGAAAAGAAGAAGCAACGGGGTGATGAGCGTGCAGATGATCCCCGTTCTGTCGGCGATGTAGCGGGAAATTGCGTTTTCGGTGTTTGCAAACATCGGGTCGCCAGAAATGGAGTAGATCTCCACTGCGCACACCACCGCCAAGTAGCAGAAAAACCCAAAGATGACCAACGACTCCGCGCGCGTGGGAACCAAACATTTGAACACGAACGGCCCGTTCTGGGCGACGTTTCTCTTTTTTCTGCCCAACGCCGCGAGCGTCACGTACTTTCTGACCCACTTGGAGAAAGTGCCGTTGCACACATTCCTGCACCTTGGGAAAATCACCACGCCCCAGTTGCAAACCATGGCGATCACCGCCATCAACGCCCAGTAGCCAAATCCGCCTACCCCCGACCAGAACGCAATGTCGAGGTTGCCCAAAAACATCTTGTAGGCGTCGTTCATGAGCTGGATGTAGCTGGCGTCGGTGATCAAAAGCGGCACATCCACAGGCGTGGACTTGCTGAACCCTTCGATGTCAGAGGCGTTTTTCGCCTCAACCAAGTACCTGGAGTGGGCGTCGACCAAGTCCGACACCGTCAACGACGCATTGTACTCGGAGCGGCAGTAGTGCGAATAGAAACGGTACACGTCGGTGGTGTTTCTGCCGGTGGCTGCAAGACATCCGGTGACGGTCATAATGGCGTTGTCATTAGTGCAGTAGCACTGGTAGTCACTCAGGTCTGCGCAAAACGTTCCTATGCTTATCATGGCATACCCACACGCATAGAGCGACTGTCTGGCGATGCCGTTGAACTCATAGTTTTCGACGTCGACCGCGAGCGCGAAAAGCGGGAGCCAAACGAATGCTATGTATGAGAGTTTCATTGGAGATGCAGAAAGCTGCAACCTGGGGGAGGGGGTTCAGAACGTCTTTTATATATGAGCCAGTTTCACGCCTGTGAAAGCTCACGGGCGCTCGGAGACCCTTGCAGAATGCCGCCTTATTTTCATTTTGTCCCTAGAGGTGTTCTCCAGCTGCCCTGAGAGGTCGTACTTTCCTTCGCTGGCAGACTCGCTTAGACTAATTTAGCTCCGCATCATGCGCGGAGTGCATGCCATCAGAGAAAATCCTGCATTTAACACAGCATAGACGGTGATCTCCCAATACGAGGTTTGCAGAATCAGAAAGTGGGTTACCGAAAATAGCATTTGCAAATAGCTTCGCTCCAAACAGCTATCAAATAACCTAACTCAATGCAGTGAATGCACAGAAGTGCCCCTGACCACGCCCTTACCGCAACTTACCGCCTGTTGCGCGGGGCTCATACACTTGCTAAGACGCCTCATTCTTGTTTACAACATCATAGTTATGCAAGCAAGCTTGGCGTCATTTTCTGGAGAGGCGGCCACTGGTTAGTTGAGCAAAATAACCACAACTGCTGAAAATCGCTAGGCACTTTGTAGAGTTGAAACTTGCCCCAATGGTGGCAAAATTCTCCCATCAACCTAAATTGGCACTGCCCAATTCAACAGCGCTTTTGTTTTGCACCAAACCCTGGATCAAACCCCGGACAATATCCTGATCCAGCACAGCTTACAAACCTGCATTTCCCCAGCCGAAGGAATGCCGTTGTAGGTTCGGCATAATATTCGAGCCGACAGGCATAATATTCGAGCCGAGAGGCAAAATTGCCGACCGCCGTCTGATTATCTTGCTAGTTGGGCGGCGTCTGTAGGCGCACAAATCGTTGCAATCGCCGTAATATGGAGCCTCGCTACAAATAGCACTGCTTACCGCTCGTCAATTGACTGTATTCATGCACCCGTCGGGGATGCGTCCTGTGTAATTTGTGATTACGACACCCAGATGGTCAAGCTCCGGTCTTCTTCGTTCTGACTGCTGATCTCCTCGGCCATATCCAAGGCAAGGGTCCAGTCATCAGCGGAGTCCATCACCACGAAATCGCCATCCTCGTCTTTATACTTGAGCTTGCTGATCACCACGTCCTCCTGAGTCTCGTCCTTGGCGGCAATGTGGAACGAGATTTTCAGTTGCAACTCGCTGAACAGGATCCCACTGCCCACAGTCAACTCGTCCAGAATTTCAACCTTATTGTAGATGAGCTTAATCAGAATAGGGTTGCTCAGCCCTGCAGACGACGTCGACGTGTCCGACTGGTTCTGGCCGTTGCTCAATGACGAGCTAGAGACTCTGGAACCATTGTGTCCACTGTCGCTCCGGTGCTTACCAAACTTCAACAAGCTGAACGTCGACGACGACGAGTTGTGGCGCTGATTGGACCCGTCCATAGACCTATCTGTAGGTGAATCCGATGTCGCTGGGTTTGGTTGAGAAACTGGAGATCCGTTCGCATACAGTGCAGTCACATCGTAAGAGTCATAAGTGCCCATGGATCCACGAGAATCACGTATGCGGCGGTGGATTTGGCTGTTCATCTCGTTGGCTTTCAAGTGCCGCAAACAAGTTTCCCACTGGTTTCTGGGCTCCTCAGTCTTGAAGCGCAAGGTGAAAGACCCGCTTTCCTTCTTCCCAGACCATGAGATAACCAACGTGTAACCCAGTAGATTCGATGATGAGATATTGTAGATCTCGGATATGTAGACACGACCTCTCAATTCCAAGGTAGACTTGTCCTTGACGCCGTTAAGCGATTCCAAAAGATTGGCAGTTGAGCTCGATGCACTGCTAGTAGACTTCTTCCGCGACGAAAGAAGATCTCTTTTCTTCTTCTCCTTGTGTTTTGGATCAACAGCACTCACTTCAACAAAGAAAAATATGATGTTCTCAAACAAATATGCAACGTATTCCTTTTCAGCTTCACCGTCCTTGACCCCAACAGGACTGTGGTACAAAAGATCGCCTTGGAGTCTCAAATTGAATCCACGCCAGTTTTTAACTCGCTCAACAAGATTCTGCAAGTAACCGATGTTTTCCGATCTTCTTTGTGCCTCATTGACCTGATTGGCCACGTCTCTCATAGCCGCGCTCGCCATAAGTAGCTCGTTGTAGCCGACGGTGTCCACCGAGTCTAGATATGTCTTAATGAGCTCTTTCAACAATAGTGGGTACTTGCAAAGACGCTGAATGGGCTTGATAATGTAAGATTGCAACTCGAATCCTGGATCCAAAATCGTGGAAGCCTTCCGCAAATTTGGAGCTTCTTTGTTAATGAGCTCGATGGCAGAAACCTGTCCAATTGTCCATGGCTCATAGGCTCTGAATGGCCCGTTGGACGCA
This sequence comes from Sungouiella blattae, assembly GCA_003706955.3. Taxonomy (NCBI): domain Eukaryota; kingdom Fungi; phylum Ascomycota; class Pichiomycetes; order Serinales; family Metschnikowiaceae; genus Sungouiella; species Sungouiella blattae. Next base: position 251,749 of record PPMS03000001.1, on the reverse strand, counting down.
TGTATGAAAATGGACCCAATTCGCTGGTATTTTGAGGGCACGTCGATGTTACACTCCAACCCTGTTAGTAGTCTTCTGTGGAAGTCCACAATGTCGCTGAGATTAGGAAACAACATATGCAATTGCTCGCTTGAGAGCGCATCTGCGTTCTGCAATTCATTTTTGTAGTCCATGAGAAGCTCTAAGTCCAGAATATACTTTCTTTCCGTTTGGATGAGCTCACGGAACACTTTTGATCTCTCGTCAGTGATTTTCAAATTGGCAATTTCAGACACAAGACTGTCAACAGAGTTTTTATCAGTGACCTCCGCGCGAGCCAAATCGATCAACTTCGATACCACCTTGACGATCTTGAGTAAGTCGTGAGTGTTCTCTGAGAACACATTGGAGATGGTGAACATAAAGTCATCGTCAAAGTTTAAGTGTGTTTTCACTGCGATCAAAAAGTCGTAAACAGCTTTCTTGCACATGCGCAAGTCGTCGCTCTGCGTGACTGGGATCGGATTTGCTGGCTCGATCGTGTTGAACAATAGGCAAAGTGGAGCACCTTGCTGGAACAACTTCCACAATTGCGTGACCGGATCCAGCGTTAAGCTCGCCGGGAGCACGCCTGCAGTGAAAGTGAAAATGCTATTGGAAATGGGAAGATTCGCGTTTGTTTGGGAAGCGCCAGAGTGGTCCAGGTATATCGAGAACCCGCCCGAGCCAACGGATGCTCTGAACCCATCTGGCCCAACATCTTGTTGCAGTAATTGCTGCAGAAGCGCCAACGCCTGCTGTTCAGCGCATTTTTCTGACGCCTGGATCGCAACCGCCATAAACGGCTCCATCCCCGCTATTTTGGCGAGCTCCTTGAGCAAAACCGAGCATTTATAGAACAAATGGTCCTCGGCGTTCGACGAACGGTTCATCGACAGATTTAGCTGCAAAAGTGGGCCCGAGGGTACCCGGGAAATTGTTGTGGACAGCGAGTTGACCGAGTTGGACGAAATGGTCCGGAACTGGGAGGGTGGAGCGGCATCCATGATTTTGCCGCTATTTCTTGGGAACAAATAGGAAGTATTGGTTGTAAAAGAGTGAAAATGGGGCCTGAGAGGGGCTAACTAAACAAGCCGGGCAATTGTGGCGAGAAATGTGGCGATTTTAAGTAAAAGACAAGTGAGGAGGAAACAATTATCGCGAGAAAAAGAGGTTGTGGTCTGGTGCCTGGTAAAGGCCCGGGCGTGCCGTGCACAAAACAATGGCGACTCCGGGCTAAACGGGCAATCTTGAATGATAATCGTGCGGGAAAAAAGACGTACCCGTACATTCAAGTGGTTGTTTCTCAGTAGTCCCAAAACTGGATGGATATTTCCTCACCTTGTATGCTTTATCCCTCCTGTTGTGCCTGCTGCATCCATGTTTCTGGACAGCTTCACCGTTACTAAGTGCAGGAAATTCGCATAACGAAGTGGAACAGGGGACGCGCGCTCGCAACCGGCAGGTGCCTGATAAACGGCTACCTAAATGGAGAAAATTCAAGATCTGGGATGCGGTGGAATTTCTTGTTGCAGCAGGAATGGGCACCTCAAATCGATTCAGGGGCTCGTCGAGAGATGTGCCGTGTGTGGTGCCGGGCGGGTGCTGAGTTGTTTTTCCCCGTGGTTTCCCTCCTAGGAAATAAGGTTTTCCCAGTGAGGCTAAAGTGCTGCTTGCTGGCAGTTACCGAAAAGCACACGAGATTGCCGACACAACTTGTTTTTCTTGATTTTGCAAGGCTACCACGTGGCCAGATCTGCAATTGCATGACTGGTTGGCATCCTCACGTCGAGAATACTCCGACTTTGTCGGATCTCTAGTAGCTCGGAGACCGGCAATACGCCTTTGCCATATTTGGCCCCAAATACGAAAAAAAACTTTGAGTAACAAGCGGTTGTCTCTCGTCTGTCTCGTCTCTCTTATTCCCCTTGTTTCAGCCTCCTCACCTCTCAGCTTTCACGTCTTTCCTCGCGATTTCCATCACTCGGCTTCGCTCGCCAACATAGACAAAACTTCCCCGGTGAGGAAGCCAGCTTATGCTCAGAATGCCTACCTTGCCCGCAGCGCTATTGGGCACCTCGTAAATCTCCTCAAGAGAAACGCTGTCGTACACTTTCACGTTGGTCTCTTGCGTGTAGGCAACGGCGATGTACGAGCCATCTCTGCTGATTTCAACTGCGGCGACTTCCTGGTCGATTTTGGCCAAAACGTGGGAGTTGAGCAAGTCCGACAGTTTCCAAATCGACACTATTCCCTCGCCGGTCCCGCACGCTATGATTCTACCGCGAGGATCAATACTGACACTCGTCACTGGCGACTTGTGCCCTTTCAAGGTGTGGACACAATTGAGCGTTTTGGCCTTGACGTCGGGACTCAAAATTTGGACGCTACCATTCCCGAGCGCGGCAACAACGTAGTCGTGGCCCTTGTTGGGCCATTTCAAGTCATAAACTCGCGCTGGCGCCTTGTACTCTGCCACTTTTGAGTAGTTGCCCTGGACATCGTACAAAAGCACACTGCCGTCGCTATCTGCCACCGCCAAGTAGTATCCATCGGGAGAGTACTCGATTTTTTCCAAGGCGACCGGCCCTGCAGCCTTCTGCACCTTGAATTCCCGCTCGAGTTGGCCGGTAGCCTTCCACAACTTCACCCAGCAGTCTCTGGCCACCGACGCGAAGGAATACTCGGTGTTTGTGTTCCACAGTACTCCGGCCACCTCGCGCAGATGGGCGTTCTCAATCACAACGGGGGTAGACAACCCAGAGGCCAAGATCCTCCATATTCTGATGGACTTGTCGCTTCTGGCATTGATCACTCGGGTGCCGGTGGCATTGGCGGCCAAAACGGCGATTTCGGAGATTACCGGTTTTCCCGACGGCCCAACATCCCTGGCGGGAGAGTGGGTGAGGCTGGAGAAGTATAGAGACATCTATTGGGGATGGGGGTTGTGGAGGTGTGGAAGTAGTAATGAAAGCTGCAGATCACGTGCGCATAAGGCAGTGGGGAGTATTTTGATGGAGTGAACAGCGAGAGCGGAGCAGAAGTGAGAGCGATAGTTTTAATTAATGTACACAATTGATGTAATTGAATGTTTTGACTTGCATCTTTTTGTTTTTTTCTCCGGGTTTCTTCGCTTTCCTTGAAATTTCCAGCGCGTCGCCATGGTCTCACCGACTGCTAGTACTCCACTACACTACACTAAATGCAAAAAGAAGGAAAAAAGAAGAACAGAAAACGCAAAACCTAGCGAACGTCAAACGGGCCGTGTCCAAATCACACTTTCACACTCCTCATCTCAAAATCCTCGCTCCCCCAACTCTTATCTGCCTCTAACGGCTGGTACCTCTCGTCCTGCACAGTGCCCCGCTAGTGAACACGCTAACGTTGAAATTTACCGCCAACTCCAGCTCAAACCCACAATGTCGTCCCGGCCCAGGTTGCTCTCACTCGACGCTTTCTCGAAAACAGTCGAGGATGCGCGTGTGCGTACCGCGTCCGGCGGTTTCATCACATTGATCTGTGTTTTCATCGTTCTCATGCTCATTAGGAACGAATACCACGACTACCAGTCGGTTATTGTGCGGCCCGAATTGGTGGTCAACAGAGACGTCAACAAGCAACTAGACATCAACTTGGACATCACGTTCCCGCACGTGCCCTGTGGAGTGCTTTCGTTGGACATTTTGGACCTCACGGGTGATTTGCACTTGGACGTGGTGCAATCTGGCTTTGAGATCTTCCGCGTGCTCCAGCTGGGCGAGGAAGTGAAAGACGACTTGCCCATTTTGTCGCGGGTCACGGAAATTGACGAGATCTGCAAGGGTTTGACCGAAGAAGAGGCCAAAGAGGGGAAACCATGTGGTTCCTGTTACGGTGCTTTGGACCAGGAGAACAATAAGGCGTGCTGCAACACCTGTGAGGCAGTGAGATTGGCGTACGCCGTGAAGGAGTGGGGTTTTTTCGACGGCTCGGAAATCAAGCAGTGTGAGGACGAAGGCTACGTTTCGAAGTTGGTGGAGCGCATCAACCAAAACGAAGGGTGCCGCATCAAGGGCTCAGCAAAGGTCAACAGAATCTCCGGAAACTTGCACTTCGCCCCGGGCACGCCGTTGTCCAGAAAGGGAAGACACCTGCACGACGTGTCTTTGTGGAACAAGTTCCCAGAGAAGTTCTCGATCGACCACGTCATCAACCACTTTTCTTTCGGCGCTGATCCTGGCTCTTCGGTGCCCTTGGCCTCTAGCGACGAAAGCGCCGAGCCCTCGATCCATCCTTTGAATGGGTACTCCTTCGGTGGCAGAGGAAAACACCACCTTGCCTCTTACTACTTGTCTGTTGTCTCGACAAGATTCGAGTTCTTGGAGGGCAAGCAATCGCCAACCGAAACCAATCAGTTCTCGGCAATCACTCACGACAGACCTATCGTTGGTGGCCGCGACCACGACCACCAGAATACGTTGCATGCTCAAGGTGGGTACCCTGGTGTTATCTTCCATTTTGACATCTCACCAATGAAGATAATCAACAGAGAGGTCTACGCAAAGACGTGGTCTGGCTTCATTTTGGGCGTGGTAAGCTCTATCGCCGGTGTGTTGACGGTGGGAGCTGTGCTCGACCGGTCCGTGTGGGCCGCCGAGCAGGTGTTGAGGGGTAAGAAGGACATATAGACAAAAGAGGCGATGAGAGGAGTAAGAGGAATAAGAAAAAAAAAATAAACAGAGCAGATGACATTCTAAAACATAACTTTTCCGTGTGTTTGTTGCTATTTACAGGATTCTATACCTCGCTCATCAAGTGGCGGATCTCGCCAAAGTACTTCTTCTCCAAATGCTGGCCAACTTCTTCGAGCGTCAACCATGCGTGCTGCAAATCGGGCTTCTGGGCGGCAAATTCACCCGACAAGATATGCAGCTTGATGAAAAACTCTCTGTTGTCTCCAGAGCGGTGAACGTGCAATGGTTTTGGAGAAACGTTGAAGTAGTTGATGCCATCTCCACCGAGGGTGCGCAAACCCTCCTCAGCTTCTTGATGTAGCGGCTTCCCCGTGTTTGGGAACGTAGGAAACTTCCAAGTTTTCCCCTTATCTTCGCTCACCACCAAGTACAATGTTCTGGCCAATTTTCTCTCCAAGCTGGTGATATCGTTGGCCAAATCGGCGTCGGTAGTTCTTGAATTGGGCACGATTTTCCTCGACATGCTGTCCTTCTGCAGTTTGTCTTCTTCGCTGGTCTCCGAGTACGTTTTGGGCAAGTTGAGCTCCTGCTTGAACCGTCTGTCTCTTTGCTGTCTGAGCTCGGGTCTTCCCTCTGGGAATTCGAGGTTTGGGTTGTTGTAAACCGGGTTTTTGTTCAACTCACGGAACTTCTGTTCGGACAACGTGCCTTCTCTGTAGTAGTACCATTTGGGGAACGTCCACATCAACCGCTTCCACAATTCTTTCTGGTAACTGTAGTAATGCTTTTGGAACTGGGGCAAGTCCGCCGTGATCACCGGGGTTCTCAGCAACAAAAGCGTTGACAGGATACCTGGTGCGGCCGAGGACGCGTATCCCCTTGCAAGAGTTTTCCCGATCATTGCGGTGCAAAGTTTAGCCGTCGGTTGGATTTGGAGAGGTGTGTAGTAGAAATTTTCACTGGTGCGTGCGCGTAAACGAGAGAGGCGTACGCGTAAATATGAGCACACACAAGGTCAGGCAAATGTGGTTGGGGAAGAGCGAGCAAAACAGAGGAAAACTGAAAAAAGAGAGTAATCTGAGGGTCTCATGTGGGGATGGTATCTACTGGAAATACTTTCAGCTCGTGGAACATCAAATCATGAGGGAATCTCGACGGGCTTGCTGTTTAGTACTGTATATTGGGTGATTGTGTAGTATGGCCCCATAACCCATACTACTATAAGGCCCATACCATAATATGCTAAACAAAGGCATGGGTTTCATTAACCTTTGATATCGGCAAAATTTGCTGTTTTAGAATTTTTATCGCCTGATGCCCATGAAATGTTGTGGCATACCATTCCCGCAAGTCTGGCCAGCAAATGGTCGTGCCCCTACCGTGATCATATATATATCGCACGGTCCGCCCCCGTCGAAAAAAATAACCAATACTATTACTCCGTCCTTCCCAAACAATCTTTCCATAGTGGTCCAGGCCCAATTCCCCAGGGCGTATAGTAACATATTGTAATCGGCAACGTTACATTTGCAGAAGAAGAAAATATTGAGAGTTTCCAGGTACCTAACGTAGAGGAGGTGCTCGAAGGAACAGTAAACATTTATTTGACTTTAATTTTAAAAAGAAGAGAAAACACTGTCCAGTGTCGAAGATGTCCGAAGTTGAAGAATTTGAATCCATTTTGAAAGAATTGGCGACCCTTAAAGCTCCGGGTGTGTCGGGCACTCGTATCAAGAAATTGACTGATCTTGCCGTTAAGAACGTGGCGGACGAGTCTAAGTTCGTTTCCGCCTTGTATGCGAGCTGTAAAGCAACTCCATCATCTCACAAGTTGGGCGCCCTCTATGTGGTTGACTCGATTGTGAGAGTTTATATGGACGAGGCAAAGAAAAGAAATGAGGAAATTTCGGCTCTGGCTCCAGAAGGCTCGTTTGCCGCCGGTGTCTACAAGATCAGTGAATTGGTTGAGTCCATCATCGATGACGCGATGGAATTGCTGATTGTGCCTTCCACAAACGTTAAGATCGGTAAATTAGTCGACATTTGGGAACGCGCCCAGACGTTTAGTCCGGAGACTATCAAAAAAATTAGAGATAAGCACTTCCGTTCTACCACTCCACCTGGCTCTCCACCAGGCAAGGCGGCAGAATTGCCCCCACCACCACCTCAGGCGGCTGCTTCAGTGTCTAATAACGACTCTGGTAGTATTTTGCTGGCTCTTGCATCTCTTGCTAAGAAGACTGATACGCCTACCCCACCGGCAGTGGCGTCGCCAGGTGCACAAAATGCAGCACCAGCAGCCAATAACGCTACTAACATTTTATCGCAGTTGTCTGCTTTGGCTGGAAGTTCGAGTGGAGCAGTTGCTCTGCCAACTCCTCCAGTTCTGCAAATGCAGCAGAACCAACCAGCCCAGCCAAACAAGGACTTGATCTTCAACATGTTGCAGCAGATGCAGAACAATGGCACCCAGCAGAATGGGCCACCACCTTCTGTGCCGCAAATCCCACAAATGCAGGGTATGCCACCAATTCCTAACATGGGTAATGCGCCAAATGTGCATCCCTCCCGCCAGGGCTACCAGAACCAACCAAACCAGTACAATGACAGAAGAGGTCGTGATGAGGCCGGAGGCTACTCAAGAAGAAACCGCTCTCGCTCGCCAAGTGGTAGGTACGGTAGATACGACAACCAATACGGTGGTCAGAACAACCAATATGGCGGTCCTCAAAACCAATATGGCGGTCCTCAAAACCAATTTGGCGGCCCTCAAAATCAATTTGGCGGACCAAATGGTCAATACGGTGCTCCAAACAACCAGTACGGTGGACCTAACCAATTCAACGCCCCGAATCAGTTCGGTGGCCCCATGGGACCTGGTGGTCCAGTTGGTCCAGTTGGCCCAGGTGGTCCAGGCATGAGGGGTGGCCCAGGTATGCACGGTGGACATGATGAGGAAAAGAAGTCGCTCTCTCACGGATTCTCTCCAAGCGAAGGCGAGCAGAATATTCCAGGATCTCCCCACTACCGTCAAAGAAACGTTGGCTTCGATAATACTTTGCCTCAAGGATCTTTCAAGGTCATGTCCAGAACCTTGTTCATTGGTGGTGTTCCTCGTGGTATGGATGAGAGAGAGCTTGCTTCTCACTTGAGACCACATGCTGAAGTTCAATCTGTGATCATGAACAGTGAGAGAAAGCATGCCTTTGTTAAGGTCTATTCGAGAAAGGAGGCCGAGCAAGTCATTCAATCCTTCAACAAGGATGGTGCATTGCCATTGAGAACTCGTTGGGGTGTTGGTTTCGGTCCAAGAGACTGTTGCAACTACCAACATGGAATTTCCATCATCCCAATCCAACGTTTGACTGACGCTGACAGAAGTTGGGTTGTTCTGGCACAGTGGGGTGGCACTGGTGGTGAACCATTGCAGAGCGGTATGGTTCTTGATGAGCCAGATATTGAAATCGGAACTGGTATTTCCTCAAAGGCCATGTCCAAGAAGATGCCCACCAACTCTGCCAGAAACGGACCAAAATCCAACAGACCTGGTGAGGCTGACGAGCAGTTCGCCAAGACATCGAACGGCCAACAAGACTTCATGGCCTATGGTAACGGAGCTGCCAACCCATTGACTGGATTGTTTAACCAGCAACCACAACAGGGAGGCTTCCCGGGACAAATGCCTCCACAAAACGCTTTCCCACCGAACAACATGGGTGGACAAAATGCTAACTTAAGTGCACAGTTGGCCAACTTTTTCCAAAGCGGAGGACAACAACATTAGGTGTTGCAAAAATAATAATGACAAAGACATTTGCACAATACATAGTTAATTCAAGACTTCGAAATTAAGCTACAGAACTAATACTCTCAAATTTTCTTTAATTATAATGCCTGCCGACGGATATTTACATAAACTTTTCCCTAATCAACCTATGCTTCAGCTGGAATCGGCAGCGGGTCGGATACCTCCAACCTGCCACCCCCAGTTGATTTAATGACAGTATTGCTCACAGTCTTGGGCTTGCTGATGGTCTCGCCCTTCACAATCTTCTCCATCTCCTCTCTTGTCAACGTCTCATACTCTAACAATCCCTCCGCAAGTCTCTTAAGCTCCACTTTCTTCTCCTTCAACATGTGGCGAGTTCTGTTCTCCGAGTCCACCAAGAACGATCTCACCTCATTGTCAGCCAAGTCTCTAATCTTAGGCGACCAAGACTCCCAGTCATCGCTCATTCTCACTGGTCCGATCACATCACTCATGCCGTAAGAAGTAACCATAGCTCTTGCCATACCGGTAGCGTTCGCCAAGTCCAGAGAACAACCACTGGTAACGTTCTCAGGACCATGAATCATCTCCTCGGCAATTTTACCTCCCATGCACACATCAAGTCTCGAAAAGCATTCCTTCTTAGTCATGTCGACTTTGTCCATTTCAGGTAATTGGAAAGTGATACCCAACGCTCTGCCTCTGGGGAGAATTGTGGCTTTGTAAAGCGGCGTTGCAGCAGGCGAAAACATGGCCATGATAGCGTGACCCGCCTCGTGATACGCGGTGTTCTTTCTTGCTTCTTCTGTGATCACCATCTTCTTCTTCGCAGCACCCATCAAGATCTTGTCCTTTGCCCACTCAAAATGGCTCATATCAACAGCGGGAGCTGAAAGTTGGGATGCGTGGACAGCGGCTTGATTCACTAAATTCATCAACTCTGCTCCTGACAAACCGGGAGTGCCTCTGGCAATAATCGAAGGGTCGACGTTCTCGGCAGTCTCCACGTTTTGCATGTGGTGCTTCAAAATGTCAACTCTGCCACGCACGTCGGGCAAGTCCACAATCACCTCCTTGTCGAAACGGCCAGGTCTGGTGAGTGCCTTGTCCAAAGATTCAGGGAAGTTGGTTGCACCAATGATGATGATACCTTCTGTTTGAGAGAAGCCGTCCAACTCCACCAATAACTGATTAAGTGTCTGCTTAGCGTATGCCTGGTCCTTGGGGTTTCTCTTGCCTCCAATTGCGTCCAACTCATCAATGAAGATAATAGCGGGTGCTTTCTCACGGGCTTGGCTGAACAACTCACGGATCCGCTTGGCGCCAACACCGACATAGAGCTCGTCGAACTCGGACCCAGACATGAAGAAAAATGGCACTCCAGCTTCTCCGGCGGTGGCACGTGCAAGCAACGTCTTACCAGTACCAGGAGGACCGGTCAACAAAACACCTTTGGGCAATTTGCCACCCAACCCCGTGAACCGAGATGGGTCTTTCAAGAAGTCGACAATCTCCTCTAATTCAGCTCTGGCCTCGTCGCAGCCGCACACATCGGTGAATCTGACTGTAGATTGAGACACATCCACCGATTTATCGACCGACTCGGAGTTGCGGAAGATTGTGCCGTTCTCGACCAAGTAGTTGAACGCGTTAGATGCACCGTAAGTGAAGAGCGCCACTGGAATCAACCACTTAAGCCATTTCGACAAGATGGTGAAACCCGACTCCAGCACTATCACGTGTACAGGCTCTGCCCTCGAACCGATCCCGTGTTGGAACGGAGAGTAGCCCTGGTTCTGGCCCACTCCGTTTCCGGCGGTAAGTTCACGCGCAAACTGGTCGGCTTTGGCCTTCTTCCCGATCTTGTTCAACGCCTCAATGTAAAGTTGGGCGCATTCGGGACTGCTAGCAATGCCAGGGGTTTCAAATCTCTGGACAACAATTTGGGGGTAATTTGTTGCCAAAAGACGCTTGTAGAACTCGGCCTGGACCTCGGCATTCCCGGTATCGGAGTTGGCGGCTTGTTCCAGCGACAGAAGCATTGACACTGTGGAGGTGGAAACTCGCCTAAGGGAGGCCGAGGCGAGGATTCTGACGGCCGGCAAGCCCAAATAGGCAGGTCTTGCCGACACCAACAACATGTTTCGAGCAGCAGGTACCAATCTGGCCAAGCTGTGCATTTTGCTTTTGGGAAGCAGTAGCTGTTCGGAGGAGGGCAAACGATCGAACCGTTGAGAACTTCTAGTGACGGTCGTGCGCGGCACAAAACCGCACCGGGTGGTGTGCTCGGTCCCGGGCAATGCGCGAGCAAAGAATGTTGAGCATATTGTGAGTGGTCCTGGAGTGGAGGTTCTACCAGCGTCTTTTTTTTTTTTGTTTTTGTTTTTTTTTATGCTTTTGTTTCGTGTCTGGTCTTTGTCAATTTTTGGAAGCGCGGTTCTTAGGCGTCTGCGCCGAATCACAAGGTGGACTTGGCCGTTCTGATAGTGGCCCAAAGTTTTGCAGCCTCGCCTCATTTTGCAGCCTGGGCCCACTTGCTCGGTGTTGACGCGCTGGTTCGTCCTCTCGAGCGACTCCGCTCGGTTCTATTAAATTTCCATTTTCTTTTGTCGCAAAACTGCTTGTCACACGCACAAAGTGCGTTGGCACTGAATACTGTCGTGGTTTCATTCTCACCTTCAATCGAGTCCACTTAATTCAATGGACTCAAGCGGCGATTCCATTCTGCAATTTCCGCTCCTCTAACAAATTGTAATCTCAGCAACTCCGAGGTCTCAATCGTGCCCTCCCTTAATTGGCGGTCTTTGTGTTCTGGTGGTCAATTATCACGCCAACAATCTTGTACCGTTTCTGGAAGAACACCACCCATTTGTCCACCGTGTCGTTCTGTTTCTCGGTCAAGTCACCCGTGAACCAGGTGTTTTCCTTGCCGCTCTCGACAGCGTCTTCCGGATTCAATTGCAACCGATTGAGCGCAAGAAGCCGACTCACGTCTTTGCCCACGAGCTTGTGGTATCCTTTCCCCGGACCATAGTTTTTTTCGTTGCTTGACACGTCATAGATGAAGCCTCGTATCCCAACATAGAGAAGGGGCTCGTCGGTGCCGTTGAAGTTTGCCAATTGCAGGCGGGTAAAGATGGGAAGCGTTTCGATAGACACTTGCGAGTTATATATCTGGAATTCGTTGAGGTCAGCGACAGGCGGCTCCGACATTTTGTGTGGGCTCAGGTGAAAGGATAGTGGCGACGGTCTAGAAGTGGTTTCAACGGCAACTCTGCAAGCCTTGTGACCTTTCGTATGGTGATCCTTCTCAAACTTACTACTGCGTAAACGCATGTGTGTTTTCCTGCACAGAGTCCCACACAGTTCACCTCTTCACGGTGTCTCCAGATTAACTACCACCAGCAAGAATGGTATGTCGGGAACTCTACCCTTTTTCCAATCTCGTATACTAACAGTCCAGGCGGAGGAAGCAGAAAAGTACCCGTTGAAAATCCAAAAACTATTTGCCCCGCTGCTCCCGTTCCTTTACAAACCACCGGTCGGATACCCGCCAGAACATCGGTCCACCCCCAAAATCACCGGCGTTTCGTCGTGGAAACTGGCCATCGAGCAATATAAAAGCGAGTTTCCAAGCAAGCCCAGTGAAGTCAAACCAGCATTATCCCGAAGGAAACGTCATGAAGAGTCTCTTCTGCGCCAGTTGACTGACTGGGAAGACACCGAGGCATTTGCCCAAAATGACTTTTTGAAAGACCCATATCGCACGGTTTTCATCTCCAGACTATATTACTGGCTCACTGAGTTGGACATCTCCAAGCATTTCAACCGGTTCGGTGCCGTTGAGTCGGTTAGAATAATACGAGACAAGTCCAACAAGTCTAGAGGGTACGGTTTCGTTGTGTTCGCACGAGACTCAGACGCCTCAAATTGCATCAGAGAGCTAGCGCCAACGGGCCTAGCAATCGACCCCGCCGGTACTGAGAAGCCCCGCAAAATCCTCGTCGATATGGAGAGAGGACGATTGGTGAGAAACTGGAAGCCCAGGCGACTCGGAGGCGGGTTGGGTGGCCGCCACTACTCGTCAGCAAGTGCACATGGGTCCCGGGATGCCTCGGCCGCGTCTTCGGGAAGACGCATGAACTTGTCGCAGAATCCGTACCAGCAGGCCACAAACTTCGACCCCAACAGGAACAAACGTGCATTTCCCGACAAGAGTAGTGGGCCCAATAAGAGGCAAGCACCTTCATTTGACTATTACTCGAGCAGAACCTCAGCTCTGGCCAATATTTCGCTGGCTGCGTTGGCGTACACTCCAGTGACTGGAGCCACAGCCAGAAGTTCAGAATCGTCAGCAACACAGTCCATCAGAGACAAGTACGCCAAATATTCATCTGCTAACACGGAAAGCACATCAAGCTATAAGCTGAGCGGCGCATCGAGGTCGATCCGGTCCATACGGCAGCGAGAGTAGCACTGGATGTAGGTTCTGAATATGTTATATTATGCATGTATATACAAGTCCTTTATGAATGATGATGCAGAGATGCTAGACTTTCCGTTCGTCCTGGTTTTTCGTCGACTCGATCCACTCGTTGAGCATCGTGAACATACTGGTCACCATGTCGTGGATGTCCACGGTGTCTCTTTTGAGTCGGGCGTCGATGTCTCCAATGAGACCCTTCAATTTCTGAAGCGTCATGTTCATGCCAGCCGTGTCAGTATTCTTTGCTTCCAGAGCGCGGATCTTCTTCTTGAGGTTCTTCTCAATGTACTGACACTGCTTGAAAATGTAGGGACTTAACGTCACGTCGTTGATAGGGAATGTGTCAATGTTTTCCATGCACGACACGAAGTCGTTTTTGGCGATGCTGGTTCGTAATGTCAAATTGAGGGCGATCATGCTCCGATTGTCGTTCATTTCTGCGCCATTGATGTCTTTCAAAAGCTGCGAAGCGAGATCGTAGGAGTTGTCGTTGAATAATCGGCGGGCCAAGAGAAGTCTGTCACTGGCGTTGAGTGTGTTTTCTCTGGACGTGACATATTTCCGGAGTTGGTCCTTTTTGGGCGACGACAAGAGCAAATCGAAGATTTCAAGCCGTGTGATATGTTTGTCCATCCTCATTTCCTTGAGACATCTCAAGATCGACGAACGATGCGACGGATTCAGTTTTCTGAACGTGCTCTCGATGACGGGATAGTCCGGCTTGATTCCTTTCCTCATCACGTCACGAATGCCTTTATCCACTCTGAATTCGATTTGCTCTTTCGTTTTCATTCTCTTGAAATGGCCGTCTGAGAGATTCGGGATGTGAGTCCACTGTGGGGCCAGATACTTCTTGTGGTTGTCAAAGTATGGTCGCTGAATAGCCACTGGGGTGATATTGGACGACACCTTTGTCACTTTGCACGCGTCATTCAATACCTTCTTCGTATGTTCAGGGAGGTTCGCGTTGTCTATCCATTTGGAGAATTCCTCGGCGAAATGTTCACTCTCGTACGGGTATGTTCTCACGAAAGCATCAAACAAGTTCTTCACGTAGATCATCTCGAATCTGTTGGCTCTGGTCACGAATTTTTGCATGAACCTGAGGAGAGGCGAGAACTTGTTCTCGGAGACGTAATGCTGCACCACAACATTGTAGGAGTATTTTGTGAGCGGCAACCCATCTTTCTTCATTTCTCTCAAAATGAGCTGCATCATGCTCATCGAGGAGTATTTTGCAAAGAAAAGAAGATAAGACTCGTAAAATGCCTTCAATGCGTACTTCGAGTGGCTGATCGAATTGCGGATCCTCAAGATCTCCTCGATGTCATCTTTGCTGATGGTCTTCTTGCGCGACAAGTCTCTGTTGGCAATTTTCTCCTGGTTCCGGACCATAGAAATGAGAAAATTGCTGTTGTAGCCAAGTTCCTCGGTGAGGCTCTCAAGGGAAGCAATCTCCGCTTCACTCCCGTATCGATAATGTTGCTTGAGAAGTAATGCGACTGTTTTCGGGAACGGGCTCTCGCAGTTAGGCGACTCTGACCAGAACTTGACCAAATCAATGATGTTAGTGAATATAGCTCCCACCTTCACAAAACTGACAATCGTCGAAGAAAGCAAGCTCTCGTCAAGCGGCTTGCCCATGTCAATGATGCTTTTCATGAGCGTCTTAGCAAACTCCACGTCGTAGTTATAGACGAACGCATTAATGACATGGCTCAACGTTCTGGAGTCGTAGCTTGAGCGTTTTAGGTAGCTGTATAGAAGTTGCTGTAGAGATGCGAGATCGTCCATGTGGTAGCAGAGCCACATGTAATTCTCCACAAACTTCTTATCCCCCGAGCACATCGGCTCGTATAGCTTGCACACGTCGTACAACGTTGCGATGTCAGAATACATGCGGCCATACAACGAGGTGTAGCGTAGGTCCTTTTTCCCGAAAAACATCGGCACTTCCACGGCAGACTGGTGCAAGTATTCATCGGAGGTATCCACCGGTAGCGTGTCTTGCACGGTCGAGACCATCCCGTTGATAATTTCCGTGGAAACGGTGATGCCCTGCTCTTTGTAGGACTTGAGGGTCAAGTACAACTTGGAGAACTCGCCGGCGCTGAAAAGTCGGACCACCTCCATCTCTGCGGGCAGGACTTCCTGGGCTTGTAGATTTTGGTCGTTCTGATCCTCACCAGTTGCCGAGGACACGGCGTTTGCATCAGTATACGAAGAGAGTTTCGCTGTGGGATGTAGCTTGGACATTTGCGTCGATGCAATCTTGGACGGCCCGCCCGTGTATATCGACGTTGAGTTTTTCAACTGGCCCACAAGCTCCTTGCCCAAAGAGGTGGAAGTCTCTTTTAGCCAGTAGGTGCACGAAGCATTTTGGAGCTGGATGTTGGTGCAAAAAGGATGGCGGGATGCTCTGAAAGGAGGCCGCAATCGGGCAGGCTGGTAGTGTCTGATGTTCCACACCAAGTTGTGATAGGTGCGGACCAACGGAAACTCACGAGGCATTATTGGGTTTGGATGCCACGGTGAGTAGTTAGTACTTGGAGACCGCGGAGTGCACATGGGAGAAAAATTTATGGTATGATTCTCTATGGTTGGGTATGGTGCAGAGTAGTGATTTTGACGTGGAGGTAGAGAAGAAACGGGAGACGAAACGGGGGACGAAAATGATGGAAATGAGTCGAGTAGGTATTGAAATTGGAAAACTGCCTTTGAAAAAAAAAATGAAAAAAAATGTGGAGGTTGGTGAGCAATTGTTTATGGCTATAGTCATAGATGGTAGCCAGAAAGCGAGAAAAGTAAGCCATCAGCCACGAGCAGAGAACCAATCGAGCCAATTTGAAGTTTTCGAACTGTCCAATCAATTTCTAAAACACTTTAGAATAATTGGGTCCCTTCTATGGCTCTCGGAGTCAATGCGCCACCAAACGCAAAGAACAAAAAAATCAGGAGCAAAAAAAAAACCAAAAACGAAATTCGAACCTAGAACGTAGTCACAACTTCAATTGGACCAACCCCCCTCCTCCACTATTGATTTCCACTTCCAGTGCCACACCCGAAGCATCCCCATACAGTTGCAAAATATGGGGAAGCGTCCCCACCTAAATGCAGAACACCTCGGTTCCACCAACATTTCACAGCTTCACTTTTTCCTGGCGAAACCACCCGAATCCGCAGAAAATGGCCACATACAAAGAATTGATGGGACAAAGTAGCCAGATGGGACCGTCATACGCCCAGATGAACCAATCGCCGCTGGATTTGGACTACTTGATCCACACATTGCGACATCCCACTCCAGACACCTCCGTTCAGCAGGTTTTGGGTTACATCTACAACTACATCCCCTATGTCAAGGTGGAGCACAACTTGCGGATGATTTTCGCCAGCTTCCTCAATAGCCCCGTGTGTTTTGGCGAAAACGTGCCGAGTTACGAGGACAACTACCTCATCATCGAGGTGTTCAAGCTAATCACAGACAAGAAGTTGAAAGTGTCGCAGCCAACGCTCCCCATCAAGACTTTTTACTCTGTGTTGTTGAAAGAGCTCCAGAACTTTGTTGGTTTCGATCCGTTGCGCAATAGCTGGAAAGCCATGCCCATAATCAGCGGCATGTGGCTCTCCAACCAACTCAGAGACCAATTGTACACGGAGAACAACGTTCTTGAGTACAAGTGGTTTTTCCACGATTGGGACGAGCAGTCCGACGCTCTCTTCAAGAGGAGCTTGCAGTTTTCGCTCTCGAGGTCTACGCCTGCCAATATCAGCAACCTCAGTCTTTTAAGTTTGGCACTCAAGTTCCGGACAAGGGAGAATATCGACGACTATCTCGGGAATATTCCCCGCAGTGTCGTGATATCGGGGTTATCTGACTTGGTTTTTGGCCTCAACAACTCAGATGGTCGCAAGTACCAGTTGTTCGGTCAGACGGGCCCCAATGACCCAAACTGGAATATCTTCATCAAGGAGAATGTTCTACAAAAGCCAGTAATCAAGCATTTGAACCGGCTATCGTTCTTGCTCGAATCCTTACTTCAGGATCTATCGTACAATGAGCAAAATTTCCAGTTGCTCATGCATTTGGTCACGTCGATGTTGGAATTCAACCGCGAATTGAACCACTTCACTTGTACCCAGCGATTCCTCAATATGGCGTTGGAAGAAATTTCAGACGAAAACACTTTCCAAGCTCAGTACATGCTCTTGTTGAAAGGTTACCTTTTCTTCGAAGTGATTGTATTCCAAGGTGTTTTGTCTCGGTTTGTGTCCCTCAAGAATGTGAGTTTGGCTTACCTGCTATTCAGACCAAAGCTGCATGTGAGCCGTATTGAAAATGAGTATCGTCAGATTGGCAGATTGATCTTGCATTCTCTATACTACTTGAACTTTGTGCTTATGACTATTGGCCAAGGTGGCTTCGACGGGTATAACTTTGTTTACTATGTTTGCCTTGAAGTGTGCCTCCAAAACAACACGCAAAACGCATTCGAGTTCTTCACTCAGTACCTAATTGGAGACTACAAAGAAGTCAACTTATACCACGGTGCCATAAACCGCAACTATGTGGCACGTTGCAAAGTGCTTTTCGTGCTTGGACTTTGGGAGAATTACTTACAAATGCTGAAAGCGAAAAACGCCGAGTTTGTCGAGTTCATGTACCGCACGGCATTCGACTTGGCCCGAAACCCACACATACAAGACCACTTGTTGGTAGAGGCTACACACTCGGTGCTTTTGGTTTACTTCACCAACAAGGAAAACACCAGCCACGATTTGGAACAGGTTTTGAACTATTTCGAGATCTTGGTGGACCAGTTCCCCAGAAACTTATCCGCTAACCAGCTCAGTGTGGCAGTCGAAACGTTGGGCAAGAAAATCATGTCGACGCCAATTGTCTATACGGGCAATGGTCTCCACAAGACTTCTGTGGACGAGTTTCTCGAGTTCGTCTTTTTCAAGTGTCAGAACACCAGATCAGGACAAAGAATCGAACAAGCTTCCGAGTCTGTGTTCACGTCCGCTCAGCCAATTCAAGAAATCGATGCTGCGTCAACCATGTCGCAATTGAAGAAGAACAAAGACCTAGACCAAACAGATATCGTGAAGCATAACAAGCGCAAAAAGCCAAAGGACCTTCCAGGTATGAAGTTACTCCCGCAAAATCCGCGCAACCCTCAAGAAAATTTCACAAAAAGAGAGGTGCCGTCGACTTCGCGGGAGGCCATCATTGTGGCGTTTTTGAACATTATACCGTATCTCCCACTTAACATTTTTGTGCGTTGGCTAGATAAGATTTGGCTGCTTATTTGGAGCAGTAATGAGGAAGAGCGCGCATACTTAACAGGCAAGTTGTGGCATGTGTTGAGCAACAATCTTGATTTCAATCGGTGCAAGTTGGCGTACCCATGGTGGTACGAGACAAAAGAGGCGGTTGAAGCGGAATTGGGCCACCGACAGCAATTATCGAAATTCTGATGAATTCCACAGTTTATGACCTCCGCAATATTGTGGTGCTGCATATAGCGTTATACCATTCAATTTCTCAATGAGCGATGAGATGACTTGACCCGATCAATATGGCTAGAAAAAAGTCCGCCGCCAAAAAGGCCAAGGAGGCCGCCGCTAAACTGCAAGAAATAGAAGCGCCAAAGGAAGCACCTCAACCCAAAATCACCGAAGAAAATGTGCTGACTGAGAGCGAAAGCGAGTCTTCGGAAGAGGAAGATGAGTTTGGTGAATTGTTGACAGAAGATGTGGAGCTGCTGATCAAGAACGTTTTGAGCACATTGAAGTCGGATCCCAAGAAGCTCTTGAACCCAGACGCAACGTTCTTCACCGAGGGAGGGTCCTCCAACGGCGACAAGAAGAGCAAAGACAAGCCTATTTACTTGAAAGACTACCACAGAATGAACTTGTTGTCTGGCGACTACAAGAACTTGGATGACGGGTCGAACGAGTATGAGACCGTTGACGGTGAGAAACCTTTTGTTGTCACGGAGAGAGAAGAAAGAAACAAGTTGCTTGACGATATCAAGAATGCATTCAACGACGAAGAAGAAGACGACGACGACAACGACGACGGATTCTTGCAGAAGAAAACCAAAACCAGAGTTCCAGACGAAGACAAGCCAGTGGCGTTGCCCGACCCTTCGAGAAACGCAGACGAGTTCTTGTCCGCTTTTCTCGATAACCAGGCGTGGATTCCCAAGAAGAACGACAAAGTCATTGACTTGGACCAGATCGACAACGAGGACGAGCAAGACTTTGACGATGCAGTGGAAGACTTCGAGAGAGCGTACAACTTCAGATATGAGGACCCGAACTCGGCCGAGATCGT
Organism: Sungouiella blattae; assembly: GCA_003706955.3. NCBI lineage: Eukaryota > Fungi > Ascomycota > Pichiomycetes > Serinales > Metschnikowiaceae > Sungouiella > Sungouiella blattae. The sequence goes on along the minus strand of PPMS03000001.1, from coordinate 232,460 downwards.
GTCGTATGCCAGAACTCAGGCTACGTTGAGAAGAGGCAAGACCAACTCCAGAAAGCGGGCCAGAGACAAAAAGAACGCTTTGAAAGAGCAAGAGAAGCACGACACCGAGCAGGCGTTGCAGAAAAAGAAAACCGCCAAGTTGAACAAGGTCATGGACCGTCTTGCGAAGATCAAGGAGGCAGTTGGAGACGAGGCCAGCGACGAAACGATCCAAAGAGTGTTCGGCGACTCTTTGCTCAACGACGATTTCGACGATGCCGACTGGGACGGGAAAATGGCCGAGATCTTCAACGAGCAGTACTACGACGCCGAGTTGACCAAGCCCGAGTGGGATGAGGACGATGAGATCATGGCTGAGTATCATAACGGCAGAGAAGACGCCGAGGACGACGAAGAAGATGCAGAAGTCGAAGAAGACCTGGAAGATGCCGACGCTCCGCCAAAGAAGAAGTCCAAGAAGGACAAATTGAAGGAGAAGAAATCCGCCAAGAAGGAGAAGCAGTCGTTGAAAGAGAAAGCCGAGAAAATCGTGGAAGCAAACAAGACAAGACTCTTGGATGAGGTCGAAGAGGAAAGAGGAAGAGGCAAAGAAAGCGATCCCAACAGGTTCAGATACCGTGAGGTGTCGCCCGAGAGTTTTGGGTTGTCGACCAGAGAGATCTTTTTGGCCGACGATCAAGACTTGAACAAGTTCATCAGCATCAAGAAATTTGCTCCTTACAGACCCAAGGAGCTTGCCACCAAGGACAAGCGCAAGTTCACCAAGAAGAAGCATTTGCAGCAGTGGAGAAGAGAAGTGTTTAAGGACAAGGAGGGCCCCAAGAGACACCAGGAAGAAAAAGACGATGAGATTTGGATTCCCGTGGAAGACGACTCGGAGCATCCCAAGAAGTAGCTAGGTTCCATGAATAATACATTAACGATAATATAAATATACCAAATATTAAGCGAGTGAGTTCAGTCGTACCGGTTGGGGAAACTGACGATGGACTTGGCGGCGTCTTTTGACTTGTACCTCAAGCTGAAACTTTTGATGGACTTTTTGGAGTTGGATACCTCCTGGTCGTGGCGCTCTATCCGCCTCAACCACAACTTCACTCCTGTGAACAATAAAATCACCGCGAAGAGCATGAAGCCGAGAATGCCAAAGAACCAGCCCAAGTTTGAGCCATCTTGACCAGGAATATGCACGTTCATACCGAAGAGACCCGTGATCACGTTCAATGGCAAGAACAACGTACCAATCAAGGTGACGTTACCCAAGATCTTTGTGACGGTCAAATTCGAGTTGAACGACTCAACTTGCAATTGTGCCAAGTAGTTGGCGTGCGATCTGCTGAAGATTTTCTCGTAAGCAGATAAGTTCTGGAACATGGTCACCACGTGATCCTGAATATCACCCAAGTACAAAGCAATATCTGCTCTGGGCTGTACCCGTTCGCCAGAAGACTGGAATTGGCCGCCTGTCATGAGACCTGGTGGAGCACCAGGCCCCGGACCAAAACTGATGCCGTGAGTAGATGGAGGTGGAGAGGCGTTGCCTGCGTAACTTCCCCCCAAGCCAGCCAAGTTCACTCTGGAGGCTCCCATTGGAGCACCAAGTGGGGCTTGTTGGTATGCTTCATCTTGACATCTCTTTGCAAACATCTTGATAACATCTGCTTTATTCGAGAGAAGTCTCATCAACGTCATGACCTTGCGTCTAGACTCACCGATCTTACGCAACATAGAACTGAAATTAATCAGCTGGGCTTTCAAGACTGAGTCCTCAATGGCGTCAGCCTCGTACTCAATGGCAGTAATAACAGGGGCGAAGCCATCGGTGATGTCATCGATCATGGCGTAACAAAGCCAATCAGCACTCACATCCACGTAGTCTCTCAACTGTCTCACTCTCCTTCTAACATTAGCGGGATGCAGAATAGGTGAAAAGTGGAATGTCAACACACCTTCTCTGAAGACGACAATGTAAACATTAATAGGCTCCAAGTAGTCCTCGGATTCCTGGTCCGGCTCGAATGTGTGGAAACAGACAAAGTAGTAGTTTCTGAATAACTCAACCTTTTCTCTAGTCTCCTGCATTCTGATATCTTCTGCTGTCAAAGGGTGGATACCAAAAGCCTTAGCCAAAGTCTTCATTTCTGAGTCGGTAGGACAAGTACAGTCTAACCACCAGGTGCCCTCGCCGTTTTTGAAAAGTTCTCGAGTGCTCTGGTCGGGAAGAAGAAGCGACGCGAGGTCTGGTGCATGTACAGTTTCCTCATTGTCAGAGTGGAAGAATGAGAATCTGTCGGGCAAGACCAAATCTCCGTCGTTGATTCTCGTTCCACCAAACTTGACATTTTCGGCTGATTCATTATCTGTTGCCAAAGGGCGCTTCTCGTACAAGTAGCTGTCTTCAGACGAGTCTGAAGGCAATCTCTCACTGTGAGTGCCTGTGTTCTCTTCTTGATCGGCGGTTTTCATTTTCGAGAGCGCAAACGACGTCTTCATCAAGATGTTCTTGGGTGTATACTTCAAGGCGTTCTTACTGGGAGTGCTGGTGTCCGTGTGAATCGACATGCCTGTGGTTTTCACCCTGTCAAGGTTCTGTCTGGCCATAGCCTCAGTCTGCTTTCTGAACGCCATTTCGTTATCTCTCTCCTCATTGATGAAGTCGTCGATCTCGTCGAAGTCAATCCCGTTGATACGGACGTGCTCGCGCAACATGGGGAAACACACATCCTCCTCTGTTTCCTGAGAAGATCTTGACGCATGAGAATCGGCCTCCAGGTCCATGGAAGACCGAGACAACCGCCTCTCACGCTTATGGTGGAGACCCCCTGTTTCGGAAGTGTAGCTGTCGTTTGTTCTCATCTTCTGCATAGCGGGCAAGTCGCTCCTTGTGCGGGGCTTTCTGGTGTTCAAGAGAATACCCGGAGTGGCTTCCTCGCCGGCGTTTTCCGCGATCGACCGGGAGCGCGAGTTGCGACGGAAACGAGTTGGCGGCTCGTTGGCCGTTCTGGACTTGTACACGGAGTTTCTCGTGAGCGGTTGTTGTGGTGAAAGATGGGAACTTTCTGGAGCTGGCACCGTCTCATCGGGTGGAGGAAGCGTTTCCTGTTGGTTTCTGTGGTCTTGCAACTGCTCGTCCATTCTCGAGGCGGTCGAGACCGGGATGTTGGACGCGGTGTTGATGCTGTCGGAGTCAGACATTGTTGGGGAGTTTTGTGGTGGGGAGCGCAGGAATATTCGGACTGGGAGCAGGTCAGTCGAGGAAGCGTCTTAAATTATGCGGAGGCCAAACGGGTGATCATAGTTAGTGGGACGACCGGACCTGGCTTACATGTATTTGAAGAAGAAAAGATTTAGAGGGAAAAATTTTGTGCCAGGCGGCCTCGTGGAATGCTGCGATGCTCCTGACGCATGTACAGGAGGAAAACGTGCTTGGGTTTCGGGAGCGATAAGTGAGGAGGGGGAGATGCGGTATTTATAATTTCTGGAAGGGGGGGACACAAACGTGACCGGTTGTACTTTGTTATTTTTGCAGTTCCCACCAATCGAGAAAAATCTCGTCCGTGAGCGGTTTCTGTTTTCCTTCCAGTGGTCCCACTTGCTGGTGCGCACATTTGGCTTGCTCACTATGTACGATATTAACCTCTCAAACGTGCACACACGCACCTAAGCCTGCAAGCCCAAAATAGCGTAATTGTTCGTAAATGGCACCTTGGAAAGCATTGGCACCGTATGAGTGAGAATCTACACCACTGTTCAGAATCACCGCATTCTACGTAAGTACTAGCGATCACCGTCAACGCGTCCATTATTCCATCGTTATTCTATCGTAACTAGAGCCAGTCCACCGGGTTCTGCAACACCTTGATGAGCTTCTCCTCGTCGCTGCCAGGCTCAGGGTGGTGGTCGTACTCCCAGCTGGCAGTGGCAGGAAGCGACATCAAGATGCTCTCCACGCGCGACCCAGGCGTCAGCAACCCGAACTTGGTGCCTCTGTCCAACACCAAGTTGAACTCGACGTAGCGGCCCCTCCGAATCTGCTGCCAGTGCTTCTGCTCAGGGGTAAACTCCTGGTTCATGTGCTTGGCCACAAGCGGCACGTACGCGGGCAAGAACGCATCGAAACACAGCTCCACAATGTGCAAGATCTCGTCGGGCGACTTCGAGTCGAAGTCGTCGAAGAAAATACCCCCCACGCCTCTCGTCTCGTTCCGGTGGTTGATGAAGAAGTACTTGTCGCACCACTCCTTCCATTTTGGATACAACTCCACGTCGTACTTGTCCAACGCGTCCTTATGCTGCTGGTGGAAATGGCGGGCGTCCTCCTCGTACAAGTACGAGGGCGTCAAGTCGGCACCGCCGCCAAACCACCACGCAGTCACCTCCTCGGACTCCGGGTCGGTGGTCTCGAAGTACCGGTAGTTCAAGTGGGTGGTTGGCGCGTGCGGGTTGCGGGGGTGGATCACCATCGACAATCCACACGCAAAGAAGTTGACCGACCCGTCCGCCGAGCTTCCCTTCAAGTTCTTGTGGTCAGCTCTCATTCTCTGCACGGCCTGTGGGGGCAATGACCCGTGCACCACCGAGATGTTGACGCCGCCCTTCTCGAAGGTGGTGCCGTTCGCCAAAACCATCGACTGGCCGCCGCCGCCGTTTTCACCTCTGGTCCACGAGTCGGTGCGGAACCCGGTTGGGTCCAATTCGGTGAGGCCCTCGGTGATTTGCTGCTGCTTCAATCTGACCAACGCCTCCATCCGCTCGCGGATGGGACGGGAAGTGTCGTGAACGATCGACATTTGGAAGTGTTTGGTGGTGGAGGGCAGATGCGAATGCGGTGCTTATATATGGGAGCTGCCTGCACGCATTGGAGCGGCCGTTTGTTGGAGTGGTGGTATGATCTGGTGTGACAGATGTGCCAATGCGCTCGATGACGGAATGGGGCGACTTGATTGGCGGGACTAAACGACGATGGGACAATTGCGCCAACGGCTCACTTTGGATTAAACGACGAGCCATGCGCTCGGGTGGAGGGTGGTGCGCACTATACGAGAGTGGCCCCACTATTGGCATGGAAAGCGGAAGAATGAAAAAAGTGAAAAGATGAAAAAAGTGAAAAAACGAAAAAAACGAAAAAATCGGAGAAAAAAACGAAAACGAAAATTGCAACATAATACGGAAGCGTGAGGAAAAATGGGTGTCACCACTCACGTACATTGACAGCTACAGATTGAGTCTGACGTCGGTGGCCACTCTCACTGACTCACTGACAAGATTCGCAGCCTTATTCTCACCTCACAGTTTCCTACTCCCCACTATTGCATCTCGACAACCACGTCGGGGTCCCGCGTGTGCGACATCACGTGCAATGCGTTCTGCCAGTCCAGCCCGTCGGCCCTCTCGACCGCCTCCTTTTCCGTTGCGGCTATGCCACTGGCCAAGTGCCGCTTGATAATTCGCAGCCTCACCACTTCCGTCGGTGCGCTCACTAGCCACAACTCGTCAGTGGCGTCGCCAATGCGGTTCCAGGGCTCGTCCTTCAACCCCACGTAGTTGCCCTCCACCAAAACGACCCGCACGTCTGGCGTGATGGCAATGTCGTCTTCGATCGGGTCCTTCACGCTGTGGTCAAACAGCGGCACCAACACTGTGTCGCCACTGTGGAGCTTCGCGATCGCCGCGAGAAACTTGTCCACGTTGAACGTAAACGGCGCCCCTCTTCTTCTCGCCGCCTCGGCTGGGTCGTCAAATAGTGCTAGTTCGTGTCGGTAGTAGTGGTACCCGTCCTGCGGGAACGCCTGGGCCTTGATGTTTTCTGCCTCGAGCGCACTCACTAGCTGGGTCACTAGGGTGGACTTGCCTGCACCAGGGATTCCTGCAATTGCAATCACCACTCGGGCCTGGGAATCGAGTCTGGCCCTGATTCGCTTGACTAATTCGCCAACGTCGCCAGTATGCACCGCCATGACTTGCCAAATTCGTGGACTCGCGTGATTGTTGGAGGCGTCCGCTATATTTATGGCTTTGCTGCACTGTGCACTCAACCTTACGCGGTGTACGTGAGTGACTTGGACAAGGTGTGGATTGCCCGACCGGAAACGGCCGAGGTTTTCGACACCGCCCGCTCGGTGGGCATTGCCGACTTTGGCCACGACAAGTTGCCCTTTTTCGTTGCGGAGCTCGCCAAGTTGTTCACTGCTGACCCGCTGCCTCTACACTTCTCCAAGGTATCCGATGTGGAATTCCGTATCAGCGCCAAAGTGGCAGGGAACATCGACTGGGAGTTCCGCCTACCGTTGGCAGACTCGTCGGTGACCGCCGAGTTCTTCAGGCAGGTGCTTTTGTGCGAGTTCGCCAACCACAGTTTCCTCGCCTACAAGGTGTCGCAGCTCGAGAACCTCCTCAGAGCACGCGACGAGTACACCTTGTACTTGGAGGAAAACTACAAAACCGTCAACGGGTCCGAGCTCATGGACAAGTACAAGCGCCAGCATGCTGACGCGCCGCGTCTTTTGGCCACATACGATAGAGACGTTTCGAACCAGCGAATCTCGCACCTGTACCGCGAGTTGGTCAGAAACCACCATGCAGAGGGAGACAGTCTGGTGTGGGATAACGTGGATGTTGCACTCAGGGACAAAGTTACCTGGCAGGCAAACGATGTGGAGAGCGAGTGCGCCGTTAAACTGGAGCAGAAGTCGCCTATTCCGTTAGAGGATGTCAAACCAGATCCTGCTCCCTCTATGGGTGTTGTTCCCAAGCTAGAGTCGCCGGAGAAGCGAGCCAGGTCCGATTCCAGCTCGCCAAAGAGAAAGCGACTCGGCATCGTCGGGCGCCGCTAGCACGACTCCGCTAATTCTTCCCATCTATTAATCAACGTACGGAGCGCCAGGTTCTGTGCTTCGTTCATTTCTTCCCGGTAGAGTGTGGACAATATTCTGGCCCAGAACTGGATGAACCCGTCCAAAGAGTCCTTCGTGTGGGGCATTGCGGTCATTATCGGATCCCTTTGTGGGCCAAAGGGTCTGCTGTTTTTGAGGTAGTGGGAGAACACCGGAATCCAGAACCTGATCATCACGCGGCTCGCATCGTCAAGCGTGAGCACGGAGTTCCTGTCGTAGTTCCGCACAAGGTCGATCTCGTCGCCGTAATTGGCACTCATGCACCGGTGGACCACAGAGAGCACGATTTTCTGCACCTCCAGAAAGACAGTGCGATACACATCGTGCGCCTGGAGTGGGTGCGGCTTGATTTCCACCTCGACATCTCGCGTGACTATCGTGTCCTTTACGATGTTGCCAAATCTATGGATGTTTTCTTCGTGGATCATCTGCGCAATGAGTTGGGCACTCATGTTGGAGCGGTAACTCACCGTGAGCACATTGTTCAGAAGTGCTTTCACACAGAGGTTCTTGTCGTTGGACAAGAGCACCTGGAGGGTGTGCTCGTTGTGTTTCTGCAAATACAAGCAACAGTCCAAGATGGCGTCGTCCTTCACCGCGAGTTTGTCTATTCGCTCCTCCATCTTCTGGCCCACAACTGTAGACCCCCCATTGGCCAAGCACAGGTATACCCAGTCGTTTGCCCACCGCGCTAGATGTCCCACCGACTCTCCTGAGAGTAATTGGTCGCTGTCGCGATGTCGCTGTTCGATTCTGCGCGACCCTTTGAGTCCGTCAAGTTCGTGCATTACAGCCATGGGAATCACGAGCCGTAGGCCGTATTTCGGGGCAATGTCTTTGAGTTCGTCCAAGACCTTCAAGTGGGAAAGAATGAAGTTCGTGTCGATCACCAAGTACGACAAGTTCCCTAGGAGGGTGATGGTCTTGGTCTGCAAGTACCGCTGGTCTAATTCCATGGCGTCGTCATCATAGGAAAAGTCGCCTGCAGACCTCGAGTGCGCAACATAGTCGGCAATTATCTCCACCTCATCGAAACTGTCCATGGGCACCATCTCAATGTCCCTGTCTGGTCCGTTCACGTGGGCTGTGTTCTGGGCAGCATGGCCAACTCGATTCTCAATGAGTCGGATGGTGTAGTTGGTGGAACTTCGGCGGCGGCGGCCCGAAACGAGAACCTGGCCTTCTTTAGCACGGCTGATACCCCCGGGTGCGTGTTTCGAGGGTAGAGACATCTGTGGAGTCACGCTGGGTTTTTGCGGAGAGAGTGTTAAGCGTGTGGGTATATGCGCTTGGTGCGGCACGTGACCGATGATGGCTACTCGAGCTGAATCAACCAAGACATGATTTCGTAGAAACTACAGAGCTTTGTCTGTTAATGCAATATGATATTCGGTGTATGCAATGCGGGGCACGGCCCGCCAACAAGTGTGGAGGGCTTAAATGACGTCCAAGAAGAACTCGAAAACGCTCACCGCCAAACTGAGCAAGATGATGATCAAAATCATCATGGTGATCCTGGTGGTGCTCGACTCGTTGATGCTGTCGCTGATAATGTTGTTGAACTCCAAAAACACCTTGCACCTTTCGTTGAGCACCTGCACTCTTTGTTCGATCTCGAGATAATCTCGCACCGCACTGTAAAGTGGGTGCAACGCGGGCTCTATTGACCAGAAGAACTGTGGGGTGTCAAGAATCGAGCTCGACAAATTGACGTCAACGCGCAACTTGAATAGCTTCCCTGATTTCTTCATCAATTGCTGTCTCTTCAAACCAAGGCGGCCAGTCAATGCCAACTTCTTCGGTAGCTTCGAAATCAGCTGTAAACTGTACACCATACGGCTTTCAAACAAACAAAGCTTGGTCAGCTGCGCGATGGCGTGGGACATGGCAAGTTTAATCAAATGGTCACCACTGCGCAAGGTGATCATATCATTGTAGATCCTGGGGCGCTGAATCTGCGAGTCGTACTCGAAATGAAACTCCTCGGTCTCTATGTCTTGCTCGCTGATTGGGTGCACAAGGAGTGGCTCAGGAGTCTCTGAAGCAAACGCCAAATCGGCGAGAATGTTCTTCTCATGAGTCTCTGACAAATTCCAAAACACCACAATGCCGTATTGGAGCACAAACATCTCTGCGTGGTGCTTGCTGAGTTCAGCCTGCTCATCGGTGACTTGCTTTCCGTCCTTATGCTTATGTGACAGTTCATTGGCGTCAGAATCTGAGTTCGCAGTGGCTGACTGATGAAGGTCCGAAGTAGACCCACTGTTGTTGCTGCCACTATCACTGTCGGACTCGTCCGCCAGAGGGGCAAAAAACTGAGGCTCGGACGGGTCAAACGGCCCGTTGTTATCGCCAGCACCTTCCTCCGGGTCCATGGAGTAGTTGTTCGCATCTTCTGGGGTTTCCACACCAGAGTAGTACTCGTATAAGTGGTCAGTCTGCTCGCTCTTGTTGATCATTTTCTCCATGTAGCGCTTGTTGGGGAGCGACTTGGCCGAGTCGTTGGATTTCACCCTGAAGCCATCGGTGCCGGGTAGCAAAGGTAGCGTATATGGCACATAGAGGGCCTCGTCGTATAATCTGGGCTTGACCTCGTGGTTTTTCGCCACAAAGTCCGAGAGCACCTCCAAGTTAAACTCCTCGCAGATGTAGTACGCGGTGACCCTGCTGAACTCCTTCGCTCTGTTTTCCTTGGGCATTAGTTCTGCCCTACTTCTCTGGATCATCGGCGGGGCACGCGGCTCGCCACTCGCAGGCGGCGAGTCAATGCGGTGCGGCGAGTGCGCCATGCCTATCTCGTCTGGAATGAGAACCAATCTCTGGGAGTTCTTCGACGTTCTGGTCGGCAAGTTCTGGGAGAGTTTCGGGATCGACCTGATGTTCCTCCTGCGGTGGTCGGTGCCTCCGGGCATCGCCGGCGGCGACATGCTGCGCTGAGGGGGCGAGAACCGGCCTGCCCCCTGCGCCAAAATCGGCAATCGGCTCTGGCCAGACGGGATATCGCTCGAGTTGCTCAAGAGCTTATCCACGGAGATGTCGGTGTACTTGTTTGCTCTGGCGGTGAAACGCTTGTGCAAGTTGGCGCCGATGTGCGCTGTGTTGATGCTGGAGTGGCCGTGGCCCGCATGCTGCGGCTGGTTGTGCTGCTGCTGTTGCTGTTGCTGTTGCTTTCTGTAGTTGTGGCCAGCAAACGGCGCCCTGGCGCCTTTCACCACGTTTGTCCGCGCGTCGGTGACCAAGATCGACGGCGACCGCTTGGCGGTGGGTCTGTTTGTGCCGCTGGACATGGGGGTTTGTTAGCGACTAGCGCTTTTAGCTGGAGTGATGAGGGTATGGAGAGTGTGTGAGTCTGGAGGTGTATTGTGGGTCACGTGCGGCACCTTCTAATAGGAGCAGATGAGTGGCTGGCGAGAATGGGGTTGCGGAGGGGGGAAAGTGATATTGGAGTTGCCGCTGGTGATTTTTGACCCTGCCATTGTACGCTGGTGGTGGAATTTGGGTGTGGGTACTCCTATTGGTGGAGGGGGGTGGTCCACATGTGGCACTACTGGTGCTACAGTACAGACCAGAGGAGGTGAATGAAGATACCACGGTTTTGAAAGATGTGGATTACAGTAATTGCTTGACAGGGTTGAGTATTGGCAGGTTGCTTCCGTTTTGGTTTTTATAAGGCGCTCTGCAGTAGTTGGTGGAAGCGACACCTGAGAGTAGTGACTCAATATTCCTAATTGTTTCGCAGCCTTCGCATAAAAGTGAACAATCCGTGGATATGAAAACGCAACAGAATTGCAAAGTGGAACCAACACTCCCAAAAATGCTTCCACTATTACTTGAAGCACCTCAACACACCACCCACTCATACCCAGTCTAGTCTATTTCCAGCTGCCATTATCTCCTGACTCAGGCCCTGACGCCGTCTTCCTGCACACAACATACTGGTAAAATTCTGATGCCTACTCCCAAGCGGTTTTTCTCCGCTAACTACAATGTCCTCTTTGACCATCGCTGCAAAGGCGCCATTTATCGCCTACTCTGCGCTTATCGCCGCGGAGCTCGCCAAGGCTGAGTCCAACACTCTCGCCGTCGAATTTGTTGACGAGAAATCCGTCGGTAAAGATGCTACCGCCGAGGTGAAAATCGACGGTAAGACTTACACTGGCGAGCTCGACACCTTGAAAGCACTCGCTGCTTTGACTCCTTCCATTGCCAAGTCGAGCGACGTCTCGACCTCGTGGATCGAGTTTGCCTTGGAGAAGTTGGCCAACAAGAACTTCAAGGCTTTGGCCACCGACTTGGAGAAGTTGGACGCTCACTTGAACTTCAGATCGTTCACCGTTGGTTACAGCTTCTCGTTGGCTGACATCGCCATCTGGGGTGTGTTGAGAGCCAACGCCGTCATGGGTTCCGTCATCAAGAACGAGGTGTATGCCAACATCTCGAGATGGTACAACTTTGTGGGCTCTGATGCCAGATTCGACGTCGCCGACAAAACCACCAAGGCTATCAACGACTTGAGAAAGTCTGCCAAGGCTGCCAAGGGCGAGAAGAAGGAGACCCACAAGGCCAGCTTCGCCATTGACTTGCCCAACGCCAAGATGGGCGAGGTGGTGACCCGTTTCCCTCCTGAGCCTTCTGGATACTTGCACATTGGACACGTCAAGGCCGCCATCTTGAACGAGTACTTTGCCCACGCCTACAAGGGTAAGTTGATCATCAGATTCGATGACACCAACCCATCCAAGGAGAAGACCGAGTTCCAGGACAGTATCATCGCCGACTTGGCCACTTTGGGTATCAAGGGTGACAAGGTCACTTACTCCTCGGACTACTTCGACCAGATGTACGAGTTGGCCATCCAGATGATCAAGGATGGCAACGCCTACTGTGACGACACTGAGTTGGAGAAGATGAGAGAGGAGAGAATGGTGGGTGATGCTTCCCAGAGAAGAAACAGAACCGTCGAGGAGAACTTGCAGATCTTCACCGAGGAAATGAAGAACGGCACTGAGATCGGTGTCAAGAACTGTTTGAGAGCCAAGATTGACTACAAGGCCCTCAACAAGGCGTTGAGAGATCCAGTCATCTATAGAGGCAACTTGACCCCACACCACAGAACTGGCAGCCAGTGGAAGATCTACCCTACCTACGATTTCTGTGTGCCTGTGGTCGACGCTATCGAGGGTGTCACTCACTCGTTGAGAACTAACGAGTACAGAGACCGTAACCCACAGTACGAGTGGATCCAGAACGCCTTGAAGTTGCGTCACGTCGACATCTGGGATTTCGGTAGAGTGAACTTCGTCAGAACTCTTTTGTCGAAGAGAAAGTTGCAGTGGTTTGTTGACAAGGGATACGTCGGTAACTGGGATGACCCCAGATTCCCAACTGTGAGAGGTGTCAAGAGAAGAGGTATGACTGCCGAGGGTTTGAGAAACTTTATTCTCTCGCAGGGTCCTTCCAAGAACATCATCAACTTGGACTGGTCTTCGATCTGGGCGTTGAACAAGAAGATCATCGACCCAATTGCTCCAAGACACGTGGCTGTCGATGCCAAGAACGCCGTTCCAGTGAAGCTTTCCAATGGTCCTGCTGAACCATACACCGAGGACAAGCCAAAGCACAAGAAGAATGCTGAGGTTGGTACCAAGAAGGTGATTTTCGCCAAGGACGTTTTGGTCGACCAGGCTGACGCCCAATCGTTTGCTGAAGGTGAGGAGATCACCTTCATGGACTGGGGTAACGTGATCATCAAGAAGATCCACAAGGAGGGTGACATCGTTAAGTCTATTGACGCTGAGTTGCACTTGGAGGGTGACTTCCGTAAGACCGAGAAAAAGGTTACCTGGTTGGCTGACACTCCAGACAAGGTCAACGTCAAGTTGGTGGACTTCGACCACTTGATCACTAAGGACAAGTTGGAGGAGGGCGACAACTTTGAGGACTTCATCACCCCAGAGACCAGATTCCCTAGTGAGGCTATTGCTGATGTCAACGTCAAGTCGTTGAAGGTTGGTGACATCATCCAGTTCGAAAGAAAGGGCTTCTACAGAGTGGATGAGGACCTTTCCACCAGCAAGGAATTGGTGTTGTTCACTATTCCTGACGGAAAGAAGAAGTAGTGCGTTTAGAGTTTCTTCTAATAATATAAATGTGTGCTCATAGATAGTCAACATTGTCATAGAAAAAGAATCAATGAGGAATTTTCCTCTTCAAATAAACGAAAAAAATAAACTCCGATACGGGGAATCGAACCCCGATCTGCTCGGTGAGAGCGAACCGTGATAGCCATTACACTATATCGGATTTCTTGTGAAATCTATTTCGCGAGGAAATTATGAAGGACATAAGGAAAACGCAACCATAGTAATTTTAAACGTCCACTGAGCCCTAAAAACGGGGTTTATCTCCCACAAAAGAGCTTAAATACTATCAGTGACTTAAGGAGCTTCACAAGAGATGATTTTCTCTCACAAATCTTAGCTCTTTGGATGGGAGCCAGGACTTGGAGCCCAGCCTAACAAAAAAATAAAACAACTTTGAAAACCCCATTATCCAGCCGAGCTTTACTGTTTTTTTGTGGGAACAACTAGTATTAGAACTGTTCTTTCACATGCGTCGTAATAAAGCTGTAAGGATTGCTGGGCCGGACAGACATACCATGATATTATGAATACCCTGATCCGCCGTTTTATCTCCTCCGTCCCTCCAATGTACTGTTCTAGGCAACCTCTGGCTTCTAGTTGGCGACCTTGTTTCAAATATTCCATATGGTCCAACTGGATGAGGTCATCCACTTGTTGGGAGTTGCTGAAAGATACTGATGAAGACAAGATTTCTCTTGAGTAGTATTTCTCCGGCATTCCAAGAGCCTGCCAACAAACAGGAAGACATTAACATGCTTGATACACATGAGGAAGAAGCTCTGCTGACAACCTCACATAGAAGGCACATATTTCAAAAAAAAAATGGCACATACGAATGCACGGTCTTCAGGAATGCAAGTTGTCACGAAAACAAGAAATCACGGAACGAGGAATAAAGCGGCAAACTCCTTCGAGGTTCTCGCTGTGAGTCTAGGTGGTAGGAATCTTTTCAGACTTCTCTCCAGTGTCACAATGAGGCCCGATGAGTGGGTCTGTTTTGTGTAGTTTGCTACTAAGTGACGCAAACTTATCTAGAGTAAGCCATTGAACACCCGGAACATGTAGAGTGGTCCGTCATCCTAGAAATATGTGTTTGGTTACAGCCTCATCCCTTCTCAGCGCACCTTTTGGTCTAATTGGTTGACCAATGGAATAACAGGTTTGGTGATAATCACATTTAGCAGGTGTGAATGTTGCTGACATTGGAACCCTCAATGACTTGCTGGAATTAGAGAGGGTCTCAGTATTTCTGTGGTAGCTGATTGTGGCGAAATCGGGCTAGGTTCCATTGATAGGCAATGAATAAACTTGAGTCTAAAATATCTGCTCCAGTTTTTGCTATCCGTGGGGTGGCGGTACAACTGTTTTGCAAGGTGGCCACAAATCTGAGCGCTGGTTTGATTAACACAGGGCCACCTTCATCGGCTGAGTGAATAGCTTTTCCGGGGATATTGCAATTAGCGAATTTCAGGTGAAACCCTTGGTCCCTGGGTCAATTAGGAATCACGGAACCTTGTGAACCGAAAAGCAGTATACCAACCACATTGTCTTCTTCTGGCGGTAGTCGTTAAGGACCCTCTTGACTTGCTATTGCATTGTTTTAATGGAAGTCGGTCCATCAGAAACTTGCACTTAATCATGAAACTAGACGCATACCCATTTGGGCTACGCTGGTCAACTTGCACGGGTTATGAGTAGCCACAGAAAATGAAATCCGCTGGGAAAAGGCATGACCACAGTCAAATGGACTTGCAAATTTCACGATATCAACATCTGCATAAACTGAATGACGATCTAGAAGGATCTCTGTTGGTTCATGAAAATTGTGGATGGTAACGTCTTCCTCAATATCGTAGTAGGGCTAAGTAGGAGCATCTCAGGCGGAAAGAATTTCCAACTTTGGGAGCCATTGAGCTCAGAAGGCTTCGACCAAATCTAGCCCAACAAACATTCGAAGAGAACAATGGCGTATGGAAGCATCTAGGTTCGAGATTTGCAAGCTGTGGAGTCGGGACATTGGGTCGCTTTGGCCGAACCATAATACGACGACCGGCTAGTTATCGAGCCGAAGCTTTCTGAGGAAATCGTGCTTGGCATAGGGAGGGGTACTTTCTGCGGTCTCAAAGTTAATCTGGCTGCCCCTTCTTAATTCGATTAGCCACACCAATTTGAGTTTGGAGTGCATGATGCTCGCCCATGAAACTGAAAGCGGAGGTGAATGGGATCAATGGGAGTGAAAACAATAGGCACCTCAGTCGAGCTCGTCTAGCTCTACTGATCAGCTGAAGGCAAATCTTGGATGCGCATGCCAAATTTCAGGGTGTGGAGCAACAATAAAGGTGTGGAGAGGTTGAAAAATATTCGGGCAAAGCTGCATGACAACTTGGTATTGATCTGCATTTTGAACCTTAAAAGCTGCTGGATGCCGGGCAACACGATTCCTACCTGGGCAAAGATCTGCTGTTTGTGGATGAATGCGGTAAACTTAAAGTAAAATAGCCGCTTGGCTGCAATTCGTAACACGTCAAAGTGCCTTTAACCGCGATCATCGCAGTCTCTGTGGGCTGCAACAATTTTCATGCGCGCTTGCTTAAGCCACTGGAACGCCCATATATTGTACTCCGCACATGCCCTCGATTGTTCCCCTGAAGCTCCAATCCCATTGAAAAAGGACCCTTTTTGACGCATAATGAATTTAAGCTTTGCCAACATGAGTGGCGCGATTTGACCCGTAATGGGAATGTCGTGAGATTCGGCGACCACCGAGGAGAATGTGGCCGCCGACCCGTTTGCTGCACGGCAGATCTTGCCATCTTTAACCGCGATCGACGCTGCACGGGCCGCAAATTACCCGAAATGGGCCTCCTGTCGACATTGAGACGCACAATTCACTTGTTCGACCTCACTGGTCTATATGCGCATACTCGTATAATCGCGGATTACCCAATACGGCCCATGGTCGCTGTAAGTATTTCTGCGTGCTGACAGCTTACCCCGATATGTGCAGCTGGGGCCACAGGCACGTGAATGCTTAAATCATGAGACAAAAGGCATCGTAAGCGTTGGAATACGGACAGTGAATTCTGTCGGGAGTTGCGTAGGCGCACCACCGACATCTTATAGAGACAAGCAAAACTTTTCTATGGATCAACTTTGGCAGGCACCAACGTAGACTTTACAGGATACACATGACAGCGTTGATCATGTTGGGATAACCCAACAGAATGCTTGTGTAGCGCAGTCCCTGTGTGTCTCAATCGCTTCAAATATAGATGTTCGTAACCAAGGTTTCCCTATTTGCGCGTTGCCCGAGTGGTCGTGGACATATCATAGGTTGGTGCATAGGCTCTCATACCTCTAATTGTTGGCATCTTTCCTAATTTGGCGACACCTTGACCCAAGCTAGAAACACAATTGTCTTTCCAAGAGCAGCGAACTCAAAACCCCTCGGATTTGATCAACAGACTTTGCTTTGCCTGACGGAGTTGCCAATTAGTCTCAAATTCCGCGTTTGAGATCCAAAGTTGAGTGTGGTGTGAGGAAAGCAGGATACCTAATTTCACGATTTGCAAAGCAGATCGGCGGTTAAAACGTTTACGCTCATAAGCCAGGAAGACACGAAGATTATGCCGTCGCTCACAATTGGGAAATTGCCTTTTTCGTGTCTCAGCAACACATCTTTCTGACCAAAGAAGCCTCAGAGATAGAAACCTGCAATGTAACACCCTTTCTCTCAATTAGAAAATCTCTCCATATCGCTTGCCCAGGTGGATCTCAGAAGTTTCCCGCCCAAGTTTCCTCCACCATTTTCGAGCTTGCAAATGTGAACCCACGCGGTTTAGTCACCAGGGTTCGCATGCACGGTACCTATGCCGTATTTATGCTGCATGCTGTGCAAGGGGATGCAACCGTATTGTCCTGGACGGCTTGGATGCAAAATTCTAGCCCGTAAAAGCTCCAGCTGAACCCGTTCCCACATCCATGATGGTCAAATATAAATACTCAAGCATCAGACCGAATTCTCCGGCTCATCCAATTCCATTGATACCCAACAGATGAGATTTTCTTTCGGGGCTATAGTGCCCGCTTTGGCGTATTTCGCGTCCTCAGCACTTGGTTTGGATGTCACAGCAGACACTATATCATATGGGCCCCTTGAAGTTGCAATTGGTGAACTTCATGTGGAGCCAGGGGTTTATTATTCCGTCGTCAATAACTTGGCTACAGTTATTGGAGGAGACCTCGATATTGAAGGCAGCTTCTACGTCACGAGCACCAACTTCTTGGCTAGTGGAGTCGTTGCCGCTAGTGGAACAATCACCAATACCGGAATCATTGCTTTCAATGCCTTGAACGCCAATGTTGTCTCCACGTACGATTTCGCGAGTATCGGGGCTTTCCAGAACTCCGGAAAGTTGTTCTTTGGTTCTGCGTTCGGGTTGGTTGCACCTGCAACACCTTTCACCGTCACTTCGGTTCTCGGATGGGAAAACCTGGGCTTGATGTACTTCAAGCAAACCCAAGGCTTACCATCATTGGTTGCGCTCACTTCTGCTCTCAATGACGGCCTTCTTACCATCACGAACTCAGGAACTATTTGCTTGGACAACACATATTATCTTCAGACCACGAGCGTTGAAGGTGATGGATGCTTTGTTGCACGTCAACTGGGTACCGTACAGTTGCAGGTCAATGTCGGAAACCTTGTCTTTGACTTCTCTGATCTGCAATCTGTTTATCTTGAGACTCCATCTTCAAAGCTTTCCGTTTTGGGGTTGTCAGTCTCCCTTCTCAGCAATCCAGTAATCAAGGTTTACGGATTCGGAAACGGCAACAGAATCGAAATCAACCTCATCTTCATTGGCAGAAGTTACAATCAAGGAACAGGTATCTTGACATTGAGTCTCACCCCTCTTTTGCTGGTACAGTTCGACATTGGAACTGGTTACAATTCAAACAATTTCCAGATTAACGGCATTTTAGGAGTTGCTACTCAAATTTGGACTAATGACGCTCCACCAGCCAGTAACGTTGTTCCTGATGTTTGTCAGTGTGAAGAGTTTCCTGTTCCACCAACCTCCGTTTCTCTGTCAGAAATCTCTTCGAGCACCGAGACTTCCAGCGAGACTTCCAGCGAGACTGAGACTTCCAGCGAGACTGAGACTTCCAGTGAGACTTCCAGTGAGACTTCCAGTGAGACTTCCAGTGAGACTTCCAGTGAGACTTCCAGTGAGACTTCCAGTGAGACCTCCAGTGAGACCTCCAGCGAGACCTCCAGCGAGACTGAGACCTCCAGTGAGACTTCCAGTGAGACTTCCAGTGAGACCTCCAGTGAGACCTCCAGCGAGACCTCCAGCGAGACTGAGACCTCCAGTGAGACTTCCAGTGAGACCTCCAGTGAGACCTCCAGTGAGACCTCCAGTGAGACCTCCAGCGAGACCTCCAGCGAGACCTCCAGCGAGACTGAGACCTCCAGTGAGACCTCCAGTGAGACCTCCAGCGAGACTGAGACCTCCAGTGAGACTGAGACCTCCAGTGAGACTGAGACCTCCAGTGAGACTGTCACTTCCAGCGAGACCGTCACTTCCAGCGAGACTGTCACTTCCAGCGAGACTGTCACTTCCAGCGAGACTGAGACATCAAGTGAGACCGAAACCAGCAGTTCTACTGACACTAACACTGGCGGATCTACTGATACCAATACCGGTGGGTCAACTGATACCAACACCGGTGGATCTACTGATACCAACACTGGCGGATCTACCGACACTAACACTGGCGGTCCAACTGATACCAACACCGGTGGCTCGACCGACACCAACACTGGCGGTCCAACTGACACCAACACCGGTGGATCGACCGAGACCGATACCAACACCGGTGGATCTACTGATACCAACACCGGTGGGTCAACTGACACTAACACTGGTGGATCAACTGATACCAACACCGGTGGGTCAACTGATACCAACACCGGTGGGTCAACTGATACCAACACCGGTGGGTCAACTGACACTAACACTGGTGGATCAACTGATACCAACACTGGCGGTCCAACTGATACCAACACTGGCGGTCCAACTGATACCAACACTGGCGGTCCAACTGACACTAACACTGGAGGTCCAACTGACACTAACACTGGCGGTCCAACTGACACTAACACTGGAGGTCCAACTGACACTAACACTGGCGGTCCAACTGACACTAACACTGGCGGTCCAACGAGTTCCTCGCCGAACACTTCAACATCTACCGGAGGTGGCGACAACAACGGTGGATCTGGAGATAACGGTGGATCTGGAGACAACGGTGGATCTGGTAACAATGGTGGATCTGGAGACAACGGTGGATCTGGAGACAACGGTGGATCAGGTAACAACGGTGGATCTGGTAACAACGGCGGATCTGGAGACAACGGTGGATCAGGCTCTGGCGGATCAGGTAACAACGGCGGATCAGGCTCTGGCGGATCTGGAGACAACGGCGGATCAGGCTCTGGTGGATCTGGTAACAACGGTGGATCAGGCTCTGGTGGCTCTGGAGACAACGGTGGATCTGGTAACAACGGTGGATCTGGTAACAACGGTGGCTCCGGCAACAACGGCGGATCTGGTAACAACGGTGGCTCTGGAGACAACGGCGGATCAGGCTCTGGCGGATCTGGTAACAACGGTGGATCAGGCTCTGGTGGCTCTGGAGACAACGGTGGATCTGGTAACAACGGTGGATCTGGAGACAACGGTGGATCAGGCTCTGGCGGATCTGGCAACAACGGTGGATCAGGCTCTGGCGGCTCTGGAGACAACGGCGGATCAGGCTCTAATGGCTCAGGCTCTAATGGCTCAGGCTCTAATGGCTCAGGCTCTAATGGCTCAGGCTCTGGCTCTGGTAGCTCTGGCTCTGGCGGATCCGGTTCTGGAGGATCTGGAGACAACGGTGGCTCAGGTTCTGGCGGCTCAGGCTCTAGTGGTTCAGGCTCTGGAGGATCTGGAGACAACGGTGGATCTAGCGGATCAGGAACCGGTTCGGAGTCGACACCATCCGTTACTCAAGCTGCACTGGCTTCTATTCAAAAAATTTCCAGCTCGATCGCTCTTGCTGCATTTGCCATGATGGTCTTTATGTGATAGACTCATCGCTCGCATTCGTTTTAGCTCAACTGAGCGGACTTTACTTTCGCTTTCCAATTAATAACCTTTTCAAGACAAACTTGATATTTTTCGAATACACATAATTTTCCAGTCGTCTTTCAGTCAAGTCAGATCATGGAGTCTTGTTGCCTCTGAGGTGTTGCAACTAGGCTCAATATTGGAATGGTGGAGAAGTGCAACCGAGATCGAATAGCCGCCCAAAGGTGGACACGATTTATCAACGCAAAAATCGAAACATTGACGCAAAAACAAACACAGAATCAACAATAACTCAATTAGCGACCAAGGTTTATAAATCTCGGATGAATAATCATTTGAAGAGCCACCTGGAGGTAAAGGAACAAGTTAGGGGTGTGTGTTTATGGCGGCAGATGCACGGGTGTTAGAATGCTGCAAAAACTTTGGCTTTTTTGGCTGGATTTTCTTGAATTTGCCATAAATACCGCAGTTTCCGCCCACTGAGGCCCAGATTCTTTATTTGTTTACGGCACCAGCAATGTAATTCAAAATGACCCTAACTGTACACTAAAAGCGACATTTTAAACACTTTTGGTACATTTTCCCATATTTTTGGATCCCTCACTATATTGCTCCAGGCGGTCCCGGGCATAAAACAGTTCGGCATAATGGAGGGTTGGCCGAGTGGTCTAAGGCGGAAGACTTAAGATCTTTTGGACTGTTGTCCGCGCGAGTTCGAACCTCGCATCCTTCACCATGCTGTCTTTTTGGATCTCGTCATGTTGGTGACAGTTCTTTTTGCATGATGTTGCATTCAGGAGTTTGCTATTCCATTCGATTCCATCCAATTCTTTATTTTTTTTATTTGTTCGTGCGGATTACTCATTTTGTCGCCCATTTGGGCTAGTTCGCATGCTCCTGTGGCCTGTCGTCATGACCGCCGAATTGGCCGGCACAGTGGGGCTATTTTGCAATCAGTTGCTTTCCCCCCACAGTTGCTGCGTCATATAAATACCGACGAAATTGTTATAAGTACGGCACCATTCGCAAGTTCACTCAGCAAAAGCAAAAATGGCTCAACCTCACAAATTATTTTACAAGGGCAAGGACAACGACTTCGTCATCTTCACTGAGGACCCTCAGGCAATCAAGAAGTACAAGAGCGGAGACAAGACGGTGCCATTGATTGACATTGTGTCGATTTACAAAGTTTTCGTTAACAGACAAGGCGGAGTCGAAGGCCTTCTAGACGAGGCATCGAAGTTGGAGTTGCAAAATGAATTTGGCCAAAAGGCAAGCGTCGACGACGTGATCAAGATCATCTTGGATGAAGGTGACGACAAGCAAGGAGTGGGCAGATTCGACACACAGACCACCCCTGGCGGCTTCGTTTAGAGCGAAAGGCTAGCAACAATCGAATAGCTATAAAATATCATAAACCATTTCAATATTGTTGCTGCATTCTGTAGTTGCACCCACTGGCGGGCCCAACTTGAGGTCCTGCACTTAACATGTTCAACCGTAAGTACCTTTAACCTCCAACTATTTCCACCACATGAGTTCGAGGGCATTACGGCGGCTAGAAAACCGCCAAAAATCCGCTACGCCTGAACCATCCGACGAAGTCTCAGATGACGAATTCACATATGTGAAACCTCGAGTAAATGCGTTCGCATTGCTTGGAGGAGAAGATGACGCTGAAGAGCAAGAGAACAGCGACAAGGAGACGGAACAAGCGGAAGAAGTGCACAAAAGCGAAACTACACAAACACAATCCAGTCGAAGAAAGGGGAAAAAGTCCAAGAAGAAGACCAAAGCGGCGAAAAACGCCGCTGCTATAGAGGAAGACGAGGAGTTGGACAAGTATCTTGAAGAAGTGAGGAAACAGCATGAGGCAAGCGAGAAAATAGACAAAAGCGGCGACTCGGATGCCGAAACGTCCAATGCAGAGGAGGAGTACGATTTGCAGGACCCGCCCATCTGGTACACGGACTCCAACTACCTCTACTTCACCACTTCCAGACTCAAACAGAGTTTGCCGCTCCTTTCGATCGGCACCGTGAAAAACCTAGATCCAGACACGGAGCTCCGCAACTTGTTTGGGAATTTATCCTTGGAGACCATCGAGGATGCCAATAGCACCACGTCTTTGGCCACTACACCGGAGGTTTTGGCCCAATTCAAGAAATTGGCCAGACTTACCCGAGGATGGGGAGGAAAAGACCACCGCAGCGTTCCCGGAACAGCACGGAAGCTCTTGCTCACGCATATCAAGGAGGACTGGCTACCCACATCGCAGAAACCGTTGACTATGGAAGAGTTCACTAGAGAAGACATAGAGAGCAGCTACATCTACAAGAAGGGCGACGAGGACTACGCAACGATCGAGGGGAAAATCAAAAACGAGGAGAAGTTGGGGATCCGCTACTTCAAGTTCTCGAAAGTTCCCTCTGTGGGTGAGCGTGTGGCCAACTCGAGATTCTACGCATCAGTGGTGATGAGTCCAGACCCAGAGTCTCTCATGCAGCTTTTGCAGCAGCATCCTTACCATGCTGAAACACTTTTGCAAGTAGCAATGGTCGTGTTGAGACAAGGGAACAGCAAGGCCACCAGCAATGCCTTGGTGGAAAAGTGTCTTTTCGTGTTTGATAGATCGTTTGGCAAACGGTTCCATGAGATGCTTCAAGACGCGAAGACGGGACTCATTCGTTTGCCGTACGAGAGATTCATGAACCGACAATTTTATCTCTGTCTTTTCCGAATGATCACGGGACTTGCAGAGAGATCAACGTTCTTTACTGCCCTCACATACTGCAAGTTCTTGCTCTCGCTATCGCCGGCAGAAGACCCATTGGGAGTGCGTTACTTCATCGACCACTACGCCATCTTGAGTGACGAGTACCAGTACTTGGTTGATTTCGTCAACTCTCCACTTGGCCAGACTTACGGAACATGGTACACTCCAGGGTTGGCGTTTTCCGAGGTTTTGGCGCTCTTGTATCTTGGCAAGACTTCTGATGCTGAAACTGCTCTCCGAAAGGCATACACAGCACATCCATACTGTGCTGTTCAGTTGTATGAGGTGGTTGCGCTCGGTGGGTCTGCTGCCCCAAAAATTGACAAGGACGTGTTTGCAGAGCTAGCCGCTGAAACTTACCTAATCAGAGCACCGCTCTTGTGGAAAGAGCAGGGCCACCGGCAATTTTTGCATGACGAGCTTCTGAAGTTGTTTGCTGAGAAACCGGCGACCGCTAAGTCGTGGTTCGGGAAGTTGTTCGCGAGCGACGCCAAGCCGCAATCGGAGATCCCTGTCAACTTGATTCGGTTTGCCATTCTTTCAGGTGAGAATAAGGTTTTGGCGAAAGTGCCCGAGTCCATTTTCGAGCAGGACAACGTGCTTGAATACGATGTTCTCCCGCCCACAGATACCGCTGCAGGGTACGATGTCTACTCTGGTGTGCAAGGACAGACCAAGATGACCGACTCGCTTTTTGACTACCTTGACCACAACATGATCAGTGCCATTGTGCAGAATCAGACCGAGGAGAGCATCGAGGATCTCATGGCTCGATTTGGCCAGGCGGACGAAGATAATGCGTGAGAGAGATACAATATGGGGTTTTGGAAGGCATTCAATACTGAGTGGAAGATTCGCAGAGTCCTTGTGTTTATATGTGCTGCCTAGTCTAATGCGCAGTGAGCACTGCTAAGTAGTTACAGTACTAAGGTGAGCTCTAACAGTCACAACTAATAGATTGCACCCAGCCGTTATCGTCCGGAAAAAAAATAGAAAAAATAATATGAAGAAAGCTGTCCCAACAGAAACAAATAGGCCACATCCCTTACAGCCCCCTCGTGTCTGTTTCTAAAATGTTTGGCGGCTGCATCACACGACGGTCCTTGCACACAACAAGTCCGACTCGCATGTTACCACCAACTACCACTTGAGCGGCTCCCCTAGAAAAAAGAAAAATCCGATCGCCATGATCGCCATCGACTTGAACTTCGCCGAGTCGCAATGGCAGTACCACATCCTGACCACGTTTTTCGTCGGGGTCATTGTGCCCATTCTCTACTACTTATACGAGCGGTACGTCACTAAGCGCCCCAACAAGTACAACCGGCTCGAGCAGCCAAAGAAAATCGTGTATCCGATCCCGGCAGAGGCCAAACCCCACTGGAAGGGAAAGAGATTATATCCGCCCAACATTGGCGTTCGGGTGAGCGATGAACCTTCCAAAATACAGAGCTACTGTCCAGCCACGGGCCAGTACTTGGGCACGTTCAATTGCACTTCCAGAGACGAAATGGACGCCAAGATCGCGAAAGCCAGAGCGGCCCAGAAAGAATGGCGCAACTCCTCGTTTGTTGTGCGGAAGCAGCTCCTTAAAACGCTCAACCAGTTCATCTTGGATCACCAGGAAGACATTGCCCGGGTTGCGTGCAGAGACAGCGGCAAAACGAAGTTGGACGCCTCTATGGGCGAGATCCTCGTGACGCTCGAGAAGAGCTCGTGGATTGTTGCCCACGGCGAGAAAGCGTTGCGTACGCTGGCCAGACCGGGTCCTCTGTCTTTGCTAATGGGCCTAATGAAGAACGCAGAGGTGCGCTACGAGCCTTTGGGTGTTGTTGCGGCGATCATATCGTGGAACTACCCCTTGCACAATCTTTTGGGCCCCGTTGTTGCTGCGTTGTTCAGTGGCAACGCTATCGTAGTGAAATGCTCCGAACAGGTGGTGTGGTCGTCCACATGGGTGGTTGGGTTGGTCCACGCAGCACTCCGCCTGCTTGACCTCAGCGAGGACCTTGTGCAATTGTGCTGCTGCTTTCCCGAGGACGCCGACCACTTCACCTCGCATCCTGGTTTGAACCACATCACGTTCATTGGGTCGAAACCTGTGGCACACAAAGTGTTGGAAAGCGCTGCCAAGGAGTTGACGCCGTGTGTGATAGAACTAGGAGGCAAGGACTCTATGATTGTATTGGACAACAAGATCGATTTGCAGGCGTTGCTGTCAATCATCATGAGGGGAACTTTCCAGAGCGCAGGGCAGAACTGCATTGGTATTGAGAGAGTCGTGTGTGTTCCCGGTGCTTACGAGACACTCGTGGAGATCTTAGATAAGCGTGTCCAGGGATTCAGGTTGGGCTCCGATATCGACCAGCTTGATGAGATCGACATGGGGGCTATGATTTCGGACAACAGATTTGCTCAGTTTGAGGAGCTAATTCAGGACGCAGTGTCGAAGGGAGCCCGTCTTCTCCATGGAGGAAAACCTTATCTGCATCCTAACTACCCACAGGGCCACTACTTTGAGCCTACGCTTTTGGCGGATGTGGACCTGACAATGAAGATTGCTCAGAGTGAGGTCTTCGGCCCTGTTTTGACCATGATGAGAGCAAAAAACGTCGAGGATGCTATTGAGATTGCAAACAGCACTGAGTACGGCTTAGGAAATTCTGTGTTTGGCCTGGACTTCAACCAATGCAACGAGGTTGCTCGCTGGTTGGATAGCGGTAACGTGTCGATCAACGACTTCGCAACATACTACGTGTGCCAGCTCCCCTTTGGTGGGTGTAAGAAATCCGGATTCGGCAAGTTTGGCGGTGAAGAGGGACTCCAGGGCCTTTGCAACGCCAAGTCTATTGTTGTGGACAAGCCGATATTGAGAGCGTTGGGGGTGAAGACGACGATCCCACCTCCGATCGACTACCCAATTGCCGACGACAAGAAGGCGTGGGGGTTCGTGAGCAGTGTCAATACCGCCAGTTACGATCCGAGGGTGTGGAAAGTGGTCAAGGCATTCAAGAAGTTGGCCAAGGGAGGCGCCTAACACGCCCAACAACTAGCTACAAAATAAACTCTGTACATACGAAAACTTGTATATTTGAATTCCCGGTTCTTACCGTCTAGGCGTTGATGTGCAACTCGGGAGTTGGCTTGGTGGCAGCTTTGACCAACAAATCCACAACCGCCGACTTCTTCTCGTCGAATTTCTTCTTGATGTCAACCAACTCCTGCTCGACCTCGGCATCGGCATCTTTCTCGATGGTCTCGTTCAAGCCATCGTGCTCACTCTCGTACTTTTTCAACTCAGACTCCTTTTGGGCCTTGTAGTCGTCGATTTCCTTTTGGGCGTCAGACCTTGCGGTCTTCAACCGGGAAGTTCTGTACTTTCTGGCCTCGTTGACGATCTCGGCGGCCTCTTTTTCTGTTTTCAACAACGATTGGATGCTTGACGACATTGTGCACGGATTGCGGGAAAGGTCGGTTTGGTCGTTATCTCATGGGTATGTCCGTTGATTAATAAAGTGGTGGGCACTGCACACAGGTGATGTCACGTGATGCTCGCGCTCTCTCGCCCTACCACCTCGCACTACTAACGCATTTGCCTGGTTGTATTTAATTATCATGCATTGATCGTAATCTTCGTTACTCCACGTAGAATCCTTCGCCAATGTACCGCAACATGTACTCGTCGATATGGCCCACTCCTGCATCGTAGTCCTCGTCGTCCAAGCTGCCGTCCTTGGCCTCGGGCCGGCCCGGCGTGCCCTGCTTGCTTTCTTCATTGAAATCTTCATCATCGACAGCAACTTCCTTCATGGCTTCTTTTGCAGCGTTTCTGTCGGCTTCGTCTTCCGCCTGTGCAAGAAGCTCGATGTTGGCGTTCTCGCCAATTGGTTTGTCGGGCAACTCGCTGATAATGCTCGTGTCGTTCACCAAATCACGCACCGAGAACTTACCTAGGTAGTCCGTGGTGAAATCTCCTTCTTGGATGACAACGTTGTCCAACTGTCTCTTTTGGTTGGCCTTTTTCAAGATGTTCGACTCGATCGTGTACTCAGACACAAATCTGTAGATGTGCACGTCTCTGCTCTGTCCGATTCTGTGACAACGGTCCTGGCACTGTTTATCCATGGCAGGATTCCAGTCTGAATCGTAGAAGATCACCGTATCGGCACCAGTAAGGTTGATACCCAAACCACCCGAACGCGTCGACAAGATAAACACCGGAATTCTTGGATCTCTGTTGAACTTCTCTGTCATCAACTGCCTGTCCTCGATTTTGGTGGCTCCGTCCAACCTCATGTACCTATAGCCATGAATGTTCAAGAACTGCTCCAAGATATCCAACACTTTTGTCATTTGCGTGAAAATCAATGCACGGTGACCATTAGGCACCAAATCCTGCAAAAGAGAAGCCAACTTTTGCAATTTTCCACAATCAAACTGAAGAAGCTGTTTGTCGGGGAAAGCAATCGACAACTTCACCTGGGCTTTATGGAAAGGGTTCTGAATGTCATTCTTGAACACCTCGTCCCGAACTTTGTATTGCGTTTTAACGGGAATGATCTGGTCTTTCATATCAAGAGTGACCACTGAGGGTGTGATCACCGCATACTTGTCGATAACATCACCCATTTCCTTCGCTCTGCCAGGAATATCCAAAACCATCTTATTGTAAATCTCACAATTGTTGGTCTTGGTAGCAGTTCTTGCAAAGTCGAAGAATGACTCTCCATAAATAGGTGCTCGCTCGCACCTTAAAGTGTTCAAGTAAAGCGCCTGCTTCAATCTGTCTCTGAGTTCAACTTGTTCCTCAAGCTTCAAGAATCTGTTGATTTCCAAGATGTTTTGGAGTGATGGGTCCTTGACTTCTTTACCTTGCTCAATAAGGGCGTCCAACTCTGCGATTTGCTTCTCCAACTCTTGATTGGTCTTGAGGCGATTTGCAGACTCGGCAGCAAAGTAGTTCATGTCCTCTTTGTTTGTGAGGTCCAAGTTCAAAACTGGCATCGACACATTTCTTCCCTCTGTTCCAGCCGTGAGCATTTTTCTCACTGTTCTGTCATATGACCTGAACGTATTGGTAACAGTATTTGGGATGGCGAAAGACGTCACGATTGGGCGAACCTCAAATAAGTCAGGGTGGTTACACACCTTTCTCAACTGCATCAAACAGTTGATAATTGACAAGAAGTTGCCCGAGGTCAATGTCTCTCTTGTCTTTGCTCTGGACATGAAATCATCATAAAGATACCTTTGACGCTTGGACAAACGACAGTAAACAATATGCTCGTACTTGCCTGGCATTTGCTTTTCCACGTCTTTCTTCAATCTTCTCAATAAGTATGGACGCAAAACTTGGTGCAAACGTGCAACAGTGTCTTTCGTGTCCTTGTCCAACTTGCTGGTAACGTTTTCATCGATGATATCACCCGTGGATGTTTTCTCCAAGATTTTGTCAACTGGTTTTCCAAACCATTGCTGGAAATCCTCAAAATTGGCAAAACCCTCGGGCATCATCTGGTCAACCTTGGAGGAAGGCATAAGGAAGTAAAGCAACGACCACAACTCCATCAAATTGTTCTGCAACGGCGTACCGGTCAACAATAATCTGTTTTCTGTGTTGAAATTCAACAAAGATTTCCATCTAGTCGATCTGAAGTTCTTGATGTTGTGTGCTTCATCTAGGATCATGTATCTCCACCTTCTTCTCTTGAAAGAAGAGTGGTCATGCACAACCAACTGATATGATGTGATGCAAACGTGGAATGCATCCATTTTGTTCCAACCTTTTCTTTTTCTTGCCCTTTCCTGAGGCGAGCCATAGTAAGTCAAAACCTTGAACCCGGGAGCAAATTTCTTGAATTCCATTTCCCAATTGAGCATAACGGAAGTGGGCACAACAATCAAATGCGGTCCCCAAATATGATGCTCACATGCCAAGTACGACAAGAGCGAGATGGTCTGGATAGTCTTACCCAAACCCATCTCGTCTGCCAAAATACCATTAGTGTTGTTATTGTACAAACTGGCTAGCCAGTTCAAACCCTGCTTTTGGTAAGGTCTCAATGTGCCTCTGAGAAGAGACGGGATAGGCACATCCTTGACTTTGAACCCATTAATCTCCTCTGTCTTTTCGTCCTTGTCGCTGTCGACCGAGCCAGGAGTTTTGGGTTCTTCTTCGTCCTCAGTAGAACGGTCTGATTGGTCGTCCATTTTAATATCGTCTTGCTCCTGATATAAGCCTGAAAGCGAGGATACCTTCATATCTTCAGACTCGGACTCGCTTTCTGATTCTTCAGAGGAGCTAGATTCATCTGACATGGAGTCAGAAGACAGGTCCGAGTCAAGTAAGGCATTCTTTGAGGTAGTCATAGACTCAATGAGCTTCTTTTGCTCGTCAGTATAATCCGCCAGAGCCTCAGGTCCGACAGAAACTTCGTCTCCATAGAGTGCAGAAAGACCATCTCCGTTACCCAAACCATCAGAGTCGCTTTCCTGCTCACTAGAATTAAGGTTATCTGCAGATGTGGGTTCAGCGGAAGATTCCATTTGAGCATACTTCTTCTTCAATTCGTCCACACTGAGCTCGTTATCTCCCTTATCGACAATATCGTTTTGCTCAACTTCACTGTCGGAAGAACTTGAGAAGTTTTCGGAATCCTCAGTTTCGCTTTCGTCGTCAGAATTGGCCGACTCAACCTCGGTATTTTCATGAGAGGAACGATTCAACTGTGCCTCCAAGAGCTGTGTAGAGTGCTCAAGCATCTTGCTCAAATGCTCTCTTCCCTCTATTTGTTTGAGTTCCTCTTCCTTCTCGTTCTGCAAGACTCTGTAAACTTTATTTGCCTGCGACCACCGCTTTTTGACTGCCTGGATGGCCATTCGAGAAATTCTGCGTAAGTTCTGTTCGCGTTCACGAGCCAACCTTTCCTTCTCTCCAGCTTTCTTTCTGAAATGCTGCTCGACCAGCTGTGCAATTTTCCGAACTCTCGCAATGTGTTGTTTCCGCATTTGCTGGTGAATTCTTGAAAATGCCATACCTTGCGCAACGAAATGGTCCTGGTATGTTTGATCGTTATTGGCACCCTGGATTTTTGGGATAATGCTGCCGTTGTCACGGAACGGGTCAGTCATTTTGACGGAAGTATTGGGCAAAATGACCTTCCGTCTCTCGATCTTGTCTCCGTTAAGTTCAAAACGTTCTTCCACCATAACTTTTTGATAGAGACGTTCAAGCAAGTGGCGCTGCTGATCTAGAATGGCGCGAGACTCTTGTGGAGTATTAGAGAACTCTGCGCCTCCATCGTCAACAATGGCGGCCTGGAATTTATTGGTCATGAAATCGTGGATTCGGGCCTCGACATCGGGCACCAGAAACGGTCTCTTCTTCGTTGAAATGACTCTTATGGGTTCGAAATGATAGTCAATGACACTATGCGAGTTTTCGTTCTCTCCGTGAATAGCTTTTTCGCTTTGGTCCAGAGGTCTCCATGATGGAATATGCGAAGGATGCGTCACAATGGGTGGAGGGATCGTGTATGTGACGTCCTTGAGCTTGTAATTGGTGTTAATATCCGACAAGGAGAAATCGAACTCGTCATCTTCTGCCACCTCCAGTGGCAAACTCCCCCGTTTAGAGCTCTTGGGCTTGATCTTCCCATTTGGCTTGTTTTCTTGTTTAACCTGGCTCGGCTTTGGTTTGCCAAACAGTAGAAGGTCTCGTTCGTTTTCTGCGGCGGCATTGACGACCTCGTCCATGAATGGGTACTTCAATCTGAGTTTCTCTTCTCTTTCCTGGATCTTCTTTTTCTGTAGTCGCAATGGCAAACTGTCCAAGTTCTCGACCGAATCCTCGTCCCAAATCAACTTGTAGTGATTCTGCTCAATAAAGTACTGGTAAATCTCCGGGACTTGAGTGTTTGCCGCCGACGAAAAGTCCGCTGGGTCCCACTCCACTAATGAGCCGTACTCTTTAAGCTGGAACAACTCGTTGGCGGCCAAATTGTACTCTGTGATCACACGGACCAATTCCAGCTCTCGCAGGTGATCCTCTGGCTCGGGATTCTCTGTTTTTATCTTCTTCCGAGGTAGCCCGTTGTGGTTGCCGTTGGGGTGGCCACTTGGTTTGCCAAAATTGGCGGAGTAGTCGACGGAGGCGCCTCTTGTTTTCCGTTTTCGGCTGGCGTGCAGCGTGAGCTCGGTAGTTTCCGAGCCGTTTGACGCCTCTGCACGTGTCATGTTGCAGGTTGTGTGGGTGTTTATGGGAATATAGGTCAATCTGGAGATTTGAGAGGTGTTTATGGTGAAAGATTTGTGTGTCGCGTTGTATGCACACCAAACACCACGAAGGACTACGGTTTATCTAGACACGAAGTTAGTAAGCAGGTGTTAAGGGTCTGAAACGTGGGTGAAAATGTGGTCAGATTTCACGGGGGGAGTTGAAAATCTGGAATTGGCGGACTTTATTAGTGCAAGTGTGCAATTGTGTGCACTTGCTTAGGTCTTTGGAAGTGCCATTTTACAGTGCACCGATAGCGTGAAGAATGTAGTGGAAGCCAGAAAACGGACACAGAATGAAAGGAGGGGAAGAGGAACAGGCAATAATGGACCGAAAATTCAGAGGTTCTCGCTCAGACGTGGGAATTTGCCGTGTAATGCAAGGTTCACTACTAAAAACCCTAGAGCACTACGATACCCTGTGACACGTTGAATTCGTCACTTCTACTTGTTTAGTGGGCCCTCAGACCAATAAGTCAGGCAGTTCAGAGACACACACGAGATTAAAACTTCTGTGGCAAGATATACATGCACAGTGGGGGTGGTATTAGTCAACTCCTGCCGTCCAACAAACCTATGTAATCTAGTCTCATTGAACACCTCAGTGCACCTACAACGATGCTTGAACTATCCAATGTCCTCATGGAAACCGCCAGACGCCAGCTCCCCTACGCTTTTCTAACTTTGTATGCAAATGAATATGTACCTAGGCCTTGATGTAGTCAGCGTTGGCCAGCTCGTACGCTGCCTGCTGGGAAACAACGTCCTCGTCGGCGGGCAAAACACCGGCAGCGTCGGCGTCGGCGTCCGCTCTCACCCTGTAGAAGTAGTCTGTCTCAGCACGGCCCGAACCCAACTCCTTGGCCAAGCCGCCAAAGGGGAAAGAACGGGGCATGGCTGGCTTCTCTGGGTTGAGCTGGAAGAAGTAGATGGCAGCACCAAAACCAAGCACCAACGAGAAGAAAATGGCGTTGTGCTTCAAAGCGGTCTTGTCCAGCACAAACTGGAAGTAGTCGGGGGACCAGATGTCGTACAAGTCGTCGTCCATGTTGAGCGGCTCGTTCTTGTTTCTTCTCAACTGCTGGAAATCGTACTTCACGTATGGATCTCTGTTTTGCGCCAATTCAGGCTTGGGGTTTGGGTAGTCTGCAATCTCAGGGTGGTTTGGGTCTGTCAACGTGATCACCTGTCCCGTGGAGTGGTCGGTGATAGTTGTTTTCGTGGTCAACGACCTGAAAGTGCTGCGGGGGATCCGCGTGGCTCTCAAGCCCAATCTGGTCAACATTGGCGGTTGTGGTTGGAGTTGTAGTTGACTATTGTGAGTGAGGTTTTTCGCCCAATGGAAGCCCTTGGATATAATCGGGGCGCGCACGACCATGGGGGCAGCTACGGGCAAACAGAAGCGGAGAGAAATTAGGGGAAAGCGACGAGAGTGATGCATTTGGAAGAGTATCTTCTATATTGAATTTCTAAATGTTTCATTGTTTTGGATTCTGGTGGTAGTTGGCTTGAGCTGGTGGAAGAATCGACCTCCGACTACATGCAGTACATTTATAGGTGGTAGTTCCAACGGTGATCGAAGTGCTCAAACTGGCAAGAGATGCCAATGGCGGGCAATGAAGCAGTATAAGGGAGGCACTTTGAGTGTGCTGAGTCTTTTCAATTATCTTTTTTCCGCTCAGCTTCGCCGTTTTATCCCGAAACCCTCTTGGAAGCTCCTTCCCACCTTTACCAACCCCAGCTGTATCTACACTTGGCTAACCAATACTGTATTTGCTATACGATATCTATGCATGCACCACCTTACTTCTTCACCACCTGGGCCTCGCCAAACTTGAGTTCCTTCAAAGGCGACTTGTCGGAGTCGGCGAAATCCAACAAACCTTCGAACCCACTCAACTCAGAACCGGTGTACTTGCCCAAGTAGCCCACGGCAAGGTAGAGGGGGACAAATGCAATGAGGACCGAAGCGTTTCGGATGTTCCAGTACTGGTGCACTGGAGGAGGATCTATGTTGAAGTTGTATTTGTTGTTGAAAGGCGCAGCTTTTTCTTCAGCTGGCGCAGCATGCGATTGGAACCTTCTGGCCACACGGAACGCAGCACGGGTGTTGATTCTGGAAAACATCGGCGGAGAAGGTGTTGTTAATGGCATTTTCTCACAATTTTATTGGGCACACTAGGCGTGGCGGTGTGTGCAGGACTATGAACTCCAACTTGGAGGTGAACCTGGGCAGTAGTGACGGGGTGGAATTGAGTTGAAAAACGTGGGAATTGACAGAAAGGATGTAGAAACGGGGAATTCTGGCCTTTCTGCGTATTTGTCTTCTACTCTAGACTCTGGTGTGCCTGCTCACTATAGAGTCCCACACTGTCTACACGCACATCGAGAAGCCCAAGAAATTCCAATATTTTTTTGAAGAATCCACTCTCTTGCCGTGGAATCTCATCCGTACACGAATATAAATCGCTAATGCAAACTGTCAATCCCATTTCTGGCTCGAAACGCCGCCTCCACCATCTCACCGGTATTCTGCAGGAAGATCACCAAGGTCAACTCCATCTTCTCCTCCATGTCCCACTATAACGGCGGCTACCGGCAAGGCGGCGACCTGTACCGACCCGGAAATTCCCGAAATAACAAGAATTACACCCCCAGCCACAGCAACCCGGGCTCTCATAACAGAAACTCGCAATTCAGCAGAAATGACCACCAGTCGAGCTACAGACCCAACCACTCGGACCGAACACACCAGCACCCGGGCCAAAACGGCAGGTACCAGCTGAAACAGTTCAACAACGCGTACCACCAGGTGTACGCGCAGACACAGTCGGAAAACCAGCTATGGCAGGGCGATCTAGACCCAACGTGGACAGAGCAGAACCTCATGGATATCTGGGCACAGGTGGGCGAAAACCCGGTGTCTGTCAAGCTAATACGAGACAAGATGGGCAAGCCCCAGTACTGTTTTGTCACTTTCGCCAGCCAGGCGGCGGTGGCCAGTGCTATCCAGAAAAACCGCATGCGAGTGCCTGGGTCCGCCAGATCGTTCAAACTCAACTGGGCGTCGGGCGGCTCGCACGGAGACTCGCGAGGGGGCAACAGAAACAGTGGGAACTCGCCGGCTGCAAGAAATTCCGCGGAGTTTTCCGTGTTTGTGGGCGACTTGGACCACGAAGTCACCGAGCCTACGCTCTATGCCAGTTTCAGCAAGGAGTTTCCGGGCCAGGTGAAGCAGGTGAAAATTATGACCGACCCCATCACCGGCGCGTCCAAAGGGTTTGGATTCGTGCGGTTTTTCAGCGAGGAAGCTCAGCAAAGTGCGCTTCATTCCATGAACGGAGCCATAATAGGTGACAGACCAATCAGAGTCGGTGCAGCGAGCGGGGGCAACCAAGACTCGGCCAGCAAGCACGGGAAAGAACAACTGGCGGCGTCGGTAGTGATTGCACAGAAACAGCCGCCTCTTACGGTCTTCACCGACCCAAATGTCACGCTGATTTCCATTCTGGGAATTACCACCGCCATAACCAGCGACGAGCTCAAAGCCCACTTTCTCCCGTTTGGGAACATCGTGTATTGCCGTATCAACTACGCCAAGCACATGGCACATATCAAGTACTACCTTCGAGGGTCTGCTGCCAGTGCCTTATTGTTCATGCATGGGTTTGTCATCAATGGGTGCAGATTAACCCTCAGATGGGCCCGTGACGAGATCGTCAGTGACGGTAAAGTCCGGTTTGGGCCCGGCGATAAAAACGCAAAGTACGTTGCCGCAGAGAAAGCGCCGCTTTTGTATGGCGACATTCCCAACAATGTGGTCTTTGAAGATCTCACCAGAGAAGAGGTGTCGGCGTTGAACTTTGTGCAAGAGGACGATCTCACAGTGCAAGACCTCGATGATAGGATGCTTCTGCAGAAAAGCAACCGAGACCAATACTTGGAGCTGGCGTTCTGATGGAAACCAATGGAATTTGAGCACGACCACGAATGAGGCAGAACGTCTCGTCTAATATGGATGGTCACCCTCTCTGGGGCCAGGGCAGTTCTCTTGCATGTCGCTTTCGTCCTTGTACCTCACGCTGCAGTATGGGCAATAAAAGTACTCCTTTCGGCACAACCCAAGTAGATCCAGTAGCTGTTCGGCAATAGGGCGGCTCTCGAACTCGGCCAACTCGATTTGCAGTTGGGAGCCTTCAGCAATGTCAGTAGAGTCTGCGGGCTTCGAATTTGGTTTCTTAATTTCGACCTCGCTCAAGTCTTTCTGGCCAGTCTCGCTGCCATCTTCAGAGATCTCCCGACTCTCCTCATTGAAGAGCAACACCCGCTTTTCGGCCGTCCTGAGTGAGTCTAGAGCAATTCGCCGCCACATAACGTTCACGTCACCCACTTTTTCTGGGCACTCGTACACGTCTTCTTCGTCTCCACTTTCGTGGTAGCAGAACCTCTGTAGCTGAAGCATCGTCCGTTTCTCCCTGAACTGGTCTTGCTTCTCCTTGGTGGTCTGCCTGTATTCACTCACCGTGACCGGATGGAACTTCTCAGTGGTGGCGATTCCGTTGTGAGTGGCTCCAATTCCCTTTCTGCCCAACCTGGGCTTTACTTGTATCGGCGCCGAAATGTGGGTTGCTTCGCTGTTCTTGCCCAATGTATCCCCCAACTTGAACCCCATCTTCTGCATCATCTTCATACCAATAGAATTGCTCGACATGGGCGTATCTAGAGACGCCTTAACCGGAGTTGCAGCCAGCGGTTCCATGCCCAAGTCCATATTCATGTAGTCGTCATGGCCGGACGAAACGGACTCTTCTTGATCCGAGGGTTCTGCCCTGTTCAGATCGTTTGATCCTATTGGCCCTTTTGAATTGATATTTCCATTTAGGCTGTCGTTAATGCGGAGCGGTACGATTCTTTTCGGTTGCCTTGTTTCTTCGTCGGATGAGTCGTACTCAAACACATTGCGCTTCATAGCATGGGCCCGACCTGTGTTGCATTTGCCTTCGGTTTTGCGATTGCCCTAGACTTTTAAAATCCAGCAGTTTTTGTCTTGGGAGGTGCTCACCTTGTGGCCTCTAGCTGTCTCACTAGTCATGTATAGTACGCGAACCAAAACTGGAGCTCACCACACTCAAACTAAAACCACAACCAAACCGCACCAAATTCCGCTCCGCACCAAAACTCCAACCTTGCAATGCTCCCGAACAAGGTCGACCAGCTGTTTATCCTGGTGCCCGTGTCACGTGTGGGTCTGTCGGCCCGTTTAAACCAACTCAATGGCATTTCCAGCGGACCGGCGTCAAGACCGGCAACCCCATCTACATACGTGACCAGTTCACTCAACCCAACAAGAAACCTACCGGTGTCTCTCAACGACATTCGGCTGAAAGTGGCGAAAGACGACCTTGAGAAGTTCGACAACTTACCCATTTCGGCCGGTCTCCGAGAGTTCGAGGCGGCATTCAACGACCTCTCCCAGTCGGTGTCGTCGTTCAAAGAAGACGAGATCGAGCCGCACGTGGAGCGTCTCATCGACATCCTGAGCCAGATTTCGCTGGAACTCGATGTGTTGAAGCAGCACCAGGCGCTAGGTATCGAGATCTCCAAGCTAGAAACCGAGAATGCCCACCTTAACAACGAGTCCAAACACATCCTCAAGGAGTTGATAGCGTGCCGTGCCGAGTTGAAGAAACTCCCGAGACTCCCGGCAAAGGGTCCCCACAAGCAGCCAAGCGAGGTAAGCATCCAGGAGTTGCTTAACTACGCGATGAAGTTGGCCAAGTTCTCGAAAGCACCTCCTACTGTGATGTCGCAAATGATCCACCCGAACAACTACGTGTGGCCTGCCGAGGATGCGTTGCGGCGTGGAATGCTTGCTATTGCGTCATTGAAGCCCGACGAGTTGATCAGAGCGGAGATTGGCGACCAAATTGGCGAGGCAGAGCCTGAAGATGTGGAGATGGAAGAAGCGAAGCCAGATTCTCCAGAACGCGGGAATGAGACTAGACCCGCTCCAGCAGCGAAAGTTCACGTGGAGAGCAACGGGTCCGAGGCTCCTGCCACTCTAGATTTGGATCTTTTCGATCCTGAAGACGAGGACTCCGATTAGAAGCTACAGTAGTGGGAAGGCATGACAAAAGTAACATTTCGTTTCTAACAGAGTAATCTATAAACATGATTTAGCATTCTTTTTTGCACTTCCACCCTCATTTTGCGGAGTGCTTTCCAAACATCTGGCTAGGGTGCTCAAACGTATTGGAAGTATACTCCTTGCTCAACTCCCAGTCCAACTCAAGCTGCTTCGAGTACAGCTTGCCCGAGTCAAGGTGCGTCTTGACCAAGTCCGCCAACCCTGAGATGAACTCCTCGTTGTCGTTCAAAGACTCTGCACGTTTGATGATGGCCGGGTTCTTCGAGTCTTCCAAAAGCTCAATGTCAAGCTCGTGCAACGTCTCGATGTGGTCGGACGTGAACGCAATGGGCACCAACACCAATCCCTTGATCTTCTCGTTGACCTCCAACTTCGACACGATTTTCGCTGTCTGCGCACCCAACCAAGGCTTGGGCCCGACTTTCGACTGCCACACTAGACGGTACGGGTTGCTGAAGTTCAACTTTTCCATCACCGCATAGACGGACGCAGCAACCTCCGCAGGGTACGAGTCGCCTCTATTCACAATGTCCATGGGCAACGAGTGCGCCGAGAACAAGATCACCACGTCGTCT
This sequence comes from Sungouiella blattae, assembly GCA_003706955.3. Lineage (NCBI taxonomy): Eukaryota > Fungi > Ascomycota > Pichiomycetes > Serinales > Metschnikowiaceae > Sungouiella > Sungouiella blattae. The sequence goes on along the minus strand of PPMS03000001.1, from coordinate 194,518 downwards.
CTGATCTCCGGTGGGAACTCGTCCAACTTCTCCTTGATGAGCTTCGCAAATGGGTTCACCAAGCACTTGTCCTTGGGCCACCGGTCGATCAACGACCACTCGATCTCTCTTTGGGGGTCCAACATCTGGGTCTGGCGCCACAACTCGTGCACGGAAGACGCCGAAGTCGAATTCGACCACTGTGGGTACTGAGAAAACGCCACCGCCCGTTTCACGCCATCTTGCTTCAATTGCAACAACATCTCCTCGGTAAGGGGCTTTGCATAGCGGAACGCCACATAGGGCTTGTGGGGAGCCGTTTCCGGGCTGATTTCGTCGAGTCTTTGGCACACTTTCTCGCACTGGTACTCAGACCATTTCCTGATAGGAGAGCCGCCACCAATCTCGTCGTACCGTTCTTCGATGGACGGCGTCCGTCTTTTAGCAATGAACTTGGCCAAAAGTCCCTGGAACGGGCCCAAGGGGATCAAGTCGCCGTCGGAAAATAGCCGCAACAAGAAATCGTACGTCTCGCTAGTCTTATTGGGGCCGCCCATGTTCATGAAGACAATTCCCGTGGGGGATTTTGTCGAATTGTAGCGGAAGGCCATGGCTTGTCGCGTCCACACGGGGCGGGCGAGTGGACTCAACCTGAACATTTTTTTTTTTATGTTTGTGGAGTTTTTCTGGGGTGAGTAGTAGTTGATTTGCCTCGCCTATTATAGTTGCTCAATGTGTCGGACTGCGTACCGAACATTGCTAGTGAGATGAAAAAGATTGGTACAGAGATCGAAGGTGACTTTTTTTTTCTTCCTCTTTGACTTCAGCGAGGGTTCAAGAACACTCAATTAGTTGTCCCTTGGGGCTTTGCTTCATTTCTCTGTTCATTCTCTTTCGTCAAAGACTATATGGGTTGCCAAATAGTAAGCACTCTATGGCAATTGTGCTACTCCAGCTTGGGCTTGTTCTGAAACTCCTCTCTCTTCGCCAGGATGATGTCGTTGATCTCCTGCGCAAAGTTGTTGTACGCATCTTTCAAACCCTCGAAGTCGTTCCCAAAAGACCCACGCCTAGTTCTGAACGACGACCAAGCACCGGCAAATTCCTTCAAGTCCGCCTCAAACTCCTCCTTGGTAGCGTGCTCAAGCTCGTCAATTGGCGGCACTCCCAAAGTAGGCGAGTCATATTGGCCATGGAGTGCTTTCTCCACCGCCAGCTCAAGCATAGCAGCTTCCTGAGGCGACACTTTCCTTGCCACAGCTGGAGTTGCCTCGGCCTCGGCGGGTTTGGGTGCGAGCGACTTGCAGAACGCAGTGACTTTCTTCAGATATGGGCCCCTGAACAAAAACACTGTGATGCCAGTAATAACTGGCACGTACATGCCCACAGTCCACCAGCAGTATAGCGATTGCTTGAAGTCGAGAATGACAAACGGCTGGCACACAAACCCAAACGCGAGCTGCGTGACAAGGTAACTGACAATGTCGTAGAACTTCTTGGATGGTTTTGGAGTGACCCCGTCGGCCTCGAGGAAAATCGGCCTGATGTTGCGACGGTAGATCTTGCCCATAGTTTGCATGAACGCTCCCATTACAAACGTCAAGTAATATCCTGGTCTTGTCCCGTGCCAGAATGCACTTGTGGCGAAAGTGAAGAGGGTGCTCTTGAATCCCGGTTTCTTTCCCTTCCTGGACACTCGCAAGTACACATAGTGTTTCAACCATTTGTTGGTGTTCATATTCCACGCCTCAAGGCACGTGTGGACGTTCTGGCCCGTCTCAAACGTGTACGGGTCGATGTTCTGCACTCTGTTCCATTTAAAGCTGTCGGTGGCGACATCGTATCCATTGTAGCCAATTCCACACAAGATACAAGACCCTTCTGCTATGAGCCAGATGGTGTAGTACTTTAATCTGTGGCTGATGCCCAAAACCCACAAGTAGAAGATTCGGTACACGAAGTTGTGATTCTTGACGAATTCTCCGCCCAATACGTAATCGAGACTGACGTACTTCGGAGCCTCAAGGAACAAGCCTGCCCAAAAGAACCCTTGGAGTACTTTGTAGAGCGCTTGCTTCCCGCTGCGAGGAATTCTTCTCTTGCGCTTCCCTGGACGTTTATCGTCGGGGACGTCGTCAAACAACGTAGAGTGGATGAACTTGTCGTAGTCGACGTAATCAAACGCAGGACCAGTCAACAACGACGGGTAGAAGAACACGTACCCGAGGAAAGGCAAGATGTTGGGGTGTTTCTTGATGGCCCTGGACTTCGTGTAGTCTGTCAATGCCAACTTGTTTTTGCCGTCGTAGACGTTCCAGCCAAACGCTGAAAGCTTCATCACCAACACCATCTGAGCACCTGTGATGTCAATGACTGCAGGGTTATAGGTATTGAAGAATTGTTGGTGGACGTGGCTGTACGCCAAGTGTACCATCAAAAACATAAAGTTGATCCATGGCATTTGGCTAGTCCGAATATATCTTGTGATGAAGTAACATCCGCCAGACAGAATGAGCAAAGTCTGCAAGCCAGAGCGGAGGTTCAAGATCCCGAAAACGTAGAAGGCAGAAACCCCCACCACGTACAAGTTCTTCAATGTGTACCTCCGGTCCGGGAGCCGCTTAAAGATGAAGCTGAAGGGGAAAGACAATAACGCACACAACAAGATCTTGAACTGGGCCTCGTCCATGCCGGCCTGCGCCAGTAGGAACGAGATGCCTTCCTGAAGTTTGCTGAACATTTTCAGGGACTCAATTTGCGTTGGCTGAACTCAATTTTGCGTTCGCTGGACGCAAGGCTGAATTGCTATATATGATCGTGACTTCCCCAGAGATGCTCACTAATAAATCATGCATACAGACCACGGTGGGAGGGCCAATACTGGAGTACTGTTGCTAAAGCCTTTTTTTACTTTATTTTGTTGTTTTATTCGTTTGGCTCTCCTCAATTAATCTCTGGCCAGAACCATCTTGTATCCTCCGTCCAATGCTTGGGTAATATTGTCGTTTTTGTAAGGAATCGTGGTCAAAACGTACGCGACGTCTTCCCATTGCGATTCTGTCTGACACTTCATCAACCGCACCAAAAGCTTCTCTGCAAGCTGCTTCTGATGCTTTTCCTTTTCGATAAAGCCAACCAAAAACTTGATGATCCGCTTCAACGAGTCCTTTGAAAGCGATTTATCGTGCGACAATCCACTAAAGATGTCAATGAAACCATTGTAGATTGCATTGTCCTTTGTAGCCAATTCGGTGAAGAACAACTTACACATGTCGCTGATGCTCTGGTCTGGGTTTTCCAAGCACTTGGCCATGGACGAAAGTTGACCCTTCACCTTGACCTGGCCAGCCAAAATTAAGAACGTAACAGTCATTAAACACGTTCTCTGCACCATGATATTGCCATCTGTGAGTCGGCGATAAAGGAAGTCGGTGTTTTCGTCAACAAGGTTGTTGAAACACACGGCCATATCTCCAAGCCCAAGCACACAGTTGCTTCTGATCACAGGGTCCTTCGAAGATTCCATAATCTTAATCAACAATGGCAAATTCTCCTCGCAGAATTTCGACGAGATACACATCAATTTGACAAGACATAAGGTGGCTGACCGCTGAAGTATCTCGTTATCGTAAGACCTATTGTCAGAGCAAATTTCTTTCGCTAAAGGTCCGAAACGAGCAAGTAAAGAGTGATCTCCGAATAAAAGCTCTCTTTCTTTGATGAAAATGACGGCATCCGTGAAATCATCTTCAGAAGTACCTCCAATCATTTCAAGTTCATTCTCGCCACCGTCTTCTTTCTCCTTGGAGTTCTTTGCCTCATTTTCGTGCTTCTTCTTCTTGAATAAAGCTTCGAGTTTCTCCAAATGTTCAATAGTTTTGATTCCCACGTGCCCCACAATGAAGAGCAACTGTGAAAGTGCAATTACTTGCGAGGATTCCAGGGAATCTCCGCTGAACACTTGCATAGACTTTTCTTTGATGACTTGAGAGCACGATTCCTCAGGATCTGGCACGATCATGAAAAGACACGCGATTGCTTGCTCGGCAACTCCATACCATTCGGGCTTTTCAGTAAAGAGAAGAAGCACATCTTGCAAACCTTTTATCGTTGGTTCAAGGCTCGAGGATCCCAGGTCCGTCGTCACAATTTTTTGTAGCGTCAAACAAGAATACTTGCATAAATCCAAGTCTTCCTTGCCAGCCTCTCCAAGACCAACGTTCAATATCGACTCCATCCCCATCTGAGCAATTGAGCTGTCTGCCAGCGACAACATACCAAGAATGATAATGGCACCATGGACATAACTTTTGGGGTAGTCCGGATCATTGGTTCCTGCTTTGTTGTAGATATGCCACAAAACTTTCACCACCTCACCGTGGATATACCTTGCTTGGTACATAAGACACAAGAGCTTCTCGAGAGATGCAAGATCTGCGAGAGAAGCGGAAACAGTTAGTCCAATCAAGTTTTTGGCGAATAAAACAGCAGTCTGGGAGGCAGAAGCGTTTTTAGGTGCTGTCAAGAGAAGATCCCTATAACAATCCATAAGGTGGGATGCAATCGATTTGCCTTCGTCGGACGAACCCTTCATCCACACCAAATGGAGCATTCTGCGGATTCCGTCGCCGGCATTCTCGATACCGTAGGCATCAGCAAGAACCAAAAAGTCCATGGACTCCAACACCTCGTTCCTGTTTTTCAGAAAGAGCAAGGTCGACGTGACCGCCGTACCTTCTTGCACCGCCTCAATAAATTCCATCGCATCTTCATAGTACTGAAGAGTGAGCTTTGCTTTCACGAGAACATTGGTGTCCGGGAGTTGGCGCTCCTGCTCCATCATGGACTCATTTAACTCATCGTGATCGATATCCGACTCCGAGTCGGATCCAGATACGTCGTTATCGCCATCACGATTGACGTCATTTTCATTGTCAGCTTCGCTCTTTTCATCGTCCACATCCATAGCGTCTTCTTCCAGAAGTTCGGGTTCTGCAGCTCCATGGTCCTTTTTATGCAAGGTAGCCTTGGGGATATACTTCTCGAGTTCAGCCTCGGCCTCATCCAATCTCTTTTTCCAGTTTGTGTAAGCTAGCTGCGTGCCATGAGCCGCCGAAAAAGGATGGGTCAACAACAACTTGTACATCAATTTGATAGCATTTCTTCTTACCAACGTGCTTCGATCTCCCAAAGATCTCACAGCGTACAACATGATCGACTGTCGACGCTTAGGAATTCGTGCTGGCAACGAGCAGATCTTCACCATCGCTTGGATGGCTTTCGTACGCACAAACGGATTCTGGTCCAGAAATCTTTCCTCAAGTAGCTTCAAAAGACCATCAACTTGCAGACTCTGGTTTGCAGAGTGTTCGTCGGCGCTATCTGACTCCTCGGACTCAGCCTTCAAAATATCCACCACGATGTTTCCGCATGTCTCCACCACTGAACAACGCAAGGACTGGTTGGAGTTATCCAAGAGCTGAGCAGTTGACGACATTTGTTTCAATATGAGCCGCGGGCTGAGTTCTGAAAGCTTAATGAGAAACTCAGATACCGCTTTCGGACCGTTGGAATCGTTGGCATTGAACTCCAACTGGCTAATCTCCCGTAGTAGATCCTCGGTTAAACCGATGTGGTCGTACTGTTTGCTGAGTGTATGCATGAGTTCTGCCATGTATGGGGGTAAATGCACGTAGTATGTCAATGACTGGATCACGGCGTTCTGAACAATGATGCCCATGCCGTGCTTGGTGACAGCCAACGCCAAATCGCGGAACATGAGCGTCTTAATCGGCACCACTTTCATGCGGTCTGGCGACTCCATGAGCCTGAAGATCGGGCGGATGAACATATCGAGGAACTGGGTCTTTTCGGGCGTGGTGACAAACAACTTGGAGAGCTCGATCTTGGTGCACGCAGCCACTGCGTCCAACGCGTCCTCCACTTGGATGCAATTATTCTTCCACTTCGCCGAGACCTGCTTCAGCTTGTTGTTGGTCGGGAAATCGTCTTTGCCCAAGAAACTGAGCAACACAAACATCAAGTACCCATACCTTTCTAACTGAGATTTGAGACTATCTGCAACGTCAATGAAGTCACCCAGCTCGATAGTGAGAATGCACTGGTGGCACGCGTTATTGAAAGACGACGAGATCAAGTATGCCGTGTGTTTTTTTGGTTTGTCCTCGAGGTGGCCAAACCCGTGGGCTAGTTCGATTATCTCTTCGAGCACCTCACTATTTAGAATGGCTTCTGGGCTATGGGCCAACGCAGAAGTGACTGTTTCGATTTTCTGGTCGATGGCATCTGTGTTGATGTCATAGTCCTTGTCGACGTCGAATGCATTGTAGTAAGTCGAAAGGACGAAATCCATGGTGGTGATGTGGGGAGTTTATGTGTAGCTGATCTGATATAAACAAACGCATGATTGTGTGCAGGACCAAACACCGGTGATGATTTCAAAGTGTTTATACGGAGGTTGTTCGGACGAGAGTTCGGGAGAAGTAAGTGCTGAATAAATCATTAAAATATTCTGCCACTCAGAATATCGATGATTTTTTGTCTCTTTACTTTTTGGTGTGGGTCACTTCCCATAATCTATAATGCGCACTAACAAGCCCAATATCTCAACCATTCCTAAGATACCAACATTTAATACAGCCGTTCAATTGTCAAACGCGATTGGCAATCTTTGCTTTCCGCTTCTCAATGCAATTAAACTACACTATCTTCAGTGATGTGTTCGTTATAGTACATGGCTAATCCTTCAATTTTGCGTATCCTTTCACCACCGCCTTCGATGTACCCATGCGCTCTTCCTCAAGCACCCCCATAAGGTCCTTTGTGGTGATCATGTTTCCTGTTCTGATCTCGCGGAATCTCAACCCGTTATCCCCGCGGGTCGAAATGAGACTGCTCTGTTTGGGCCCACCATCCTTACTGGCACTCAGCTTGACTTCATCGCCGCCACCACCACTGCCGCTCGTCATCCACGAGTACTTCTTACGCGAAGGGTTCAGCGTCATCATAGCCGCAGTGGCGTTTGCAGCACGATGTAGCGTTTCCTCCGCACCAGTCTTGTTGGCAGTTTCTGGGGCCACTTCGTCCGATTTTTCAAGCCCAAGGGTCAACCTTTTCAACACACGACGTTCCTCCAACTCCTTCTGCCGGAGCGCCATATTCCGGAGCTCTTTAGAAATCTCAGACCGCTGCGATGGATGCACGGTTTTCGGTTTCCCTCCGTTGCTGCGGTTCAATGCTGGAATGCCTCTCCTTCTGTGGCGAGACAATGCTACTGTTTTCGTGACGATATTCGAGATCCACTCCTTGCACGCGGCAGACATGAACTCGAGCATTTCTGGATCGATCATGAAGTTCTGCACCACTCCGTTTTCACGCGCCACTTTGTTCATGAAGAGTGCAACGTGGTAAGGGTGCAAGAACGCGTTGAGCGGCCCGAAAGTTTGCCGCTGGCGGTTTGCCAATTGCTGCTGGTGGAGACTGAGCGCCGACCGGTTGCTGTTTGAGGCCAAAAGCTCTTCCTCACGCTGGATATCAACGCCGGCGGCAGCCAATGCATCGTTAAGTTTTGACGGGTCGTCGGGCTTCAATCCGGAACCACCTGCAGAGCTCGAAGGCACAGACATACCCGGTGGGAACGTCCGTTTTGGGTCGAACCGGTTGCTGGGCCTATATCCTCCGGTGGCCATTGTGCTTCTATATTGGTTTGGGTACACCACGCCCGTGCCCGGCGCAGACGCCCCCGGGCCAGCATATGAGACACCCCCCTGATAGGAATACGTGGGGATGTTCTGCTGCGACACAGACGGGTACATTGGCGCTGACTGGCCCGGGGTTGGCCCAGTGCTGGAACCGCCAGGTACAGGCGAGCTCAAGTGATCAGGAAGTTTGCTGGTGGAGTTGACACGAGGTACACCAGCAGGGGACGTGAGCGCTGCGTCCTTTTTGATGTTTGCGATTCGGGACGCCGCAGTCTGCCCGTTGTTGCCGCCAACACTTTCAACTGGAGGAGACGTGGAATTGCCGGCCAGACCCGGGCCCGTAGGCAAGGAATCGGGCACATCAGCAAGCACCGCGGGCAATTCGAACTTGTCGTCGTCGATGGCAAAGTCTGCGCTCGATGGGAACCCGTCTTTCGTCTCGAACGGGAGCGGGTCAAATAAGTCGCCAAACTGGTTGTCGTCGAGCGCCGGGGGCTCGGACTTGATGCGTTTGTCCGGCTCGCCGGTGGCTGAATCCTCGTCATGAGGTCTCTTGTTAGCTGCCGGCGTGACGGAGCCGCTGTGCAGAGACATGATTGGGAGGTATGGATTGTCGAAGATTGACTGAGTTGAGGTTGTTTTCGGTGCGGTCGTGCGGGGCCCATAAATGGGTGTGGAGGGAGGTGAAGGGAGATGAGGCAAGAGGGGGAGAGGCGAGCAGTAGTTGGCGTTTGTGTTTGCGATGTATATTCACTGGTCTTTTATTAATTTTTTTTTTTTGTTGCTCGTGAAGGGTTATTTTGTGGTGGAAGGCTGCGAACTAAGGCAGTGGAGAAAGTGAGAAACTGGAAAGAAAAGAAAAGAAAAAAAAGAAAGGGTTTGCAAATTGTATCAGCTTGGTTCGCTCAGACTAGTCATGCTTTCACCGGGAGATTCTGGATCCTGAGGTTGAAATGAGCACTTCTAGTGAGCACTAACAGTAAATACAGTGAGCACTAACAGTAGCACAGTGAGCACAGTAAGTACAGGTCGCACTGTCACCAGAAGTAACACCCCCCCAGCAAATCCACCCTGCGACCAAAAAAAATTACAATTCCAACAATCGCCCATAATCCTGCCCCCCAAATTGACCCATAAAACTCCCCCTAAAACTCCCCCCGCCGCCTGCGTTCGCACCTCGCCCCCCACCTCGAATTCTCCCCAGTACCTCCTCTGCACCTTAGTCGCACTTAGCTGCACACTGGGATGAGCATCTCGAAAAACCACACCTTCTTCATGGCATCCAAACCCGTGCCGTTCGAAGGCAGCCGCAACTTCCGCTACCGGCTCGTGCTCGCCACGTTGGCGGGCAAGCAAATCAAAATCACCAAGATCCGCTCCAACGACATGAACCCCGGTCTCAAGGACCACGAGGTTTCGTTTCTAAGGCTCTTGGAGGCAGTCACCAACGGCTCCCACATCGAGATCTCCTACACGGGTACCACCGTCATCTACAAGCCGGGCATCATTGTGGGTGGGCAGCACACTCACAACTGCGCAGGAGACAAGCCGGTGGGCTACTTTTTGGAACCCTTGCTCTTTCTAGCGCCGTTCTCCAAGAAAAAATTCTCCATTGTGTTCAAGGGGCTAACCTCGTCGGATAAAACCAGCGACGCCGGCGTGGAGGCCATCAAGTGGGGGCTCATCCCCGTGATGGAGAAGTTCGGCGTGAGAGAGGTGGAGTTGCACATTTTGAAGCGGGGGGCTCCGCCTTTGGGCGGTGGAGAGGTGCACTTTTTGTGCAACTCGCTTATTGCCCAGCCGCTAACGGTGCACGCGTTGGACACCCCGAAAATGTCGGCGATTCGAGGCGTGGCGTACTGTACGAGGGTCTCGCCCTCCGTGGTCAACAGAGTGATCGATAGTGCCCGCCAGGTGTTGAGACCTACCGGTATTGAGGTCAACATCACTGCCGATGTGTGGCGAGGCGAGAACCTGGGCAAGTCGCCCGGGTTTGGCGTCACTTTGGTAGCCGAGCTGAAAAGAGGCTGGCGAGTGTTCGCTGAAGGGACTGGGTCTGCGGGCTCCTTGCCTGAAGACTTGGGGGAACGAGTGGCATACCAGCTTCTTCAAGAATTGACAACGTCTACAAGCATGGGCAGAGCTCAGCTCAAGTTGGCGTTGGCGTACATGACGATTGGCAAGGAAGACGTGGGCAGATTGAAGTTGCACAAGGACCAGATCGACGAAGGGTTGGTGTGGTTTTTGCGTGACATCAAGAGCATTTTCGGCACCGAGGCGTTCTTGAAAGACGGGGCAGAAGAGGGAGAGGAGGACTACATGACTGTTGCCATCAAGGGCATTGGGTTTGTCAGCGCCTCGAAAAAAATTGCATAGTTGTACTATAGACACAATGAAACTTTTTGGGGATGTCATCGCTCACTATCGTGAGTTTCCTAGGGACGCTACCAGAACGAGCACCACCCGATGTAGTGCTGGCACAAGTTCTCCACACTGGTAGCCTGCTGGATCAACTTGTCCACTTGCGTGGGGATGTCCAAGCCGCGCAACCTCTTGATATCGTTTCCGGTCAACTTGTCGGTGATTCTCTTAAGAACAAGCGCTCCACGGGCGTTTCTGATCTCAAGAGCGTTCTGCTTGTTGAGCTTGACCGCCTCAGCTTCGTCGATTTCGCCCTTCTTCAACATCTCAGCGGTGTTGTATTGCTGGACCTTAATGCCTGTCGCTTCTGCAAGCGCTTTTGTGGGGAAGTCAAAACCCCAGTTGATCAATGGATCGTAGGCGAACGCCTCCAAAATAGCCATCAACGACTCCTTGTTGTCGCGAAGCACTCTCATAACATGTTCGCAGGTGATACGGAAAGATCCTTCGATACCACTGACTTCCATTGCGTAGTTGAGCATTCTGGTAAGTCGGAACGGAACCTTTTCTGGATACTTCTCTCGCAAAATTGCAGCCTCGAAACAGTCACCGAAATCGATGTGAACAACTTTTCCGGTTATGCGGTCAAGCATCAAGTTGGAAGGATGTCTGTCACCCAAACCCAAGATGTAGCCAACCATCGACATAACAGCCAACGATCTCGTGTAAGTCGTACGCCTGTCAAGCCATGCTTCAGAGGATTTGGACTTAAGCCACAACACCTTGTACAAATCTTGACCCCTGGTGTTATCCAAGGCAGCAGTGAACACCTCAACTTTCTGTAATAACGTCAAGCTGTCGTAGTCAGGTGCCATCTGCAACATGATTCTGTGCTCGATGTTCAACAAAATTTTCCTGGATTCACGGTATTCTCTGATCAATACGTGGAACGTGTCACTGTTTGGCACCCAACCCAATAATCCAACCTTAGGCGAAAGTGGGATTGCAGGGAACTGTTGAATGTCCAAATGTCTCTTGAAGCACTCGGTGTCGTTAAGCATAAAGGTGTTGACCAACCCAAACAACTGCATAACCAAATTGTCTTGTCTGATATCTTCGTGACCCTTCAAAAGATAGTTGTAATCTTTACCATCACTTCCCTTACAGCTCAACTTCCTTGGTCTTTGCTTCGATGAGATCACCGTGAATGTTGGATCGAATTTCATGATTCGGATGATTGGCTTTCCGGGATGGTACGTTCCTGGCACCACTAATTCCAAGTTATTGGCTTCTTCCAACTTGGGCGAGACAAACAGGAGTTCCAAGCTTTGCAATTGTGGCAACTGTCTTCCAATTCTTCTGAAAACGTTGTAGTAAACATCCCAGGCTTGGTTCAAATTCGTGATGTCCTTGGTCCTGCGGTAGTTCAACACCCACTCATAGGCATCTGCAAGTTCTCTTCCGAAGGCGTTATTGAAAGAAGCTTCTCTCATAGTCTCTGGTCCCTTCTGTAACATCTTGTGCAACGGGTCAAGGACATCGAACATTTTCTCAGTGTTGTGCTCGCCGAAGAACAACCTGGAAGCATCCTCCAAGCCCTCGTACCACTGCTCGAGCCAGAGCACAGCAACACGAATAAGTTCATGACTCACTAATTCAGATTGCTCCACTAACGTAGCAGAGTGAATTCTCATTTTGTCGATGATGGACAACGCAGCCTTCTTTCTGCTTATCGACTCGGACGTCACTGCCACAGCCAATGGGTACACCAATGCTTGAGGATGAGCTTTACCCAAGTCTGTCAATAAGCCCAACAAAGATCTGCTGACAATTTGATTAGGTTGGTGAATACGAGAGATCAACTGTGGTACAACTTGTAACCAGTTGTCAATCTTCACCATGTTGAACCCATCAGTCATAGCTTGTGCGGCCTCGGGAATTCCACCAAACTTGAACCACAAGGTGAGCAATCTCAAAGTGTCTTGCAATGAGTTGGAGTTGGATAACGCGATCGAGTGGAAAAATCCTTCAATAGATGGAATAACATGACGTTGCACCACCTCCATCGATATCATCTGCAGTTGTTGAATGCTCTTATCCTGCTCATCATTCGCTTCTCCCACGTTAGGCATATCTCCACGGTGACCTTGTGTGTGGAGTGAGATAACCTCAAAGTTAGCCAAAGCCCAGTTGTGCCAGGCTTTGTACCACTTGCCGTCAAAGTGAGTTGCCAAAAGGTAAGCACCCAAGATAATTTCCGACGTTTCCGTGCGCCAGTTGTTGTTGAGAACGATTTGCCACTCACCTTGCTTCAAGAAGCATCTGGCAAGTAACTTCGTGTACTCCTCGACGTGTTTGGGGATACCTGGCCCATCCAGTGGAATAGGTTGGGTGATCAAATCGTTAGGATTCAAACCAAGATCCTGCGACATGCGTGTAGTGAAATCAACCAAGTGGCGGAGTGCTTCCTTTCTTTGTCCCTTGGCCCACATGTATTTCAATTGAGCATAAACGACCTGAGGAGGTGCTCTGGATGGGTTTTCTGGCAGGCCCTCCTCAAGCAAGCTGTTCAAGGATTTCTCTGCCAAGTTGAATCTTCCGGACTTTCTGCACAAGTTAGCAAACTTGATCCACATTTCCATGTCCTGTTTTGGCTTTATGACAAGGGCTCTCACCTTAAGCATTCTTTGCCAGATATCAACATTACGTTGACAGCCCAAAAGACGGGTGTTCCACGTATTCCTCATGAGAGCACGCTTCTCAGAACCTTGAGGCAAGCACTTATACTTGATGATCTCCTCAAGCTCGGCAAGCATCTGCACTCTCACCACAACACCATAAGCTCTGTTATAACTCTCACTGACCAAAGCAGTAATTTCAGTCACAAGAAGATCTCTGGCATTCAAAATATGGTTGGAGGCATCTTCAAAATTGTTTCTGTGCAAGCTCAAAATGGCACTGAAGAATGCTTTATCTGGAGACTCTGATTTCATCACCTTGATGTACGAGTCCATTCTATCCCATTGACCCAAACCCCAAGCTGCGGCAGCAGCCAAAGGTGCGACACTTCTTTGTATGTCGCCTGGAGACGAAGTCCATTTGCTTTGCGCAAGTTCAGAGAGTTGCTCCCATTCACCGAGTGCATGCAAACATCTCATCTTACCCATAACAACCTCCATGTTGTCAGGCTCAAGTTTAGCACGCTCGTTGTACGCATTCAAGGCGTCGTCCCATCTCTGAAGTTTCTCGTGCCATGTCTCCTTCAACTGAAGATCATGGTGCATTTGAGCATGTTTCAAGATACCCACTGCTGCGTCTGATTGCTGCAACTGGTTGTTGATACTGATCAAAGCCTCAATGGTGGGCGTCGTAGGCTCTTCATAGAACTCTAACTCCTTGTAATGCAAAGCTTTAGCATATGCGTGACACCTCTGAGCATATTGGCCGAGAGTGGTGATGGCTATTGGCAAAGACTTATCGTCGTGTTCCATGAATTCTGCCAAATTCAACAAAATCTGGTGAATCTCTGGCGGGTTATTAGGAGATGACAAGGCAATGCAAAATGACTCAATCAATTCTTCCTGGTGTTGGGAGTACAATTCACTCCAACACGATGCAAAACTGGAATTGAAAAGATCTTTTGCGAGCGGATGGTAATCTGAGGCAAGTCCAGCACATGCCCTGATTGCATGCGACGGAGACTGTTTCAACAACTCCTTACTCAATCGGGCGATCCAGTCTTGCCAATCTTCCTTTGTGTTGTTTCTCTGCGACGACTCCCACGCTGCTTTGAGCGCCACCTGGTTAACAGGCAATTTCTTCGATGGCATGTCGATATCTGGAACATCGAAATGCGTCATGTGCAAGTCGTAATCTTTATAAATGACGAGGTGAGTTGGTAACGGGTCGCCATTCAACATTTTCGTTATGATTTGGTCGAACATAGAAGATTGGAACTTTTGTTGGATCAAAACCTTCTTGATAATTGGAATAAAGACGACGAAATCGTCTCTCAAGCTTAGAGCCAAACAGCAGAAAGTATTCATTGCACTCATGGACAATTCATCATTGCCCTGGCGCAAGACTCGCAACAAGGGGTGCACGATTCTCGACGACATATCGTTGAGGGAGACGCTCTTTGAAAGTTTTCCAACAGTCTCTATTGCTGTTTTCCTCAAGACCAATGGACCAATCTCGAACATCTTCACCACTGTTGGAACGATCACGTAAACGTACTCTTCAATGTTGCTTCCGAAAACAACAAAGCTTCTCAAAACATGTATGGAAGGTTCCCTTTCTGGAGATTTGTCGTCTTCGATCAAATTGAGGAGCAAAGGCAAAACATCAGGAAGGTACATTTTGAACTCACTTTCGAGTGCTCTGGAGATGGACTCGATAAGATGGATGATGATCACTCGGATATTTAAATGCGAGCTGGCGTTGAAAAACTCTTCGATCACACCGAAAATATCAGAAAGAAATGGGCGAATATGTTGTTTCACGATCAAAATAAGCGCACCCAATTGTTGCAAGTAGAACTTGAGCATGCTTGGCTGACAGTTATGCATCACATTGATTATCCCTGGAATGATTTGGGGAAGGAACGACACGCATCGTAATCCAAGGGTTTGGAAGATGTACATGACAGCTTGAATGACCTTGTTGTGATGCGAACTCAAAGATGGATCTTTCAATATCTTCATTAAGTTGTTGATGGCAACTGTGGGGTAGTACTCATCAGTCGAAGGAGACATGCCTTGCATAAGAAGCGCGATATCAACAGGAGGGGCATTCTGCTCCGCAGGAATCTTTTGAGATGTTTGCTCGACTTCCCGATGTTTGTAGGGATCTAAAGCACCCAAAATGCCTAGAAGACGTACCGTCTCTCTCCTGATATGTGGAGATGACTCCAGCTTCAAGATGCTCACCAACATGCCTAGAAGTTGTGGATAGTCCAATAATGGCTGTATCACATACCCGGACGAGCTAGCAATTTGGCCCAAAGCCTTAAGGGCAGCGTCCCTCTTCAAAGATGAACTTTGATCTTGGAAAGTATCCAAAATCAATGGCATGAGATCCGGAAGGAAGGGTTTCATATCTTCCGCAGCAACAATTGCCGTCTCTCCAAGACAGCTAATTGCACTGGCAGCCACCGAGGAGCTTGAGTCTTTGGCTTTCGGTAACAATGCTTCAACAATTGGCTTTGTGTATGGGCGAGTGAGTTCATTTGAGTTGGAGATCAAAATTGAAAGAATGATAGCTGTCTCCTCCTTCTTTCGACTCGTGTTGGCATACTCCAATCTGGACAATAGCTGGATCAAAGTCTTTCTCAATGAGGGAACAATATAGGCGGGGTTGATTGCCGATAGTCTCCCCAAAATTTTCACTGCCACTTTTCTGATTGCAAACACTTCGTCATTTAAAGCGATGAACAACAGTTTCACATTTTCTGCCTGTGACAACTGGGGATCAAAATTTCCCGCCTCGTCAAGACAAGTTAAGCCTTCGAGTCTGATTTCCGCAATGGGATCCGTAATGGATATGGAAAGCAACTTTTCAACAACGTCATTGACAGCTTTCAAAGCGTTCACACTTGTTTGCTGACAGATAGGGTCCTTGATGAATATCTTGCAGGAAGTAGATGTCGCTGTCTGGCGCACCTTCGGAGAATTGTTGTCCAAGTAGGTAATGATGCAGAACCTCACAAACTCATTGAGTTGGTAATTTTCAAAGTCAAAGAACGCCAACATCTGCAACGCTTGCACGACAATAGCATTATCTTGAGTTTGGTAAACCTCAGGGTTATTGAGAATGGTGCTGATGCTGTGCCCGGTATCTCTGGAGATCATGATCAATCTGTAGTCACGAGCTGAGGCCTCATTGATCATTATGGAGCCATACGGAGATCCAGGCGGTTGGAAAGTTTTTCCTGACAAAACGAGACTCAACAAATTGAGTAATTTTTTGTTGATCGTTGCAGTTAGCGACGGTATGTTCGTGATGAGAGTCTGCAAGACGTCTTGCATATGCTTGGAAAGGGAGCAATTGCTGAACATCATGTCCAAAATGTCTCGTTGTAGATGCTTGGTCAATGCAGGGCCAACGGCAATGGAGAGTTTACCAATGCAATCGAAAATAGCAGGCTCGGTGTCCTTGCGGATTGCCCGGTATTTCGAGGATCCGGATGCTGCAGTGGAGATCGAGCTCAATGCGGTACCCGAGGTGTCGCCGTTCGAAACGGCATTAGCCAAAATCAGCTGGACGTGAGAGTTACCAGGATACGAGAGGCCATCTCTGATATTATCCAAGATGGCGTCTAGATAAGTAGCCATTTGGTTTCCGACTTCCAAGGAAATTAATCCAATGCTGCGCAAGATAGCGCTTTTGTCTGCGTTGGCAGCTTCGCCATGCTGGTTCTTGTACTTCTTCAACTGTGACAAAAAGAAGTAGAGGGTACGATGCAAGTACTTTTCGACAAACAACTCCGGGTTCACTTTGCAGAGAAGCGGATAGATGTTGGTGAGCTCCTGTCTGATAACAGGCAGCCGGTGGCTCTTGTAGATGGTGATATTCTCGTACATCACCTCAAACATTGACTTGATGTACGGGTCGTCGTTATACTTCACCAACTCGCGATATACCAACAACGAGCCGTGGATCGCCTCATTAGAAGGGGCGGAAGCGTTGGATATCAAGTTGTAGTTCGACGAGTACCCGTTCCCGTTAGAGTCCGTTCCGTCCAACGAAGTATTGTCGTTGAGCACGCTCGACGCCAGGTCAATGAGAACTCTGATCCATTTTCGCCTGGCCTCAATATCCCGCAGGTATATGATCGACATACACTTCAGGAGTGTGACTGCCGCGTCGTTCCGGATGATCAACTTGTAGTCTCTGAGCGGCACCCAGATATGCTCGAGGATTTGATTGATGTAGCCCTGAAGAAGCAAGGGGGCGTTTTCGCCCAACGCCGTGATTATGAGGATGGCCGCGTGCCTCCTGTTTTCGTGTTGGCGATTATCACTCTGGAGCCACTCGATGGCTTTCTTTGCCTCAAAGTCCACAAAATCACCGGTCAACGTGCCGCCGGGAGTGGCCAACTTTCCCAACGTGTTAGTGGCGTGCTTCATGATTGTAAGGTCGTTCGAGAGAATCAACGAGCTCAAGTAGTTGGAGAACCGAGCCGTTTTCGTTGCATTTTCCTCGCCGACCCCGCTGTCGAAGTCGATCAACGCATTCAACGCAGCGATTCCCCCTAGTGTCTGCGCTGTGTCTTTGCTCTGAAGCAAATCGAAGATGGTTCTGTTGATTTCGTTGTTGTAGCGGTTAAATTGTTCGGGCGTCAAGTCTCGGGCGATTGAGGCGAGGAAATTGCGCAATTCGATGGCGCTGCGGTTCCGCTCATCTTCCTTGGCCAGTTTTAACCCCGAGAAAATCAGGTTGAGCGCCACGCCGTCCACAACTTGGAGCTGTGTCGACGACATTTTGTTTGGTTGACTATGGCCGGAGTTGAAATGTTGAAGTAATGCTTATCGCACGTAATGTATGGGCGCTCGGAGGCACGGGTGCAAATGTCTCGGGTTATTTACGAACGACATGAGCCTATCGACGTGGAGATGATTCAGAATACTGAAGACGAAGTATCAATTGATTTGTCGACGGTACATCCGCTAGATTTTTTGCCCCTTGTTCTACGTTGCGACGTTGTTCCATTGTTGTATTTTCCTCTGTATCTTCTTGTATAGTGCGCTCGCCTACACCATTTATGGCACCGAGAACAAAGAGAAGTTCCGCACGATGCTGGGTCCGTACTCGTCGTAGTCCTGCTTGGTGTAGCAGTAGCTCTTGAACTCGGCCGTCTGCGCCAACAACGAACCACCAAACCACACGGCATTTCTTTGTCTCTTATGGGAGATCACCTGGACCTCCACGCCAGTACTCTTGACTCCGCTCAACTTCTCGCTCACTTCGATTCTCTCGTTCACCAAAGTCTTGATGTCTCTCTGCAATCTGCGGCCGAAGTCCTTGAACATGGTTGAACCTCCAGACAACACGATGTTCTTGTACAATTTCTTTCTCACATCGATGGGCGACGCCTGCACAACCTGGTCCACCACGGTGGGCAAAGGAGTCAAGTAGTCGGACGAGAAAATCTCCGGGTTGAAAAAGATCTCCGGAGCCAAGAACCGCTCGTAACCAACATCAACACTCTTTCTTTGCGAAGCAGTCTCCACAATGTACTGGGCAAACTTCTCCTGTGGGTACTGGTCGAACTTCTTGAACTCCTTGACGATGTCTGGACACACGTAACAGAACTGCTGCTTGATTTTCTCGGCAGTCTGCAACGAAGTGTCAGCCTCGCCTCTGTCACGCAACAATGACTGGATGAAGAGCGTGATGTCACGGCCTGCCAATGGGATGTTCTTGATTGCACCGCCAATCACATACCCTTCGGCCACGGGGATAACGTGGGTGACACCGTCTCCCGAATCAATCACCGTTCCAGTCAAGGATCTGTCCTGGACCTTCGACGACGTCCACGAAGCAGCCAATGCCAACACGGCCTGGACGGCAATGTACAAACCAGCACAGTTGAACGTCTCAAACATAATCTCGGCAGTACTCTCTCTGTTTTCAGGAGGGTTCAATGGCGGTTCGGTCAACAAGAAGTAGTGGTCCTCGGGCTCGCACCGGAGGTACTTGAAGATGGAGTTCTCCCAAAATCTCTCCATGTGATCCCAGTTTTCGATTTGGCCGTGTCTGATGGGATAAGACAACGAGTAGTTGGGGCCCGTGGCGGCACTCAACGCCTCATCGCCAATGAAGAAGTCCAAATCTTCCAAGCCACGTTTCGAGCTCAAAAAGGAGTTGTTGGACGAAGACGTTTTGGCGCCCTTGCTGGCGGCAGTAGACGTGGAAATAGCTGTGGGGAAAACAAACGAGGGCGAGTCGTTACCGGCGAAACCCAACTTGGTCAATCCTGTACCGTTGTCCATGACAACGGCTGGCGTACCCATTGACGACATGATGGTGTTATTTGAAAGTCAATTGATTGGGTTAGTTCGGAAGTTGGAGGCAATGCTGGGAATTGAGGTGAGGAGTGCACCCGGGACCCGGTCGCCAGGTGGTTTATGGTTGGTGCACGACTAATTGGTGCGCACGCACGGTTGGGCTAATCTATATAGGAGGTACCATAGCTAGCACGGAAGCTCCCAATGGGAGTCCTGACCCAGTTAAGTTGCTTTTTTCTGTCTTAATTGTATTAGACCGTAGACCTATAGTACATGCTCAGTATTCGTCCTTCCCGCTGATAATGACGTCGTTGATCTTCAAGATCATTCTTGTCAACTGGGTAGCCAACAACAACTGCTGCTTCTTGCCGATCAATGGGTCGATGACAAAGAGTTCCTTCATGTCGTTCTTGCCACTGCCCAAGCAGTCCACACCGAGGTGCGAGGATTTCTCGATAACTTGCTTCGATTTGAGTGCAGACAACGTCTCGATAGGGTCCAAACCGGAGTTCTCAGCAAGCGTCATTGGGATCTGGTCCAAAGCACTGGCAAATGCTCTGAATGCATACTGGTCAATACCCTTCTGCTTGTCTGCAGCGGCAGAAACGGCAATCGAACACGTCAACTCGGCGGCGCCGCCTCCGTAGACGACTCTGCTGTCTCTGATCAAATTACGCACAACACAAATCGAGTCGTGCAACGCTCTCACACCTTCGGCGACAATCATCTCATTGGATCCACGGATGAAGCACGTAACGGCCTTGGTGTTGGAGCAGTCCTCGATGACCAACATGCGGTCTCTGGTGGTGCCAAACTCGAGCTCGCGAATAGTGCCGGCGTGGCCCAATTTCTCCAGGGACAAATCTTCGAATCTTGGCACAATACGCCCGTTGGTGGCGATAGCCAACAACTCCAACTCGGAGCCGCCAATCCAGCGGATAGCGTTCAAGTTGTTCGACAACAACAAGTGGTTGGCCTCGTCGTCGAATCCCCATTGGCATGCCACAACGTTAGCACCAGATTGTTTAACTCTGGTGATCATCTCGAGGAACTTGTTCTGCTCATATTCCTGCAATTGCTTGAACTCCTCCACGGTGGAGATGTCCAACTTGTGCTTGGTCTTTGGCTTTGGTGGCTCGAATGGACATGTCAAGATGGCGATCTTGCAGTCGTTCACCTCCTTGGGCATCTGTGGGTGAGAAAAGTCCTTGTCCAATAACACACCCTTGATGAGCACCGAGTCCTCGATGCTGCCACCCACTTTGCTCTCCATCTTGATCAACTCGAAGTCCACGTCCTTTCTGTCAAGATCAGCAACGGCCAACACAGAGTCAACCGCCATCTGGGCGAAGTGGTCGTGTGCTTTCGACACGATCTTGGATCCCAACGAGGTCTTGGCAGCTTTCAACAAGTTTGCGTTGCTCAGGTCCGCGCCAGTGTGGATGTCGTCGGCCACTTCGTCTAGCTGTTGGCACGCAATCTTACACGCCTCATCAAACCCGTTGGCGATCTTGATCGGGTGGATTCCTTTCTCAATGAGCTCCAATGCTTGGTCCAACAACGCACTGGCCAACACCACAACACCGGTGGTGCCGTCACCAATCTCGTCGTCCTGTGATTTCGACAACTCCACAAGCAACTTGGCAATCTCGTTGTCCAAGTCCATCTGGGTCAAGATGGTGGCACCGTCGTTTGTGATGGTGATGTCGCCATCCTGACTCACCAAGATCTTGTCCAAGCCTCTTGGGCCCAACGAAGTCTTGACAATAGTCGCCACTGCTCGAGCGGCTAATATGTGGGATTTGGTCGCCTCAAGCCCGTGCTTTCTCTGTTTTTTGCCCTGGTCACGCACGATGATGAACGGTCTGCCCATTTCATCCTGTGCCACGATGGCATTCGACAAATCCGGAAGCGCTTGTTGTGCCATGGTGTGTCGGTGTGAAGACGTGTTGGATCGAGAACGATCACTATTAAAATTTTCGAAAACACACCCGTACACCACACAGTTGGCAGAGTTGTCAGGGCAGCGGGAAATGCGTTTGGAGAGGGGGGCAAGACGGAAGATAGATTAGCAGGAGGATAATGAGAAGATTCGGGGCGGGTTCTTTGAATTTTGTTTCTTTCCCGTTGTGTTCAACGGAGTTCGAGTGAGGTGAGTGGGACATGCTTAGTGATGCTGGTAATCCATGAGGGCAATGGCAAATCTCTGGTGATTTGATAGTAAACCATTTTTGGAACTGTGAGAAATTAACTGGAGGAACATATTTATTTGGTTATGTCTACATTTTACGGGCATTCTTGTGATAGTTAAACGTCTAAGTTGAACGTTGTAATATGCAGTATATGTAGTTAGAGCTGGCAAGTCCAGTGTGGTCAATGGAGCCCAAAACAGAACCGGGAATCCCATTCTGTGAAGCTCAGAAAAGAACCTTACCTGCGGCCCAAAACGTTTTCAATTAGCCATTCAAACTTCTCGACGAATGTCTGTCTACAGGATTCTATCGGTTGGCATTCGATACTTGACCAGGTCTCCCACTTAGTGCGCGGCTGGAAACAGCATGTACAAGCATCTCATGACGTACCTGAGGCGTGCCTAATCAGCATGAACTTGCCTTTTCAGTTCGGGATCACCTAACTCAGAGTGGGCTGGGTTCTGTTATACACCCGTACCTCCCAATTAAGGCAGGTTGCGAGCGCACATGCGCTAACGAAGTCCAGGCATCGGACATTCTAGTGCAATGACGATCACGATTAATCACATCGAAAAGAGCAAACAAAGACTTTTTCAAGTTTCTACTTCTCTCTTCCGCTATGATCCAATTCTAATTTCCTCTTGCCCTGTTTTCTACGCTGCAGTAGCCGCACCACTCATCTCGCTTGGCCAAGGGCCCACATCGGCTTTCATGCACAGAAAAAAAAAAAAAAAAAAAAAAAAAAAAAAAAAAAAAAACCAGGCCACCTTCACCAACTCCACCACTTCAACCACCATCTTTCTTCCTCCATTATGTCCGAAATCGACGTCGACACCGCCTCGATCGACCAGTTGAGAGACGTCTTGTGCAACAAGTCCGGCGATGTTGCTCTCGCCAACAGATTCAGAGCATTGTTCAACTTGAAGTGCCTAGGCGCTGAGTCTGAAGACCAGGCCACCGTGCACACGGCCATCGACTACATTGCCGAGTCGTTTGCCGACAGCTCCGAATTGTTGAAGCACGAGGTTGCCTATGTTTTGGGCCAGATCAAGAACACCTACGCCAACAAGTACTTGAAGCAAGTGTTGGCCGACAACAACCAGCAGATCATGGTCAGACACGAGGCTGCCGAGGCCATGGGGGCCATTGGCGATGCTGAAAACTTGGAAATGTTGGAGAAGTACTTCAAGGAGGACCCAGCGTTGGAGATCAGACAGACGTGTGAATTGGCCATTGAGAGAATCAGATGGGAGAACTCCGAGAAGGCCAAGCAGGAGACGTTGGAGCAGTCTGCGTTCACGTCGATCGACCCCGCGCCACCTTTGCCTACGGACGTGGAGTCCAAGATCGAGAAGTTGCAGAATATCTTGAACGACCAGGAAAAGCCACTTTTCGAGAGATACAGAGCCATGTTCAGATTGAGAGACTTGGCCACGGACGAGGCGTGCCTAGCGTTGGCCAGCGGGTTCAGCGACCCTTCGGCGTTGTTCAAGCACGAAATCGCCTACGTTTTCGGCCAGTTGTGCAACCCAGTCACGGTGCCATCTTTGATCAAGGTGTTGAAGGACAGCAGCGAGGCCGGCATGGTGAGACACGAGGCTGCGGAGGCGTTGGGCTCCATTGCCACCGACGAGTGCTTGCCAGTGTTGAAGTCGTTCTTGAATGACGAGGAGCAGGTGGTCAGAGACAGTGCGGTGGTTGCGTTGGACATGTACGAGTACGAGAACTCCAACGAGTTGGAGTACACCACCATCAAGACCAACTAGAATAGGGTATAATAAAAGGGATTATGAAAGTGAAGTAATTTACATCCAGAGCGGCCCAGCTTTCCCATGACGTTTAATGCTAATGTTCTATATTACAGTGGAGGAACCCGGAGAAAAACCGGCCCACGAGTCTCTGCCGACCACGACTAGTTGTTTTTCGGCCACGACTAGTTGTTTGTTCTGAATCTGTAGCCACAGCTGGTACAGGTGTAGAACACAGTGGCACCTTCATCGGCGGATCTCAATTGCAAAGTATGGTATTGCATCTCCTCGTTGCCACACTTTGGACATTTCTCCTTGATGGTGGCGCCCTCGTCCAACTCGTCGGTCTTCAAGGTCGTCTTGACCACCGATCTCTTGAGCTTCAAAGCCGAAGGGAATGCATCTTCGGAAGATTTGGTCACCACTTTCAAGTTGGCGAACTTCAGGCTTGGGTAGGACTTTTTGCACACCTGGCAGTCTAGCGTTGGTTTGGCCGACACCGAGTCTAGCAAGTTACCGCAATCTGTGCAGAAAATCAAGGATCCGACGACGGACATGTTGCTGTTGGAGATGGTTGATAGTCTCATCTCGATGGGTTTTTTCAGCCCCGGTACAGGCCATGCCCTCGGAAGAGGGCCCGTTCGCACCAGCGGCCCTCGGAACTGCCCTCACTTAACTATGCGAGCGCCGCCCTCGGGTCTCCCCCCTGGTCGCCAGCAGCCTCCAGTTTTCACCCTCGGGTCTCGTCCCCATCTCATCCTACCTACTCAATCTACAACAACACATCCACACTAAACTCCACCACCAAAAATGAGACAGAAACGTGCAAAAGCTTACAAGAAGCAGATGAACATCTACCTCCACACATTCAAGTTCAGAGAGCCCTACCAGACCATCGTCGACGATGAGTTGGTGCTCACTTGTGACAAGGCATCGTTCGACTTGGTCAAGGGCCTAGAAAGAACGATCCAGGCAGAAACAAAGCCCATGATCACACAATGCTGCATGCAGGCGTTGTACGCCACCGACAACCAGCAAGCCATCGATTTGGCCAAGCGGTTCGAGAGAAGACGATGCAACCACCCTCCAAAAGACCCAAAGCCTCCAGCAGAGTGTATCGAGTCGATCGTCAACATTGACGGCGTCAACAAGCACCGGTACGTTGTTGCGAGCCAGTCCACGAGGTTGAGAAGGCGGCTCCGGTCAGTCCCGGGTGTTCCCTTGATTTTCATGAACCGGTCGGTGATGGTGATGGAGCCCGCTTCAGATGCGCTGAAAAGAGCCGCTGCGTTGAGCGAAAACGCCAAACTCTCGGCAGGGTTGAACGACACGAAGGTCGGGTACGTCGACAAGCAGGAAGACGGCGTAGAAGAGCCCAAAAAGAAGAAAAGAAAGGGTCCTAGCGAGCCCAACCCACTCAGCATAAAGAAGAAGAAGACGGTGCAGCCAGCCAGCCAGGCCGAGCCCAAAAAGAAAAGAGTCAGACGCCACGGGAAGAAGAGCGAAGAGGATGGAAATGACGGTGAAAATGGTGAAAAGGACGGTGAAAATGGCACCAGTGAAAATGGCACCAGTGAAAATGGCACCAGTGAAAATGGCACCAGTGAAAATGGCAATGCCTCTAGTGTTGGGGAAGAGACTACTGAACAACCTGGTGCTGACGAGAAAGCTCCTACTGACGACGCAGCGCTCTAGATGCTGTAAATGCATACTCTATATAATGTGCCCCAACTATCCCTCAACGTCCAACTCCTGGCCCTGTAGAACATTGTAAATGTTGTTTGAGGCGTCCGATTTGTCCTCTAGATTATTGGAGGTGACTACGTTCTTCAGGTCAACCTTCAACACGTAGTCGCCGTCCTCGTTGACCATGCACATACGGCAGTCGAACGCAATCAAATTGTCTCTCATGATTTTCTTGAACGACTTCAGAAGAATGTAAAGCTCATTCTCCTTGTCTTTGTCCATTTCTGCGAAATGCTTGTCGTAGAATGCAAACGTGGACTGCTTGACGCATCTCACTTGCCACTCTGTCAAGTGTGGATGGTTCTCGAGAATTGCCTTCACGTTCTTTTCAACGTCCTCTTGGTACACTCCAAAGAACACATCCTGGATAAGAATGGCGTTGAACAACGCGTCGTCCAACTCAGAAAGCTTCAACTCTTCGAGCTTGATCCGCTTCTGTTCAATTTCTTCCTCCTTGTCAAGAGCCTGCCTTATGGTGATGGTGGGTATGGCCGACAAATTGGTCACACAAAGGAAAACAGATCTCGACGGCTCGCGGTCCTGTGACTCTGAGTACAATTTATATGCCTCGGCCAAGTTGTGGAGAAACTGTCTTTGAGGTTTCGGCATCGGTGGGAAGTGGATACTCTTCTTTGCCGGAAGTTCGGCTGCAACACTGTCCATGTAGTCACTGACGAAGTTTCTCACCACGGTCTCCATCTTCAGGCACCAGTTGACCTGGCGCTTGAACACACTGGTCACGCCTTCCGAGTAAGGATTCGCAAACCCCTGTGGAGTACCCGTGAAGATCACCTTGAGCTCTTCTTCTCTCTTAAGCTGGGCGCACTCTTCGTCGCAAGGAAGAGCCAACCCAATCTTTGTGGGCTCGGAAACCAGAGCTCCACATTGCACGGTTTTGCTGATGCGGCCGCAGCCACAAGTGATTGGGACGGGCTCCACGCATTTCGTGGCGTCGCAAAGCGACTTTTTCGAGTAGTGGCATCTCGCCACGCACATGTGAGGGCAGGATTTCCTGATCTTGCGGCACGGCAACCGGCACGAGGCAACATTGGCATGGCGGCCCTCAACGCAGTTCTTGGAGCACGGAGTGTTGCACACATGGCCACACTCCAACCTGACGTTGCATATTTTGCCGCAAGACACGCTGTTGACCGAGCAGAGGATGTTCTTGAGCTCTTTCTCGCCACAGTTGCACCTTTTCGTCACCAACTTCGTGCACTTGAGGCACGGCTTGGTTTCGTCGTGACACCGGTGTGGTTCGGGAGGATGCCCGCATTCGGTGGGCCGAACACACTGCTCCTGGCACGCAAGTTTGGTTCCGCACCTCACTGGAGCAGGAATGACCGTTTTACCGCAGTGACAAACGAGATCCTCGGGCGACGATTCAAGACACACTCCACACTGCCCGCTGTGGCAAAGTGCCTCGCAGTAGTGGATCCCACACGGCTTTAGCTGGTTGCATGTTCGCGTGCAAATGTGGATGGGCTCCATGGTGCACACCTGGTCCTCGTAGTTGGAACGGACCCTGTTTCTCACCTGTTTCCGCAACTCCCGCTCTCTCTTGAGCGCCACCTGCTCAAACTCGCAGCACTCTTCTCGGTGGAAGTGTCTGCGGCAACTTAAAGCTGCAGTGCACTTATGATGGCACCTGGGGCTGAATCCTTGCTGGAGGGCCTTGCACGGGACGATGTAGCTTGCGTTCTGGCACGAGCACTTGGTTTCTATCACGTTGAAGCACTCGCACGGGCCGTCGTGGCACTTGGCCAAGCATGTGCACCCGCAGTCCAACAACTTCCCGCACACCTGGTCACACTCGGGCATCGGGTCGGTGCACTTTGTTCTTGCGGAGGTCTCGACGTGTGTCTTGCCACAGTAGCACGTCTTGACGTTTTCCGGGTCGTATTTGCACGTGAGGGTAGTTTCTGGGAGCGGTTGGCACCCAAGTTGAACGCTGTGGACTCCACAGCTGAAATACTCCGTCACGGTGCTCTTGCACGCGAAACCGCCAATGAATCTCGACTGCCTGGCCTCCTTTTCGTAGCAGACCTTCGGTTCCACCGCCAGACACTCGATTTGCTGCCGCGATTCGCCGCAGTAGCACCGCACATCGATGGATTCCTTGCATGGCCCACAGAACCCCGTGTGGCACGCGCCAATCGAGCACTTGTGGCCCAACTCACACACGGTGGTCTCGCACGGCGTCTCACATGTCCATCCCATCTTGTACGGTGTGACCAAGCACGGTAATTGCTGGCTGTGCTTGCCACACTTACAGTTCATCACTGGACCCAATGCTCCACACTCGGGATGCTTCCCTGGGTGGCAAACGGACGAGCACGCGTGAACACAATGCGGGTACTTGACGTTGCATAGGTTCCCGCAACTGAACGGGATCAAGTTGTCTGCGTCCGGGTTCTTCACTCGACCACACCAGCATGTAAACTTCGAAGGAATGGACCGGTGCTCCACGTTGCACGCAGGACACCGCCACTCTTTCCTGGCGTTTGTGGACGACCCCCTAGTGGCCCAGTCGTTGATACACTCGAGATCGTACACTCTGTAGCAGTTCTGGCACGACCAGATTTCTGAGTGGCGGTCGATCTCACAAGTGCACACCAAACACACGTAGGTGCCGTCCTCAATCTCTCTGATGATGGTGGACGAAAGCGACTCGTCTGCGGGCTCGTCCAAGTCGGAAAAGTCCGAGTCTTCCGAGTCGTCGGAGTCATCTGAGGTGGAGGTTTCGTTTGCAGTGGCACCAACATTTTCCAGTTGCTGGTTTTCGGTGGAGGTGTCGCCTCCGCTGGTGACAGAGGTACTGGATGTGGAGGGAGGCATTTCTGCCTGATTTGGGCTTTCAGGTGTCTTCGGTAGACTTTTGTCGGATAGTGACATGGAGATGAGATGAAAAGTGGGTGTCTTTAGTTATGCGGAAGAAGGCTGCAGTGTGCACACGGAATGGGGTGTAAAGAATTTTGGTTGGGAAAGTACTTTTTTATTGAAGAAAATAGAATGGTTGCGACGAGCTTGAAATTCTCTTTCCGTTTGACTTGTTTTGAGGGCAATACAACTGTGTTTGGTATTTTTCTTGTCTACTTGAAAATCGAGTGAAGTGTGGAAAGTTCGCGCATTAGGGTAAAATGAGTCTTTTCCTATCATATTACTGGGCTCTCATGAGAACTGAGAAAGCAAAATAATTACAGAACTAAAGCAAAAGGATTGCAAGAGTGGGAACCAAGAGACTTCACGCTTACACTTCCAATACTCCCAACATTGCTGAATATTCATTGGCGGGATGGTACACTGCGTTACATGACATAATTTCACATTCCCTATAAACCATTACCTGTTGATGCGATACAGACTAAATCAGATTCTCACGCTTCTGCGCTTGAAAAAGTTCATCACTTTCCTGGCAGCACTGGCCTCCTTGCCATTAACATAGGCGCCGTTCGCTGAACCAGCAGCAATAGACTTTCTCGACTGAGCAGATTTGCTTGATGAGGAAGACCCAATACGTTTCTGTCCCTCGACTGTGGGGTGAGCAACATTAGCCTCATTTGAAGGCTCCAAGATCTTTTTGCCACTCGAGTGAACACTGCCAGACTCCACAATGGTGTTGGAAGCGTTCGAGTTGCTGTAGAATGACAAAATGCTAAACCGGTTGCGCTTTTTCGCCTCCTTCGTCTCTTGGTTCTCCTTATTGCGTTCTCTCCGAGAAACTTCCATCGATGCGCGGGTCTTGTAATGAGACACTTCATCCTTCTGAGGCTTCTTCTTATCTTCCTTCACAACAACCTTCTCCTTTGGAGATTCAGTAGCAGTTGCAAATGTTGGCAGCTGGTCGATCTGTGGAGTCAGGTGTTGCGGTGGAGGAAGCTCAGTGTCGAGCTTGAGAACCGGAGCAGGCAAGCTTGGAGAAGGCTCAGCAGCCACTCGTGATGGGCTGTGCAGCTCGGTCAATTCAAGGGTATCCATTTTATCTTCCAAATAGCTGAGAACGGAGTTCCTCTTGTTCTCATGGCTATTCAAGTCACTTGTCAACACACCATTCACATTGATTGCAGTGACTACTGAGTCACGTCTGGATGCAGCTCGTCTAGATGTCCCTGACGACTGAGGACCTGGACTACCCAGATGTGCCCTATCGGTTGCAGCAGACTCAATGCTCAATGTGCTCTTCGTTGGCGATCCAGACAAAAATTGAGGTACCGCAATATTCTTGGGAGTCGCCATCTTGACGTAATCGAGCATAGACGAGGCGGAAGTGCCGCTTAACAAGGATGATGTCATCGAGCTAGGATGGTATGAGGTGGGACGAGGTTTCTTTTCGGAGTGTGGCAACCTGGCCATTTCCCTCACCAGATCTGCTGTGGTATCTGCGCTCTTCTCAAGCCAATCCTTGTGTCTTGCACTATCGAATTCTGCATTAGTTGGACTTTCCACGATTGTAGAGATTGTGCCTGTGTACGTTGTCGAGCGAGGCAAGTTTCCCGGTGGGAGATGGCCATAGTGAGCACTTGGAAGACTTTGCGAGAGTTCGGATTCGAGCACTAGTGATTTCCTCTTGTTGTCGTGTTCAGATGCAACTGCCTTGAGAGCACGGCTAGCAGAAGGGTAATTGCCAGAGATCGAAGCTGACTTGGAGTGGCCACGTTGGAAGACATATTGGCTAGATTTAGTTGGAGACAGACTCTCAGCTGTGGACATGACGGATGACAACGTCGTGGATGAGGTGTTGACAGAAGATGCAGAGGCGGCCAAGTTCGCTTCGTTGGTGTTGGACAAAGCAACGACATTGGCAAACGATGATGAGGTGGTTGGGTTTGAATAGATGATGTTGGCGTTGGAAGTGTAAGTTCTGCCGTGGATGTTCTTTGTGGGGCTCAACATCAATGTGGACGAGCTGGTGGACTCGTTGAACATGGAGTAGCGCTTTTGCTTGTTCGCGTTCATCAACAGCGCAGCCTTCAGCATACCCTTCTCTTCAGAATGGAGTCTGTCCCATTCTGGTTGTCTGATCGACAACAAGTTAGCGTGAGGCGCCAACCATGGATGAGATCTGATTTCATTCATGCTCATTCTCTTTTCAGGGTCAGAGACGATGATTTTCCGCAAAAGATCTCTGGCCAATGGAGAAACATATTCGGGGAATGTCAATGGAGTGCTGCAGATGTAGTTGTATAATCTGACAATATCAGCGCCGTCCTCGTTCTCGGCGTCATCGTCGAAGGGAAGATATCCAGAAAGCATGGCATACAAAATGACACCAAGCGACCAGATATCGACTTTCCGACCGGAGTAAGGCGATTGTGTCAACACCAATTCGGGTGCAGCATAACATGGCGAGCCACACGAGGTCTTCATGAGGTCATTTCTGTCACGGTTGTATGAGTTAACAAATCCGAAATCGGAAATGATGATGTTCTTATGCTTGTCCAACAACAAGTTCTCCAACTTCAAGTCACGGTGGATCAATCCTTTCAGATGCATGTAGTCGACGCCGCTAACAAGCTGGGCAAATAATTTTTTCGCCACGTTTTCCTTCAAGTATTTGTGCTGCAAGATATAGTCGAACAATTCGCCTCCTGAGGCGTATTCCAAAACGATGCCAATGTACTTCCCACTCTTCAATACCTCGACCAAGTTGACGATATTTGGATGGCTGAGCAACCGCAATGAGTTGATCTCACGGTGGATCTTGATTTCGGACTCCAGGTCCTTCAAGATGGAGTCTCTTTTGATCAATTTGATGGCCACCTGACTGGGATGCTTCCCATCTTTGCGCCATCCTAACTTCACTTTTCCGAACTCGCCCTCACCCAAAGTAGAACCTAGAACGTAAGCGCCGAAGCGGACTTCTCGATGGACTCGTTTGCCGACCGAGGAGACGGTTGTGTTGGGCGACGTCAATGCAATGACGGAGTTTGTTGATGGCGAGCGCACGTGGCTCATCACTTCTGTGGTTGTTGTTGCCATGGTATTTCTGAACTGCTGTTGAGACGGATTAGCCTGACTTTCTTTGAGCGGCTAGTGGCGGACCCACTGGTGAGATTTAGGGATTGGATGAAACCAAATCCAGGAAGGAGCGTAAGGGGAGGAAAAACCCGGGAACAGCGGAGGGATATGGGGGAAAGTCGCCAGGGCAACAGGAAAAGCACGAGTGAGTAACGGGAGAAGAAGCCGGTGGAGGAAGATTTGAAGGTTTTTTTTTACTGTTTCCAGGCCGGAGTGTTTTTTTGTTTGGCATTACCCGATCTGGCAAAGCGGTAAACAGAGTGCCTGCGCGTGTGCAGGAGACGACTCGGTGGAACCTGGGGTGATTGCGACGGGATGAAACACTACCGTGGATAACTGGAAAAAAGCAACGGGCACCACGGCTAACCTGGGTGAAATTCGGGGCAAAAACAAAACAAACCCACTTGAGTTTCTGGGGGTTTTTTTTGAAACGATGGGTGCCACCCACCTATTTATAAGGCCAGACGGATATGTAATGCAAGGCAGACGTCGAGCGTAAAATGTGCAAATAACCGGCAAGAATTAGAGAAGCGCGGGCGAAATTAGCGTGTAGGCAGGTAAGACAAGGTTTGGAGAAGACCAGTTGCCAGGTGGTGCGCAAGGCACGATCTGAAGGAACAAAGGCAAAAGGGGTCCATTTAGGGGATCGTGCAAGATCGTGGCATTATCAACGCCTGCAACTGGCCACTTGTTGACGCGGTTAATGGTCGACCCTTTAGTGGTCACGATGCTGCAAATAATTGCAACGAAAACCATAAAAGGACCTCCTCGCGCACTGAAACGACCGGGCTAGCGAGGCACCACACTGCCGATCGGCGTTGTTGAGTGCGCCCCGATGCATGGAATCTATGCATTTGCCGCCTAGGGAATGTGGGAGGCACTCGTCATCAATGATCCCTGATGCTAACACCGCCAGAGGTTGCACCCAACTACAGGGCAGTATGATTATCGGCAGGCGGACCGAAGTGAAAACGCCAAAGTGGGGACCCTGAGCCCGAGGCTGATTACACGGGTAGCGTACAGATAGGCTTTCTGGTTTGGGTCCGCGAATCGCTCCCCCCATTCTCGATTGGTCCCTCCATGCACGCTCAATCGTGGAGACCGACTCCTTTCGCCAATACCAGGAATGTTTGCGGATCAGCAATAGTCTTTAGCGTTTGATGCTCCGGGACATTTCTGATGCTGAAGTTCGGGTGGATCAGGGATTTTTGGGCTGGTCTGTGCACATAAACTAATGGCGGGCTCGTGCGCAGGTGTGAACTCCCCCGCTCATGATAAGACGTACACTACGGTAGACATCCTGCATGCAGATGCGAGACCACTTATTCTGTAGCAAGAGAAGAATCAGTGAGGCTTGGGAGGGCTCGCTAAAGGGGCCACTGTAATTGGGAATGTTGGTTCCTCTAAACATTCCACAAGAAACTGGAGGCTCAATGGAAGTCTCAATCGCCCTGGATTCCGGAGATTGCCCAATGGCTGCATAAATCGTGAAAGCATCCCCACTAAACTATACAGCCACAATCCCCTGGTGATCTTCCGCAATGTAGGGGCGGGGTGACGTAAGAACGCCAATATTTCCGAGTTTGACTGCTGTGCCTCGAATATCTAACATATTCGCTACGAAATAACCTTAACTATAAAGCGGTACGGGTGCTAGATCACTGGTGTATGGATGTTTCTTTCATAAAGAGGTACGGGTGTTTTCTCCTACGTGTTTGCGGCCCTTCGACTCTGGTCCACAGACACGTACTACCGAGCACGTGCAGAAGCTTCTCTCGACTCATATTTGTTTTTCGTGCAGATATATGCAAGGCGGTCCCGATGATCTTACAGCACGCGAGACTGGTGTTCGACTACTGGACGTAAGTCTATTACGTTTCTTTAAACTGTCGCTTTATGCAGCCACAGACACGTAACTAGTATCAAGGTTTCTGTAAGTGTAAGAAACTAGCGTGAAGAGGTGTGAAACGTTGGATCTCCATCATGTGTTGGACAAGCACACGTCAAGTGGATGCCACTTTCTTGCAATGAACGTGAATTTCGTCAGCAGCATTTAAATCAATGACTAGTCCTTCTTATCTGTGAGAATCTTTCGGTAGCTAGGGCTGCCATATTGACAAGTTCATCCTGCACAAAATCAACAGCACAACAACGCGTGTAGTAGTTAGCATTTGATCTCGAATTATCCAACTTCACCGATTGTCATATTACACTAATTTTCCTACAAGCTCCCCGAGCAAAATGGTGAAACGATCAGCAAGAGCTGCGTCACGTGCGCCACTCAACACCACCATCATCTCCACTATCGCCAAGCCAATCGCCACAAAAGAACTTATAGCCCGTCTTCAGGCAGTGGCCGACAATCTATCTACTGCCGACCAGAACGCGATAAACCCCGAGGATTACAATTCTGTGGCCGGCGACTTGGCCAATAAAAAACTCTTGAAACATAATCACAAAGGTGTGCTGGCGTACGCTTGTTGCGCATTGGCAGATATCCTTCGACTTTACGCGCCAGATGCACCCTATACGCCCGAGCAGCTTACCCAAATTTTCAGGGCATTTTTGGTTCAGTTCTCGCAGCTCTGGGAAGAGCAGAATCCGTACTTTTT
The DNA here is from genome assembly GCA_003706955.3 of Sungouiella blattae. Lineage (NCBI taxonomy): Eukaryota > Fungi > Ascomycota > Pichiomycetes > Serinales > Metschnikowiaceae > Sungouiella > Sungouiella blattae. The sequence goes on along the minus strand of PPMS03000001.1, from coordinate 161,133 downwards.
GCAGCAGTGCTACTTGCTCAAGAGGCTCGTGGAAGTGCGGCTGATTATCCTCATAGTCGACCTCCCAGACGCGCTGGACCTCATTGCTGAGCTATTCGACACCATGTTTGCGTTGACAAACAAGGGTTTCCCCACGCGGCTCGAGCTGTTGGCATCAGAGATGCTTGCAGAGGTATTTGCAGAGGCAGATGTGATTCCCCAGAAAGTGGTGCGGCTCCTTCTCAAAAAGCTCACGGCGACGTCCGAATCAGGGTTGACGGTGTCCAACTCCAACATCTCCAATCCGGGCCTAGCATTTTCCTTGGCGGTGTGCGAGGCGAACGTCGATAAGATGTCGAGACACATTGCGCAGTTGTTCTCGGAAATGCTTGACGACAGCGTCAAGGCCAACAAGAACGCCTCGACTGACTACGAGGCATCATACCTGGCCCTTGAAAAAATCCACACATGGTCTATCCAGATCTGGAGGTACGTCCCTGATTTGCTTACGTCGGTGATGGGACTTATCAGTGACGAGCTCAACTCAGACTCCGAACGAGTCAGAGTGTTGGCAACAACCACAATTGGCAGCATGGTCTCAAGCTCAAACGAAGGGTCTCCAGAAAGCAACTTAGTGCATTTCGTCAACACACATAGGGCCGCGTGGCTCAATTGGCTCAAGAAATCTTCGGATGTGTCCCCAGTTGTGCGTGCCAAATGGGTGGAGCAGGTTCCAAATGTCTTATGCGCACAATCGGTCACTTCAGACACGACATCCCAGCTTAGCTCGAGTCTCACAAAGTGCCTCTCTGATACCAATGAGCGGGTCAGATTTGCGTCGTGCAATGCATGTGAAGCACTTCCCTTTGCGGTATTCTCGAGCAAAGTTTGCAGTGAAGCTGCTCTTTCAACACTATTCCAGCTTGTTAGAGAGAAGAATTCTGACATTCACAATGTTGCTATTCGTCTTCTCGCCGATATCTATAACTCCTACCTGGATTTGATCGAGCGAGATGAGGTTGTTGATTTCGGAGATTTGAAAGAAGAAGAACTGCGAATTGTAGAGAAGCTCTTGTCTGTTGATCTTCCTAACATCCTTCTTCAGCTCAACTACGTGAATGAGAAGTCGCTTACTGCAGTTGTTGACATCGCACTTTTCGAGAAGTTAATCTCATTCCAAGAGAACACATCCAAGAGAGTCTCGCGTCTTTGCAAGTTCTATGAGGTGTTGGATGAGAAAAGCAGGGCATCATTCTTAGCTGTCATATCCAGACAAAAAAAGATGTCTGACGCTGTGCGAAAGTTTGTGGAACTCTCAATTGAGTACATGAAATCGCACTCACTTGAAGGTGAGAATAAAGAAAATGAAGCATTCTCACAGGGAGAAAAGGAGCAATTGCGGTCCAAGGTGGATAAGGTTATCCAATGGCTAACTGCCTCGTTTCCGCCGAGCCTCAACAGCCGTCAATGCTTAGAGCGGTTCCATCATTTGAGAAATGCTAGACTTTTCAACTTAATGGGCAAGTGTGTGGCGCCGGATGCCAATTTCAAATCGGTCAAAAACTCACTTAAAGAACTACTCACCAAACTCGGTGACGCCAAAACATTGAGAGTTGAGGGTGGTTCATTGTCTGTGACCACAGCAGACATGGTTTCCACGACGAAAATCTTACTTTACAGATCATCCAACATTTTGTTTAACCTGACGAATACGTCAGAGTTGGTCAAGTTATCTAAGGATAAAAATCACAAATTTCAGAAGACCGCCAATGAGTTGATTAATCACCTCTCAACGATCTTTCCCGACGTGTTCAGAGACCAGATCAAGGCACTTTCGGACTTGATCGTCATTCGCAAAGAAGATATCGAGGTCTCTCTCATCCAGTCCTTCAGCCACTTTATGAACAAGTATCCTGAACAGTTTCCAGACGATGCAGAATTCGCAGAGTCTTTGCAGTTATTGGCGACTGAAGGCTCACCTTTGCAGGCGAAATATGCTATCAAGATTATTCGTTGCTCCGACAGAAAGGAGCTTCTAATCTCAAATGTGATCGATAAGATAATGCCATTGGTGCCAGAGAGCTCTTCCTTTGCTACACACTTATCTGCACTTGCAGAGATCTACCTAGCTTTGCCAATTGCACTCGAGTCCTATTCCAATGAAATCAGCTCAATAATTGTGGAGGAAGTTCTTCGCAAGAATCGTATTGAGGATCTCGACAAGCTGCTCATTAAATCAGAGGTATGGCTCGAAGACTCAAAGTTGAGAGACGATCACCAAGCTTTGCGTTCACTCAACGAAAAACTCATTGCCATACGTCTTATTACCAATCGTGTACGCTCAGTCGATGCGGATGGAATGGAGCAGAATGAGTTGGCCGTGGTCGCAGAGAAGCCATTGAAGCTTTTAATGACAATCGTGTCCAACAGTGGTGAGATTGTGAAAGCTAGACCTGACTTACTTCCTACCCCACCTTGTTTTAAACAGAGATTAAGACTCGAGGCTGGTTTGAACATATTGAAGTTGGCAAAATATCCAGCTTTCAATATGATGATCAACAACACTGTCATCTACTCGCTCACAAGGCTATTGCACGATGAGTCTTCCGGTGTTAGAGACGGTTTCATGAGATCATTGGAAAAGAAGCTCTCGCTTAATGCTATTTCGGAAAGATTCTTGCATTTGGTTTTCTTTGCCGGCCACGAGCCGAATGAGCAAATCAAACGCAAAGCGTCGATCTGGATAGCTTCAAATCACAGAAGACGCGAGGAAAAGAGTGACATCACCTACGAGAGAATTCTTGCAAGACTCATCCACGCTATTGCTCATGATATCCGTTTCAGCAAGATGATCGCGGAAGTTGACGGCAGAACTGTTTCTCTCGAAGTAGAAGCATACCTTTACGCTCTGAGTTACATCTCGATGTATTTGGATATCATAGCCAAAGAGGAAAATATTTCGCTCTTGTACTACATTGCCAGCAGAGTGAAGCAGTACAGAGATGGCCAAGTGGATCCCGAAATGTTTGCACAAGAAGAGTTGCCAGACGCGGCTATGAACTTGTACAGAATCTCTGAATTGTGCCAGTTGTTGATTAAGGAGCTCGCGGACTCGAGAGGCTGGAATCTTCAGACATGGCCAGGTAAAATGAAATTGCCCTCCGATTTATTTGCCCCTATGGAAGACTACCAGGAAGCTCAGAAGGTTATTTCCAGAGTCTACATTTCCGATGAGGTGCAGATCGAACTCAGGCAGAATCTCAAGAAGAATCCTACCAAGGCAAGTAACAAACGAAAGGCGCCTTCTTCAGACCGGAAACCTTCAGCCAGCCGCAATTCAACGAAACTGACATCCAGGAAAAAGCAAAAGAGAGTCAAGATCGACGTTGATGGTGATGATGACGATGGCGACGACGAAATTCTCAACGAAGACTCAACACCATTGCCACCCAGGAGAAGCTCGAGGAACAGGAGCAAAGTGAAATATACTGAGGCTCCTGAATCAGACGACGAAGACGAGGCTGAAGTGAGCGATGCAGAGATATCAGAATAATCCATTGACTAACTGAGATGCATAATTTCTAACTATTATTAGTGCAAGAATCATGGCTCCATGTCCTTGATCAGATTAAAGGTGTTTTTGGTGCGGTAGTCCTCGCCCAAGATTTCCAACCTTGTGGCAGCAGGAAATGACTTCAGCTGGCCATACTTTGCCCATGGTCCGACCGCAAGGTTAAGCATTTTCTGTGCTTGTCTGTTATACGTTTGCACCAAGTTAGCAGCCGCAGCCTCCCACCAATTGCAGATAATGCCATAGTGAACATTGCCAATGAGAGCTTTGTCTCTGTTGAGGGTTCGTGCAACAAATTTCCACTCTGCCGGCATGCTGAAAAATGCAAATTTCTGAGCGGTGTCCAACCTGGCCATGACTGCCCATACTGTGGCAATGCCACCCACTCGCTCTTCATACTTGACCTCGGATTCCCATTTCCCGTCCGAGCGCTTCCACCCCATTCTCACTCGGCCTTCTTCCGTGTCTATAGGGCAAGTGTATCCAATAATAAAAGCACACTTCTTCGCAAACCGTGCACACAAATAGTAGTCGAGCCCTTCCAAGTGGTTGAGAAGATATGCTGTCAACCGGGCCAAAGGAATGGCTGCTGTTGGCTTCACCGTCACCTCAGCTTCTGCCTGTGCAACAACGGCTTTCGCTATGAAATTAAGAATCCACTTGTACGCCAACGGATTGGGCTTTGTGTAGTTGACAAGGTCGGCAACTTCGCGAGAGATGGTGTTCAACTGGCTCATCAGAGACGACAACTGGCCAAACTTGATGTTGATTTTCCGCTTCACAACGTTCACGTTCTTCTTCATGTCCTTGTTCTTGTTCATCTCCTCCACGACATCGCGCTTGATGTCCAGGATATCTTGTCTGTACTTGAACAATTCTTTCTCGACTGCGTCCCAGTTTGTGATTCCCTGGGCTTTCTTAGCCGCCTCTTCCTTCGCTAGCCTCAACTTCTCCTTCAATTTGCGCTGTGCCTCCAACTTCTCTTGCTCCTCTTTTGCTTTCTTCTCCTCTAGTAGCTTTGCCTGTAGTTGCTTCTGTTTCTTCTCCTCCTCTTGTTGTTTTTTCTCTTCCTCCAATTTCTTCTGTTTCCTTTGCTCCTCCTCTCGCTTTTCTCTTTCTATCTTCTCACGTAGCAACCGCTGCCTTTCCTCCTCCTCTCTGCGTAGTTTTTCATGAAGCTCTATGATTTTTCTAACCTCTTCATCCTGCCTTTGTCGCTCCTGGTTCACTTTCAAATTCACCACCGAGTTGATGTACTCGACGCGAGAGCGGCTCGCCTGGTGAATGGAGTCAAGTTTCCTTTGCCGTGATGATTTTGTGGCCTCTAATTGCAGGATTTGGAGGGCGTCCATGCGTGCCAATGTGCTGTTTAAGAGTTCCACAGCCAGCACTGATTCTGGACCAATTTTCGAGGTATCCGCGCCGAAATTCCGGGAGGCGTCAAGTTCGGGTTCCTGAAAAACATGCTCAAGAGGTCTGGCCGGCAAGACCTCTGAGTCAAAGTCAATCCCGAACCTCATGGTGAAGACGTACTATAGGGATGAGAGTGTAAGTTGGCGCTGGGTACAGGAGTAAGTGTACCATTGGGAGGTACGGGTGCAAAGTGGGAACGAAGTGGGATATGGTTCGTGGGGGGATAAAAGTTTCCAGTGGTCCAAGTTTGGAACGTTTAAGAAGATCTCATCAGGTAGAGCAATCCATCATTTTTGCGCTCTTGGGGTGTATGTACTGGACTAGTGTGAGATCTAGGTGGATCTGCGATGACCCGACCGTTTCATGTTTTTCACTTAGAAAAATTTAACAGAAACAAAAAAAAAAGGAAATGAGTAGACAAATCCAATGGGGACTCTCCTTAAAATTGTTTCTCAGGTCATTGCTTGCTCTAATTCACTCTCGTCTTAAGTAGTTAACGGTTCTGCACTGTGTGCAGTCCCACATTCACTTAATCAAAATTTTCCTTCATGGCTCCATACATTCTTAACCGCCAACACCAACACCATGAACAAACTGTTTGCTCGTCTTTTTTCGACATCAGGCGCAAGAAGCAAACCGGGATATTCCACGGTGAAACCCGTGCACCATCTCGTCGAGATCAACAAGGCGGCGTTGAGCCCAAGGTACCAGTCGCTCTTGATACCCAAAAACGACATCGAGTCGGTCGGTTTCAAGCCTACGGAGATCGAACAGAATAGGGTGAGCGAGCACTACCACAACACATTGCAGAGCGATTTGTTGTTGCATTTCTACGAGCACGACGCCCAAGTTATCCCAGGTAACAAGAAAAGAGAGTGGGCCACGGACTCGCCTTATGCGTTGTACCGTAACATGAAGAAACCAAAGGGGGTTGGCCGTGCTACGCGTGACGTCAAGCCTATTGGCCCCAACAACATCCCCGAGCTCACCAGCATCTCGATCAACTTGTACAATAAGGAGGCGTTGGAAGACTCGTGGTTGAACATCTCGAGCAGGTTGCAAGTGGCACAGATCACCAACGCAAAACCCAAGCAGCTCTACAACCGCTCGAACATTCTCCCCTGGAAGGTGAGAGAGGGGAAGGCATGTGGTTGCAAAGTGGAGTTGGAAGGTGGAGACATGACGCAGTTCTTGAGCACGCTAACCGAGTTGGTGTTGCCCAGAATTAGAACGTTCCAGGGGATTAAGAACACGTCGGGAGACAACAACGGAAACGTTTCGTTTGGGTTGGACCCAGAGGACGTCAAGTACTTCCCTGAGATCGAGAACTACCAGGAGTTGTACCCTAACCTTTGGGGATTCCACATCACTTTCAAGACAACCGCACGTACCGATGAGGCAGCCAGAACGTTGTTGAGCTCGTTGGGGTTGCCCTTCTACGACCCTGCCGAATAGGCCTGTAAATAGTCATTCCATCTGCACATACTGATTTGGTTGTAGACTGACAACTAGAGAGGGAAAGGGAGAGGAAAAAGGAGAAGAACGAAGACAAGAAGGAAAAGAAATTAGGGACCTTCCAACACCAGCAAAACCACGAACGCACCTCCGTTTAACTCCGTTTCCGAAAATTATTTGTGCCTGCTACTTGTGTTTTCACTACGCGTATGCTCATAATTCGCAGCTAATCGACCGCGAAACTCACGTAAATACACCTCCAACCTCATGCTGACATCAATAGTGCACGAATTTGCGGTGCTATATTCGAGCCGAGTTCACCAGAAGGATAAAAAATGGAGCGACGGCCGTCTTAAGTATTACGAGTTCAACAGGAAAATCGAAATCTTGTCCGACGAAATGATTCTTGTCAGTAGCGACTTCTACCCGTCCGGCGGCAAGCCACCCCTTGAATGTGGCGTGTTTGAAGACGGAAATACTTACAAATTGCCCAATGGCAAGCTCGTGGTCGAGTTTGCCGAGTATTTGGGCTGCAAGGAGCGAGACATCCTGAAGATGTTCTTGAAGCAGGAGGTCAAGAAAGAGCACTCAGCGGTTGTGCCTGAGCGGGCAATTAAGGTTGAGTTTCCAGCGAAAACTGGAGCTTTGTCAGCTGCTGCAAGTATCAATAGGCCAATGGTGCCGCGGGTTGGACTACGTCGGCCCAAACGGCCAACTAAGCAGCTTGAGGTGACACTGTTCGTTCTGAAACTAAGTGTCGAAGAGAAATTGGCTATGTATGCAAGGAAATGGCGCCCTGTTGGTTTGAGAATCCCAGTGGGAAGTAATCGAATGTCAACGAGGCTTTACAAGGAGCTTGGGATAGATCCGACACCGAAAGTGGCAGGGGGTGTGGAGGGACCAGTGTCGATGGAACGTGGAGACGAAGGGGGAATGGAAAGGCGAAGGTGGGAAGAGGAGGAGAGGTAAAAAATGGAAATGGCCAAAAACGAGAAGCGACGAAAGGAAATCGACAAGAACGGAAGAGGATAAGAACGGAGAAGAATATGGATGGAATTGTGGACTGCAATGGTTTGGGAATGCTCAGAAACCGAGCTTTCGAATCCCTGACAAACTGCACAGTTGTGGAGTGGCCCCACCATTCAAGTCTAGGATCGGAATGAACGACCGTGGAACTCCAGAATTACACGCCGAACTTGTCAAATGGCAAGGACCAACCAAAACCCCATCACAAGCGCTGGTACGGTATTTCTCATGAGAATGTCGCATAAGAACGGGGTTGATGTCAGTTGAATGTCCTTTGATACAGTGGCATTTCTAGCGGGGAAAATGTTGTCACCTACGTTAGAGATTCAGGTGTCAAAACAACCCACGACGAACTTGAAGGAAGAGATGAGTGGATCACGCCAGTCACGTATGCTCATTTGCACATTGATTACATTGCACATGGAACTCACGTTTCATGGATAATTGGGTCCAAAATGTTCGGGGTAGCTAAGAAGGGGACATTCAAGGTGATTGGTCTTGCTGTGGGAGAAACATTTCTATTTCGACAGTAATCAAAGGAATAGAGCCCGCCGTGAAGGATCACATCAAAGGAAGGGAAAGAAGCGGTTTGGTGATGAACTCGTCTGTTGCAGTCCCCGGCTCGAAATCATCGAATTAAATTTTAGAGCACATCTTGACGGCCATGAATCTCGTGCATTAGGTCCAAGTCGCCATTGTGAGTCGGTGCAGTTGATATGGAGAACGCCAAGGTTGACTTCTCCAGCCACGGACCTTATATCGATACTTTTGCACCGGTTCCCGATGTGGAACCAACTCTCGTTACCACAAGGACGGCACACTTGCCTGGAGCATCAGTGTCTTTACCTCATGAGGCAGGTTTACTGACTTGATTGTTGAGTTCGTATCCTGAAGAAGAGCTGGAATTTGCCGTGAACGTGTCACCTGCTGCACTTAAGAAATCAGCCTTACATTATTCTGCAAAGGGTGCTCTGACAGGATTGGATGAAGACTCCGTCTTGCAATGGGGAAGGAACTCAGTTTGATGAAGTTTCCTATCCTTGCTACAATGTTGAATTCTCAAGTAGTGGATACATCATGATCCGCTTGCTTTCCTATCCATGGGTTTTGAATTTCGAAGTCGGGGTGCGAATTTTGGAAGAGTTGAGATGCGATTTCGATATGTTCCGCCTGCGTACTTGTTATCAAGCCAGTGCGATTATGAATTTTGGATTTGCGAATTTGAGGCTTTCCATTTGCGGACTCTAATTTTCGAGGTGAGAGTTGTGGTTTCTTAGGTGCCACTAGCTAAATCAGGAGGGACCTTCCAAACCCTGTTACACTTATACAATCCATGCACTAGCAACCACACGGTGCCAAAACTGAGGTCTGGAAATGCACCACTGCAGACTTGATACCAGCCCGCCTGTTTTGCAAAGTTTGCAGTTATCGATGACAGCCCCAGCAGCCATAAAGTGGAAAATTCCGCTGGTATCTCGGAGTGTATCTGTCCAATTAATTGCGGCGGCACGCCCCGATAAGGTGGCAGGTTGATCGACCGGCAGGAACGTGGCTTGCAGAGGCTCCAACGATGACATGGAGGCGGGGAAGAACGCTGCCGTGGTGTGGTCATCTGTGTTTCCTGCCTGACGCTGTCCACCTCCACACTTGGGATTACTTGCTACCAAACATGTGGCCCGTCCAATGGCAAAGTCATTGCTGGTTGCGCAAGGCGTGCCTGTTGCGTCGTTATCGCCATTCTTCTTCTGCATTTGACGCCTGCCTGCAGCGTTCCATGCGAGTAGGTATTGGCGATGGGCGCGAGGTAAATTGATCGGGGCAAATTCAACGCGGGCGCCACGATGAAATCGAAATTTGTGGCGGCAAAATCGTTCCCCGAGTGGCAACCTTGGTGGGGCTGCCCGAACCAGACCCCAATATTCGGCATCTTGCCAGCATCTCCATTGGTTGCAAACCCATGCAACGTGGGCCCGTATTATTAGGCGCACGTGTGTGGGCGCACAAAACTTGAAACCACCTCACTGCACACAAGCCAGGCGCTAGCGGATACTCGCTCACGTCCATTATTATTGCGGTGTATAATTAGTTTGGGGTGCGCTCATCAGAATTTGTGGGACTTTTCGACTTCTTCGCCGTGCTCGCTTGCAATATTCACTTGCTTTTCCCTTTGCGCCTGTTTTGGCTCGCCCTCACTACCTCACATCCAGGCGTCCCTTTTTGCCAGGTCAGCTGACCAAGGGCCAATTTTTTCCCGACTATTGTGCAAAGTGTGATCTCATCCATCCTTCAATCTGCAATTCCAACCGATTGAAAGAGCCCATACGAACACTCCGCCAAAGATAAAAGTACTGATACCCTCCGGTGCCTTCGTTTCATAATCCGGCATTCGCCTATTCCTTTCATCTTCCTGGCAATCTACTTTAATGGTGTCTAGGCTTCACATATGAGCTTAGTCCTCTCGCCTCAACTTTGTCAAATGTCGACTACAACATCTACCCGGACAACGCCCGGGATCGAGCCGGTGCACGTGTCGCCGCGTTTGCGGCCGCCGCCACAAACATACCATATTGGCTCGAGAAGCAGCCCCAGAAGATTGTCGCCAACGACCTCGAAACAATCGACTTCGAAAAGCGAATCCCTCATCGATCCGTTCCTTGAGCAGTATATCAAACCATCCAGCAACGATCACCATGAGCTCTACTTCAGGTCGTTGAACCGCCAAGTCCGCATCAAGAGTTTCGACTACTACCAACAGTACCTCAACCACTCGCAGACAGACAAGTCTACGCCAAATATCGATCTTTTCAAACAGTCGCTCGTCAAGCGCAACCGCAAACCCCCATCGCCACTACTGAAGGAAATCGAGCTGGACGACGACGACCAGATCGTCTCTGAAGACGACTTTGAGGATGAGCAACCTACTTCTCGCAGAAGACGTCATACTGGCAGTGACACGCCTACAGCAGAAGTATCCTTCAAGAAATCGCATCCGCAGGTTGTCACCAAATCGCTTCCGCCCGAGTTCATGAACTGTGCGATTGAGGATCTCATCTCGTTGATCTCGCGCATGTTGCATTCGCTCATTAGCTTGAACGACCGTTCAGTACCACTAGCGGTGTCAAATCCTACCAAGTCAGATGCTAATAGCAACTTGACTGCTGAGCAAAAGAAGAAGCTTCTCACTCGGTACCATTCGCGGACTCCGCCAGCCATCTCCATCGAGACTTACATCGGGCGTCTCACGAAGTTCAACAACTTCACGCAGGCCACGTTGCTCACAACCATCTACTACATCGATCTTCTATCGCACAATTTCCAGCCTTACTTCACGTTGAACTCTTGGACCGTGCATCGATTCTTGTTGGTGGCCACGATGTTGGCGCAGAAGTCTTTGGAGGATTTCTTCTACACAAACGACCACTATGCCAAAGTTGGCGGTGTTGCGTTGACGGAGCTCAATTGCCTTGAGCTTGATTTCTTGAACAGAGTGGATTGGAAGCTCGTGCCGGCCAAGCAGCTTCTGAACAATAAAACGTCGATTCGGTACTACAGAGAGGTGCTTGATCTTTATTACAAGCAATTGGTGACGTTGATGGGATGCAACGTCAGTGAGAATAACAAAGTCATCTACTCGCTAGACGAGGGCAGCCTGCAAGAAGCCAATCGGCCTGATGCCAGCCACTTATAGTGCTGGTTTGCATAAAAATGGTTATTTTCTCCAAGGGAAATGGATGGTCGCGACGACCATATTGAGAGAATTGGGATTCACTGGGTAGGAGGTATAGCACGAATATAAGCTAAATCGCGAGGCCACGTACAGGACCGATGGAACATACGGAAGCAGGGAATAACAAACCTCGATGATGTCAACATCGAAAGTCAGCTACTGCACTCAACTCTCCAGCGCAAGAGTATCCAGTAGTGTCCAATTGCAGAGTCCTATAATGTCCAATAATGTCCAATAATAGTGTCCAATTGTAGTGGGCCAATTCTAACTCATTGTTGTTTAGCCTTGGCCAGATTGTTCGTTCGGGTGGTGCGGAAACAGGAGCAGCACAAATCCTGCATACGCGGTGCGGCAGTAAATCACAACATATCTTAATTCCGCCGCATGTGCCCGAGTGGCAACCGTGGGAGAATGAAGCTGTAACTAAGCGAGGGGCAGATTAGTCAAGCATTCTGCTGACTCATGCCAGGGCACCAGGATCTCCGTGGGGTCGCTTGTCAGGGCCCTGTGCTTATGTGCAGGGCGGTGTCGAGACACTTGGCGCGGGCGTAATGCGCACTCAGCGGTTTTAGCTTATTGTAACTGGACAGAAACCACCCAGGGACCTTTACGAGAGAAGCGATGCAAATCTGAAGAAACAAAAATTGCCGGAGTCTCCGGCCACATCCTCGGTCCGCAGAGTTAAGCCCCTGAACTTATTCCTGAGCATGTCCCCTGAGTCAGGGCTGGTCTCAGCCACTAGTAATTCCATGCAAATCGCTTTTCCCCGGGTTAGCCGATGGAATTCCACGGTTGTTCTCACCGGTACTTTGTACTTTAGTAAAAGCGCAAGCGGCTTATTAATTCCTGGTAAGGCCGGCGCCTGCACACGGAGGCGATGTTCTCCCGGTTTTAGACCTGTTTCCAGCAATGGCCACCGCCCGCGGTGTTTAGTTGGTTGCGCGGCGATAATTTCGCGGCGCTATGTTGCGCAAGTCGCATTGTGTCAATGATAGCGCCGCACGTCGACCCGGGTGATAATTCCGTCCATATAAGCCTTCATTGCCCGAAAAGTTTTTCCCAAAATTATTCTGAAATCAGCTAGTCCGCAATGCCCCATAGCGACTCAAGCAGCTCAACGCTGCCTGCGGATTTCTATGGAGATGCCGAACCCCACCAAGGTGACGACCTCCAATTGGTGAGAACAGTCACCGAGGGCAGAGGCGACAACCTCTTGGAGAGGTTGGAGACGTTGAGCCGAGAAATGTCCAGAAGAACCACCAGGGACGGGCCGTTGACCATTGACCCGGAAGATTTCGACTTGCACCAGCTTTTGCGGTCGTTTGTGCATCGCGCAAACTCCGAGGGCATCAAGCTCAGAGACGTCGGGGTGACGTTTGAGAACTTGTCGGTTTTCGGCGTGGACCAGTCGGTGGCGTTTTTGCCCACGGTGACCGACATCTTGAAGGGCCCTGTGGGGGGCATTTTGGCCGCCCGCGAGGCCAAGTCGAGAAAGGACAGAGCAATCTTGGACAACTTGACCGGGTTGGTTGAAAGCGGCGAGATGCTCCTCGTTTTGGGCCGCCCAGGCGCTGGATGCTCCACTTTCTTGAAGACCATGAGCGGCACGGACTTGGACATGTACAAAGGCGTGGAGGGCACGTTGGAGTACGACGGGATCCCCCAGAAAGAGATGCTCCGCAACTTCAGCTCGGACTTGATCTACAACCCGGAGTTGGACATCCACTTCCCGCACTTGACCGTCGAGCAGACGCTTGACTTCGCCATCGCGTGCAAGACCCCGAACCACCGCATCGACAACTTGCTGGCGAAAGACTACGTGGCGTTCAACAGGGAGATGTTGGCCACGGTGTTTGGGTTGCGCCACACCTACAAGACCAAAGTGGGTAACGACTACGTGCGGGGCATTTCCGGCGGCCAGAGGAAAAGAGTCAGTATTGCCGAGGCCATGGCATGCAACGGAACCGTTTACTGCTGGGATAACGCCACCCGAGGGTTGGATGCGTCCACTGCGTTGGAGTATGCTCGGGCAATCCGGGTGTCGACCAACTTGTTGAAAACCACCGCGTTGGTGACCATCTACCAGGCGGGCGAGAACATCTACGAGACGTTCGACAAGGTCACGGTGTTGTACAAGGGAAAACAGGTTTACTTTGGCGCGGTGACCGACGCCAGAGCGTACTTCGAGAACATGGGGTTTGCATGCCCACCAAGACAAACCACCGCCGAATTCTTGACGGCGGTGACGGATCCTGCCGGAAGATTCCCCAAACCCGGTTTTGAGCAGAAGGTGCCCAACTCTGCCGAAGAATTCCAGCAGTACTGGCTCGCGTCGCCCGAGTACGCCCAGCTCCAGAAAGACATCGCCGCTTACAAGCAGAACGTGTCGAAGGACGAGACCAAGGCCGCGTTGCACCTGTCGATCAAGCAGCAGAAGCAGAAGTACCTGCGGGTGAACTCGAAGTTCACCATCAACTACTACGAGCAGCTTCGACTCTGCTTGCAAAGAGCGTTCCAGAACATTTGGGGCGACGCAGCGTACACGGTGATCCAGATCGTGGCGGCCATCTCGCAGTCGTTGATTGTGGGGTCACTTTACTACAACACGCCCGAAACCGTGAGCGGAGCGTTTTCCCGTGGAGGTGTCATTTTCTTTGCCGTGTTGTACATGTCGTTGACCGGGTTGGCCGAGGTGTCCAACGCTTTCGGGGCCCGGCCCATTTTGATGAAGCAGCACAACTACTCGTTCTACCACCCGTCGGCGTTTGCCATCGCCGACTCGCTTTCGTTTATCCCCGTGTCGTTGTTCATCAACGTCTGCTTCAGCATCGTCATCTACTTCTTGTCCAACTTGTCGCGCGAGGCCGGCAAGTTCTTCACGTTCTTGTTGTTTTCGTTTTTGGTGAGCTTGGCCATGAGCAACTTGTTCAAGGCCACTGCGGCATGGAACAAGACCATCTCGGGTGCCAACGCCATCGCCGGTGTTTTCGTGTTGGCGGCGTTGATGTACTCGTCGTACATGATCCAGAGACCGTCGATGCACCCGTGGTTCAAGTGGATCTCGTACATCAACCCGGTTCTCTACGGGTTCGAGGCCATGCTCACCACCGAGTTCCACGGCCGCCAGATGGAGTGTGACCTGGTGTACTTGGTGCCGAACGGACCCTCCTACACCTCGGCAAACACCGTGTGTGCGTTCACGGGGTCGGTCAAGGACCAGGCGTGGGTGTCGGGCGACCGCTACGTCAAGTTGGCGTACGAGTACAGCTTCTCGCACGTGTGGCGCAACTTTGGCATTCTCATCGGGTTCATCATCTTCTTCATTGCCGTTTCGGCGCTCGGGTTCGAGCTTGTGCGTCCAGTCAGCGGCGGCATCGACCGGTTGTTCTTCTTGAGAGGGAAAACGTCCTCCAGCGTGGTGTTGCCCAACGAGGTGGCACCTCACGACGAAGAGTCGGGCCCAAGCTCCGACGCCGACTTGGAAAAACCGTCCAAATCGCCCGACGCCGCCGAGGCGCTCGCCGACTTGTCGACCAAGGACATCTTCGTGTGGAAAGACGTGGACTACGTGATTCCCTACGACGGCGCCGAGCGCAAGTTGTTGGACTCGGTGTCCGGGTACTGTCTCCCGGGCAAGTTGACCGCGTTGATGGGCGAGTCCGGCGCCGGCAAAACCACGTTGCTCAACTGCTTGTCGCAGCGAATCACCATGGGTGTGGTCACCGGCGACATGTTGGTGAACGGCGGTGCACTTGACTCGTCGTTTGTGCGGAGAACCGGGTACGTGCAGCAGCAGGACATCCACTTGGCCCAGGCCACCGTGAGAGAGGCGCTCCGGTTTGCTGCCCGCATGAGAAGACCCGAGTCGGTGTCGGACGCCGAGAAGTTGGACTACGTCGAGAAGATCATCTCGGTGCTCGACATGGCCGAGTACTCGGACGCCATTGTGGGCGAGTCCGGCAGCGGGCTCAACGTCGAGCAGCGCAAGAAGTTGACCATCGGCGTGGAGTTGGTGGCCAAGCCGTCGTTGTTGCTTTTCTTGGACGAGCCCACCTCTGGGTTGGACTCGCAGTCGGCGTGGGCCATCGTGCAACTTCTTAAAGAGTTGGCGCAGGCGGGCCAGGCGGTGTTGTGCACGATCCACCAGCCGTCGGCCACGTTGTTCGAGGAGTTCGACCGGTTGTTGCTCTTGCGCAAGGGCGGGCAGACGGTGTACTTTGGTGACATTGGCAACCACTCGCGCAGCATCGTGTCGTACTTTGAGACCCACGGCGCCCGCAAGTGCTCCGACAAGGAAAACCCGGCCGAGTACATCTTGGAGGTGATTGGGGCCGGCGCCACCGCCAAGGCCGACCAGGACTGGTTCGACGTGTGGACCCAGAGTGAAGAGCGGGTCCAGTCCAACCGCGAGATCGACAACCTCATCGCCGAGAGCTCGCAACGGCAGGGCCAGTCGACGTTGACCGAGCACGAGATGAAGGAGCTCCGCAACACGTTTGCCACGTCGCCGTTGTACCAGTTCCGGTGGGTGCTTGTGCGCAATGCGTTGGTGTTCTGGCGGAACCCCGAGTACGTGATGGCCAAGCTCATGTTGATGATGATCAACGGGTTGTTCATTGGGTTCACGTTCTTCGGGTTGAAGCACTCGCTCACGGGAATGCAGAACGGCATGTTCTGTGCGTTTCTCTCGGTGGTTGTGTCGGCGCCCGCCATCAACCAGATCCAGGAGCAGTGTCTCCACGGGCGTGAGCAGTACGAGGGCAGAGAAATGTTCTCCAACACCTACCGGTGGTGGGTGATGGTGTTGGTGCAGTTTGTCAACGAGATCCCCTACTGTGTGTTCTGTGCCACCATCATGTTTGTGTCGTTGTACTTCCCGACCCAGGCCGACACCTCGGGCCCCCACTCGGGGGTTTTCTACTTGACGTTTGCCGTGTTCTTGCAGTTGTTCAACATCTCGTTCGGCTTGATGTTGGCGTACTTTGCTCCCGACATCCAGTCGGCCGCGGTGTTGGTGTCGTTTTTCTACTCGTTTGTGGTGGGTTTTGCCGGCGTGGTGCAGCCTGAACGCTTGATGCCCGGCTTCTGGACCTTCATGTACAAGGTCAGCCCATACACCTACATCATCCAGAACTTGATTGCGTCGTTCCTCCACGGGAGGACCGTGACGTGTTCGGCCAAGGAATTGGCCCACTTGGATCCACCCTCGGGCCAGACTTGCGGGGACTACCTCGCCGAATACCTCAAGACTTCAAATGGGTACCTCACCAACCCAGAAGCCACTGCAAACTGTGGATTCTGCCAGTACTCGAGTGCAGACCTGTATCTTCTCACCATTGGCATCAAGTACAGCTACGTGTGGAGAAACGTCGGGTTCTACTGCGTGTACGTTGTGTTCAACTTGGCGGCGGGTCTTGCCTTGTACAAGTTGTTCCGGTTGCTGAACTTCAGCGTGAGCGGGTTGGTCGCCAGGTTCAAGAAGGCCAAGGCCGACTAATATTTATTTAATGAATCGTAATAAAAGCGGTTACGCGGTTTCAAACAAATGTTTATCAAAATACTAACCAAACGATGATAGAAGAATAGAAGTCATAAAGATCATAGATCGTCAAATCTGCATAAACTGACATTCACCAGACTCGCCGAACCTCGACCTCCAACAACCCCTACCCTGAAACGTCTTTTTTTTTCTGAGCAACTCGCTCATGTCATGGCGCTCTACTGTGGCTTCAACAACTCGAACGAACAACACAAGCTGTTGTCGACGCTCATGATTGCACCATAGTTGTTGAACTCGCCACAATAATTGGGCGCGGAGAACACTGTCACCAATTTTCTCTTGTTGAAGAACTCGTATCCATCCTCCACAACCATGTGGCCACGAACAATCAAATCCATGTTGAATGTCAGCAAGAAATAATCAACGTGTTTCCTTCCAAAACAGTACGAAACACCACGATCATTCTTGGGCCAATTAGTATGGGAGAAAGTTCGCACCAGCGGGTCAGGGTCTGACCACAACAAGTCAGCCAACAAACCTTTATCTGGGATATCCGTTGGTCTTTGGATATCTTCAATCTGCTTCAAGTTCTGCAACTCTGGGGACAAGCCTCCGTGGATGCAGAAAATCTTGTCATTGATAGTTGCAGCGATAGGTAAGGTGTTGAAGACATCGATGAAGTTCTTCCACAACTTGTGACTACCTGAGATAAGCGGCAAGCGTCTTTTGCACTCGTCGTAAAATCCGTAGATCTTGGTGATGTTAGCAGACTCGTGATTGCCTCTCAACATGAAAAAGTTCTCGGGATACTTGATCTTGAAGCACAACAAAAGCAAAATTGTTTCCAAGGATTTATAGCCTCTGTCCACGTAGTCACCCAAGAACAAATAGTTCGTTTGTGGTGGGTAACCGCATGAGTTGAAAATCCTGATCAAATCGTGAAATTGACCATGAATGTCACCCACAATCTTCACCGGAGGCGACAACTTCAACAAAGTTGGCTGGTCCAAAAAAATCGATCTCGATTTCGCCAAAATATGCTTGAGCTCCTGCGTGGTCAATGGCAACTTGTCCTTTCCTCTACGTGACTTCAGCGGCGAGCCGTGCGACGACGATTTCTTCATGCCAATTGCCAAAAGACGATCGATCACCAGATCGATATCAATGTCCAATTTTTTGTTGACAGGAATCAAAGGTGGAGACGCAGACGTGGAGGATTTGGAGCTCAGCTTAGAGAGGACCGTGCGCTCCAACAACTCGTTGGACTTGGCCACTGCCAAGGACTTCTTGTTGTGCCTTGGTTCTGGAGTGGACTCAGCCGAGGCTTCGACAATAGGGTCCAAACTCGACTCCAGCGGAGTCTGGAATGGGTTTGGGCCCGTTTTCAGGCAAATTGGAGAGTTGCCCAACAGGCTCACCGACAGCACCAGACTCTCGTCCTTGGCCTCGCTAGTGGTGAAAACAGGCGACACAGACAAGTTTCCGCTGCGCAGGCTGTCGACAGACGATGCGTACTCAGAGCACTGGACGGTAGTCTCTGCCAGTTTCCACTTGGCCGGAGAAGTAGGCAGGTGAGACAGAGCGGTCAACAACGCCGCGACAGAAGTGTCGATATCGACGTTGAGCTTGTACTCGCGGCTTGGCAAGTTCGCTCTTCTCAGCTTGCGGGAGGTTGCCGCTGGGATGGACCGGGGAGACGCTTTTGTATAAGACGTAATAGGGTTTTGGTCGTTAAAAGTGAAATTCGACATTTTCTCGATTAAAATGTCACTACCGTTGCCGGTAGGCCGAGATAGCCCCGACGAGGCTTCGTCCGACTCGAGGTCGGCCACGGCGACTCCTGAAGAGGAGGATTGTCCGCTCATGGCGGAGATATTCGGTAGGGGATCATTTTTGGACGGGTTATTGCCCATATTTCTGGCACGGGGTAACTTTTGGAAAAAAGGGGAAGGTGAACTGGGGGAAGCAGGGGTTGCAAAGAAGAGTGGTTTTTTTTGGTAGGTGGAGTAATGGAGGTTTTTCCCTTTTTCTGGTGGTTAGTAATGCGGTCGTGCGCGACCCAGGGAAACTGCGACCACCGGGTTTAGAACTGGTGGGTATTGTCTAGTATCGGTTGCAGCGGGAACGCACTTTTCTTTTTCGGATCTCAATTTTCCTTAGGGGTCGATTCTCTTTCCAAATTGCGTTTTTTTAAGTGTCCGCCAAACCCTTCCGAGATCGCCTTGTAATAATGAACTTAGGGGTGAACTGTGGCCCCGAGCGTGTAATACCCACAGTGCGCTACTCAAATCCAGAATCTGGCAATAAAGTTGGCCCACTGTGGCAAGAACGTGACTCGATGAGACTTTCAGGCCGGTTACGAATACGACCGGAAGCAGCAGTTAATCTAAGGAGATTTTCAGACCAATATATTGAGAGTATCAGTGCTGGGGGAGTTCAATCCGGAGGACTACTCACATGAAATTTCCTGCGGCAGAACTTCCATGCATACACTGCGCACGGAGATACGATCTAGGCCCATGAGGTTTCTATAGGAAAAGAAAGCGGTGTAAATTCAAAGTCAAGAGGGTGAAAAGCAAAATGCTTGGTGACAGGAAAATTGACGGAACAAGCTTGTTAGCATTGAGCAAGAAATCGTTTGTTTGTGCCAGAAAGGGGAATTGTGATAGTCTCGCAAGATCAACTCAAGGAGGCGAGCTCAGAGGTTTCGTCTTTCTGCTTTAACAACAAACTGCCATTCATAAGTTTTCTACGATATCCACGTGCTGATCTAACTCTCGCCTCGCCAATGCTCGACTTTTGTTGCCATTTGCAGCTTTCACCAAAATTTGGGTGCGAAATGAGAACCGATCGGGCCCCGGCATTTTGAGTAGTTAAAAAAGTAACATTGGTGGATCTTGTACCCCACAAAATCGACGTCTAGAAAATTCAGCCTTTATTTTTTTCGGTTTGCTTAGAAAACTCAAGTCACCTTCTGCTTTTCAAACTTTTCAAGCCGTCTTTGTGGATTCCGCCCGATCCGTCCGCTCACTGTTCGCATTAACAGCCAATCAGGGGATCAGCTAGACCCCCATCACTATAGACGGCACAACAGATTTCAAAATCCAAAAGCCAAAAAATTCGAAACCTACTGTGATTGGAACCTCCCATACCCGATTTCAGGCGGTTTCTTTGCCGATCTGTCATTGGCGTGATTTCCTCGAATGCTCCATATAGAGCTCGCGCCGCACTTCTCCATATTTCGCTACCGCTACTCCATACTTCACAACTACTTCTTCCGCCCCGCCAAATCCCCGGCAAATCGCGAAAAGACCCTACTGCAAATCAGTTCTACGCTGCAAACTGGCCAATCACCTTTAGCACATTCCTCTCACATCAGAATTACCCCTTATATGTTCAGACAAGCCCGCAGAATGGCGTCTACAATCAAATCAGCGGGATGTCTCATCATCGGCGACGAGGTCCTCAACGGCAAGATTCTCGACACAAACTCGTTCGAGTTCGCCAAGCTATGCTTCCATGAGCTTTCGGTACCTTTGAAAAAGACCATTGTATGTGGTGACGACAAGGCCGATATCATCCGACTGCTCCAGGTGTTGAGGGACGAAAACTGCGACTTCATTGTCACCAGCGGCGGCATTGGCTCGACCCACGACGACATAACATACGATGCATTGTCTGAGGCGTTTGGAGTGCCTTGTAGACTCGACCAAGTCACCGTGGACAGAATGCACCTGCTCAGGGAGTCGTACTTGAGCCTGCTTGGGAAACCACAACTAGACGCTTTCTACAGAATGGCCACGTTGCCGCAGTCATCAGGGCTGGTTTCTGTGCTGAAAGTTTTCACTCACAAGGACCTTTGGGTGCCCATTGTTGAGATCAACCAGCAGGTTTACGTGCTACCTGGAGTGCCCGAGTTGTTCAAGAAACTCATACTTGGGCTTGCTCCCATCATCAAACCGAGGGTTGTGCTGAAAGAGTATCGCCGCTACTATGTGTCGACAAGCACGAATGAGAGCAATATGGCGCCGTTTTTGTCCGGGCTTCAGCTGAGATTGGATGAGAAATATGGCGTGCAGCAGGTGAAAATCGGGTCGTATCCACATTTCACTTGGCGGTCGGTAACAATCAGCATAATCGGCGACTCTTCTGTTCCTGAGGTTGACTTGCGTTCTATAGTTGATGAAGTGGTTGCCAACATTGGCGGGAACGCCCAGGAAATCACCGCAGAAAGAGAGGACTACATCACCACCCACGAACCGGAGAAGTTGTGAGATAGAATCGATTAATGATTTCTTCCAAATAAATATCTATTTGACATAATTACAACTTCTCGGACAACAACTTCGTAACTTCTTCCACGGCAGCGTTGATACCGGCAGGCTTGTCTCCCATACCCTGCACAACATTGCCCTTACCGCCGGCCTTACCTCCGATGTGAGAGGCAACAGCACTGGCCAATTCGTTAGCGTTAACACCCTTGCTGATGGCCTCGTCGGAAATGTAACATCCGTGTGCAACCTTCTCGGTGGTTCCGGTCACCAAGTAGAGCGACTTGTCCTTATGCAGTTTCTTGATCAAATTGATAGCCTCAGTGATAGCCTTAGCGTTGGCACCAATAGGCACATGAGCAACGAAGAAAGCGGACTTGGACTTCTCCTCATCGTTCAACCACTCGTTCACAGTGTCGAGAGTCTTCTTGGATTCCTCCTTCTGCTTAGCCTTCAAGTTGTCCTTGATGGTCTTGTCCAACTTGTTGAACTTCTCGTTCAATTTCTGCTTGTCCAACACAGAAATGGAGAGCTTCTTCAATGCAACACCCAACTCCTTGGCCTTCTGCTCCTTGTCAGCACCAAATGGCAATGCAGCAGCGGCATCCAACGAAGCGTCGAAGTCCTTGGCGATGTTTTGCACGTCGTGAGCCTCATGACCCGTAACGGCCACAATTCTTCTGATACCTTTCGCGATACCGGATTCCTCAATGATAACCAAGTCCTTGATCTCAGCGGTTTTGGCAACATGCGTACCTCCGCAGAATTCAATAGAGATCTTGTGCCATTCTGGGCTGTCTGGAGTCTTTAACAAGTCGGTCACTGGGACACCGATGGACACCACTCTAACGGGGTCTGGGTATGTCTCACCGAACACAGCTCTGACCCCGTTGATCTCCTTGGCCTCAGCCAAGCTGACCTCCTGAGCGTAAACTTGTTTGTTCTCCTTGATAGTGTCATTGGAGACCTTCTCAACTTGCTCAAGCTCCTTTGGCGTCAAAGCTTGCTTATGACTGAAGTCGAATCTCAACTTCTCTGGGGCAACCAACGAGCCCTTCTGGTCGATGCCATCGCCCAACACCTCTCTCAATGCATAGTTCAACACGTGAGTACCAGTGTGGTTATTTCTGATTGGCCATCTTCTCAACTCGTCGTAGGTTGCAATGACCTCATCGGAGACCTTCAAAGTGCCCTCAACCAAGGTACCAGTGTGCAACACGTAACCTCCATAGAGCTGAACATTGGAGACGTTAAACTCACTGGAACCATCAATCACCAATGAACCAGTGTCGAATTCCTGACCACCTTGCTCGGCATAGAATGGGGTCTTGTCCAAGATGATACCGTATTGAGCGCCAGCCTCCTTGATAGAGTCCACAAACTCGGAGCCGTTGTAAAGCGCCACGATCTTGGATTTCGTGTTCTCCAAACCGTACTTGAACGAGTCATCGGTCTTGGTGACGTTGGAGTTGCCGTCCAATTCAGACAATGCATGCACGTCCAACTTGATCAAGTTAGCGGCGTTCTTGCTGCCGGTAGCCTTGGATGCCTCTCTAGACTCTTCTTTAGCAGCCTCGAAGGCAACCTCATCGATCTTCAAGCCAGCTTCCTCGGCCATCAATCTGGTCAAGTCAACAGGGAAACCGTAAGTGTCGTACAATCTCCAGACGTCTTTTCCAGACAAGGTTTGCTCTGGAGTCTTGGATGCGATAATGGCGTATTGCTCGAACAACTTCTCACCTCTGTCCAAAGTCTTGGCGAAAGAGACCTCTTCCTCTACCAAGATCTCCTTCAATTCCTGACTGTGCTTAGCGATCTCAGGGAAGATCTCGGAGTTCTGCTCGATGACAACATCCACCAACTGCTGGAAGAAAGATCCAATTGGGTAGTTCATGTACTTACGCACATAACGCGAGCCTCTTCTCAAAATTCTTCTCAAGACATAGCCTCTACCCTCGTTGTTTGGAACACCGCCGTCGGTGATGGCAAACGTCAAAGTTCTGACGTGGTCTGCAATCACTCTGTACGCGGTGTCGATACCGTCGACATCCTCGGCACCAAATCTGCCGGTGTAAGGTCTCACGCCGGTAATTTCTCTGATCTTCTCGAAGATAGGCTGGAACACGTCGGTGTCGTAGTTGGACGACTTGTCCTGCAACACAGACACCAATCTTTCGAAACCCATACCGGTGTCGATGTGCTTGCTTGGCAAAGGCTTCAACAGAGCATCGGGTTCTCTGTTGTATTGGATGAACACGATGTTCCAGATCTCCAACACGTTTGGGTCGTCCATGTTGACCAAATGAGCAGCGTTTCTTCCGCCGATACGGTCGTAGTGGACCTCGGAGCAAGGACCACAAGGGCCCTGGTCACCCATCTCCCAGAAGTTGTCCTTGGCGTTTCCAGGCAAGATGTGGTCCTCAGCCACGCCCACGTCCAACCAGAACTGCTTGGCCTCCAAGTCTGGCTCCAAACCGTTCTTCTCGTCGCCCTCGAAGTACGTCACGTACAAGCGGTCCTTCTCCAACCCGTACACCTGGGTCAACAACTCCCACGACCACTTGATCGCCTCCTGCTTGAAGTAGTCGCCGAACGACCAGTTACCCAACATCTCGAAGAACGTGTGATGGTACAGGTCTCTGCCGACATCTTCCAAGTCGTTGTGCTTTCCACCAGCTCTAATACATTTCTGGGAGTTTGCCGCTCTCTTCAAGGTGGCGAAGTCCGAGGTGGGGTCAACCGTGCCCAAGAAAATTGGCTTGTACTGGTTCATACCCGCGTTGGCAAACAACAACGTTGGGTCATTGTGGGGAACCACCGAGGAAGAGGGCACGTAAGTGTGGCCACGCTCCTTGAAGTAGTCCAAAAAGGTGTTTCTGACTTTGCTAGCAGACCAAGAATGCGAGGATGTGGTCATTTTTTGGTAGCGTGCTAGATTCTTGAGCATACTGGGGAATCGAAGACTTTTTCTTGTTAAGGTCGCGGGTTGTGGTGCACGGGTGTGGGCCCCGGTTAGGGATGAACTGAGGGAAGGGCCACGAGAAGGTTAAGTACGGTCATTTGCTGTGAATGCAAAGAGCTTCTTACCGTTTAGAAACGCTGCTACTGATTCATAGTCCTTGATTTTTTTTTGACTATTTCAAACCTTTTTTGGTGTTTGTGGTGGCCCTTGAAGTGTCCAGCCTCACACCCGTGCCCCTTCTTTCTGACTCACAGAGATAGATAAGATAGCAACAGAAACAGGCAGCGCCACTCGGGATTAAGCACCAGACATACTCTTACGGTTTTTTAAGAAATGCCATCTCTACCCTAGACGTGTTTTTCTAATAAGTCGGGCGTAATTCGGGGAAACACGGATCTGGGAAACATACATCTCTTGGCCACATCGCAGCAACGCATGATTACGTTTTCGCAACAATTAGCCCTAAAGTAGCAATAAGAAGCGATATTTTTTCCGTCCCCGGACATTGCACCTGAATACCTTACTTGACCATCTCCAAGTGCTGGTGGGATGTCGTCATCCTGCACACAATCACTACCGCTTTGGGCGGCTAATTTGCTCGCACTATGCTAGAGCATAATGGCCATACCTTTCTCCATGGAAACCCCAACTATCTACATCTTTTCTTCCTTGGATGGGTCCGATCTGCAAAGTTAACTAGTGTTTACACCCGAGACATCCGTACATCTCGTTAATAGCATACACAGACCGCCATCTCCACAGCTCATCGACCATGATCCTAATAGATGGCACCAAGTACTCATGCCTGGAGTGTGTTCGGGGTCACCGTTCTTCCTTGTGTCGCCATCACATGCGTCCACTTCTCCAAGTCAGGTCCAAGGGCCGGCCAAATTTCGTTCTTTCCACGGGCAACAAGAACCACAGAATCGCCGTGTTCGCCGAAGAAATCGCGTCATCGCCAGAACCAGAGGGCAAGAAGTGTGCAAAACTCCCTGTGGTGATCTTGAAGGCATCAGACAAACACATCATAGACTTGAGCAATGGCCAGATCGTGGGGCCATACAACGAAGAGGAGCAGAAATCCCGCATCTCCAAGCCCGTCATCAAGTCGGAAAGTTTCGTATACTCGAGCTCATGTTGTTCGCAGGGGATAACCAAGTCTCGCAAGCTGTGTAGCTGCAACCAGGCCAAGGTGTCGAAGTCGCGGATCTTGTCGACGTATCTCAGCAAGAAGTTGCAGGCCCAGATCTTGAATGGCAATACCGCGAATAAGTCTCTGTGCTGCTCGAAGAAAAACCAACCAGTTGTGAAGCTGTGCTGTCCCGAAAAGAAAACACCACCACCGACAATCAAAAAAGAGGGCTCGTGCTGCGGTGCCAAGAAGGAAAAGAATTCTCCTCAAGCTGAGAGTGTTCTCCAAGCTAAGAACACACCTCAGGAAAGGAATACGCCTCAGCAGCAGTTCACGTTCGACTCGCAGTACTTCAATAGTGTTGACTTCAATGAACCCACAGATTCAAGCTCGGTCGGAAATGAATCCAGCTTTGAGTCTCTGGCTGAAAGAAGTCAACACACTGCAGGTATATTCACGTCCGAGTCAGGAAAGGAGATATTTGAAGTGATTGACGTTCCGTCGTGCTCGATTCCAGGGTCATGTTGTTGCTCGTCAGACTGTCAGTGCCCGGACTGCGAAGTGCACAACAATGGTGGTCAGATTTCGCAAAATCTCGAGTTCTTGAACAACGACGCACAATTTGCATCGAACTTGATTCTTACGCAGTCCAAGCAGAACCCGTTACAGTTCCCAACGCTTCAAAACTCTGAAGCTAGTGCTTTCTCCGGCACGATCGGCGCGCAAAATTATTCGCAGATGGCGGCGCCAAAAACCGATCTACTAGAGCAACAACATCAACCAGTTCAGCAGAGTCAGCAGATCCAGACATCCAGCTACCTTCAACAGACTTTCTCGAGACAGGCGTCTGGTTTCGAGAGAATTCAACTGCTGGGCTTCAGAGAGACCGATCCGTATTCTGCACTCTTGCAGCAAATCCTCGACTCAGAATCTACACCCCACACGGGAACATCCAGCTTGACGTCGGGGGAAATGTCGCTGTGTACATGCGCTGACGACTCGTGCTTCTGTGACAACTGTGAAACCCACGGAATTATCGAGGGGTACAAGTTGGACGACATCTTCAGCGGTGGGGTGCCGCTCGACTTATCGGTGAAGATTGACGCGCAAACCTGACGAGGACCAAATTGACGACATGATGACCAACTAATTTATTGGAAAAGGCACCCTGCCTTACGCATTTGCATGTACATACATATATAGACGTTAAAAGAATACAGTTTTGCGGGAGAATCTTTTTTTGCAACCAGCCAGTCGCATCCTGCACATAAATAAGCGGCCCCATCTGCCCCCTACACATAACGCCCGGCCCACCCATAATCTCATAGAACCTTCTAGCAACTTCACTGCAACACCATATAATCTACCGCGTGACACACAGTTCCGCCACCAGAAAATTATCCAATTGTGGAAGTATCCGCGACGCAGCTCGCCACCCGTTTCCCATCTCGGTGCCCCCACCATGACTTCCTATGGCGACATTGACTCCTCAATAGGCAAAGACAGCGACATTGAAATCATCAAGAGAGAAGACAACAATGACTCCAAGATCCACGACTCCATCGATACCCCCACGTTCATGCAGTCGTTCGACCTCCCGACCCCGCTGCAGACAAACGGTCTCTTTGACGATCTAGACCCGCTGAAAAACGGCAACATAAGTGAATTTCTGCCAAACTTGGGTCCCCTTTCTGAGTTTGTTGACGGCAACCACAATCTTGACAATAATGACCAGCACTACTCGGGTGCCTTGACCCGCTACTCAAATCCGCTCCCGCCGCTCCCGTCATTAACCGAGCCAGTGATCCCGAACATCCCGTACCAAAACATGCCATTGGTGCCCGATTACGTTTCCAATTCGGTTTCGTCTCGACCGGCGCTTATGGGCTCGGCGAAGAGGAGGAAAGAGCAAGCGTCAAAAACAAAGCCAGCGTTTGTGGTGAAGATATGGAACATGGTCAACGACCCAGCCAACCACGAGTATATTCGGTGGACAGAAGACGGGCAGGCATTTCTTGTTGTGCACCGTGAAGAGTTCATGAAGTTGATCTTGCCCAACTACTTCAAGCATAACAACTTCGCGTCGTTCGTGCGGCAGTTGAACATGTACGGCTGGCACAAGGTGCAAGACATCACCAGCGGCACCATGAAGGACAGCAACAACACCGAAGAGGTCTTGCAGTTCAAAAATCCAGATTTTATTAGAGGCAGAGAAGACTTGCTCGACAACATCGTGAGAAACAAAACAGGAGGCCTGGACGACCCGAACGAGACGAGCTTGGTCAATTTGCAAGTCATGACAACCGAGGTCGACAAGCTCAAGATGACACAGTTGGCGATGTTGGAAGATATGAGAAGAATGCGCACAGACAACCAGAACTTGTGGCAGGAAATCGTGAACTCTAGAGACCGCGAGCGGAAGCTGTCGCAAATGATTCAGAAGATTGTGAACTTCATCGAGGCCGCCTACGGCAAGTCTGCTGGCAAGATTTTCGAGGTGCAAAGTGGTCCTCTCGACAACAACTACAACAACCTGGTGCAATCGTACAACAACCTGGTACACACCTACAACAACAACCAGAACAAGCAGAATCTCCGCAATAGAGAACAGCCCAACAATGGGTTTACGGCGGCTTCTCCTGTGCAGAGACCAAGGTTGATGCTTATGGACCTGGCGTATCAGAAGACTCCGTCGGAAAACCGTTCTCCATCAATTTCCACTGGGAAAGATGGGTCGGTGGAGGAGATTGTTAGAGATGGCGACGAATACGACCCGTCAAACAAGCTTCTCCAGCAGTTTATCAACCAGGACCCTGTGGCGTCACCGCGCCATTACTTCCCGGAGTTGCAAAACTTGGATACCCTGGGACAGGATGCCCACGACAATTTCCAAAGGTTTGAGCAGAAACTCGAGAAACACGGCCATGACTTGGCACACACACAGGAGTGGATTGACGAGATCAGCAAACAGCAACAACAGCAGCATCAGAAGGTGCCCAACAGTGCTGATTCTGGTATTGACGACTTCATGAGCGAGATCTTGAACGAAGCAAATACCGAGTCCACCTCAAAAAGTGACAACGAACCCATGGGCGCACGGGCCAGCGAAAAACGCCCAATAGAAAAAACCGAAGAGGGCAAGGGGAGCTCACGGAAAAGAGCTCGCAGGTAATATATAGTCGGTAGTTAATTTACGAGAACCAATGCAGATGAAGCTAAGTGTAGTTGGGGTATCATGGCGATGAATTTTGATCAAGGAGAATGCTATTCGTGTATTGGTCAAGCTCGAGTGAACTTGAATGCAAATTCGTCATCGTCATCACTATCTAGATGCTGCTTTCTGGCGGTCTTTTTGGTCGCCGACAGAAAGGAAAAGGTGGTCTCACCAACATCTTCGTCGGAAGAAATCTCACCAACAAATAGTTGCGAAGCCTGAGGCTGGTAACCCTTCACGCTGCTCATTTCTTTGGCGAAATCCAGTTTCACTTTTTCCACTTCATTGTTATGGAGCTGCTCGGTGCGGTGGTCCGTAAAATGAATTTCGTTGGCAGAATTGTCGTCGTGAAGTTCAAGAAATGTGCGAGTGACATTATTGGTAGGACGGCCATTTTTTCTGAATGCCTTGAAGTTCTTCCTACCAGCAAAATTCCGACTTTCGGCGGCAACTGTCGGTGCTTTCCTGAGTAGGTCCACCTCTTCAACGATGGCAAGATTGGTCAAGTTCGTGTCAAGATCGTCATAGCCAAGCTCTTTTTTCACTTCGTCGTCAGCCTGTTTTTTGGTGGATTTGATTGCATCAGCGAGTGATATTTGCGGCACTATCCACTCACCATCGGGCCCAGGCCGTAGTTTCTTGAACTTGGGCTCCAAGTCGGTGGTTTGGTTGGCTATTTCGTCCTTGCGCTCTTGAATGGTAGTATCACTTGTTTCCTGCGAATTTATTGATCCCTCGGAAGCAGTGACATGGGGAAGCGAATCTTCAGCAGCTCTTGTTGTACTCTGCTCATCAGGAGTCACCTCTCTGTTGGATTTTGAACTCGTGGTAACGTTGTTGTGCTCAGCGTTAGCTTGATTTCCTTCGTCAGCCTCAGGAATAACCAACGACTCAGCAGCAGGCGTACTTGAAGGAGCATTTTGACTAAACAGGAAAAAGTCTGTATCCTTCACACGCTCAACTTTGCGCCGTTTCCTTCGTTGCGTCAAGGGCACATTCTGAGTTTCTTGTTTGACTTCCACCTCTTGTTCTTTCAGTGGGAGTGCGTCATCTGTGATCGAATCAGCCCCGAATTTACTGACGTCAAACACTTTCATGTTATGCAAGTCCACGTCAGCGACTGCTTTCCAGAGCTCACTGAAGGTATTGATTTGCAACCCGAAGTGTGCGTCTGCAGAAGTCTTGTCTTCATCAATACTGAAAATTAACGTAGGGCCAGAACCGAGCTCTGCGACCAAGTCTCGCGCTTCTATAGCTGATCTGTTCAACTCAAATTGGACCACTCTCTTGCTTCCAAGACAGTCCAACCAAGTTTGTAAGCGCTGAGTGTGTTTCAGTAGTGCTCCTTCGTGGCATATAACACTAGTGTACCCTTTCAAAAGCAGCGAGCGGCGGCGGTCTGGGAACACGTAGTTATGATCTGTTCCGGGTAAAAGAAGCGAGGGCAGTGGATCAAGCCAACTGGCAACGTCGTCGGCGTTTTTTTCAAGATAATCGGTCCATCGGGTTGATACAACAGGAACACCACGCAGAACCACGATTTTCAAGTTGTGGTCAACAAAATCCGACATGGCAAGGTAATGTGTGGCCAAAGTAGGGTCCCTTGTGGACCTTAAATCGATTCCCTGTGAATGTAGACCCTCCAAAATTCCTGGTAATGGGCTTGGGTGGATATCGCCATCGAACTGGATTCTTTTCGCAAAGGCAAGAACTGTGACGGGCTGCCACTTCAAGTGGAGCTGGATGCGGTCGGATTTGTTGGCATTGACTTTCAAAACGAGGACTTCGTCTTGGAATTCCTCGGTTATCGGCGCTGACTCTCGCGTCGGGAGCTTATACACTTTCCCGTTCACTGTTGTCGTGCAAATAGAATCGAATCGGATTTGCAAGGTTGTCTTGTTGATGTCCTCCAATTGGCTGGGCCCGGTGGAGATGGTGATGTACTTTTTCGGCACTTTCAAGTCGCCTATGTAGACGCTGCTCGCGTCAGATTTATACTCGTAGCTTCTCCCCACATTGACACGAGAATCGCATTGAAGGACCCGGGTGGACTCTGGACGTTAGCAATGCGTTTAGATTGTTTCAGTTCCCCTGGTTTTTCTGAGTTTGCTTACATACCTTCGCCGTTGTACTTCAACGTGAGAATCCACATGGTGGTGGTTCCAGAAATCGCTAGGTGTATCTACAGGATAAGTAGTGAACAGAATAACGAGAAAGTCTTGAACAAACAGAGAAACCAACGCGGCTGATCGGATTGCTAAAGCTATTTTGTGTTTCAGGATCGTCTTGTTTGTTCTAGTTTCCTACAAGCACTTCCATTTTCTCCTCTTCTGTATTGTACAATGCAGCTATGGCTTGCTGACGCCCTTGGACTTCTTGGCCTTCTTCTTCTTTTTCAACTCGGCCCCAAGCACCTTGGCAACGCTCTTCTCGTCTCCCAACTCCAACAATGCATTCTCAAAAGCGTCGTCCTCGTCGCTCTCCTCGGCTTGCTCTGGAGCGTTTTCAAGCACGTCAGAGTCGCTGTAGATCTTGTCAGTGTAGAAAAGAGGCAACACAGGGGAGCTTGTTGTCTTCACACCCGCCGTGATAAGCGTCTGTTCGTCGAACACCTTCAACACCGCATGCAAGTTGTTGAGCAATTCTGGCTCGGAAAACTGGCCAGAAAGATTGCCAACTTTCACGGAAACTTTAGTGCCCACAGGTGGCAAAAATGCAGTGGAGGACAACACCTTGTTGACCTGGTTGCTAAGAGTGACCAACGACAACTCCTTTGGTGATTTGGTGCTGGAGACTCTCACGTTGATGGGGAACTTGTGGGGCTTGCTCTGGTAGAATGTCTTGCCCAAAACCTGGGGCATCGAGCTCAACAAAGCATCGTCCACAAGGAACACGTCGTACTCAGAGTACAACTCACGACGCTTCTCAAAAGTTTGGTAGATCGTCTTCAACTGCGTCAAAGTGAGAATCTTAGACAAGGTGGGGATGTCGGCATTCTCAACTTCCTCCAACTGGTCCTCGCTGGTGATGAAATGGTCTCTGAGAAACAAGCAGGTCTTGAGCTCTTCGTTCTCTCTGTAGAATGGCTTGGACAACTCGATGAGCTTTGGCTTGAACTCGGGCTTCTCGGAGTAGTATTTTTTCGTTTCAAACTCAACGAACAAATCCTTCTCTTCGTCCAAGAAGCCGTCGTCAAACAAGTCGGACTTACCGTTTGCGTTGGTCTCGCTTTCACGCTGCAAAAACTTCTGCAACTCGCTCAACGCTTTCGATGCCTGTTTCTTGGAGATGTAGCCATATTCTTTAGTGGCCTTTTTCAGTTTGGCAGGAGAGGCAGCCGGAGAAGCAGCAGCAGCGACCTTCTTCGATCTAGTCGTTTTGGGGCTAGCAGCTGTCTTTGTTTTCTTTGCCATGGTGTTTTGTTGGTGGTGGTGGGTTAGCCAAAAGTGCTATAATCTCATCGCTCCGAAAAAAATGGAGCCTGTAGATGAGGGAGTGCAGGGAGGTCAGGCAGTGGACTGGCTAGCCGACACCAACACACAACCAAGGAGGAAAAAGAAAATAAATAAAAAAAAACGGAACGGGTCCCCTTAGTTCCTTGCCTAGAAGCTTTTCTTCACGTTGGCGGCATCGCCGTTTTCGGAAGTGCCCCCGTTTGTCCTCTTTTTTGGTTCCTCACGCTATCCACCACAATGGCAGGGACACCATTTTCGATATCCTCGAAGAGCACCTGCGGCTGTTCTGAAATGTCAATGTAGTTCTCATCTATCTCGGCGTCTTCATCCTCCTCATCGCTGCTGATCTCAAACCGCCGCACTTTGTTGCTGTCGAAACCTCCAAACCTGTCCCAGAGCAAATGCGAGAGCTCCTGGGGCGAATACACGGATTTTGTGTTTGGGCCTTCTTCCTCTTTGTTGTAGTCGTCCCATTCCGAGTGGGGCGAGAGCGGCGGCAGAATAAGAAACTTGCGGCTGCCGTCTTCCAGGGGTAACTCAAGGTAGTTTGTGGAGTCGCCGTCTTCCGTCTTTAGAAGCCACAGGTGATCATCCAAAAGCGCCAGCCTGTTGTCCTTGATACTGAACGATATCTGGGCAGTTCCTTCAAGTTTCAGGATGAGGAAGTCCCGAACTTGGGCGGCAACGAGCGGGGTGGAGCATATCACTATGTACCTTGCGAACTTGGGGAGAAACACCAACTCGACGTTGAAGTTTCTTGACGCCAAGAGATCGGCAATATGTGTTGGCGAGGCTAGGAGCGCCTGGTCGAGTTTGGAGATGATAAGCGAGTTTGTTGGTGCTCTGGCCATTTGCGGTTGTTGTAAGCGAGAATTAGGTGAATGTATGGGGAAGCGCGCTATAGGAAGTGCCATATTACAATGGGTGGTTGCAGATTACACACCAGAGTTTCTGAAGATTTCGGGCAGAAAATTGGAGATCAAAAAGAGAAGAAAATTGGAGATCAAAAAGAGGATTCAAAAGTATGTCATTATCAGCGTTAATATTGGTCAGAGGCAACATCTAATCAAACCTTGGTTGATAACTCGGGATCTCAAAATGCAACGTGAAGAGGTTGCAGAAACTCAACCGATCGGCTTGATTCCACAGAGCCCAAGGTGCCGGAAGTAGGTGTTGTGGCTCTCGAAGTAGTTTTTCGAAAGCCACCCCACAAGCCCCACGTTCTGGAAATCCTTGGCTATGCAATACGGATTGTCTCCAGTGAAACAATCCACCACCTGTTCCGGAGAAGGCAGGGTGTTTTCCGCCGAAACGTTGAGGTAGATCTGGTTGTTGAACTGGTAGTACCGCTCAAACAACATGCCTCCGTTCTTCGGGAGCGTGGTCACGATATCTCCCTTGTGCACTAGCCGCAAGAACTTGCGGCCAAACGTGTTATGCGAAACCGGGTTGTAGCTGCCCATAACGTAGTCTGCCCACGTAGTGAAGTCCTTGTTCCCGACTAGGGGCTGCCCCATGGTGACCAACGTCATTTTGTCGTAGCCCAAGTCCAAGTAGTGGAGGGCCAAAAGAAGCGCCACCGACCCACCCATCGAATGGCCCAAAAACACTAACTCGTAGTCCTCGGCCACGTCAAGCTCCTTGTCCAACACCTTATGTACAGCCTGAAGGGTGTTTTGGAAGTACTCGTTGAACCCAATGTGGATCTTGCAGTTGCGCCCGCAAAAAGGGAGACTATACCTGAGGTTCAGGTACGGCACCATCTCCACCTTCAAATCCGCAATGGTGTCGTACAACGAGCGGGTGCCTCTCAACGAGACGATGATTGTCTTTTTTGTTGGTCCCTTTTCTTGTGCGGTGTCGTTGTAGCTGAAGATGTTGGACTCGGTGGTTGCGATGTACCCGGCAACAGAGTCGTCGAAATACCACTGCTTGACCAAAGTGACGTTAGGGAATCTCGATGAGCACGCAAGCTCGCACTCGAACGGATCGCCGATGTGGTGGAATTTGTCCACGCAGTAGGCAATGTCGATGAGATGGGCGTAAGTGTACAAGTTGTCGTAAACCTGGTCGTCTATGGGTTCTGGCGGGTATGCCGAGGTGCCGAGTCGGAGAGAAAACGCAAGCAGGGGCGCTAGAAACCCAAACACCAATATTAGGGCAAGCATCATGGCATTATGTAGCGATTGGTGTGAGTGGTGTGAAATGTGGAGATGAAGACGAAGTGCAGATGGAGGGATGACCTTATCGCACCAAATCTTGCACCCAACCAGACACAAAGTGGGTGATAACGGGGAATGCACCAAGGGCAGCCAGTAGAATGCGCAGCATTGCCAATCGGAGAAAAATGCCGCAAACTACTCCAGGAACTAGCCCTAGAGCGAATCTGGCGATTTTTCTCGATTTGACAGCGCTCAATACAAAGAGAGCCCCGAGTATTGATAGTGCGCCGGTTGTGAGCACGCGCACTGCATACGATGCTAGTGCCAGAAATAAGGATCCGACACCGCCGGCGGGAAAAGCGGCAAAGCGGTTGGAAAAAGCGGAAAACTTGTCTGTCATGTTGACTAGCATATCGGAAACTTGTAAATAGTGGTTTTCGACCGAGTTGCGTGTTTCTTCTGCGGAGTTGGAGATGGCACGCATCGCAGCTGTCAAGAGTGACGTATTCAGGTAGATCTGGCCATGGACGTCGGCGAGTTGGTCCTGGAATTGCATCAAAGCAGTTTTCACGTTTTCTAGTGCCTCAGAGTTGCCCTGCAAAATTTGGGTCTGAACGCCTGCGTGGCTGGCGATGTGCTGGAGATATTGCTCCAAGTGTTCGGCCATCTGGCCGCTAGCAGAAACTGAACGGAGCAACTCGTGGAAAGTTGCGATAAGGGCATCACGATCGGTGTCCCGTGCCTCTAAAAGCTGACTTCCCTTTAGTGCGAGGTCGTTTCCAACGTTTTGAATGTCTGTGCCCAAGTTGAAGGTGTGTTTCTTCGCGGTGTTCAAGGCATCTGCCAATTGGACCATTTCGTGCACCAATTCCTCGAAACGAGCAGACATTCGGGCTGAAAAGTCGGTGTGGATGTTTCTGAGAGCGGCGAGATGATTTTCTGACTCGTCAAGCGATTTGTCCAACTCGTCTTTCTGGCGCACGCTCGCCTCGTTGACTAGGGCCAAAAGTGCCAGTAACTGACTGGCCAACTCATCCTGACGGCCGTGCACTTTATCGAACGACGCAAGCAACGTCTCGTAAAAGCCCGAATATACCTTTGTGATGTTGGCGAAAAGCTCGATGATGTGGTTTTTCGCGTGTGGGTAAGACTCTTCGTAGCACATACTGCGGAGTCGCCGATAGTTGCCCGAGTAGGTGGTCCATAGCTGTGAAGAGCCACGGAACTGCTGAACGCAGTCAAAGTAGTCCCTTCTTTCTTGGAGAGCCTTGCAAATGGCAGGAAAATCAACTGCTGCTTCCTCAAATTCGCAAATGGAGAGTTTCACCGCCAGCTCAAGCCGAAGATGTGAATCCACTAAATCGAAACTGGTTGCCGTGCACTGGTCCAAATATTGCTTGAGGGCATTATAAGTGCAAGCAGAAGTGTGGATGGTGGCCAACTCATTCACTGAGTCGTAGGAGAAATCGAGATCGAGATCGAGATCGAGGTTGAGGTTCTGGTGATGGTTGTGATCATGGTTGAGACTGGCGACCACTGTACTTAGACTGAAGATGCAAACTAGCACGCAGTGCCTGTAGAAACGGCAGAGCATATGAAAAAGCAAACCAGAACCCTGAAAGTTTCCTCTACTGCCTTCCTCGAACTTTTTTTTTGTTTTCGTTCGTCACCTCCAGTTCACTGTTTCGTCGTGGTTTGGTGTGCACCGCACTCTGAACATAAGAAACCCAGATTCCGAAACTCACCAACTAAGCGTAAAGGCCGCCACCGAACTGAACGAACACCACCGGGGCGCCGTTAGCTTCCTTTCTGCTTCTCTCAGTGTTTTCCCTTTTATCTTACATTTGTCTCTTTTTAATTTTTATTTTTTCTACTTTTTGCGGCCACTGGACCCGTCCTGTCTCTCACACCTCTAGTCTGCGAAATTATTTTCCAGTACTCACTACTACCCCAATGTTGTCCCGACATCTTGGCCGTCTCGGGCCTCGACGCATATCTCCATCCCGTTCCAAATCGGTGTCGTTTGCTCCCACAAGCAGCCTCTATGATTTCGAGACCCAGCTCCTCTCCCATGAAGAAGACGAGGCGGCTATTCCAGATCCCCCATCTTTCACGCAAACACCAAAACTCTTCTCAGATATGGTCCGCCCGTCGGACGTGTGTGACTTGGTGATGCGTCCGACCTTCACCGACGTGGTGGTCACGGCGTTGGCGAAAAACTGCTCGGTGGCAGCGAACGACACTTACGCCGTGGTATCGCGGTCTTCGATTCGTGGAACCGACCTCCGATTCGCTAATGTGGCGGCCTCGTGGCTCGACGAAGTCAACCACAACATCCTCGACCTTGCGCCGCTCCCAAAAGACGATCGGGTGTTGACATACAACAACGGACCGAAAAGCAAGCTAGTGGCCAACCAGTTCTCGCCCGAGGTGACCGAGTCGTACGAAAGTCTCGAATTGTTCTACAAGTTCTTCGTTGACACCCCCGAGAAAAACGTCACCATCGAGACAGTCACACAGTACCTCTTGACTCAGGTGAACGACCACCACTACCAGTGGGTGGTGGAGTACCTCACGCAGAACGTCGACATGCTCAATCCTTTTGTGTTGAACGACTTCGTTGCCGTTCTCTTGCAGGACTTGGTTGCATCGGCGTCTGTGGAGAAGGTAGAGCTTTTCGATACGTTCCTCAACGAGTCGTTGTTGAAAGCATCGCCGCAGCTATTGGAGGAATTGCCGCCTGCAACCCTCGACCAGCTCGCGTATATCACGGCGTCGTCGTCCAACTTGCAAACTGCAAACAAGGCGTTGGCGTTGTTGTGCCAAAACTACAGATTGGTTGCTGCACCAGCCACGTTTGACCTTTTCGTGGCCAGGTACTCCAAGCTAGCCAACCAGCAGAATTTCTCCAGAGAGCAGGTGTTGAGGGACCTCTCGCCGTTGAAGCCGGTGTTTTTCCACTATGGGTTGTCGCCCAATTCGCTCAAGCTTCTTTTGCATCACGTGGTGGACTCCGTTTTCGAGTTGTCTCACTTGGTTCAGCTAGTACGTGAAAAATCACCACGGCTTTTCGCGCAATTTGGCGGCGATTTGCTTGACAGACTCGACCAGCTTCAGCGGAAAACCGGCCACTCAGAATTGGTTAAGCGCGTGCAGCGAGCTAACCTCGAGAGGGAAATTTCCCAGCGGAACTCAACTGGAAATTAATTACAGTTCTCAGAATCTCAAGGACGGCGACAGTTCAGTGAACTCTGATTTGGTGAGCTTTTCGCGTTAGCTGTGGACTGCGTTAACCGTGGGACTAACTATGGGGCTATGTGGGCGCGAAAATCTTCAAGGGTCCACTTCGCGCTGTTCACGTTCACTCGAAAGATTAGCAAGATTATGCTATCGATTTGCACATTTTCCCCACTATCGGCGTGATTTCTTCTCGCCGAGCTCCGAGATCGCCGAGGTGGCCAGGATAACTGTCAACTCCTGGGTTTTCCTGTACATTCGGTTTAGCCACAGTGTGGCTGCAAAATTGCGAATCGTGGGCGCATGCCCATAAATAGGGAAGGCGATCTCCAATTGCCATTGCCAGGAAGTTCAATTGCAATCCAATTATACATCATGGTCACGTACTGGAAACCTAGCGGCTCAGAATTGGACGATCCCAGAGTCGTAGAGCAGCTCAAGAAAGTCGGCAATAGCGGCCGCTACTTAAGCGAGGAGCAGCTCGAACAAGAGTTAAAGGTCATCAAGTACCCGGAATACTTATACAAGGCAAGGACCGAGGACGCCGGCGTTTACAACAACCACGAAAACCCAGACCACGTGAAGAATGATAAAGGCCATTTGGGCGATCCACAATATAAGAATTTGTTCAAACCGGGAACGAAAGTCGACAAGTTCGATATCTCGCCCAACTACGGCACAGAGATCGATGGTATCCAGCTCAGCGAGTTGGATGATGCGGGAAAAAACGATTTGGCTTTGTTCTTGGAAAACAGGGGCCTCGCTGTGTTTCGCAACCAGGATTTCAGAGACAAGGGCCCCAAGTTTGTCCGGGACTTTGGCCGCTACTTCGGGCCGTTGCACATCCACCCAGTCAGCTATTCAGCTAAGGACTACCCTGAAATTTTTGTCACCATCAGGAAAGAGGGCGACGAGTCGCGTTACGAGAGCGAGTTCAAGAACAAAACTGGCGGGTTCCAGTGGCACTCGGACGTCAGTTTCGAGCACTACCCGGCGTCGTTCTCGTTCTTTGTTGCGTTGGAGGCTCCACCTTCCGGCGGTGATACTGTTTTCGTGGACTTGAGAGAGGCATACCGCCGGTTATCTCCGCAATTGCAGAAGTTTTTCGAGACGCTCACGGTGATCCACTCTAACCATTACCAACGGAAAATTGCCGACGTGTACGGCCACCCATCGAGAATTAAAGAGGTGTCGTATGCTGAGCACCCATTGGTGAGAACTCATCCTGTCACGGGCGAAAAGAGCATCTTCTACTCGCGTGGCTTCATTCAGAAAATCAAAGGCGTGAAGTCCTCGGAGTCGGACTTCATCTTGAACTTCTTGGAGGACCACTGTCTCAATAACCCAGAGTTCCAGATTCGTGCTACTCATCGTG
This sequence comes from Sungouiella blattae, assembly GCA_003706955.3. Lineage (NCBI taxonomy): Eukaryota > Fungi > Ascomycota > Pichiomycetes > Serinales > Metschnikowiaceae > Sungouiella > Sungouiella blattae. The sequence goes on along the minus strand of PPMS03000001.1, from coordinate 122,654 downwards.
GCACCGACTCCAGAACGGTGTTTGTATGGGATAACCGGTTCTCTGTCCACACGGCGGTGGCTGACTTCCTTCAACACAAAACTGGGCCCAGACACCACTTCCGTCTTACTGTTTTGGGAGAGAAGCCATATTTGGAGAAGGAAGAGGAACAGGAGAGAAGTGCTTCTCCTCCGCAGACCCGTCCGCAGGCTTATTGAATGCTTACTAAGACGTTTCCCAAAGTTCTTCATGCGTTTAAGTATAATTGAAAATTACCTATATTAAGTGGGGCAGCAACCAGCGCCGCGCCGAGTAACCTGTAAAGTGATCTCCTGGTCTCATTCTTTGTCATGTCTTGTTTCTTAGTCGCATTCTGTTTGAGCTGCCGTTCCTTATTCCCTTCCTCTTCGCATTTCGGTCAATTCTATCCCCTCACCCAAATCTTCCGAGCTCCGCCCCACATCGTGATATCTTCCAGGCTGCAAAACTTGCACGTCCGGGCTGTGTCTGTCTGGTCCGTTTTTTGCGCTGTAGAAACCGTTGGTATACACGTAAAACCCATCATCAGATGCCGCGTCGTCGACCCACCTGGGTACGTGTCTTCCTTTCATCTCGTCCGCAGGGTAGCTCTCTTCTTCCAAATGGCGCCGAGATGAGATCGACCGCTTCATGATACACGCAAGCGACGCTATAAGCGCCATCAACAGGATCGGGAGAAGTTGGATCCAGCCCATGAAACTGAGCCGCGGTATAAACAATAGGATATCGGCGAGAAACGCCAACAACGTCAGCAAAAATGAAAAAAGCGAGAACACAAGCATCCACTCGAGATACCGCGTGATGTCTTTGCGTCTGGGGCGAGCTTTCGTCTCGGCGTCGACTGGCCTGCGCTTCTTGAGAAACTTCAAGAGCAGGGAGTCCGGGTGCTTCTCGTGCAAAAACAACACAAGCAACAACAACACAGACTCCAACATAAGCGCGCTAGTGAAGCAAAACGCCACGATGTGCACCACTAGTAGCTTGGAGATCGAGTGGGTAGCATCTGAAGGGAGCTCGATATCAGCAAAGCCATCGTTGCTGACGGTATCGCCAGAGATCACGTAATAAAACAGATCTGTATTTGGGTACCCGATGGCGGCGTCTGAGCACGTGTTTCGGGCCACGTCGCAAACGCCAAACACGCCAAATGTGTAGTTGTTGTAGTGGGAGAAGTTGAGGCCGTAGTTGATCAGCGCACCCGTGATGGGTACTGAAATCAACGGTAGGAACTGGATGGCCCACGATATTAGGCTTAGGCAGCCGATGAACACGATCCCCGAGTGCATGAGGAGGTTTTTCGAAGCAGATACCTTTAGGGTAGATATGGAGTAGTTTCGCTAGGAAGGGTGACTTGAAGATGCTTGGAAGCACTGCATGTAATGGTATAACACCAGAGGCAGCGGTACTGCATACGCGAGCAGCTGCCAACGGCACCCCATACTCTTGCCCCACAGACCCGATTCACTATTTGCAGTTTCCTACTACTTTTTTTTTTCTTGCCTCTGCAGCCGCTTTGGATCTCATCTGCTTTGGATCTCATCGGCTGGTTCGTTTCATTTGTCGATTCCATCTTTGCTTGTACCAGCTCCACCCAATACCTGTCCAGGCTGTGCTTCACACGACTGGCGATATTCATGAAGCCAGCCTCAAGAGTGCTTGCGCTACTATCGCTCGTGGCTATTTTGTTGTCGATTATTGCATCCGGTTCTACCCGTCCACTGTTGTTGCTGCGTGTTTTTAGTGTGTTTTCCCGAAATCTCCCCGGCATGACTTCCCTTCCTCACCCATACTACAAGGAATTGGAGGTGGCCACTTTGGCGGTTAAAAGAGCGTCTGTGCTCACGAAAAAGCTCAGCGATTCCATTGCTGCCACCCAGAAATCTGGAACCCAAATCAAAGACGATAAGTCGCCGGTGACTGTCGGAGACTACGCGTCGCAGGCGCTTATCAACCATGCCATCAAGTTAAACTTCCCCGATCACGACATTGTGGGCGAGGAAGATTCCGAGCTGTTGCAGGACGGATCTGACCAGGCCAAACAGCTCAGCAGCAAGATTTTGGAGATCCTTGCCGACGTCCAGCGTGAAACATCGCTGTCGGATGCCACGTTGGGAACTCTCACTGACTTGAAATCCGTATACGAGAGCATTGACTTGGGCAACTACGAAGGAGGCTCCAAGGGCCGGTTCTGGGCGTTGGATCCGATTGACGGAACCAAGGGTTTCTTGAGAGGCGACCAGTTTGCAGTTTGTCTTGCCTTGATTGAGGATGGAGAAGTTGTGTTGGGCGTGATTGGATGCCCCAACTTGGCCGAGAACATTGTCTCCAACGAGGAGCAGACAGGAACGAGAGGGGGTTTGTTTTCGGCTGTGAAAGGTGTTGGTTCGTTTTACACGCCGTTGTTCGAAGATGACAAGTTTGTTCCTTTGAAAGACCAGCAACGTATCAAGATGACTCAGGAGACCTCGCCTTCAAAATTGAAGGTGGCCGAGGGTGTTGAGAAGGGACACTCCTCGCACTCCACACAGAGCCAGATCAAGAGAATCTTGGGCTTCAATGACGAGACTGTGGCTAAACAAACGGTCAATTTGGATTCTCAGGTGAAATACTGTGTTTTGGCCAAGGGCCAGGCAGACATCTACTTGCGGTTGCCCATCAGCGACACTTACAGAGAAAAAATCTGGGACCACGCTGCGGGAAACATTTTGATCTACGAGAGTGGTGGCCAAGTTGGCGATATCACCGGTGCACCCTTGGATTTTGGCAAGGGCAGATATTTGCAATCCAAAGGTGTTATTGCTGCCAACAAAAACGTGTTTGACAAGGTCATTGATGCTGTGGGTACCGTGTTGAGTCAGTAGCCTCGAGCGTATATACAAGTATTTGTCTGAATCGACATAAGTCAGTGAACATCACTCGGTGATGTCTACCACGTAGTAATTTTGCTTCCCGGTTCTGATGAGCAACAAGCGACCGTCAATCAAGTGGTTCTCCTTGTCGAACAACACAACGTCGTCGGGATCGATGAATTGGTCCCGGTCTATACCGATATAGACGCCTCCAGCCTTGATGAGGTTCTTCGTCTCGGACTTCGATTTCTCCAACACAGTGGAGAGCAAAGTGCTCATCTTAAGATCGCCCGCATCTGGGAACTGTGATAGGCTGATTCTTTGCATGATGCCCGATTTCTGAAGCTTCTGTATCAACTTGCTGGCGGTAATCTCGTCATCGAATGGCTGGTCTGGGGTAGGGAATAAGAAACTTGTGATGTATGCCATTTCATCGCCCACTCCAGGACCGTGGATCAAGTCGACTACCTCCCTGGCCAAAACTCGCTGGGCAATGCGAAGACCCGGGTCGGAGTTATGTTGAGGTAAGATAGTCCCATCGATAACGCTCAACGGCAAGAGCGTAAGCACTTTCAAGAGCTTTGCCACGATTTCGTCGGGGGAATTGATGAAAAACTGGAACATCTGGAACGGTGTGGTCAACTTCTCGCTGATGAAAACGGCGTTGCCAGCAGACTTGCCGAATTTCTGTCCACTGGGTGTAGTCAAGAGAGGCACGGTCATTCCGTACGCTGGAGCCTCAGTTTTCTCGGGTGAAACACCGCCAAAGTGCCTCTGGACACGCGAGATCAAGTCGGTTCCCGCTGTGATGTTCCCCCATTGGTCGTTCCCTCCGACCTGGACGTTGACTCCATGGGTCTTGAACAAGTGCCAGAAGTCGTATGCTTGGAGGATCTGGTAGGTGAACTCGTTGAATCCAATGCCCTGCTGCGACTCCAAACGCGACAGAATCGAGTCCCTTGCAAGCATTTGCGACACGCGGATGTGCTTGCCGTAGGTGGCCAAGAAGTCGAGAAGCTTGATGTCCTTCCACCAGCTGGCGTTGTTCACGCTGGTAATGGAGCCCAAGTGCTCGGAATCGGCGGTAGCCACTATGTTCCGCAGCCTTGCGTACTCAATGCCGTTTTCCAAGAAGCCCAGGATCTGTTTCTGGATGAGCTCGATGTTGGTTTCTCGTTGGGTCTGCTCCATCTCGTCTCTCTCGGTAGCCCGCCCACTAGGGTCCCCCACAGCTCCGGTGGCGCCTCCAACAAGACCAACGACATCGTGGCCCCTCAACGCAAAGTGAAGAAGCACCATTAGCGGCAACAAATTGCCCAAGTGTAGCGACTCGGCGGTTGGGTCTGCGCCACAGTACAACTTCAACTTCTGGGTTGATCCAGGCTCGGTGAGCTTGTACAAGTCATCTGAGGTGAGCAGCTCCACCAAATTCCGGTTGAGCAAGTGCGCCACGAGCGACCCTTCGAAGTCTTTCTCGACATGTTCGGCCAGGGTCAATTCGGCCACTGTGGGGACGATTTTGATGGTTTCGGGAGGTAATTCTGTCGTTGCAACGGCTGATTGCATTCTTACCGCTCCACGACGCCAGACGGCGCTACTCCTGCTTGATTTGGCGAGAGCACGGAGCATTTTTCCTGGGGTAGTTCGGTTAGGTGAAGTTGGAATATGCGCCTGGTGACAAGTGCAGGTCAGTGGGAGAATTGGCAGTTGGCAAAGGAAGAGGGACAAACAAGAAAATAGAGAGAAGAAAGCGAGGAGTTTCTGAAGTAAACAGAAAGCAGTGTATGTTGGTAAAGTGGTTCGAATTCTTTTTTTTTTTCTTTTTTGCGGTCCTTGTGGTGTTGTTCTGGTTTTGTCACCAGCGGTTCCATGTGCATAGAAAGTGAGAATCACCGTAGTACTGGCGTCCTTGACAAGAAATTTTTGTCTGGGACTCCCCTACAAATCATCACAATTCTTCAAGAAAGCTCTTCATAAAATATTTCTGATCATCCTCCCACCTGCTGCTCCAGAAAATTTCCCCGACTTCTCACTTCCTCACTTTCCAACCAAAACCTCAAATCCTCAGGACTGTATACTTTTCGCATCTCTTCGCAGGCATCTCCACACTCAAAACACCAAACATGCCACCTCCCGATTTGAACGGCGACTCGGGCTCCCGGAAGCGGAGAAGGAAGAGATCGGGAAAAAACGCATCTGCTCAGCAGCCGGTAGAGACAGGCGACGTTCAGACGCATCGCTCCAACAAGAAGATCAGGTTCGATGAGGAGCCAGAGGTGAACTCCGAAAAGAGCGCAGAGGGAAGGGTTGAGGAGACCTCGAGCGGTGTTTCTGAATCCACAGAGAAAGGTGAAACCCAAGAGAGTGCCAAAACCCAGCCAAAGAAAGCGGGAAACGCCAATCCTCCAGACGATGTTGCAGAGCCATCGCAGACTCCAGCCAAAACCGGCGAAGCGACCAAAACAGCCGACCCTCGCCAAACCGGCAACTCCGAGCCCTCCACGAAAAAACACAAGCCCAAAAAACCTCAGAAAGTGTTCTACGGCAGCGAGGACGACGAAGATGATGATGACGACTCGAGACTGGCGTTCAGTCTATCTACGCACAAGCTGAGACAGGCCATGGCGGAAAAAGCCCAGCAGTTGCTTGAGGTGCGTGAGCGTCTCCCGATCTACCAGCACAAGGACACCATCATCGACTACGTGCAGCGGAACCAGGTCAATGTGATCATCGGAGAAACCGGTTCGGGTAAGTCCACGCAGATCCCCCAGTTTCTCATCCCATACAACAAGAAGCGGATTGCCGTGACACAGCCTCGTCGTGTGGCTGCGGCATCGTTGGCAACGCGTGTCAGCGAGGAGTACGGAACGCCGTTGGGCCAGGAAGTGGGGTACCAGGTGAGATTCTCCAACATCACCAGCTCCCGAACGAAATTGAACTTTCTCACCGATGGTATGCTCATCCGAGACCTCATGCTCGACGAGACGTTAAGCAAGTACTCCACGGTGATCATTGACGAGGCGCACGAGCGGACGGTATTGACCGATCTCATCTTGGGGTTCTTGAAGCAGCTCATTCTCAGCAAAAAGCGGAAGGACCTCAAAATCATCATCATGTCGGCCACGTTGAACGCCGAACTCTTCAGCAAGTTCTTCGACAACGCACCCATCTTGTTTGTGGAGGGCAAGATGTACCCTGTTCTGAGACACTACTTGAGCGAGACCTCCGAGGACATCGTGGACACCGTTGTTCGTGCCATTGTGCAAATCAACTCTGCCGAGCAGGAGGGAGACATTCTCTGCTTTTTGCCTGGCCAGGAGGAGATCGACAACTGCGTCAACATTCTTACCACCGCTGCTCCACAGCTACCGAAAGAGGCTCCACTCATTGTGCCTCTCCCACTTTATGCCGCATTGTCGCCAGCACAGCAGTCGAAGATCTTCGAGTCGCTCTCGGGCCGGAAACGGAAGGTCATCTTGGCCACCAACATCGCCGAGACGTCCATCACCGTGAGCGGAGTCAAGTACGTGATTGACTCCGGGTTGCGCAAGGTGAAAGTGTGGAAGCACCAGTTGGGCCTCTCCACGTTGCTCACCACTCCCATTTCTCAGGCCTCGGCCAAGCAGAGAGCAGGAAGAGCAGGAAGAGAGAGCCCCGGCAAGGTGTTCCGTCTCTACTCGGAGAAACTATTCTTGTCCAAGCTCCCCAAGCAGCAGGAGTCCGAGATCATGCGTAATGACGTGATTCTCCCGATCTTGACCCTCAAGAAGTTGGGGGTGGACGATCTTCTCAACTGGACGTGGCTCGAGCACCCTGGCCATGACGCCATTATCAGCGCGTTGGGCACTTTGCATTCTTTGGGCGCGTTGGATAACTCGGGCAACATCACCTCGTTGGGTTACAAGATGGCGATCTTGCCGCTCCCACCGGCGCTTTCGGCCGTTTTGATCAGTGCGTTGGACTACGGCGTGTTGCAAGACGTGATCGACATTGCGTCGTGTCTCTCGGTGGATAACCTCATTCTCAACATTGGCGGCAACGGCGAGTTGCGTGACGAGATCAACCAAAAGAGAAGGCAGTACAGCCCGTTGGGGAACAAGCTGGGCGACTTGATTGCCCTCAAGGAGTACTTGTCGTACTTCAAGAGCTTGGACAACGCGAAGAACACCACCGAGTTGAAGTTGTGGTGCAAGGAGCTCTTTTTCAGCTACAAGGCGTTCAAGAACGTCTTGAGGGTCCGCAAGCAGTTGGTCGACTACATGACCTCGACCATCAAGCAGGACGACTCGATCTCGCAGAACGAGCGCGAGAAGCAGTTGAAAATCCTTAGAGCCCAGCTTGCCAAGCCGGATATCTCCGACGAGAGCGACGACGACGACGGATTTGCCACCTCTGACTTGAAGCAACTGTTGGACATCTCGCTGATCTTGAAGTCGTTCCTCAAAGGGTATGCCCTCAACACCGCGGTGGGGATGCCCGACCGGTCGTTCCGCACGTGCTCCACGGGCCAACTCATCAGCATTCACCCGTCGTCGAACTTGTTCGGCAAGCCAAACATGGACGCCATCATGTACATCGAGTATGTGTATACGGCCAAAGCATATGGCCGAAATTGTTCTGCCATAGAGCTTAGTTGGCTCCAGGAGGCCGCGCCTCAACTTCTTGGAAGCACGCGGCTCAGCATCAACGAGTAGGGGATGCAGATACTGGCAGTTCTGGCGGTTCTGGTGGTTGGTTGCATTTCAGTCGATGTGACCACCCATGGTCAGTACGCGGAAACCCATACATAGCAAACATACACAATCATAGACGAGCAGAACAAGTAGCGCAGACCCGCACACCGTTTTACTATTTTCTCCTTTATTCTCGGCGTCTTAGTTGTTTCTTCAATTTTTGCACCCAGGTGTACCCCAGACAAGCCCGGAGGTACGGGTGCAGCTTTGGCTCCACGCATCCTCACTTTTACCTCCCAAACCTCCTCCTCCACATCTAAATGGCCTATGACGACCCGCTCCCGATAATACAACCCACGGCGGATTTGGACGATGACGAAGACATCTCAGCAACCCTATATTTCTGGGGGTACGCTGTTTTGGCGATTTCGTGGACGCTCTTCATCATAACCTTCAACACGGTGTTTGGGTGCTGGAAGTACGTGATCGAGCCCCTTTCATGGGACGCCTCCACCCAGAAATACTACAACTTCATGTACCTGGTGTTCGACGTGATCGACGACTATGTTTTGAGCTTCTGGGGCGTGTATGTTGTGGCGTGGTGGTGGGCGCTTTACTCGTGGACGGGACTCAAGCTATTCAAGCAGTCAAAGGGCACCCAAATTTGAGTGCTAACGGCGGCTAATTGCCGTCCTCGCCCCTGGATTTTGTCCATTCGCCCTGGCCAGATTGGCGGCCCTTCGGAGCGCTTGATGTTTGCGTTGGCGCTGCTCTTTCTGTGATTGTTCCGTTGGCCTGGCCCTGCTTCAAAATCACCTCGTTATACAACTTGTGGTACTTGTCACGGTCGGAGATCGGCATGGGCTCGACGTTCTGGGCCCAGTACTTCGCCAAGATCGTGTTGTTGGCCCATTTGATGTACTTGGCCACTTTCTCCTCCGATGCCACCTCCAGTTTCGGGATTCGCTTGCCGTTGTCGCCAACATACTTGTCGCTCACATCCGCTATCCCGACATCGCCAATGGCAATGACCCAGCTCATCTTCTTGCCCCAATTGTCACAGTATAGTGTGGGTTCGTCGTACGCGTTTTCGCACGGATCTAGATGGATCCACCTTCGCTGGCTGGCGCTATAGTACTCGCACCAAACGTGGTCCTCGTGGTTCCAGAGATAACGCACATTTCCCGACGAGCCCAACACCGCTTTAAGCACAAGAATAAAGCAATTCACCCACTCGCCACACCTGCCTTTCCGCGTGTGTAGCAATTTTGTAGCGCTGTTGATGCGGGCAAACTCGACCCTGTTGTTGCAGGTTTTGCAGTGGTAGATTTCGATTCTGCTGATATCGTCCACATTGGGACTAGGCGGTCCAGACGCGGTCCGAAACTCAAGGTTGTCGCCGTCCAAACCACACTTGTCACACGGAGGTTTGTTGACCCATTGGAAGAAGTCGTTCTTGAAGTACTTGAGGGTCTCCAACACAACAAAGTCCTCGTATTCCAAGGACGAATCCGAGTTTGATGCCTCCCGTTCGTCGACACCAGCATAGATTTTGCCCAAATCAATACTGGCAAGCGCTTCGTCCAATGCTATGGGGTCACTATACCGGTGCATCAGGCTGCTTATCGAAGATATAGATTGCACCAAGCTGGCCTCTTTTGGGCCTATTCGGACAGGTTTTCTCGAGGATTTGACGGCTTTGGCCAACACATTCTGGGCGTAGTATGTGATGAGGCGATCGGCCAACTGACTGTAGTCTTCGTGGACACCCATAAAGTAAAAAGAAAGTGGAGCACTTGATTCACACTAGATCCAGGCAAAAAGATAACGACAACTGCAGGATTCGAACCTGCGCGGGCAAAGCCCAAAAGATTTCTAATCTTTCTCCTTAACCACTCGGACAAGTTGCCAGACGATGAGTTTTTCTATGTGAGGACCGCCCAGGTTCGGAAGAAGAAGAGAGGATTATGCCCTAACTTTGAGTTTCAATATTGGTATCGGTAATTCTAGAGACGAATATCTGATTTTTTGTGCGGCCTGCGCTGTTTCCAGTACATTAACGTCCAAAATAACGCCCCGTTCGGTCGCGTGGTTTGTTGCACGTGACCGTGTCCGCTACCACTACGCTAATTTCCACCAAACTACATCCGCCAGTATCTACTCAATTGCAAGCAAAAATGGCCAAGCACTCGCCGAAAAAGAAACGCACCGGTGCTATAAAAGCGCACCGTGCCGCCTCAGAGAAACCAGAGCCGCAAGACCCACCCGTGTCCACCCAACCCAAAACGCCTTTCTTGAACACCCCTTTGTATGATTTATTGCATGTTTTCGAAAGAGCCCCGGACCAATGGGCGGCTCGATACATTTTGATCCTAACGGCGATTATTTTGAGAAGCGCGGTTGGGTTGGGTTCGTATTCAGGCGAGAATCAGAAGCCTATCAACGGAGACTTTGAGGCGCAAAGACACTGGATGGAGATCACCATCCACTTGCCGCTCAAGAAGTGGTACTACTACGACTTGCAGTACTGGGGGTTGGACTACCCGCCACTAACCGCATACCACTCGTGGCTCCTCGGAAAATTCGGCTCGCTCATCAATTCCGACTGGTTCCAGTTGGACGTGTCGAGGGGGATCGAGAACCCTCAGATCAAGACCTTTATGCGATACTCGAGCTTGATCAGCGAGTTGATCATATACGTTCCGGCGATAATGCAGCTTACGTCGCTCTTGGGCGGGAAATCCACCAAGTTGGGCCGCATGCACCAGATCGTGGTGATTGCGTTGATCTTGTGCCAGCCGTCGCTTATTTTGATCGACCACGGCCATTTCCAGTACAATTCCGTGATGTTGGGGTTCTTTTTGTTCTCGGTGATCGAGTTGCTTAAGGGCAACTTGGCTCTAGCCTCGGTGTGGTTCATGAGTTCTGTTTTGTTCAAGCAGATGGCATTGTACTATAGCCCGTTCATTTTCTTTTTCATCTTGTCAAAGCTTTTCACGCCAAAGAAGACCCTATTTGCTACCCTCAAGACGTTCAATGTGGGCAAACTCATTCTCGTTGGGGCAACTGTGGTGATCACGACCGTGGTGATTCTTTCTCCGTTCATTTTGACAGCATCAACGACCTCAGAGGCAGTCAGCTTGATCCAACAGATTTTGATCAGAATGTTTCCTTTTGAAAGGGGCCTTTTCGAAGATAAGGTTGCCAACTTCTGGTGCACATCCAATGTGGTGGTCAAGTATAACCAGATCTTCACTAATGCTCAACTCAAAAATCTCTCGTTGATCTTCACAGTGGCGTCCATCTTGCCTCCAAGTTTGATGATCTTCTACAAAAACATTAAAAGGTCCAGCGTGCCATCAACTTCAGTGATTTATGGGTTCAGTGCATCTGCGTGGGGATTTTTCTTGTTTCTGTTCCAAGTGCATGAAAAATCTGTTTTGGTCCCATTGATTCCTACGACGTTCTTGCTTCTTTCAGCTGACCCTGATATCATTGCTATAATCCAGTGGATCAACAACATCAGCACTTTCAGTTTGTTCCCACTTCTCAAAAGAAATGGCTTGGTGTTGCAGTACACTGTGCTTTTCTTATTGATCAATTGGCTCATCAGCGGCTTCACGTTCAATCTTGAACAGAACTTGCTCTGGCCTCGCCAGCTGCTGATTTTTCACAAACTTATCATTGCCGGATCTTACCTTGCCGTGGTCGCTTTCCACATTGTTGAGTTCAAATTTGCACCTCCACCCCAATATCCTGACCTTTGGGTCATTGCAAACACTTCCATCTCATTCTGCTGCTTTGCGGTGTTCTACCTTTGGCTCATATACAAGATCTATCATCTTTAGCATGCGGGAAACGACACATTGGTTTTCATGTCGCGATAGCGGCCAAAAAGACCCCACTCAGTTTCCCATTGGTTTTCGTTGTCGTGAAAAATGGCTTTCCACGGCTCGTCGAATGCCTCATAGTAGTACCATGATTTGACTCCTGACAAATTCTTGGATACGTGACAAATCGAAGAGTGCAAGAATCTCTGGTATTCAACAGGGTCAGCAACGGAATCATGGTATTTACCGCCGGAATACGGCCACCCCACCTCAGAAATAACAATTGAAGAATTCCCTCTGTTGAGAGGGATGATTTCTGATGTGAGATAATCAGATGTCCACTGCGCAGCGTCTTCCGAGCTGAGACCAGTGAAAAACGGGAGCAAATTGACGCCTACCACGTCCAGACTGTTGAACAATTTCGCTGAGATCATTGAACCCATCTCGCTGGTTCCGACAGGTATATCGAGTTTCTTTGCAGCCAAAAACGCCTTCAAGTCGAGGATGTGATCAATAAGCTTGGACTCCGAGATGTCATTCCTGAAAAGCGCCTCATTGCCAACCATTACGCCTTCGAACAATTCTGGTGGGTACACGGAGAGCAACATTTTTGCCTCCTTAATTTGCGCTTCGTTAGCTTCCTCGCTATCGCTTATCCAGATCCCCATCATTAGAGTCATGTCCGAGTCCAACAGCTGGATTGCATCCAAGATGAACGCGGCCTGGTTGCACTGGGTGCCATAGATCCGAATCTTGCTCGTAATAGAAGAGAGAAGTGCCAAATCCAAAGTTGCGTCCTGAGCTGAGTATCCACAAGTGGGTTCCATGGTGTGTTTCGGTGAGTACACTATGCCGTCGAAAAGGGGAGCAGCTTTAAGATTCACATCTGGAGAAGCAAATGGGGCGATGCTTTTACCTGATTTACCACGAGCTTCGGCCAACAACTGGGATGCCAACTTCACCTGCTTTTCTGGACTGATTGTTGAAAAATAATTAGAGACAGCTAGGCGAGAGCCACGGACAGCGAAAAACACCGACAGAACAAGACAAACAATGATAGCCACAATGAGGGCCGAGCCAACACCTAACCACACTTTTCGTTTCGTATTGCGGGAAGGCAAACTGGGTTGTGGCGGTGTTCTCACTTCCGACTGGGTCATCCACTCTTTGAATTGAGACACGCTGTTCTTACTCGTCTCTTTGTGGATCAGCTCGGCTGATTTGGCCTGATGTTCCGATTGAGGCTTGCTGAGCGGCAGAATCTCGTCTAGCGGATGCAATGAAAGGGAATCTTTTGCGTCCTTGTTGTCAAATTCCGGCACTTCTTTCGGCTCGTCGAACTCGGACATTGCTAGCTGGCCATGTATCAGGCTTCTGCTTGAAAATGTTTTGTCTTGATCGGCGTTGAGGTTTTGCAATTCTTCTGCAGCTATTGAGTTTGGAAGGAACTTTTGCGCTTGTTCTTCACTGTTTGTGGCTGGAACTGAAAGTGCTCTAGCGAGCGGAGCACCAGCTACAAATCCCGACGACGGGTTCGACACGGCCACCGTGTATGCTCTTGCCTTTTCAAAGATGGTTGTTTTCGAATTTTCCAAGTCTGCTTCGGAAAGTGGCATTTTGGTTGCAAACGGAAATGGCGATTGGAGTATATGGGGAAGTGCGATCTGCAAAGTTGCGCGATCGCATTGAGAACAGATAAAAAGAAGCAGATAGGGAGTTCCAGACAGCGCCCCTGTTATACGTCATTCTGTAGAAAATGCAACATACAAGCAAAAGACTCTATTTTGTATATTGTGAATTTTTACCATATGGTCGACCTCGATGCATCAATAGGCACACCAATGAATCGACACCCCAATGACTCAGCAATTCATTGTATCAGCAGTTCAATGTATCAGCAGGTCGATGTATCAGCAGTTCAATGTATCAGCAGTTCAATGTATCAATGCACCAGCACATTAAAAGTGCACCAATGCATGAGCGCCTCAACACTCAAACCAACGGGGTCGTGATTCTTTTTCGTCTATCTCAACACTTGCAGCACGCGAAGCAGAGGTTGCCCACAAACAACGCAAACGAGCTCAAACAGCCCTCTCCAGACGAGGGACAGCATGCGTCACATGCGCCAAAACACGTCACAAAGTCCTGGCAGAACTCCGTGCACTCGTTGGTGTCTCGATGGTAACCCGACTGGGCATCGGAGGCAGTGTGAATAGTGTGGTCATCGCCATTTGGCGTTTGATCCATAGTTGTTGCCTGAGGCTCGGAAGTGATTGGAGTCTGGCCTGGGGCTTCGTTGGACACAAGCTGTTTGGGCTCAGTGAAGGAGCCCAACTCGGTGGACGATCTAGACATGGTAGGGGAAGTTGAGCTTGGAAGTCGACTAGTGATTCAGGGAGTCAGTAAGGGAGTCAGGGGGTCGGCAAGCCGCTAGTTAGCGAGAGAAAATTGCAGATCGAGCGTTTCCACACCAAATCGGCCGAGCAAGAAAATGCAGCAAACCAGCCAAAAGAAGTGAAGTGCGGTATGGGTGAGGTCGGGCATCGTGCAAAAACACCTGGATCGGTGCCCGGGCCCACAACACCTGCGTGCACCAGTGGAAAAACGGTGTACCTTAGAAATTCGAAGCAACAAAATTCGATAAAAAAAAATGGACAACCTTTTTCCCGAGAAGTTGGCGTTGCTCCGCCTATACTACCCCGAGTACCTGGAGATCGCTTTGGCCGAGTTGCTACGAGGTTGCAATGGCGATTTGGATGCAACGCGTGCACTCGTGGAGGGCCCGAAACCCATCAAGCGTCTGGGCCTCCACCAGGGGGTTTTGGGTCGGAATGTGAAAGCAAAAACGGCGGCCACAAAAGGAGAACAGCCAGGGGCAAACAAAACCCCTGTACCCGCCCGAGTGTCTCCAGTTGCCAAAGCCAGTTTGCTTGCACCCACTTTGGCGCCTGCCACAACCAGGAATGCGGGATCCACGCGTTCCAAAAGCGAAATCATCACCCTCAACACGCCCGAGGATGTCGAAACTCATTTGGGCCGTTACGCGCTGTTGCACCAGAACTTCTTCGCCAAAGAAATGGCGGGCAAGTTGCTTGACGATGTTTTGGCGCAGCGTCACCGCTACACGTGCCACGAGTTCCATCTTTTCGGCAACCAGTGCATGCTGAACCACGGGTTTGCAGCTTTTTGCAAGCCGGGCGCTGAGTATCCCGACCTCATCTACAACGGACTCAAGACACGTCGACCGGTGCCGTATTCGCCTGTTTTCAGCGAGGCGGCGAATCTCGTGGACGAGTACGTCAACACGGTGGTGATCCCCACCAACGAGCGGCTCCCGTTCCAAACAAAGCAAAAGTGGTCGGGCACCTACTGTGCGGTCAACTTCTACGAGAAGCTCAGCAACAACTTGGACTGGCACTCCGACCGTCTCTCGCACATTGGGCCCCATAGTTACATTGCGTCGGTTTCGCTCGGGTCCACGCGAGTTTTCCGGCTAAGAAGCAACAGGGTCAAGAACGCGCCCATCTACCAAATCCCGCTCACTCACAATAGCTTGCTTATAATGAAAGCAGGATGCCAGGAAGAGTACAAGCACTGCGTGAACGCCATGGGAAAGCCGTTGGAATTGCACCCGAAAATTGGAACCATGAGGTTTGGACTCACGTTTCGCCACTACGACCACGAGTTCTTGCAGCATGTGCCGAAATGCAAATGTGACATGAACATGACGCTCCGGAGATCTTATAAGACTCCAGCCACCAGAGGCCGCTATTTTTGGCTGTGCGAAAATATCTACCAGAACAAAGAGTGCGGCACATTTCACTGGGCAGACTTCGATAATGCAAAGGGCAACTACGTTTCGGAGAGCCCCGATAAGGCGTCCACATGGATTGCCGACGACGATAACCGGGAATAAAAATAGGATAGGATAGGAAATATATGGATAATACGGAATGGAAAGGAAAAGTATAGTTGATACGGAAGGGAAGCGAAAAAGTAAAGTGAATACGGAATGGAAAAAAATAACGACAACTGCAGGATTCGAACCTGCGCGGGCAAAGCCCAAAAGATTTCTAATCTTTCTCCTTAACCACTCGGACAAGTTGCCTTGAACGTTGATAGTTCTGGAGTCGTGCTTAGCCAAGAGTGCTAGCTAGTGATGGTGAAGAAATTTGAGTAATTGTAATTTTTTTTTCACAGAAATTCTTACAGACCATCTTCTGTATCTTGCTTCTAGTGCATTTTGGTCCTGACTTGCTGCATTGAAGCCAAAAAAAGCTCAAAAATCATTCACCCTTGTGACTCCAAGCACGTGATACACCACACTTATAGGGCGCTAGCTTTACAACTTCCTCCTCCCCATGGCGTTCCACTGCCAAAACTGCAAGGCTCCAATTGCCTTGGATGACTCCCTCAGAAATTTGTCAAAAGCGCAAACAAACTTCCTACTAAGAAAAACGGCCAAACCCAATCCAGACCCGCAGCTTTCTCCATCCAAATACATACCGAAAGACCGGCTAGAGCTCGCCAACCAAGTCATTCAGGATGATGACTCAGATGCCCTCATTTCGCAGGACTATTCAAAGCTTAGTGAGTCAATGCCCCACGACACACATACGTCGTATGTTTTCCTTTCCGACGCTGAAGATGTTGACGACTCTGGCAAAGATGAAGAAGACACTCACGAGAATGGCGACCTCCACAGCAACGAGCAGCTCCCTGATTTTTCGAAAATCAACTCTTTGAATCAGGTGTTCCAGATCTTGTCCACGAATGAGGACGTGAACCATCCAATGTGCGCAGAATGCTCGCATCTCCTCACCACAAACTATAAGCTCAAGTTTGACCAGAGCCAGCGGGAAAAAGAGTCGTATCTTGGGTTCTTGAAGAAGCTCAAACTGACAGAGGAATCTTTGACTGCCACTAATGGCGCTGCAGACGCTAAACTCAGCGAGTCTCATGCTGAATATCATCAGCTCAAGGCTTTGGAGGAAGAAAAGCTCAACGAGTTGCAAAAATTGGAAGACAAGTACGATGCACTTGCAAGCCAGTTAACCGAATTGAGTCAGGAGCTCCAGAACTTGAACTCGCACGAACTCACCGATATCATCAAGCTCCGAAACTCCCTCACTATGGAGTTGCAACTCAAGCAGAATAAGCTTGACCAGGCGAAAACGCTATACCAGAAACACCTCAACCACTTGGACCAACTTCGTGCTCTAAACATATACACGAAGCTTTTTCAAATTCTGTTTGACAAGGAAAACGATCACGCTAGGATCAACGGGTTCCGTTTGGGCCATAAAGTTGCGTGGCCAGAAATCAACGTTGCATTGGGCCAAGTGGTGCTTTTACTTTCTCTCCTTAAAAAGCGGTTTGAGGTTGACCTTGAGCCATACAAGTTGGTCCCGTTAGGCTCCAAATCGTACATCATCAAGCGCGGAACCTCCAGCAATGCTAATGGAGAAAGAACGAAAAGCAATTCTGTATTGCAGCTCTACTCGCTCAACGAGTTTACTTTGGGGAAGTTGTTCAACTTCAACAAGGTGGACGTGTCGATGATCGCGTTGCTCGAGATTATCTCCATCTTCGAAAAGAAGTTGGTGCTGCTTGACGAGGAGTTGGAGTTGCCGTATGAGATCTCACCAAAGCACGATATGATTGGTGGGAAAAGCATTAGGGTCACCTCGAATGGTGAGTGGACAGAATCATGTCGGTACCTCTTGATCAACTTGAACTGGATGCTTACTTATGCCAGCACGAGGTCGTGAGGAAATGCTGGTTTTGATTGATCAGATCAGTTAATGGAAGCAGTTCTACCTGGCGGGTCCAGTGAAGAAACAAAACCAACAGATCATGATGAATGCTTAATATGGGAAGCTAGCAAGTTGCAAAGTTCAATGGAGCCCCATCAAATTTCATGCAAGCTCCTTGTACTGAGTTGCTGGGGTGGTTTATCAAATGCCAGATGGTCGCGAATGGCTGCAACTACAACATAAACAACTACTTTTTTTTTTCTGACACCAATTCCGACCCCACCCTAGCAACTCATTGAAGACCTGAAATATCAAATAGATTAACCCTGAACAGCTCCGATAATAGTTTTGAAAGCCAATCCTGTACCATGTCCGAAGCATTTTGGGAAAACAAAGATTTTTTGCCCGAGTGGGCGCTTAGCCAGCGAGGTGAAACAACAACAGAACCCACTCAACTTGTTTTGCCGCCATCTTCGGAGGACTCACAAATGACCGCAATTAAAACGCGTGGCGGGCTACCCAGTTTTGAATCTGATGTGTTAACCGACGAGTCAAACCCGTTTGTCACATCGGACCCGGCGGTAGAAATGACAACAATCGAGGAACTAGCCGCGATAGCCGCCATTTCAGTACTAGTGGCACAAGAAGGAACAGCGGCATACGAGTCAAGGCAGATCCCCGGTGAAACAACTACCAAACAGGTAATCGCTCGCGAGTACTTGCAATTATCGCCGAAACACAGGACGCATACAGTGCACGGCAGCCACAAGCATGGCGCGCAAAAAATTCCAACGGGCAACGTACATCGCCTCCGCTACCGGAGAAACCTGCGATCTCGTGCAGGGTGTTGGACGTGTCGCCTTCGCCACAAAGCTTGCCCCGAAGATGGCCAGCCTTGTGGTACCTGTAAAAGATTGAACATTCCTTGCGATTATGCTACGCAACGTCCAGCCTACATGGGGGACCAGAAACTCGCAGCATCCCGCTTGAGATTCATCAAGGGTGCATGTCGGCGCAGGCGTGCGCGGCGGGGGCACAGATGAGGGATAGGTTCCGAATTGAGAAGTGAAGTTGGGGTTTGTATTCTACCAAGTGTCCTTGACTCTGACGTAATTACGTCAAGTTTGAAGGGAGAATTTGGATCTCACTAGCAGGAAGAAACTCCGGCGTTGAAATCCCGATTGTATGTCCTGCATGACGCGGCCGGCCGACAATTTCTCACTGTGCGCACCTGTTTATTCTCATACCATCCACCTGACTTCTCCCTTCACGAATGAAAACTCTGAGTTGGACCTCGCTTTTGGCCGTATACATCTGGGTAGGCATAGCCTCGGCATTCTATTTGCCTGGTGTTGCCCCTAAAAGCTACCAGCAGGGCGACCAGATCCAGTTGTTGGTGAATCACTTGACTCCTTCTTTACACCATGTTTCAAACAACCATGGCTCCACAAAGTCGAGAACTCCCATCTACTCGTATGACTATTACTACCCCAAGTTCCGCTTCTGCCGTCCTGCCGGAGAGCCCACCAAGCAGCTGGAGTCCTTGGGTGCCATTATCTTTGGTGACCGTATCTTCGACTCTCCTTTCGACATCAAAATGTTGGAGCTGAAAACATGCCAGGTTTTGTGCCAATCCAAGTACGAGAAGTCCGATGCTGCGTTTGTCAACAGAAACATCCGTGCCGGCTACTCCTATAATTGGATCATTGACGGGTTGCCAGCTGCAAAACGCGTGCAAGAGCAAAGAACTCACACAGAGTTCTACAGCTCGGGCTTTGCCATTGGTACCGTGGATGACGCCAATGAAGTCCACTTGTTTAACCACTTTATCATCAATGTTGAGTATCACAAGAGAAGTGAGAACGAGTACAGAGTTGTTGGAGTGGTCGTCGAAACTGCATCTCTCGACAGATCTAAGTTGGACACCAAGAAGGCCACTGAGGAGGAGTTATGTGACACTAAATTGAGTGCCGTCACCTTGACGAAAGACAAGGAGTCGAATGTTTTATTCACCTACTCTGTGAAGTTTGAGGAGTCCAAGACCGCTTGGGCTACCAGATGGGACAAGTACTTGCACGTGTACGATCCCAAGATCCAGTGGGTTTCTTTGATCAACTTCTCGTTGGTGGTCGTTATTTTGGGTGTGTTCATGGCCCACATTTTGGTCAGCACTTTGAAAAATGACATTGTGAAGTACAATGAAGTGAACTTGGATGAAGATGTTGCGTACGATGGAGGCTGGAAATTGGTCTACGGTGACGTTTTCCGGTCGCCACCTAACAGAATGCTTTTGTCTGTCCTTGTTGGAAGTGGCGCACAATTATTCTGCATGGTCCTCGTCACCATCGTGTTCGCCTTGTGCGGATTGTTGTCGCCATCGAACAGAGGTGCCTTGTCGACCTTCATGTTCATTCTCTTCATTTTCTTCAGTATTATTTCTGCATACGTCAGTGGATACCTCTACAGATTCTTTGGTGGAGAGAACTGGAAGGTGAACATGCTCTTGACACCCACGTTGGTTCCTGGATCCTTATTCTTGTTGTTCATTGTCATGAATTTCTTCTTAATCTCCGCAAACTCTTCCGGAGCAATTCCAGTCGGAACAATGGCTGCGATCATTGTCATTTGGTTCGCCATCTCATTCCCCTTGTCTATTGTGGGATCTTTGTGGCAATCCAAGAGATCTGTTCTTTCAGTTCCTGTGAGAACGAATCAAATTCCAAGACAAATTCCAACGCAGCCATTCAACTTGAGAACGATTCCGGTTATGTTGGGTATGGGACTTTTCCCATTCGGTTCCATTGCTGTTGAGTTGTATTTCATCTTCTCATCTCTTTGGTTCAACAGAATCTACTACATGTTTGGATTCTTGTTTTTCTGCTTCGTGTTAATGTGTTTGACAACAAGTTTGACCTCCATCTTGGCTATTTATTACACCTTATGCAGTGAGAATTACAAGTGGCACTGGAAGTCATTCTTCGTTGGAGGAAGTTGTGCCATCTACGTTTTCCTTCACGCATTGTTTTTCCTCAGCGGTGATGAGGGTCTCGAGGACTTCACATCCATTGTGCTTTATGTTGGCTACTCTGGTGTGATCTCCCTTTTGGTGTTCTTGGTGTGCGGCACTGTTGGCTTCTTGAGCAACATATTCTTTGTGAGAAAAATTTACTCTCAAATTAAAATTGATTAGTCGGTCATAGTTCATTAGCTATCATATACAGTTCTCAGATTGAACTTTCAATAAGAAACCACTATACATGAGTCAGTAGTTATCTGAGAAGGTCAATATCAGTACCAGCCATCAATATCTTCTCTGGACACAAACGAAGTAATGGTATTCATAAATTCTTGCTTCCATAACTCGAGATTCTTGCGCTTCTTTCCCATGGATGACTCTTCTGGAGAAGATGGAAGAGTACTGAAGTCCAATTTGTAAAGCTCCAACTTGTTGTATATCAAACTGATGCAAGTTGAGCCCAATCCGGTAGCTTCATGTGTTTCTAACGCAGACTGAGGAGTTGTGTTCCCATTTGATTTCGCTTGATTTCCAAATGCATTTCTCGTATTAGTGAGCGCATTCAAATTATTGTTGAGGTTACTCATTAAAAGATTGAAGGCAATGGATAAGTCGTTGTTGATCTTCACTGCCCTTGTTATTATTTCATTGTCACAGACATGTCCAAGGAGAGAGTCAATCAAGAGCTTGCACGCCTTAATTAATTTCAAAGATTGGCCATAGCTCATATTGAAATAAGGATTAATCAAGTCATACCTGACGGTTGCGGATGCAGATTTCATTTGGGAGTAAATGGTGGAAACGTAGTTGGCAAAGTTCAAAATGGACTGAGACAACTTCTTAATAAGCCTGCTGCTCTTGAACTGGTAGTCATAAAAATTTTCGTAAATTTCGTCCTCAGAGGTCCCCCTATTGTGAGAAACGCTCTTGAGGTGATTGCATGTTTCAATCAAGTAGTCGTAGAGCTCATACTTGTCCTTGATTAAATTGACAAAAAACAATGCAAAATTCAGGGTTGGGGAATAGGATGTGGGCGATACCGGTTGAACAGCCCACGATGGATTAAATCTCAGGACTGTTGATGTGGAAAAGATGACGTGACTTCTCAATTTCACCAACTCATTCAAGACGCTGGCGGCCTGGATGTTGCAATAGAACAGAGACGAGACTGAATGAGGGGGGAATAGTCTGCTTGCTGTCTGCCGAAGCATGTCAAAACTTCCCGGCATTTGTGGCTGGCAGCCGAAACTTAAGCTGTGGCAGTTGTCAATGATCGACAAGCAAAAGTAGAGGCGAGGCAAAAGAATCTGAATATCATCTGAGCTCAAGCTGCTGTTCCCCGATTTGCAAAGGTCGGCGTAATTTTCCATTATCTTAAAGTCGTTGAACACTGACGCGGCCATGGAAATGCCTAGCGAGTAGACATCGCCATTGATGAGAATGGTATAATTAATTAGCACGAGCGCCAGAAACAGAAGCACCAACAAGTCGTCCTTCGCCGCTAATCCATGATGGTTGAATGGATAGAGTGAGAGGAAATTGCGGAGCAAGTTGATCAGCGTATCCAATGGCACGAATGGGTAATGGATCAAGTTGTTGAGAGCCGTGCTGAATAATTGCACAATCTGTAGCGTAGGTCCGGGTTCAGACTGGAGCACCGACACCAAGCGTAGAATCAGTTGGTCGTTCATAGGTAAGATGGGGAAGTTTGTGTGGAACTTTTCGTAGTAGATTCGCAAATTTTGATCAACTGGATTGAGAGGCACTAGCGACACTTCGGTACCAGTTGACTGCACATGTATCTGCGGTTGATTAAGCGTTACCATCTGCGAAGGAAAGTAGAACGCTCCAGGCGATGGTGCTGGATGTGGGGGTCCATTGAGCAGGAGCTGCGTATTCATCCTTCCATTCAAACTCGACAGCACAGAGCTGACCGAGTTGCGAGGCAGGAGACTTGCTGAGTATGCGCGCAGACGCACAGAGTAGTAGTCGTCGTCCAGGTCCGAGGCGAGCAGATCCAGGTTGACCAGAACCAGCAGTTTCAATGACGGGAGCCGCAGCCTCGACCCAGTGGTCAGAATCGAGCTGACCGAGTCCACGGAGGAGCGTCGGCTGTTAATCCCCGACACGTTACCGGGCGACGACACCGTCAGTCCCACGCCACCCAGTGTTGGCATTTCGTAGGGCACTTTCCAGAGCGGGCCCTGGATTCGGGTATCCCGTTCCGGCATGGGCAGCTTCGTCAAAGCAGCGCCATTTGGACTGATCGGAGCGCTTCCCTTGGGTACAGACACGCTCAATTTCACCGGTTGTGTCAGTGGCTGGGGCCCTAGAAGGGGTGGGAGAATGATCGGCAGGGAGGCACCAGACTGCGGCACAAACGCCAAGCGGTGGAGCATGGGCTTCATCAGCGCTTGCAGCATGGGCAGCGGCGGTGTTGCCGTTGAGTTGGCGCTGGGCTTTGGGCCCGGAGCATCCACCAGTTTTGATCGCGGCCGGTTCAATTTAATTATCAGCGTATGGTGGCCCACGGGGTGCTGCGGCGTGTACGGATCGTCCATGCGGTCAGCAAGATCGCGGATGTAGCCCCTCGACGGCCCCCTTTTAAGGGGTGTTCGAGAAAACGTGCAAACATCGCCAGTTTTCGAGCAGTTGTTGCACACTTTTGTCACTTTCAGGAGGGTGGTCAGGTACTCGGCATCGCACCTGATTTTCTTGCGGCGGCACGAGTCACATGCACGCGACACCTTAGACCTTTTCCTGGGGATATCCTTTTTGTCTGGCGGGTCAGGGATCGACTCGGGTGAGTTCATGTTATGGGCGGCTAGTGGTGATTTCGAGGGCAGCTTTGGATTGGATTGTGGGGGTGGCGGAAAGATGAGGGGGAGCTGAGCTGGACTTGGATGAGTAGTGGATTCTTTGACCAAATCAGGAGAAGCTCACCAACTCACCAGCGGGAGGAAAAAAATTACCAGGAAAAGAGTTGGGCGGAATGAGTATGAACGGATTTTCATTTTCTCCGTGAATGCGCAGGTTCGAGTATATGCCGGAATCCACTGTCGTAAAACATGGGGGTGGGGTGGAGGGCCGGGGGAAGCGCTCTCACCGGGGTCGAGGTCACGTGCGCGCCGCCCCTACCGTTTTCTTGGAGTCAACGGCCAAAAAGTGGTGTCAAGTAATCTGTTATGAGCGGCAATAACATCAAATCACATATTTCATTACCGAACCCTCAGGGTTCTTTCAAGTTTAGTGATTTACATGGACAATCTGATAGTGGTCACCCGGGGTCCTGCACATTGGCGGTGTGCTTTGATGGGGCTTACTGGTGGCTCGAGCGGGTTAGGGATTGCGGAGAATTTTGAAAATTTCAACCGTAAGTGCATCGCCAGTATCAGAGAGTTTGCTCTACGAGTGTACTGCCTGAGATTCCACCCGATTTAGAAGATTTTCGGGATACTTGTTCGTAATTGTCGCACGGCATGACCTCACCCGGAAAAACCCCCGCTTGACGCCCGGCATATGCATCAAGGTTGAATGGAACAACTGGAGAGGAGCTGCACGCCATGTCTGTTTTGGCGAATGTGCAGGATGCGCTTGAAGTTCCGAATCTGGCATGCCAACGCAGTGGTGCTAGTAAATGGGGGGCCGCATGACGCTAACATCCCCCGGAAAAATTCGCCGCAACGATTGCGGTGGTGCTCGCCTGATGTAAAAGCTCATTGTTTTGGAACTACTAAGCCAAGGAGTTTTTTTCCATGTTCAGCAATAAGACCTCCCCGTTTGGTGGCTTACGGCACAAACATGAGCCCCTATGTGGGGACTAGCAGCCATGGCTCCACCGGAAAAGATGATCCGTTACCTGGCAATCTCGCAGTAGTGCAATTGCCGTGCGTAACGTCCCCGCACCCAATTGGCTGCTGACTCTGGTTTGGCTGCCATGATCTGTGCCGGTCAGCCTTAAATAGTTCCGGCCAATTATCACTTGTTCCGTTTAGTTTTTAGGATAGCGAATAGTTAGAACACGTTGTGCAAACGAGCCCTGCTGGTCAACAATCTGGAATGTTGCTAGCTGGGGCGTAAGTATCGGTCACCCACATGAAGAGATTGTGCCACTATTGCAATGTCAAGGATTTCATAGCACCTAAACTTCTTGGCCCCCAATCTGGAGCCGAATGTGGTGTTCTCGCAACATCCATCTCGGAACAACTCTCGGAAATGCTGGAACAATTATGATGGGCAAGTATGCACTCCACAGTTACCACAACTCCACCACGTATGTCGGGAAATTTTCCGGCAGCGTCCACGGTCACAAGTAGTTTTTGTTAATTTTTTTTTATCTCCCCCTTCTTACGGCTGTGGTTTGCAAGCACCGCAACACCCGTCTGGATTATATGCCGTACGGATCCGTTCACCAGATACGTGTGGAGAAGTACACCTCCACACTGCATGAGCACATCCCGCAAGTTCAGAAAGTACGCGTGTGTTCTTGTCATTCTAGGACTTGCGTACCTCAACTATGCGTCGTGCTATGTTGTGGGGCACAAAGAATTATACTTGCACCGCCTGAAACCAGCAGCGGTGGCGCTCTGGGTGGTGCTTGGCGTCATCGAAGCGTCACTTTTGTTCTACTGGATTCTCATGTTCCGAGGACCAGGAAGGGCGCCACAAATCTCGCCCATCAACATATACGGCAACGACTCGTCGCTCACGCCCGTGCCTCCTGCTTTTTTGTGTGATGAGCAAGGTTTCCCATACTGGTGCTCGCGATGCCAGTCGTTGAAACAAAACCGCCTGTTCCACCTGGGCGACACCGATTTCTGCGTGGCCAAGTTCGATCACTACTGTATCTGGGTGGGGAACGTCATTGGCCGCGACAACTACCTTGAATTCTTGCGGTTTGTTGAGTTTTTCGCCGCGTTCTTCGTGGTGGTCTTGTGCTATACTGCAGCCACAACACGGCTGGCATTGCATCGCTCCACCGACAACTTGCCGCACTATATTGTGTTGTATGTGTTGTCAGTGTTCTGGATCATCATGATCGTTGCGCTTTTCGTCATGCTGATGCTCGACATCTCCAAAAATAGAACCACTCTCGATGGACTCACGGTGCGACAGGCAAGAACACATAGTCGATACGAAGAAAGACTCCGCAAACGGAACGGCAACTCAAGATTCATGGGGCGTGTTCCACGGAAAGAATCGGGTGTTCGGTACGTGAATGTGGCCCACGGAGATACCAGGAAAGTGGTACCGTTCCATGTTCTGGACCCCGTATGGGATATGGGACTCAAAGCAAATTTGGTCAACTTGATATTCCGACAAAACAGAAGCGACATCTCCGTGGTCGGAAGTGTTTCAAATCTTCAGTTCTGGCAGGCGGTGTTCGTGTTGTTGGCACCGTACACGGAGATTTTCATCCGCACGCAAAATCCACAATCCTCCAACGTGTTTGGCGATGACTTCGGCCCGTCATTCATGGAAAGAGTCCACGAGAAAATCACCAACGGTCACTTCTCCCACGCATCATACCTTCAGCACAAGGTGAGCTCCACCAGCAGCTGAACCTCCAAATTCATCCAAGACAGAGTACGATCTCCCACTCGCGAATCAAATCCATGAACCCGTTGTACTCGCCTTCCATTCTTCGACTCCATGCCTCATAGAGGATCTGTTTGGCCCGCCAATAATTGTATTTTTTGAAACAGGCGAAATCCCAGAGCTTCTGGCACCGGGCTTGCAAATCTGAGCGACGAGGGAGATCAATGTCACATCCGCATACGAGCAACGGCCAGAAAGATGGCGAAAACCCAAGTCCTTCATCAACTTCGCCATTAAGTGCTAGCAACTTCTCCATCGCCGAGAAACATTTCTCGATGCATTCCTGGTACGTGCTGACGGGCACGATGGATATGAGCCTTTTATAGAATACCAACATTGCATTCTGGAAACTGGCCACGTAGTGGTAGAGTCCCTCGTGGAACTTCGAGATGAATCTTTTCGAAGTAACGTTCGTGGCTGGATCATGCTTGGTCTCATAAAGCTTCCAGTGATTTTCGACCTTCCAGCTCATGATCTTGTCCTCTATCTCAGCACACAATCTCGGGAAGTTCCGAGGCGTCACTCCCTTAGTTCGGAACACGTTCTTGTGGTTGGCCAACTGCGTGACTTCCTGAATAAGAACTAGAAAAGATTTGGGAAGCCCTAAACTGACATAGATGGAGTTGTCCTCTTTCACGGGGACTAACGGACCTGAATATTTTGGCGACTGTTTGCTACTCCGTTTGGATGCCGGCTGGTTTCTCAAGGGATTTTCATTCTTGTTGAAATGCACCGTGAATGAAAGTGGATGAGACTCGTTGGTCAGCGCTGCCACGCTAATATCCTCGCCGTCTGATTCTTTTGTAGCATCATCTTCAGAGTCAATATCGTCTCTCTCGTCGCTGCTGACATCCTTGGTAAGGTCGTAATTGTCATTGAGATCCAGGTATTTGAGGTTCTTCTCCTTCTCAGAAATGGAGAAATTGAAGTAATTGATGGCCTGAGTTGTCTCATAGAACAAATTTAAAATGTTGTAGACTTCCCGAAGGTACTTAGCAACTGGTGAATATGCGTGTTTTGGTTTCTGCTTGATGATAAAATCACCAATGGCGAAAAGAAGGTCGTAGTTCTCGAATACTCCGTAGGCGTTGTCGAGATGGATTTGTAGGATGAATGCAAGCAACAAGTACGTGTCGTATCCATCGTTATCCGAGAAATCGGCGTTATTGTCGTACTCGTCCAAGTGGTAGTTCAACATGTTGATTCCCAACTTCCGTAGCTGGATGCTTCGCCTTATTTCATCATCTAAAAGGTATGCATTGACGGCATTCACGTGCCTTCTCCCTCTAAGCAGCGATTTTTGGAAAGTGCTTGAGGCCAATGCCATACATAGTATGGCTAACTTGATATTGCGGATGAGTAATCCACGCAGCACCTCCACGGCGGTTTTACTGATGAAATGTGTCCGCCAATTCAGACTATTTGGGTAATCTTCACAAACGAGCTCGAAAATGACAGTTTTGAGGAGTGGCACCACCCATAAGTCCCATGGATTATTAGGATGGAGTACTCTGACAAAGGAGATCAGGGAAGAGTCCAAGTAAGACAGCGCTTCTGAAAGTAGCGGCTTTATGGTGGTGGTGCCACCATCGTTCGCGGCAAAGTACGACAGAAGTACTTTACTGTCTGGTCTCCACTCGTCAGACTCAATGTTAGGGAAAAACTTCGGGTACAAGATATGAAACATGCTCTGCTCGCTGAACTCAAAGCGTGGGCCCTTAA
Source organism: Sungouiella blattae (assembly GCA_003706955.3). Taxonomy (NCBI): domain Eukaryota; kingdom Fungi; phylum Ascomycota; class Pichiomycetes; order Serinales; family Metschnikowiaceae; genus Sungouiella; species Sungouiella blattae. Next base: position 95,192 of record PPMS03000001.1, on the reverse strand, counting down.
TTGCCAAAATGGTGAGCTTGGCCGAGTCTAATAGGTCAATGTGGACATATGCGTTGTCAGTCTCCGAGAAGATTGACGTTTCTGGCTCATCAGCGGCAGTCGGGAACTCCACTCCGACTGACGGGCTTGAATCTCGCGCTAATGGAGCGTTTGGCCTGGACTTTGAATATTTGCTTTGTTGGAATTGATTGAGGGACGTGTTCCTGCTGTTGGCTGGCGATACTGAGTGAACAACAGTAGGAGGCTCACCTTCATTCCTTTTAATGCCAGACTTGTGAGGACCTTCAACACTCGAGGAATCTTCAGGGGATGTGATCTCCTTGCCGGATTTCCCGACACAGTACACGCCGAACGGGCCCTCGAAGTACGACCCTTTTCTCAAAGTCTTCGACTCGTCGTCCACGTTCAGCACCACCGAGTTCAAGCGGTCAAAGTTGTCGAATTGCAGCAGTTTCGGGAACTTCATAAGGTCAACATTCCGCCGCAGCAGTCCACTATCTCGTTCCATCAGCGAGCCGTCCCTCACCATCGGCACTGACACCATCTGCCCGTTTCTGCCCAAAGTGACGCTATCGGCCCATGCCAAAATGATCAGGTACCCTTTGCACTCCAAGTTGGCCTTCTTGCACCGGAGACATATCGGACGCGTGGAGTCACACTTGATTTTCCGGAGGCGGCACGTCCAGCACCCGTCGAAGTTTCGTGAGCGTGGGGCCATTAGGGGATTGCTGGACGGAGGTGGTGGTTGTTGCGAGGCAGGTGCAGTCGGGATCTGGGGAAGCGATGCGTGCGAGTAGTGAGCGAGATGTGCGGGATTTCTTGGGCGGATCGTGGTCTATTTATGTTGCGACAGATGGAGTTTCTTTTTGTGTATTTGCAGCAGCGCTGGTCACGCTTTCTGGTGGTAGGTCACTGTTGATGCTTCGTTGTTTTCGGCTAGTTGGTACTGTTATCTTTTAGTCGCACTATGGCGGTTAAGTCCTTGGACCCCTATAAATAGTCTGACCCGAGATCAGACAAACGCCTTTAACGGAAATTTCTTGCAATTGAGTTCCAGTTATAAGTGGATCGTCACCTATTTCACTCGCTACAGCCCCGGTTGCACTAACCGCTGGTACTTGTTGGCCAGAAAAGCCGCACCAGGCCAATATCCCCATACAGTAACTCCATACACTATTTCCACACTCTATTTCCACACACTTCCAATCGCTGTTATTCAGAACTCATCGCCACCAGACAACCTCCATCTGACCAATGGACTCCAAATTACATTTGCAAGTGTCGGAGGAGTTCGACCCGGCAATCCCGCCCATTCTTCCGCACTCCAAAGTGTACCTCATTCAAGTTGGGTACAAGGTGTTTCGATTGAGCGGCGCCTCACTACTGTCGGATGCCCCGTCGTATTTCACCGCGTATTTCTCTCGGCCGGAGAACGCCGACTCCATCTTGTTCATTGACCGCAATCCAAATGTCTTTGAGCTCATCTACCACCATTTGCAGGGGTACCACATCAACATCGAGACAGACTACCAGTTTGTGCATTTGTGGCTGGACAGCTACTATTTCTGTTTGAAACGCCTCCAGAAGCTTCTTGACGAAGAAGATGTGTTTGCCTCCATCGGCGGGAAATCGTTTAAAATCCCAAGGGCATTGTTTGTCCGCACAGGAAACTATCCAAACTACTTCCTGATGAGCTACGACAGTCTTCTCACCGATAATCGCAAGATCATCGATGAGAGATCCATGATAAGGCCTCCACCCCAGCGGCCGGCTACAGCGGCTACACGTTCACCCATTTTGTTCGCAGAAATTATCGAGCTTCTACGTGGCAATCATAGCGTGATTGGCAACGACGAACACCGCAAGTTGTTGGTGAAGGAGTGCCGGTACTTCCGTCTTTTAGAGTTGGAACAGCGCCTTGTCAAGTACAAGTTGGTGTTCAATCCATTTCTGAAGCTGGTGGAGATCATGCTCAACGTGAACGATATCCTGAGCCGAGGCATAGTTAACGTCTCAACTGGAACCCAAGATGAGCGGTGTATCGAGTACGCACGGCCCAACATTTCCAATGAGCCACAAAGACCGTTACTTGTGCAACTAGAGTCAACGGCAGAATCAGAGGTGAGGCTCATTTTGAACAGATCTACCCAAATCACCACGCTATTCATCACCAACAAGCTAGCGCACACGTTCAACCAGGTATTCAAGAAAGTTTCGTCAGATTTGTACGACGACTCTGCGCCTAACAGAGTTGTGCTTTTGGCAGGGCTATCGCGGTCCAAAGTGGTTATGAACGGGCGAGAATTGAAGCTGGACTGGTTCGTTGATTTTTTCAGCCAAGCAACATCAGAGGAGCCTCTCGCAAAGAAACAGAAGTCAGACGCTTCAACACTGGAAGGCGACTATGTCGAGTTTCATCTCTCACGCTCCGTTTGGAGATTTCTCACTCGAGGTGACAAGGTCAGGCTTCATGCGGTGAATCTTGAGGGACACGCCGCCATTGAGTTCTATGCTGAAGGTGTTAATTTTCTATAAAGCACCTAAGTTCCAATATGACCCGTTCCTTTGAGTTCCTCACACTCTTTTCCATTTGAAACCAACAAGGAAGTACCTCGTCATGAACGCGGCGGTCCAACCGACAACAGAGAGACAAGTGACGAAGATCACCATGTGATCGTACCCTTGCAATGTTTTGCCGGAGCCAATAATGGCTCCTCCAATGGGCAATCCAGTGAGATTGAGAAAGCTGGTGACTATACTGGAAGTACCGTAACGGCTGGAGAACTCGGTAGTCTTAGAGATTTGCCCAACGCAAGAGGGACCAATTGGAATATTCGACCCCAGCGAAATCCCATATATTAACGAGAAAACCAATAACCCTGCGTACGTGTGAGACACCTGCGGGGGAATCCACAAAATCAAATACGAAAGCAAGCACGCCGAGGTAACTGTCAAAAGCACATTGAAACGGCCGTACCGGTCGGCCATCCAACCTCCACAGCTTCTTCCGATAATTGAAGTGGCATTCATGATCATGGTCAAGTTGGTTGACTGGTGGTAAGTGTAACCAGCAGCCACAGAGTACGACACGATATACGTCAAGGTGATGAGGAAAGTGAACGAACTGCACAGCAATGCGATCACCAACGAGGTGAAGGCCTTCTCCTTGAATGCTTTCAAGTTGATTTTGCCGAGAGTCTTCTGGTAGAAGGACATTTGCTCAGTTCCCGAATGAATCTCCTTGCGTCGGTCCGAGGTTAAAAGAAATGCTATCAGGAACAATGCAATGATGATAAATGCCAAAACCCGAATTGTCCAGCCAAACCCTATTTTGGGGAACAACGATCTCATCACAATTGGGAAGATGATTCCTCCAATTGCTCCTCCTGAAAAACCGATCCCCAAGCAGAAAGCTCGACGTTTTCGGAAGTAGTGGCCAATGATTCCAACGCACGATGCAAATATGAATGACAATCCAAGACCGGACACCAGACTGCTCAACAAGAACTGATAGAACTCTTTGCTCTCCGAGAGTGAAATGTAACCCAACGCAAAGAGCCCGATTCCAGTGGCTATGCAAACTTTGGAGCCGTAGCTCTCAAACAACGGAGCCACGAAGAGAATCATACCGAAGCAGAAGAAGTTCAACATGCTGAAAATCCACCCGATGGTGGATTGTGATTCGTTTGGAAGCACGTTCAGCGACACATACTCTTCAACTGCTCCATTGGAGTTCACGATACCCATACATCCTGTGAGACCAGCGAAAACACCTGCAAGGTTGACCCAGGCCTTGACACCTCCATCAGGAATGAACACACCGTCATCTTGATCAAGTGTGGACTCCACTTCTTTGGTAGACACTTTCTCCAAATCAACAGACTCGTCTGAGACCTCTTTATCTCGTTTGCAGTTTTCGGTTTCAGGCATTGCAAGTAGTTAGCAAATTAGTCATCTCCCGCTGACAAAATGCCTCCACATCTACCTAAAATTCCATGGTTGCATCACACGGATTGATGGTGCGAATGCTCCGCTCCCGGCATACGAACGGAATTTTCTGCAGCTTTGCCAGGGCCAGATAGGATGCCAATTGGAGAAGCAATTACAGGCGAAGTTATTTTTCATCAATTTGATCATGAAGTCACTAAGATTTAGTATTCTGGGGACTTTCATGGTGACTCACAAGTGGTGCTTGGGGCCACACGAAACAGCCGCACACTACTGGAAATCCTCCTCGTAAAAAAACCCGTTATTGTGCCTCACTTTATCCAAAATGGTCATCTCAGCCACACTGTCCGCCCAAGGAACTACCAGCGTCTGTTTTTCTCCCTTTTGTATGGCTCTCCCGATAGCAGCGGCCTGGAAGTAGAATCCAAGAGTGTCTGGAACATTGTTCTCGAACTTGCTCACATTCTGTTTGCCATCAACCTCAAGAGTGTACTCCCAAGTCCCTGGGAACCCCGCATGGCGTATACGAGCCGTTCCTTTAGTGCCCTCAATGACACAGTGTTCGTACTCGTGGGTGTCGCCGTAGAAACTGGCATAGAATTCTCCACGCTGCCCGTACTTGGGTAAGTCGAAACTGGCCGACGTGGAAAAGTCAACCCGGTCTTTCTCAACGCCTGTCACACTGTCCAACTTGACGTGCGATTGAGTCATCACCCACTCAGTCAAAGGGTCCAGCTTGGGGTCCAAGTACATACGAAGATATGTCAATGGATACACTCCAATGTCTAATGAGGCACCACCAGCAAGCTTGATGTTGACAAGTCGGTGATCTGGGCCGATATCGCCTTTGTCTTTAAGCAGAAACGAGTACTTGGCTGTCACTTTTTTAACGTCCCCAAGTACTTTTTCAGGCCCGTAGATTCGCTCGATCAAAGCTCTGTTCGCAGGGAAGAACCGCACCCAGAGCGCCTCCATGAAGAACACGTTTTTCTGCTTTGCAGCTTGCAAGATCTTCTCGAGTTGCTTGGCATTGACAGTGACAGGCTTCTCGCAGAGTACATGTTTGCCACCGTTGATTGCAGCGAGTACATTCTCCAAATGGTTGACATGTGGGGAGCCAACATAGACGATGTCCACCTCGGGGTTGGAGTAGACGTCGTCGTAAGCGGAAGCAATGATTGGAGGGTGCTCAATTGCCAACCTTGAGATCAATGGCTCGAGCGTCCCCTCCACAAACTTATTTGCCTTCTCAATGGATGAGGACCCCACTGCGGTCACCACATGGGCGATTCCAGTATCATTGAAGGGAGAAAACTTGAGCAATTCTGTTGAGAACGTTTCAGACACCCATCCCGTGCCAATCACACCCCAGCGAAGAGTAGACATTTCTTGTAATGGTAATCAATGTTAAATCAGTTGATTCCAAAAGTGGGGGATATCTCACAATGTGGGGGAGTCTTGTGTACCGTATTGGCTCGCGAGTGTCAGTGCCTAGTTCATGATAACATTCTAAACGTCAGCAATATGAGATGATTGTATTGCTTTGGTAATGCTGAGTTTCCCATCACAGCTCTTTTATCGCCAGTCATGATCAGAGTGTTGAGCCACCAAGTTGGGCATGCCCCAGCACTGGTAGCCGGACGTTCTGGCAACGTAGCACAAACCCTCGGTCTCTATCCCATCATAACCTTCGTTTCTTTGCCAGGTCGTTCCAACAATATATAGTGGTGGGAACACAATTCCCTGTTTGTATATCAAGGATTTGGCAAAGAGAATAGCTCCACCGACAGAGTCTAGTGGAACAATATGGTCAGGGCTCTTCAAGGCCTCGTTGCTTCCATCATTCTGGATTGCCACCTTGTGGTCTCCCAAATGAAACATGCGGCCAGTTTTGTCCTTTGGAATGAATTTGAACTTCTCCCACTGATTTTCATCCATGATTTTGAGCTGTCCTGGTGTGGGCACCCGACGCTGTCCTCGCCAGGAGTTCTTGTCGTAGTCCTTGTTATCTCCTCTTTCTATCCTTGGAACAACTATATCTTTGCCACTAGCCACAAATCGCTTCAACATATCGGGATGATCGAGCTTGATGACATCAGCGTCCATGAACAAGGTGTACTGCTCCATGTCGAGAGCGCTGATCAAGGCATAGTTTCTCGCACGGGCTATTAGCCGTCTGCGCTTTCTTTGAAGCTTTGCATTGTGCTCCAGAGAAGAAAATTCCGATCGGAGGAACTCCGCCTTGACGACCGATATCTTGCCGTATTCGACCAGAGTTTGTGAAGCAAAGAGATTTTCGATGAATGAATTCACGTGGTCGAAAAGTTCATTTGTACCGCAGAAGAATGCCAAGTTGATTTTGCTCTTGTCGTAATCTAGGCTGCCAATAACACCCATGAAATCCTGAAATGACCGCTCGTATCCGAACGACTTTTCGTTGCCAATCAGTGCCACCAATAACACTGTTTCTTCTTTCGGGCTGTTACCAGCTTTTGTGTTGGTGAAGATATTCTTCTGGCACCCATTGGCGTGGTCCGCGCTGGAAGTCTTGATGAACGTTTGCTTTTGATCTGTTTCAGTTATCTCCACCAAGAACTTGTCGACAGGGACGTATTCTGGCAATGGCGCTTTCTGGGGCACGAAGAGGTGATTTTGGGTTCCAACAATCCATAAAAGGAAGATCACCACAACTCCTGCCGCTGCAGCCCTCCCGAATTTTCGGCCCATTGTGGTTGTTTAGCTTGTCTTGTTGAGATGAGAATGCATAGACGCCTATAACCGAGAACCCCAGCCACCTTCCCAACGAACCTGGCGAGAATCTGAATACAGGAACTGGTGGATTCAAAGCGCCAGCAAGACGACCAAACTACTTAGTTCATTGCCTTCTATTGGTTTCTCCAATTTGCATTTGACTTGAATGCATTACTACTACGTTCGAGTGGTACGCGCTTAGAAGTGTGAGATAAACAACAAGAGAGAAGAAAAAGAGGCAGGACAGAAAAAGAATCAAAATTCAAACAGCGAACTCCCTTCTATATGAATCGCAAATGCTGCAAATAAATCTTGAGGCGGCTGCAGAAAACATATAAATAGGGATCTACTCCCTCTCGTCTGCAAACTAGCCTGTCCTGCTTACTGGCAGGAATGGTGCACCCGTACATCCCAACTCCAATTGTTCGTCGGAGATACCCAGCTAATCTACTCGCCAACTCCTCCAATCGTCACAATGGCAGTTACCGCATCGATCGTGACACTTTCGCTCCTTACTGTGGGGGGCTACCTCCTTTTCCAGGGTGAAGGAGAGCTGTTCAACGTGGGCGAGTTCCTAGAAACCACCTCTCCTTACATGTGGGCCAACTTGGGGATTGCCAGTTGTATTGGCTTCTCGGTTATTGGAGCAGCATGGGGCATTTTCGTCACAGGAACCTCCATTCTCGGTGCCGGTGTCAAGGCTCCAAGAATCACCACGAAAAACTTGATCTCCATTATTTTCTGTGAGGTTGTGGCAATTTATGGCTTGATCATGGCCATTGTGTTTTCTGCGAAGGTTACAAACGTTCCCGAAACTTCGTTATACACCAAGGAGAATTTGTATACTGGGTATGCATTGTTCTGGGCAGGTATGACTGTCGGGTTGTCCAACTTGTTGTGTGGTATTGCCGTTGGTGTCACCGGCTCCACCGCCGCCGTGAGTGACGCTGCTGACTCGTCGTTGTTCGTCAAGATTTTGGTGATTGAGATTTTCGCCTCTGTCTTGGGGTTGTTCGGTCTTATCATTGGCTTGATGATGGGCAGTAAAGCTCCTGAGTTCAAGTAGAGTGGCTGGACACTCGCAACTCCTTACATGCTACCTCAGCAACTGCACGGGTCGATGCTTGCAGAACCGCCACTACAATTTTCACGCACGCTGGCATCATTTAAACTATCTATCATAATGAACGCTAGTTTTCCACCTCCATGTAATCTGGCGACTTCTTCAAGATGACAATTCCCTCCAAGGTGTGGGATAGACTGATCCACTCCTCAGTGTTCTCCAACTCGGCTCTTTCTCCGTAGCCCAACAACACTGGTGTTGCTTGGGTCACCCACCCGGTGATAGTCTTTGGCTTACCTGCTTGTCCAACCACGTCAACAGCCTGACCAACTCTAACATTCACCTTGATTGGGTTCAAGTCTTCGTCAACAGTAACCAACATTCTGGGCTTCACTGCTGGAGTCAAGTAGTACAACATCTGGTGAGAAGTCTCGGTGGTCGAGTCGCTCAAGATGAACAGCTGTGGATCTAGCAATGCAACTGACACGGTCAACAAAGAAGCCAATGAGACTTTGTTCAAAATCGACCGCTCGGTGTTGAATGGCGTCAACGACAACGTGCCTTTACCCAAGTGCAAGATACCCTGGGCAATTCTCACCATGAACAACGAGTCTGGCGACTTCGAGTAGTACTGAGCCAACTGTCTCAACAACTGGCCCAATCTGGCGTTGTTAGTACCAGCACCAACCAAACCCATGGCGTAGATAGCGTTTTGCGTCACATCCAAGTCTGGATCGTGCGAGAAACGCGATAACGTGTCGAAAACCTTCATCTGTGGGTAAGAGGCAGAGACAAGACCCATAGCCAAAGGCACAGTTCTGCGAATCAATGGATTTCCATAGTGCATCAAGTGAGAGAAGTGGCGCAACACCATGTCCTGGCCAATATCTTCACCCATGGCAATACATGCAAGTCCCAAAACGGCGAATCCTTGGTATAATTCTTCCTCATCCTCGTCATCCTCCTCCTCGACAGTAGAGTCTGACGTTTTCACCTTGGTGTCGTCGCCGTTCTCTTCCTTGACTTCATCTTTCACTTCTTGTTTCACTTCTGCGTCCTCCATGTCTTCGTCCTTGACGTCGCCGGAGTCCTCGGTTTCTTTCTCTTGAGGCAACTGGTCCGCCTCGCTCTGCTCGAGTTTCTTTTCTTCCTCGGTGTTATCCTTGGGCTTGGCCGAGCACATCTGCAAAAGCGACTGGATCTGCAACACGTTACCAGTTCCAGCGTATGCACAGATGTTCGCCAACACTTTCAATGTCTTGTTGATTGGATGCTCAATAGCGTCAATGATGTCCAACACGTCCTCCACCATCTCGGTCTTGCCCATGTACAACAACCCAAGACCCAACGCCAAGAAACGAATGAACTTGTTGTTCAACTGCACAAAGTCACGCTCCAACAACGTTTGCAAAATGGTGGACGTGAGGTCACCGTGGCAAGTACCAACAAAGACATGACCAAGAGCCAAAGCTGCCAAACAGGAGATCTCCAAAGGAACATCTGTATCCGAGATCAATGGCATGAGCAATGCCAATACTTCCTCGTTCGCTGAGCCCGAAAACGCAATTCCAAGCCCGTTGATAGCGGACGCCTGCACCACTTTCTTCGGGTCGGTCACATACTCCTGCAACAACGCCAATGCGGCCTCTGCCTCGTCGTGGATGTTGGCCAGAACAATACCAGTACCCAAAAGAGCACCTGCCTTGATCTCGTCCTCGGAAGAATATGTATACTTGTCAAGAACCTGCAAACCGTCGTCGATGTTCCACTGGTAGAGAGAACCAATGGAAGCGGTGGCTGAGATCATTCCAGGGCCCTTGGTGCGGTAAATCCACGACTTGCTCTCGTCGTCGCCCAGTTGCAACACCAACTTGTCTGTTCCGTAACCCAAGTTGACGAATGCGTTGACGAACGAGGCAGCCAAGTTCTGCTTGGCTGAGTCGATGGACCCTGGGCCGTAAGTGTACTTGGAGTCCTCCAAGTGCGATTTGTAGATGTCTTCAGGCACCTTGGGGTCCAACAAGTTCAACTCCTTGACCAAGTAGCTGTAGAACTCTGGCAATTTGACATTGGAGATGGTCTCTTGCACCTCGTCGTTCTCTCCAGGGTACTTGAAGCGGTTGAACTGCAGGGACAAAATGAAACCCAACTGCTTGTGAATCAAAGCGTCGTCGGTCAGTTCGAACACTTGTCTGATCAATTCCTCGTTGTCCAACTTGATAGCCAACGTCAACGCTTGGGTCAACTGGCTGTGGGCCAAGTAGATGGAGAACGCGGTGTGCAAGAACGAGGTGTCATCTGGAGGCGCCAAAAGGGGCACGCAGCTCACCATGTACAAGCAAACACGGTTGTAGGTGGAGTCGTCCAAGTACTGGGGCAACTTCTCGATGCTCTCGATCTCCAACAACAAGTCGACGGCGTCGGCCTCGGCGTTGTGCTTCAAGAAGAAAGGAACAATCTGCTGCGACAAGTCGACGATGCGAGCAATGAAAACCTCGTCGGACCCAAGCTTCTCCTGGTACGACTCGCCAATCTCCAACGCCAAGTGGCGCACGTACTCGTGCCCCCAGTCGCCGATGGTGTCGTCGGAGGATAATAGCCGGTACTTCAACAGCTCCTTCTTACCCGCGTCCGAGTAAGTCATGGCCAACACCGAAAGCACGTCGGCAAGTTGCAGCAAAAGCTCAGTAGAGATCTTGGAGTTGGCCGCCCCCCACTTGTCGTACAATTCGGTCAACAACGGGTAGTGCGGTCTCAAGAACTTCAATGGCTTTGGAACGGCGGTCATGGACGTGGTGGACTCCTTGATGAACGTTTTCATTGTGTTCAACGCCGCCGAGTACGACGAGGGGTTTTGGTCGGGCTCGGCCAATTTCTCCACCAACAGCTCCAAGTCATCCTTCAATTTCTGGTCCTCTTCATTGAGCTCTTCCTCGGCGAGCTGCGGTTTCTTTTTTTCCGGCTCGCTGGCGGCCTCTTTCACTGGGGCCATGATGCGTTGGGATTGATGGTTGGGTTGATCGTCGAGGTTGTGGCAAACGAGTAAGTGTGTGCGCACGTGCTAACGGTCACGTGCAGAGGCGACTGGTAGGATTTGGGGAAATGCGTTCGAAGGGCGTAATGTACTGTGTGGAGTCAGTGTAGGGTCAGTGTTAGGTCAGCGTAGGGACTAGGTGTGTTTTTCTGGTTGTGGTTGGGTTTTTGGTTGCTTTGGATGTTTGTTGTGCATTAGTACCTTAGGCCCTCTAATGACTGGCACTCGGCATATATAGGTAAAAGCAAAAGGTCAGTTCAATAGGAAGATCCAGAAAGCTATGGTAGATTTCTATTGAACTGACTTGTTTTGAGTGGTCAAATCGGTTTCCTTTTCAACCCTTCTTCTTCAAACCGGGTATCGATCCGTTTTCTCTTTCAATTCTTTTTCATTTTCAACTCTTTTTCATTTTCAACTCTTTTTCATTTTCAATCCGTGTCTCGTGTGCCTTCACACATAGTTTTCTGGTTTCGCACCCAGTGCGCGACAAACACCAAACTTCACTAACTCAAGTGTCCAAAAAACCTCACCACACCCTGTTGGAATTTTCACTTGCTACAAAATCTCCCATTTCCACCACCGTGACTCTCCTATTGCGCCTTCTCCACTTTCTTCTCCCAAGGCACAGCCATCTCGACACGTCCGAAGCGTCTGTTTACCGCGCTTCCCAAAACGGAAGCGGTCTCGAATTGGCCCCACCACTTTAAGAACTCCACGCTACAGCAAGCGTAGGGGGATACTTGGAAAAAAAAAGCTACCCTTCAAAAAACCTCCAAAGCACGTCATGCCCCACCTCGATCTCTTGTTGATTTCTAGCCCCTTTCCCTCCTTTCACCCTACCTTCGCTGTGCTCACCTTAACCTCCATATAGCCTCCCACGCTACTCATACAAACCACCTCGAACCACCTTCTCTTCCCACTTTTGTGCCGTTGTTCCCCCTTGACCACCCTTTGCCACTCGTTCACGTCCAAACCACTTCAAATACCAATATTCCGTTCCAGCCGACCACTCATTCACCCACCCCTTTCCCCCACCATGGACAGAATCTTCTACAAGTCAGACACCGTCGACGCCTACACCGGGAACCCGATCTACGTGTTTGACACGTCGCATCTACCCCCCACGGATTCCATTGACTACGACTTGTTTGTTCCGACCATGATGAGGTCGCTTCCTAAACATCCGTACGTGGTGATCATGTTTAGCGGCGGGTTGAACAAGATCCTGTGGATCTGGGGCGTCAAGTTCCTCAAGAGCTTCCTAGCGGACTCCGGCGAACACGCCAACGTGGAGAATCTCCAGAAGGTGATTGCCGTGCACGAGAGCTGGTTCGTCAAGTCGATCACCCAGATCTTGACCAACTTCTCGTTTTCGAAAAACACCTTGGCCCGGCTCAACTCGCTCTTCGACTCGCGGAAACACGACAAGAACTTGCTTACCAGCTGCGACAGCCTCTCGGAGTTGTCGGGATACGTCGACATCACCCGCTTGAAGCTCTCGCTCAACATCTACAAGCACGACGCGGGGGTGACCATGACCCCAACCATCGACATGCAATTCCCCGTGGAACCCATCATTACTTCGGCGACAACCTACTCGGCACGCTCCGACCCCATTTTCTTCCACCACTTCTACCAGCTTTTCCACATTGTCGAGCTGTACGCACATAAGGTGGAGATGCTCTTCCACAAGCCGGGCAACAGATTGAACACAGACATCTTGTTCATGTGCATGTTGCGCAACCAGTTGCTCTGGATCAACGACTGGGACCTCTACTGCATTGCCTCGTGCTTCAAGAAGATCTTGTTGGAGGTTTCCCTCCCACTCTTGCCCGTGGACAAGATCACGTTGCCCATGCGAGACGACACCGACTACCTTGTGGTAGTACTCAACAACATTTTCGCATCGGGTGCCTCTACGGGCGCAGACACCGTTTTGTTCCAGGTTTTGGAGCTATGTCGGAAGATCGTCGACCACAACCAAACGACAAGACACACATACGTGACTATTCTGCGGAGCATGTGCCATGCCCTCACGCACGAGATCAACTCGCAGACTCACAAGGACCGCATCGCGGTTGGCGTTCGTTTCATCAAAAACTTGCTTGTCAACTGGCACGAGTTGCGTGTTTTGTACGCGAAGAGGTTCAGGTCGGTCTCTGCCATAATTAACGGTGAGGATTTACACGATGCCACCATTGACGAACTGTACAACATGTCGCATGATATTACTATCGATGGAATCGATTCTATCGAAGAAGAGAGCGGACCCAATTCCGACTTGTTGAGCAGCATCTCCGAGGAAGCGAACTCGGTTGAGTCCTCATACTGGCTGAGAAACACCTCGAGGGTCTCTGAAAACTCATCGAGACACTCTCTGGAGCTGGAAGTTTCACAAAAAGGGAAAAAGCGGGAGATTGAAAGAGCAGACGGCGCTGGTGGAAGGTGTCTAGAATCGCAGGGTCTTGACAAGCCCAGCTCGAAAGACATTGCGGAAACCCTAACAGAAATCTCTCTTAACGATCTGGCGGAGTCGCTTCCGCATAAAGGCACTGACAAGGTCAAAAATTCGACAAACAATTCTGACCCGGCAAGCACTCAGTCTCACACGAACAAATTTAACGTTTCGAAACAAAGCAGCGGGTCGAAATCAGCTCCGAAAAAACTTAACGACGTGTCCAACGTCCAGTTGCAATTCCCGCCGCAGAAATATAAGTTTGAACGGTCCGCTGACAAAAACGAGCAAATTGCCCCCGAACAAATTGCACAAGAGCAAATCCCGGTCTTCAAAAGACCAGTGGTGAGAGGACGCAAAGTCGGGGAGCTCACAAAACTCTTTGAGGAAAGGTTCCAGGCCATGGACTTACTCCGCACTATATAGTAGACAATCAATAAAAGGGTATAGGTTTGGAGAATGCTGGCACTATCTTGCTCAAGGTGAGCTCACGTTAAGACACCACTACAACTTCCACAGTCTTCTGTTTTTGTATTCCGTCCTTAGTGTACACTATGTTACATTACTCTCCGACCAAGCGGGAGTCGATGTTGTCGATTGACAAGTCGCCGTTGCCATTTCCGTGAGCCGCACTGGCCACTGCGGCAATCGCCGCTGCCGCCGTATTATCACCGTGCTCACTGTCGTGAAGTCCGTGCAACTGCTGCTGGTAGTGCTGCAACTGCTGCTCGTCAATGTGGCCGTGGTGGCCCAACGAGTGTGCATGACCCAAGTTGTGGTGGTGGGCCTCCGCCGCTTGCAATTGCCGCTGCAACTCGGCTTCTTGTCTCTGTCTCTCCAACTCGTAGTTCAAGACTTCATCATCGTGCTCGTCGTCATCGTCACCATCAATAACCTGGTGGTACAGCGCGGCGTTACGACGTCTCTTGACGCCGTTGGCTCCAACGCCAGCAGGTAAGTACTTGTTTTGCTTCTTCAACTTGCGCTTGTACCCACGAATCTCGTTGTAGATGTCCTCACGCTTAATGAGCACATCGGGGAACTGGTGCTTGATCTTCGCCTCGATGTGCAGAGGCTTAGTCCCCACCTTGTAGAGATCTAGAATCAACAAGTTCAATTCGTCCGACCTCTTGCGCAACATCGGATGATTCAGTAATGGGTCCAACTGCGGGTGGTTGTGCTCGTTGCACGTTGTGCGCAACAGCCAAATCAGGTTCAGCTTGCGGAAGCTCGCCGTCATGCTAAATGGGCACCGCAACTTCTTGGTGCGTGCATGAGGCTCTAGAACGTACGCCGTGCCCGTTTCATTAAGGCGCCGCTCGGCTTCTTCTTCTTCTTGTTGCTGGATGGTTTTCCCTTTTTTGTGACGATACCGTCCGCCAAGCTCACATGTATAGTAAATGGCTTTTTTGTTCAGGTGGGCAATAACAATGCCGAACCCGTTGTCGCGAGCAAACTCCAGGATAAACTCGTTGAGCTCGTCCCGGGTGTGGAACATCTGGTCCGGGAACGGACGCGTGATCAAGTTACCCTCATTTGTAATCGTGTTTTCCAGCACCGGGTATATTTTCAGCCGCGAGTCAATAATGGGCTCAGGGATCTGGATGTTGTATTCAGACTCGCCCACATCGTGCAAGTGTTGCTGATGGTGGTATAAGGCCTGAGCCTGAGCTTGAGCTTGAGCGGCTTGGGCGGCCTGGGCTGCTCTTTGCTCCTGCAGCGGTTGTTGTTGTTGTTGATGATTTTCGTGGTCTTTTTGCGATTCCAACTTGACTTGGTTGTCTTCGTCAAGCTGGTGGCCGTTGACCTGGTTCTTGACCGCTGTGAGCAACTGCTCGTCGATGTTTGTTGTGTAATCTTCTTCGTGGCTCATGTGCGAGAATGGGTGCAAAATATGGCAGGGGTCGTGTTGGGAAAGTAGTGTAAATGTGTTAAAATTTTGTTGCCTTGATGGGGAGGTGGGCACTACCCGTGCGTGCGGGGCTCAGTTTGGTCACGTGCGACAAGTGGCCACCTCGATTGCACTGGCGCTGGAACGAAGATGACGGGGTATTGTATCTCGGAATAAATTACTTGGGTATGGTAATTGTGTCTTTGCTGCTGTTTTCTTGATTTTCCTTGTTTTCTGCCATTTTTGGTGGCCGGTCTGAGTAGTGGATGTTGTTGACTAGGAGGCGGTGTGTGCAGTCCGCAAGTTCGCACTTTCCAGGTGAAGGACTGTGGCACTTGGCTGGTGAGAGCACCAAAAAGAAGGCAAGGAATAATGAGAGCCAGATTTGGAATGTTTGGGAAGACGAGCGATGTGTGATGGCACTCCGTCATTAGCGAGTGCAGAATCGGATGTGAACATTACCGAATCGAGATTAGTGGGGGTGATCTACGACGTGCGCATATATAAGATGTGAAGGTTAATTGATGTACACAGCATGCAAAAGCTCTCATCTCATTCACGCTTTCAATTCTTTCTGTTCTATTCTCTCTTCTCTGGTCAGTTCGACTCGGAATTGGTAACTAGAGTAGGTTTTCTTTTTTTTTTTCAGTCCTGAGAGCTGCCTCTTGGGAATTCCATGTATTGATATGGCCCTGCATGATCAGATTGCAGCCATTCACTGATCAAAACCATTGAGCACTGGTCAAAAGTAAACGAAAACAAATTATACGAGTTGAGTTCTCCGTGATCACTAGAACCCTTCAAAAAGTCGCAGGCGTTCACCTTAGCTGAAGCACAATTGTATTTCACTTGCCTCCAGCACCAGAATATCTCCAGCTGGACAGCCAAACGGTACGAGAGAAGCCAATAAACGGCTCAGACTCAACAATGATCTTCTTTTTTTCTCTAACTCTTCTCTCATTCTCTCGACTTTTGCATCCATTCTCTTCTTCGCTACTCTCCTCCTCGCTACTCTGTTCTTCCCTGCCTCTTCTCTATTTTCGTCCTCTATTTCCTCTCCAATGCCTGTGCCGCCCAGGTGGGCAACACAAACGCCGCCTCGTGAACCGCAGCATTGTAGTACTTGAACAATCTCTTCTCGTCACTCGCCGCAAGCGTTCTTACCGGCTTCCGCAAGTTCTTGCTTCCGTCACAGGTGGCCACTATAAGTCCAAGTTGGCCACTGGTATACGAGGGCATGTAGCACTGACAGTAGTCGACGTTGGCGAAAACCTTCGCCGCCTTGCCGACCAAGTCGCCCAAGTAGTCGATGTTCAACCAGATGTTCTCGCTGCTCTGCATGATGACTATGCCGTCGCTCTTGACGGCGTTCTTCAACAACTCAAAGTAGTTGACCTGGAAAAACTCCTCGGCCGGGCCCTCCGGGTCCGAAGAGTCGGTGATGATCACGTCAAACTTGTCGGCGTTTGGTCGCAGCCCCAAGTTCTGGAGGTACTTGAAGCCGTCGTCGATGACAATGTTGACGTTGGGGTGGTTGTGGTGCTTGGCCATCTCGGGCAAGTACTTCACGCTCAAGTCGATCACCAGCTGGTCGATTTCCACCATGGTGATGTCGTGCACGGCGCCGAGTTCCACGTGTTTCACCAACTCTCTCACCACTCCGCAGTCTCCTCCGCCAATCACCAACACTTTCTTTGGCGCCGGGTGGCTCATGATGGGCACGTGCGTGATCACCTCCTGGTAGGCAAACTCGTCCTTTTCCGTGCACTGGACGATGCCGTTGAGCACCAACACGTTGCCGAATGTGGCAGATTTGAAGATAAGAATGTCCTGGTACTGCGAGGTGGAGTGGTGCAAGATCTGGGAGATCTCAAGCCCGAAAGTTTGGCCGGGGAATGCGTCGTTGCTCAACTCGAGAAACCAGTACTTTCCGGAATGCTCCACCACCGACGGGTGGGAGAAAGTGGCCAAGTCGTAAGTCATTGGGGTTGGAGGAAGTGTGCGATGGGATTTTTCGCGAGGCAGAGGAAAAGAGAGAGCAGGAAGTGAGGCTGGGAACAGTCAGGAAAAGAAAACGGAGAAGTGAGAGAGGAAAAAAATAATAGGTTGGACATAATACGTGGGCTGTTCGGATGCCTTCTTCTTTGGCTTCATTACAACGCTTTTTTGTTTCAGTGTGTCAGGGTACTTTGTCCTTGAATGGGCCTGACCTGCAGCATAGAAGTGGCACTAGAGACCAGCGAAACATGAAAAGCTGGAGAGTTACTGGGGGTCACCCAATTGCCACCAAAGTGCGGGAGTGCAGTTTTGGGTGCCTTGCTCGAAACTTTAGTCACCAGAGAGATGAGGTGCATCGAGTTCGGGATGGGCTGAAGATGGCCGAATTGAGGCGAGACGACTATACGCACACAACGGAGAACGCTCGTTCTGATTCTATGGGGGCCGATCAGCAAGATTCACAAACTGCTTCAGCTTGCCTCTCTTTCTTGTCTTCTCTTTTCTCTTCTCCTCTTTCGCTCTTTTCCCTTTGTTCTCCCCCTGTTTCTTCTCTTTTCTCTGTTTCTTCTCTTTTCTCTGTTTCTTCTCTTTTCTCTGTTTCTTCTCTTCCTGCTACTGTTCTATACTACCTGACAGTACACACTGAATCCGATGAACAACTTCGCAAATAACACAGTCGAGGTTCCACATCCACGCCATCGCCAAAAATATCTTCCCCGGCCTGAAAGCAAAAAGTGAAGGTCCATGCGATCGGGCCGAACCACATCGGTATGCACGACCAAGATCCCGCACTCTGCATAAAATCACCGCCAGGAACCAAACGTCACACTAACTGCAAATAGAAATGATCCTGCAAAAGCTAAAAGAATATTAAGGAGGCCAAACCAAATAACAAATAATGTTGCAAATGAAAATTGAACCGTCCCAGGCATCCAAAACTTCCACACTTCCGCTGTTTCCTTGGCCGTTGGGCACTACCCCACAACCCCGCGACTCTATGTGGGTTGGGCCCACCCTGGTGTTTTTGGCTCGAACGGTCAATCTAAAAGCGGAAGCGGCATCGAGTGCCGGATGCCTCGCTTTTTAAATCCGCCACTCGGTCTGCTATCGTTTGACTGCTCATTTAGACTCCATTGGCATTTTTCGTGGTTGTTGTTTCCGTTCCATTGGTGCCTTTTTCTCCAGCATTTTTTCTGGTCACAGGTGGGGTGGTCTGCGCGAATCTGTCCATTAACAGCCACTTTGCAGCGAACTACTTGGGCATTCCCGCCTGAATACTACTTTCCTTCTCCAAGTGCATATTGCCCCCAATTGTACCGGTGTTCGTTTCCCGGCGCTGAGTTGACTTCGTCTCACTTCTAGACTTTACTTCGCTTCCCTCCAGAGCTTGCCTCGTTCCAGTGCTGCCTAATAATTCTCCCACTAAGGCATGTTCGTGTTCCCTGCGTTCGACAGTAACTACAAGACTCGAAAGCGAACGTTCCGCTGCTGCAAAAAATGCAGAAACAAGCGTATCCGCTGCATCATCCTGAACGCAGACTACGACGTCAACGGATGCGATAACTGCCGTGCCCACGGGTTCACGTGTGATTTGGCCACGCCTCTGGCAATCAAGAAGGAGTACGACGCAGAAAGTGCCACCTCCCAGATTCAGGGTCAAAACCTAAAAACTGAGCCTTCAGCGGGCAACCCCTACAATGGCGGAAACACCTACTCGGGCAGCTCCCAGCCCCGGGTTTCGCAGGCCCAAATCCAGGGCCAGATCAACGCCCTGATCGAAAACGCCGTGAGCAGCCCGTCGATCTTCTCGTCATTGTCGTTGCCCGAAATCACGAGGACCTCTTCGCAAAGTGACGACCCGCCTTTCAAGAATAACGACGTCAAGCCAGCGAACATGCCCCTATCGGCGGTAGACATCAATGCTGGACCCACACGGCCCTCCACATCCTTGAATCTCCCGACGGACGGCTATAACTCGGAGAACAAAGGCGTCACTTTCGACGGCGCGTCCAAAGCGTACCTGGCTGAGCAGTCCACCACGGATTCGTGGCAGTTCACGCCTCCGTTCCCGCCTACTGTACCGGTTGCACCATATGTGCCTTCCATCGAAAGCATAGACACCATCATCGACAAGATCGACTGGAGGTACCTCAAGAAACACTTTGACTTCAACACCACCATCCGGCAGCCACGCTTCTACTTTGCCAAGACGCTAAGTCGAAAAGAGAGCCCGTCGCTGCAAGTGGAAACGGTCACGGAAGTTTTGTCAAGGAAACACTCGACTAAAAGCAAGAAGCTCACTGCCCACAATGCCCTCCACTTCAAGTTTCTCTTGTCCATGCATGCCTTCACGTTGAACACCCCTGGGTTCTGCGACATCTCCGACACGGATCTCTTGCAATTGTTTGAGATTTACTTCTACAAAGTGAACTCGGTGTTTCCCATCGTGTTCGAAACAGAGTTCTGGGAGTTGTACAAGCGCAACAAGATCCCTACTACCATCGTCTACGCTATCGTTTTGGTCACTGCCCGCGACGAATTGGCTGAGCCTATCTTGGCCAGGTCTTTTGTCGACAACGGAGCAACGTTCCGAGAAAACCAAGTACGGTTTCTCACAGAGCTCGAGATGAAAATCAGGCAGGTTCTTATATTTTTGCCCGAGTTAGGTGATACCGAAAAGCTTGCAAGGTTAATCACACAGCTCCTTTTATCGTTGAACTTCAAGTTCAACAAGTTTGGCAATGAACAGAGCAGCCACGACCTAGTTGAGTGTATCAGTTACGCCTACTCGTTGCTAATCCACCAGGAGTTCTTCCATGTTCGCATAGCAAGAGAAGGGGCCCAAAAAAAATCGGCCTATCTCCGGCGTTTGTGGTGGGTAATTTTCATTTTTGACCGATTCAATGGTCTCATGAATGGTAAAGCCATGTTCATTAAAAGGCTCGATTTCAATATTGCTCGGCCCACGGATTTGCCACATCTTGACGAATTAGTTGGCATAGCGTATGCCCTTGAAGATACGTTAATTGCTGCCTTCAGACCACCAAGAATATCTGGTGACAAAGAGGTTATTGCGACCCAGGAAGCGTTGGAAGGAGACCCTGAGTTCCGCCCAGGGGATTTCATTGAGCAGGAAATGAAAATGATTGGTGAGCATGAAAAGCTCAAGGCGTCATTCGTTGAGTATCGCCGATACGAGGATCCTCTGAACGGCCACCTTCCAGGGATTCCCGTTGAGAGATACAGAGATCGCATGGTTTTGTTCCTTCTGAGAATTCTAAGTAATCAGATTGTACTCATACTTAGAACTGGGCAAGTGAAATACTCCGACGACACCCCCGACATGGACGAGTTCAGTCTTATTTTGAGTGAATCGTTTTTATCTTTGCTTGAGATGCTTAAAGACGGGAGAGGGTCCCAATTGGTCATGGAGATGCCACTTATCCCACTGATCATGTTGGTGGCGTTTTCTGTGCCGCTCACCACTAGACTACGCATTATCTCCAAATTGAAGAATATCGGCAACATGTTTGTCGACTTCAAAAAAGTGCAGAAAGTCGGCGAACTCTCCAAAATCTATCTTCGAGAATTGGAGAAATTTGCCGAGAAGTGGTGGTTTGTCAATGAGGTTGTATCTTCGATCAATACGCTCAACCTGAAGATGGACTTAAGCGACAAAACACAGCCACCAAAGAAAAGGAAGAAATCGATTCCAGACGAGCCCAAGGTGAAAAGAGAACGACTTTCAATCAACTCGTTAGTGACAGACGCGTCAGATGTTGAAACGGTGTTGCCTCCACTGCTCTCGATCACCTCTCCTGGATTCTACGATGAAGTCATCACCAAGGAGGAATCGGATGACGAAGACGAAGTAGAAAGCTCAGATGACGTTCCGGATACGCATTTGAATCCCGAAGAAGACTTGGTCAACATGAAAGTGCTCGTTCCTCCGTTGGTCCGCAACTTCTCCATGCCTTCGTTTGTCACGAAAGAGGACCTCGCATACAGAGCACAGGAGATCCGCAATTTGTCTACGAATTTTGATCTAGCAGGCGAGCAAACGCAAAACGGCCCTATTTTCAGCAGCAGGGAAAGTATGTCCAGCAATGAAGATGTGAATTTTGACGTGGGACAATTGGCCGAGTTGGTGACGAATGAGACGAGCTTTGTGCCCAGCATCATGGACTACTTCAACGAGCAGGAGCTTTCAATTTGAGTCTGTGTTAAGTCTAATGAAGCAAAGTTGAAAAAGAAAAAAAAAATGAAATAAAAAAATTGTAAGTACAACTCGAGTTAGTAACTTCAGGAGAGCTTTGAGCGAGTCCTTACTAACCCGGAACATCTGGAGTCCTAACTATGCACTGCACATGGGGCGCCTACACAATACAACTGGACTTGGCAAAAAAAAAAGTCGACAAAATTGCCTGGATTCAATTGCCCCAACTAAAGACTCACAGATAATTTCAATTCCAGCAGAATGAATTGATCACGCATTGGTCTTTCTGGTCGCTCACCACTCCCTCTAGAGTCACTCTAAATCGGGAGACGCGCGATCACGTGATGCTGAAGTGGACCAAGAAAAATTTCTAAAAAAAAGCAATTCTAGCCCTCTCGGCTAACACCTGCAATTGCAACAGTTTGTCTCGCAAAACCCCCTCTATTTCTTCTCAGACAATCGAAAACCGATATTCTTATTCTCCTAGCAGTGCTAACAATACCTTTTTTTTTTTTTTTCTCGCTCAGACGGCCCCCTCGGATATGTAACACCAGTGTGCATATTGCGCAGTGGGGCCTCCGTGCCTCCGCCAACAACGGTCGTGTCCGAACCACACGCTCGGTCATGGTCCCTATCTAGTACTAATAGCAAATCCCGCAAATTTCTCCTCAGCACTCGTCTAATCCTGGACACCACCAACTACCAACAACAAAAGCTATTTGCAAATTTGCCCATCACCACAGATTTCCAAGTCGACTGTCCCAGGCAAATTTCCTCCATCGAATTTAAGCGGCGCTTATTCCCTTCATTTTTTCTATAATTGTTCCCAGAAGGTCAACGCTAGCCGCCTCGGGCAAAAGTCCCCATCACGTCCATCCACGCAATATCGAGCCATCCATCATGTCTGATGCTTTCGCCCTCCTTCCATCGGGCCATAATAAGCTCCCTGTATGGTTTTCCCGTTTTCTCCAGCTCCCCATCGTGAGTCCCCTAGTTTGGCTAGTGGGTTTGATATTTGCAGCGCTCATTCCCGCTAAGTACGCCCAACTCCCTAAAAGTGAAGATGATCACGCTACAAACGAGGAGCAACGCTTGTTCCCCTCGATCGAAAAAGTCCACGATTCGTTTGCCACCGCGGTTTCTGACAAGCACCCACAAACCCCTCAACCTTGCTCCACAGGGTTGACCACGCGGTTGTTACCATTTAAGAATGCCAACGGTGAGATCGAGTGGGCTTTCACAGACGACTTGCCTGCGGGGTCCGAGTTGGATGCTTTCAAAGCCGCAGAGGTAATGAACATGAAGTTTGAAAAGAACAGCAGCATCTTGTCTCCTGTCACCTCCAACTCGTCGAATGACGACTCTTTGTTGTCCAACAAGAAGAATGCCTCGTCTTTGGCGCTGCCTCAGGTGAACACCCCATCGTCCACCTCATCCGAGGATGACAAGAAGGAAGATGGCGAAAACGCCGAGGGTTCCGAGTACCACCAGTGTCCTCACTGTGACTCCACATTCAAGATGAGAGGCTACTTGACTCGTCACTTGAAGAAACACGCTGCGGAAAAGGCTTACAGATGTCCTTTCCACAAGTCGTCCATCTACAAGGATGAGAATGACATCACACACAAGTGTCACCCCAGCGGTGGGTTTTCGAGAAGAGACACTTACAAAACCCATTTGAAGTCTAGGCATTTCCGTTATCCCGAAGGAGTCACCATCAAGGACCGTAACCTGTCTCCAGGTCACTGCTCCATGTGCGGAGAGTGGTTTGAGAACGGAGAGATTTGGTGCGAAATCCACGTCGAAGGTGGCGAGTGCAAATACTTGCCCGCGGGTTTCAAGGGAAAGTCGAGAATCAAAAACAGATTGAAGAAGCAGTTTAACAAAATGATGAAGGAGCAAAGACAGAAGGCAAAGGGTAAGGGCAAGGGCAAATTGGGAGCCGGAATGGATTATCAGCTGCCGATCTTATGCACGCCAAGCTCTGCCAACACTCCTATCCCAGGTTCCGCTTCATACGACTACAACCAGTCACCCACTTTGTCGGTAAGCTCGTCGATCGGCCACCAACAGATCCCCCACCAATCATTGCACGATAGCATTTACAAGCTGACGCCGCAACCCATCTTGCAAACACCACAACGCATTGAAGTACAAGAAGACTACGATGACGACTTTTGTCTCGATACGGACCAGTTGGGTGCATTCGCACAGAACCAGCCGTACCCCGTGTTTGAACAGGTAGCACCTTCGTTGAGAGCTCTCAACAGCTACAACGCTGGTGTTGCTCAGTATTCAAACTAGTGGTTTGCAAGAAAAAAAAAGTTGTGATTATTTCACGAGGGTTTGGTTTAGGTTATTGGCATATTTGGGTAATTGGAAAGTGTTTCGGCGAACCCCTGTGTTCGCCACGAGATAATATATTAGATATTGAGCTGTACACTGTAGCTAGCCGAAGATATCATCCATGGTGCTTTTCTTCTTCTTTTTCTTGTCCTTCTTCTCCTTCTTCTCTTTGTCCTTTGACTTCTTGTGCTTTTTCCTCGGCTGTTCACCGAATATGCTATCCATGTCGTCGAGTCCTGAAGAAAATAGTGGTTTCTTGATCTTCTGTGGTTCTTCTTTCTCTTTCTTCTCGTTTTCAGCTGGATTTCCAGTGGTTTCATGAACTAACTTGGGAATTTGGGCCTTCATCGGAACCTCCACTCCAAGGTCTATCTCCTCACCAATATCGTCGATGAAATCTTCCTTTCTTATGCTTTTCTGCTGTTTCTGGTGAGCAGAGAAGCCGCTCTTCTCGTTCACCCCGTCAATCTGCATCAAAACATCGAAGATGGCACTGATGCTCCCGACCAATGTGAACCCCAAGTTGATGAACTGGCCAAGGGCGATGATGGAGTGGAATTCGTACATGGCCTTCTGAAATAAACCTTTCCGCACCAAGTATCGAACCATTTCAACGGTCTGGTTCCTTATTTTCTCCCTCTGCTTGAGCAGTTTGGTCGACTCGATGGTGTGGATCTTGATGAGCACACTTCTCACCTTGCGATGCACCATGTTCAAGTACCTCCACCATACGGCCACGCGGTGCTGGTTATGGTTATGGACAAATATTAGGTGGAGCACCTGGAACTCATTTTCGAGTTTGGCGAGTTTTTCCGCCGGTAGAAGCTGGGACATGGAGAGGAAGGGTGGTTGTGGAGATGCAGATTGTATGGAGGACAGACGAAGATGGTCAACGGCACTCTGGACCATTGACATGGAAACGCTGCAAAAACAACAGGGCTAGTGTTGATTGACCATCGACAGAGCACCTATCGAGTTTTCAGTGTCTGCCGTTTCGGTGCTTCTGCTCGTTTTAACTCACTCCTTCAATACTCTTCTCACTTCCCGCAGGCAGACATAAGACCTGAGAACCAAGTGCATCCAATGTTTCAAAACACACGAGCAGTCGCCTTAAATCGCTGCCAATTCCCTTCAGAGTCGGCTTCCGATTTCCTCCAGCCGTAGCTTCTATTATTTTATTTTTTTCTTTCGCCCAGGCTTCCATCGCTCTACTCGCTTCTGCTTGCACCCTCCACTCCATGTCATCTCCATCGCACTGCGAAAAATTACCTCCCACATCTCACTTTCAACCTTCCCAAGTTACAACCACACATGGACTCCACCATCGAGCGGGCACGTGCGCTCCTCCAGAGCGGACAAGAGCAAAAAGCACTCGAGTTGTTGCTGCCGGCAGCGCAGGAAAACCCGGAAAACGTGCCTCTTCTCGAGATCTTGGGCCAAACATTGCTCGAGGTCAACGACGTCGAGTCTGCGTACTCCGTTTTGCAGAAGGCAGTGGCGTTGGACCCAGAGGCCAACTCGGGAGTGGACAAGTTCCTCTACTTGGGCCAGATCATCGGCGGGCAAGACGGATGTGACTTTTTGGACGTTGCATTGACCAGGTTGCAAGCGCAGTTGGAGAAGGTCGCCAACAACAGCCACGACGACCCGGTGTTGGTGGAATTGGCCAAGGTGTACCCAAGCTCCGAGTTGTTGGCGCAGTACCTAATAAAAAAATTGAACCAGGGCATTTTCGCCGAGATCGAGATCTGGATGACGGACTTGTGCATGGAGCCGGAAGCCGAATCTCAGTGCGACAAGTTGATCTCCCACTCGTTGGCGTTGGACGAAATGAACCCAGAAGCTCATTCCCTATTGGCGCTGATCCGTATCTCCCAGCAGAGAAATGACGACGCCCAGCAGGCGCTCCTCAAGTCGTGGGAGTTGTTCCAGGCCAAGAAACTCGACTTGGAGAAGAACCAGGCCGAAGGAGGCGAGGAGTTGTCGTTCGAGTACATCGAGTTGGTGCAGCCGTTGCTTGGGCTTGCCCGGTTTGCCATTGAGTTGGCCATGTACGACATTGGGCCTGCCATCTGTGGTAGTGTGGCTGACATCAACGACAACTGCTTGGACAGCTACTACTACGAGGCATTGAGCCACCTCTTGAAGGCAAAACTCGCATACCACCAGCAAAACCCTTCGGACGCAGATTACAGAGAGCTCGACACCCTGGCCATCTTGGCAAGTTCCGACTCTGACATCCAGACGGCACTTGCCGACGCCAAATCAGCGCTCACCCAAGGTTACCGTGTGATCAATAGTGCGGATGCCGAAGCGTCCGACCCTGATGTGGTGGACCAAGTCAACCAGATGTTGCAGGAGCTCGGTGGACCCGTCATGGCTGAGTTGATGCCAGAGAGAAGAAACGACGAAGAGGAAGACGGGTGGGAGGACGAGATTGCCTCTGATGAAGAGTAGGATACGTGACAGAACGTTTGAAGTTGGGCTTGAGGCTGAAAATCTGGTGATAGAACGTTCGAGGTTGATGTTGAAGTAATGTTGAGGCTGATCATTCAGCGGATTGATACTGAAACTCGATGTGGATGACGTAACATGACATTAGGTTTTTTTTTTTTTGAGATGAGGTGGTGGCATATATTCGTTCACAACGTGTTGATGACGTTCGGGACGTCTTTGAAGAACTCGTTGTCAAAGATATCCACATGCATGGACTCGAAGTACCGATCGTACTCGTTGCTGCCGGCACGGGCCAAATTCCAATTTGAGTACATGTCTGCACCAGTTGCTTCCGGTGGTGCATTAATGATATTCTGAATAGAAGGAATGGACGCACTCCGTGTGATGGCGACACTAGGCGAATTGTCTTTTGAGTCTTCCAGCTCTGCTGGCCGTTTTGGGTGAGCCCCCGAGGCTCTTTTCAGTTCCAATTTCGTAATAAAATCGTTGGTCAAGTTTGTCACCTCGCCAACAATCCACCACTTGGACTTGTAGTTTTCGAGCTCTGCGAGAAAGTCCTCGAATTGGTACCTTGGAACAACGTTCTCCAAGTCTGGGTTCAGGATGCCCGTCAAGATCTTCTTGGTACGCACTTTCAAGTAAGCTGTCATGGAAACAGAGAGCGCCCACGTAATAAGAGGAATGTTGATTTTTTGCTCCTCGTCAATGTGCCGCAAGTACCATAGCACGTTAGCTCCAGCCTGAAGCATTGCTTTTCGAGGTATCAGGTTATCAATCGCTGGATTTCTGAAGCGCAGTTTCTGCGAAATGATGATCACCAAGTTATTCACCACTCGCGTCATTAGCCTTAGAGCATTCGCCGTGTAAGTGGGCAAGTCCGTACTCATGTTGAGCGGGCGAGACAACAGTTCGAACCTTGGAGAGCACAGCGCAATCTCTTTAGCACAGTAGTCGAACTCCAGAATGCGGAATTCATCCAAGTTGAAGATCTCGGGCCGCGTAAGGCTGTCGTTGGTCAAAATCGCCAGTGGGATCTTGCTATAGGGCCTGTAAGCAGCCACCAACATGTTCTCGAATACACGGGCCAACTGCACCATGCGAAGCAAGTTGAGGTTCAGGTACGGCAAGTCCACGTCGGTGTCTTCCTGCTTGACGAACAAAACGCGGCAGTTGGTGATGGCGTTGAAGCGGTCAAACACAAAACAGCACCACCAGAGGTTGGTGGAGTACTCAATGCGTTCTTTCAACACAGACTCCTCCACGGGTTTCCGGTGGATTGCTAGCGAGGTTGCCAAGTTGAGTGCTGCCGTTAGATCGTGCGAACTCTGCTCACTCCCGAGTCGGTCGGCCCTATAGTGCATCAGGAGAAGCAAATGCACCACCAACTTGGTGAGCTTATCGATATCTCCTAACTGGGGAAGAATGAGGTTGATCTGGCGGATTTTCGTTTCCAAGTCATCCATGTAGTTGGCGAAATCCTCCGCGTACTCCTCACTGGTGTACTCGTGCAACAGCTTGTGGGCGCCATTCAACTGGTTCTTGCTTCGGAGGAAAACCTGGCGCAATATCGGCTCGGCCATGCTGTCTCGCAGCACCGCCAAAACTATGGCGTACATCATGCACGAGTTTGGTCGTTGGGCGTGGTAGTCGTCCCAGAACCTCTTTTCGTGGACGATCGGGAGCACCGAGTTGATCTTGAAGAAGTAGATCTGCAACAACGTGGTTGTTTCATGGTGGGTGAAGTCGAACTCGGGGCTCGCGAGCGTGAACGCATGGATGGAAAGCAAATACTTGTATGTTTTCCTGTTGACAATGTGGTTGAAGATCTTGCGGCCTCCAAACCCTTCCATCTGGTACGACGTGGACACTTTTGGGTTGAGACTGACAAAAACACCGGAAGGGTGCCACATGGAGCTGTCGTCGGCATTGGCGTTGCTGATGAGCGCCACCGGATGCTCGTTGTACACAAACTGGTACGCCAGGTCCGAGTTGAGTGCCGCAGTGTTGAAGTTGAACTTCTGGCGCAAGTAATGGATGGTCACGTCCTTCATGTCGTCGGGAGCTAGGGCATTGGGGCTGGCGGATTCGAGTGGGCTCTCTGTTAGAGGCGACTCGACCTTCACTTTCGGACCCTTGATGAAACTGCATGGCCATCCGTGCTTTCGGCAGTTGCTGCATCCCGCCACCTCAAAGTCGACCCCGGTGATATCACACTTTGTTCTTTTGAGGCGGCACAGCTCGCAGCACCGGAACGTTCGTTTCCGCGACTTGAAGCTCGAGTTTAGCGCGGGGAACACGTACATTTGGAGGTGGCCACAGCGGTTGAGTAGGAAAAGAAGGGTCCCGAGATTACCCCAGGTGCTGCATCTAGAGAAGGCTGAGGTGGGGTCGCCGAGGAGGGAAGCAGGGAAGAAATGGGGGAGTTGCTGAGATTTGAAGCGAGCGGTTTTTTTTGGGGCAGTATTGTGGTGTTGGTTGCGTTGCTTCCGTTTTCGTCTTTCTGTTGGTGTTGCAATGTGGCGCTGGTGGTGACTATGGCACTGTGGATCTGGGATCTCGACCAACGATCTAGACGTCACAAGGTGCAGACACGAAAAACTGCACCTGTCATTCTTGGCAGGGTTCACTTCTGGTGCAATTTCTGGCCACGGCTGACTTTCAGCGCGTGTGTCTCTGATTTCCTTTTGACTCTGTTTGGTGATTTTACTGATGTGAGTGTTGAGACGCTGGCCTGGACTTGAACTGGCACCTCCCTCGCACAGGAAAATATAAGTTCTCTATAAGTTCTCAATACAAGCTCCCACAACATGTAAGCTCCCAGAACATGTAAGCTCCCAAAACATGTGAAGTCCCAAAGTACGTAAGCTTCCAAAATATGTAAGTTCCCTATGCTTTCAGTGGAAGCAGACTGTGTTTTTCATCTTCGCGAGAATTGTTCATCTTCTCTCCCCATTCCCGTGGCTGCGAAATACAAGGGCAACACCAGGAACAAATCTCCACAAGGACATCCCAACATATTCATTTTTGAAAGGAAACAAGCTCGTGCTGGATTCTCGCCGCTATATCCTCCAAAAAAATTCCCATTCCCGCTCCTGTTTTTTTCTTTGCTCTGTTTGCATTCCCACTTTTCCCAGGTTTCATGTCCTGCCCTGCATTTCCAACTGTTCTCACTGTCTACCGGAACATCTACATACTCCACCAAAAATGACAACGAACCACAGACCCACGCTAGAAAGCAAACGAGGGCGGGCAAACGACATCAAGGACACTATCCAACATGCACGGTCGCAAACCAGTCAGTCGTCGATGAAATTGCGGCCAGACGTGAAAAGTACAGCCATCGATGGAGACTTGGCCAGAAAAGGGCTCGATGAGCTACATCCGGCGAAAAGATTGAGGCGAAACGAGCCAGAGTTGGCAGTTGATAGAATCAGTGATGCTGAGGATCCAAGTGGCCACCCAGCTATAAAAACTACCGAAGCTACCGAATCCTCTAAAGGCTCAGATATCTCTGGTTCAGACACCAACAATACAGATATCTCTGGCGCAGACAGCTCAGGGTCAGACTCAGATGACAGCGACGAAGAAGCAGAGCTCTTACGAGAACTAGCGAAGATCAAAAAGGAAAAAGAGGAACAGAAGAGGCAAACGGCGCTAGCCGGAAACCCATTGATAGACTCGGAGGGAAACGACAAAACGCCCAAGAAAAGCTGGAGAAGCAGCAACAGGTTCGGCAAGAAACCACAGCCGGACTCCGACAAGCAGTTCACCACCAATACGTTGGACTCGGACGTACACCGCAAGTTTCTTTCAAAGTACTTTCGCTAAATACCTACTTTTAAATAATGCCTTCACGACGCTATAATACACGACGGCCCACATCCACGGAGCACGCCCTTCCATCCAACGTAGCAATTCCATCTCCAATCCTAGCATCTAGGTCAAGTCGTCGGGATGGCTGAGTCTTGCGTCGAGCTGCGCAATGTCCTCCTTCAAGCTGGCCTCCTCAACCGTCTTCACCAACTCCTTGGTGCACTTCGCAATATCAAACGAGATGCCGGCAAGTCTCTGCTTGAAGTTTTTGTCGGCAAAGTCCAGGTCCTCTTTCTCAGCAGTAGGTCTGCAGAGCGTGAACATGCGATGGTTGCAGTCCTCCAAGCTCTTCACCACCCAGCTTCCATGCTCCTTGAGTTGGTGGTTTCTGGTTTGGTTCATCGAGGTGTTGGTGGCCTCGGTCATTTGACTGATCACCTCGGAGATTGCCTTCGAGTTCGTGCGCAACTCGCCACGTGTGGCGTCTGGCTTCTTGATGGCAGACAACAAATCCTGAATCGTTGAGATCACTTGCACCGTTTGGTGCTCCAAGTACAACAAAACTTGCGTCAAAGTGTTGTCTGGGTCGTCAATATCGAAAAGATCAAAGTTAAAAGTTGCTGCTGCCATGGACTTTCTGTACTCTTGTCTCTGTCTTGCCTCATCTTCCTCTCTTTCCTCATCGTCGAGCTCCTCATCAGATTCTTTCTCTGGTGGAACGTTTGCATAGTTCACCTTCTTGACCTTGAACGATGGCGACTTGGTGGGGATACCTTTGAATGGAGGCGTGTTCGTATTCGTGTTCGTGGGAACGCCGTTGAGGACTTTAACCTTGAAATCACTTTGCCCCGTCTTTTTGGCCAAAGGTGAGTCAGGTTGGATCGACTTAGAGGACTTTGCTGGCGAGACTTCTTGAGCGACGGGTTCAGTAAAGACCTCATCGTTGTCGTAGTCAACTCTCTTCAAAAGAGGAGATCCCGATACGATCTTCTTGTATGATTGAGTTCTAGCCGGGGATGAATAGCTGGTCTCAACTTCAGAAGGTCTTCTTTCTGGAGAGGTGGCTTGAGCGTTACTCAAAGTGGCCCTCTCATTGACAGGAGATTCCAAAGAGATTGGTTCCCCAACAGTCGCAGACTTCGCCTCAACAGGGGCAACTTCCGCCTCAGACAGGTTGGCTTTCCCCTCTGCTTCTGCAGTTGTGTCGGCTTCCTTCGCAGTGTCATTAGTGAACCTCTCTCTAAGACTTTGGAAGATACTCCTGCCCCTTGTGAGCGAGACATTCGAAGTGTCAGCATCACTTGTCATACTCAAATTGGGATCCGCTTTCTTGATTTCTTTCGACGCAATGGGAGAGGATGTGTCGTTCTTGTGGGAGCCGTTCGAAAACAATGCTCTCGTCGATTTCACCGACACAGATGGCGAGTCTTTTGCGGTTGAGGAGGGTTTGGGACTCACGGTGCCACTTGGAGGACTCTCAAACTGTTTCACCTTGTCCATGATACTGGACTTTGCGGGGGAAATAGGCAGTTTGTTGGAATTTGGAGACACTTGCGGGACAGAGGCGACGTTCCCTGCCTGGGGAGCGATGTTTTCCTTCACATTCTCTGGCAGTTCGAGTTCCTTGTTTGCAAGGTCGGTACCAATTGATTTCCCATCTTTGGCAGAAGCTGCAACCTTGGAGTTCAGAATCCTCTCAAATAACGAAAGCTTCTTAGATGCCGCCTTCACATCACTGGTTTCTTGCACATGATTGGCCACAGGCAGCGATTCGGAAAGTGCTCCCTTGAAGTCCCGCGTGCTTGTATTTCCGTCATCGGATGCAACAGATATGTTTGGGTTTTGCCCTTGCTTTATGTGGTCCTTCATGGTTTCGAGGTTTGTGATGGAGCTCAATTTGCTGGTCATCTTCAACGGCCTGACGTAGGCCCCATCGGTTTCAGCTTCACTCTGTGTTGGGACATTGACGATATGCGTCGTGGTTTTACTTGCATCGCCCAGGCTCAACTTTGCGAGAGACAAGAAGTCACACACAGAGAAGGCCAACTCACTTATTGCCCTCTCAACCACAATCTTCGGAAGAAGCACTGGGTAACTGATGTGATACCTCGTACTGGTCAAGGCATGAGTGGCAGCCTCTCGCACAGAGCCCGTGTAGTCATTGCTTGCAAAGACGCTCTTGCCTCCGCTGTCGGTGATCTTGTTTGCCAAAATCGCAATGTTGGAGATTTTGTCAAATATCAAGTCCGTGTCAACGTTCTGGTCGTTGATATTGATTAGGAAGGACTCAATTAATGCAAAGAACGAGGTTCCTGTTTCGAGAGGTACCGATCCGTGTGGTGACAAGAAGTTCTGCAACACGGGCAGCTCAAACGAATTCAATGCCTTCGCCAGCCTGCCTGCCTGAGCACTTTCAAACCTCGCTTTCCATAGCGAGACTTCGTTGAGCAAAGCATCTTCTCTGGAAGGTGCTACCGTTTTTGAAGATGCAAGAACGTCCATCTTTTGGTAGAGCTTACCCAATTCGGTGTTGATATCAACCGGCCCATCACGAGTCAGAGTTGTGCGTAACGCCTTCGGACTGGTATCGCCGTCTTTGTGAAAATTCGTGTTTGAGAAATCACGAGAAGTTGTTCTTGGCTCTTTTGGCACTGACGTCTTCAAAGACTGGTTTTCGAGCCTTAATGCCGCTGCTGCTGCTTTCAGCTTCTCAAGCTCGCTTTGAAGTTCGCTGAGAATCTCAGGATCTGGCATGTTCTCTCTCGTCTTGATGTGGTCTTCAACTTGACCTTGTAATTGAGACCTTTCGGTCAAAACAGTGGCATGATTTTGTTCAAGGGAGGCGTACCACGCCTGAAGTTCCAAGTTTTGTTTCTCGATGGCCCGTTGTTGCTCTTTCACAGCTGCATTCTCTTGAGCCAACCTCTCATTCTCGGCTCTGAGAGTGGCTAATTCCTGAGCGTTGGTGTCACTACTGAGTGACCGAGACACAGCGGCACCAACACCAGCACCCACGCCAGCACCAGCAAGTGCACCTGTAGCCATGTTGGAGCTTTCATTAATACCTCTTTCCTCGGGTCTTGAAATCTCCTCGGTTGCTTTACGTGGGCTGATGTTGCTGAACGAGAGTCTTCTGGGTTCATTCTCTGCGTCAGCGTGACCTGAAGTCTCATGGCCGTTTTCGTCCTCACTCTCATCGCTCAGCCATGCCAAAGTGGCCTTGGTTGGGACAACAGCGCTAGATTGCACTCCGATACTCTTTTGAGGAACTTGAGTCAAGTCTGGCGTGGCCAACTCATCACGCAAGCCGGCGTGGTTCCTGTTGGCATGTTCTGCCTGGTCAGGCTCGGTAGCACGCGGATGGAACGCGTCTTTGGTCGAATCGGTGTCGGCCCCCAAATCTGCTGGTGGCTGATACAGCTCAGATACGCCATGCGACGATTGGGCACCAGAGGCAGATCTGTTTACAGGCTGCGAGTGGGGTTGTGTAGAGCCATTCATATCGGTGGACTGTGATCTTGTGTGGGAACCTGTCGAGGTGTTTGCAAGTCCGTGGGCGCCATTGGGCGATGACTGCAGAGCCTCGGGCAAATGCAAATTTCTGCGCTCGATCTCGAAGCTAATGTCAGACACCAAATCCTTGAATCTAGACTGGGGCAACGACGACAATTTCTGTCTGGCCTGGTTTCTCTTTGGGTGGAACGTCAGCTTGGGGAGCAAGAAATCGGGCTCAGACCGCAGCTCGTCGATTCTTCTGCGCAATTCGTCGTAAACATCAGTACTCAACTCCCGGAACTGGGCCAGCGACAACTTTAGAAGCTTCTCACGCGCGCGTTGTGCTCTGGACGAGTTTGATTTTGCTCTCGACGACGAGTCATCCGAGATGTCTAGGAACTGTTTGAGCACCTTGTGGTAGTGCAGAAGGTCGTTTTCTGCCATGGCGTTATTACCTTTGTGGTTTGTAGATTGGTTGGAAAAATTTTCCTTCGAGGAACAAATTTGTCACGTCTGGGCAAACCGGTGAAAAACGCTAGGTGTGGAAGAACCAAGGCTCGGGCTGAGATGTTGTTGCGACGCGGTTACTTGGATCGGGCACGAAAACTCGGGGGTTTCTGCAGGCAGAAAATTACGGGCCAAGGCTGGGAACAGCGAGGTCACAGACAGGAACATGAGGGAAATTTGCGGTTATTTTATAGTGCTGGGGCTAACGGCGGCTAAATTTCTTTTAGCTCTCTTCTTTCACCTCATTTATTTGCAGCAATTGTCATATTCTCCTTGGAGTTCGTTCGAATTTTCTTCCGATCGTCGTGTTGCAACTGGAATGAGTGAGATTCGCATTTGCTATGTGCCAGACGCACAAGAGGGAAGTGTGAAATTCATGCCACAAGAAAGTGGGAATCACAACGGGAATGTTGAAAGGGAAGACACGGTCGGGGTTGTTTTCGAATGAGAGTGTATGGCTCTTCTTTTAGGCGTATGGATAACACAAAATTTTGTTTGCCGTGGCCTACAAGTGTGACAAGTCCGTCTCACATGACGCACAATATTAAAAAGCATGTAGACGTGTATTCTGGTGAGCCACCGAGCTCTTTCGCAGGCAAACACATATTTTGAAATTCTGAACGTATGACAGACCTGACAGTCCAACAATATGGTAGCTTGACGGACCCAAACATCCCGCGGTCCGATATCTTAACATCCCTGGTCTAATCTCTCTACTCAATCAGTGGTGACAAGCGGAGTCTCCTCGCTGATCACCTCAACAGAAACCTCCGAGTGGTCGGATGAGTGAACTGGCTCCTCTGGGCGAATAGGCGCATCCTCGCCAATCTTGGGCGAGTAGCCCATGCTTTCGATCGAGCCAAGAATCTTGTTTCTCACGTCAGCAGTGAATGTATTCACGTCCTCAGACAGCTCCAAGTCGGTGGTCTCCATGGGCGGAAGCACCTCGATGAAGATGTGGCCCCTGTTGAACACCTTATCGCTGGAGTTGAAGATATGGCTGTAGTTGGCCACGGCCACTGGGATCACGGGGATACCCGCCTGTTTGGCCAAGTGGAACGCGCCCTTCTTGAAGGGGAGCAATTCCAATTTCTTGGTGGCTGACCTCGTTCCCTCGGGGAACATGAAGATCAGCCGCTGGTTCTTCTTCAACCCCAAGAGCGCTCTGTCCAACACTTTCCTGGCCTTTTCGCCCTTGGCTCTGTCCAAGAAAAACGTGTTGGACGCGAGCATGAACCAGCCCAAGAATGGGAAGTATTTTAACGCCTTCTTGGCCGTCACCGTGTAACCCGGCATGAACACTTTGCCCAACACCAAGATGTCCAACGCCGACTGGTGGTTCGACACCACGACGGCGGGTTTCTGTTTCAAGTAGTGGGCGTTCTTGATGGAGATGGTGACGCCCAATATCCTCGAGAAGGTGAAGTAAAACACTCTTGCAACTGTGTATTGGGCGTACTCCTCCTTACCCACTAGTCTCAACACTATACTGGCCACCACACCATAAAGGGCGCACACAATGATCAAGGTGCCGAAGATGGTCGACTTGACGTAGAACTTGACCTTCTGCAAGAAGCCCATGTTGGTTATTTCCGTTGTGAGTTGGTGGGAAGCGTGTTCCTAAATAGGAATAGAAGTTGAGGCGACGATGGGTTGGGTGCGCACTCAGTTATGTGTACTCCCATAGTTAAGAGGAGAACGAGAACGAGAAGTGGAGGAGGAGTTGCAAGGGCAAAAGTTCATTTTCGGAACTTTTTTTTTTTCAGGCGAGAACAGAATTGGGATAATCGTGCTGAATTGGGGGCGTTGGAGGTGCCGATGCGAAATTCGAGTGGGACAGTTGGAGTTGTTGGGTAACACTTGCGAGCATGTGTAAGGCTAGTGAGAGAAATGGAAATGAGGAGAAACATGCTGGGACAGCGATCAAAACAGCTGACCCTGGAGACCTGGAGATGGAGGTGCTTCAATGAACCTCCCTTCGAGTTTTGAACAACAAAATAATTCAATGAGAATATTAAACAAATAGGGCAAGGAGTCTAGTAGCAGAGGCGTCATTGCTGCGAATAGCCCTAAATTGACACCACCAACCAAAACGAGACACAAGAACAGAAATGACCACACTGAAAACCAGTGGAACTAATTAAACACGCAGAAAGTTTTCCCAACCATTCCAACCGAGTGGTATCATTATCTCTACGGCAGCAAATTGTCCCTTACTACGCCATGGGGCCACTCCTCCATATGCCGTCCATTTAGGTCCACATTCGCTTACCTCCACCCGCTCATTACTTACTTCAATCCAATTTACTCGAACCCTTCACCATGGAAACAAGACAGGGCCTTCTCACCAAGTTAGGAGCATTCACGTGCGTGGCGGTGGGACTCACTGTGGTGGGCAAAAAACACATCGCCTCTCATAAGGAGGACAGACACAGATTGGAGAGTGACGCCAGCGTGGACCACGAAGAAGACGAATTTGCCGACACGTCGGTCAGACCTGGATTTCCCACCAACAATCCGAACCTTAACTACGACGGCTCGGGCCGCCAGTCGAAATACGTGGGGTCGGGACTTTCCTACTCGACAAGAACCCCAGGTGACAAGTTGAGCATATGGAATGTGATCACCAGGAAGACGTCGCTGAAAGACGAGTGAGTGAGAGATATTCTAAAGCGGGCGGCTCCTGGTCCGTTTGTTCATCTAAATATTGGTTCCATACTGTAAATAGTCCTTATCCCTTGACGAGATCATCGAAAGCAAGCTCGTACATGTAGTTGGACCTCAAAAAGTTGTTGAGACACCACCCACAGAGAAAGTTGTCCTGTAGCTCTTGCAAAATCATCTCGATGTTCGACTTGACCTGATTGTCCTCGTTGAATAGATTAATGAGAAGAAGCTCGATACCTTTGTTCTTGTCGAAGATCGTCAAGTTTCCGCCGTGGGAAGACGAACTTTGAAGACTGGTCGACGAGTTAGGTGGGATCAAGTACGTCACCAACAAAAACGTCTCCAACGATTTCCCACTGATGAGGTACTTCAAAACATTGAACCAGATCTCTCTTTCATTGATTCGCTGGGGCATGCCGTGGCTGGCAGTGACATTGTTGAGTTTCTGCAAATGATGTTGCAAGTCGATCATGAGATTGAGCTCGTTCGACAACTTCGGGAGCATGAGGCTGTAGTTGAACATATTCGAGTAGAGCATGTTCTGGAACTTGGACGATATTAGCTGATAGCACGACATCTCTAAAAGTTTCGTGGTATCGCTGTGCCAGAAATACCCGACTCCGTCCATGAGCAAAGTGGCCTGCTTGTGTTCGGGCAAGCTCGAGTTAAAGTTTTTCAGCGACAAAAGCATCCGCACAATCTCGTTGATATGGCGGCGGAAGATGAACTGGAGTGTGGTGAGATCGTCATTATAGTTGAATAAAGAGTGCTGCAAGTTACTCAAGAACTTGGCGTCTTCGCCCACAATGGAGTTCTTCGAGTACTCCGGCTCGTCTATCTGGCTCGACACGTAAAACTCATTCGTGTCCAAGTCGTAGAGCAAATCCCACAATTTATCGTTCGACTTGAAAAACGGATTGATTGTGCCTGCAATGAAGGATTCGCATTCCATGAGAAGATCGATCTTCGAAACGTCGATCATGGGGAAAACATTGTAGTTGGTCAACACTCCGGTCAAAATCCCACCACCCGTGATGAGTTTGAGCGCGAGCAACACATGGTCGATGATATAGCCCGCGGAGTTTTCGTAACTCAAGAAAATGATTTTCTTGCCCGTGAGCATGGCGTTGATCAACACAATGATGGGCGGAGTCAGCTGGCCGTAGATTGTCATCTCGTTGTTGTGAAAGGTGCTTGCAAGTCTCGAATTCAAGATGTTGAGCAAGTTCGGCTTGAAGTTGATGTCTGTTGGGTTGAAGTAGTCGCCAATGGTGTCGGGGAGCGAAATGATGGGCACCTTGATCGGAATGTTCATGTTGTTGAACAGAACCACTGAGTTGTAGCTTAGGTCCTTGCGAATGAACAAGTCTTCGTTGATATCCTTGATGCCCAACAATTTGTTACGGAATGCTTCGTCCGCGTAGAGCTTGTCGTTCAACGGCAAGTCCAATATCGAAGTTATGAGCAACTTCTTGATCACCGACTGCGACACCTGGCTCACTTGCAAGTTTTTGCTGTTTATGGCCTGGTAGAGCTCGGCCAACACCGACACGTCGTTCCGCTCAAAGTAATTGTCGAGGCAGATCATGAGCAACGGGCGGAAATGCTTGAAAAACAGTAGTCTGGTGACAATGCTCAACGACTTGATCACCGAGCCTCTTTTCACCGACAGGTCGGCCACATTGTTGACCAACGTGTAAACAAAGTACGGGTCCTCTTCGCACACCACCCGGTCGTATTTATATTGGAATTGGCCTGTGGATAAATTGCGGTGGAGGAGAAATAGTGTGTAGTCTTCCTCTCGCTTGTGGATTTGGTCGGGGAGCATAAGCTCGGGCAAAAACGGCAAATCCCGCAATCCGGGAAGCTCCGACGGGTATTGGTGGATTAACGAGGGGCCCTTGTCCACGTGGAACTCTGCCGTGATCAAAAAGTTAATGTTTGGCATTTGTGTTGATGGAGTAGTAGCCGTTCAGATTTTCTGTTCTACTGCGCTATGTGCATACCAGCCAGCCGCACAGTTTAGTTAGTTTAGTGGGAATGGGAGTGGGGGTGGAGAATGTTGCCGGAGGAAAAATGAAAGAAAAGAAAATGAAAACACAACGACAAATCCGGCTTGATATTAGGTGTGACTGACGCCTCAATTGGGTTGGCGTGTTCTTTGGTGGTGTGTAGCTGCGACTACTGGAACGAACAAGTGTCAACCGTGCCGCGCGTTTCATTAGCAACCTTTCGGGTCGAAATTCTACACAGACATTTTTTTAATGGTAATATCACAATTCGGGCACAAAGTGCTTAGTTCTTGAAGTAGTCGGTCATCTCCGCGTCCAACTGCTCCACAGTCTTTTTCGCTGGCTTGACTTTC
This sequence comes from Sungouiella blattae, assembly GCA_003706955.3. Classification (NCBI taxonomy): domain Eukaryota; kingdom Fungi; phylum Ascomycota; class Pichiomycetes; order Serinales; family Metschnikowiaceae; genus Sungouiella; species Sungouiella blattae. The sequence goes on along the minus strand of PPMS03000001.1, from coordinate 56,186 downwards.
TTAGCCTTGGCTGGAGTGGCCTTCTTTTTCTGGATCTGCTTTCTCTTCTCCTTGAGCTTCTCCTTGAGCTGCTCCTTCTTGGTCAGAACAGCCTTGGTGCCCTTGGCAGCAGCAACTGGGGCTGGCTTGTTGGCGGTGATTCTAGAAGCCAACGACTTTTTGCTTGGGTCAATCACCAACTCCAACTTCAACTTGCTTGCACCGCCGTCGATGGGAGCGTTGTTGTACTTCTCCACGGCCAAAGTGGCGTTCTTGCTCGACTTGAAGATGATGGTGGCAATGCCTCTGAAGTTACCCTTCTCGTTGTAACTCAACGACACAGTCTGCACACGGCCGACTTGCGACTGGAAGAAATCCTAAATGGTTAGTGATATAGTTTTGACACTGGGTCTGGGCGTGGTGGTGACAGCAATTTTGCAGTTGCCGCCTCGTGTGGCGATGGTGTAGCACACTGTGCTTCCCATTATGAGCGAAAGTCAGCTCAAGCCGGAGTGGTATGACCTCAAGTGAGTGTTCTCTCTTGTAGCATGGTATCCGAGAAAAACTCTCTTGTATCATGATCGAGAAGAAGTCTCGCACAACATTAGCTATGAGAAGAACAAGAGTCAATCGTTTGCCATTGCCTGAGCCTGCTCATTAGCGGCAGTTTGTCAAACAGTCTCCAGCCTCTTGTTTCATTCTTCTCGCTTGTTGCGGGTCCCAACACCGTTGCATCGACCGGCGATGCAGGGCACATGGCGGTGCTATTACCGCTTAGTGCCCCTCACACAATTTTACCTTCTGAACGCCCCGGTAGGCTTTGCGCCCCCATGAATACGGACTTCACCGCAGTTCCTGGCTCCAGAACTAACATACCTTAACATTTTCCTGCTTCAAGTCTCTTGGCAAGCCCTGAGCAACCACTTTCGTGGCATAGGTCAAGTCCAAGCTAGGAGTGGCGACCTTCTTGGGCGCTGGCTTGTCTTTCTTGAAAGTGACAACCAGTTTCTTCTGCACTTTGCCCACGCCCTTACCAACGGTCTTTTTCTTGGCAGCGACCTTCTTGGCCTTTCTGGTGGAGGAGATAATGTCGTCCAAAGATTTGTCCAAAGCGGCAGACATGATTGATGTGGATTAGCTAGTGGGTGGTTTAGTTGGAGGGTGTAATTGAAAACTTCGTTAATGGGCGTGCTGGCTGTATTACCTGCAGGACGCGATTCATCTCACGCTGAATGCCCAGTGAAAAACCCCAAAACCCCGGATGCAAATTAGAATGAGCCGTGTAATGTGTTAGTGACCCCCACAGTATTGCGCCCGGTTAGTTTTGTTTCGCCGATTTCAAGAATTTTACCGTTTTTGTCGAGGGGCCAAAACTACCGACGTAAGTCGGTGTACGGGTGTTTTCTCTCACTTCTCCAGCGTGTTCACCTGTGTAACACCTACCAATGGCCGAACAGACAAAACAGGACAAAGTCAACGAGATCTTGCAGCTCAAGAAGGATATTAGCCAGCTTGTGCAAAATATCAGGGACCAGTCCGCTATATGCAGCAAGTACTCCAGTGAGAACCAGTACCTTCAAGACTATATCGGGTCGGTTATGAAGAGCGGCGACATGAAGTGAGTGGGCCCTTTGGGTCTAGTGTGGCAGAAAGTGTCGATTAATTGTGAAACTGACTTGGGATGTCCGCCAACTGAACGATTTCATGTGGAAAGGAGTAAAGCGAACGCCCCCTAGTGACAGATTCAGTGAGGAGCCGCCAACCACGATTATTGAAATATTGAAGACGGGATCGGCAGGGAATGGGGGCATTCAGGGTATTGAATCATGCTGAGGAGGCGTTTGATGAGCTTTTCTTTCATCTTCCTCTGTTCATCTCCCTCTTTTCGACTCCTTGGGTTCATCTCTGAACCACATAACCAGTTCAGTTTGGTCCAACTTTGTATGGGACAGATGTATTGCTGGCTCGTGTCACTACCAGTATGCTACACGGCAGACACCTGACTGCCATAGTTTAGAAAGCGAGGCTACCCCTTGAGCCTCGTTTTTGTCACCACCCTAGACATTGGGGCTTCTCATAACCGCCACGGATGAGCAAACTCCCAAAATGATTGCTAATCGGGCCCGAGCAGGGCACTGTGGGATTATGGCACTATCCCATAACACTATGGCACAACACTATGGCACAACACTATGGCACAACACTATGGCACAACACTATGGCACAACACTATGGCATCAAGGCAAGGCATTCTGAAATGGCATTTTTCGGATCCAAAGCCACAGTGAGTGCCGTTGTCTTGTCGTCAAAAATGTGATCCGAGGTTGAAATCGAGTGGCAACGGTTGGCTGGTTTTAGACACTGCACGTACGTCGACTCACTCGCTGGGTGTGCAGGGCGGCTAGTCCGCTGCTCCCCGAACGATGAATAAACTGCAACATCAAAAGATCCTTCCTCACGATGTGAGCCCTGACGAAATTTGCCGTTATCAAGAAAGGTGAATTACCCGATTTGGAGGCTGTTTCATCGAGCGCAACTTCTCCGTGTTTAACACCGGCAGCAACGTGTATCGATAGCGGAGGTAGCAGCAAAAATCCGTGTCTCATGCAACCGGATGCACCTGCCCAAATCGCAAGATGAATTGTACATGGTGAAAAATCTTCCCAAGAAATTAGGGATTTTGTCGTTTGATCCGGAGGGGTCATTGATTTACAGAAATTGCGCACCACCTTTAGTATCCTTACGAAGCACTTTTAGTATCCTTGCGAAGCCACGATGTAGTCATCCGCCAGATTGGTTGGTAGCAACTGCCCCACGCAACCTTAATGATAACTCCATTGTGATATGGGTCGTGCGAAGTACAGAGCGCACGGCACCCAGATCTGCATCGGGTGCAAATGTGCGACCAAGGCTACTCTCGATAACAGAGCGTTCTCTAATTATAGTACACACAAGATAACAAAGTGGGACCCACGGGATGTGACGGTCCGGAGAAGTGAAGACAAGATGCAAATAGGCAAGTAAGAATCAAGGAAGGAAGGTTACGGCGAATCAACACCGAAGAAGTGAAGAGTATTGTGTGCTCCGACAAGAAAACGCTTGTTAATCGTTTCAGTTGGGCTCCTGCTTCACCGTCACTCGCCCGTTCCCCACTGTACCCTTGCATGCCCCGCCTTCAATGTGGTCTTTCAACCAGTCGATATTGCTGTCGAAAAACTCAAAGCACCCAGCGCACCGGCCACCCGTCGTGTTTCTCTCCGTGGACTTGGTGCCGGGTGGATAAATGAAATGCAACGCTTTCAAGTGGGTCTTGTAGGTGTCTCTGCGGGAAAACCCGCCCGTAGGGTGGCACTTGGTGCCGTTTTTGGCAACCGATCCCCCGTCTTCGACTTCGGTCTCCTCGAAAAATGGGCAGACAAACGCCTTGGCATTGTTGTGCTTGCGCATGTGTCTGGTCAAGTAAGACTTCACTTTGAAGCCAGCGTCACATTGAGGGCACTTGAACTTGAACTCTGTCTTGCTGCCATCCTCGGTTTTGATGACAGTCTCACTAACCGAGTCCAATCTCATTTTCTTCGAAGGCTCGAACTTCAAGTTGCAAGGCAGTTCCAATTCAGAGCTGTCGCAACCAGTTTCCCTATCTTCGTAGGCACCTCTCTCCTCGTAGAAAACCTCAGAGAAGTACTGAGACTCCGAGGCCAAGGGACTCGATCCCTTGTGTTTACGCTTTCTGATCATTGACTGTTCCTCTTTGGCAATATTACTCTCGACAATGCTGGGTCTCATATCAGCCGATGGTTTTTTGAAGAACATCTCATCCAAAGGCGAAGCGTATGACTCGGATGACGAGCCGTACATGGAAACACCATCACTACCGTGAACCGAGTGCTTGAAATCGTTGAAGTCCGGGTACGACTGTACGCCGATCATGTTCAAAGCAAAATGGGACTGCGCCGCCAGCTCCGGGAAAAAGTTATGGTGGGGGAGAGGCTGGGACTGGATCTGGAAGTAAGGAAGTTGCTGTTTCGAGCCGTAGCCTTCTGCTGGGTTGTCAAAGTGGAACGACAGCAGGAGGGACAGTGGCTGCTGCAGGGACAACGAGCCAGTTGGCGAAACGTCAGGGAACGCAGGCATGTCGTAACTGCTGCCCATGGCGCTTTGCGAGGTGACGTCGCCGTGAGTGTCGTAGTGGTCACCATAAGGACCTTGTGGAGGGTGGAACTTGTCTCTTGGACCCGTCGAGTTCCCGTTGAAATAGTTGTCGAAAAACTCAATCTGGTCCGGCCCGCCGGCTAACGAGAGCTCCAAGTCATCCGCAGCACACGCCACGGGTCCACAGAAGGTGTTGGTGATGGTCCAGACGTCCAGGTACGACAATTCCGGGAAAAGGAGAGGAGACGCCGATTTGGGCGCCGGGGCGCCACAAAACCCACCCAAAGCATATTTGAGAAAGCCGCTGTAAGAAAACTTGCGGGAAAGGAGGAAGGGGTCGACCATGGCCTCAAGCGCCCTTGCGGGCTCCGAGAGGTATAAGCCGATGGAAAACATTTGACATTTAGTGGGTAAGTTGCATGGAATTTTTGATGATGAAACTAGAATATCGGGTGTGGATTAAAAAGCCAGTGCAGATGAAAAACCAGTGTAGATGAAAAAACCGGTTGGCGGGAAAAAAAAATGTAGTAGTGGTTTAGTTGTGTATTACCGTCAGTCACCGCAGAAAAATTCGAGCGCCCCGAAAATATAAATATTCCTCTTTTAATATCGCAGGTGCGTTGATTGCAGGTTGCGAGCCCTCAAAGGTTGCAGACGTCAGGTGCCCATGACAGAAGCTCCACATTATGTGCAGGTCGCACACCTCGCAACGTCCCCACAGTTTCCGCACTTTTCAGACGGGAGTCGGATTTGTTTCAGGAAGCAAAAATGTTACGGGTGGAATAGTCCACACAGCGCTTCCGAATCGGGTAGCGATGCGCCGAATTTGCCGTCATGGGCCTCTCAAAGATCCAGCTGGCTCCCACTTTTTCCCCCCGGAAACTGCGAGCCACAACCCCCGGTGAGGTCCGAACCCGTACACCACAGATGGTGCCGCACGAGATAACTGTTCGTGCAAAATGCCGTGCCGCGCGGACTGCAACATCACACCCCCGACTTTACTTTTTATGATAACTTCCTCCCACCTTGGCACCTCTAGTCTTGGTATTTTTAAGCGTTTCTACTGCTGGTTATCCGATGTTCCGAACGCCATCGAAGTTTCCCCTGGCAACCGGTCATGGAGCGAGGAGGCACGGAGGTGTCGTCTCGGGTGTTGACGTTTCGGGAATCCCGCGGCGCACCCGGAACAGCAGGTGAGCACGAGTTTTTTTTTCTTTTTGCAATAAGGAAACCTCGATGTAGGTTTCTTCATTGATTTCTGATTGTCTCGATTTACGACAACCCCGAGCCCACTTGCATGTGGTAGTAAATCGGGAAAGACCTCCCGAGCTTGGTGCGCGCACGCTGCGTACTTATCTCCGGTCACGTGAGCGCAAGGTCGTGTAAAGCCCGTTCTAGTCGAGAAACGGGTGGCACACGCACTTTGACGCACCATGCTGCCTCCCACCCCTGCACGTGACCCCTGTTTACACGTTGTAGACGAGCCAGCCAACTGAAACCACCAAGGAAAAAAATTCGAATCTCAAGCTTTACCGAACTCTCCAAAGTCTGAACTCATCATTTCCATCATGACGGAGAAGTACCAGCTGGAGAATCCCAATGCTCACTACTTGGCTAATCTCAGCAACCTCAACCTCACCAACAACCACATTCAACTTGGGCGGTTACCCACATTGGGGGAAATCCTCTCCAACAAAACAAAACCGCCAATCAACTTGTACAATTTCTACTTGTACATGAAGAATGTCGAGAACAACGTCGACTACTTGGACTTCTGGTTCGATCTCGTGAATCACCTCAACCTATGTAAGCACTACGTGAAAGGTTTGAGAGAATCAATCATCAGGCAATCTACACACAGCGCCGGGTTCGCCAGCAATAATCCGTTCAACCAGTCCCCTGCTGATCCAAATAGAGACTCGTTCCCGTTGTCCGAAAGAAGCAAGCACAGGTCACTCTCACTGTCGGTGTTGTTGGACTTGATCATCAACGACCACATCTTGGAGGACAACGACTCCAACCGGTTGTCTGAGTTCCTTCGTGGCGACATCAACTTGAATACAGTGGACCCAAAGTTGCGTGAGTTGATCGAGTCATACAATACCGACGAACTTGCGCAACCGTCGCCTATTGTCGATAATGCATCATACAACCAGTTCACCGAGAAAAGGGTGTCGTCCAACTCGAGATTGTTGGATGATCTGATGGACATGACCCAGCAGTCGAACCAAGACATGTTACAGTCTCCTGATCTGAAGCATCGTTACTCGGGCAACAGACACTCATCCCTCAATCCTTCGCTATTGGAGAGGCTCATTAAGGAAACTTCGCACCCCAACTCGTTCATCTCGCGCCAGACCTTGAAGGACTCCTCGCATAACTTGCTCTTGAAGTACTTTGTCCAAGACTCGGAAAAGAACTTGAATATCCCTGAGCGATTGAATACTTTCATCATCGACGCTATCGAAGTGGACGGCAGAGACGACCCCGATGTGTTCAACACGGTGAAGAAGTACGTCTTCAACCGACTCGAAAATGACCATTTACCCAACTTCTTGAACTTTGTTGCGATTAAAAACATCAATAAATCCATCAACGCACGGGTGGTCATTGGGTTCTTTTTCCTCTTCATTTCGTTCTGGATTGCATTCTCCTTGATCTTCTTGAACGAGTCGAAGCGCTACAGGTGTGTGGTGATTTTCACGTTCTTCGTTGCATTTTATAACTTGGTGTCTTCGGTTTACCGAATCGATCCATTTTTGGCGGTCACTCGCCGAAGTGAGTCGTTTGTCTCTGGCCAGGTATTCATCAAGATTGAGGACTCCTTCATTTACCACCTACTCCTCAAGAGAGCATTGTGGGTCCTCTTCTTGGTTATCTTATGCACGGCCGTGTTAAGTATTCTCTTTTGCCTTGTTCCTGGGCACAGACTTTGAGCATCTTCAATTCTCGTATAATTATTTAATGGATATTTGGGCAGTAAAATCACCAATAGCTACAACTAAGGAACTCCAAAACTAGCGTCAGCATTAGTAAGGAATAAAAGTGACATACTCACCTGAGCATATGAATGATCGATCTGGCATTCTCTAATTCTAGTCTTTGACCAATAATTATTAGCTACAATGAATTTCGTGAAACGATATTGGATTAATGGTGCCACCACAATGTAAAATACAGAGTTAGCTATGTATAGAAAGAAACTTAAGCGTCGTTCAAGAAAGCTTGTCTCTTCTCCTCGATTCTTTGTTGTCTTCTCTCTCTAGCAGCTCTGTTTCTCAATCTTCTGGCCTCAGCCTCCTCCTTCAAGGACTTCTCACGAGCAGCCTCAGCCTTAGCCTGGATGATGTGCTCAACCAAAGCTCTCTTGTGCTTGAAGGTGTTACCCTTAGCAGACAAGTACAAGCTGTGGTACAAGTGCTTGTCGATCTTGCCAGCATCTCTGTACTTAGCCAACAATCTTCTCAACACTCTCAATCTTCTCATCCACAAAACCTGAGATGGCATACGAGCGTCCTTGGTACCCTTTCTCTTACCGTAACCCATGTGTCTACCGGATCTCTTGGACTCAGCGTAAGCTCTAGCTCTAGATCTGGAGTGGATGGTGACAGGCTTCTTCACGATGGTACCGTTACGGTACAACTTTCTGATGGCCTGACGAGAGTTGGCAGAAGCCAACTCAGTGGTCTCGTTAGGGTCCAACCAGATCTTTCTTTGACCAACACCGATGACACTGGCAGCAAGTCTCTTCTGAGTTCTAAGGTTAGCCCTGAGAATAGTTAGTATGGCTGTTTGGATGGTGGAATAGTATTGATGGCTGAATTGAAACTTGTTCACTCTCTTTTACCTCCTTGAATATGGGCGGTTATAGCATGTTGAATTCGGGGGAAACTTCCAGAAAACAGATTGATAGACTTGAGATTCATACTAGCTATATTGCTAGCATTGACGAGTGGATATTCCGTATCAATTCAGCGGTGTTTGTTGGATACATACATTTTGATTTGATGTCTGTAGAACGTAAAAAAAGAGCAAGAAAATTTTCATTTTTTTAGGAGAGAATCTCGCACAGTGGCGGACTGCACGTGTGCAGGAAGGGGTGCGACAAAAGTGCGACATGGTACCCAATGCGGGAACAATGTCGCGGAAACGTAGTCCAAACCGCACCCAGGGCCGTGCCCTCATTGTGCTCACGTGATGGATTTCACTGGATGTGGTCGCATGAGTGATTATGACGATGCGCGGGGAATGTGATCTGGTGGTGTACGGGTGCATCTCCCTTGATGTAGTAGCACCTTTTACCCTACTTCAAGAAGCATTGTTAAGTTTGCGATCACTCATCAGGTGGTTCATAAATATTCCTCCTGACTTGATTGTCATATTGTTTGTCATTGCAAATTGTGTGTGGCACGACGTCCCCGCCTGTTGTTGTGATAGCAGCTGTCTGCACACCGCGATGCTTGAGATGAGAAAAATTACCCATAGTTATCACTACTACAACCATGGCCAAGTCATTGAGATCGAAACCCAAGTTGCGGGCCAAATCGGTCAAAAGAAAAGGCGAGTTTCTCAAGGTCTCGGATGCACGTAGTGCCCGGATTGCCGAGAAGTTGAAGGAAAATTTGGCCAAGCAGAAGGAGGAAAAGATGGAGGATGCTGCTGAAGAGCCCAAGGAGTCCAAGAGCGTCAGTACCGCGGGATGGAGGCAGTCGAGCAGACGCAGAATGAAGCAGAAGAGAAACAAGAAAAACTCAACCAAATTTTAGGGCCGGATATCGATAATGCATGGAATAGGGAAAACTTGTAGGATAGGCAATTGAGATGAGTGGGCAAAGTAGAGAAACTGGAGATTGATGCCGAAAGTTACAGCAAAGAGGTTCCAATGGCATGAACCATTCACTTGTGCTTTTAACGGTCGAATTCAGGGGAACATGTGCAACTTTAGGCTAGGATGTGCAACCGTTATCACTGTGTTTCATAATACTCACACTGTGGTGATAAGAACGTAAAGACTGACTACCGGCGCATGTGAATGTGGCCAATTGTCACATATGAGCCGCCAAAATTCCTTCTGTTTGGGTTTTGGTGAGTATTCTCTGCTGGTGTGAGCAGTTGAGGTCGGAGTCTCCGTTTATTGGTGTGGGACTTGTAAAGGCTGATACTTTCTGCTGAACAAGCTTTCAAACCGAATTTTTGCACCCTCAGATGAACTCAACACACCTTCGGTGCCCGATTCTAAATGATCTGCTGTCAATTACTTCAGTTGCCAGTTAGTTCAGCCGCGTTACAGTTCGTGCTGATGATTCCATAGTTATCAGGTTTAATTGCGCAAAAAAGGGCTAAACCTCACCAGGCTGAACGTAACGTCAGTTTATGCCTTGCGTTATCGGAAGTTCTGCTGACAATGAATTTTTATTCTGCTTCTTTTCCATCGTGCAATTTTGGCTGTTTTTCCTGTTCTTTGCAACTTTCATCCTCTAATGGGTCTCCCGTACTTATCAGTGCGCCCTCATTTCGCAGTCTAATTAATGCAAAGTGACAAAGTCAGAAACGTACGCCCCACTGGCAAAAAGGCACAACACAGCGAAAATCCGAAACAAACCCACAAAATGTACTTTCGATGCTTCTTTTAGAACTTCTGCCACCGCCTTCACAATTAACCCGAATCCTCCCTAGTCTTTCCACCCCAACTCCCCATCTGACTCTCCATGCACTCTGACTCCGATGTGCTCCTATATAACTAGCCGCACTCACCTAATTACTTGTATTAACTCCATATATTAACTACACACACTTTCACCATGGACGGCAAGACTGTTGGTATCTTGGGCGGCGGCCAGTTAGGACGTATGCTTGTGGAAGCAGCGCACCGCCTAAACATCAAAACCATCATTTTGGACCAGCCAAACAGCCCTGCTAAGCAAATTAACGCCTTGGACCCCCATGTCGACGGGTCGTTCACAGAACTAGACGCCATCACGAAATTGGCCAAGAAATGTGACGTGTTGACGGTCGAGATCGAGCACGTGGACGTCCAGGCGTTGCAATCCGTGTCGAAATCGCTCAACATCCCGATTTACCCGCTCCCAGAGACTATCAGATTGATCCAGGACAAGTACTTGCAGAAAACGCATTTGGAGCAGCACGGCGTGGCGGTGGTTGACTCTGTGGCTATTGAGGAAAACACCCACGAAAATTTGGCCGCCGTCGGCGCAAAATACGGTTACCCATTCATGTTGAAGTCCAGAACGTTGGCCTACGACGGCAGAGGCAACTATGTGGTTAAAACAGAGGAGTCCATCCCGGAAGCGTTGCTGTTTTTGGCCAACAGACCGTTATACGCCGAGAAATGGTGCCCCTTCGTGAAAGAGTTGGCGGTGATGGTGGTGAGAGCGCTTGATGGTGAGGTGTATAGCTACCCAACGGTGGAGACCATCCACCAAGACAACATCTGCCACTTGGTGCATGCACCAGCTCCTATCTCCGACACGTTGCAACTCAAGGCGCAGCTTTTGGCCCAGAATGCCGTCAAGTCGTTTCCTGGCTGTGGTATTTTCGGCGTGGAGATGTTTTTGCTTGCCAACAACGAACTCCTCATCAACGAGATCGCCCCTCGCCCACACAACTCCGGCCACTACACCATTGATGCATGTGTAACCAACCAGTTTGAAGCACACATCAGAGCAGTCACCGGGTTGCCATTGCCCAAGAACTTCACGAGGTTGGCCACTACAAACACCCACGCCATCATGCTCAATGTTTTGGGAGAAAAGGAGAAAGACGGCGAGTTGGCCACCTGCCGCCGGGCTTTGGAGACCCCTAACGCGTCGGTTTATTTGTACGGGAAGGAAAGCAAGCCAAAGAGAAAGATGGGTCATATCAATATTGTGGGATCGTCAGCCGAGGAAGCAAACGCGAAACTCGAGTACATCTTGGGCCACACAGGCTCGATTCCAAAAGAGGTGACTGCGAAAGAAAAACCGTTGGTGGCAATCGTCATGGGTCTGGACTCAGACTTGCCGGTTATGGCCGTTGGCGCCAACATCTTGAAGAAATTTGGTGTTCCTTTCGAGTTGACCATTGTGTCCGCTCACAGAACCCCACATCGCATGTCCAAGTTTGCTATTGAGGCTGCAGGGCGTGGAATTAAAGCTATTATTGCCGGTGCCGGTGGCGCGGCCCATTTGCCGGGGATGGTTGCGGCCATGACTCCATTGCCTGTTATTGGAGTGCCTGTTAAGGGAAGTACGCTTGACGGTGTCGATTCATTGCATTCGATCGTGCAGATGCCACGTGGGATTCCCGTTGCCACGGTTGCCATCAATAACAGCACAAACGCTGCGTTGTTGGCGATCCGAATCTTGGGTGCATCCGACTACAAGTGGTTGGAGGAAATGTCCAAGTACATGGCCAACATGGAGGAGGAGGTTTTGGGTAAAGCAGAGAAGCTAGAGAGTGTCGGGTACGAGAAGTACTTTGAGTAAACGATGTATGAATATGAATTACGGGCAGCGGAATTCAGGTGTAATTTTCCGTGCCAAATAGAACTTCTTCTAGTATAGCAATTCAGCGAGGAGTACATTTTACAAATCGCGTTTCAGAAGTTTTGTTTCAAGATATACAATGCAGACGGCCAGGCGGCGGTGAATAAATGTACCCTATCATAATGGCACATCGAGTGAAGAAATGAAGAGATCGTGATCGTAGCGTCGGAAGGTCGCGACTAGTAGAACGGCGTGATGAAATCAGACTCCTCCTTCACTCGAATGGAACCGAGATTCACATTTGCGGACGGGTGGTAGCCATATTGATGCTGGTACATTCCTTGGGGTTGTGTTGTGTGCACAGGGTAATATCCCTGGCTGAAGTTTTCCTCCGGCTCGTGGAAACTGAACGGCAACCCATCTCTATGGTACAACGGGTCGGATTCTAAAGGATCAACGACGGCAATTGGAGGTGCCATCTGGACATGCTGCTCGGGATAGTAGTTGATAGGGGCAGACAGCGACATTCGGCTGATGGACTGTGGTAGAAACAATCTAGATGTAGAGGACTTGGCTGACTTCAAGTCGTCCACTTTGGCAAACTCCCAGAGCAACACTGCTCTAATCTTGTTCTTGGGGACAATGTGCCCCTGGCCAGGTAAGCTGTCGTAGATAATTTGCTTGACAGTGATGCCTTTGAAAGCAGCGTCCAAAGATGCCGGTTGGTGGAGAAGCTGGAGGAAGAAACACTTCCAGAACTTAAGTAAGAACGGCTGGTATGTGTTGACTTGGAAGTCCTCCTCGTTCACTTTCAACACCTCGTTACCAAACGAGTAAACGGTGGTGAAGCTCGATACCGACCCCGTGGAAGAACCAAAATCCAACATGTAGCTGGTCTTGAGACCTGTCTCTATGTTAAAATTGCTTGGGAGTTGTAGGGGGCTGTGGATCCTCACCATGTTGTGAATAATTGGAACATTGGAATCGGCAAACTCCTCAAGACCGGGAAATCTATTGGAGATGGCAGCGTTTTCCTTCACCGACAACGAAGCAGCAGGCGCTTCGTCTTGCAACGAGAGGTATATCGGACTGGAACCCATGATCAGGTTTTCGATGGAGAAGCAGATGTTGCGGACGCCAACAAACAAATCAGGCGATTTTTTCCTCTTGGGTGCCGAAGCCAACGTGGCCGAGGAGTGGCGTCTGACGGCGCCGGTGGAAGTCCTACCCGAGGGCAACATGGAGTTGACTCCAAGAGACTTGTTGAGGTTGATTTTCGTGAAGATCTCCTCGAACCGCTTGGAGTTTTCGTCGATCTCCAGTGGCGACAGGAAAGTGGGGCCGTCATTAATGAGACGAATCAAGTCCTTCTTCAGTCCCATGTTCTTGATTACCTGGATGTGACTTGACACCTGCTTCCGTGACCGGAACTTGCCGGTCTTGGCGAGGATGTAGTCGGAGATCAACTCGTTTCTTCCGCAGGACCTGCCGCCGATTTTGATCTTATTCAACCCGTTTTTGGGAACGATTGCAAGCACCTCCTCAAATGCGTTCTGGACATCTTTGGACCACACGTTGTCAGAACTTGAGCTTCCGGCACTCAAGTGGGATGAGTCCGAGTTCCCGTCCTGATCATCGTATTCGTTGTCGTCGATCCGATTCACTAGGTCGGGCGAAGACGTGGCGGAGGCAGAGCTCCTTTTTCTTGGGTTCATCGAGGGCAGACCACCCAAGAGCTTCTCTGGCGGAGAGTTGTGCTGGTCCAACGAGTCAAACGACCCCATCGATGAGTCTGAGAACTTTGTGGATTTTGGCATCTCCTTGCGGACAAACTTCGACGTCTCGTGGACTTGGTACATCTGTTCGCCGTTAGTGCCGATAGCTATATCGACTATCATCGGGAGCCGCTTCATCTGGGTTGTGGTGGGGATCTCAGTAGACATTTTGCTTGACAAGCCTCGCGCGTACCGAACGAGAAGTAACGTTGTTTTGTAAAGATATGATGGCCAAGTCTAGACAGATGGATAGGGTACCGCGGCACGTGAGTAGGATTAGAAGGTGAGCGTTGTACGGGCGGCGCGAAGTGGAGATTCGTGACGAACAAATTTGCGGTTGTAGAAATGCAAAGGCGAATCAGGGCAAAATATACCAACTAAGTCGACAACGCGGAATTAACCACAGATAAAGCATGTCCCATTTTCTGCACAGTACTGGACTTGCACCACTCGCCGGTGCAGTTGATTTTTTCTCACCTCGCCGAGTGTTTACACAAATGACAAATGTTTTCTCAGGCACTGTTCTAATTAGGAAATGGTACCTGCGCTTAACCAGGGGGCACGCGCCTAGTGTGCCGGATTGCATGCGCTCCCGTGGAGTTATTGGACAATCACGCATCCGGCGCATGGCGCGCAGCCCATTTGCATGCAAATTTTCACCGGCTGGCAACATTAACCTCGCGTACTCGTCGAACATCCTCGACACAATTCCCCATTCAAAGCGCAAAGTTGTGGCGTAACTTACATATACGCGAGACCACGTTCCCGGTCGCATATCGTCATGGCTTCTCACCGTTGCGTTGCACACATAACTCCGTACCCTGTTGCCAAATGACAGCGTCCTGTACCCACCTGCAATTCGTGCAAGAACGGGCGCAGACAAAATCTCAACCGTCACTCACATTGTCCACCCCTAATCCGGAACTATAAACGGGTGTGTCTGTAAGATTGTCCGACACACATCGCTCATCCGCGGACCTGCGGTGACGTGGATAATAATCGCTTCCAACATATGAAGTAGACTCACGATCGTATCATGCAGAAGATCGTGGCGGTGTAGTGGAACTATCTTCAGGGGACGCACATGTTTTCGCCCTGACCCCTATATTTCCTGCTTGCCCAACGCTGCCTGCTGCAAATGGTTGTGAGGGAGAAGCGCCGGCCATGTGAAGATCTAGCGGATTAGGGAGCACTGCCTCCGAGGTGGGAGTCGGTTATAAATCGCCGCCAAACGGGGTCATTCACCGTAATTGACGCCTCTTCCACTTCAGAAAGGCCCTCATCTGCAAGCGCACTATGCGGGTCATATGGCTTCAATTCAAATTGTAGGCCGTCGGAGTGCACAAAAGGAATCGTGCCGGTGGCACCTGCAGCTGTAGCTGCCACTTCACACAACCCAATGCTGCGCCAATAGTTCCAAGCCCTGCTTGCGGTTTTTCCCAATGCACTCGTCGGCTTGTGTTCCTCCACCACATGCATGAGGAGGCTAGTTACGTCCTCGTCTAATGCTTCCACATCGGCATAATGGTAGCAACTTACGCTAGCTCGGATGTCGGCAAGTGACGGCACGCCGCTCTTGGGCCTCTCATTGACTAGCAACTTGGATGTGTCAATCTTCTCGCATATGTGCAGCAACACTTTTGTCGCCACTGCTTTCAATGGGAAATAGACCGTATCTGCCATTTCAAGTTCTATTTGGGACTTTTGCAGGATCACCCGTTGTCTGTCCCTGGTAATGGTGGCCATGCGTATCACCTTGTGCAAATCTTCGATGAGCGTATTGCCAAATTTGATTTTTTCCTCTAGCTGCCGGTGCATAACCTCGGAACTCGCACCCGTTTCGGAAATGCCATCGTACAGAAATACCACAGGGTTTGTAGCTGACATACGCACTAGGGGCGCTCCACCTTTCAACTCGCGTTTTAAACACCAATACCGGCACAATTCCGCGCTGGCATGCCGTAAATCGTCATAGATATCTTTCTTCAGTATTTGTGTCTTGTGGCCCAATCCACGCAAAATGCTTGTTGAGAATTCCGGCTGGAAGTCCCCTGCGGTAGTCTCCACTTTCAATTGGAGCATTGTATTGAAAACCACATCGACAAACTTTTGTGGTGCGATGGGCGTGTTGTTCTCCGTCTTCCATTTGAAAGTATTGATTCTGTTTTGTTGCCTTCGCTGCAGCACTAACCGGTCATTCTGCTGGCTCAATAGCCTGCTATCCCGATAGAACATGCGCGTTTTCGTTATCCCGTGGAGCACATTCTCGCGGGTCCATGACACAGGGCCATGGCGATCACAATACGACTTAAGTGTGGCCTTCAGCACCAACGCACCCTGCATGCCCTTCTCCATCTCCATATAGAGCCCAGCTCTTTTTGCGCATGTAACATGGTACGCCTGGAAACAGTTACGGTTGGTGCACTGTATGCATGCACCCATCTTCTGCTTGCAGATGTAGCACACGAGTTTCCACCTGTTTTTCGGTATTGCGTCAATTCCCTCGATTGGCTCCAAGTAGATTGGATTCGCAAAGTACACTTCGTGGATCCACAACGCACACACGACGTGGCTCCATAACCCGTTATCAAGCTGCTTGAATGCACCCGTATGGGAAGGACAGAATGTGCAATCGACATTTCGACCCCGGCTCAACATGCACCGCCTACAAAACCACTGCCCCTCGGGGATGAAGGCGATTCCGTAGCACTCCTGGTGCACGGCGATGTTGCACCCGTCGCAGAACACGATTGCGTTGGTGTTTTCGCACTCCAGGTCGTTGCACACGGCGCATCGTTGTTCCGAGATCAGCCCTGCGCCGCCAATACCATCGTCCAGACCGTACCGGTCAAAGTTCTCGTCGAGGGTCAAGAGCTTATCGTTCGACAACTGGTTGCCGTTGGCGCTGCCGTTTCGCGCAGCCATTCGCGCCTCGAGCAGGTGCCACTGATCTTCCAACACCGACATCACGATCTCAAACACCTCGGGCAGAACCGCCACATGGTTGTCCTTTTGCGCGTTGCGCCACTGCAAAAACTCCTTGTCCTGCTCGTCCATGTCGTACATGACCTGTCTGGCCGGCTTGTGCTGTGAATGCTCGCGATGGTACGTCGATGGGCTTTTCGACTTGTGTGGTCGTAGACGGAACCCGTACTCGGCAATCAGGCGAGGAAGCCGCGAGAGATGTGGCAGGTCCTGTGAGCTGCGCCTCCTGGTGAAGTGGGGCGGTTTTGTCACGCCATTGTGCTGTAGGGAGCCGGCGGTAGTGGCGGTATTGTTGATTGGCGTATTGGCTGAAACATTGTGTTCGCGGCGGCGGTCGGGCCGCACATTGGGCAGCTCTTCGTGAACAGTGAACACAGCAAGTTGAGCGCCTTCATCTAGGTCGGGATAGATCTCCTTGTAGTCTCTTTCCTCGCGCGGACGCGCGTCGTGGCTGGGTAGAACCATAATGTGTGGAGCAGAGAGGGTCCAGCGCGTATTAGTGTTGATGGTCGTGCGGGGCACAAGTTGGGATGCCATAACTGACCACACCCCAGGAAGTGCCTGTTCTGAAATACCCTTGGGCGTCTTGTGCTATTGTGGCAAGTCCACATTTTGGAGACGCACGGCTATAGCACTAGACTACCCATTCCCATGCTCGCACTTGCATCCGCTACACTTGATCTGTTGGTGCCACTTTTTACCGCTTCCTACCACTTTAAGTACCCACTTTCGAGTGCCGCCGTTTAGTGCCACTTTTTAGTGCGATGTCCGCCGTGCCTGCTCGATCTTCCCCTCCTGTGTGACTACACATTAACCCTCCTGCTTAACCTAAATTCCCCTGCCTGTCCAAATTAGTCTCAAAGTTTATCCCCACAGAATCCTGTGGTAGTGTGGTCGTTCATCAACTCTAAACTTAGTGTTGTGAGCGGTGGGCTGCAATGGAACCCAGGCCAGCCAAGACTTACGCCTCCGAAAAATGCGCACTTCTATGTCCAGCGCACGTTTTGCTGCTGCCAAAATTTCTGGTATGATTCGTATCTGGCCTCAACGCGTCAAGAGTGGTGTCAAGAGTGGTGTCAATGGTTGGTGTATCGTCATTTCCCGCCACTTGCAACATTCTTTGTTTCGCGTGCCTGTGGATAATTCTGGTTTACGTTTGACAATGCCGACGCAACAATCGGGCGAGCTTGTATGCGGTATGCGGCAGATCGTCATTTTTATTTTCGTTTTTTTTTTTTTTCATCTTTTTCACTGGTTTATGCAACGGAAGGAAGAAGCCCGATTTCTCAGCCTCTCCATGCAAACCCGGAACAAGTCGCCAGTATGCTTACCTCCGCACTAACATAGAGTTGGCGGGTATGCAGGAAAAGTTCGGGGTACCCAATCTTCGCCTCTTTGAGAGATCCGCCAAAACGCACCATTACAAGCGCGTGTTCGGGAAAACAACGCAAGACTCGATTTCGCAGCACCCAGAATAGCCTGTCCACGTGGTAATTTGCGACCCTCCACGAATTCGGGCCCAAATGTCTGACCCCCTGAACACCTGAGGTAAGCGTACTGCACACAATTAGCCGGGCAATCTACCCACAGTAGGTACTCAGTTGCTCCACTATTCCAAGCACCAGGCGAAAAAACCACCACGGTCGAACTTTCTCCCTGTAATTAAACTCCTTTGGCGATGGGCAACAACACCTCGACGTCGAGAAAGTCCGCCGCGGCGATCCGCCACTCGGCCGCGTTCCGCAAGTCGTCGCAGCTGCAGACCACCAACCAAAACTTGGAGGAGGAATTCAGCGACCTTATCTTGCACGAGGTCAAGCGGCAGAAACAGCAGACGCACGATCTGGCCAAGCAGAAGGACAAGTTCTCCCAGGATTTGATCGAAGATGAGTACAACGAGCTCAACGACGGCCTCTTGGACAGTGATCCCCCGTTAGTGCTGAGGAGCATTATCCCCGACAACAACTCGGACAACATGGACAGTATGGACGTGGATGGCGCTGCGGGCGGTGCCAGGGGTGTTTCCGTGACCGTTGCCTCGATGGACAACTCCATGGACAATTCCATGGACCTGATTAACGATCTTCTGAAGGTGGACTTCACCAAGATCGCGGCGCTGCTGCTTGCACGGAAACAGGGGAGCCATCTGCCGTCGACATCGCTGCTGCGTCTGCCAGGGCCGTCCAACTTGGCGTTTGGCCACAACGCCAGTGGAGGCGGTGTGAATGCCGGTGGTAATGCCGGCACTAACTCCACTGGTGGGTTGGGGTCGTCTCGCAACAGCTTTTCGGAGTTGGTACCGGTCGAGATCAAGTGGGTCAATGCCACGCGCGAGAACATCGCCAAGGTGGCCATCATCGGGTCGTTCTCCAATTGGCGGGACGTGATCAAACTCAAGCGGTCGTCTCACCACCCGAACGAGTACTCCACCACGGTCAAGTTGCCCTTGGGCGTGCACAAGTTGCTCTACATTGTGAACAACGAGTACCGGGTGTCCGAGCAGCTTCCTACCGCCACAGACCAAGAAGGTATATTCTTCAACTGGTTCGAGGTGTTGGACCCTCACCGGTTGTTCAATCACTCGCAGAACCAGCAGACACACTCCGCGGACGCAACCACTCCATTTGATGCAAACATCATCCAGGTTGCGGGCCAGCACGACGCGCTGTTGATCCAGCGGAAACTGAACTCGTTCTTGATGAAAGTGTCGAGACAGGAGAAAGCAGGACCCAGCCACGAACATGTGGAGTACCAGGACGAAAACAAGTACCTGACCTATCACACCCAGGCGCTGCTGTCCTTTGTGGAGGGCATCGAAACCCCCAGTGACGAATACTCGTCGGAAATCCCCGAGATGTTTGTCAACTACGACTACTTCAAGAACAAGTCCGCAGACTACGAGCTTCCCGAGCCTCCGCAATTGCCGGCGCACCTCAACAACGTTTTGCTCAACAAGATGCTGACGAACCAGCAGCAGAACCACGCCAACATTTTCCCGCAGTTGAGCGGAGAATCGGCACCAAGGCGCCCGACCCTCAGAAGAGCTGACAGTCTGTACTATGCGTCGAACAAAGAGGCCTACCACCTTCTGATTCCGAATCACGTGATCTTGAACCACTTGATGACGACGCTGATCCGCAACGACGTGTTGACGGTGGCGTGCATCACACGGTACTCGGGCAAGTTTGTCACCCAAATCATGCACTCGCCAGCTGACACGTTGGGTGCAGGAGAGTAGCCAAGCAGCAAAAAGTGGGATGGCGCCTGTGCAGGAGCAAGTGGTGATGTGGTTAGCGGAAGGAACGGGTGCGACCCCATGAGACCGAACTGAAACGACGTTGCTGAAGGTTCGGGTTCCTTTTCTTTCCAACGTTGCCCAATACTATCTGAGAGGCTCAACTTATTCAATCTTTCCTTACACCGAAAGCAATTGCGTGAGTTTCTGCATATTCCATCCTCACTCCAGACGACTCCGCCGGGTTTGTGAACACATCTACTCTCAGTCACGCAACTCATACCGGCTCACACGCAAGCTTAGGGCCGGCATCCAAACACCATTCCAGTTCATTCATCTCCATTATACATTCACTCCCTTTCCCTCTTCCAACGCTGGTCACATCATTATGTCGTGGACCGGGTTCAAGAAGGCGATCAACCGCGCCGGCGCACAAGTGCAATTCAAAACGGGCCAGATCGACGAGCTGGCCGACTTGGAGTTCAGCTACCAGGAGAAACGCTACCGCGTCATGGAAAAGGCGTCGTTGCGCCTCCATAAGGAGCTCCGCAACTATAAAGACTCGTTCCACACTTTGGCGAGGGCCCAGGCGTCCGTTGCTGATGTCCTCTCCGGATTCTACGGAAAAGAAGAGCGAAATGTCGCGGCAGTTTACCAAGACACCATGAAGGAACTTGTGGAAAGCGGGAGCGAGCTCGACCAGCCGTATTTGCAGACGGTGGTCAACCCTATTGAGAGGTTCAACTCGTACTACGTGGACGTGAACGAGGCCATCAAGAAGCGATCACGCAAAAAAGTTGACTACGACGCGCTCCAGGGGAAAGTGCAGAAACTAATAGACCACCCGAAAGAAGACCCTGCGTATGAGCCTAAACTTCGAACTGCGCAGGAGGATCTCGAACGGGCCCTGGAAGCATACGGAGTTATCAATGGCCAGCTCAAGGACGAGCTCCCCAAGTTGATCCAGATGCGGATTCCATATCTCAATCCGTCGTTTGAAGCGTTTGTCAAGATCCAGTTGCGGTACTTCAGCGACAATTACTCCAAGCTTAATGCTGTGCAGAAGCAATTGGACGCCGAGTCCCGCCACGACTACATCTCGGGCAATCTCGACAAGAAGATGGATTCGATTTTGGGCAAGATCCGCGAGCTCAACGTGGCGCTCTAGTATTTATTGCGTTTGGTGCCAGCTTGACACCGGATCACACAACAAGGAATTATGTGCCGCCTCCAGGCGTAGAACTGTAAGTTCATGGAAAGTTGAACACAAGTAAGGCTCCTAGAAGCTGGAAAGAGTGACCCGAGAAAACCGTCGTCTCCGTCAACCCCCAATGCTGTTGAATTATCTATTGAATCACTCCTTCAGGTCCTCGGTGAGTGGCCTGTACATCTGGCGCGATAAGTCGATTGTTGAGATACGAGCTACCACCTCCTCCGAAAAAGTACAAATTCCACCCCCGTTTCCGGCACAACCCCCGATGTTGCGCAGGAAAATCTCCAACTGGACGTCCCGACCCGAGGATCCACAGCCGTTCTGTGCGTTTCCCGAAACTTTCTGGCTGTACTACCAGGTGTCACTAGAACGCAACAACTCGCGTGAATCGTCCAATGCATTGCCCGTCAACACGAAGAAATACAGTGCTTCGTCGTCAGCGGTCACCTCGGTTAGATCCTTGTTCACCCTGGACCTCCCGCAGCCGTCTACAGCCGAGATTATCCTGGTGCTCAAATCGCCTTTCACCCAGGGCGACGTGGTCAAAGCATATCACCTTATCCGGTTCTTCCAGCTCAGCGACACGGGCTACTTCATCACCAACAACGGCCACGACCGTGGCGGAGCGAAAATTGGGCTTGTTGGCGCAGAAAACTGGGAGAACGTCATGTGCTACCTCGATGCGTTGCTCTTCTCGATGTTCGCCAATTTGGAGAGCTTTGAGCCCATTCTTTTCATCCTGAACCAGCACGCAAACCCGTTGGTCACACAGCTTTCCGGCTTGCTTCGTGTTTACGTGAATTTGCTCCGCCTGGGCAATCTCATCACCACCGACATCACCCAGAGAATCTGCGAGTGCTTGATGAAGTTAGGGTTTGGCGAGGCGTTAAGCCACCGCCAGCAGGACCCGGCGCCTGTTTTCGAATTCTTGACGGAAACTCTTGCGATGCCGCTTTTGACGTTCCGCGTGGAAATCCAGCACTCCGGCAAGCAGGACGATGACGACACCAAGTACCTGAAGGAGCGGATCTTATTTGTGTCGTTACCCGAGGACGAGGACGCCGACTTGGTCAAGCCTGAGAACTCTCACATCGAGGGAGAAGAACCCGAGCAAGAGCAGTCTGCTGCTGATGCGAACGGAAACGAAAAAACGGCCGAAAAGTCCGGCAACACCGACGACGCGGTGCTTTTGGAGGAATGCTTGGAGCACTACTTCAACAACTCCATTTCGGTGAGAAGAGAGCTACAGCGCAGAGCTACCCTTGACGGAACTCGCAATCTCCCTGGCGGAGACGTTCCTGTGGTCACTGAGGGCGAAGAGTTGAACATGGCTGCAGATTTGGCCGACACTCCAAGAAGTGGCAAACATAGACACAGCTCTGTTCGTTCCGATTCGGTGTCGACGCCACAAGTGCGGGTGCGCACGCGGTCGTCGACTCTCTCGATCTGGTCGATCTCCAGCGTGGAGTCGAAACCCCGCGAGGTAATGCTCCCCGCATGGATGTTGTTGCGTCTTCTCCCGTTCTACACTGACGACAACGAGGTTGTCGGTGCCAACGAAAGCATTGCCCGCAACTCCAAGGAGTTCGCCAACAGAAGACCAGTGTTGCCCATCTGCCTCAAAAGATACTCGTTCTCAGTTGGCGAGAGGCTGGCGAGCCGGTCGAAACGGCGCATTCTCATTCCTCCCGTCATCGACTTGCCTTCGTTTGTTGCAGACGATCACACCTCTACAGGCGACGAAAGCAATGGAGGGTACAAATTAATCTTGGAAAGTGCGGTTTGCCATAGAGGCACGACAATCGAGTCGGGCCATTTTGTTTCTGCGGTAAGAAAGGAAAATCACATCGAGAACCAGACGCTTGAAGAGGCCTTGGCTGCGCCGTGGTACCTATACGATGATTTGAAGAAGACCCGGGTGGTGACGAAGACGTTCCAAGAGATTTTCGACACAGAGTGGCCCTACATGCTTTTTTACCGATTGGTCGCATGCGAGGACACCAGACCGTCCAGCCAGGTGCTGTCGGTGATGTCGTCGAACATGAGTCCTGTCATTGCACCCAAAGGCTTCAAGCAAAAGTACTGGAACGAGGAATCGTTGACTCCTATTGTATCCAACGGAGGCAATACCAGCATTCAGTCGTCGGAGTCGTACCCAAAACACTCTTTACAGCTCACGAGCCTGACCACATCGAGCGTCCCGATCCCGGAATTTCTACCTACGAGCCCCAAGTTTGTGGATATCCGTAAACGCTACTTCTGGTACATCATCGACAAGGACAAGAACTACTACAAAGAGTCGGCGTCTTTCTCTAAAACCGGAAGCCGCAACATGAGCATCAGCTTCACGCCACAGTTCCGCCGGAACAGCCAGTGGAGCGAGGTGTCCAACATCAGTGGGCTTATTCTAGAAGACGGCGAGGACCACATCCACGCGAACTTGGAGAAAGTCAAGAAAAAGTTGGAGACTGTGGACCAGGAGCTGCACAAAGACGTTATGTCGCCTGTGGTTTCCGCAGTGAGCCACAAGACCCACGTCCACCGCATTTTTAGCCACGACAAGGAAGAGGACATGCCTCCTTCGTTCTCCAAGAAGGAG
The DNA here is from genome assembly GCA_003706955.3 of Sungouiella blattae. Lineage (NCBI taxonomy): Eukaryota > Fungi > Ascomycota > Pichiomycetes > Serinales > Metschnikowiaceae > Sungouiella > Sungouiella blattae. Next base: position 32,764 of record PPMS03000001.1, on the reverse strand, counting down.
TACCGCAAGAAGCGGGCCCAGTTCAAGAAGGAGAAATGCTGCATCACATAGAGGGCCCCAAATTAGAGATTTTAGAGAACCTAATGAACACACAATTTGCCTATTTCCTGTAACCTACTGGCAGTAGTAGATATCGCCGCTGTTGCCTGCCACTGCCACCCCATTGTTGCTCACGTCAAGACACGAGACAAACGTGTCGCTCACTTTCAACTTCTTGATGAGTTTCCCGGTGTTCCAACTCCAGAAAAACACGTACCCGCTGACGTCACCGCTCATCACCACCTCGCCGTCGTTCAGAATCGCAATCTGGATCCCGTATCCGGCCACCCGGTGGCCCTCAAACAACTTGTTGCGATTGTACCGGAACTTGCCGCTTCCCTGGATCACCTGGATCGAGTTGTCCATCATTTGCAACGCAATGAAGTTGGCAGTCGGGTGCAATGCCGCATAAGGTGTGGAATGCTGGGTAGGGTCGGCGATGATCTTGGCCGGGATGTTGATCTGCCACTCCCAGAACCGGATTGTTCTGTCGTCCGACGTGGACATGAACTTCGTGTTGGAGTCCACCGCCAAAAGCGAGTTGATGGCGCCCAAGTGGTGGTCGTACGTCTGGACCGGCTTTTGGTATTCCGGCGACGAGAGGTCGTAGTGGTCGATGCGGCGACTGAGAAGACCCACCACGATCTCGTTTTCGTTGTTTGGGTTGAAGATCACCGCGTTGGGAATGGCGTCCGTGGTCAACTGGCGCAACACCGCCCCAGTTTGCGTGTCCCAGAGTATCACCTTCCTGTCGAGTCCTGCGCTGAGGAATTTGGTGCCGTCTGAGCTGAAAACCACGTCTTTCACAGCCTGGGTGTGGCCAAAGTACCCTCGGAGCATCGACTGCGTTGCTATGCTCCAGAGGAAGATTTTCGAGTCGTTCCCGCTCGAGAGAAGCAACTGGCTCCGGTGGGGACAGAACCGTACTTTGGTGACACCCTTCGTGTGGCCCCGCAAGGTCGCCTTCACTTTCCTGGGCACGGCAAACGCGGTGTTTTTATCTGGATCTGCTGCCTTGAACAAATCCGCGAGAAACTGCTCCAGCACGTAGAGCTCGGTGGGCACTGTGGGTTGTTCGTCGCCAGGACGAAAGTACTCTCTTTCCTCGACCGGCTGTGGTTCCTCGAAGTCGCTCTGGTCGCTCAGGTCGCTGCTTTTCGCCCACGGGCCCGCGTAGTCTAGACCGCCTGGGTCGTTCGCCCTGGAGGATTTCTTTTTCCGGGGTTTTGCGCTGGTGGTTGGCCGTCTTTTGGTGCCACTAGGTGCGGCTTGCAGACGCTGGGCAATTCCGCCCGTGGTTGAGTCTGGGCTTTTTGCAACATCAGCAGGACCACTCTCCAGCTTCCCACTGCCGACTTCCGTCGCTATTATGTGGACGTCGTCCTCGTCGCTCGATGTTCCGTAGCCGTCAACATTCATGGTGGGCCTCTGTTTAGGCAGGAACCAGGTGGAGTATTTCGCGATGAGACCGCATCGCAATCCACCATCCACCAACAACCTACCATGAGCAAAAGACAAATCGACGACTCGGACATCGACGTCAGCTCCACCGACGAGTCTGACGTGGAATCGCAAGACGTCGACACCGAGGAGGTCGTCAACGTCGACTTCGACTACTTCGACTTGAACCCTTCGGTCGACTTCCATGCCACCAAGACATTTCTCCGCCAGCTTTTCGGCGATGACGCCACCCAGTTCGACGTGTCCGGATTGGCCGATTTGATCTTGTCGGGCAACTCCGTGGGCACCACCATCAAGACCGACGGCGAAACCAGCGACCCATTTGCGCTTTTGTCGGTGATCAACTTGACCGAGAACGCCGCCAAGCCAAGCGTCAAGGCGGTGGTGGACTACGTGTTGGAGAAGTGCAAGGCCCAGCGTGAGTTCAACTTGGTGCTTTCGAAGTTGTTGAGTGGCCAGAAGTCCACAAAGGACCAGCAGTTGAAGGTGGGTTTGATTGTCAGCGAAAGAATGATCAACATGCCGGTGGAGGTGGTGCCTCCCATGTACAAGATGCTTTGGGACGAGATGGCCAAGGCCGACGACGCCCACGAGAAGTACGAGTTCGACTACTTCTTGGTGATCTCCAAGATCTACAAGTTGGTGGACGCCAACGTCGACGAAGACGACGGCCAGAAGGCAAAGAAGAAGAAGTCCACCAAGTCCGACGAGTTCGACTACTTCCACTACGAGGACCTTGTGTTGGAGGAAAACGCAAAGTACCACGGCCACTACCCATACACCAACCAGCAGCAGGAGACAGACTCGCGGAGGGTGTTCACCGAGTACGGAATCGACCCCAGATTCAGTTTGTTGTTGTTGGACAAGAAGGGCTTGCAGAAGTCGATCCCGGAGATGGAGGCCAAGTTCCCTCCTTTCTAGTTTAGTATAGGTAATAGACAGCGTATGGTAGTTGAATTCAGCGGGGGAGACACGTTAGCTCAACGATGTAGTTTTGCACGCTTTGACATAATATGGGTCTTATTGAAAAAATTTAAATATATAAAATATATAAATATCTATGTAATATTGACAATTACATCTTTTGATAGTGTGCGCTTATTAGTGGCTTCTTCCTCTAATGGTTGCGAAAAATTCTCGGTTTATAGCTGAGAAAGGCATAAATCACCAACACCAGAAAACAAAACACGGCAAGAAAAATTACAAACGTAGGGAATCACTCCCAAAATTTGACGCTACATTCCCCTGTTCCATCACAGCGTCTTACCCCGCCATCCAACACCACTATTCTCTTGACCCACGAAGTCTGAATGATACGTCAGATCTGACCCTGCGCACTGGCGCTAACACTTACGCTGGACCACGTAACCACAAAATTCGATAAAAACAAAAAAATAAAATACAGCTCCTGAAAGAAAGCATCAGAAAATAAACCCAATAACCGTGTTATATCTTCAAAACATTTGAATTCTAAAGCTTTCTTCAGATCCCATATTCCCTCCCAGATGGAGTGCCCCCGGTGTGCACACGACGGGCCGAAAATTTTGCGTTTATACCAGGATCAAATCCACACCAAACGGCTCAACCACAAAATGCCTCCAGCCCATAAGAACCAGGCGTTCCGCCCGGAAAACGTGTTGAAGCGTGCCGAGGACCTCATTGGCGTCAACGAGAGCGAGGCTGCTCTCGAGACGTTGTACGAGTTCATCACCTCGAGAAGAATCAGGTACTTGCAAGTGGAAGACTTGGAGCCCATCGGATTGTTGCTCATTGAGTTGGCAGTCGACTTGAGAAAGGGCAAGTTGGCCAAGGATGCGTTGCACCAGTACAAGAAGAACGTGCAGTTGTCCGAGAACGGCTTGGAGTCGGTCCAGGTGATTGTGAGAAAGTTCATTGAGTTGGCCGAGAAGAAGTTGGACGAGGCCCAGGCCAAGGCCGAGATCAAGATCGACCAGGACGAGGAGGACGACTTGGAGGGTGCCCAGACCCCAGAGTCTATCTTGTTGTCTGCTGTGTCCAACACCGACTCTGCTGACCGTACCGAGAGAGAGTTGGTCACTCCATGGTTGAGATTCTTGTGGGAGGCGTTGAGAGCCACCTTGGACATCTTGCGTAACAACTCCAAGTTGGAGGTGACCTACTCGGCAATCGTCACCCAGGCGTTCCACTTCTGCTTGAAGTTCAACAGAAAGGCCGAGTTCAGAAGATTGTGTGAGCTTTTGAGAGCACACATGCAGCTGGTGACAACCCAGGTGCAGACCAAGACCACCGCCCCTACTCTTAACGCAGTTGACTTGTCTGACTCCGACACCGTGCAGCGGTACTTGGAGCAGCGCTTCAACCAGTTGAACATCTCCGTCAAGTTGGAGTTGTGGCAGGAATCGTTCAGATCGGTCGACGATGTGCATGCTTTGATCACGGCGTCCAAGAAGACCCCAAAGCCCGTCATGATGGCCAACTACTACGAGAACTTGGCCAGAATCTTCGCTGTGTCCGACAACACTTTGTTCCACGCTGCTGCCTGGAACAAGTTCTTCACCTTGTTCTCGCAGTCTCCTAATGCCACCGACGCCGAGTTGAGCCACTACGCCTCTGTGCTTGTGTTGTCTACCTTGGCGGTTCCAACCAAGTCTTTGAATGTGAACGAGACCGTTGTGGATGACCAGAAGGCCAAGAACGCCAAGTTGACCTCGTTGTTAAACTTGAACCAGGTGCCTACCAGAGAGAGCTTGATCTCGTCGATTGAGAACAGACAGATCTTGAAGTTCGTCGACCCAGCCGTCAAGGAGTTGTTTGAGATCTTGAGCGACGCCGAGTTCCACCCATTGGCCGCTAAGGACAAGGTGGCCAAGGTGTTCAAGGTCATCAAGGACGACAAGGCATACAACCGTTACATCCCTATCTTGACCGAGGTCGTTTTGGTCAGATCGTTCCAGCAGGTGTCGCAGATCTACGAGGCGGTCAAGTTGGATTTCTTGGTGTCGTTGGGCATCATCGAGGGCACTGAGTACACCTTGACCCCATTGGAGGTCGAAGACTTGATTGTTAACGCCGTCAAGAAGGGCCACTTGTCCTTGACCATCGACCACGAGTCGCAGGTTGTGACGTTCAAGTCGAACCCATTCGAGGACTCGTTCACCGACTCGTTGTCTTCTAAATTGCAAGCGTCTCCAGCAGAGTTGGTCAGAACACAATTGTCCAAGTTGGCTCAAGTGTTGGCCAGCTCTTACCAGGTGATTGACCCTCAGGCCGAGTCTCGCTACAAGCAAAGACGCGAGGCTGCTTTGCACAACGCTTACGCTAACTTCGTCAGCGAGCAACAAGAAATCGCCGACAGAGTGCAAATCTTGGAGGAGCGCAAGAAGGTTGCCGAGAAGCTCAAGCGTGAGCAAGATGAGGCTGCCGCCAAGGCTAGACAAGAGAGATTGGTTGCTGAGCAGTTGGCCGAACAAGAGAGATTGGCCCAGGAGCAAGTCAGAAAGAACAAGGAGAGATTGGAAAGAGAGAAGAAGGCCATTCTCGAGAACGAAAAGAGAAAGATCGCCGAGGACATCAACGCCAAGGGTATCATCAAGATCGACTTGGACAACTTGGACAACTTGGACAAGGACAAGTTGCACGAGATGCAGATCAAGCAGTTGCACAAGGACAGAAAGGACTTGGACGAGAAGTTGAGAGGTGTGTTCAAGAGAGCAGACCACGCCGAGAGAGCCACCAGAAAGTACGAGTTGAAGCTTCTTGCCGAGGATGCCGAGGCCCAGAAGGTCAGAGACTTGAAGGCACACGAGGAGCTCAAGCAGGCCAAATTGGAGAAGGCCAAGAAGGAGTTTACCGCCGCCACCGAGTTGAAGCAGCGTTTGAGCCGCGTGTTGCCCGACTTCGAGAACTTCAGAAAGAAGATCGACGAAGAGAATGCATCGAAGATCGCCGAGTTGAAGGCACGTGCCCAGAAGGCGTTCGAGGAGGCCAAGAAGGAGAGAATCGAGCAGGTGAAGGCGCAGCGCATCGATCAGTTGAGACTCCAGAAGGAGAAGGAGAGAATTGTGGCCGAAGAAGCCGCCCGCAGAAAGGCCAAGGAGGACGAGTTGGCCAAGTTCAAGGAGGAGTTGAGATTGCAGAAGGAGAAGGACGCCGAGATCGCAAGAAAGAGAGCGGAGATGGAGGCCGAGTTTGCGGCCAAGAAGGCTGCTTCCCAGCCAGCAAGAGCTCCTGCTCCTTCGTCTCCATTTGGCTCTGCTGCTCCAGCCAAATCGCCATTTGGTTCTGCTGCTCCAGTCAAATCGCCATTTGGCTCTGCCGCCCCTGTCAAGTCTCCATTTGGCTCTGCTAAGCCTGTGAGCCAGCCAAGATCCCCATTTGGTTCGGCTGCGCCAGTGTCGACTCCTTCGTCGAAACCACCAGCACAGGCTGCACCAGCAGAGAACAAGCCAATGTCGTTTGCTGAGAAGATGAGATTGAAGAGATTGGGCCAGCTCCAGGAGTAGATGTATAGTACAAGATAAATTCGAGGATTTACGTGGTCTCAAGTAGGTCACTGGGAGTGGCACTCGCATAGTTCAGTTGCACACTTCAGTCGCATAGTTAAGGTGGTCGCATAGTTAAGGTGGTCGCACCCTTTAGGCGGTCTGCACTTCATAGACTGTATACTCTTTCCTGGAAATCTACTACCCCATACTTCCACTCCCAAGTATGATCACCGTCATTGGGTCTCTAAACTATGATCTTGTCACCTACACGGATAAAGTGCCCGACGCAGGCGAGACCTACGCCGCCAATTCCTTTGAAAACCATTTGGGCGGGAAAGGGCTAAATGAAGCGCTTGCGTGTGCTAGATTGGCAACCACCACGGGAAATGTCAGGATGATCGGCAACGTGGGCTCGGATCCGTTTGGCAAGGAGCTCAAACAGGCATTGGTGGATGCTTCGGTGGACACCAGCCACATCCAGACTTTAGAAGGTCAGAGTTCGGGAGTTGCGGTGATTCTCGTGGAGAGCTCGGGCGAAAACCGCATCTTGATCACGGCGGGAGCGAACGAAGAGTTGAAACCGGCCGAGGCCGAGTACGAGCAGTATTTCAGCAGTGCTTCCGATAACGACTACGTGATTGTGCAGAACGAGTACCCCCACACTGTGGAGTCGATCCGGTGGATCAAGCACCACAAGCCGTTCGTCAACATTGCGTATAACCCGTCGCCATACAAGAAGGAGTTGATCACTCCCGAGTTGCTAAAGCTGGTGGACTTGCTCATTGTCAACGAGGGCGAGGCGCTTGATGTTGCCTCGTCTGTGTTCGAGAATGCCGAATTGCAGAGCTTCAAACAGACTATTGCCGAAAATGATGCCCACGGGTTCGCCCAGTTGGCTCGCAAGCTACAGACCATGATTGACCAGGCAAACGTGTCGTCCATCATTATCACTATGGGCAACAAGGGCTCAGTATCGGTCTCCAAAAAAGATGAAGTCAAGTTTGAAAAATCTAGGAGCGTTCCTCACGTTGTGGATACCACCGGAGCTGGTGACACCTTCTTCGGCGGGGTAGTGCTGCAACTCAACGTTGGATCTAGTCTCGAAGACGCCATTAAGTTTGCAACGGCAGCGAGTAGTCTAGCCATACAGAAAAAAGGTGCCGCAGAGGGAATCCCATTCTACAAGGAGGTGGCTGAACTAATGAGGAGCACCTAGGTATAGAAAAATAAATGATTTTGATGTTTTCATAAGGTGATACTGAGGATCATCCTGGTTTTGGTCTTAAACGTACCAGCGAGACTGAAAAACGCGTGTTTATATTAATATTGGATCATAGTCTAGTCTACAGGAATTCGTGGGTATTGACATGCTGGAGTAGAGCTCAGCGTGCCTCTAGTTTCTCTTGCGGAGTCCCTCTGGCGCAGGCGAGTAGGACTTACCCGTGACATGAACATATTCGTTCACTTGGGCAGCCACACCGCCGCTGACAGATTTGACTCTTCTGGATCTGGTGGTGTTTCTTCTGTACACCTCAATGTAGAACGCAATGAACAACACGAGGTAAGACGACAAAATACCGCAGCCCGAGTAAGCAGCCAACATGGTGCCGGCACAGTCTCCACACACGTGCAACGCGTCGACATAGTCTGGGAAGTAGGTGTACACAATCTTCTGGTAGGTGGCGAAGTACACAAATCCCAAGTCCAACACAAATTGGATGATCTGGAATCTGGTAACCCACTCTTTCCACCAGACTCTAATACCTCTGGCAGCCAAGAAGTAGTACCAGTACATCACCACGTGAACACCCAAGTTTAAGGTGATAGGCACCCACGAGATCGGGGTCAAGCCCATCAACTGAGTGTAGCACAAGAGCGCAGTAGCACCGTGGTGGTAGGTGTGCAAGAAGGTGAGCTTCTTTTGCTTGACCACCAAGAAAACGGTGTCGATGAACTCGCAAAACTTGGTCAAGTAGTTCAAATAGTACAACGTAACCAAAGGCTGGGTCCACGCTGCCAGGTCACAGATCGCGTAAAACAAGCCATGCTTCCAGATCATTGGGATAAGCTGCTCCGACATCAACGTCAACAAAGTCAACGAAAGCGTGGTGAGCACCAAGTTGTGCACCTGGAACAACCCGTTCAACACGAACGGCTTGATGTTGAATTTCTTGAAAATGTAGTCTCCGCCGAAAATCACAACGTAGTAAATGGAGATGGCGGCAGCAACCACCGGCAACGTCGACATAAAAGTTTCGCCAGGGACGAAGATGAACTCAGATGGAACAAAACGGCCGGCGGTCACGGTGGCAACCGCACGGTCAAACAACGGCCATAACGGCACCAAAAAAGGAGTCTCGACAGAATATTGAAGGAACGACATATCTGTGATGATATTCTTCAACGAGTGGAGAAAACACTATATATAAGCTAGAGTGGGTCCGTCCGTGGACTATGCAGGCAAGAAGAGAAAAAGATATGTTATGGTTTGAATACAGACCGCATAGCACGTACTGCCCGAGCAAAATCAGGCGTATTTATATTCCTGGCTCGTTTTTGCAGCACCTTGGCACCCGGAGTATAAATGCCGCTCGCATCCGCTGCGATCGCATTAAAATTTATGCTACTTTTTCTTCTGAAACAATTGGGGTAGCGCTATTTGTTGCGTCGCTGCTAGCGCGCCGCGACGTTTAGGGGCCGACATGTGGGGCCGGTGCTTGTGACAATTGCCGCGGACCGCGACTTGCCAGTGACGAGAAATGAGGTTGGTGGTAGCGGATGAAGTGTATTCGATATTCAAAGTCGCTCGAAGTGTGGCAAATCATGGGCCGTTTTTTGATTAGTATGCGACTCTATTGTTGATTGTTTCCCGGCTTTTCTTTCAATTTTTTTTTTTTTTTCCTTTTTTTCCGTGGCTCAGAGTGCATTCTCGCGTCAACTACTCGGCAGTACAGTACTGCAGTGAGATAGATGAGTACCAGTCTCACCATATAGCACCATGTCACTAATACCGCTTCCTCCAACTTTGGTACCGTTTCTTGAAAACTACCTTCCAAATAAGCAGGTGCAAAAAGATCGTCCGTTTGTAACCCTAACATGGGCACAGTCACTTGACTCGCGCATATCTGCGGGCCCTGGCGTTCAAACTGTGATCTCTCACTTGGAAACTAAGACAATGACCCACTACCTCCGATCCAATCACGATGCAATTTTTGTCGGAATCGGCACAGTGCTCGCCGACGACCCGAAACTCAGTTGTCGCTACAATAATGCCTCGATTCGGCCCGTGGTGATTGACCCAAATGCGAAATGGCACTATGCGTCATCCACGCTTCGCTCAATTTGTGACCAACAGCTCGGTCTAGCGCCCTACATCATCACAAGCGCAAGCTCAGAATACCTGGAAGAAGATAGGAAGGTGGTTGAGCAGCAAGGTGGGAGAATTGTCCGCCTCGATCTAGGATCAGATCATGGCCACAACTGGAACGTCATTTTGGCCGAGTTGCACAAGCTCGACATCAAGTCCGTCATGGTCGAGGGCGGGGCCGTGGTGATCAACCAGCTCTTGGTGTCACAGCTTGTGGACAGCGTGGTGATAACAATCGGCCCCATTTTCTTGGGCAGCCAAGGCACCGAGGTGAGTCCAGCACAGACGGTGAAACTCAAGGATATTACGTGGTGGAGCGGCATCCAGGACAGTGTCATGGCTGCACGGCTCGCGTGAGCTTCGTGTAAGTGTTTTATTTTCAACAGCATGCTATATTACAATCGAGACCATCCTTACAAGCAGATTCTGTAGGATGCGTACCGGCCAGACGTCTCGGACCTTCTGATGATTTTGACAACGTCGCCTCGTTTCAACCCCAAGTACCGGGCCACAGGGTCTTCTCTCTGGATTCTGGGCAACTGAGACTCCTTCAATCTGTATCTGTCCAACAATTCTTTCTTTTCTTGCTTGGACAAACGAATGTGCTTGGGCACCAACTCGTGATGGGTGATGTTGACAATCAAGTCGCTCTCCTGGAACACCTCGATGGTGGCTGGAGACACCGTGGGGATCAACTTGTTGGCACTGGGTGTGATCGATGTTTGGTAGATGAAAATGCCTGTGCTGAAGTTCTTTTCACTGATGTGAATACAGAAGTTTCTCATGGTTTTGATGCCCACCGACGCCTCGTCACAGAACTCAACCCACAAAGAACCCATTTCTGGGAACTTCTCGGCGGCTTCTGGCGTTGGCTGTGCCTGGAAACACATCAATTTTCTTTGGGGCTCGCCCATGGGACAGATCTTGGCCTTGAACTCATCCAACGTCATGTTGATTTCCTCGTCGGTGATGTAGTAGCCCTTGTCTCTGACCATCTCCTTGACGGTTCTGAAACTTCTCCACAAACGGGAAGCGGCTCTTTCGACGTCCTCCATGGCTGGTTGTTTGGTAGCTTGTCGTTCGGTGCAGTTTAAGTGTTTCGCTCATCACAAAAATTTATTGTGCGCCACACGACACAGGGCGCCTGGGGTTACCGAGTGGGTGCAAAAAAGTCAGCTTAGTGCTTGTCTATTTTTTTTTTCTTTCTTCTTCTCTAGGAGTCAAACTTCCGGCGAAACCGTAAGTCTATGTCGCTGTTCGACTTCCAGATCTGGGTCTTGATCGTTTGGAGTGTCATGGATGGCTCAAGCTCCTGGCCGCGGCATTCAAGCACTAGCCACTCGCTCGGGTTCTTTTTATCTTTCATTTCGCTGGTGCGAGAGTCGAACTTATCGGTCAAGTAGTTGAGGATCTTGTTCACTCTGAGCATGTTCTGTGAGGTCAACTTGATGGAGCTCTCGAGAACTGGCAACTTTTTGATTTTCTTCTGGCTGCGACCTCCAATCTTCTTGTCTAGAGGAAGCTCAGCATATTCCACCTCGTACAACTGGAACGCTATCTTCGGCAGCTCCTTGTGAGGGAACTTGTCGTACAAGATTGGTTGTCCGATCCATTTCGGGAGTGTGCACCGTAGCTGCTTGACTAATTGTGCTTTGGCACTGCCTGCATCAGCCGGATACTTCAAAGAAGTCACATCACTGAGGTGGAAACTGCAAACCTCTCTGTAGTTGCCCAAGTCTGGTGAGTTTTCAAATACAATAATGAGAAGATCCTCAGGAAGTCTCTTTGGGTTGATCTGCGGCTTGTAGTGCTCCTCCTCGTCCTTATGAAACTGTGAGTCTGAATCGTTCGTGTAGAGCTTGAGCGAGGTGTTGATAGGCTTCTTGTGGCCATGGAGGTTGAACTTATCCATGTAAACTTGCTTGTTGGTCAAGATGATCTTGGCTATTGAGTCGTCAGGAACAGGGCCCGCTGACTCAAAATCATCACTGCCATCTGTGTGGTCGATGCCCAGCGAGCCCAACTCACTCAAGTTACTGGAAATGGAAACAGAAGGGCTGTGGCGACGAAGGCTGGCCTGCGTAACGCTATTTTTGGATGACATTCGTGTGAAAAGACGTTTCCTGATGGGTGACGACTCCTCTGTGCTGGCCACAGATTGAGAGTCTGACTCCGCCACTCCATTAGTTAATTTCTGCTTCGGTTTGAAGTTGCGGATTTCTTCCCTCAACTTGATGTCTGCCGCATACTCGTAAAGAGCATAGTTGTGGAAAATCGAATTTAGCAAGATGCGAGCGATCGGGAAACGCTCGTCATCTAGAGCTTTGACTTTCTTGGTGTATAGGTTGTCTGGGTGATCATACGCAAGGTATGGGTATTCCTTCACGAGATCGTCGTAATAGATGTCCACATTTGGGAGCGAAGATTCGCTCAAGCTCACAAGAAGCTTTCCCGACTTGATCTCCACCTCGCACCAATTATTAAGTGTGTCCATAGTTTGATATTCCTGGAATATGAGATCGAACTCCTTTGTTCTCTCCTTCAAGTCATCCTTTGAGAGTGGACACTTATTGTTGGCGAATGGGAACGTCTTTATGTCTTTGCAGATGAACACATCCCATATTTTGATATCTCCGTTGAGATATAAGGCAAGCAAGCACCGTTTGTTGTTGAACATTCTCTTGGAGATGATCGATTTGGGACTGATCTGAAAGTACTGGAAAGGTTTCCGGTTAAACGGGATGGTGATTATCCGCTCCGGAGGCACCGGATTGAGCAAGATTTCAACGGGTGTCTCGTCAACTACCAGCTTTCCACTGAGCCCATTTGCACCAAACTCAAGCGCATCCTTGTACGCATTCACGTACTCCAAAGATGGACCTCCATTGGTGTTGAGAAACATGGAAATGTATTCTGCAGTGTCTGCAGTGTCCAAGTCTAGATTGTTGCCGTGGATAGAAAAGTTGGTACCCGAGAACGACGACTGCATGTCTAGGTTTGTGGAGTCCGTGGACAAATGACTGACAATGTCATAGAAGTCCGAGTTGAGGTCAGACTGGTCTCCGTGGCCGCCGTCTAGGCCATCAGATAAGTCATCGTCAGCCACACTGTCCATGTTCATCAGATAATCCACGCATGCACGTAGGTATTGGTACTTCGCTAGTGGCTCTGTGCTAGGCACATAGTACCGTTCTAGCGATGTGTAAGTAGATGCAAACACGGAATTGTCGCTTTCTACGCAGAGCGACACAATCGGCGACTCACTCTTGGCCACAAGTGTGCATAGTCCCACTTTTTCGTCGATGAACGAGAGATCGGACGACAGGAAGGCCGTCGTTGGGAAAACTTCAGACTCATGGAGGTGCGCGTGGCTTGATAGGTAGCGCAAGTCGGTCTTGACAATGTTTCCTCCTTTGTCTCCCGAGTAGAAAACCCCAAAATTGCTATCTTCAGAATCCGAACCAGACGACAGCGCAGTACTGAGACTCCACACGGGCTCCTCATGTACTTCGAAGTTTTTGTAGACCTTGAAGTTCCGCATATCCCAGAGCTTCACCGTAGTGTCGGACGAGCCACTCAAGATAAACCCGCCGTTCATCAAAAGACACCGAACATTATCCTGGTGGCCCACCAAGCGGCGAATAAGGTTTGACTGGCCTGCCGAGTCAATCCGCCGGTCGTAGATATTGATGGTGTTGTTTGGACCGCCTGTAGAAATCAAGTTCTGGTGGTTATTGCTGAGAGCGTAAATGGAACGAGGCAAGTGGGGGCTGGCGGAGCAATTCTGAAACTGTTGCACGGGCTTTAAAGTGGCCAAGTCCCATACAACGACGCTGCCGTCTAGACCGCCACTAACGACCAAATTGTGCGGTTCAATCGACAGCACTTTCTTGATGTAGTCTGTGTGGACGTTCTGGAACTTGTGCACGTCGGCATCGCCGCCATCCAAGTTGATGAGCTTAAGCGACAAGTCAGCCAGCACAGTGAGGAGGCTGCGGTCGCCATTGACCAACTTGATGTCGTTGATCCAGTCGAAATGGACGTTGTAGTTCTTAACCCCGCTGCCGTGGTACGACGATTGAGGAACACGGTAGTGCAACGGGTTCGACGAGATGGCGGTCTCCAACCGCAAGAGCCGCTCGTCCAAATCTTGCGAGTCGTCGTTCTCGCCGTTCCCGAAATTGAAATCCAGCCCTGGCGTGACGGCAGATCCACTCCACACCTTGACCAACCCGTCGCGGCCCCCAGTGTAGAGTTGGTGGCGTTTTGAGCTGAACTGCATGGCATTGATCGGGAGAACGTGGTTTTCGTTTGCGCTGGCCTCGCCAAGCACGTACGATAGTCCTTTCCTCGCTTTGGCCATGCTGGAGTTGCAGAGTACGAGTTAGGGAAGTGGGTCAGTTTCGTACAGGCAACGGCGGTCCGGCACGGTGGGGGAGACACGGATAACGGGGAGGAGAACGGAGAGAACGAGGGCAATAAAAAGCAATGGGGACGGGAGCAGTAGCGAGATAAATAAGGAGTAATACGCGCGAATTCTGGGATTTCTCGGGGGATTTTCTGTTTATATACTTGTTGTCGGTGGTGGCCGCAATTACGAGTAATTGCAGTACAGGGGAACAACAGTGAGAAGAACGGAGAGAATTGGAAACACCACGGAGAGAGGAAAGAAATGTCTTCACATAGCAAGAAGAAGACGCTTTAAATCCAGTGATTTTCAATTTATTCTAATTATGTCTTTTATTTTACTGGTATATGTTGGCGGGTGCATCCTCAGACCGGTACTACTGTCAACTTCGCGCGTAAACCATCAATCCAAAGCAAGAAAGACAAAAGAGCTGACTATGATCAACAAAGATTTCCAAGCTGGGTCGAGTGGACGCCCAGCGGGTTGTGGGCCTGTTTTCCGGTGTCTCAACATACGGAATCTTATGTTTGAGAGTCAGCAGATAGGTAGCTCAGACCTCCGACAGGCATGAGGGGGGTCAGGAAAGACAACGGACCGAAGTCTCCAGCGTGATTTTGATTTTCAGCGGGTCGAAATTGAAGAGATCAATAGAAGAGGATTGCACCAAGCACGATCTGAGCACCGGCAAAGAAACCCAGATCGGTAGTGTTGTCCCAGCTGGAAAGCAAAGAGTCAATTGGTCCTCCTCATCAGCTGCGTTTCCAATTCGGTTCCAGCGGCTTTGAAGGACCTTTCTTCACCTTCACTCTTTCGCTCTTCATTCTGTCGTCCTTCCATGCTTCAATTCTCTAGTTCCTCTCTTGGATCTCCCTCACTTCCCCAGAAACTCCTTCAACGCGGCCGTGAGCGCCTCGTTCTTGCGGGTAACCATATAAAGGTCCGAGTCGTTGACCACAGAGCGGCCCGCGTGGTCGGCAAACAACTCCAAGTCCTCGCCTACCGTCTGGAGCTGGTTATACACCAACTCGACCAACGACGCCACAAAGCCTGGGCTTGCCGTTGTGTTCAACTGCTGGGTGTGCTCCTCGACGATTTTCGCCACGCTGAGGTAGATCGACGCCTTGAGCCGCGTGGCGATGTCATCCTCGGGCATGATCTGGTGGTGTATTTGGTGAAGTCGGAGATGGTTTCCCAATGCAGATCGCGGTGCCCACAGGAGTGCGCAGGGAATGCCAGACCCGTCGGTTGGTCCATTATTGTTTTTCCCCGTTTTTTTGGTCCAATTTTTTTTTCTCTACGATTTTCTTCTGCTGATTTTCCTCCTCTGCCTTTTTTTTTTCTTATTCATGACATTGCCTTTGATTTTTGTCCTTCTTTCTCCTTCCCTCCTGCTGGTTGCCTGGCTCCTGCAATATTCGCGGTCCACGTAATTACACTTCCGCAATGGGATTAATAGGACGCGCTCCATGCAGATGGACCCGTGAATCTTCACCTCTAGTTCCACCTACTCTTGACTTTCTTTAACACTCATCTTTCTTTCACTTGTCTTTCTTTCACTCATCTTTCTTTTACTTGCATTGCATTGGTTCGAATTCCCATCCTTCGAGTTCGTTTACTTCCTCCGCTCATCCACCTCTCATTCTCCATCCATTCATTGAATATGCTTTCTCCAAGGAAAAGACCCAGCACATCCCAGGTACCAGACGGCAAGCGCAAGGCTCTTAGCCAAATCAGCCAATTGGCTTCACCGCCAACAACGCCAGAAAAAAAATCCGTGGTCAATATCGCCGCCCACATCTCGGGTCACGCCCGCAAGTTGCAACTATGTCCAGAGTCCATCTACTCCAGAGCCAAGGGGCTTTTCCAGCGCGGAGCACCCAATCTCGGGCCCGAATCCTTGGTTGGCCGCGAGAAGGAGGCGCAGGCGTTCTCACAGTTTCTCAGGGCGTCGCTTTCCTCCAGAAAATGCAGCAGTCTCTATGTTTCTGGACCTCCAGGCACCGGCAAGACAGCCCAGGTGAACAGGACGCTTGACGCGTTGTGCAAGGGCGCAAACACAAACAAATTCACATTCTACGGCTCGCAAGTGCTGCTTTTGCGTGTCAACTGCATGGCGGTGCCCAAGGCAGAGAACATCTTCCACGAGATCTGCGTGCATTTGACTGGCGAATCCTCCGGCAGGAAAAAAGCCTTTGACGACCTTTACGAGTTGCTCTTGGGCGGCACTGGTGCAATTGACACGTTGGTGGTCGTTTTGGACGAGATGGACTACCTCATCACCAAGGACCAGCAGGTGCTTTTCCAGCTTTTCCACTGTGCGTCCCACATGAAAAGCGACGTTTTCAAGACAAAGTTGGTGCTCATTGGCATCTCCAACGCGTTGGATCTCACCGATAAGTTCTTGCCGCGGCTCAGGAGCAACGGGTTCAACCCAGAATCCATCCAGTTCATGCCTTACACTGGAGACCAAATCAGACAGGTGATCACGAGCAAACTCAGGTCGTTGGTCGAGGAGGACAAGGAGAACGTGGCTACAGTGTCTCTGGCCATGCCGCTCATGCATCCGGCCGCCATTCTGTTGTGCTGCAAGAAATGTGCTGCAGTTACTGGCGACCTCAGAAAGGCCTTTGACATCTGCTACAAGAGCATCGAACTTGTGGAGACGCAGGCAAGACAGAAGGAGACGTTTGCGGCGCTTACGATCGAGACGGCGCCTCCCGTGCTAATTAGCCACGTTGCCAGCGTCTGTGCCTCGACTTTCGGCGACAACTCCATGTCGAAAGTCTCCAGCTTGAACTTGCTCCAGAAAGCCGTACTCTGCTGCCTTTTCAGCGCCGAAAGCACCCACTCCAAGCCACTTTCTGTCAACGAGCTTTACGACTATTACTGCAAACACACGTTGGAGTGCATCGAGGACATGTTGGGCCGGTTGAAGAAAGGAGATTTCTTGGAGATTGTTGGAGCACTAGAATCCACTCTGACGGTCGTGTTGTCGTCAAGACTGAAAGCTTGCACGGGTCACGTGGATGTCGGGAACAAGATCATCAGGCCGAATGTCTCGTTGGCAGATTTGCAAAAATGTGTGGAGGACATGGGAGTTCTTCGTCGGATCTTGCAAGTTGATGGTCTGCATATGTAACACTACTTAATACACCAATAGAGGAAATAATAAAAGGAAAAAGATTGGGAAAAATCGCGAAACAATACCTCAGGGGCGAAAAATAGACACGACAACAACCAAATAAACTCAACCAACTCTACCAAGATCCTTGTCACACTATATGACTTAGATGGCTGGCTGGCTGGTTGACATTTTTCACGTGACCCCACTCTTAAAAGGTGCACGGGTGCAACCTCTACACAAAAAAAACTTCCTACCAGTATCCCTAACGCTAGCGTATCTTATGCTATTTGCTCCAAAATAGTCAATCATTGTCGTTTTTCTTCGTTGACGTGATAACAGACTACTACGCCTTACTCAATTTCCGTTGAACTGTGCTTTGGATCCCTTTTGACCCGTCTCCACTCAAGATTAAACACAACCAATAAAGCGTGAGACCTCTTCCCATATACAATGTCTTCCGGATCGCGAGGTCCTCCGATGGGCCGGTACGGGAGTGAAGGCGACTACAAGCGTCGGAAAAACTTCTACGCGTCGCTGACGCGGCGGGACTTCAAGAGTACTGGAAATGTGGGTGGCTCGGCTTCTGGGCCAGGGCTGTCACTGCTAACACAGTCGAAACCGCCACCAAGAGCAGAAAAACCGGCCTCTGCAGAATACGGCAGCCGACCGCGGTTCCGCGACTCGCAGTCGACGGGGTCGGCGCCAACTACGAGCCGAAATAACTCATATTCGAAAGATTCTCGCTACGGGTATGGCAGCAAGCCATACTCGTCATATTCGGCTGGCTACTACCATGATCGAAACGGCGAGCGCGGCAGCGATAGAAGCGGCGAAAGACCCGAGCGCCGTGAAGAAAGACCGGGAGACAGAATCTCCAGCAACGCGTATGGCTCGTTTGGCGGGACGAAGAGAGATGCCGACTACTCAGGATCCCGCGATTCTACTTCTCGTGACATGGTAAACGGCATATCTTTGAGAGGCGACGGACCACAATTGTCACGCGACTCCCGCGATTCGTGGCGTGGAGAGAGACCGAAACTCGCGTCAAGCAGCTCCTCCAAACTGTTCTCGTCCGGCCGCTTCAATCCAAACAGTATTCCCATAAGTCTGCGCAGCGGGCTGAACGGCTTGGTGTCGTCGGTTTCTGGCGATCACAAGAAAGACCGTTACGACTCCTACAATGACGACATGTACGGGAACCGCTGGAAATCTTCATATTCCTCGCCTCGTTCCGAAAAAGGCAGTCGTCCGCCACGGCTCTCCCAACCAGGGGGGCGCACGCATCCAACCAAAGAGCGTATTCGCAGCTCTGGTCTTACAAACAGCGTGGGTACCCCGAGAAGAGGAGAGTCGTACTATCCTTCAAAGCAATTCTCCTCCGGCCGTTACACTGATCGCTATGCAGGCGGCAAGGACTACGAGAGCCCCAGTGAACGCAATGAATACCGTGAAAACTATGGGAATCGTTCCGTGTCGCCATCTACGGACAATTACAAGTTCGCTGATACGTCAAGAGACGACCAAGATGGTGCATTAGGTGACGGCTACGACGAGGAATCGTACGAGCGTACACTGAACCAGAATGTTTACGATGATGTCAATGAAGATCTCGAGGACGAAGATATCGAAGATGAAGAAGATGAGGATGAAGGTAATGATAACGCGCCCAGAGATGAAGAAGAGGAAGATGACGAAGAAGGCGAAGAGAATGGTGAAATGGAAGCGGTCAAGAAAAACGATGAGGGTATACCCTCGAAAGAAACCACCAACGAGGAGGCGGAGGCAGTCAAGAAATTAGCGGCCGACACGTCCGACAATGCACAAAGCATCAAAGTGACCGAGCCAAAGATTGCCCATTCAGAGGATCTAAAAGTGTCGCTTCCAATTGTTTTGGATGGTCCAGACGACTACCCTGATGGATGCAACTTCCCTCTCGGTCAGATTGAAAGTCAATTTGTTGAGATCAATGAAGAGTTCGAAAAGTCCGATTTCAACGATGGCTCAATGAAATTCTCATTGACCAAGCCGGTTTCAAGTCTTTCCGATTACTCTTTCTTCGAAAGCAACCTTTTCCATTTCTCGAAGGCATTCCCCTCATATTTGAGGATTCTTCAGAATAAAAACCAGTCGATCAAAAAGAAGAAGCTCTCCCTTTGGGTGCAATATGACACTATCAGGAAGGAGAATGATCACAGAAAGGCATTCCTTGAGGAACAATTGAAGGTATTGCATCCTCCAGACGATGAAACAAGGAAAGAGCTCGAGTCTATCGATATCCGTGTGAAGGCTAGTGAGCCTTCTAGTGATCAGCAATTCACAAATTTAGACTCTCCTGCTCAATCGGGACGTCGGGGCCGCAGACACGGAGACTTGGTCACCACGGAGGCAGAATTTCAAGAAATCCTTAAAAGTCTTGAAAATGAACAAAACGAGGGTCCCATGGTTCGTGCCGAACGAGTATCCGCAAAGATTCCTGACCAAATCATTGATCCATTGGAGAAGGAGACCTTAAAATTTATGGATTCGAACAACATTGTTCACGATAAGGATGCTTGGACAGCTAGAATCAAGACCGATTTCATGGATACCTTCACTGAAAGAGAACATGACTTGTTTTGTGAAGCATTTTGCAGATTTCCAAAACGTTTCGGCCAAATCTCAAGGTTTATGGGTGGTGTTCGTGACGCAGAAGAATGTGTCGTTCATTACTATATGACCAAGAAGGCTGTCAACTATAAATTCATGGTTTCACAGTTCAAGAAGAAGACTTCCAAGAAGACGACTCGTCGAAAGCCAAAAGCCAAGACTACTCTTCCAGAATCTACGACTTCGGAAGCGCTGCCTGCAGTTGATCTGATCGAAAGTTTGGAGCCTTCTGCTCCGAAGGAACATACAAGTTTCGAGACGGCAGAAGGAAATTCCAATATTTCTGGTAAGCGCAATGTTGAGTCGCTCGATGCTCCTGCTGAGATAACTACTCAGGACGACACCCACCCGAGGAAGAAAGCCAAAACGAAGAAAGAAGAGGAAACTCTGGCTGTTCCAATTGTACCAACTGAAGCCGAGCCTGCTATTGAGCATGAAAGTAATAAGGAGGAGCAAGTCGCTCCAGTTCAAGGTGCAGCCGACGAACCAAAGGCAGTTGCGCCAACTGTCCAACCAGATGATGTGGCTGCCACGGGACAGGTTGAGGAGAAGAAAAAGCACATTTCGAGCTATTGGAGTATCACCGAGGTGAATGAGTTTCCGATTTTGTTGAAGATCTACGGCTCAAGATGGTCTAGTATCGCTGACAAGTTAGCCACAAAGACCGCCACTATGGTTCGCAATTACTACCAAAGAAATGGCGGTAAGCATGGATGGGGTGAGATTGTTCAAAGTGCTGACTACAGGTTAGCCCAAGATTCGAACTCAGCAGAGGATGGCAAGTTCTCTAATGTGGATACGACTATTGTGGTGAAGCCGCAGAAGACTTCCTTTGTCGATGCGCCGAAAACCGAGATTCATGTCTATGATACGATCGATGAAGGAAGGTCTCAGGAGCCCAATCACGTCCATGCCACGCACGGGGCACCCGTGCCATCTATTCAGCAGGTGTCGGCCCCGATGGGGACATTTCATCATTCTGCTCCTTACTTTCCAGGCAGGCTCCCTGGACTTCTTCACAATCCTGCTGAGATCGGGGTGAAACGTCTGAATGTCAATGAGCTTCTTTCCTCCGCCCCTAGCTACCCTCCGATTGATTCCTCGAGCTATGGCAATCATGCCACACAGAGAGGTCCGATATTGCCCAGTGTTGCACCAGCCATCGAGAGGTCAGTGCCTCCTGCCGTTGCGGGACCAATCAAGTCAGAAGGGCAAAAACCCTCCATCACCAGCTTGCTTAACAGCGACAACACTACTGTGAAGCCTGAACCGGTGCCAATTGCTCCGTCGAGGCCCAGCAATTTGGCTTCGTTATTGAACTCGCAGGCAGCTCCTGCCACCACCTTGGCGCCCGAGCCGCAGCCCAAGGAAAGGAAAAGCAGCATCAAGTCTCTTCTCGCGGACTGATAACTGCAGTGTACCATAGTTTATGAGCTTTACGCTTTACAATGTATCATACAAATATATAGATGGGAATGGTTAACAAATTGAGTAAGTGCCTGTTGCAGATTCGCTGTACAGCCAGAAGCGCACTCAGTCGCACCCACAATTATGGGTCGCACACGACCCGCGAAAATTTCTACTAGAGATCTCCACCAAGTTCAGCGTCCATAAGTAAGAACCACCATGATTTCCTTCAGAGCCGGCGGTTCTGTCCGAAGTTTCCACAGGACGTTTTCCTCGTGTGCTTGGAGACTTCAAAACTTGCTGAATGTCTCAGAACAAACGCCTCTCGGTGCCACAAGCGGGCGGCCCCTTGTTCCTCAACAAAACGAAAGAAGACCCGCCAGATTTGCTCCTGCCGTACTCAACACAGACTCCCTCAGAGACTGGGAGCTCGAAAGGTTGAGAGTTATTCCTAGATTGTCCACGTTCTACGGCGGGAACCCAATTCACGACGAGAACATCAACAAGTTGAACGCGATGGTCAGAAAGTACAAGAACTTGCCCACCAGAGTGTTGGACGAGAAGGAGTTGCAAGCATTCAAGTTCGTGTCTTTCGAGGAGTACAAGAAGAGAGCACAGTCGGGCACCAGACTCAAGATCGGCCACCACAAAGAGTTGTTGGAAGTTTTGAACCGCTTGAGAAGCATAGAACCCGAGTTGATGCCCAGAGAGGTGATTGAGTTGTTGAACAGCTACACTGCGGCGTCAGATGACACACAGAGGGTTGTCCAGAAGACCATTAAGACGTTAGACGAGTTTGGCAGAGCCAACACCGTGGGCAAAAGAAAAAGAGCAGTGGCCAACATCTCGATGGTCAAGGGAGAGGGACTTGTGTTGGTGAACGGGAAGTCGTTCAGCGAGTACTTCAACAGGGAAACCGACCGCAGCAAGATCGCATACCCGTTCAAAGTCGTGAGTCAGGAAGGCCAGTACAACTTGTTCATCACAACTGAAGGTGGCGGAATCAGTGGCCAGGCAGAGGCTGCCATGTACGGAATTTCCAAGGCTTTGGTTGTTTTCAACCCGTTGTTCAAGTCACGGTTGAGATTGGCTGGGTTGATGACCAGAGACGCCAGAAAGGTGGAGAGAAAGAAGCCAGGCAAGGTGAAGGCCAGAAAGTCGCCAACGTGGGTCAAACGTTAGCACAAGCTTGTATATATATCGACAATCGTACAAATTCGGACAATTATATTATTAAGTCTCGAACGAATAACTCTTGGAGGGCTTGGCCTCCTTCTAAATCTCTAACAGCTCTAAATATCTCAACACTGATTCCACCTCTCCCTTTTCGTACTTTGTGACTTTGCCCTGGTAGCTCGCACCCTTACCCCCTCCTTTGATGTTCAGGATCAAGTTCTTCAACTCTCCCTGTATCGTGTCGGCTTGAGGTCCCATGATCTTGATCATTCCACCGGCACCAGACTTGTAATCACCATTGATGAGCACAACAGTGAAGGCGTCGCCGAACTTGACATCAGAATCTTTATCAGCGTTAACCAACGTAGTGAGTTCCTTTTGAAGTAACTGTAAGAACTCTGGACGGTTGTCTTCACGGTAAACAGTGGCAATGTTGCCCTCTTTGTTCTTGAATTTCGTGAAAATCTCCACAGCACGAATGTTTGCCAATTGCTTGAGCAATGCGCTCTCTCTCTGTTGAGCCTTTCTATAGTTCGCATTGAGCTCTGCGGTTTTGGTATTGACCTCCTCAATCTGACAAGAGAGAGTTGTGCCCAGTACATCTTTCAATAATTTGTGATAGTTGGCCAATTGTCTCGACACTCTTGATCCACAAATGAAATGCAAACGTGAATTGCCTCCACGGATGTTCACCTGGTGCAAAAGAGACATGGCCTGTATTTGCCCGGTGGACGATAAATGAGTTCCACAACAAGGGTTGGCATCAAGACTTCCAATCTTGACAATTCTCACCACACCTTTCGACAAGTCGTAGTCGTCTGGGATGTGAGATGTATCGATTTCACCACCGTGCTCATCTGGCGTGGTCACACTGATCGGAAGATTCTCTAGAATGAGGTTGTTCACCTTCAGAGCAACCTCTTCAAGGATATTGTCTTCCACTTTTTTAGGGAGTTCAATGTAGTTGATCATGTCTCCCATGGACCAACTCAAAGTCTCGAGATCGTAAGAGTCGAAGACGGCGGAGAGTAAATGTTGGCCGGTATGCTGCTGCATGATATCGATACGTCTGTCCCAATCGACATTCAACGTGACTGAAGTACCGGGCTCAACCGGTTCGGGTACAACGTGAACCGCAGTGAGTTCCTTACGTAATACCTGTTTGACGTCGATACTCGAAGAATCAGTAAGGACGATCGATCCGGTGTCATGAGGTTGTCCTCCGCCTTCTGGGAACAAGATTGTATCCTCAAGCTCAACTGCGTACAACTTCTCCGCTGGTGCCTTTTCCTCTATTTTCTTTCCCTTATTCTGCTTATCTTTGGACGTCATGATAGGCTCATACTCCTTGCACGAGACCACAACGGTCTGGAAAGATTTCAAGAAGGAATTTTTCTGGCACGCCAAAGCACCCACGATAGTCGAAGTGGCAACCGGCATTTTGCTTTTGGTGTCTATTTTTCTTTGGTCAGGAAGAGTGCTTCTCAAAGTGGCAATCGGTTAATATCGCGGACATTTAGCATATCAAATCGCGAACTTGCATCAAGACTATTGACAGACACATGACTCATTTCGTTTTGACTCCACAGCTTACATCCTTTATCAAGGAATCAAGCTTATCAAAAAATGAAAAGAAGACCCTCTTAACAAGCGATACGATATCGCAATTGAACCTCGAGAGGTTTTACACGCGATGTAAGCCAACGCTGTCTTTGCTCGAGTTGATACGATCCACGAAGTTAAGCATCGAGAACAAGAACACACCAAATGAAGAGTCACCGAAAACCGACG
Source organism: Sungouiella blattae (assembly GCA_003706955.3). Classification (NCBI taxonomy): domain Eukaryota; kingdom Fungi; phylum Ascomycota; class Pichiomycetes; order Serinales; family Metschnikowiaceae; genus Sungouiella; species Sungouiella blattae. Next base: position 8,879 of record PPMS03000001.1, on the reverse strand, counting down.
ACTTCTTAGAGTCGATGGAATTGCTCAAACTAAAAGCGAAGGAGGAGGAGTATCGCCAGCTTGTGAAGCCTAAACAAGAATACACCACTCTCTATGAAAATGCTGATGAGGAATATAACCCAGCACAAGCTCACAAGGAAACGAAGAGTCATATCACAACAATATTCAACATCTTGATCAGTGTGTTGAGTGTCGTCTATGCTATTTGGTATTGGACGGACACTTCATGGAAGATCAAGGACAGTTACAGAGTGCTTCTCTGCGTATTTTTCGGATTGCTCATTCTCGTGGCCGAGGTTGTGGTATATCTTAGTTACTTGAACAAAATTGAGGAGGCGAAGATCAAGGAGCGCAAAAAGAAAGAGGTCAAAACGGTGATTAAGAGTTTCACCTTGAATTAAAACTATGATTTTTCGCCAACACTTGCGAATGGAGGTGGTTTCGGAAGGGAGCTTAAATCGACCTGGAAACACTCTTTGGTATTTTTTGCTCGGAGCTTTTGGTCCTCCAAATGCTTCTGGAAACCCCAGTTCAATAGGATGCCAAAAAGGGACAAGAACCTGAAGTTGGGCCATAAAGTATCTATGAACTCAACCTTGCAATTGTGGGTACTTTGCCAGAGCATGAAATCACTCAACCGATAATGCCCACTTGTTCTGATCAAGAGGTCGAGTGGAAGACTCTTGGCGCCCATATACATGTTATCACCGAGAAGCTTCTCGTCGATATCCTCTTTGGAGATGCTGTTACAATCTCTTTCTCTGCTGATGCATCGAATGGCATTAGTAATATCATCTCGTGAGGTATAAGGGAAACAGACGTTCAAGGTCCGCTCGGCTTCAGCGATGTTTGTACGCTCCTCAACTTCGTTGAGATCCTTGAGGATGTCTTCTGGAATCAATGTCTTATTTCCAATGATCTTGACTCGCACCTTGTATTTGTGGACATAGGAGTCTTTGAATTCAGACATATACTGAAGTTTATCCCTGAGCATTCCAAAGAGCGTGTCGACTTCTTCTTTTGGTCTGTGGAAATTCTCTATTGAAAATGCATATATGGTGACCTCAGACACTTGAAGCTTATAGCATGTTTCCAAAATCTATTGTTAGTAATAAAAGTTTTTCTAAGGAAAATTCTGTAGACTTACGCCAGCTAATGATCGAGCCCCAGCGCTGTGGCCTTCCTCTAATTTCAACCCACGGCTCTTAGCAAAACGCCGATTCCCATCCATGATCAACCCAATATGTGCCGGGACTTTCCCTGTTCTCAACACAGAAATCATGGCTCTTTTTATGAAATTTTTTGGCGCCTTGACAAGTGGAACCTTCTCGAGGTTATCAATTTGCGTTTGTATCTGACTGAAATCTACCATGATAAACTGAAGATGAAGAATTGAGAAATTTTTATAAGAAGATAAGCAGAATAAAATGTTTTCTGAAGGGGGGTATGTCTGTACCTATAGTAGATTTTGCTGCAAAAACCACTCGCAGTGACTATAAAGGAGCTGCTTCTCCTCCTCAAACTGCGGGCCGAGCCTTTGACTTCACCATTTACAGGCTAGAATTGAAAATACAATTGGAGATTTTGTTAATTCTCCGCCTTATTCGTATTCCAGTATCTCTTGAACCACTCACGCCTGTTTATGAATCTCCATTTTGCAACATATCAAAACGTTGATACACGAGTGGGCTCAAATTGAAAAGGCAACTGGAATTCCTGATGACCGAAGTCGAATCCAGGACCCCGAAAACTATTAAGGTTTACGATTCCATCGCTGGACATGAGCGATGCTGAGGCTCAGATCCAAAATTATGACGGAAGAGAGTACGACACTTAGTGCGGCAGCTGAAGTATCAGCATGCGGGCAAGCAGTTCTGGAATGAGATCTTATGTTCAGCGACAGGTTTCAGGTTGAAACACATGACATTTACGAGGCCATCACTGCATCCAAAGGGGAAGAGCCTGGAACCGATACCTATTTCCGGGGATGGTGCGATTGCCGATTCGACGAAGAAATCGTGTCATATTCTTGTGGAATGACAAGAACGCACCTGCGCGCAATTAAATCTTTCAAAAGACTCACTTCACTGATCGAATTTACCTGCTTGATCTTAATAATCTCTGGGATCGATCAAGACGAATTCGAGCTATATGGAAGGCGTCTAAATTGCATAAATTACCATGTTTCACTTCTCCCGATCGGTCGCAAATATGTTACGCGAGCGTTGCCTAAGTGGAACATTCACACTCTCACGCGACAATTTATAATTGGCCGATTATGTGGGGTGGAAGTTCCGGCACCACCCGACCACAAGACCGCTAAAGCATAGCAAACTTTCTTCATCTCACAAAGTTTGTCTCCTATTCTCCGCGGAACTCTTTAACATATTCATCTATTTCGGCTAGATCGAAACGGCACAAGGTCTGTATATAACCTCTGTGTGTTTACAGATTGCACATTTGATCCAGATAATGGCCCAATCTGCACAACTTGTTTCTGTGTCTCCGACAAAGTCAACTCTCCTGTTGAACCGGAAGAAGTCGGTGATAATAATTCGAAAAATCATGTCTAGCTTCCGTAAGCCAACGCATGACCCCTCAGTTATCGATTCAAGGAAAAGACAGTCCAAGAAAGATGATGCTATCAGGAGGAAAATTGAGCATGAGCTCTCTAAGAAGAGGGGCCAAGTCTCAAAACTGTCCAAGAAACGAAAGGCAACCCCGGGTACAGTTTTATCATTAAAGCCATCTGACCCTATTGTTTGCAAAACGTCAGCTACGGTCTATGAAGCTGCCCAATTGATGTCAGCGAAGAGGGAAAACTGTATTTTGGTTGTGAATGATGAGGGCCATTTGATCGGTATTTTCACTGCCAAAGATTTGGCATTTAGAATTGTCGGTTCTGGATTGAATGCAAATGTCGTCACCATTGAACAGATCATGACGCCTTCTCCCATTTGTGCCAACTCGAACAGTCCCGCTTCGGAGGCGTTGACCCTCATGGTTGAAAAAGGCTTCAGACATTTGCCTGTGTTGGATGACGAAGACCATATAGTTGGGGTCTTAGATATCACCAAGTCGTATGCCCAGCAGATGGAGAAGTTGGAAAGAATGCACTCCTCTTCCAAGAAGCTTTACGAAGCGTTGGACTCTGTTCACTCGGAAATTGGAGTGGCCGGTCAACCCCGCCATGTCTTCGAATATTTTGAGGACTTGAAGTCCAAGATGGATGGCCCCACTTTGCTGACCGTCCTTGACGATTCAACTTCCCCTGTCTACACAAGTGTCAAGTCTTCGGTCTACGATACAACTTTGCTTATGAAGGAGAACAGAACTACTGCAGTTTTGGTGAAGGATACTAATGAGAATGTCACGGGCATTTTCACCTCCAAGGATGTGGTTTTGAGAGTGATTGCTGCCGGTTTGGATCCCAAGAAATGCTCAGTGGTTCGTGTGATGACTCCGCAACCGGATGTTTCCCTCATAACAACATCCATTCAACTGGCCCTAAGGCAAATGTTTGAGGGGCACTACTTGAACTTGCCCGTGGTGGATGAAGAGAATGAAATTGTTGGCATTGTGGATGTCTTAAAGCTTACTTACGCCACACTTAATCAAATCCAAAGAATCGAGCTGAACCCCCAAGAGACGAAAGTGAAGGAGGAAGGGCCAGCATGGAACAAGTTTTGGACCTCACTTGACAACGAGGACTCTGATTCTGTGCATTCTGACTCAATTGCCAGTGCACCAGATGTTACGCCCTCTGAATTCCATCTGTTCGATATTGGACCTTCGGATTCGATTTCTGCGGTTGGAGAGAGCCTTGCTTCCAAACAGCCCACTAAGACTATGTCGAATATGACAGATCAGTCGGGAACTTTCACCTTCAAGTTTAAGTCGCCCGCTATTCAGGGAAGAGTGCACAGGGTGACTGTCAAACCCACGGACTCTTTGAATGAGTTGCGCAGTGTCATTGATGACAAGTTGCACCACAAGGATCTCGAACTGTTACAATCTACAAAGTCTGGAGATGGCGCTTATGCAATCAGTTATGTCGATGACGAGGGAGACGTTGTGTCCATTACTTCTGACAATGACTTGAGAGATTGCATCCGCATCAACCAGCAATTGGATAACGACAAGGCCGACTTGTATCTTCACAATGCTCATGAGCCAGCACCAGTTAACAACTTGGTGCAATCCAGAAAGCAACAGGAGTCTAATGAGATCATACCTGGAGTTTCCAACCACGTCCTTATATCTGGTATGCTAGGTTTCACGTCGGTGGTGGCAGCTGCCTTGGTGTTGACAAGGAAGAGGTAAGGAATATATTCAAATACCAGTATTATAATACATGGAGTGATAGTGTGCTTCCGTACAATCGTATATACAAGTAAATCGCTCCCGTCAGTTTCAAACAGCGGCGGCACCTCTGGCCTTCTCCACTAACTCATCAAATGCTTTCTTCTGCTCATCTTGAGTGCGCTCGTTGCTCAAGTAAACGTTCTGCACTTTCTCGAAATCCTCCGGTCTCAATACAATAGCATTGGGGTTTCTTTCGCTGGACCACCTGCTAGAGATAACTTGGCTTAATTCCTTGTGCAAGTAGGCCAAAGTGTGAGATCTTGTAAGAGTGTGGTCCTTAATGTCAAATCCCAACTTCTGCTGCAACAACTTCGCCAATTTGAAGCGGAATTGCAAATCTGTTAAACTGATGTGGCTGTACTGTGATTGGTCGACGGTCTCTCCCTTCAACTCGTGGTATGCTTCGCTGATGACTGTGGTCAATTTTTCGCTCGAGATTGACGACTCGATATCCTCCGGGTGGACTTGCGTGAATTTCCATTGGTTGATTTTGAAATCAGGCATGGCCTCCTCGGCAACGAATGGTTGGTATTGTGGAGAGTTTTCTTCATTTAGGATGACAATCTTGGATTCTGGATCGACCTCATAATCGTCCTGGTTTTCGATGATCTCCTTCTTTTTGGCCTCTTTCGTTCCAAACAAGCCGCCAAGGAACAGACGAGGCGCCGTTGTCGAAAACTGCCGTATAGATCTGGCTGCAAAGGTGGTTCTCAACATGGTGCTTTGTTTCAGTGGAAAGTAAAAAATCTTGAGAAAGAAAAAATGGGTGTGTTTTTGTATGCAGGTCGAGAACGTTAGGTAGTAGTGTTAGTACTTACTGGGCACAGAAGAAAAATCATGTTCTCGTGATTTTTTCCCTCCTTCGAAGTGCGCAAATGAAGCTCATGCTCAACATTGCCATGAGGCCCAAAAATGCAAAAACAGCACTACTTTGGTCAAACAGCTGTTCACCAAAAGTCGCAGTGCGTGGAACAGACTGTGAGAATGCACCGAACTCGAGGTCTCGCTTCTCATTTGGGTTATCAATGCTAGTGGGGAATGAGCTTGTAGCAGACGCTGCTGCCGATGTTGCAGCTGCACTAGCACTGGAGCCGGAGGAAACTGTTGATACCGTCAATTCTCCTTCTTCACACCACCCGTTCACTGGTAGACAACTCAAATATTTGCACCACGAGCAGACTTCTTCATCACTTTCCATACGTTTCGAGTAAAGGTTGACAAAGAGCAACGCAAAGAAAAGTATGGCAAGGACCAAGCACACGACTCGAAGTGCTGCCCAACAAAACACTTTCCACCGGATCTTGTGTTCCCAATTGTTCATCGGATTCCAGTTCTGCGCAAATAATTGCATAGTAGAAGCCGTAGGGTCGTAAACATAAATTCCTTCGTTGTAAACGAAACTTGGATCCTTCAAAAATGTTACTGCTAGAAGGAGACCCATGCAAAATCCACCAATGTGACTAAAGTTGTCGAGACCAGGGAGTAAACCCAAAACAAACAGCACCACCACCTCCACCACCATAATCAATATGAACAGTCTGTAGTGCTTAGTCTTGTAGATGTTAGTATTCTCCCTACCGCAGTAGATGAATAAGAGAAAGTTGGTGGCTATAATGCCAAATAGAGCACCAGATGCGCCGGTAGAAGAGATCCCATCAGGTGAGAAGTTTGCACCTAGCAAGAACCCTGCAACACCGCTGGCCAAGTATATCACGCTGAACTTGATCCATCCGATGGCTTTTTCAACCGACCAGCCCATGGTTAGTTGGAGTAGCAAGTTGAACAAGATGTGCAAGAAGCCAGCATGGAGAAAAATCGGCGTGATCACTCTGTACCACTGGTTAGGGACGTATTCGTTGTCCACCACAGGAATCCCGCTCAAGGAACAAAGCTGGGCCAAATTGCACACGTCAGTGTCTGTGGACGTGGAATTGGGACACGGGAACTGGAGCAGCGTGTCTGTGGTGATGGAGTCGATGCGGTGCATGCATGGAACGTACCTAGCACCCATGCTAACTAGAAGATAAGTCGATGGGCCGAGCATCGGGTTGAAGTACGGCTTGGTCTGGAACGCAGACCCAGTTAAGGAAGTCATTTTGGCCAACTCGACGATAAAGACGATCACCTGGATCGTTGTGACAAGGATGGTGAACCAGGGCAACTGCGTGTAGTGGTACCATGGCAGGCGTGCCTCGAGCTTTCGTCTGTTGCGTTCCTGGTGGCGAATTAGACGTCGGTGGTCCTTTTCGAACTGCGTCACTTCTGGTCCGTCATCCACGACGTTTTCAGGGTAAGCGTCATATGTTTCGGGCATCAAGTCTGCCTGCAGCAGATCGTTGAAGGGGTTTGTGACATCCTCGTTTGTGTTGGTGTGAATCTGGTCGTGAAACGGGTTTCTGGGTAGATCCAGCATCTCGTGCTGCTCGAGGCTGGACGCCGAATTTGGGTAGTTTTGGTAGATTTCCGGGCCTGGAGGCAACGGCAACGGATCGTTCTTGTGAGTTTCCCCTCGTTGTCTCCCGTATTCGCGTGGATACCCGCTGTTCTCTGTGATGGGCGAGTATGGGTGTCGCTGCGAGGAAGATGGGTACGACCCCAAATTGTCCAGATTTGCAGCATGGAACACAAACTGCTCGGTGTCTGGCGTGTTCACGCGACCCTCCTGCTGGGTGTTGAACACGAATTTGTCTCTGAATCCAGTCATGGCTGGATGTGAATAGCAGTGAGAGGCTTGTACCTATATTGGCGGAAAAGGTGCAGGAGGCAGCGGTTGGAATCAGGGCCGCTGCAAAAAATAAGGGGAAACTGGCGCGAACCGAGGGGGGTACATGCGTATTTATACCTCAAGAGGGAATCCTGGCGTGGTGCCGTCGCTTTTTGTTTTTTCTTTCTATATTTTCCAGCAGGTTTCTCTCGTGGATTTGTCTTGAAACGGGGTCATAATCCAGATCTCTCATGCCGTGGGGAAACACGCTTGCGGCTATGAGCGTTGACCTGCTGCGCCAGCGCTTAGTATGGTTTTGGTGATGTAACTAAAAATGCGATGGCAACGGCGACGGGCGGCTAGCGCAGATTCCGTTTTTCGCTGGAATTAAACAAACCTGGAGTTGGAGCGTTGGTGGTAAGTGGCAGTAGTGGCTGCGAAAACCGATGCAGGGGTCCCAGGTGAACAAGGTTGGGTATTGGAATCAAAAGCACAGATGGGATAATAAGTGGTTGATCAAAAAAAAAAACGGCCCCTTGTGTAACACAGATAATTTCGACCGAGACGAGATCGTTCACCTTGTGTGATTTCGGAACACGGACTGAGGAACACCTGGTGCGAGATACCGAGGAGAAACTGAGCTCAAGAGAGTAAAATACATGTGGAGACTCTGAGATACCCCGTGAAGCTTGAACCAAGGGTCCTGAGGGCAGACAGAAATATTATGAAAACATCTCTGGGTATATCCTGAGGAATATGATGACTTGTCATGGATTCCGATCTCACCGCCTGTCAACTGCTGACACCTACACTGCGCCCTAATGCATTCTATTGGTCTAATTTACACTACTTGAACAAGCTCTCGTTGGACAATGGGTCTGCCTTCAACACCTGGTCTCTTCTCTTGACCTTGCGGTCCAACGCAGCCACAGCACGTGAACGGGCCTGGTCGGCGGCCTGCTGCTTCAACTGTGCTCTCACTGCGTTTGGAGACACGTACTGCTTGTTCTCGTAAATCTTAGGGCCACCAAACGACCCTTCCAAGATGGTAATCAAGGTCATCACGAAACGAGGACCGATCTCGACCAACGATAACGATTCGGTGTCGACGCCATCTTCTTTCTGCTGCTCGGTTTCGGCGATCTGGTAGTTCCGCACCCACACCTTGTCGTCAACAATGGAGAATGTCATGACGTGGTCGATGAATGGTTTCAGTTTTCTGGCGTTGGGGGGCACTCCGAAAGTGTGGATGAATGTTTCTTTGAGAAGCTCGTGGTGGGCAGAATCGGTGAAGGATTTGTCGAACGACAACACGGGTCTGGAGCCCTTCAAGCAGTTACCGGTGAAATTCAACTCGTCCAAGGTGTGCATGTTCTGGATGTAAAACTTCATGGTTGGACCATTAGGAGCTTTCGAGATCCAAAGGTAGAGGTCCTGGTGCTTTCTGGCCTCGAAGAAAAAGATGTTGTTGCAGTTGTACAACTCGGCAACTTCGTTAAGCTGGTACAAGTTCTTCTTCAGGTCGAACTTTGGTTCTTTCCTGGCGTGGGGCATCAACGCAGTCAAGTCATTGATCAAGTGACGGTGTCTGTAAGTGACGCCTCGCGACGAGATGACCAACACCCTCTGGCGGTTGATGTGCTTGGCTTTGTCTGCCGAGTCCTTTGACAGCTTCGACTGCAACGCTTTGAAAATGGCCGACATGGTGGTGAAGAGATGGGTTGAGGAACGTTTAAAAAATTTGAGATGAGGATGTGTACAGGCAGATGGGGTGGGCCAGGCAAGGTACCAACGACACCAAAAAAAAAAG